>CM031710.1:2414646-3808396 GCA_018466805.1 Hippocampus abdominalis
TGCCGAGGATTCTAAACCTCGCTTTTTTTAATTAAAAAAAAAACTATTTATTTGTAGCAAACCAGTTCCTGAATTCTGTACAATTAATTCATTTTCCACAGTATTTAACAATTTGGTCGAGATTTCCTCTGAAACAATATAAATTCACATCATCAGCCAACAGAACTTTAAAAAAAATATATTACAGGCACAGCAGATATCATTGACAAATAGTAATAATAATTTAGGACCAAGTACAGACCCCTGGGGAACCACATGAGTTATCTTCAGCTGGTTTGATTAGTTTCATTACATATTGTTTAAAATGCACATACTAATTGCTATCATCTGAGTAGCTTTTTATCCATTTATAATGCTAAACGGCTGACTGGCTGGATAGATAGATAGATAGATAGATAGATAGATAGATAGATAGATAGATAGATAGATAGATAGATAGATAGATAGATAGATAGATAGATAGATAGATAGATAGATAGATAGATAGATAGATAGATAGATAGATAGATAGATAGATAGATAGAAACAAACAAGATCAGGTTAAGAGTTTATCCAGCAGATGGCACCATCTTCCTTTCGAGCGCCACCTTGGCAATGTGCACACAAGCAGCTGAAATGTGGACTAAGAGATAAATCATTCATGAAAATGATCTCACTGGGTAAATCGAGTTGCATTATAAATCACAAGGTATGTTTTTAGCATTGCCGCAATGCCATTGCGTCTTCATCAATATGTGTGTGTGTGTGTGTGTGTGTGTGTGTGTGTGGTATGCAGACCTATTGACTTTGCATATATATTACCGAAATAAGAAGTCAGTGTGCTTTATTTATACAGCCCTTGAAACAGTCGTCTTGCCTGAGCAGATACATCCCAGTTTGACCTCAAGGCAGCGGGTTCAGCTATCAGTCATGAAAATCTGGAGCGCTGTCAGGAAACCGATCAAAAATTAAACGGATGAATCAATTGGCAAAGTCAAGAAAGTTAGTTGCCATAATCTGACTTTATCCTTGGCTGAAAAGATGACACAAAGAGTTCCTTTGGAGAAAAGCAAATCGCAAATTTAATGGAATGCGCATAATATAATAAAAAGGGTAATACGTATTGCTTCACAATCAGAAGACCGGAATATCGGGAAGAATATCTCGATGCGGAGTTTGCATGTTTGGGTTTTCTCTTGGTATCGCATTTTCCTCTCACATTCCATATCATGTTTAAATAAAAATTCTAAAATCAGTCAAATTTCGGCAGTGTTATGCAGACTTGAAAGTTGCATAATTATCAACTTCAAATTGTTCATTTTACTTTCGAGGCATATATTTCTCGGTGGGTTGAAGGAAATAACTGAATCGAAAACATGTTCGTTAATGAAAAAAAATATGAATGAAAATGCTTAAAAAAACAAATTAACTGAAAGTACATCGTACGTTTTTAAAACTAGCTAAAATTATAGCGAAAATGTCTTTTGTTTTCGTCTCTGTGAGTTCATATCCTAAATGTAGCTTTCAGGGTTCATTTGAAATGTTTTTATTTAGGTATTGCTAATAATCCACAGTGACAGATAAAGGAACATCATTTGTTTGAGAATTGTTGTTTATTTTACTTTATTACGCAATACTTAGTGACCTTGATTTAATCTTGGATAAAACAATACAACCTAAACTAAATTGAATCATTTTCAAAAAGTAAAAGAAAACAAAGTAAAAATGAACAAACTTGCTCTAAAAAAATAATTCAAACCAACCGAATTTGAAACTAAAGCCAAAACCAAATGACAACTAACTCCAATGAGAAATCCCAAATATTTGTGCGTTGAACTTCAAAAGCTTTGAGACATTCCACTTTGGTTGTGCTCGTGAATTCGATTGCAAGCGATCCTCGGTTTACGTTCATGATTCTGCCCTGTTGTTAATGTAATTATATTATTAATTTTCATTTTATGTTTGAGCATCATATTATTTCATGTTAAGCATTCCCAAATTATATTCTGTTGTTTAATAATTGTTTCGACATGTTTTTATGTTGATATGTTCTGATTGGCTGGTAAAGTAAGAGAAGCAGGAAGTGATTTTAGTTACGGCAGTTGTCTTCTCGAACGTGCTGCGGTGCAGACGTCTATTTTTTGTCCTTTTAATAAAGCTACATTTAAAGGATTCCCTCTCTCCTTTTGCCGTTCGTAAAGCAGTGCTATCCACTGAAGAACAACGAACCCCTCAACTTACATTAATTTCAAAATCATAATTACAATATTTTTATGAAAAAGACTTCCAGGCCATATGTGCAAAACAATCAAATGAAAAACAGTAAATTCAGTCAGTAAATTCAGTGAGAACTAAGTCGACATTTTGCCGTTTGGTAATACTGTATCAGCTATTTTTAGGCCACTGCTCAAACGCATTCATTGTGAGACGTTAGTAAGCGAATGCATTTGTGGTCTCAAACACAATGGTTGCATAACTATCGAGAATTTACTTGACAACATTTTTATGAAAGCCCTTACATAAATTCCAATTGGCCTTTAGTCTCCACGGTACAAAGTCCACAGGGCAAGTTGAACTTTCTAATTCTACTTTTGAGAAATGTTTACTTGGGAGAGTTCATGACCTCACAGATAATCCACCCAGTCATCACTTACCGCTTTTACAGGAAATTAGTGACGCTTTCTGAAGATGAGAATTATTTCTTGACGTTTCTGGGTAAGGTTCTTCTCTGTCAGACTATAGTGCGACTAACATGGTGACTCTTCAGTTTACCGCACAAGAGATATCGCCTGCTAGCCTCTCCAATATAAACACCCAAATGAATGTCAAACGGGTGCTTGTAAAAAGACTTGAAAGGAGGTTCACTGTGGGAGCGGGCATGAGATCGTCAGAGTACTGACATTGCTTCTTGCTCTCCCCAGCCACTTTGTAAAACACGCTTATCTGACATGGCAAATATCATCCATGTTCTTTCAGTGTCAGCCAAGAGCTATCAAAGTGACAGACTGCACAGTGAACCTCAGGGACCCTCGCATGAATATTGCATCGGTTCAGTTTACACGATTGGATGCGGCCTATCATGGAACTCGGCAAAGCCATTGGTTGAGTTGAGCTGAAAAGAAAGCAGTCACACCTTTATTGTTAAAGGAGTGCCTTGAGATACGAGTGACCTGATTTACATTTTTTTATTTAAATTTAAGTCGTCATTCAGTCGATATTTTGGTATTACTTCAGAGTGTGCAATTTAGAGTGTGCTGTTAACCTGCCGTGCATGTTTTTTGGAATGTGGGTGGAAACCAGAGTACCTGAAGAAAACCCACACAGGCAGGGAGAGAACATAAAAACACCACACAGGAAGGCCGAAGCCGGAATTGAACCCTGCACCTCTGCACTGTGAGGCCGATTTACTAACCAGTCGAACACCGTGCCGCCCCAGCATTAAATCATGATGTACAAATCGTTAACTTCTTTAAAGCATGGGGTGTCAAACTCGTTTCACATTGTGGGCCACATATGGCCTCGGTAGGTGTCAAGTGGGCCGGACCATTAAAATGATACCGTACTCTGCTATAAATAACCCAAATAATATGTTTTCCTTTGTTTTGGTCTAAAGAAGCAATTTAATGAACATATTTTTACAAAACATTTCAGGCAAAAAACTTTAACAAGTAATTGCTATTGAAAAATATAGTAATGCATTTTAAGATTAACCCCCATGCAGTAATTATCCCAAAATGGACATAAAATACATCGGACACTTTGCAATGGAAAACTTTGGACGACACGGACATGGACAAATTCGGACAAATGGACTGTTGGACACCACCAGAGACCCAAAACAGTGAAAAAATAACTCCACGAAGCTGTAATTTGCATAGGATGTATATATTATGTCTTGGCCAATTCCCACACACTGAACATTTTGAGGGGTTGTGAAAGTGAAAAAATAAAAGTGAAAAAAGTTGTTTGCACATTGCAAGAGGGCACATTTTTGGGCCATACTCCTTCAGAGCCGCTTAAAAACTACTGCATGAGGTAAACGAGATTTATATAAGAATGTTTTTAAACCATTTACACACATGTGCATATAAAATCTAAATTTAATCCCTGCCTACTCCCTACGAACTAAGGAGAGTGCTATTAAATGTGTAAAGAATGAAGTATTCACATATCCTTGGTAGCGTCTGCTGTGTTGGGTCTGTCTCAGTGACAGACTGAGACTACTGTTGTCTTCTACTCTGATCAAAACAGTGTGCCCCCTAGCGAATACTACATGAAATGCACATTATTAAAAATCTTCATTCTGTGTCTTTTATGCATTTTTTCACTTATAAATTATCCTGCGGGCCCGATCGAACCTCCTTGCGGGCCGGTTCCGGCCCATGGGCCGTATGTTTGACACCCCTGCTTTAAAGCATGGCGTATCAAACTCATGTTTGTCACAGGCCACATTGTAGTTATCGTGTCCCTTGGAGGGCCGTTACGACTGTGAAACCATATAAAGAAGTCAAGAATAATGTTTTATTCAAATATAGTTTAAGTTACTGTAATGAGGGTTTGAAAGCAAGAAAATGCTTTCAATATCTGTCTTATTTATTCCATCCATCATCCATTTTCTGACCCGCTTTAACCTCACAAGGGTCGCAGGGCATGCTAGAGCCGATCCCAGCTGTCTACGGGCAGTAGACTGGGGACACCCTGAACCGGTTGCCAGTCAATCGCAGGGCACACAGAGATGAACAACCATCCGGGCTCACACTCTCACCTAAGAACAATACCTGGAGAAACCCCACGCAGGCACGGGGGGAGAACATGCAAACTCCACACAGGAAAGCAGGAGCGGGGATTGAACCCATGACCTCTGCACCGTGAGGTCGACATGCTAACCACTGCCGCCTTATTTATTCCATATGAGAATTTGAAAATGTGATCCCGATTTTAGCACACATCATAAACGTTGACATGTTTGATTTGCTTTCGTGGGCCACATAAAAATATGTGGCAGGCCAGCCCTGGCCCCCGGGCCTTGAATTTGACACCTGTGCTTTCAAGTCTAAGTAATTATAAGTTATAAATATATGTAAGTGCAATATTATAGTGTTGGTTGTCCTTGAGTGATGTTTTTTGTGTGTGAGACTCCAACCCACCTTTACCCCCCCCCCCCCCATTACTAAATACTGCACATTTATTGGTAATTACCATGTTATGTGTTCAATTCCAAAGAAGCAGCAAGCAAAAAAAGCGACCGCTTCACTAAAGATTTCATCTGTGCTCTTGTCATTTTTTTCCCATAGACAATGTTTAAAGAAGTGAGGGGAGCAAGTGAGGGCGGGGAGGTCACACAGCTGCAAGCCAACAGTTGATCCTGTCCCCGGAAACAGGACCGCCCCGGTCAGGTCAAGGAGCTGTGGCAAAAAAAAAAAAAAAGTTCTGGCCCCTGGAGAGAAGGAACAGACTTCACAAAGAGGTACATCTTCAAAAGCTATGCCTCCCCCATCAGGGGAACTGACAAAAAAAAAAAAAAGTTGGAAAAATAAACCCGTTTGACCTCTTTTTTCAGAGTCAGAGTTTCCCCAGGTGTGGTTTAACCTCTTTCACTGTTGTCTGACTTTTAGGTACAACTCGTGTTTAAATACTCATCCAGGCACAGCAGGACAACGGTTCCAATTGAACACGTTTTAAAAGTTATATCAAGTGTTTAGCACGCACCAGAGTTGGCCGAAACCAAGTTATTTCGAAATGATTCCAACCACAGGATTTAATGTGAAAGTGTGTGTAAAATAGGATATAAATACTTAAAGCTCAAAATGCTGCTGTGATGAGTCAAAGAGCATGACAGCCACCTCATTCAGCACATAACAAAAAACTCGCTGGTGGAAATGTGTATTGAATCATGAGAAAGCACAAAGTACTTTATTACTTATCTCACTGATTATATAATTCTCAATTTACCGTATCTACGTCCCAACCCTATTATGGTCACGAGCTATGGGTCGTGACCGAAAGAACGAGATCCGGATACAAGCGGCCAAAATCTCCGCAGGGTGTCCGGCTCTCCCTTAGAGATAAGGTGAGAAGCTCGGTCATTCAGAGTCGACCCGCTTCTCCTCCACATCGAGAGGAGCCAGATGAGGTGGCTGGGCATCTGATTCGGATGCCTCCTGAACGCCTCCCTGGTGAGGTGTTCCGGGCATGTCCCACCGGCGACCCGGACACGCTGGAGAGACTATGTCACCAGCTGGCCTGGGAACGCCTCGGGGGGAGAGCTGGAAGAAGTAGCTAGGGAGAGGAAGTCTGGGCTTCCTGCTAAAGCTGCTGCCCCCGCGACCCGGCCCCGGATAAGCGGTAGAAGATGGATGGATGGATGGATGGTGTGTGTAAAATAGGATATAAAATACTTAAAGCTCAAAATGCTGCTGTGATGAGTCAAAGAGCATGATTCGCACCTGCCATTCAGCAGAGATGAGACAATTGAAAAAGAAACATGCTCAATGCCACATAAAAATTCAAATGCATTATTTTATTGAGGTATTGTAATGAAAACAAAAATTGAGAGCATTGCACAAGTTACTATATTTTATTAAGCACTTAACATTGTATATACAGTTTGTCTTAAAGTTGTAATATTATGTGCTTGTCACTATCGTCATTCATCTTGATCATTTCTTTCTCAGGGCATTGAATCGATCGTAACACAGCTACTGCATACAATATTTTCCAGTTGCAATGATAATTCGACAACTAATTGATTATCAAGTGAATCTATAATTATTTTCAGAAGCAATTAAATGTTTACATACCTTCATTTAACCCTCATGCAGTATTTTTAAGCGGCTGCATGAAGGGTATTACGTCCCAAAAGTGTCCCTCTTCCAATGTGCAACAACTTTTTTCACTTTTAATTTTTTTTCACTTTCAACCCCTCAAAATGTTCAGTGGGAATTGGCCAAGACATAGATATACATCCTATGCAAAATTTCAGCTTTGTGGAGTTATTTTTCACAGTTTTGTCTGTGGTGTCCATTTGTCCAACAGTCCAAAATCGTCCAAAGTGTCCGAAATGTCCAATTTTTATAATTACTGCATGGGGGTTAAAACTATCCAAGTCTTGGAATTTCAGTCTAACAGTGGTAAATTTTCTCGAATTTCTGTAATCCCTCCATGAAAGCAGAGTGATTACATATTTGTTTGTTTATTTTTTTTTTCAAAAGAAGATAACTGCAAACATCTAATTTCTCGTTGGAAAACTAAACAACAAAGCCGATTTTTTTGACTATACAAATCAAACCAGTGCCTGAATCATAAACAATTTTTGTTTGTGCATTTTCTATCCTGTCAATTTGAAATAATGTCCTTCTTTTGGGATAAAGGGATCGAAATGAAAACATGTTTGTTGAATTATTTGATTCATCGAATAATCGACAGACTAATCGATTTTTATAGTAATTGTTCATTGCATCTAAACATTTCATTTCCACCCTGGTGAGAACACGGTATCTATCCAAACAAAAGTTGAATTGATGTATGTTTCAAAAGGGGCTGTCAAGGGGCTGAAAATATATGCAAATTTTATGATCGTAGTTTGCAGTCATATCAATACGCAGGTGTGCGTGTATATCGTGTTTTCATTTACAGAATACGTTCAGGCAACCTTTACACCCCAACTGTCTTTAGTGTTTATGTGTGTGTGCGCATAAACACTGTTAAGACATCTTTTATATGTAAAATGAAGTAAACAAACCTTCAAAAGCAATTTATATCTTCAAAAGCAATTTATATAACACGAGAGGTTCAAAGTTCATATTGACACAAGGAGTGAGATGAGAACACCTGTGAGCTAGCCACCTCACTCACCACTGTAGCAGTTTTGGCTAGCACCGTTCCGCCAAGCCAACTGTCTTCTTAAGAGACTGAACAAAGGAAGACACTGTTGTTTGTTCCAAAAAAAGGCATTTGTTATTGATACGTGTATCAAGTTAATCGGAATAAACTGTGTTGTTGTTCTGGGACACATTTGTGTGTGTGAGAGAGGGGTGGAATCTACATATGTACATGCTGTGTGCTGGTCTTTTGGCCACAAGCTGAGGTCAGGGAACCGAGGCAAAAGTGCACACAGACAAACAGTCAATTGTCAAGTTTTACACATTGACCTCGGGTTAAACTTGTGACTCCTCCTTTATGTTTGCCGCCGCTTCAGCAATTAGAGGAAATCAAGAGGTTACTGGTGGTTCAGGCTTGATAAGAATCTTGAAATGGAGAAGTTCACAGAGGAGAAGGGTGACTGGGAGTTTAAAGAGTGCAGTCAGTCATGGGGAGGATTACATTTTAAGAAAAAAAAAAAAAGGAAGTCAAGGCTGAAGGGAACGGTGCTGCATTTTTTTTTTTTGTCCCAGAAGTGCACTGCAGACAAGCCGTTTTTTTTTTTGCCCACCGGATATATTCAAACCAAGTAGCTTGAACACCACCGTGAAAAGGTCGTGTGCGAAAGACGCTTTGTCAAGTATCCTAGCACAGCATGTATGATAATCTCCACAACCCAAAACAATCACGCATTTACGTTACAATTATGTTTATTTTGGGCGAGAAGTAAAAGCGGTTTTGTGCGGCAGATGCTTGAGCTTTCATCGTAGACGTGGTGACCTCCACGTGTCCTCCCTCCCTCCAGTTGTCTTTCCTGCCTTTGTTAACATTCAGCGCTAGCGGGCAGCAGCCAATTCAGGAGCCGGTTGTTTTGGGAGCGAATACAGGACATCCTCTCACTTTACTTGAATGAAGACACACGGCTTTTGGTGTCACAGTTGCTGCTTGACTTAAGATATCCTTTGAGATAATAATCTTAATTATGGACGCCTGAGTCGCGTTGACATGCAAGGTGGATCATATCCAAAGTACGGGCCGGGGGCCGTTTGTGGCCCGCCGCACATTCAAATAATGACTCGACAACATGCGTATGCAACAAACTATTCGATTTTTGTTTGTTTTTGTAAATTTAAGGCCACATAAAAATAAAAAGCTTAAACTATGATTTCTAATTTTATGTTACAAGGCGTGGGCGTTTGTAGTTAATTTTGGGGGGTTGCTCAAGCACCACGAAATTGAATGCCAGCCCCTCTAAAATGTAATTGATTTTTAAAATGTTTTAAAACAAGCTAGAGAAGCATATTAACATAACACAGTCCTGTATTCTTCCATCACAGTTTGGTTTGGGGCTGCCACAAAAAAGGATGTTTTTATCAACATTGAATTTAATTGCAGCTCAGTGTTTCTTGTTAGGTCGCTGACGTATTTCTAAAACAACACAAAAAGTAAAGCGATCAATCATGAAGACTGAACATTTTTTGGAGGCTTTACACTGTACAGTTTTGTGCATTGTTCACTCATTATTCAAGTTTCACCCAGACTTGCATGGGGTTATCTCTGGATAACTCCCACATTTCAAAAACATCCATTTTAGGTTATTTAAAGACTTGGTGAACATTGTGAATGTGTGAATCAGTCGGCTGAGCTAGGCTGCAGCTCACCTAATAAGGACATAGTTACTATAAGTCGTGTTTATGAACAGTGGACAGAAAACAACAAATTGGAAGAGACTGAGCATGTCCGTGGGTGGTGAAAACTGTGCCAACGTGGAAATGCCGGAGGGGAATCGTTTACGAAATGTAAAATTTGCCTCCCCCGCCGTTAGCTTTTGTCAGCTAAAGTGAACAAGGCGCATTCCGAAATCCTCCATTTATCACAGCTCGTTTGCGTTCGTGCCATCAACAAATTATCTTTCCTGCTTTCTCATTGGGACGTAGGACCATTTGCGCTATGATGGGCTTTTTCCACACTCATGTGCATTTTCCATTTCAGACAGGGGAAGATTTACACCCTGGACTGATCGCCATCCAATCACAGGCACATGGAGTAGACAAACATTCACACTTGGTAATGGCTCATTTAGTCCTCAATTGCTCCAAGGTTACCCGGCATTTTATCAATGCTTTTAAATATACATTCCTAATAGAATATTAATTCCTGTTTCAGTACCAGCATTGCATCGAGTGCGGGTTTGGGGCTTAGCTGATGAGAGCTAGCTGACCGTGAATGAACAGCACACCCATTTGCAGTCTTGCTAGTTTCAAAACATGACTAAGCAACAATCAAGTTCACGCCATTGACAATCAAATTCTTAATGTTCAGTTAATCACTTACGCCTCTCCCTAAACAAGACACCCTTGAACTTGAAACAAAGTCGCTTCTAAAAGGCAAAGTAGAAAAAGTGGAAGACATTCAACTAAGGTCATGCATTTTAGAACTTTATTTTCAGAGATATCAGTGCAAATGAACACCCAAAAATGAAAAAAAAAAATTGTTTCAGGTCTTCACATGAAAAAAAAAAGAACCAACCTTTTTTTTTGTATTTGCAGCTACAAATTCTGAGATGCACAATGCAAATCGATGATTGTACGTCAATTCTTCACAAAAGCCCTTCCACGGAGCTTTGTTAACCAGTAACAGAAAAAAAAAAAAAGAAAAATCACAAAAATATTCAATGCACGTTTATATTCTTCACATATTTTTTTTTCTTCGACTTTGTTGAACAGTCTGTGGTTATTTAAAGACCGCATCTTCTCAAAGAAACTCTCGGTGTGATTAAAAAAAAAAAAAAATAATAATAAGAGACCTATTTTTAAGACTTAACATTTTCCCCCCATCACCAATGGGGATACACAGGTAGTTCCCATGCGTCTGCATGCAACAGGCAGCAGTGAGGAGAGTCATACATTATTACACAACACAGCGCAGAATAGATTATCATTTACCACATAGACACATGCAAAGAACAATCCATCCAACCCCCCCCCCCAAAAAAAAAACGAAAGGGGAAAAAAAAAGGGCATAACATCCTCTTCCTTTGTATGTACACCTGTACGCATATAATTCGTATTTACATATCAGAGCAATAAAAACTAGGGTAATATCTTTGCTTAAACATTACAAAATAGTCATCTTTCATCCCGAAAGTACTATTTACACAAATACATTGAACCGTTGTGAAATCGTATCAAGAACGGAAGAGACATAACAGTATGTGTTTCAAAAAGAAAAAAAACAAAAACACGCGACAACGTGGAGTAAGCCGGCGTGTGAAATGACAAATCAAAGGAATAGAAGGGATAGGTCAATGATTTGAAAACAACCTGTGGTCTTCTCTTCATTATCATGCAATTCTTTTGGACATTTTTATGAATCAAGAGACGACCACGGAAACGCACAACAGTCAAGAAATGGAGAGGGGGAAATCACGAGCTGTCAAATTCTCGACAGATAACAATACTGACTTTTTTTTTTTTTAAATCACATGCCATTTAATTATTCTGTAAAGGACAAGGAGGATTTGGCTTCAATAGTGCAAACTCTGGGTGCTCCTTGAGAAGAAATTAGGAGGAAAAGCCAATGTGCTTCATATTCAAACTTTGTGCACAAATAGAAATGGTGCGTGTTTCGACTGCGGTGGCAAGCTTCGCTTTTCAGATATTGCAGAAAACCCACACATGCGCCGTGTTTACAGTTTACTAAAAATTACACAATCCGCTAACACACGTCCCTGAATTTGCACTGTCGAAAGTTTGAAAAAAAAAAAAAAGCACAACAATTTCTGTCGGCAAAATCCCACTGTCAATTATAATACACTCTGAGCCTTGAGTTAACGTTCAACAAGGCTGGATCAGCTACAGTGTGAATATTGATTTAGCTCAAACTGCTTGGAAGGAGAAAATAAATACAACTGAACTGAGTGCTACCATGTTTTGGAACCATCATTTTTTTTTTTTTAATGGAAGGAAACAATCGAGACATTGCAAGGCGATATGTTAAGAATCAAATGAATTCAGTATTTGTTTTACGATAAAATACGAAGCATAACTTAAAAATTGTAGCGCACTACAAAAGGTAATGGGAGGGGGCGAAGACAATAGAAAAAAATAAAAATAGAAAAGGCCTGAGCATCATCAGTGGGGAGTTATTTTATTAATTTTGGTTGCTTCAGTTGTATATTTAGCCAAATATAGATCTTGTTTGTCGAAATCAGTGTGCAATTTGAACTAGCGTGGTTTTTTTTTTCTTTCTTTGTCATTTGTGTCTCTCTCACAACTAATTTGGCAAGCAGTTGAAAAGAAACACATACACAAAAAAAAAAAAGACTCATGTTATATTTGATAATCCAACTTCTATTCAGATGACTGCCTCAGCCTCTGGTTGTCCTGGCTGTGCTTGTCATTGTGGTGGGTTGCTGATTGTGGGCTGGAGCTTTGTTCATAGGCATGCATGTCACTGATTGGCTCTTCTTTAATTTTCATAACGGACTGCGGCGCTTCAGCCTGATTCTTTACCTCCTTTCTTAGTTGAACGCTGCCCTTTTGCAACATGTAATACAAGATAGGGTTGGAACGTGACAGCCGAGGAGATTCTGGGTTTGAGTCGCAGCCCGCGTCGCTCTCCTGACTATTCCACTGAACGGGGCTCTCTGGCTCCTGTTTGACAAGGTTCGGCGGGTCTCTTTTGTGTGTACCTTGCCATGGCGCCGGATGATGACCGCGGGGACTGCGAATAAGGCTATCCCTTGCAGGAGGGGTGGGCAGTGTTCTGATGTTACTCGAAAGCCCCGAGTTGAGCGGACCGTGAGGGTGCCAGCTGGGCAGGTGCAGGAAGCTGTGGTGAGGGGCAGGTTGACTGAGGATGTTACCGTTAGCCTTGCCGTTAGCCTGCAGGATGGAAGGGCTGGATGACCCACGGTGCTGCTGAGGCAACTCTTTCAGGCAGTTGTCAGAGAGCAGCAGCTGTTTGAGCACATTAAATCCCCGACTCTCTCTGGTAAAAGTTTCTCTCGGTGGACTCCTGGCTAAAAACTCCTCGTCTTTCAGATGCTTCTGCTTGTCAGGCGTCACCGGAGCACCGGGAGTGGTAAAAATGTTTATGTCACCCCTCTGAAATGCTCTTGGCGACTTGGTATTGTCCAAAGTTTCAGTTTGATCAGAACACAAGCGTCTCTTCTTCGGACTGGGGCTTGGGTACTCTCTCTTTTCCGCTTTCACCTGTCTGGTTTGCGACTCAGTCTGCGAAACAGCACTTGTATAGTACGTCGCTGTCTGATGTTTAAGCAGCTGACTAAGCAGACCGTATTTTGTGATAACCTCAGCCGGTCGATGTTCTGTTTTTAAGTCCGTATCTGACAGGGGGCAAGGTTTTTCAAAGTTGGTCCGCCTTTTTCTGTTGATTATGTCTTCAGAAGTGGCGGCGGATGGCCCCACCCCTTCCTCTGTTTTGACTCTTACATCCACAGCAGACACGTCAGCGCATTCAAAGATGTTTGAAACACTGGGGCTCCTCTCATAACTCCCCGCTTCCAACTCTGCACTCCTCCTGCCGCTCCCTTCTTTGCGGCTGACGGAAGCTGCAGTTGAGCCTGCCCCTAGAAGAAGCTGCAACACTGTGCGCCTCTCCAAAAGATTCTCTATCTGTGAAGGTGGAGGAAACGTTTCTTTCGTATTTAAAGGAGTGCCACCTCCCGCGGGTATGTCAGAGAGCGGGGTGGAGGTAGTACTCCTGTTGATCGGAGCATTGAGTCTTTCCAATAAGGATAAGGGCCTGCTGTTATCAAGCTCCTGACTCAATCCTTTGCCAGATAGGATTGGTGGGGAGGATGAAGCTATTCCAGATTGAGCCAGATTTTGTAACAGTTTACTGGCACTGAAGGCGGGCTCTGAAGCCTTCCCAGCAGGGAAGGCTTTCGACTTGCACAAATCCAATGGGCTTGACTGGACCTGGGGAGAGGGAGGGTGTGGGGACAATGTACCGGCTGGGTCTCTACTAAGGGAGCAAGTAGGCTGATTTGGGGCTCCAGGCTTATCTATTGGGCTTTTCGTCCTGGGCTCATCCCAGGACACAAGGTTAGGTTGACTTCGAGACATGGTAGCCATAGTTATATCAAGTGGCAATTCCTCATCTGTGTTCTTACTTACTATATCGTTATTTCTGCGCTCGAGCAGAAGCTGCATTAGTGTTACCTTAGATTGGGACTTCAGGTCTGGGCTACTTTCATGCTCTTTGCTCTTCGCCATGTTTGCGCCTGATGGCTCAGGCTTCCACTTTTTTAATAAAGATTCTGTGAGTTTGTCCAAGGAGGCAGAGGAGGAGGAATATGAAGAAAGAGATGTGGAGGCAGAAGAGACAACAGCGGGCAGCGGTGAATAGACTGCATTAGTGGGCGGAGCAGAAGAATGACAAGTTAATATTGTTGCACTGGAGGAAACAGTCCTGGTGAAATTGGATGCAGTGTGTGTAAAGGGGGAGAATGAGGCAGAAGAGGAACACGGGGTGGAAGGTTTTGGCCCTGTATCTTGTTTTTTGGCCCAGTTTCTCATCGAGAGATCCATTGGCGAGCAGCTCGAGTAGGAAGTCTCTGCATCACTGCTGTCCTTGGTCAGGCTTTTCTCATGGGTGGAACATTCACTATCCGATGTGACCGAAGAAGATCCGCTCGGTGGTAGAACACTACAGCTATCCTCCAGGTGTCCGTTTTTTGTCAGTTTCTTCTGGTTGTTGTGGTTGTTGAGCAGCAGCAACAGCAAACTGCTGCATGTTTGAGGGGGGCGAGTTGGTCGTGAGTCAAAGCCTCGTTTTTCCCGAGAGGGTTGGCTGTGAAAGTGGCTCGGAGTATGTGGAGGAGTGGGTGAGGAGCTATGGGTGTGCCCACACAGCAAAGGGGGGCTCTGTGGACTGGACAAGGCCAACCGAGGGAGTGTTGCTGTTAGCGTGTTTGTCGTTGTCACTCCATTCTGGGTTGTTAAAGAACTTAATGCGTCTGGAGTCTCTGGCAAAGTCCCGCCCACACTCTGAGGCCTTTTCTCAAGGCCATGTTGCTGGTTTGCCATGGCGGCAAGTCTTTCACTGGCAGACCTTCCCGAGAGCTGGGCTTTGAGAGCATGCTCTCTGGAGTATTGCTGGAGATGAGCTTCACTGGACAACAGTAGGGCTAACTGACTGCAGGCAACACTGGGCTTGGGTGAAGGTGCTGGACTGGAACGTATTTTCACCATGTTGGCGACAGCTTTCAATCGGTCTACACAGGATACTGATTCAGAAGCTGTAGTGGCCGAAGGGGGTGTGGCGCTGTGTGCTGCCCGGGGTGATTCTGGTGGTCTGTCATGACTGTGTCCCCGACGACTGTAAGGGGTGTTGCTGTGGTTTTGAAGTTTGCTCTTTCTCATTAAGCCCTTCAAGCGGCTTGAGGCTGTCCCATACACAGGCAGCGGCTCCTTATCTGCAGGTGGCGCAGTGGAAGGAGAGGAACACACACTCGGCGGCTTGCTTGAGTGCTGAGACATTGCCACATTCTGTAGTCGGGAGCTGAAGGACTGAAGCAGGGAAGCCAAAAGAGTACTCTCCCCACCATGAGGAGAATCCTCCTGTGACCCATTTTGCAGGCCTCCGGCTTGTCCATTAAGGTGGACCGGTGGCGAACTCAAACACTGGTTCCCTGGATCATTCCAAGCCCCGGAGCGCAAGAGGCGGGCCTTCTTCAAGTGCTGTGAGGCACCCATGGTCGGTCCACTGTTTCCAGCCTTTGGAACTGTGGGGCCATGAGTAGGGAGCTGAAATGGACCGCCCACCTTGTCTGCCTGATCTTGGTTGCTGTGGGCAGCCTCAGACCTCCTGCTTGCTGTGGCCCCAGGCCCGGCCACCACTGGATGCATCAGTAAACCTTCCAGATAAGTTAAAACAGCTGAATCCTTGTGTGTCTCAGGGCCAGGCTCCTCCCCATGAGTCATGTTCAATACTAGGATCCCCTTGTATGGTTCAGCAGCGCTACAAGGAAACAAATGTCAACTAAATCATCAGGTCGACAGTGCCATGTACTTCTCAAGTACCCAAAAAAATGTGACCACTCTCTGGTGGACACAAGTCAACACTGAGGAGAAACACCAACCATGTTTAAAGAAAATCCAGGCAATACTGTATGCCTTTAACACCGTAGGTTGTCAGAATGTCTTCCTCTATGTTTCGATGAAGAACATGAGCAGTGAGAGGAATATTGCTGAATAGATGTCTTCGCATTCCATGGCCCTGGGTGTCAGTGGTAAATCTTTGCACATCTCACGTGGGGGACCTAAAAGAGATGGAGAGAGACAAAGAAAAGGAGGAAGCGGTTAAAGGCTGGAATTGGCACTCCGCTACATCACATTCATTTCACCACCTTGTCTGCCACCGTTGTTACTTAGCAACATTTCCGACTGACTGCCCCACCACCACCATCGCCGACACCACAGTTACCCAATGGATGATAAATGTAGATTAGTTCTGTGAAGGTGGAGGAAACATTTCCTTCCTATTTAAAGGAGTGCCCCAACGCCACAGTTACCCACTAGATGATAAATGTAGATTAGTTCTGATTGGATCCAAATAGAAAATTCAAGCCTGCTACCCTGAAAACAGGTCTTGACACATAAGCCCCTCTGAGCGATTTTTTTTCAAAAGGAAAAAAAAAGAAGTGCCCTGTGAGAGCTGTGAATAATTTTTTCATGCAGCTTGTCATTTCAGTGGATTACACCCCCACACCCACCTCCTGCTCCTTCGGTACATGAGCAGCATCTCACAAGATGCAACCCTCGGTCGACACAAAGCGGGATCCATCCGCTCACTCACCCACTTGCATTATGTCCATATATATATATATATACATACACACACACACACACACACACACACAAACAGACACACACACACACACATATACACACACATATATGTGTGTGTGTGTGTGTGTGTGTGTGTGTGTGTATAAGGACTAAGATTGCCCAGTATCCAAGTACTGGAAGATTACAGAGATGTAATCTTATCACTGTCAAAAATGATGATGATAACATTATTTTTAGTCCTGGTGCTTCTGCGCAGCACATTAGAAAATGTGTATACCATATTGCAACTTATAGCTAAAATAAAAAGAATTAAACATTGTACAATGTATTAAGGCAACAAAATGTCCCATCAAACCACATCCTTTTCTCGTACAAAAGTTTGCTAGCTTAATGCTAAAAACAAAAAAACGTACATTGTTTTTAGTGGACACGCATTGAAAAGGTATGATCAAAAATGAAATATATTGCGAGCAAGGATTTTGTGCATATTTAAGATAG
Source organism: Hippocampus abdominalis (assembly GCA_018466805.1). NCBI lineage: Eukaryota > Metazoa > Chordata > Actinopteri > Syngnathiformes > Syngnathidae > Hippocampus > Hippocampus abdominalis. Next base: position 2,431,803 of record CM031710.1, read on the forward strand.
CAGTTTGCCATACATCTGGTTACAAAGTATGTGGTTCAATATGCCCCACCAGTAGAACTGATGAAAAAGTGTGGCCCCCCTCCAGGCATATAGAGCGCCTACACTTGAGCTATAATGTATGTTCCAGTAAATATACTCTAAGTGTGTGTGATGTTGCTGTGGTATCATTTCAGTACTTGTATCAGGGTACTTTCTATGGCTTTACAATTAACGTTTGAATTTTGGTAAAAACGCTGAAATGCACAAATTGATACTCCAGCACCACAAAATGTTGCGGGCAGGGGCCTGTATTTATCTGTCCTAACATATTTGGGTTTATATCAGTAAACCATAGCGAAACATAAACTGACATTATATGATACTTGTGGACACGGAAGGTTCAAGGTGGACTATTTATGTCCGTGACACCACACCACTGTTAGTCGAACAGCGTCGGTGGCACTGGATGTGCAATGTGCCAGTTACTACGACGGTGTCAGTTGCACAGCCCTGGGAGAACTCATCACTGAACCTCCCTCAGCATGGTTTCCATGGATACAGAACACCTCCAACAGTCATGGCCACTTTCCCATAAAGGTTAATTAATACAGAGTTTCCACCTCGCTTCAGCTGTCCTCACCTTAGGTGCCTGCTGAGTGGACCAGCATAGTTGGTCACATGACCGGACAGCGGTCCGTGTTCATGACCAAAGGTTATGGCAACTCATGCGGTTGCCAGTCTAAATACTTAACAGAGAATTCGTGCAAGGGTCAAAACAATAACGTGGTGACTTTTTCATCAGGTTGAAATCCACCCGGGTTGTCATGACAGTAAAGGTTAACAAAGTTGTCCTTTGAACTCCACCTTGAAAATGAGCTGGGATTAGAACTTGGATTGCAATTGGGAGCAAATGAGTCTGAGTCGCACTAACAAAACAATCTGGTTAGCCATTTTTAGACCTCTTTGAAACACATACCCATAATCAATGGTGCGATGTGTAATATATAAAGAACAAAAAGTAAATAAATAAGACTGAGCTGCTGGCATCAATTACTGATAAAGGCCAACTTTAAGGTGTCGACCTAAATCTGATGACAACAAACGCCAACCTGGTCATACTGGGCCATCTGACGTCTGCTGTCATGCTGCTTAGATACACAGGATTAAGGCTATTTTCCTGCCAGCGAGCTTAACGCAATTTTAATAGAATGCCTCCGAAACCAACCCTTTGAGCTCTTCAGCAAACCTGTACGCGCATGTCTTTTCAACTTAGATGGAAGGGAGTTTGAATATCATGACTCATTGTCTTATTTCAACATGGGGGGAAATATTGTGAATCTTGCCAACTGCAGTCGCCCTTGTCTGGATTTGTTCCTAGGCGACTTCTTACACTGAGCTCGCTACTGCATCCAGTGTTGCTCATAATGTATAAATAAAAGTTGGGACCTTTGGGGTCTTGAGAGACATGCGAGAGTCAGAGAGCCCGACTAAAGCTGGACCATGAAAAAAAAAATGTTCTTCAGTGACAACGCTCAGTTGTCATACATACACTGGACTCGGCGTCTTAAACATATTACCTCTCCATTTACTCTCTCATTCTGTGATGCGTGTGTTAGTCTTATATGATCTCCCCTGTTGTATACATTGAAAATGACCTTCCACATCCGTTAACATGTCACCTCTTTGGTCGTGGCACCTGACTTCCATCTTTTCCCCCGACCATGGGACACCATAGCGCCAACAAATGTTCTACAGTTCAAGGGTGATTATCCATTATCCTTGAAAATGTCAACCAATGACAGAAAAGGCACAATTCGATTTTTTTTTTATTTTTTATGCCTACTCTCCGCCACATAAATGTGATAGGACAAGCATGGTGATGGGCAGGGCTAAAAGATTCACCAACTCTCTTCAACTAGTTTTCTTTCCTCTCTTCTGATATACACAAAGAGCTGTTGCACAGTAAAGGTCAGAGAACCTTTAGCTGCTTCCAAACACGAGACGCCCTCATGAAAATTTGACACGGACGGCACAGATTACAGATCTAAGAATGTGACCTTCACTCCCCCGCCCCTGCGCGTGACCTCCACATGAACATACTTGCCTATGCGGCCTGCCCTTTTATCTCAAAATAAAAGTTCCTCAATGACCTTCATTGTCATGAACAATAATCCGTTGAAAATGTATGAGACCAAACATAAGAATTTATAATGGAGGGAAGCTGAAGGAAAGTCTTTAAAGTCAAGGTCATTTATGCGACGAAGGCTTTTGCACTTCATACAACAGCTGGTGTCCATACAAAAAGCTCTCGGCGTTAATAAAAAGTGACAATGCTGCCCGAGCAGTGTGTACTAATGTCTGACACCAGCCTGGCAGATGTGTTCTCCCTGTTGTTCAGGGAAGTCAAGGTTAAAGGAATTTTAAAAGGAGAGGCGATGCCTGAACACCAATATATCATGTAATCTGCCGCCCATCCCTGCTGCACACACAACAACGTAGCCAACTTACACATGCAGTGTGACCGCTGTTTGCAAATTCAATATGGCGTAGCATGATTAAATAAGGCAAAACAGAAGCTGCTTGACCAAATGCAGTTCTTCAAAGAGTGGAGCGTACCACAGAGAAGTGGAATGAAAAGCTCTTGTTCACCTTGAGAGGGGGGGGGGGGTAAACAAGAGAATACCTTGGCATCAAACAGCAGGAGAGCTTGGAGAAGTAAATGTTTATGGAACAAAGGTCAATCAGGACAAAACAGCACAGAAATTCAACCACAGGCAAATGCATGGCCATGCAATGAAAACTAGAGCGCTTTTGATCGGGCCGTGAGATAAATGAATCCTGTCATATCAAATGGTGTGTTCTACGTATTTGCTTTGACCAATGCAACCTTACAAGCGTGTCACCATTCAATAGGAGAACAATATCAGGGCAGGGGTCTGCAACCCAAAATGTTGAAAGAGCCATATAGGACAAAGAGCCATGTATCTATTTCTATTTCTATTTCTATTTGAGCTATATTAGCCTACTATCAAAATCTTTTTCCATTTTCAAACATTTTTTATAAAGCTCCAGGGAGCCACTAGATGTCGCTAAAGAGCCGCATGCGGCTCTGGAGCCGCGTGTTGCCGACCCCCGATCTAGGGGAAAGGTTCGAGTGCGTCCGCGAGCTTCTTGAGTATTAAGTGGTTTCGGATAACGGATGGATGGATATGGCCATATATTATGAATAAATTGAGCCTGCTTATTTCACCACATGAAAAAAAAAAAATTCTTTCATTGGATGATTAAAAATGTCAGTTTTTAGTGATGTTCGCTTTTAGCTGCGCGCGTGAGCAATTGTGCACTGCTCAGCGCACAGCGAACACATGCAGCATTATACCAAATGATAAATTAGATGACCGAACGCATATACATTTTGTGGACATAGAAACCCATGACTGAACCCCACATAAATTAAAACAAACTCAACAAAAACTGTTGATTGTGTTTACAAAAGTAAAGTAAGTTTCATTCATCCATCCATCCATTCTCTGAACCGCTTCATCGTCACAAGGTCCCCGGGCGAGCTGGAGCCTATCCCAGCCCTCTTCAGGCAGTAGGCGGGGGACACCCTGAACCGGTTGCCAGCCAATCACAGGGCACACACAGACGAACAACCATTCGCACTCACACCTTATGGGCAATTTAGAGTGTTCAATTAGCCTACCATGCCTATTTTTGAAATGTGGGAGAAAACCCACGCAGGCCCAGGGAGAACATGCAAACTCCACACAGGGAGACCGGAGCCGGGATCGAACCCACGTCCTCTGCACTGTGAGGTTGATGCGCTAACAACCCTTAGGGTGAGTTTGTAAAGTGAGTTTGTAAAGTCAGTTTTATTTCTTTACTTCCTCTGAACCGCTTGGTATGAAACGTACTAAGTTTGAGGGTAAGGATTTGGCAATTGATGCATGAATGGGACCCACATAAGTAGTGATATATAACACCCCCCCCCCCCGCAAATACCCCTCCGCTTCTCTTGACCGGTTTGGAACGATATGCTTACAAAAACATTTGCATCTATAGTAAATATTTGTGTGCCATTTGCAAGACCCACCCAAGGGCCATTTCCTGAGTGGCTGCAAATTAGTGCATCAATTAAACACACACACACATTCTTTCTTAATGAGCCGTGGCTGCCATCAATCGCGACGCGATTTATTCCAATTGGACTCCGAGGTTATCTTTTACTTACATCGTCTTTCCAAAATGGTGCTCGTTTCCTTTCTGATCCAACCCAAATTTTCCATTTGGAAACACCGTAGCTAGAAATAAGAAGAGCCGCTTTCCCCAAAGCCAGCACGCCTAAAGGCAGAGCGAGGCATTTTGATGCAGACTGCAGCAGTGATGTTGGAGGGAAATGGGCCACTTTGCAATTGAGATCAAATGTCCCACTGCCAGGCTGCCCTGAGAGCAAGGTAAAACCAGCTCAAATCCTTGGCCTTTAATGAATCATTTTCATAATATCCTTGGCATCAGCCCTTAAGAGGCCTTTTGCCATGAGTCAGCAAGATGTCCGTCTTTATGAGTATTGCTTCTTTTCCTCCCCCTTTTTCCTTGAGTAATTTGGGATGCGCCGAAGGAGTGTCTTTGGCGACAGAGGTCTAAAAGACGGGGAGAAAAAAAGACTGAGGACATATTTTGACATATTTGCCTTTAAAAAAAAGTGATTTTGTTCCGTGTGATGAGAGAGTATGTATCTGTTGCCTACATAGGTTTGGTAAAATGATTCCCCCCCAAAATGTGTTCAACTTTCACAAGAGAGACAAGTCGTAGTCGGTCCCAGTTAAAGAAAATGATTTCAAATGGATACATTTAACCCAATCAAGTATGTAACAATTACTGGTAACCTTTAACAATAAAGTATCAAGCGGCGACAGTCCAGGTGGCAAAGCAGAGCTGAACTCAAGCCAATGAACAGGAGACTTCAATCAGATTAGTGCTGCGTCTGATCCCGATGCCCGGCCCAGTACTCACACACCAGTAGCTTTTGAAACCAAGGAAAGAATGCCCTATTTCTTTGGACAGTAGAACAGAATCTAAATTATTAACTAATGGAATAACTACATCTTAAATGAGAGTTTGCAGCTTGGTGATGAAATATGAGTGTGACATACTATACAGGTCTCAGATTCTGGGTTTAATTTGCGATGTTGTTCTTTAAAGACATGTAGAAGATTGTTTTTTTTTTTTTTTTTAACACAACCCACCGAGGTTTCATAGTTAGACTCACAGCAACGTGCTTGCTTTTGTTCGGCAATCTCCGGCGAGTGACGTCACTTACAGAATCACAAGTCTGTCATTGTTGATTGTCCCATTAAGCTAATTGTCATGTTACCCTCGGACAAGCAGATTCAGGGACAGTTTTTTTCCTACAGCCATTACTGCAATAAATAACCATAGAACATAATCAAAACTACTGCATTTTAAACGAAACTCACTTACCTCACTATGTGCAATAATGAGCAATATCTGAGCCATTTCATGTGCAATATGTGTCCTGTGTGCAATATAAGCCTCAGTTCCACACTACCACTACTACTACCACTACTGCTGCTGTTGTTGTGTGTTGTTGAGTTTTGTATTTATTAACCCGTTACTTAATTATTTACTAAATGCACTAAGGAGTGGCACCCAAATTTCGTTGTATGTAATACAATGACAATAAAGGCGATTCTGATTCTGATTCTAATAATCAATGAATAACGCAGTTGTTTCTGAAAACATTAAATTCAAAGTATTATAATTGTACACGGATGTAATCCTGTATGCAAACATTCAAACTATATGAGTGCATGGTTGGCATCCTCTGTAATGGTTTACAACTAACAATGCTGCCGATATAACGTGTGGCGTGGCCAACAACGCAAAATAACTACCTTAGCAATGACAATGGAGGACACCAACCAAAGATGCTTTGTGCTCTCAGTGCTTGCGGGAATACATGGATCAAGTAGGTAATCCCAATTATAGCACGGCACAGCATCGAATTGCAAACAATAACGCTAGGCTAATAATCGCAGCCTATATAGTTTACCATTCTTCCAATTCCTCTCGTCTCCACTCCATGTTCGGCCGTTCAGGAACAACATTGTCCGCATCCTGAGCATCCGGCTCGTACATGTGTGGTCCTAAATACATCTTGCCGACAACCGCCTCTTCCTCGAACTCTTCACGCACATGGATCCCCTCAGGTAAGTTTGAAACGTCGCTTTCCAAATCAATTTCTGACTGGCTTTGTACACTTTCCATAGTGAGCCCTACTATTGTTGTCTTAAAGTGATGTCACACTTCTGGGTTAGACACTCGTCAGCATCTCATTTCGGGAAATTTTATAACATTATTTTTTCATCCTTCAGTTAATGTACAGTCAAACCTCGGTTTGACTTCGGTTCTCGAACAAACTGAGCGCACTTGAATGCACCATTTGACTCTCTCGCCTTCCTTACACGAGGAAGTGACGCTTCCTCGGTAGAGAGGAGAGAGTAGTGACGCTTCCTCATGTTGCTTTCCATTGTGAGCAGACGTGTTCAGTAAACATTTTTATTAAAAAGCGGTTTCGGGTTTTTCGAATTTCGGTTTTGAACAGCCTCTGGAACGAATTATGGACGAAAACCGAGGTTTGACTGTATTTTGTTTAATTACTTGTGACCTCACAGTTGACCTTTAAGCTAGCCATGTTCATGAGAAAACTGTGATTTTGAGTATAATGACACAAAACGTGTTTGCCAATCATTAACCTTGGACAAGGCAACATGATTACGTAAGAGTTTATCATGGAGACGCCCTTCAGACTAAACACAAGTCAATGTCCAATGTTTCCTATTTGGGGCAAAATAAATAGACTCGTCATCCATCCTTTCCGATGCAGAAAACTGAGTTCACCCTTTACTTTGCCACATCAATAAAGGGGTAACGCTTGATCGGCTATGTTCCTCTTAGCCCTATATGAAACATTAGACAATGTAATTTATGAGAAATTACATGATAAAATTACGGACAACGTGGAATTCAGAATCAATGATCTACATTCCAGGCCATAGAATGATTCATATAGTTTAGAATGCAGTACAGTTTGAAGCAAGGAAACATAAAACAGGTTTGACGACAATCTGCCAGAAAGTCAAATACAGGATATCCTCTTTGTAACCTTCAGTGCTGGATGGAGACCAATTTAGCAAACACGCTTGAGAATAGCCATTGAAAGGAGAGCAAATGAGAATTTATATTTCATATCTCTATTTGTCCTTTTATTTAAATGTGGAACGATGGAAGTCTCTGGATTTCTGGTGCCTTTGACCAAGAATCACTTTCACCAGGAATTAAACTTGACAGTGCTGAGAAAGAATCAAAGCAGCTAGTCAACCACAGCTCCATTGGTATTGTTGTGGGAGAAAATTATGAGTTAAAAAAAGAAAAAATACCAGTGGAACGTTACACCAAAATATATAATCCACATCATCTACTTGAGGGTTCCCGGCTAGGCATTTGCATTTAACAAAATGTTTTTTTATGACATATCTTTTATTTTTTTTAAAATATAACTATCAATTTGTTCAGAAGAAACTTCTGGGCTCATCACCATGTCAGTCACAAGTCTTTCCTTTTTCATAAAACAACAATACAGCTGGATAAGCAAAGGTTTACAGCAACAAACACCTTCAACTGGATATCCACATAAACACCAAGGACTTCATGTATTGAGTGTTTTCCCCTTTAACAGTCATTGAGTGTTAAATCATACAGTGTGGCGGACAAGGCCAGCGCCCAACTGCAGTCAGACGATGTTTTATTTATTTTTTTAAATGAAGAGGAGATTAAGCTGAGACCGAAAACCATGCAATGGTGACACAACAAAAGGTGCTTAGAGGACAGGTAAAAATAATGCTTCATGAGCCAAATGCTAACATTTCCTATTCTACTCTGGTTGGCAGGTGAAGACACACATCATGCTCCCGTACCTTGTCATCCTTAGCAGTGGAGGCTGATACAGGTAAAGTGCAGTAATCAATTTGCTCTACTGGCAAAAGTGCCCCTTTAGAATACTAATCAGGCTTGCACCCTCCCCTCTTGTTCTCACTATCCATCCGATGTGCCCCCGCCCCTCTCTTTCCCCATTCACCTTTCTCATGACTTGCCCCCCACCCCACCCACATGCCCCAGACCTGACCAAACGCTAAAGCAGGGCGAGCTGTCTTCTGCACAGATAACTGCTGCCACTAATCAAGCCTACGTGCACCGGGGCATGGGATTAAAAGAGCGTGCGCAGCTTGATTTAGGCAGTGAATGGTTTTACATACACATACACCCGGAGGGGATCAAAATACAAAACTACAACAGTGCCAGCAGGGTCCTAGAAACACCCACATGCAAAAAGCAACACACAAGGTCGACTTTGTAAGCTAATATTAGGCGAGCATTCTCTGGTTATAAAAGAACACACACGGGAAGATTAAATCTAAATTTACTCAGCCGATCAAAATGGAACTCAGCGTGAGGAGCCCATCGGTTATCAGACATGTCGTACAGTGAAACGCAGTACGTCGCGAGTCAAAATTTGAAATCGACAACTGTGGATTGACGGCCGCATGAGGTAAACCGATGGCGTCCAGTTTGATTGAGAGAGTGAGACAACAGCTCCCGACGCATCGCTGGGATAGTTCATTATGTATCAAACGAATGCCATTAATCGCTCTTAACAAGGGGACACAACCTAACCTTGGGCTGTCTCGCAGAACGGGGTGAGGGCATGGAAATATCTACACTGAAATTGAAATTCATCACATGAACGGTTCGCCCTATCACTGTCCGTGTCGGAGCTCGGGGTGAAAGTATGGGCAAGTCAGAAGTCGTGCAGAAGCTGCTTAAAACACATCATTCTGATTTTTTTTTTTTCTCGATTTAAGAAGAGGATCGGAGGAGCTGCAAATACATTCACACATAAATGCCGCAGTGCTGGGGGCGCATGCCCTTGACATCCTGACATGGGCAGAGGGAGGGAAAGGGAAGAGGAGGCTGGGCCGATCCTGTCATGTCACACTTGTCATTTGTCTGATCACCCACCCACCTAACCACCAAGCCCAGCCACCTGGCAGACCCCCTCCCATCCTCACCCCCACCTTTGTGCGACCTCGTCCTCCGCTGACCTGATACCCCCCACCCCTCCCACCTGTGAGCACAGAGCCCGCCCCCGCTGGCTCCGCCCCCTCTGCAGTCCTCGCACCCCGTCTTCCCCACCCCCTTGTGCTCTGCTGCTCCCCCTCCCCTCCCCATCCGCCTCTTTCTCCCCCGCGGCTGTGCAGCAAGGTCAGGCAGGTCACAGTGTCCTCATCTGTAATCCGCTGCCATTCGTCAGCAGCCCCAGCCCAGGAGGAGAGAGAGGAGGGTAGGCGCTACGACGAGGGGAGAATGCCCAATTAGGCAGCTGTCACACACACACACACGCACACACACAAGCACAACAGAACATTACAGAGGGAGTGAAGGAGGGAGACTGCAAGAACCTACTGTCCACGGGAGGGAAAGAGAGGGCTGAACACTTTCAGCTGCAAATGTATTGGTTTGCTGTGAAGGAGTTGTGGGGGTCAGCTACAGTTTAGACATGTATGTCTATTATCTGAGGCCTGTCAACAAAACGGGCAGCAAGGTACCCTGGATGTTCTGTGTAGACAGTAGCGCGATGACATTTGAAGTCAAGCAGATTACTTTTGACAAAAGGAAACGAGTGGTGAGCATTACCTGTAACGACAAGCCGAAACAGATGATCCTGCAACCGTGGCTGGATGCTACTTAGATGTGAGACACTGAGTGAGGCTTTCTACGCTCTGGTTGACCATGAAAACAAAGGTCAGGTCAACATGTACCGAACTACAGTGGCCTTAACTCGAAGCAGATACCAAATGACTGACAAATATTCTCTAATTGGATCATCTATCACCTGTAAACAGACATCTGTTTTGAGTAACGGCGAAACTAACGATACTGATACGATTCCATCACATGGACGCAGCAAGAAGATTTATGTTCCAGAAATTCATTGCTCAAGCCTGTACTTATTGATTGCACAGTCAAATGCTCTTATTTACTTTAATCAAAGGAAAGCATTATCATGGTTCAATGCCAGCGTGGTTGATATAGGGGGTCTGATGAAAGACCTTGGGGCAGGAGGGTACTGTGGGGTACAGAGTACAGCAGAGGCGTTTCCTCCTTCTATTCCCAAAGTTCATGAGGGTTCAGAAGCACTTCAAATGCGTCTTTGAGTGCTTGATGGCCAAAAGGATTGCGGCACAAGTGTGGGGGACACTTATCCAGTAAATCCTGTCTGAGTGGAGGACAGTGCATCGCGCCTATAACTCGACGTAACACAGTGGATGTGAATGTACTGTGAGACGAAAAGAAGAACTCCACATTTAATGGTCATAATTTTTCTATCGGCATATCCATCTTATTCCTACGCCTCATAAGCCTTCGTGTGAAATATGTGCACAACTTCTGGTTGAACGAAACCGTCTTTTTTTTTTTTTTTTACATGGAAATGTTTCTGCGAATCCAACTTCTATGACAGTAACAGACTTTAACAATGTGGGAACGCAAGTTGTTCCATTTTATAGTAGAAAACATTTCAATCCCGCTTAATGGAGCTGGGTTAAAGGACATAAAGAGGCAGCAGGCGGGGAACAAACCTTTCAAACGAAGAATTTCAGACTATATTTTTACTGTGATCTCATCCCCGGGAAGGCGCTGGAAACTAGCGTTTATCACAGCAACATTCTTTCCTCGTCCGGGGTGCAGGTTCAAAATATTGCTCGTGAAGTCTAGGGGTGTCAAACTCATTTTTGCCGTTGACCACATTTTAGTTACTGTTTCCCTTGGGGGGCTGTTATGACTGAAACCAAATTTTAAAAAGTCAATAATAACGGTTTATTGTTTAAGTTACTGTTAACGAGGGGTTTGGTTACAAGCAAATGCTTCCAATGTCTCTTATTGATTACATTTGATAATTTTGGTCGAGATTTTCGCAAGCATCATGCAAGTTGACATGCTTGATTTGCTTCCGCGGGCCACATAAAATGACGTGGCGGGCCGGAAACCTTGAGTTTGACACCTGTGTTGTAGTCAGTCACATATTCAACTTCTTCTGCTTGTTAGTCCAGCCGCCAAAAGCGCAACATGTTCCCAAGACATTACGCAAGACATTTTTCAATGCGATGGGGGCTTATGATCACTTAGAGAAGGGGATGAAAAAAGTTCAAATCAACCAGTCCGTGATACAAAACCCGCTGTAACAAACAGCAAAATTCTTTGCAGAAGTCTCTCAACGCAAGTCAAGCACATAATCGTTTCGGCATGAGAGGTCTCAGGAATAAGGTGGATAGACGTGAAAGCCATTAGAAGCATGTTTGTGGAATAATCAGACATTGCAATATTAATGAACATTTTGGAGATGTGCACATTTTTCGTCAATGACAAGGTTTTCAATTAGATTTGAATCAAGTTCTTTGGAATCCTCAAGAACTTCTCGGGAATATGCAAAGAATTTCTTATAAGTCTGCATGACTGCAGTACCCATCTCTGTGATTATTATTTGAATGACTCATTGACCACGTTTACATGCAGTCAATATTCGAGTTATTGGAGAAACAATTATAGTTATGCTCAACGCGGGCCCAGTTCGACAAAGACATTTAGCAATCGTACGACTGGTACGAGACACGTTCAGCCCAAGGGTGGTTGCTGTTGGCTCAATGGTGACTACTGTCTGTTCTAGCGTAAATGCTATCCCCGTACATTACATCAGATACTTAGGTTGGCCCTTGTGAAGATATATAAACTGTGCTGTTCAGCAAACAAATGGACTTCCACTCTCACAGCCAATGTGTCATGGTGTGATTATTTTCCACAAAAGGGTTTGGGTAAATATTCCCGTTTCTGAAACATTCGGAACAAACCATTTAAAAACGTGAGCGGACAGAGTTAATCCTGTATGCCTGTTGTGATAAATTGTGATATCCCGATCTAAACCATGATGTACAGATAACGTCACAACACAAATAGACGTCATTTCCGCTTCTTAATTTCTACCGTCAAATACGACACATTATATTCATGTAACTCACAACATTACGAAAGCAGTCGGTTTGCAGTTCGCCGGGTTCTGCAACTATTGGCAGTTTTCATGGGTGGACGACTCTCAGCAATTATTTTTGCTGCCATTCGACATTTGATTCATAAGTGAACTACGTCGCAATGTTGCAGATGAAACAGTCAATCAAAAAAGCCACGCTGCATCACATGAACAAATATGATTTTCCAGGTCTGAAGTGAGATCCAAACAAGAGCCAAAAGTCTACCACGAAGCTGTATCAACACAGTTGACAGTAATGTCCCTTTTTTTTCAACAACACAAACACATTTCAACACATACCACATTGAATACAAAAAATTTGTTACCTGATATTAAAAAAGAAGAGTCACAACTGTGCTAGCACTGACCACGAAAATTAGCAAAACCACGAGACCAATAAACAAACCGTTTAAAAAAAAAAGTACTATACAAGCATATAGGACTGGGTAATATGACTGAAAAGTATTACATATTGATCAATAGATAATTATTGATTTGTTTTCCTTTTTTACTATTCATAAAGAAGACCCAGAGGAAAAAAGGTTAGTCAAAGAAACTCTGAAAAAGTCAAATAAACGGGTAAATATATAGATTACATTACCGCTGTTTTACAAATAATGTGCTCAATGGGCAGGGTGATATGGCGAAAAAATATTTCACAATATAAGTACTTCATATTAGTTAGCATAGATTTTTTTTCACTAATATATATATCACACACACACACACGCACACACATACACAGAGATAGAGAGAGAGAGAGCTCTCAACAGCCTCGCAATTATACGGCCTCGCCTTTATTTCTCAACCGTTGCCTATACTTGTATCAATACAATCCAGCTACAGCGTCCAGGGCATTCCACTTCTTCCTTGGCACTCAATCACTGTTGTTTGTGAATCAATCAAGAATAAGACAGTGAAGTTCAGTACCATTTATGTCAGTGATACTCAAAAGCAAATCCTAAAGGGCCACCAATACATTTTTCAATGAGTTAAAAGTCCATTTATTGAGGTCAGTGAGGCCACGTTATAGTACTGAAACATTCAAAATAAAATCTCTTCATTCTCTGTACCCAAAAACAAATCATGACCCATGTCGTGACTCTAAAACTCGGTGTCAAAGATACGGCCCGCGGCATAATTTAAAAGTGAAAAAAAATGCATTAAAGACACGGAATGAATATTTGAAATACAATGCACACTGTTTTGATCACATTAGAAGACAACATTGTTTTGATCGGGGAAGAAAACAGCAGTTTCAGTCTGTCACCGAGATAGACCCAACGTAGCAAATGATATGAAAGCGCCAATCAATGCTTCTTGAGACTAAAACAAAGGAACGAGGTGATATTTTGGTGATTCATAGCACCGTATGGGATAATGTTAATGGTTCGGCCCACTTGACATCTACCGAGTCCGTATGTGGCCCACAATGTGAAATGAGTTTGACACCCCTGCTCTAAAACAAATATACCTGGAGAGGGATAAGAACGTTATTCTTTTTGAATACAAGCACAGAGAACGACAAACAAGAAGAAACTATTGGGGCTTCACACATGGGAGTGAGGGAAAGAAAATCCAAATAAACTTATGCAAGTGAACCCAAAGATAGAATAGTCACAAAAATAAAGTGATTACATTTGCAAACGACCTACATTTGTGGAGATGAACGTATTTTCCTTCATAATGAATGACTTTGGAGCCTTTTCTGCAGGCTGCCTGTGTATCGTTGGGATGAAGACAAATCCTGTTCAACATCTGCTGACCCAACCAGAACACAGTGAAAGGGGGGTGTGGGAGGGGATACTGTAAATCAATTCGGGCACGCCTACCACGTGACAGGTTCCAACATCGTGCGCCGAAACCTAACACATTGACGGTTGTCTGCGCAGTGAGCTGTGTGAACAGCGGCTTGTGTCTATACTACACCGAGAACGCCCAATCTTGTCTGATCTTGGAAAGCGTTATAAAAGGACGGAGGCCACAAATAGGCGGCCGGATGAAGCCCTGGGGCTGCCTAATGAGTACCCTAGATAACATCAGGGGTCAGAGTTTTTCCATTGCAGCGCATCGGTATGTATGGACAGGAAGTCGACGACTGGACTTGGTTTGCAGTTCAGTCTCATTCGGTTGAGTCGGTGTGCGACGGGCCTTCGTGGGAGTGGGAGATTGACTTTGAAAACTGATACGACATGATTTTACTTTTACAGGTGACCTTGCATCATAATTCTTTCCTCGTTAAATCCCATCTTTAGGGCTGACTGTCCACAGTTTTTAGCAAGTGTTCAAAAGCGGCCGTGTTCAGACTGGGCTACGTCGTTGACCCATCTGAGAGGTTGCTGTAGCAACGATGTCAGAATGGAGGCGTCCTCCAGCACGTGCATTGTCCGACATCATATAATTGCAACAGGCGCTATCTCCCCACCGACCGATAAGGCAATGCGTTTCCTCCTCTGCCCACGGACTGTTGTTTTCAATTTCTTCAATGTGCTCTATTCTTTACTGCTGCTCACTTCGACTGGCGCGCTCTGCTCTGGCACATTGGGTCTCACGTCGCATAGTGACGTCATGGATGGTTAAATCAGATTTCTGTGTTTGGAGCTATTAACTCCTTCACTGCCAAAGACGTTTTTAAACGTCTTTTCAGACTTGGTCCAGAATTGGCTGGTACTGAATGAGTTAAGACTGTGATGCATCCAGTCTAAAATTGGATAACGAAACTACCGCTCGAATGTGCTTTCTTGCAAACATCAGATTTCTTGTGCTTTGTTCAGACTACAAAACAGCCATCCGGGGGGGGGGGGGGGGGGGGGGTGTCATGGCTCAGCGGTACAATGGTCGTCTCCCAAGCCAGAGACAGTCGAACTGTCCTTGAGCAAGATAGTGAAGTCCAGGTTGGGGCTGATGCCGAATCATCAGTCAAGAAATAAAGAAACACTGAAAACAGGAAATGCTTTGAGGATCCAAGTTAGAAAAAACTATAAAAGAAACAGCCCATCCAGTTCCAATTTGGATGGACTAAACATCGGATTTTGGCTGACAGTCTGAACAAGGCCGATGACTCTGAGCAGTAGAAAAAATGTACTCTGCATTTAAAAAAAAAAAACTTCTTGCAAGTCTGTAATTAAATGAAAAAATGTTTTACAGAAACATAGGCACAGGCACACGCAATCCGTGTATCATTCGTTCTTTCGGTTTTCAACTGCCAATCGAAAACAAAAAATTAAAAAGGAGACTGACAATTTCGTTTTTCGTTTTCTTAATCCACATGTATATTATATTTCATTTTAGGCTCAGATACATTGACTGAATTTGCACGTTTGTATTTACGTGACCCGGCTGTGGGCTAATGAGAATTACAAGTTCTGCGCGCAGCAGTTCAGGTAGTGCAGTGGCGGCGATGGAACACACCTCTACTCTACGAAGTTCGCCATTCACTCCTTCAACACGCTTGGCTCCTCGATATTGGCTGCGATAGGTACCTCTCGTAGTCTGATGGTAATTCTCATTAGCCTACAGTGCAACAAAAAAATATATATACATATTTGATCCGAGCCTAAAATCGAAATATGAAAAAACAGGCACGTTTTAAAACGAAATTGTCGGTCCCCTTTTTAATTTTTTGTTTTCGATTGGCAGTTGATGATAACTTACACGCGCACGCACACACACGCCTTTTGAAGTGCTGTATTCTTTTATATTTCCAAATTAAATTAACTTGCTGCTGTGATTGTTCCGTATAAAGAACAAATGCATGTAAACAGTAAACAATTTAAAACATCAGATGGTGTATGGAGTCTGGCAGCAAGACACTTCACAGTGTTCTCAATGCACCTCATTTACTCACCGTGCGTGCGCACTAATTCGTGCACAAAACGTGTATACGCAGTAATAAATCATTCTTTGAGCACAGGCACATTTATAATTGAGTTTTTGAATATATAAGGCAGGAAACACCTTTTTGGTCTGTCCCACTACCTTGCATGGAAGCCGGTACTGTTGATTCATTCCATTTTGTTGCCGTTTGGGATGCCGGTTGAGGTGCGTCAAGAAATTGTCATCTTCCCTTTACATTTCACTCAGGACTTGCAAAGGTGATCCATGGCAACAGTTTTGTCACCACGATCTCCTTTCCTGTGACATCCAAAGTGTGTCCACACAAGTGGACGCATAGTGCCATCTTGAATAGCTATTCGGAAAAATCAATCCCCGGGTATCCGAAAAATGGTCATTTTCAACCCAATTCATCATTTAGTTACACTCTTCCTGTTTCCAATATCAAATCAAGGAGAACAGAAACCTAATCGGAGCATGCTTATTTAAATATTGAATATTTTTCAATAAAAAATCAAACCGAAAATTGCCTAAAAAAAATTGCTCGGAAAAAGGGTATCTTCATTTTCAATATTAAAAAGGGAGCTTTATCTTCTTTCAGGAAACTTTGACGAGTAAGGGGTTTGTTTTTTTTAGCAAGCCTTTTGACAACACCACATGCTCCAAATTCGACAAAGTAGAAAGCTGATGCTGTGGACCTACAAAGTTGCTCTTGTATGTTTGAGTCCAACTTTTTGCTCTCGTAGGACAAAAGGGTCATGAAGGCAGCTCTCGAACGGACAGCGTAAGCTGAAACCTCATTGATCAACAGACACATGAAAACTGTTCACAAGACTGAGCACCATCCACCAAACTATCCAGTTGCAGCTTTCGTCAATATTTGCATCGACTGACAATATATTCATGTAATTACCTTCATGGTTGTTGTTTCTGACAAAACAATGCTTTGAGATGCATATTCAAAGGTGGCAACATTTCTGAACACTGATTAGGTAATAAAGGTAGTAGAACCGCATTAACTTAAGACGTAACTGTGAATGATGTACCGTAAGTAGGGCTGAACTACTTTTCTGCAGCAATCACAGTGACCTTGACCTCTGACCACTAAAATAAAATCCGGTCAAAATTCAGTCAAAGCGATGACCTGATTATCTCGTGCCGAATAGAAGAATCCCGTCCAGGCATTCCTGAGATATCAAGCTGCAGCTGACATGGCGATCATCACAGAGGAATGTCAATGTCACAAGACACAATAAATTAGCGTTTCGGCAGTGACTGTATGTGTATTCACATAAAACTACTAGGACAAAAAGATTACAGATTATTCTCAACTAAAATACGGATAGTTGATATTTAAGATGACGGCTTACTTTCTGTTTTTAATTGTTACAAAGAGGAAAAAAAAGTGCTACAGGGCAACCTGACTACTTAAGTGGTTCAGGCTGAATTAATATGAATTATCTCACTGGAAAGTAAAATGTAGGTCTCAATATCAGAACATTCTAAGGATAATTTCAGTTATTGTTTCATATTGTCTAGAGCAATAAATACAATATTTTTTTTCCCTTTAGCGGCTTCCGTACACCTGCTTACATGCAACCATTTACACTGAAGACATGCCGGCAAATACAGATGAGCTAGTTTACTAAAGAGCCACAGTTTCGTCAGTCATTTGGAATTGGTCCACTGCAAAATGTTTAAAAAAAAAATGCTGAACTCAAAGTGATCCCACGCTATTTCGCGGTTCGTTTATCGCGGCTTCGGTGCATCGCGGATTTTTTCAAACATATTCATTTAAAAAAATAAAATAAAATAAAAAAACTTTTTTTTAAAGTCCGCAAAAAGTCCGCAAACGGTCCGCGAGAGCTCGCAGTTGTTTTGCAGCTTCTCGCGGACCGTTTGCGGATATTTTGCGAACTTTAAAAAAAATAAAAATAAAAAAAAAAAAAACTGTTTATGTTAATTGGTCGCTACTTCGCGGAATTTCGTTTATCGCGGGTGGTTTTGGTCCCCATTAACCGCGATAAACGAGGGATTACTGTAACAGCAGAATCATTTGCACTGAGACACGCAGCAAATGCTACTTTGTCTGCAACATGGAAAATAAAGCTTCCATTTAAGATATTAAAAGTGAGCGGAATTATTCTTGCATTTTTTTAGGAGTGACAAGAAGGCTCAGTGAAAGGCAATCACTGAGTTGATCGTGCTGAACATTGTACAAGTTGCTTGTTTGTATGTCGCAAAAGCATTTACCCACATACTGATACAAATCCACTTAAAGAAATCCACTTAAGTATGATTGCAGCCGTAATAATCTACATATAATCTGCTCCCACTATTGTTGCTTCTATTCATTCTATGCACTTTATAATGCGGTGCGCCGTACATATGAAAAAAGTTTTTTAAAAAAGGCCCTTCATTGAAGGTGCGCCTTTGTACTCCAAAGCGCCTAATAGTGTGGAAAATACGATACAGTCATACCTCGGTTTTCGACCATAATCCGTTCCAGAAGGCTGTCCGAAAACCGATTTGTTCGAAAACCGAAACCACGCTCTGTAAAAAAAAAAAAAAAAAATCTTTATTGAACACGTCTGCTCACAATTGAACGCTAGACGAGGAAGCGCCACTTCCTCATCTACCCGAAGAGGCGTCACTTCTTCGTGTAAGGAAGGTGAGAGGAGTCAAGTGGCGCATTCAAGTGCGCTCAGTTTGTTCGAGAACCGATTTTCAGTCGTAATCTGAGGCATAAAAAATTCTAAATTTTTGGTCGAAAACCGATTTGGTCGAGAACAGAGACGTTCGAAAACCGAGGTTTGACTGTATATTAAAATTGTTTAGTCTAGTCTAGCAAGCTACTTTATTATACCACAAGGATTTACTACAGCACTAAAATGCGCAATAACCGACTATGATTCTACAATTGTTCACAATGCATCGTGGGATTCTAGTTAAGGTTGAAACCAGTTAGAAAAATAAAAAACATTTCACAGTGAGAAGTGGACGTTTCATCCAACGGGAACTCGTTCGCTGCCGTCAACATGTCATACATTGAGACATACTCTGATCCATTAATACCACTTGTTTTTGTCTGTGTGTGTTTAGAGAGACAAAGCGCATGATGCCCTCCCATTAATTTGCGACCACAGCCTGTTATAAAGTAAGCAGCAACTCATGCTTGAACTGTTATTCGCTGCACTCCGGCACTCGTTTTTTTAGGGCACTCTGAATAACCAAACGGCAGATCTGAACAACGCTCTGCGACTGTGTTCACACTGCAGGGCAATTCAGATTTTACCATGCAATGTGAACAGTACAATTCCGAATTTTTCAAATCCCACCCGGGCCCCTTTCGTTATGTGAATGTAAATCGGATATGTTTTTGATGCAACTGCAGTATAAGCGTTCATCCATGATCAGATGTGACCTGTATGTCATCAAAAGCCAAACATGCTCTCCGCACGGGCGTGGAAGAGTGCCTGGGAAATTTCTGATAATCATCCGTGAATCTGAAAAATATTTTACTTTAATTTCACCTGAAACATGAAGCATAAAGTGGACGTTTGTGGCGATAGTAGTAATTCAGCCACGCAGACGGTTCATTTGTTATGTGATTTAGTAGACGCCTCGATGAAATGAGGTTGAGAAAAATCATCCGATATCCCCAAAATATTTCTACATCCTCGCGCCTTGCTCCTCTGTCATTCTGAAATGAGCCACTACACGCAGTTTGTTCATGTCACTCGACGTCGTGCTTTGTGCACATGCATTTTACAGCATGAACGTGTACCTATCACATTAGCGGTCACGTTTGTTTTTGTAATGTTTATGAACAAAAATTCTGAATCGGGCATTTTGCCTTTGTGTGTGAACATAAAGTTTCTGAGTGATTGGAGCAAAGCAGTGCACACTCTGAACAAAGGCAGAGCTCTACTGTTCTTAGCTGTTGTAAAATAAAATTCCCCTAAAATATTCCATTTACACTTGAGAGCAACTTATTTATGTCATTTTCTTCTTCATCATGCATTTTTTGACTGGTGTGACTCAGGATCCGGAAAAAAAGGTAATCTGCTTAATTCATTGATTATGAATTTCTGGTAGGTGTCGGAAAAATCTAGTTGACCAGTGTTTTATCACCCCTAGTTTATTTTACAGTAGCCTCGCAGTGAAATCAAATGGTTTGCAATCTCTCTGCATATAGTGTCACAAATTGTATGTATTTTTTTTATGCACTGCAGCATGTTTTCTTTGGCTGATAAGACTAACGAGCCCATCTCAAGTCATCATTATTGGAGGGTGTATGTACTCACGAGGTATTTCTAAAAATAAATAAATGAACTATAGACATAACAGATTTGATCTACAGTCAAACCTCGGTTTTCGTCCATAATCCATTCCAGAAGGCTGTTCGAAAACCGAAATTGTTCGAAAACCGAAACCACGCTCTTTTTAAAATAAAAATGTTTACTGAACACGTCTGCTCACAATGGAAAGCAACACGAGGAAGGCGAGAGGAGTCAAATGGTGCATTCAAGTGCGCTCAGTTTGTTCGAGAACCGAAATTTGTTCGTCATCCGAGGCATAAAAAACTCAAAATTTTTGGTTGAAAACCGAATTGGATGAGAACCGAGACGTTCGAAAACCGAGGTTTGACTGTATTGTGATTTACTGTAGAAAATTATAGAAAAATGCAATTGAGCTATCTAGCTCACTATGGGTGGATACACAAACAAAATATAAATATATTTGCTGGTGCTAGATTTAAAACGTTGAATGATGATATGATGATTCACATAACTACTGAACTAATACAAAATTAAAGCTGGTACCTGTGACTGCCTTTGGCTTGAGGGAAACCATCTGCTTATGCAATCAACTTGGCACTGGAGGAGTTATTTTTATTTATTTATTTTTACATTGGTCAAATAGCAATAACATGTAGCGAGGTAATCCTCCATTCTGAAAGGGTGATCCAGTACCATTGCCTTCCCAGTCGCTTTAAATAACTTCATTTCACTGCCATTTGTCTTTCTATTTGCTCAATATATCTAAACAGCAACTCGTATGTATGTACATATGTCGACTCGAGCATAAAAGACACTGCTCTCAAATCCATAGTAGACCCTGCCGCACCAAAAAAAGCTCAATTCGATGTGGTGAGTATGAGTGCGTGTGCGTGCATGTCTGTGGTTGATGGTTTTATGCACCCCCTCCTCTCTGTTCCCCTTTCCTGTTCCTCTTTAATGTCACAGGGCTAGCTCATATGACCTTGAACAGCAGCATTGGCACGGAAAGAGCGAGAGCTGCCTCGCCTACGGGCGCCTTGAACTGGATCGGCAAAAAAAAAAAAAAAAAAAAGGTCTGATAGACATCTCAGTCTTCCTCTTACTCCCCCAACCTATTCTCCGCAGCTTTTCGTCAATCAAAGAAAGTTCTTATCTGTTTTCCTGGTAAGGGTTTAATGAGGATGCTCCATCTTTAACCTCTCTATTGGACAGAGAGAGAATTTCAACTTTTCCGACCAGTAACAAAAATACAAATCTGCAACCCCATCCACCTTTTGACCTTCAAGCACCAACCGTGAGTCATTCAAGAAGCGAGTGGCTTCATTGAATACACCTGTATGATGACTGCAGAACCATTGTTTATCTGCGAGGAAATTCAAGGCACTCTTTCCTCCCCTGTTGTGTTCTGAGTCACCGGCACACAGTGACCTGTTACTTGACAACAAATATGCCAACCTCTCTTCTGGGGATAAGCGCCTTGCTTAGCAGCCAATCACAACTCTCCCGATTAAGAACGAGATGGGGTGTTGAAGCACCTTAGGTCCAGTGTTTTGACAAGCTGATGGCTGACCTGCTGTGTGTGTCCCAATAAGGACCTTTGGTTTTTCCAAAGTAAACACTCAGTCCAAGGTCTGGTTCAGCTGCTCGACTGTCATACTGGGCCCTCTTAAACAACAGCTAAGTGTAGACTGTTGTAAAAACATACAGCAGGCTTGTTATCAGCATGAAAATATTGTGGTGCCCTTCCTATAACTGTAAGTCAGGCCAGCAAAGTTCAAGAGATCGTAATGATTGCCTTGTGTGGCAATAAGGGAAGGAGAAATGCATTTCCTTAATATGTTCTAAAATCAATACAATCATGTATATTGGAGGGTTGGAAACTCTGAGACTAGCTACTGTCTCTCTCCATGCCTGACCTTTCCAAACAGTAATGTCAAACTCAGACATCCTGGAAAGCCTCTGGTAAAAGTGTCGCTGTGTCGTGATAAAAAAGAAACCACTCCACTTTTGTGAACATTTTCATAGCAGTGGTCCCAGCCAGTTTCTTGAATATTGGCTTGACACCGCACAAGCGCAGAGAAAGACCACGCATATGCTGCTGAGAAGCTGTTGATGAGTGACATGAGCCATGAGCAGTCTCCTCAATTAGCTGCGTTAAGGGGCTTTCACACAGAGACATGAAGTTCTGGGGCTAAGAATAACATTGAGTGTTTGTGCTTACAGCAGTGGCACTGTGACTTTACCGTGCGCGCTAGCCGGAGTCTTGCTGCTAATCCGATCCTCCAAACATGTTTAGCCCTTCCCCGGGATATTAGGTTGTTTGTTAGTATAACACCTTTGCTAATAGGTCGGCGATTATAGAGAGGAAAAACAGAACTCACGCATGAAAGAAACGCTACGATGTATAGCGAACACAAACTGTAACTGTGGTTTAATGTCGTGTGAATGGATAGGCTGAAAAGGTTGAAGTGTCCTACCAATAGATCCTTCATTGTTGAAGAGACCAAAAAAAGCAGACTTGTTTGGGGAGGCACCAGTGTCCTGGGAGATTCATTACAGGCAGATTTGTTCCACATAGTGAAACACGAGTAAGCGCTACTGCCAGAAAATTGCATTGCTCCAAAGAACAAGACTCAGCTCGGGGAGCTCGGTACAGCACGACGACGGCACCAACTATTGCTAGGGAGGAGATCTAACCCAGTGTTTCTGATGCGTGCGAGTGAGACATTTGAAGGAACCAAAAAGACACATAATGTAAGTAGGAGTCGGCCAGGGCCTCCAGACAGCCCTCAAAATGGTCCATTTTGCCCTTAATGCCCAAATAGTTTTTATCTTCTCGCAACCGTGCATCCAGTACATTTGCTGATTAGAAAAATTGCTATTATTATTTCACTTGTTTTGGGGTTTTTTTGTCATTGCTGACAAACCTCTGCTCAACACTTCAGCCCATTTATCAGTAATACAGTCAAACCTCGGTTTTCGTCCATAATCCGTTCCAGAAGGTTTTCGTCCATAATCCATTCCAGAAGGCTGTTTGAAAACCGAAACTGTTCGAAAACTGAAACCACGCTCTTTTTAAAATAAAAATGTTTACTGAACACGTCTGCTCAAAATGGAAAGCAACACGAGGAAGCGTCACTTCCTTGTGTAAGGAAGGCGAGAGGAGTCAAATGGTGCATTCAAGTGCGCTCAGTTTGTTCGAGAACCGAAATTTGTTCATCATCCGAGGCATAAAAAATTAGAAATTCTTGGTCGAAAACCGAATTGGTCGAGAACCGAGACGTTCGAAAACCGAGGTTTGACTGTATAGTGAAAATGAGTGGGATGAATATACTCTGCAAGTCAATTTACACTATGTGACCCTAAATCTTCAAGTTAAAATTCTCCCAGTTAAAAAATAAAATAAAAACCTCAAACATTACAAATTCATTATTAAATTGTATATTATTCACTCTTTTAATCACTCCAACCTTAAAATGTCAAAAATCTTGTTCTAACATGACACACTGCATGTAGTCAGCTTTATCAATAATAACGTTTGTTTTGGAAAGAACACTTTTTCAAGGTGGGTCTCATTTGGATGTAGAAGAATCAAAGATAAAAAAGAAAGAAAACTCAGGCGATCCAACGTAAGCAAATTATCTATTCGCATATTTGGCTTTGGCGCAGCTGATAGGTAAAGAGGTCATTGCAGATGAATACGAATCTGTAACATTCTTCTAAACCACAGTTGAACTTGGCACAGTAAATAACCTGACCCGAATAAAGTCGGGCAAATCTGGGATGAAGCAGGCTAAATTTAGCAAACAGCGAACCGTGTGTCAGAAAAATTGAAATGTGAAAAGATCCTTTACTTAAAAGCGTTTGCAGCTGGGGGCTTTGAGCTTGTCAGGTCTGACTGCAGTAATCAAACGCTATTACTGGAGACTGAGGGAGCCAGAGAGGAACTCAAAGGCAGAGCAAGTACTTCAGAGGCTCCTGCGCGGTACTGTACAGAAGCTTTATATGTGCGTGTGTTTTTCAAGTGTGAGGCCGGGAGTGCAATGAGACCTCAGTGCTCAGCTTGGGGCAGATAATCTATGGTTCATTTGCAGCTTTTCTCCCCACTATGACAAGCCGTTTACAAGACGTAGCCTCTGCCGCTGACCCAGTTCTGAGTGGCTGTGTCTAGCGATGAGGCCCTGCCTCCCCATCAGGCCCTGCTCCTCGTCTAACTGACGATAACACCACCACCCTCTGCCTCCGTGAACTGTGAGAGAAAAAAAAATAGGTCACCCTGACCCACTTTTTTTTCCCCCTCCCCTCCCTAACATCATGCAAGGAGTTCTACTGAGCATGATGGAGGGGGACAGTACAAGCGAGAGAAAGAGAAAGGAAGACAAAGAAAGAACAGGAGTTTCAAAGGCAGGCTTCAAGATCTTTCGGTGATGTGTCTTTGTGGCCTTTTGGAATAGCTCTGACCCTTATCAGCTGGCCTGCTGCATATTTGGAGAAATCCCTCCTACGCCTTAATACAACTGCTGCTGAGGTTAAACACCCATCTAACCAACTCCTAATTTCTTCCTACATCTCTTCTAGCTCGCGTTGGCTCCTCAGAGCGGGGAAAGGGATCCTCTCCCTTATTTAACACTTTCATGCAACCTGTAACCTGATAACATGATAAACTGTCCACTGTAGTCACCGCCGTCCCTGAAAGGTTTAAACACATACTCTATGTACTCCGTTTTTTGCAGACAACTATGTTTTCCAAGTATGAGATAGCATCCCAGAGGCACAAATTACGAGCGTCTTGTCTAGAAGGGATTATTATGGGACAAGTTACGCCCGGGCCTGTCCTGATGCCTGGTAGCATGACACTGGCCCTCTTTGAATGCCTCTGAATGCCTCTGTGTGAGGCTTTGTCAGCTCATGGTATATCTCTGATCACGCACAGCTCTCTCATGCAAACCCCACTCATTAAATGTGCACTTGCTCATGCATTGCTTTTATAATCCCTCCATACATTAACACGGATCTCTTCCAATGGCAGATGCTTTCAAACATAAAATGGGAACATTGCAATACTATAATCTGCAAAATGTATCTTTAACTGTGCGCTTTCTCACTTCAGTACGGTGTAATTACTAATCAGCCCAAACCTTTGACTGCTTATTGAAAGTATTAACGACCCAGACAAAAATCATCACTCAGTGGGGGCCTTAGTGTTGCCTAGAAACCACTGTTTAGTTTTTGTTAGGGGGCTATATTTGTACAAGAGTGACATTTAATTATCCCTTATTAAATAGCCTTTGCCTTTTAAAAAGATGCAGTGATCATTGTACTGAAGGTCGGCTGTGTAAAGTATGCAACCGCGTTCGTGAAGTCAAGTCAAATATTTTCTTGACACCAATATGTTCTATGCGCCCCTATTAGTGTAACAGCATTCTAATTATTATTGCTTTTGGAGAATATGATTTAAGCAGAAAGCCACCCGATTGCATCCACCTCTGGGGGTGCCATGTTGCCACTTGCTCTCAATTGAAAATGACATGACAGGACTCAGGTAACGACCGTCACGGCTCACCTGTTTTCAGGGTTTGGTCATGTGATGTTTGCAAATTGCCTGAGCCCTTGTTCTGTATTCCAGGAAGGTGCGAAATCGGATTAATCCCATTCATATTGTGCCAGTTGCGCATTCCATGCAAATGTAAACACCAAAGATGGCTGATTTATCTTTAAAAAAAAATAGTGTGAGCTCTATGGAAAGGCCGTAAATGTCAAACGATGTCAGATTGAAGCCGATACAGACACTGTGATTTTCAGTTGACAGCAAGTGGCAAAATGCAGTGCCCTGAGATGGATGAAAACAGGTGGATTTTTCTATGGGGAGAGATTTGTCACACAAATACAGCTGCGATTTTCACGTTTTTCCAGATCCACAAAATTGAACATACTTTTTAGTTGTTCTTTCAATATTTTTCTGTGCATTTATCATTATCACTTGAACGTGTTCAATTCTAAATGTTGTCAAACATCACATGCCATTTCAAGACTCGCACAGGTCGTAAATAATCACGTGTGTAAAGGCCATTCTCCCTCCGTCCACTAGGCGGCAGTGTTGCTGTCTCCATTCGGCATTGTTTTGTTTGCTTTAGAAAATTGGAAATTGAAAAATCGGCAACTGGCCCTTATCTGATCTTTTATTACATGTTTAGTGACTACAATTCGGGAAAGAAAATACAACTGTAATTTTTTTTCTCTCAGGCTTGTTTTACCTTCACATTGAAGACCTTCTTCTGCTTCTATCTCTTCTGTGTCACCGCAGCAGCAGACAAAGAGAAGCATGACGTCTTCCGTTTGAAGGGTAAAAAAACACGAGGGAAACAAATTACGGTCGTATTTTGTTTCCCCGACTTGTGTGAAATAAACATATAATAGAAAATAAGATCAAGATTCGTTCTCCTTTATTTTCCAGGACATTGTTCGTTACCGTTCCATGGAGAGACCGGAAAGAGGAGGGATGGCTTATACGCATATGAATGTTTTCGAACTGCCGTGTGTGTGAATATCTTGAAAAAAAAATAAAGGTGTGTGCCCTCTGATCCACAAATGTCCATTCAACACTTCACAAGTAGCATTGAATATTCATAAATGTTAAGTCATGACAAAGACGCACACAACATTAAATAGCCGCAATAGTAGAAAATCACGGATGTTTTTTCTGACAAATCTTATTTAATATTTCACAAACAGAATATCAATCTGAACGCCGTGTTTACACCACTAAGGGCACATAGAGTTTATTATTGTAAAGACCATTTGTGCCTTGACTTCACCTTAAAATGTATGTGACTCATCATTGTTTACATCCGCACCCAATTACTGCGGCACAGTATTTTGAATATTACCCTGCATTATGTGAGCATTGTAATGTCTTATAGGTTGCCTGTGTGAGTACTTTCATTGCACCAGAAGCTAGTGAGGACCCACATTTCCGTATGTACAATGCATTAGGAACAGTTCGACATGCTACTTTACAACCCAGAGGAAGGTCGACCTGCCACTAAAACCCTCACCAGCGCAGCATTAAGCCCATGCGTGCTAATGGTGACCTGGTGCACACAGACTTGTTTGTTGCCTCTGAGACGAGTGATGGAGCCTGGTGTTCCACTTTTCACTTGTGCCAGAGATGCTGAAAAGCTTTCCTGTATTATATTTTGTGGAACAAAATAAAAAAAGACCAGACGCATACAAAGTGAGCGTATTACTAAAAAAATATTAAAGGTATCTGGTCTATTTATTCACCCGAGGCTGGTTGGGGTTTCTAGTTCCAGTTAAAGGGGTAGATGTAGGTCAAGCCCCGCCTCCTCATAAGCACCAAGGTCACCGCTGAAAGGGAGAAAAGGTGGATTAGAATGAAAGAGGCCCTGAATAAACCACATTCGTCTGGCTCCTACGCCAGTCCTGGCCCCAAACGTGTAAACACTGTTATAAAAGTGTGACCGTTCCTCTTTGCCTGCGCATGTGTCCACGTGTGTGCAACTCGGAGATCATGAACCCATTGAACAAGTTTTACTGTATTGTATTTCCTTTTATAAACCCAACTGGGCGGCACTTGTGATTTGATTTGATTTGACTTTTTATTAGGTCTCCCATAGGAGATTGTGTCATCTCTTCGGTCTCAGTGCAGGAGAAGAATTGGCAATTAACAAGTTCATTATGTTAATATTTGTCCCGCACTGTTTTCTTCAGAAGAATTGGATGTAAAAAGAAAACAAAGTATTGCATCATTATGTTAATACAGTTTTGAATATGTTGTCTACTACGTACTAGTAGTGGGAATCTTTCACAACCTCAAGATTCAATTGGATTATGACTCAAGAGGTCTTTGATTCGATTCGATGATTGCGGCATCTTTTTTTTTGCATTTGTTAAGAGACTACCTACTACTAAGAGCTCCATTCATATACCGTGTATGACAACTTGTGTATATATATAAATATATGTATATATTAATATATTATATATTAGTATAAGTATAAATGGTCATAATCCTTTAGACACAGAAAATTGGAGAGGCCTCAGGCTATAATATGGAAGTTGTAAACTGCCAAATGAGTGTACCGCATTTCTGGATTATGAATCGCTCCGGCGTATAAATCGTACCAGCCATAAAATGCATAATAAAGAAGAAAAAAAAACATAAGTGGCACTGAAGTATAAGTCACATTTTGGGGGAAATTTATTTGATAAAATCCAACACCAAGAACCGACATGTCATCTTGAAAAGCGATTTAAAATAAAATAAAATAGAGAACAACAGGCTGAATAAGTGTACAACATGCTTAAGTTACATGACGCATAAACGAACTGAGAATGTGCCTGGTAAGTTCACGTAACATATTAAGAGTATACAGATAACTATAGCATGAAGAACATGCTAACCAGTTTACCAAACCATCAGTGTCACTCCAAATTGCTAAATCCAATGAAATATTCATCCTCTGTGTCACTTTTAAACAACTCCGCCAATTCCGGAGGTAGCAGATGCAGCGCTTCATCTTCTACGTCACTTACGTCAGACTCATCGTCGACTTCCCAATGCAGGCAGAGAGCACCCTCTTGCGATTTAATGTGAAAATAACATGTGACATGATATAACAATACAGTCAAACCTCGGTTTTCGGACGTCTCAGTTCTCGTACAATTCGGTTTTCGAACTAAAATTTCGAGTTTTTTATGCCTCGGATGACGAACTAATTTCGGTTCTCGAACTAACTGAGCGCACTTGAATGCGTCACTTCACTCCTCTCGGCTTCGCTAGCTCGTGTAGCAACGCTACCTCGTGTAGCTTCGCGAGGTAGCGAAGCCGAGAGGAGGTAGCAAAGCCGAGAGGAGTGAAGTGACGCTCCCTCCTGTCGCCGCGCTCCCTCGTGTCGCGTCGCTACACAGGAAGCGACCATTGTGAGCAGACGTTTTTGTATTGTTCAATAAAAAAAAGCAGACGTGTTTGGTGAGACGCTTCTGTTAGGACTAGTGAAATCCCCCTCTTTTCATAATGGTTTGCCCTGGCAGCACGGGAGAGGAGGGGGCGGGGGGCGTGCGTTTGTTTGCATTTTTCAATGCAGCCGCACATAATGAACACTCTGGTGTCCGGTGTCTCATTATTATGCAATAATCGTACAGAAAACAGCTTGTGAGCAGACGAGTTTGTATTGTTAGATTAAATTTTTTTTAAAAATAAAGCATACGTGTTTGGTGAGAACTACGTAATATTGGACTGTTATTTTTGCATCGTGTATCAGCCCCTAATCATGGCACCAAAGAAAGCAAGTGGAAGTGGTGAACCTGGTGAAGAAAAGAGGAAAATAGTGTGCAAAACTATAGAATTTAAGAAAGATTTAATCGCAAAATATGAGTCAGGTGTGCGTGTGTCTGTGTTGGCGAAGGAGTTCGGGATGCCGAATTGCCCCGCCTACTGCCTGCTGACAGCTGGGAGAGGCGCACACCCCACGACAGATAGAGAGAGAGATGTTCCTTCAATTTTTATGTTACTATGTTAATGTTAAAATTGGTAATCTCCCATTACATTGTACAGTTTATGGTGTGAAATTGTAAAAATAAGTGGTTTTAAAAAAGTTGTTTTCTTGACTTGGAACGGATTAAAACATTTTACATTGATTTCAATGGGAAAAATGGTTTCGGTTTCCGAACAATTCGGTTTCCGAACAGTCTTCTGGAACGGATTAAGTACGAAAACCGAGGTTTGACTGTAATATGTTAATAATTTCACACGTAAGTCACCCCAGAGTCAAAGTCGCACCCCGGACGAAACTATGAAAAAAAAAAGACTTATAGTTGGGAAAATACGGTAAAAATTAGTCAAATGACCCGAGGACTAGCAACTGCCGCAAGATTGAACATGGAGTTTACTGCTTGTACTGTGTATTTCCCCGTTTCTTAGCACCCAAAAAACAAACAAACAAAAACACTCTTATGAAGCATTCCATTATATGTTCATTTACATAGCTGATGTCTCCAAGAGTTATACTGAAGTCTCGAGATCTTCCGAGGCCCCGCTCGACATTATGTCCAACAGTGGTTTGACCTTCGGGTTTGTGTGCGACTATAGAGGCATATCTCCCGGAAGTCACACCCTAAACTGTACGACTGGCAGAGCATTGAACTTTAGAGGTTAACTGTATTCTGAAGGTGAAGGGCATTTATGCAATCCTGTTTAGCTAGATCCCGATTCAGCCAGCCATATGGTAAATATAAAAGGGGCAGACATGTTAACGTGGCAAGCTTAAAAATACTCTCAACCTGAGACAGGAGCACGCCCCACAATGAGACAGTGAGCCAGCCGGCTTTAAACTGCCCAGCAGCTGTAGGCAGTCAACGAATAACGCAAGTCAGCTGAAAAAAGACAGCTCACCCTATGCATCGTCGAGGACATCCAACACAACTTTTCCTGAAAACATGATTGAAACTCCTCAGTTAATCCCGTCAGTAAAATCAGAGTCGACGTTGATAGTCTGGAATTCCCCAATAAGACACGAGGGCTGGGCTTATTGGAGACACAGGCTGGCATGACCTCCACCCACCCTTTTGTGACCTTGGGACTGATTACTCAATTGACTGACAGCTGTGAACCTGCCCATCACAAGGGTCTCCTCCCCCTTCATCCTTATATGCATACAAGGTCAAGGAAAGCTTAAGAGGAGTGAAGGGTGCCACATGATTGGATCTCCTTCTGGACAGTTACTTCGAAAGCCTCTTCAAGAATCAGGTCAAGGGCACACACTTACCAAAGGAAAAAGTCAGTACATTGCAAGTGTGAAAGACCGCAATTAAGACAGCAGAAAAGGGTGGAACGAGTGACTGCGGTCTACATGTTCCTAGTCCCGCTTTCATCGCTTGAAATCATAAGCTCTAATTTGATTATCTGTTTTAATCTTCCTGCTTAGTGGACACTTTCATTCAAAGTCACTTACACGGTGATCACTCTTGCGCATCTTTTTTTACCCCCCCTCCTTTCTACAGCTGGATATTTACTGGAGGAATCCAGGTTAATTGCCTTTGCTCAAGGGCAGAGTGTGAGTGGAGTATGAGCCAGCAATCTTCTGGTCACCAGTCCATTTTGCCTAAGTAATAGGTCATATGGCTGCCTCAAGTCATCGGCGCTGTGCTCGTCATCTCCTCCTCAAATGGCCTCCTTTCGAACGCAGTTTTAGGAGAAAGCTGTACTTCCGAACACGCTTTTCGGTCTGCTTACGCTGCTCTGGAACGGACATACTGAACATCGTCACCTCACTGATGGATTTGTAAGTGTGCTCGTGGTTTACAAAAGGGAAACGAATGCGAAGCTAATTCAAGGGACACTTAGCGAGTGATAAACTGGATTTACGACAAAATGTCACAAGCCTTTGAAGGTATGGGAACATAATGAACATAATGAGCAGTGTTGTGCAAATTCATTTTGACAAGAGTAATAGTGACCATTTTCTCCAAAAAGTAACTGAATTTGTACCTGAATTACTCCATCATTGTAATGTAGTTAGCAGGGAAAGTAATTATAGCGCAACTTTTTGGGAAAATCCTTCCAATTTTTGCGACGGTTTCTCAGGCCAATTACACACAATAGTGTAGGATACTTGATTGCATATTCATTGGATTTTACACCACAACTTGTACACAAACCGTCGGCCCGAATTCAAGTGTTCTCTTCACTAGTAACATTTTCAACAGTACCGTATTTTCCGGACGATAAGTCGTAGTTTTGTTCATAGTTTGGCCGGGGGTGTGACTTATACTCTGGAACGACTTATGTGTGAAATTATTAACACATGATTATTATTATAGGTTTTCTTATTCTTATTCTTATATCATTTCACATGTTATTTTCACATTAAACCACAAGAGGGCGCTCTCGGCCTGTGTTGATAAATCGACGACGAGTCTGACGTAAGCGACGTAGAAGAGGAAGCGGCGCATCGTCTACCTCCCGAGTTGGGGGAGTTGTTTAAAAGTGACACCGAGGATGAAGATTTCATTGGATTTAGTGATTTGGAGTGAAACTGATCGTTTGGTAAACTTGTTAGCATGTTCTTTATGCTAGAGTTATCTAAATAACACTTAATAAGTTACATTGTTACTGACATTACCAGTCATGTCAGTCATGTAACGTTAGTATATTTAGCCTTATTCAGCCTGTTGTTCTCCATTTTATTTTTATTTTAAATTGCCTTTCAAGATGACATGTATGTTTTTGGTGTTGGATTTTATCAAATAAATTTCCCCCAAAAATGCGACTTAGACTCCAGTGTGACTTATATCTGTTTTTTCCTTCTTAATTATGCATTTTTTGGCTGGTGCGATTTATAATCCGGAGCGACATATAATCCGAAAAATACAGTAAACGCCTTAAAACTCAATTTGGGATCAAATGAAAACTATTAAAATCATAAAAGTGCTTTGAAAAACTCGACCATCCTCTCAGTTCAATTATTCAAATTGGCTTGCGCCGTTGAGAGACGATATGCAGAAATACGTCCAGAATTTGTGTCCAGGTATGAATATCCTAGTACAGGATTTTTGTTTTGCTCAACCATTATCAAATGTGGTTGTCCATTAAAATGTGAATGAACATCCAACACATTATCCAGTGCAAAAATATTGGAAATGACAAAACACTAAGTAGTCTTGATTTTTACTTCCTTGGGTACCTATTCGCTCTCTGAATCATGAAAAATGTTTCAACTGCATGGGCCAGCTACGAAGTGGAAACGAACCTACCAATTTGAAAAGAAACCCCAAAATAAGTGGCGTGTTATAGCTGAAGCCAGCAAACCTTACGACAAAAAAAAAAACAACAGTCACAGAAATGTAGCAATGCAGTGTTGCCGGTGACGGGCAGCTCTGTGGAGTGGAGTTGAAGCGATATGAAAAATGCAAATCACATGTTTTTCAAATAGATTTTGATCAAGTAAAAAGCAGAAATGTCGATAGAAACAAAACAAAATCAAAACGGTTCATTTTCTTCCAATTGCTATGACGTTCACACACACAGATCAATACCCTTTTCATTAACGGTGCAAGAGCAATTATTTAAAATAGGGATTCATTTCTACCTTTTTATTTATTTTTTTAACAAGGACACTGACTTGATGCATAGTCAAATAAGTAGGTGTTTCGTCGACTTAAAAACATTTATATGGCTCCAGATTATTTTATTCCGTGCAACCGTTTGACGAAATAAAATTGAGTACAATTCAGCACAGTTTCTCTTCAGTGTACAGCGAAAAAAATGTCACATTTGAGTATTCACCGAGTCAAGGACCAGTACTTGATTATATCTTTCAATGAGAATCAGAATCAGAATCACTTTTATTGGCCAAGTATGTAGAACACACAAGGAATGTGTCTCTGGTAGTACAGGCTACACCCGTATTGCAATCACAAGCAACTACGATAAACAGAGACATTTTCACACCACTCGGGAATGAGTGAACATGCACGATGATTTTTGTTTTTTGTTTTTTTCTGTGCACATTCTTATGGTTTACATATATTACCAAAAACACATTATGTTCAATAAGGAAGCAAATGTTACTTAAAATGGGAAATGGTAATATTATCCATCCGTCCATGATCTTAACCGTTTTATCCTCAACCATTTAAAACGTTTTTTGGTAAACGCTCCACCATTTCATCTCTAGTCCGAAGCATTTTAAATACTAAGTAAATGAACCCAAATATAAATGTGACTGAGTAAATGACAGTGTCTGTTATTTTTAATCTGGACCTGGACCAAAACATTTGTTAAGAAATTCATATCTTCCTGTATAATATTTAATCTCATTGTTTGTGTCAGCCATGTCTGTTGTATTAAGAGAAAAGCTCTTAATAGCTTTGAAAATAACACCCCCCTCCCCCTCCCCGAATAATACAATGAAGTTGAAAACATCATTGCAGTTTATAAATTCCCAAAGCATCACAGAAGCGATGTCTAGTTTACGGCATAAAGCCACTCCCCTCAATCTTTTTCAACATCTCTGCAAATGGAGGACACAATACGATGCCAAAAAAAGTGTGAGGAACAAAAGGATTATTCATCCGACTCAACCAGTCTCCAAATATTTACCATTTCTTTGTAGGCACAAACACAATTTCAATTGGAAAATATCTGTTTTGTACATCTACAGTGGTATTCTAAATGAACTTAAACATGCTGTCCCAAAGGTAGAGGACAATCAAAATCCTCCTCCCAACCTCAGGCATATTATTTAGAGTTATAGTCATATTTTTGATTTCAAATTAATAAATGTTACATGGCACAACTAAAAGAAAGTGCTTTCCATAACTTTAAATGTTAATTCTCTTAAGAACAAAACATCCATGGCACCCTCTCATGCACTCTGTAACTTGATAACATAATCTGCTGTCCACTGTAGTAACTGCTGTCCCTGAAAGGCTTAAAACAATATAAAAATATTTGAACTGCCTCACTCATCCAAAAGTACATTTTTAACGCTTTATTGTCATAGATTCAGGTTGAAAACGGGGTTAGTATATTTCTGTATTCACAAGGGTCCTACACTTAACACTAATTTTTTAAGATAAGATATCCTTTATTTGTCCCACTTCCTGTTGCTCTTTCAATCACCATTTAGCACAGTCGAGATAGTTTCACCAAACATAATTGTTCTCGATATCAAATAAGTTAATCGATAAATGAAACACTCACGGTGGCTTTTTGCAATATTGGGAAACAATAGTTGGCAAATGTTACTGTCCAATTAATACATCTATTCCATTTTGTTTAGAGAAGACATCCATCCATCCATTATCCGAGCTGTGAGGACATGAGTAAATGTAACAAAGTTCTTCAATAATTTCTTTGGAGTTAATTTGAGAAGCGAGTAACTGCAATTAAGTTTTGAAAAGTAGGATGCAATGCCAGTTTTAAAGATAAAAGAAATGTGAAGTGAAATAAAAAAAAATAAAAAAACGCTTTTGATAATCAGCAGGGAATAAAAAATTTAAAAAACACTCAAAAAGTTTTTTTTTTTTTTTTTTTAAAAGGTCTTTCAGGATCACTCTGCAACAATCCGGTTCTAAACAATACACTGTATAATTGTACTGTATATGTTGCGCTGCAAATCCAACTATTTCTTGTTGCCTGGCAACAACTCAGCTCATCACACGACGTCAACTAGGATTTGGGGTTTCAGTGCATGATAAGAGTTTCATCAAACTACAGTACAGTACTTGTAAAAGTACTGTGTATGTGTACACACACACACACACACACACACACACACATTCGCCCACACACACTCGCACACTGCATTAAAATGACTTTTAGCCCAGAAATTGTTCCGTACTCTAATCTGTAAAACTACAAATTACCTCTTAGGTTCAAAAAGCTTTGATGCCCGAATTTTACCCGATTTCACTTACAGAATGGAAATAATGCCCGGAGGCGCAACCTTGCCACCTTTAATGCATATGCATCCCCGCTCCCCCCGCTGCCCCTCTCCTATCCCTGCTGCCTGTGCAACATATCCATCATTCATTCATAAATTCTGAAAACTCCTCTTTAGTTGATTGCTCGGGAAAATTTAATTTCAAACGAAAGCTTTTAAAAGAGAAAGATATAATTAAGTTGCAGGGATCTCAGTGGTACTCCCCCACACCACCCCCCGCACACCCCCGCCTGGAGTGACGTTGGGGGGGGGGGGGGGGGGGACATTAGCTGAAGGATTTGTTGCTGTGAACTGCACCGCTTCTGTGTCAAGGTGTCAATGGAGTCATACACCCACGTTTCACGCAGAATGTTACGTAAAGCCTCCCTCCCCTGCGCCGGCTTACTGCACCAGTCGCCATGCCCTTGCCTGGGCTGCTCAAGGTTCTCAAAAAGGACAGGCTGCAAAGAAATCGGGAAGGACAGGGCCCGGTGATAGGCGGCGTAGTGAGGGAGGGGACCGCTTCCAAGTGACAGCCTTGGACTTTGAATTTAGCGCCAGACAGCCTCATGCATCAATACCTCAACTTACAAAGACAAGCCACTGACCTTGAAGAGGCCAGGGACTCTTCAGGAATGAGTGGCATTTTCACTTAGCCCCCACCTTCTCCCCTTCACTCCTGGCACATAAACTGGTTAAAATAAGACACAGTTGAATAACAGCCGACCTCTGTGTCTCTCTCTCTCTCTCTCTCTCGCTCTCTCTAGACCGTGTGACCCCATTGTTCTAGCTTTCAACCAAACGCTTCTTATGCCATGCCATTTATGTAACTGGGGACAACATAAACATCATTCAGTATAAACGATGCGTCAACCATCACAAGGCTTTTTGGCCCATACAGTCAAACCTCGGTCTTCGAATGTCTCGGTTCTCGACCAATTCGGTTTTCAACCAGAAATTTCGAGTTTTTTATGCCTTGGATGACAAATTTCGGTTCTCGAACAAACTGAGCGCACTTGAATGCACCATTTGACTCCTCTCGCCTTCCTTAACCGAGGAAGTGGTGCTTCCTCGTGTTGCTTTTCATTGTGAGCAGACGAGTTCAGTCAACATTTTTATTTTAAAAAGAGCGTGGTTTCGGTTTTCGAACAGCCTTCTGGAACGGATTATGGATGAAAACCGAGGTTTGACTGTATTTGAAGATTCTCTGTAGCTATTACTGCATTATTCAAGATTTGATACTTCAACTGTACTCCCTTTGCAGAGGCGGTGCAACTGCCCCTCCCCTACCTTATTTCTGAGCGACTCTGTCCTCGTTCCCCTTGCAACCCGCCCACTCTGTCACGGCGGTGACATTAGCCTGCTTGTGGCAACAGAGACCTTTCCCTTGTCTGAATGCAGCAGCAGCAGCACTCGTCACACTGGTAGAGAAACCTTCATACTGCACCTCTACACCCGGAGGCCAGAAGCTCCGCTACAGGAAGGAGAAGCAGGGGAGGTAGTCACTTCGACTCCACTCCTCTAATGTGACCACACACCAGGCCAGCCAGGAAGGGAGTCAGCTCCTCTCACATCACTGCTGCATTCTACAGTTCTGCAGTCGTTAATGTTTCAAAAAGGGACAGCGGAGATTCCGAGTTGAGCAACCCATATAAGGTTTGCACAGGTCGAGTTGGCCTGTTGTGTTGAAAAGTAGGGCTGACGCCTTAGTAATGTATCTTTTAACTGACCTGCATGCTCTTTTTCTTCAATTTAGGCCTGGTAGAAAAATAAAGATAATTGGTCAGTTATTATCCCAATCTGGACCCCTCCTGGCCAAGGATGACAAACGCCAGACTATTTTATGTTTTACAAGATTATCCTATGAGATTATCCTGTACTCTGAGGTGAGTTGAGCAAATTTGTCCTGATGCATTTCAGATGTGACGACAGACACCTCTCAATAAAAGTTACCTTAGAGCAGGGGTGGCCAACCCGCGGCTCACGAGCCGCATGCGGCTCTTTAGCTGGTTCAATGCGGCTCCCGGGCTGTCACACGTCAAGTGTTGAAAACTGCTCGGCGGTGGCAATGCCATTTAAATAACGGTGCTAAATACACAGAACGTACGACGTCAGCCTATCATCAATCCCGTTACCTGATTGAGGGCAACCATTCAGATGACTGAATCACCACTCATGTGCAAACAATGATGCTAAGCGCTAAGCTAGTCAGCGAATTACCTCTGATGTCAAGGCAGGGGTGCCGATCGCAATCCACCGGGAGCCAGCGGATTGGTCCCAAGTCGACCGCAAGGGGTGGGAGGAGGAAATGGGGTTGGGGGGGCGGGGGGGGGAGATTTGTGTGTTTGTGTCTTTAGCTTTCGTTCATGTTCAGGCCATTCTGGCTGTTGCTCATCGTGGCGTGGGTGCGTATGTGCGTGAGTGCATGGTTGGGCACCCATGTGCGTGTGTGTGTGTGTGTGTGTGTGTGTGCGTGCTTGCGTGTGCGCACGAGGACTGGATGCCCATGTGTATGTGGATCTTTGCAGTCACACAGTAAAAAAAAATGGCTCTTTGTCTCTGACTGGTTGGCCACCCCTGCCTTAGAGTGTTATAGAGTGTCATTCGCAGGTTGCAACACGACATACCGAGATACTGGAAGAGTCACAGAAAGATGTACAAGTGGACGTCATTCAAGGGAGGTGAGAGACACCCAAGTGTCACGTCAGACCATTCAAAACTGTTTACATCAGCGTGGTCTGCGTGCTCGATGACCTGCAAGGGTACCTGACCACACAGTCCATACTACTTGAGTAACATTATTAATACAGTGATTGTGCCTCTACATGAACAACATGTGCCTAATTTCATTTTCATGGACGTCAATGCTCCAGCTCATTGAGGTCACATAATCAGGGAGCGACTGTTGGAGATTGGTGTACCTCAAATGGAATGGCCCGCACTTTCTCCAGACCTGAACCCTATTGAAAACCTGTGGGATCAGCTGAGTCGCCGTGTACAGGCTCAAAGCCCTGCGCCCCAAAACCTCAATGACCTGAGGGCTGCCCCAGCAGACAATAAGTCCACTTGTGAACAGCAGGAGACATCTTTGTCAAGCTGTAATTGATGCTCAAGGCACATGACGGGTTATTGAGATGTTGAATTTTTTTTACTGTGGTGTACCCACCATTGTTGTTAACTTTTTTTCAATGAATTGTTTGAGATGAGGCGGCCCGGTAGTCCAGTGGTTAGCACGTCACCAGTGCATCCCAGCTTCTACTTAACATGCATGGCAGGCTCCTACCTTATGAGTGTGAGCATGATATGAACCAATATCACTGTCTGGGACGTCGGTTCGGAAATGGAGGATGGATTTGAGATGAGAAAATCACAGTGCACTTTTTACACTTGAAAGCCAAATTGAAAGCCAAATATCCCTAACTTTTTGTGAGTAGCAGTGTATTAAATGTCCTCAATACAACCTAAAATCTTCATGTGATTCATGACTCAGTGAATTGTGATTTAAAAACAGAATGCATCCAAAGAAGTGACCCGGATGAGGAACAAGGAAGCAGGAAAAACAAATGAACATGAACTACACTGAAACACAAAGCTTAATAATACCAACCATTGACCTATTTTGAGAACTCAACTACAAGATTCAGTCATCTTTTACTCGGTCTTTGGGATTCACACATTTTTCTCCCAAATCCACCGTCATTCCATGACTCAGCATGACTCAAGACTTGATCTTAATTTGTTTTTGTGCTTTCTACTGTTTTTGTTTTTTGTTTTTTTTTTGTATACAGTCAAACCTCGGTTTTCAAACGTTTCTGTTCTCGACCAAATCGGTTTTCCAACAAGAATTTCGAGTTTTTTTATGCCTCGGATGACGAACAAATTTCGGTTCTCGAACAAACTGAGCGCACTTGAATGCGACACTTGACTCCTCTCGCCTTCCTTACACGAGGAAGTGACGCTTCCTCGGGTAGACGAGGAAGTGATGCTTCCTCGTGTAGCGTTCCATTGTGAACAGACGTGTTCAATAAAGATTTTTTTTTTTTTTAAAGAGTGTGGTTTCCGTTTTCGAACAAATCGTTTTCGAACAGCCTTCTGGAACGGATTATGGATGAAAACCGAGGTATGACTGTATATGTATGACATCTGCTCCATGTATAGCACTTTGTAGACAGCGGTGGTTGTTTTAAAGTGCTCTACAAGTACAGTTGAGTTGAGTTGAATTCCATCCTCTCGTGTGCCATCTCTCGTGTTTGTTGTTGCTATGTTTCTTCTTTGTGTTTGCTACATCAAGTTTGAGATGGTATGGTAAGGGGTGTCAGTCATTTTCGTCGCGGGCCACATTTTAGGTACCATTTTCCTTGGAGGGTCATTATGATTGAAATCATATACGGAAGTTAAGAATAATAGTTTAGGGAACTATTGTTTAAGTGATTGCATTGGGGTGTTTGGCAACAAAAAAAATTCTTACGTCTCTCTCATTTATTACATAAGAGATTTTGACATTTTGGTACATATTTTAGCAAGCTTCGCGGAATTTGCCATGTTTGAATTGCTTTCGCGGGCCACATAAAATGATGTGGCGGGCCAGATCTGACCCCCGGGCCTTGACTTTGATAGCTGTGGTATAGTGTATTGATACTATTGGAGCACACTACACATAGTAGCATCAAACTTGTTCAATACCTGATTTTGATCTTCACGTGTGAAGTATGTAACAAGTAAAGAATCTCTTGAGACTTAAAAAAATGTGTGCGTGGGGGGGGGGGGGGTGGGTATGTGTGGGTGTGTGGGTGTCATTGTCCTGTGATGTCTGAATAATTCAAGACAATTTCAATCCGCCACAATCGATTGTTGCAAGTGTTGAAAGGCCATTCAACAGATGACTCCTGGCTTGTGTAGCTCTCGAGTGTTGCAGTGGATGTGTCCATCTTTTTCTCCACACATTCCATCATCCCAGCCCGCATCCAAGAGCGATAGCTGTAAAAACGCATTTAGCAGTTCCTGCCTCGTCATCAAAATGAGTCCCATTGACTTTGGTCGCCTTCTGTTCATGACAGGAGCCAGAACCACCGTATGTGAGTGAGATAAGGCTGTCGTAACTATGTTCTTGGCTATAACATATTCTTCCAAGCAACAGTACACAGGAAGTTTTATTCCAGCTAGGATTTCACCTTGGAAATTAAGCAAATTTTTATCTGCGCGGTATTTTAATCTGTGTGTATCCTGAAAGACGAATATTATTGTAAACCGGCATTTGAGTAAATCTAATTTGTATGTCTCTCAAATCCAACATATGTTATTCAAATGATGAGTTTATCAGCAAATTTCAAAGAAGCCTGGCAATCCTGATCATTTGAATCACGTGTGTGGGCGTAGGGAGACATTTCACACGAGCACCGGGTTTGGACACCCCAGCAGTCAGTTAGGGTTAGGGTGACCTTCTAGGCCAAAATCCAAACCATTCCAGGACGCTCCAATTTGATACCAAATCTTTGCATAGAACATACTGGATTTTAAATTAATCTGTTCCAGTGTCAAACTGTCACCATAATACAACTATACAAGCAATGCTTTAAGAAACGTCAACATTGTTAACTCATTCAGTACCAGCCAATTCTGGACCAAGTCTGAAAAGACGTTTAAAAACGTCTTTGGGAGTGAATGAGTTAAACAATAGTTAATCACCGCTTTAATACAGTACTAATACAATACAAGATTAGATGCCACATTGGCATAAAAGCAGCTAGCAGCTAAAATTAGCAGTACAGTTACTTTGCGATATGTTTGAGGCAACACATTTTCTGAAACATTTTTAGGACAAAACCTCAGGATCCAAGTGTGTGTGACAAGTGGTTCCTTTCAAACACTGATGAGGTACAAAGTTGTGCACCAGACTAAAAATTGACGACATCAGCACCATTATTCTTCCATGATTATAAATCTTAGTACAATAACAACCGTGGAACGAAATGCAGTTATCAATCCTTCAATAGAACATTTATTTAATCTGACTCCGTGCATACAGCTTACAAATATCAAACTCAAACAATTAAGACAAATGCATTTGAGGTGAAAAGGTCAACGGTGTGATTCCCTGGTGTGCTCTGAGAAGATGAGAATGCACTTCTGTTCCTTAACATCTACTGTCAAAGTGCCCTTGAACAATATTTAGTGGCCAAAACACAATGCTGGGCAGCTCCCAGGTCTGTAATAAATCAAAAAATGCAGTAAATGCTTTGACACTTGTTGTAGTAGATTGTGCATTAGATTCCCAGCCACCCCAAGAGTGACTCGGTAATCATGCCGTCAATGTTTTCTTGGGTGTGTATCTTGCACTTGTGACTGACATTTGTTTAAAAAAATTTTGTTGTGTGGTCTGATCTGCTAAAATTAATGTGATTTCCGATGAGAACAAACTTGCAAAAAGAAAGCCAAGAATTTGCAGTCAACAAATGAAATGCCCTCTGATTCTGTTGTAGGCTACTTCACATCACTCATAAGCAACTTTCACTTTAATAGCCGATAACTCAACTCAACCTACCCACACTACACAGACTCTAGCCACAGAACTACTCCGTCACAAGTACAACTCGCAAGCTTGGCTCTGAATGGAGAGATTTTTGGTTCGTTGTGACTACAAAGGGCAAAATGAACAACCTTGAAAATCTTGTCTAAGTTCAGGTCAAATAATTAAGCGGCTTAAATGCTCAACAAAAGGAAGGCAAAATGGTATAGAGCCCCAGACACGGCTTTTAAAGAAGTTAAGACTCCTCTCTACATTATTCTAAACTTGACTGATGCTAAATTAGGTTTGTGGAAGGTTCGAGCATGAACTGAATACACCATTCTTTTGTACTTTTATTGCAACAGCAGGCCACTGCTGGGAGGCTTTCAAATGTGCCCTTTTCAAATCTAAGACCACGATGTACTTTGCCTTCTTTAATGTAACTTGTCGCAAACCTCAGCGCATGACCTTTTCGCTGTTCTCTGCCAAAGTCAAATGGAGCAACAGGACATTGAAGAAAACACACCACCCCACGCAAAGGCCAGTCAAAGGCTGTGACTTACACAACGCAAAACTTTGCACTTTGGTAACACGTCATGATGACACAAACATTACAGGATGCACTTCACCAACACAAGAAAGAATCAACATCTTTTTTAAATCTATTTTATAGTTAGAAGGCAGGACAAAATTTCCATTCAAGGCTCATGACCTAATCCATGAATTATTGGGTTTTGTGGATCACATTTAAAGGCTTTTGTTCTCCTTTGTTAACGTACGTGTCACTGAGTAGGTAACCTGTAATGCAAAAACTTTTAATTGCAAGACAAAAAAATTGATTGGGACCAATACCAAGCAAAAATCTGGACAAAAATATTAATGAGTGAAATTTGAGTCTTGCTATTTAGTACATTCCAAATCTAATGTCATTGTATCTTTTAACACAAACATTTCAATTTTGTCGCCCCCCCCCCTTCCCCTTACACCCCACCGATGGTGCAAAAACTCTCAAATGTTTGAGGCTGCCTGTGATGTTTGAACCGATAAGGATGAAC
Source organism: Hippocampus abdominalis (assembly GCA_018466805.1). NCBI lineage: Eukaryota > Metazoa > Chordata > Actinopteri > Syngnathiformes > Syngnathidae > Hippocampus > Hippocampus abdominalis. The sequence continues at coordinate 2,475,068 of CM031710.1, forward strand.
TGCAGTAACTAGAAAAAAATTCATGAACACTCAAAGGACTAATAACAACCATTCCGTGGGATGGCATTGACGTTAAAACAACGGTGATGCTCAGAGCCCTTATGATCAATTTGTGACAGCAACGTTCCAATAGCAGCCTTGGCTTTCATTTTTTTCCAGTGGCTTTCTAGTTAAACCATTATTCATTTGTAATTTCTTTGTATTAACATTTTATACACAAAATACCCTGGCACGGGACTAGTTTATTGTTCGGCGATGCGGATAGCGTCTTTCGGCGGCTTTATACTTCATCACATGCAGCATTTTCAGTGATACATCAGTACGCTCCGCTCGCCGTACAAACACTCAAACAACAAACCTCGACTACTCTCAATAAAATACGTTAAAATACGCAGAACAGTCCGTACCGCGTCCGTTGTGAGTAACCATGTATTTTTCTTTAATCCTAGTGTATGTGACTGTGTTTCACTCGTGTGTTACATTTCCTACCTGCGATGTCCAGCCCACAGTCAGTCGAAGAGGCGCATTAATATTCGGCACGGGCAGCAAATCCATTGAAAACGGCATACATCTGTCTTGTCACTCCGGGCACGAGACCAAAAAATGGCGAGTCGGGCTTTCGAAATCAAAACATAGTCCAGAAATGCCTCAGCGACTCTTTTTTTTTTTTTTTTGTCGTGCCACAACAGTCCGAACGGAGGTGTGCTGCGTGTGGCCAGTCTGTGGGAATTGTTTATTCGCGGTGTCCCCTCTCCGTGGAGCACTGAGCGGGGACAATCGCACTCCTCCCCGCTTGCTGCTTTGACACCACCCTTAAAGGAACACGCACTTCCACCACCCACACGTAAGAATCAAAATAAAGTAAAGACGCTTGATGGACGACGCAGGGGTGATTATTGTCCTCCATTGACCCATTATCTATCCTAAATACAGAACGCACTGGCAGTTCAACGTTACACATAACGTATTTTTGTTTGAAGGTAGAATGCCTCTGACATGACTGAATAGAACATGAAGCAACAGTGACGTCATTAGGTTCGTGTCAACTGATGTGACGAAGTTAATCATCATATGTACTGTAGTGAGACAAAGAACTATGCATGGAAAAACGTGTTTTTCTAAATCAAAGAATTAGGGGGCGATTATTTAAAAATCTGGATAAAAAAAATACAGAGTAAACTTCCACGTAATAACAATACTAGCAACAATAATAACAGTAATAATAATTATTATTATTATTATTATTTTTAAGAGTCGGTTCTAGATGAATAATTATTCTCTTCCTAGTTCTGCTATATATACTTGACATTTATTCAATGATGCACTTGCTGGGAAATATTTTTGGGGCAAAGTACCCCCTAACCAGCGCAAAACGTTTTTGGATGAAAAAAAAGACAACATCGCTGCGCCATCAGTGTCTGATTTATTACATTTTGGAGCTCCATTTGTCACTCTTCCTACTCCTTTGAACATATAATTGTGTTGTATGACTGATTTCTCTTTTCCTTTTACAATTTTACTTACCTTACTTTCTGTCAATTTATTACTGAGTATGTTTTTATGCTCAATAAACAATAAACAAAAAAACACTCTGGAATTTGTGCTACTTCATTTTGAATAAAAGCAGAAACCGCCCCCACAAAAAAAAAATCATCTTAAAATCAATATTTAATTATGATTTTATACTTGGAGTGAAAATAGGAAAGAAAATTAACTAAAAAAATAACTGTTGCACAAGTGTAGAGTCCAAAGGCTCCTCCATGCATGTACTGATTTACCATCTGAATTCTGTTTTATATGTAACAATCTCCATTCTTATTATTCCCTTCTCATATTTTCACATTTTGTTGTTCGGGCAACACATTGTATTCTCTTCACCTATAAATCTGAATGAATGAATGAATGAATACTTTATTGTCATTGAGGTTTTGCAGGAGCTTCCCCCCCCCCCCCCCCCCAGTGTATCGTGAATATAAAAAAATAGTATATAAATAAAAATACATTGCACTCCCCTAGACCTACACACAATCACATACACATGTTCAAAAGTTGAGATTCAACGTTATAAAATGGATTTTTAAAAATTGTGACTGTACACTGTACAAATCTGATGCCTTTGTTAATAAACTCCTTTGTATGTCATCACCTAAGCATTTATAATGAACAGTACAAGACCGATTGGCATTAAGGTCAACATCCTAATTTCGATGATAGAATTACAATATTCGCATTAACCCTTTCAGGGACAGCGGTGACTAGAATGGACAGCTATTCACATGTTGTTTTCTATTATATTAAGTCATCATAATGTCACAGATGTGCATCAACCACTACAATGGACCCTTATGTGTGTTGCCATCCACTGCTATTATTTTTTTTCATGCCTAAAGACAAATACAAAATCCTGATGTAAGTTACTGTATTATTTTTTGTGCATGAATGGGTTAAATTAGAACAGTAGGATCATGACCAATAAAGCTTTCGGTCAATGCACTGTATCTAAAATAAATCATTGGATTGGGGTCCAACATATGAAAGTATCTGCCATCGTCCCGAATATATGCTGCATGTTTCAGCCCAAAGTAACCAATAAAGGACGAACTTCACAAATCCCGCAGGGTGCCCTTGATTGGGGAACTGAGGCTGCTCCCAGGTGTGAAAGCATGTCACTAAAGTGTGAAGTCATTCAAAAACAGCAGATGTGACCACAGGACCTTTTTCATTGACCTCATATAGGTTTAAAAAGTGATCATTATGATAGATATTTCGCAATTATGCCGCAAATGCACTTTTTTTTTTCCTTCCCCACAACCATCTTGTGCGAATCTGTGATAGCGAGTCTGTTGGCCTGCAGTCTGTCATGTCAACATGGCCTTGAACAAAATGTCTCTGAGGACCAGGGGAACATCAAGTGTTTTCATAAGGAAGAAAAATAAACATTGTCTTTTTATTTTTTTGTCTCATTTTAAAATGGGAGTACTATCACCAGTAACAGTAATATTGGTAATAGCAGTAATACAAGTAGTAGTTTGCGCACACGCCTCCCAACAGCTCTGTCATCGTGCCACACTTATATTTAGCCTGCCCCTTCTAACCTAGTGTAACCTCGTACTAGTGTTTAAACGGGATGAATTCAGGTCAATGCCAGTATCATAAACAGCAACTGCATTAGCAGGCCACATTGCCACAGTTTATTGTGTGTTTTTTTTTTTTTTTAGAATTCACACCGGGTGTTTCCAGCAATTTGCATGATTGAGTACAACACAGTAAAAAGTCTGCTTCAAGTCCTGACCAAAGTCGGATACATAAAAAGTTGCCGTTGTGCCATTTTTTTTTCTTTTTTGACCCCCCGCCCCCTCACCCTCCCCCCTGCATCTTATTGCGCCACAAGTCCTATTGCGGTGTGCTTCAGCCATTACGATAAGCCTCAAGTTAGAGGAACTTGACTGGTTCAGCATTTTGGATGGTATCTCGCCTAGTAACCTTTGCACTGGAGTGACCTTTCATCTTTGAACTCCAACCCTGAATGCCACATAAATGGAGATACAATATCCTCCCTTTCATTCCTCCCCCCAACATGCTGAACTTTGCCCTTGAATCTTTTCACAGAAATGTGGCTCGGAGAACTCTGTCCTTTGACCTGAGGTGGAGAAAAAGATTTTAACTAACACAAAACATTTCACCGTGATTTTATTTATGTATGTAATATAAACGCTCTCTGTCAGGGACGGAGGAAAAGAGGATTGTGCCTCGTTGTTAACAGGCTTGGTAGCAATGTTTGTTTTGTTGCTAACAACTGCGGCTGTAGGCAACAAAAGGCATTAGCTAAAAAGTCATGACATGAAGGTTAACAGAAACTCAGATCACTCTTCTTTAATCTGGCATGATAGAGCTGGTGAACAGTGTGTGCAATAGTGCTGATTGGGATTTTGCTGCGAAGGAAAAGCAAGGACATTTTTTGTCAAAATTCACATGCGAAATCCTAAAACATGCAGTTTCTGAGTAAATGTATTTGTCCTGACACCAAATCTTAAAAAAATAAATAAATAAATAAGAGGAAAGAATGCTTGAAAAGAGTTGAAAAATACCAAATAGGTCGGGAATAACCCCTAAAATTATAATTCTACTTCTAAAATTAGGGATGTTCCAATTCAACTTTTTCCACCTCTGATATAATGCCAATCTTGCAAGAGACAAGAATACATGTCGATGTCATATTAGGCCAGGATAGAGATGGAAAAGATCAAACTAGAGGTAAATGACTTACGCCAGATTGGATATTAAAGAAGGAGCGAAATCTATACTGGTTGGCCTGGAAGAGGAAGAGTGCTCGAGATGGGGAGGATGTGCAGCAGGTTAGGGTGATTAAGGATACAGGTGGTGCCAGTAATGTGTTGGATAGATGGAAAAATACTTTCAGGGGGTTGATGAATGAGGACAAATAGCATGAAGAGTTGAGGAGGTGATTTTTATGGAACAAGAAGTAGCAATCATTCGTAATGGGGATGTTAAGAAGAAATATGGAAAGGCAGTCTGATGGCATACCTGTGAAGGCAAGCAACTCGGAAAAGTGGCTTTGGAGTTTTGCATCATGTTGTGACCGTGATGTACGGTTTCGAGTAAGTGGCATTAAGTTGGCGGACATGCAGATGTTAGGAGTAGAAATGAATTCTCGAGAAAGAGACCTGAGAGAACGTTGATAGATGTGGCGAGGAAAGAGATGAGGGCAGTTGCTGTTCAACAAGAGGATGCAGACGATAGGCGCAGATGAACAAAAATAGCACAGTGTGATGGCCTCAAGTGGAAAGGAATGGAAGAAGAAGGACTAATAAATATTTTCAGCACAATGTGTTCTGTATAAATGTGTACATAGCTAGCATACATAACGTGTACATAGCTAGCATACATAACGTGTACATAGCTAGCATACATAACATGTACAAAGCTAACATATGTAGCTAATTACCGCTATCTAAGTTTCCGCTTTGCTTCCAGTTCACATACCTGTCAACTTGTATGTTTCACACGTATTTTATAGTTTTTTTTAATCATTTCAAATCATGTATGGCGTATTACAACTTTTATGTGGGAAAAAAAAAATATTGTGAACCGATCTCACAAAGACCATTTTGGCTCAAATCCAGATCGTCTCACCTGCTGGTCGCCAACGACAATGCCGCCGTCGATCGCTACTATTGTCACGGCAAACCAGCAAAAGTAATCCTCAATTGGATATTTTTTTTCATCGCTGAGTACGGTCGGATTGATAAAACATGTTGTGCGTATGCGCGGTAAACCGTTGTACGGGTTTTTGTTGCTTTGTATGGGGAATCGTAATCATTTATAAGGGCAGCTATTAGCCGAGGTTGACAGGTATGAGTTCACCGGATTACTGGGATATTCAAACATTTGGATGGACAGTGCAGTTATGTGAATTATGTTTGTAATACACTCATACTGTATTCTACTCCACATTTAAAGGTCAACAAAAACCAGAATTGGAAAACATGAATGTGGGGGTCAAAGGTGTGCTCGGCACTCGTGTTCTCCTGGTCCAGCAGTGAAAACAAGAAGAGAGTTTAACTTCGGACGCCTGATTGTCTCAGACGAAAGGAGCCCGAGTGTCAGCAGACATTAACCTTCCACCTCTGACCCGTTTCTACCCACAGTTTCAGGCACGGTGACTCCCAAGGTTTTAGAGTCGAGCAAGGGGGCTCTTTTTGGGAGGAGGCAGGTGCAAGCTGCAGAAGGAGGGCCCTTTGGAAGTCACACCATACTGTAACCTTTGAACTGAAATCAGTATGGGACAGTTGTGACATTCCCCACGCACCGCAGGGAAGGTTCATTTTAAACCGTAGGACACTGCAAAACACAAGTGACAGCTGAAACCTAAACGGGTTTGACAATCTTTTGCTTGAAAATGAACATTTCCTGAGCCATATTGAGTGAAAGCAATTCAAACACACCAATCTTATCTCACCAAATGAATTTAGAAAAGGTTAGAATAAGAACTTGACAAATATAAAACACAATGACATTGCTTTTTTTTTTTTTTCCTGTCCAGATTCAGCAATGGATTGTTGATGAGTCGATTGTTCATTAATGAGTCAAGCTGTCTTTATTGGTGCAACAAATTGTAGATGGAGGGGTAAAAAAAGCGCTTGACCTCTGCGCAAAATAAACAGACAAGAGTGATTATGACTGGATTATGGCGGACATGCTAAACAGCCATCTCAGTCATCTCAGTAAATATTCCGCTTTTGTCCTTGAAGTGTGTCAGAGAGATTAAAACAGTGGCCTGATAGACAATTCTGGTACAGCGCTTTGCCGTCTGTCTCGATTTACATTATTTGGTTGTCTGAGAATTAATCAGCACGAGATGAGTTATTTGAAATTTCACTCCCAGGACAAGTGCTCCGGGAAAAGCCAAATTATATTTGACTGAGGTCATCACGGGGGGTAGTGACGCACAGATAGTTGATACTACTAGTCCCCATTCAGGTATGTGGGTGTTATTTAGTTCAACAGCTTCGTGTTGGGTTTCTGTGCTTGTGGTAGTGCATCGAATGGTCTTGATGAGCCGCTTTGCGAAAGGATAGCATTCCCTCACGGTGAGTATGGTGTCTTCTTTCCCATTCAACAGTCGTTTACTCCGCTGCTGGCACATGAGTGAGGCAGCAAGACCTTTTTTTTTTTTACTTTGGAAAAACAGGCCACTGAACAACAACAGCTTCACAAACCCACCATTTTGTTGGAGGTGTTTTGTTAAAGCACGACGATGACATAACTCGGTTGTTATTCAAAAAGTCAGCAAGACCCAAACACACACATTATGTGATTTTTAAGGCGGTAAAACGAGTTTTTATCTCTGAAGCTAGCGACACTTACCAAAATGATCCATTTCATAATCTTCCGTTAACCTAGTGAAAAAGCAAAGCAAACCAATTTAAGGCGGATGACAGCGATGGGAAATGTTGACATCTCCCCGCGCCTGTCCTCATAGCTAATGCTTTAAACCGTACCCGCCTGTTCTGAAACAGAAAAAATCAAGAGGAATTTTGGAGTTGTTTTTGGATAACTGTCAAAGTAGGGGGAAAAACAGGTCACTGCGTAAGTGTAGCTGTCTCTCTGCGTTTCAGCATTTGAGAGAGTTCACACATGTGAATAGAAAAACAGACAGGACTAGGCCGACTCCTGTGTGGGTGAGTTGTCCCCTTGCACATGCACCGGCCCGGCATCTTGTTGACCCAGTTGGTTCTCTTTGACTAATCCCTGGTGATTCTGCGGGTGGTCTGGGAGGAGCTCTCCTCTGGTTTCTGATGCATTTGAATATCAGATGGCAAAGGCGGGGCCACGGAACTGACAAGGGATTTGACTGAAATGCCTGCCAACACAACACACATTTTTTTTTTTGTGCTCAAGACCCACTTCTTTCTTCGTGAGCCCTCCGTCATCCCCTTGGCACACAAACATGCAAGATTTTTTTTTTATTGCTCATATTGACCCACTGGATCAAAGTGACACTGATATTTTCCTTGCGTTCGTGGGTTTATGTGTGTGTATATTCAAACCATTTAATCAAGTAGTTCGGTTCAGATGGTCTTTCAGGTCGCGAATGTAAACTGGAGTTTTCACACTGACACGTCTGGCATGCTTGTATGAAGTTCTATTAGTATTCTATGACTTATCTGTGAGATCCACAGTCCAATTTATTCTGGTGGTTGATGACTCTTGTAACTTGTTTACTTACTCAGTATGAGCTATTTGCAAGCATGATGACTCATGCCACGAGCCCCAACCGCCCCCTTTGCCCTATTTTAATTCTCTACAATACACTCTAAGTCAAGATATATATTTGGAAGTTCACATATTGGGCACCGCGGTGGTCGACTGGTTAGCTCGTCGGCCTGACAGTGCGGAAGTGCAACGTTCGATTCTGGCTTTGGCCTTCCTGTGTGGACTTGTGTTCTCCCCGTGCCTATGTGAGTATTCTGCTGGCACTCCAGTTTCCTCCCACGTTCAAAAAACTCTAAATTGACCCTGAGCCCGAATGGTTGCTCGTCTATGTGTGCCCTGCGATTGGCTGGCAACCAGTTCAGGGTGTCCCCCACCTACTGCCCGAAGACAGCTGGGATAGGCTCCAGCACGCCCGCAACCCTTGTGCGGATAGACCGGGGGTCGGCAACACACGGCTCCAGAGCCGCATGCGGCTCTTTAGCGACATCTAGTGGCTCCCTGGAGCTTTATAAAAAAATGTTTGAAAATGTAAAAAGGTTTTGATAGTAGGCTAATATAGCTCAAATAGATCTAGATACATGTTGCAGCTCCGAAAAAGGAGAGCTGTGGTGTTGGTTTTTTAAAACGTACACTTTATTTAAGCTTCTAACAGCCCGACAAACACAGACACGTCTGCGTCCGACTCTGTGCCTGCTCTCTTCTCTACTCGAGAGGCGTTCAAAGACAGCCTCTGAAAAACGGAAATTCATGATCACTTCACTGACACTAAGAAAAGCGAAAATAATGCACCAAAACAAAAAATCAAGCGAGGAAATCACAAAATAAATTCTATGTGGGGTTTGTGAACACACAACAAAGGAATGAATAACAAATAATTCTGAGACAGTCCAGTCTCCTACTTACTTACAGCATGTGTTTCCTTCATTGTAAGTTTTATAGAAGGCTTTTATTTTTTTGCGGCTCCAGACATATTTTTTTTTGTCCGATATGGCTCTTTCAACATTTTGGGTTGCCGACCCCTGGGATAAACGGATTAGAAAACAGACGGATGAATGGATGGATGTATAATATTTGCTTGTTTGGTTTCATCATTAAAAAAAAAACTATTTTATGTAATATTATCAATGCTTTTCCAGAAGTAACATTGTGGCCTTGTCTGATAACGTTTCAGACCCACATGACATCACAGGAGGGCCGGAAAACATTGAGATAAATAATTGGGTCAATGTTTAGAATTGATTATATTTCATATCAATTATGTGTCACACTAGATTAACCCAACAAGTCACATTTAACCATTTCAGGGTATACAATCCCAACCCAACATCGGAAGTTATACCCATAACCCAACCCAGCTGAGCTGGTCTACAAAATAACCAATAGGTTGGTCCACCTTCAGGATGGGTTTGGGTTAACCAACTAACCCACATTGGGTTATTTATAACCCCAACTGTTTAGAGTATCTTTGCTACTGAAAAGCTATTTGATGATTAAAAAAAATAAACAGGACACCTACAACCAGGCTACCGAGAAATGTCGCTAAACTAGAACCGCTACTGCCCAACTCTGCTTAATATACTCAACCCACACATATTTAGATTAAACTTTAAAGACTAACTCTTGGTTAAAGTTGCTCAGTTGATGACGATTTCAAACTCAACTTGCCCCTTTCTTTGACTAATGCTTGACAAAGAGGACACACCAGGGGAAGAGCCAAAGAGTCAAATATCAGGGACAGAGATACTTTACTGTCCCCGATGCACTCAGACTGTCACTCATACACGTATGGTGATCAGTTAGATCAGTCACAACAGCGATCGCTGTCCCGAGGCCCTCATCCTTCTTCCACCCTTCCACCACTTGCCGTTCCCACGGGGCCGTTAACATCCTATTGACCCTGCTCGCTCATTATCAGATCAGCATGGAACATGCTGGGGCACTTTAACCCACACATGCATAAACTCACACACACACACACACACACACACACACACACACACACACACACACACACACACACACACACACACACACAAATAAACATTTTGGCCTGCCCCTTAGCTGCAAAGTGCAAACCATACCGGCGGACCACATTAGGACAGTAAGCTTGCCTCCGTGTTGTTGCGTTTCCACGGAGCCATTCAGCAGGAGCTCGGCGCCCATCGGTGCGTCTCCTCCACAGATGTTGCCTCGTCCCTCGGGATGGCCTTGGCTTCATCATCCCCTCCTGACTGTCAGTAAATGTGTTGACATGAATGTAGTGTGGCTACTAATGAGCTGCCAAGCAACGACAACTGTCAGCTCCTTAAGCGTTGTCAATATAATACAAAGGTAGATTTTTGAGCTCATTATGATTTGACGCTAAGATATGGATGAAAATAGAGCGGAATATTCTTCTTTTTTTTTTTTTTTATTCTTGTCTCCCAGATATTAGCAGTGTGTGACCACCTTCCAGCAATTGATATTCATGACAAGTGCCATACTCATGTAGGCACAAAGCCTGCACATCTAATGTTTATTGATAGCAAATCCTACATTGGCTGTGCTTCTTTCAAGGCTGTATGGGAAGGCTTAGTTTTGGCATCTGCATACGTGTGTGCGCCCGTGTGTCACTCATGTGTATGTGCATGCGGTTGGTGTTTGTTTGTGTCACACAAAAAACAGATTAGCGAAAACACTGAGGTAAAATAAGCAGCCTGACCTTGCACCGAGACTGAAAGGCAATCCTCGGAATGATCCACGGGTCAGTAGCTTCGTCCTTCAGACAGTTAAAGTCTATCCTTCTCATCCCCTCCCTGCACCCCCCACCTGTCTCTCTTATTTCTTTCTCTATCCCTTCACTCTCTTTGCCATCCTGCTCAAGCACTTACATTCATTTTATACCACATGTACCTAGAAATTTATGTAACATTTATCCTTGGGACCTATTAATGTGGAGAAACAAACAGAGGTGGATATTTTACAACATTTTGCCGGTCTGGCCTGGGTACCTGACCGTTATCGTCAGTCCGTCAATTTTTCAAGTTGAACCGAACTGTAATCGTCAGTCTGTCATGTTTTTTGTTTTGTTTTTTAGCTGCGCTTCTGTCATCACATCAGACGGTAAATTTCCCCGGCCATGTTTTTGGAATGTGGGTACCCGGAGAAAACCCACGCAGGCACGGGGAGAACATGCAAACTCTACACAGGAAGGCCGCAGCCCAAATCGAAGCCTGCACCTCTGTACTGTGAGGCAGACATGCTAACCAGCCGATCACCGGGCCGCCCACACACACACACACACACACACACACACACACACACACAACATATTTATTTGTATATGTATATATATATGTGTATATATATATACATAATACATAGATATATATATATGTGTGTGTGTACAATACAGTATATATATATATTTATATATATATATATATCCATCCCACATAACGTACCATGTTTAGCCGCTATTAGCTAGCCATGGAGCCACTTTAATACAACAGTAAACATCTCATCTCTTGATCCTGCACATTTGCAAGTAGCACAGATGTTACCGTATGTAGGATCATAACTTAAAAATGATACGATTTATTAATCTTGAGGGGGCACTTTGTAGTATTTCACTGTTTCACTGTGGTATTATTTTACCCCCCATGGCCCAATGGTGGGCCATGAATAGCATGTACTTGTATGAACCGGTGGAGAAAAAAAGGTTGGGGGGAGGTGGGTGGGGGGGGGGGGGGCGGGCGTTGGTTTAGGTGATTCAAATGCATGCGCGTTTGTCTATGAAGCTCCCCTTACATGATTGTTTACTTAAGCATACATCACAAAGACTATTTTCACACGTCTTTGTGATGCCTCAGTTTTACATGCGCTTGGTTAAATTTGATCTTTGGACAAATAATGAATGCTTCTGACTGACAAACTCTTTGGATTTCTCAAAAGGGAAGATGTTACTGGATGAAGGCGGACAGTTTTGCCAACTTAACTACTTTCTCTTTAAATTTATGTTTGTAACTTTCCTGACTTTGCTCCCCCCCGCCCCCCAAAGGAGATGATGCATTCACCCTTACATGTCTTAACTGCAAGTCAATCGACCTTGCTCACATGATCCAGACCCATTTTATACATAGCGTACAACTCAAAACAAGTACAGTATTTGGATCTAGATGCTTTTATTTTGTGCAACCTCTTCATGAAATAAAATGGAGTAAATTCAACATGGCATTTTTTTTTTAAAGTAATTGCGGTCCCTTTAAGGACCGCCATGTCTTAGCCGTTACCTGTTTGGCTCGACGACACACTTGCTGTGTGTGAAAGTGAGAAATTGTCGCCTTATTTTACAATTTCCACAATGGCATTATTTTTTCATTTTAGTCTTAACTACATTCTGTCTTTGCATCTACACTTCATGGAACCCATACTTGTATGGCTTGATAGGAGTACCGTATTGGCCCGAATATAAGACGGTGTTTTTTGCATTGAAATAGGACTGAAAAAGTGGGGGTCGTCTTATATTCGGGGTCTAGACATTATACCCATTCACGACGCTAAACGGTGCCAGATATCATTGAAGCGAATGCTGAACTTGACTCCCCAGGCCAAAGCGAATCCCTGTCACGGAGAATAAAAATAAAAATAGTGGTAGCACGAAAAAGAAAAGTAAAAAAATAGCGGTAAGAAAGAAAAGAGAAGAAAATAATAGAAGAGATAACAGAAAATGGAGAAACGTAGCGACATTCAGGAGAAAAGTGGGTCGAAGATCGGCCAGGCGAACCGCCAGCTGAGGAGAAGTTATGATGTAATTTACATTTCAAAAACCAGAAGACATTCATTTACGAATGTGATTGCATTTTAGTTTACGTATTTAAATGTTCAAATATTAAGATGTGAATGAGCCAGAATAACATGCTTTTTCTCTCAAATATATTGTTATAATCATTTGTTTCAGATGTACTGTAATTATTTTTTGTATAAAAAATGGAACCAGCTATGGAACCAACTGCCACTTGATATCAGAAATGCCCCCCAATCATACACTTTTCAAAACTAAGCTCAAGACGCAACATTGGCCTTCCTGTTAAAACATTTAGCTTAAATCCTGTAATTTTATTTTTTTACTGGCTTATAACTATGGGGTCAGTGCAAGCTGTGGTTAAATGGCTTTAAAATATTCTTACTTACTTACTTACTAATTTGGGTTCAAAGTCTTTTTCAAAAAGTCGTCTTATAATCAGGGCCGTCTTATATTCGGGCAAATACGGTAACTTGAAATTAATGTTGCTTGTAATTAGTGAACTAATCAAGTAAAAAAAAAAAATGTTACAACATGTCAGTTTCAATTCGAAGCATTTTCAAATGGTGCCCATATTTAGTCATTAACATTGCCGTAGGTCCATATCATCACACTTGAGCAGTTAAATCAGAAAGCCGGTTCACAGATTACGAGAAACTGTGTCGTTTTTTTCAAATACATTCATCGGAATTGTAAATCGAAACCATTTCCTATATCACTGATTAAATGACTGATCCCTCCCTGTTGTTGCCATCTGGCAATGACACAGTGGCTTTTTCTAACTGTGACCTTTAGCTGTGTCGTGTCTGTCTACTGCCCGCGAGAATAGCCTTGCCTTGATTTTCACCAACACCAGGCATCAAAATAAATACACTGACGTGAACAGAAGCCAATCTGTGGTGTCAATGAGATTTTGGAAGGAGTTGTTGATACAGAACCACAAATTCTTTGTAATCATAAAGTAAATTTCCTAAGTGATGGAATGATCATCTCTATCTAGGCTGTCAATATGTTTAGATAGTCGTTATGTTGAAATATGTTCTTGTGTTACCAGATCCCTCAGCCCCCTGCCCCCCTTGTCAACCCCCAGCACCTTATCCACAGTATGACGGATCGATGGGAAGAGTGACGGCATTGACGAAATAGAGTGATTCAAGATTTACATCGTCCCCTGACACGCTCATATAAACGCCCGCAATGATAAAGAGACCGCACGATGACTAGGACACCATTTGTCATTTAGCCGTTCGCAAGTAAAAAGATTTGTCATCTCCCCCATCTCTCTCTGACTCTCTTTTAGCCGATTTCAGTGCAAAGCATGATAACCTTTGTGAATTATTTAGTTTATTGACCTCTGTGGGGATTTAATATGAAGGTCGTTTCCTGCTAGGAGAGCAAGCGCCGGTGGGGTCCTCAGGTGACATGGCCAAGGTCGCCCGTCTCCCTCCAGTTAATAATATATTTGTCACATGCAGTGTTAGCCTCCGACACAGGGCCCCCCCCCCCCCCCCGCCCCACACCCCCTTCCGCTTGATTAGTGCAACCAATAAGGGCTGCCAAAGATAATAAAGTAGACATTGGCTTAAGGAGATGTGTCAAACGTCTACTGCGTCTTTCTCCATCTCTCCCCCGCGCAGATACACATACACATGCACACACTTTTACACACAAATTCACACCCTCTCCCTCCGCCTCCTCCCGTCTGTTCTCTTGTTTTATTGTTTCCAAGATGAAGGTTAAAGGGAGATGCTGAACAGACAGAACAGCCCGAGGGCCATTGAGGGCCTGGCTGCAGCAAGGCAGTGCTGTGGGTACCAGCAGCAGCATAAAAAAACCAAAAAAAACATATCCTCTCCTCCTCACTACCACTACCACACAGACACAAACTATAGCCGTGATGTGTCAGAGGGGCATAAGGGCCAGTTGGTCAAAGCCACGGGGGCAAGTGGGTTCTCGTGTCTGATGAACAAGGTTGGCAGTGGAGAGCTTCTGTTCCCTGACCATGCCTGTCACTGATAACACAGAAATCTATGGAGTCTTATTAGTGCCCACAACAAAATGGTGCCCATAGGTGAAACTGTGGGAGAGTTATGGCAAGGGGAAAGGGAGCGATACAGTAGAGGTGGCAACTATTTTCTGGTACAGTGGAGGAATGAAGTTTGCGGAGGGCGGCGATGACAGAGAGTGGGGGTTTAAATCTTTAAGTGGGTGAAGTAACCTTAAGTGCAGCGTTATTGATTTGTTTGTATTCGCGCCGGTAAGGATGGTGAATTCAGGAGGCCCTGCAATCACAGGAAGATGAAAAGTGGGAGAAAAAAGGTGTCGCAGTCAAAGCTGAGATGCGCTTTGCCTCATATTTGACCTTGACTTGGAGGGGTTGTTTTGTCTTAGTTGGTTTGTGGACGTGTACGCAGATGTTTAGACAAGCCCATTTAAAAAAAAAAAAAAAGTATGAGTTTATTATTATTGCATCTTGGTGAGTATACATTTTTTCTGCACGTTTTACAGTTTTGCTATATTAACTATTTGCTTCCACTTCAAAGTTAAAATACAGTCAAACCTCAGTTTTCGTCCATAATCCGTTCCAGAAGGCTGTTTGAAAACAGAAATTGTTTGAAAACAGAAACCACGCTCTTTTTAAAATAAAAATGTTTACTGAACATGTCTGCTCACAATGGAAAGCAACTCCTCGTGTAAGGAAGGCGAGAGGAGTCAAATGGTGCATTCAAGTGCGCTCAGTTTGTTCGAGAACCGAAATTTGTTCGTCATCCGAGGCATAAAAAAGTCGAAATTTTTGGTCGAAAGCCGAATTGGTTGAGATCCGAGACGTTCGAAAACCGAGGTTTGACTGTACACTCAAGTCAACAACGACTTTGTGACGTTGTGGCTGACGACAAACAGAAGTTGTCAGCACTTAACATCTGTTCGGATTAGTTTCCATTTGTGGTAAGATAGCTTTTGGAAAACTGTTTTTGCTATATTATTTCGTAAATATGGACGTTCTGTCTTGTTTTTTTGTAGGTATGAGAGATTTGTTTAAAAAAAAAAGCAAGGTGAAAACACAATATCCAATTGATCCATTTTCTAATCCATTTATCCTTACGAGGCATGCTGGAGCCAATCCCAGCTGTCTTCGGGCAGTAAGCGAAGTACACCCGGAACTGGTTGCCTGCCAATCACAGATAAAAACACAATAATAAGGACTAATTTGAGAATTTTCTCCCCACTTCTGATCAAAGTCAACAAGGTCTAATTGTCAGTCTCTAAAAGATTATACCTGAGCGCTTATCCTGGGGTGTGGGGCAAATTAAGAATACATTGTCGTAAATGTTAAACCAGCTGACTAGTTGTAATCATGCAACTTTATGTGTGTGTGTGTGTGTGTGTGTGTGTGTGTGTGTGTGTGTGTGTGTGTGTGTGAGAAGTGATTTCCACCGTCATGTGCAGTCGTTACATGAAAAAAGACTACTCTTGGTTTGATTACTACGATGGCTATTTCTAAGACTACAGTAATCCCTCGTTTATCGTGGTTAATGGGGACCAAAACCACCCGCGATAAACGAAAATCCGTGAAGTAGCGATCCCCCTAGCCCCCCTCCATATAGGTACATGTACATAATGTTTATAAGGCCAAATTTAATGGTATACATGCATGTAGAAGTAAATTTTGAAGTAATTAACATGACGTAATGCTGTATCCTAATAGATTTAAACATGTATAAATTAGGTTAGTTTATGAATAACAAAATACAGTAAACATTAAAAAAACATAAGTCTGCAAACGGTCGGCGAGAAGCTGCGAAAGTCAGCAAAACAGCAAGTCACATAGAGCAATATATACAGTACTATGTGCATATGAATTTTTTTTTTTTTTTTTACGAATATGTTTGAAAAAATCCGCGAAATAGCGAGGGATCACTGTACCACTTTTTTGGTGTTCTTCTGTAGTCTGATTTGCCTTGTGACCCCACACTGCCTCTCACACGTCAGTATTGGTTCGCAACTCTCAGCGGAGAAATGCTAAAAATCACTATTTTTGCACCCGGGTTTACACATATCCTGTGTCACTCTCTTGTGTCAGTTCACTGACTATTGTCTCATTATCAATTTCACCAACTGTATTTTTGTTTTCATCAAGGTTTTACCTTGATTACACTTTCGCTTTTAAAGATAGAACAATGTGATTCTAAATATTTGTTTTGAAACCGTTCTTTGTCCGTCTTCCTTCGTGTTGCTATGCAAACCGCAGTCTTCAAACGTGATGCAGGACTACACTCTGCTGAGGGCCTTTCTAATTTCTGGATTATTTTTCACCAGGTCACTTTAAGGTGAACCCATATTGTATCAACACCTGTGCGATAGGGGAGACTGGCGTGAACAATGATATCAGTCATGCTTTGTGCAGTTATTATCACTACAGTATGCATAAAACATAAGCATCACTGGGTGAAAGTGGTACACCGTAATACAGTACTGTACACGTTAAAGTAAGTTTGTATGCAATCCGTGTTTCCTGTTTTATCATTTGTTACAACTTTCATTACTCTTCACATTGTGACAAAAACTTTGATGTCCAAAAAATTCATTTTATATTGTGATTAATTTTCACCACAGGAATAGCTAATGTTGTAAATTCACAGTTAAATAAAATGCTCTAAAATTGAATAATTAGACAGTTTTGAAGCATCAGAATCATTCGATTCTTAAAAAAAATCAGGAAATTGAGAAAAAAAATTGGAAAAACTAAAAGCTATAAGTATATGGTGGCCCGGTGGTCGACTGGTTAGCGCGTCGGCCTCACGGTCCAAAGGTGCACGATTCAATTCCGGTGCCTGCGTGGGTTTTCTCCGGGTATTCCGGTTTCCTCCCACATTCCAAAAAAACATGCATGGCAGGTTAATAAAACACTCTAAATGGTCCCTGGTTGTGATTGTGAGTGTGGATGGTTGTTCGTTGGTGTGTGCCCTGCGATTGGCTGGCAACCAGTTCAGGGTGTCCCCCGCCTACTACCCAAAGGCAGTTGGAATAGGCTCCAGCACACCAAGCAGAAGCGGATCAGAAAATGAATGGATGGATGGACGTATATGTCATTAATGTCTCCAAAACCAATCACGTTAACTCAAAATTATGCCACCATATTAGCTGTGTACCTCTTAACTGTGCACGGGAATGAACATAATATATTTTGTACTACCAAAAAAGTCAGATATCACACTGACGAAAATAATTATTTGAAAAGAACACATATCAGTCTGAGGCGGCTATCATCCAAAATTAAAACAGTGAAAAAGGCAGGTTAAATCTTCCAGAACATTAGTATGATCTATGATTCAACTGGAGGAGGGACAAGGTACATTTTCCGCGAACGAATAGATTTGTTGAGTCTATTAATGACTTTCTATTCTAGACCTTTTTCCTCCATTATCGGAAATGCCTGACACCATCCATTACCTGGCCGATTCCAATCTTTCACTGTAAATCATTGTTCTCATCCACATCTTTTCTCCAAAACGGCAATAGGCTCAGTCCTACGAATCTTGTTTGCTAAATCCAGATTAAATTGTCCCGTCATTGTATCTATAGAACATATGAGGAGGATTAATGACTACAATGCCGTTCATTATATCTGTGACAGATTTGTGTCTGGCAGAATTAACAATAGCGAGCCGTTACTCTCTCCATTTGTGCTTGAAGGTGATACCCTGCATTGACTCCGCCCCCGAATAGCATCACTAAACACAACCCTGCTAGACCAATATAAGATATTGTCAATTTGAATATGTTGCTTGCTGGTTGGACAATACACGCACAGACACACACCTTCGGGGATGTCTCCTCTATGGCGCAGTCATTTACTGCGCTACTCATTAAAAACACAGCAAGGCCGAAGTCGACGGTAAGGTAGCCACAGAGCTGATTTGCAACAGGACAAGCCCTATTGTAACAGCAAATTAAACAATATTGATTTTTTTTTCTCTAAGTGGTAATGGGTCTGTGCATCTTATTGATTAGGATCAAGCACTTATTACTCTCCAGACCTGGAGTTTGCCAATGTTAAGCACAGGTCTCAGGTCTTAATTATGACTGTGGCCTCTACATGGTTCCGTGTCTAATGATGCGCGAGCCATATACCTGCGTTTGACCTTCTCTGTTGACTGACTGGGAAAGGATGCTGACCCTCCAGGAGAGGATAATATTCTATTCTTTATTTTATTTTTTTTTAGCAAGGACTTATCTATGATTGACTTTCACGTTATGCTCTCGTTTTATGACATTATCGTTTCATTTGCAATGTTAGGCCCGATGCCACTTGTTGGTAAAGATCCACTGATATACTGTATGAGCAAGAAAGGTGACCTTCAGCCACTGCTATGTGAATATTAATAAAAACCTACAGTTAGTGTGACATCTTTCACGGTTCTGCCGGCCATGATTTCTCGGCAAGTGTTGCATGGAATGTAACAAAACAAGTATTTGAGGACGAAATAATGTATATCGTTGGAGCAGAAACTAAAAAATTGAAAGATGAAAATATTTTCGGCTTTATCGTATCTTGACTCACTGTCCAATGAAAACTATGTACAGTACCTCCCAATTTATTTTTGTTCCTTTTTCAATCGGAAATAATTAGATGCATAGTACAGTATTTTATTTATATCGAGAGCAATACAATTCAAGTAGAATAACCATAACTTATAAAAGACGGGAGCTGAAAAGGATCAATTATCCTGCCATCTATCACTTCTGCTCAATATTAAAACTCTTCAATGAATGAGCGGAAGCCTATTCCAACTGATTTTTGGTGAGGCGGGGTGCACTTTGGACTGGTCAGCAGTAAAATTGTAGCGCATGTTTAGTGTAGCCAAACCACCAGTCACACTCACTTTAACCCCCGATGGCCAGTTTAGTTTTCAATTATCCTAAAGCGAAACCTACATTGGAAGGCCTGAGATTAAATGTGAAAACAGAACCTCTCGTCTGTCAAGTAGACATCCATCTATCCATTTTCCGAACCGCTTTATCCTCAAAAGGGTCGTGAGTGGTGCTGGAGCCTATCCCATCTGTCTTCGGGCACCCTGAACCGGTTGCCAGCCAATCGCAGGGCACCCAGAGACGAAGAAGCATCCGCGATCACACTCGCACCTCAGGACAATTTTGAGTGTTCAATCAGACTGCCATGAATGTTTTTGGAATGTGGGAGGAAACCGAAGTACCCGAATAAATCCCACGCAGGCACAGGGAGAAGATGCAAACTCAACACAGGAAGGTCAGAGCCGTCGCGCTAACCACTGGACCACCGGGCCGCCCGTCAAAAAAACTGCTTTCATACTATCGATCAAGTACAGAAGCGTGGATTATACAAAGTACCATTAGACACCACTACATGGTTGTTGTGGATAGAGGTGTCATAACAGCCATGATTTCAATGGCTTAATCAACCAAGAATTTCACATACAAACACAATGTAGATCAAGTAAACTTGTGGATCTTTGTTGTGCTATCTTGGAGTTGAAGGAACATTTTCTTGTTTGTAAAATGATTGAGTCATGCTGTCAGGAATGTGTCCGCCTTATTAAAACTATATCGTTCAAAAACAACCTTGCAAGACTGAAGCAGACATCAAATTTGTTCTTCAAAGTAAATTCGGTGTGACGGCGGCCACAAGCACAATCCATTTTTGAATGCCCCTTCGTGTTGGGCTTGGAAAAGATTATGCCTCTCTCTGTCAGGATTTCTAAAACAATACTCTTTGAATGTAGCGGGGATCTTGGTCATAGATTAACAGGCTAAAAGGGAGCAGTACCACACAAGGTTCTGCTGTCAATCGTTGAATCTTGGTACGAGGTCAATCAATGGTTCCTCTCCGTGCTCTCCCCTCTCTTGTTCTCTCTCTTCCCAGTGATCTTCTCAGATCAGTGGAGGAGGGAGAAAAATCAATGAAGTAAAGTAATCACTTGGCGGAAGATACAACGAAGGCCCGAGGCCCGCCCAGCTACCTGAGTTCCATTTCACGCATCAGTAGCTGCAACACAAACACACAGCGCTTGCTTGGACTCCCATCTTAAACAACATGAGCAGCCCCTGCACTCCACACCCCTTTGTGACCTATTCCTACCCAGAGGGAGCTCCCAGATTGCGCTGCGGCGCGCACCACTGTCTACTGACTATTGATCTGCAGTCTCAGGCTTGGCACGATTGGCCACAGCACATTTCCCAAATGTCAACTGCCGCTGCCATCATGTCTCTCTGGCTCCAGATTATTGATTATTCTGTGTCATAAGCCATTTTAAGAATTAAACCAAATAAATCATGTGGTCAAAGGTAGACACGGCGTTTTGCACTGGTTGCTAGTCAACAACAAGGTGATTGTGAACAGGGCACCGGGTGGCTAGCTTCATGAAAGTCAGCTATGTGAGCAACTACACCACCACATTGGTTTATTGTAAGACAAATAGTGTCTCAAACATTGCCATGGCAACCCTGGACCACCTGTAACCCTTAGTCACTTGATGGTCTGTGATACAGTCTGAACATTTATCATCATCTGAGAGTCGGCGCTTGGAATTGAAGCGGATTTATATGAGATGGGAGAAGTGGACCAATCTTTTCTTTTTTCCCGTCAATGGACGCCACAGCTTCTTGTTTACTTTCAAACTTAACTTGTAGCAGACGTGTGCATATTTTGAGCATGGTGTCTCTGATGCATTGATGAAAGTACACTTTGATTCTCTACTCTTTCATCTATTACTGCTTCAAACAACAAAGCGTATGCAGAAATAGTGGTTACGGTTGCGTGACTGTCCATGTCTTGTGTTCTATTATTTTGTTCTTTTATGTTAAGTGTTCTGGAAAGCGCTTTGTTGCAGCGGAGGTGTTGTGAAAGCGCTGTATAAATAAAGCTGTATTGTATTGTGTGTGTATTATAACATCATCATCATAATACAGTCAAACCTCGGTTTTCGAATGTCTCGGTTCTCGTCCAATTCGCTTTTCGACCAAAAATTTCGAGTTTTTTAATGCCTCGGATGACGAACAAATTTCGGTTCTCGAACAAACTGGATTCACCATTTGACTCCTCTCGCCTTCCTTACACGGGGAAGTGACGCTTCCTCGTGTTGCTTTCCATTGTGAGCAGACGTGTTCAGTAAAGATTTTTACTTTAAAAAGAGCGTGGTTTCTGTTTTCGAACAATTTCGGTTTTCAAACAGCCTTCTGGAACGGATGGACGAAAACCGAGGTTTGACTGTATACTGAAATATAGTCATATATTTGGTAGTATTTATGAATTAAGGGTTAAGTTCAACAACAAGTGGAATTATTTTTGAAAACTTCATAGCTCTTAATTTTATAGGTCAAACTTAAAAGCCAAAAAATTAAAATCTCTCAAACAAAAAAAAACCTCATGTTCGAAAAAAAGTGGACACTTTTGAAACCAGTGTCAAAAATACGACTCGGGTCACAATTTGCTGTTGACCACTGTTCATATTATTTTAAATGATTGACTCCTTCTTGATTTTCTGAAAGCACTCCCAGAGTGCATGTATATGGATTGATATCTAATAGTTGAGAAGAGGGCGGCCCGGTAGTCCAGTGGTTAGCACGTCGGCTTCACAGTCCAGAGGTACCGGGTTCGATCCCAGCTCCGGCCTCCCTGTGTGGAGTTTGCATGTTCTCCCCGGGCTTGCGTGGGTTTTCTCCGGGTGCTCCGGTTTCCTCCCACATTCCAAAAACATGCATGGCAGGCTCGTTGGGCACTCTAAATTGTCCCTAGGTGTGAGTGTGAGCGTGGATGGTTGTTCGTCTCTGTGTGCCCTGCGATTGGCTGGCAACCAATTCAGGTTCCCCCGCCTACTGCCCGAAGACTGCTGGGATAGGCTCCAGCACCCCCCGCGACCCTAGTGAGGATGAAGCGGTTCGGAAAATGGATGGATGGATAGTTGAGAAGAAAATATTTTTTTAAAAAGGAAAATCTCAATGTTAAAGCACAATACACTTTTTTATCATTAATTATTAAATCCCAAACTGACAGTGTGTGAAAATACGCAGATTCAACATTCATGCATAGATATGTGGATACTTATGTTCCAAATGTCAGCACTTATGTTGACCGTAGAACTGAAACACTTACACCGCGTGTCATCAAAGGATGAAGTTTTGGCCCATGTTTTGTTGTTTGATTACTTTTTAATTCTTAGTGGCGGTAAATCTTTGCAATATATTTTACATACGTATTTGGATTTGCATAGCATCCAAGAATTAAAACTGAAGCTTAAAACTTTGATTGTATGATGGAAACAAATGGATCCAATGGAATGGATTATTTCTACTCCCATTTGTCCTGGGGAAAACATAATTTGATATTTTAACTAATTTGATCATGTTCAACTTTTCACTATGTAAAAAAAAACTGTGGAAAATGATTTGCTCTGTTCACATTTAACATTTACAATGTTTTAAAACGTTGATCCTAACATTTGGAGCAGCCCAAACAAACCCCTCCTCTTTGCAGTGTTACAGTAAATGTTACCTCCGGATGGCTTCAGAGAAGAGTGGGTGGAGGATCACAGTGGGTAGCGGGAAGAAAAGCCATCGGTGGGTATTTGCTTAACGATTCTAAAATGCAAATGACTGTATCAACTGAAGAACTGCTGTTCTAACAAAGGACCGGAGGGAGAGGTCAACAATGTTTCACAGAGGTCAGGTTAAGAAGGGGATGGCCGCTGCATTAAATCCTATCCAGACATATTTCAGCGTGTCCTTCGGTCTCAGCAGCCATACGGGGTCAATATGGGGGAGTCATTTGTGTCGAGGTTATCAATTTAATGCCGCACTTGCTCTACTTTACAAGTTTACACACGGGCGGAAAAGAGGAGATAGCGAGTGCATTCCATTGCGTGAACTGAAAAAATGTGTTTTTCTTTCTGCGAAGACAGACTCGCTTGTTATCAGACTCCATAAAATTCAAGTAAATAACGTTGAACAGGTACTTTTGGAAGTAAAATGAATCACTTGAATTCAAATAGCGTGAAATCCAGTAGAAGATGACCTTTTTTCATCTTTCACCATATTTTAACCCTTTCCGAGGACAAATAAAAGGAACACTAAAACTAGCAAAAATTTAACTCTAAAACTAATTATTTTTGAACGAAAAAATGGAATTAGAACCAACAAATTTGCTCAAAACTAAAAATGGATTAAACGAACGGAAATTTTCAAAACAAAAGGCAAAATGAAAAAAAACATTGCTTATAATTAAAAAAATAATAATCAAAAACTATTATAACCCTGAATTGTACTGCGTTTTGTTAAGAGGTAGTCTATCTCTAAGCTACTTTCCTTCACATTTACTCTGATATTTCTCTGGTCATAGAATCTATCTTGTGTGTGCATATTTCAATCTAAGTGTATGTAGCACATAAAACAAAAAAAACAACAAAACAAGCAAACTGTAAATTAAATTTGTCCTCTGGGCCATGAGTTAAGTTTGTTGTTTATTTTAACCGCACTTATGCGTATTTTTGCGCTGCGCCTTTCAGATAGAACTCACCCAAGCGCGACATTGCTGTCTCTGTCTGTTCTCCCATGCAGCTGATGCATCTAGCCTAAAACATAATTTCATGCATGACAATGTCCGGGCCGGAGTCTGGTGTGATGTGGAACACAATTGCTTTCAACACAAAGGGGGAGGCAAAAGTGAAACTGCCATTCCCTTTCATACAGCTGAGACTACCTTGACTTCAACCCCCATACCTTTCACACACAACAGCAACGTGAGAAAAAGACTGTCAGTATGAAAGGGGCGGGAGCCTCCCAGTGATTGCAATTTATATCTATAGTCTGCATGCACACATGAACGAAAGAATGTGTATGTAAAATGTCATTTTAGCTCATTCGAACTTGACACCATTTCGCCCCCAAATGCTTGAACAGTGCCAGTTTTTGTCTTTTTGCAAGTAGTGCGGCCCTGCTCTATAAGAACATGGCCGCCGTCAAGGTTGAGTGACGTTAACAGAGGGACAGATAACTCTGTCGCGAGCCGTTGAGTTTTCCTTTCGCTCATAGGCAGAACATGTTCCTGAATGGCACAGGGTCACCCTGATCTCCGATGACTCCTGTCCCTCCTCCCCTCCTTTTCCCCTCTTCCTCGTCCCTATGTGTGCGTGTGTTTTGTGATCTTATCTTAAACTCTCCTTCCACTCGCTGCTGTTCCCCGAAGCTGTCTCGGGGATGAACGCCTCATTGTTTTTGTCCTAGCCGTGCTTTCTAAATCTGTATGAGTGGCTGGGGATGCAGAGGCTTCACACTCCGGTTGACCTTTGTTGAAACGACCGGTGGTTATGTCTGGGCCAGTTACACTTAATGCAATTACACATCCAAAGTCGGATTTACCGACTTGTTCTAGTTTATATAGTGCTCTGTTCATATATTACATATGTTCACCATATAGCTTTCAATACTGATAGACTGTTATGCAATTACATATCCAAAGTCGGATTTACCGACTTGTTCTAGTTTATACAGTGCTCTGTTCATATACCGTATTGGCCCGAATACAAGACGGTGTTTTTTTTCATTGAAATAAGACTGAAAAAGTGGGGGTCGTCTTATATTCGGGGTCTAGACATCATACCCATTCACGACGCTAGATGGTGCCAGATATCATTGAAGCGAATGCTAAACTTGACTCCCCAGGCCAAAGTGAACCCCTGCCACGAAGAATAAAAATAAAAATAGCGGTAGCATGAAGAAGAAGAAAAAAATAGCGGTAAGAAAGAAAAGGGAAGAAAATAATAGAAGAGATAACAGAAAATGGAGAAACGTAGAGACAATCTGGAGAAAAGTGGGTCGAAGATCAGCCAGGTTAACCGGCAGCTGAGGAGAAGTTATGATGTAATTTGCATTTCAAAAACCATCATTTACAATTGTGATTGCACTTTAGAGTTATAATCATTTGTTTCAGATACACTGTAATTATTTTCTGTATAAAAATTAATTTGGTGTTCAAACAGTCTTTTTTCAAACTTGAGTCTAGAAAAAGAGGGGGTCGTCTTATAATCAGGGCCGTCTTATATTTGGGCCAATACGGTATTACATATGTTTACCATATAGCTTTCAATACTGATAGACTGTTATTTTTATAAAGAACAGAAAGTTTGACCTTGTTTGGTGACAATGGCCTTGCTTTAAACTGTATACCTAACTTTCCATTTCTACACGTTCGTATTCATCTGCCCCCCCCCCCCCTCCCCTCGCCCCCTTGAGTCTGTTTATTTTCTATTCTGATCATGCCGGGTACTAGGTTTCACACAAATCAAGCGCACCTTCAGATGTGGTTTCTCCACAGGGGGGCTGAGTGATCGACGAGAATATGCGGCGCCTCCAACATGAGGGCTCCAAAATTGATGTGCCCTTTTGGCTCTGGAGAGGGTGACCTTAAAAAAAAAAAAAAATCAAAAACACTCAGCAAGCGGCACAGCCACTGTCTCGCGGCTGATCAATCTCAATCTTGCACTCCACCTCCCTCAATGCTATTCAGACTCAGGAAGCTGTCAAAGACCAAGGGCTCTTGGGTTTCAATTCTTGGTACGTGCGGGCAGGTAGAATGAATGCCACGCAACTCTGCAGTCAGAGTGCAATTCGTTGAATATTGAGAGAATGTCGAGTGCATAACTACATTAGAGTCAGATAGTGAGACAGCCCTGATGGAGAAAGAAAGCTATTAGAGAGGTATGAAGTAGCAGACATCTCCGGAATTCAAATGCAGGGGAAATGTCTGATAAGTATCTGATATCGCCCTTTTTATGTATTTTTGGTTTGTCAGGTGGCAAAAACACCACTGAGAGTTTCTCAAATAATAATTAAACGTCTGGCTGGCTCTGACAGCCATCTTAAACCCTCAGTGTTCATACAAGTTTGCCTTATATGAGGCAGTGTGTGTGTGTGTTTTTTTTTTTTTAAATTGCCAAAGTTGTGAGCAAATGTTTCTCATCCGGTGTTGACCTTGGGACGGGGTCAGGAGCGGTGTTGGTAGATCCACTACAAAGGATTTGTAAGAAACGGAAGAGAAACATGAGAGTACACCACAGGGACAGTGTGATCACATTGTCCACTGAGAGCCAACTGTTGCGGAAAAAACAGGGCATGTTCAGGAAGTATGCTTGAAAAGCCTAAAATGTGATGAAATCTGGCTTGGGTATAAGACATCCGCCACACAACAGCCTCCCACCCCATCCCAATCCACACAACAGAAGGATTTTGTGCATCGGGACAAACGTGGTCCCTATAGTCCATTACCTCAACCTGCATACCTCTCTGCCTCCTCCCCCCCATGTGACCCTGTCATCCTGTCCCCCTTTTACCGACTCATTACTCCCACCACCTATCTGCCACTGCTCACCTTCTCTCCACCTGTTCTTTCCCCTCACCTCTTCACTCCTTCCATGCAGCTCGGCTCCCCGATGACGTCAAGGTAGGCTGCATGGTGAGTAATTCTCCTGGTGACACAGACTCCTGACCTTTCATTGCTCCTGAAGGAAAAAATGGATTTTTTTTTTGTTTTGTTTCGTCCTTCTCAACAGCCTAACTCCTCATCGGCTGTGATGGCTCCCGGCGCATTCCGGGGCTTCAGCCTCGGCCTGGATGGGGAAGAAAGAGTTGGGAGGTGGGGAGGGGGCTTGTGCTGTCAAGGCGCAGAGTGTCATGTCTGACCCCCAGGTGGCCCACAGGCTGACAGGAGACAGAACTGCTATTTGTTGTCTGAAACACCTTTGAGGAAGATGTCAGGGGGCATCTCTGTGGCATATCGCCTGCCCCCGAGACCTCTCGATGCACTTCACCTTCACTTTTATGAACAGCCTCCATCCAAACACTGTACAAATGATATATATCACATCCCATTTTATCAAGAAGCCTAAGAGCAGTGCACTTATTGGTTGGAGATGACATTGCTGTTACACAGTCTGCAAACTCTTTCCCAGAATGCCCAACTGCGACATGATTTTCAATTTGACTATTTTCATGCATTCCGTTTGTTTATATTACATTTTGTGTGTCGAGAAAAATCTAATTACAGCGTGCTCGCCTTGGCTACCTGGGGGCAGTAAAAGACAGACAAACGGATATATATATCGGTGGAACCTTGATTTAACAAATCCGGGAACAACGAACCCGAGATTCAAAGGGCAGGAATTGATGTAGAGTCCACTTCAAATATACTTTTGTACATTACCTTTCTAAGTCTGTCAGTTACAGAATTGGCCATAATTCGACACAGCCCTGTTTTCTGGCGATGAACAGGGACTCATCATGTGTTTCCCGTCTTGCGCTGCTCTCTTGTCATAGACTAACAGACTAGAGCAGGCTAAAAAACATGACAATGCGGCGGTCATATTGGCAGAGAGGACTTTAGGTTTGTGGCGGCCATGTTAGCATCGACTGTCTCATTAAAGCTAATAGAAAAGCATTGACATTAGCTTAGCATCGGCGTAAGCTCACAGCTCAATAATGGAACGTGTCCTAACTACCTATTCATATCTTTGGGTGTTTTTTACTTGTTTCCACATCTCCCAAACATGCTAGTTTTGGTACAGTACACAGTTGCCTTATCGATGGAATCTAGTGATAACATCAGTAAACGTGAGGTGGGAGTAACCTTAAACAACCTGAAGGCTTATTGTAAAGTACGTTGAGTTGAGTTCACTACCAATCGTACATCAAGTCTAATGACAGGTCGCATCTGAAAAACTCGTACGTCAAGGCATTACAGTCAAACCTCGGTTTTCGATGTAGGTTGACCAAATTTTTTATTTTTTTATGCCACGGACAACAAATTTTGGTTCTCAAACAAACTTAGCACACTTGAATGCTGGAATGACGCTATTAAGAAGTGACTTTCAATACATTTTATTTTAAAAGAGCGTGGGTCGGTTTTCGAACCGGTTTTTCGAACGTCATTATGGACGAAAACCGAGGTAAAAGACTCAAAAATCCAAAGTCTAATGTCAACAAAATATTCTGCAACCAGTCATCATATAAGACTTCAGCTCAGTGAGCACTCTAAATTATTAACTACGCAAATGTGTCTTTCCTTGGGTTCTTTTGAGATACCACCACAGACGGTTACTGCGATGACAATCATCAAACTAGAAATTGAAGTAATTTTTGATGTCGGAAGACACATGCCCCTATCTTTACTGCTCAGAGCAATTCCATATGGCCAAAGCCACGGTAACTAAACATTATAAATAATAGAAGAAAAAAAAATGTACACTTGCTTGTGGTATCTTTGTGAAGAGACACACAGTCATTTTCAGTTTGCACATTCATCACCACATCAAGTACCTACAAGGTATCATCAAAGGATGAGTAATATTATTTAAATGTAGATTTTATTTAAATTGACTAAGCTTTTAGGATGATGACTGTTTGACACCGGAATACATTATTTCAAATGGAATTCAGTCAAACTGAACCAGCATCGCAGAACTATTTGGAGGCTTCACTGTTTGTGTAAACACTTTAGCCTGCATCACCATAAGTACATTTTAAAATTCAGACCCAGAAGAGCATTTCAGTTTCTGAATCATATTTAGCAATTTGTGGGAGAAATTATACATCAGACAGTCAGTCCATGTCAAAGACTAAATAAATAAAAAAGGGTGGGTGGGGGCACTGTAGTGGGTGCTAAGTTAGCAATGTGCAACCACATAGCAGTGAAGTACAGTATGTGTGAATTGATTCTAAGGAAAATTAAGTTTTTACCTGCCCTAATTTCATGGGTGCGCCCAAGAATTACATTCTCAACATGTTTCATTTATATTTCCTGCATTTGGTTTATTTTGTTATTTTCCAATTGTAAACCCTCTAGTCGTCTTTGTCTCCTGCCTGCCGCAGCCACCCAAAAACAGCACAGATGTTTCAGGCTTGAATGAGCATGTAAGGTTCGCCTCTCAGAACTAAAAGCGGGAACATGTTGGTGACAAGTGACAGTTCCTTTCTTTCATTTTATTTATTTCTTATTTGGAATGTGTAGGTTGTTGTACAAGCGAGATGAGGCCTACTTTCCACGCGGCCTCACAATGACAACCCCTTTGTCAGTGACAGGGGCTTTGTAGAGATTTACATGCCTATGAAGGGATTTTTTTAATTGACATTATCCAGAACAATGGAGCATGCTCAGGGACAGAAGTAGGTCACAAACGTATTATCTATTTGATGTTTTTGACAACACTTTTTATCCTGTTCTATCTTTAGAAGAAAAGGAAGCATTTCATTATTTGTGCCTTTGATAAAAGTGGTGGCTGCTTATGCAGCGGCTGGATGCAGGACAGCTTTATATCACAACATAAAATCACTTGTGCGAGTAAAGTACAGTGAAAAGAAAAACGGGTCACATCTTATAAGACATGAACTGTAATGCTGATAGACGCAGAATTAAACATATTCGAACAATTTTAAGCCTGGAGAAAATGTTCTTTTTAAGCTGTCGCATTAGTGTGTCCTGGGACTGTTTTTTTTTTTTAACCCTTTAAGGGACAGTGGTTACGACAGTGGACAGCTTATCATGTTATCAGGTTTTGGGTTGCATGAAAGGGTTAATTTTGCCAACACAAAGATCGTTTAGCATCAGATGGGGGCCAAACTACATAGAGCCAGCTGAAAACCTGTAAAAATAAATAAATTAATGGAAAATAGTGTGCCGCTCTTCATTGAGACACTCAATTCATCATCACATGCACTGTTACTACATTTATGATTCATTTACCGGTAAATGTAATTATTCACGATTGATCTGAATTATTGATGCGAGCTGAAAAAGAAGTCTTACAATTTCTTTTGCTCTGCTTCAAATATTCATACACCTGTTTATAGCAGAAAGGCAAGTCAATGACACTTTCCTTAAGAACGGAAAAATTGCCATGTACCATTATGTACCACCTGATACTGTATGTAGCACAAACATTGCTGTACCCTACCCATGAAGCCACAGGGGAAGAACATGCAAACTCCACACAGGCAGGCCGGAGCCGGAATGGAACCCCACACCTCTGCACTGTGAGGCCGACGTGCTAACCAGTCAACCATCGTGCTGCTTCAGAGCCATTGTTTAACTTAAAATGATCAAACATCTCTGGTTTCAGTCAACAGTAATCTCTCATTTCTGTAGTCCTTCATGAAAACAGACCGATTGTATTTACAAGACAATACTATACAATACATCCTGATATATTTTGTGTTTTTCCAAAATAAGACATAAAGCAAACATAATGACTGAACTATTCAATAAACCAGTTTCAAAAAGGTTGAGTATAACATCTGTCCCTCTTGTGTGATATTGCCTAAGTGTTTAATTGTTTTTTAATTACTATTGTTTTTTTAATTAGGACATGTAGAAAACCCATGCAGGCACGGGGAGAACATGCAAACTCCAGACAGGAAGGCCAAAGCCGGAATCAAACCCTGCACCTCTGCAGAGGTGCTGCACTGTGAGGCGGACATGCTCGCCAGTCGATCACCGTGCCGCCCAAGATGGATAGTACAGCATTAAAAATGCAAAAAAAATGTTTTCTGGAACCGATTATTGGCATTTCCATTCTTTTCAATGGGAAGAATGATTTGGGACGCAAATTATTTTTCTGTTTTCTACAAGCGTGGTCACCTAACGAATCAAACACATATCTCAAGGCAACACTGTATTCATCTAAACAATGTGACTAAAACAAATACATTTTCAGACATTTTTTTTCAAACCTGCAGAAAAATACATTTCAAAATGCCTGTATACATTTGTAAATGGATGGGGGATTACTGTTGTCCTCTTCAATTTTACACAGCAGGTCCATTTTTGTGCTGTCCCATTGACAAACCCATAAGACAACACTTTTCAGAATGACCACCACAAACATTGTGCTTCGTCATCCTACTGCCATAACTTCCTTTAGACACACACTCTGTGTAATTAGCCATGTTGTCACCACGCCAATGGTAATGAAAGCATAACTTGTGAACTCTGGGTCGCGCTGGACCGAAAGGACATTTAGGACCAACAGTAGGCGTGGCGATCACAAAACCACCAACTGCGCATGGAGGCTCTCACAGCCCAGACATGATCACACGCCGGCTGAGCCTTGTTACATTTCTCAGTGTGTCTCAAAGTTTAACAACCTACAGTGACACAATAGCTTAGTTTAAGGAGAACTAAACAAAGAGCCAGGGAAAGGTTTTTATACCCACCAAAAACAAATAACAGGATGATGGATAAGCAAAGGCATACTATACTCTCTGAATTTAATAGAATAATATTGTTTAAAAGTAGGCAGATTCTTGAAACCATATCACTGTGGTGATAGTTTTGTATTGTAATTAAAGTTAGTTTTATTTTTTTTAAATTCCGTTCATTTTAATGAGTTTGTAGAGCAGTTGTTTATTATTATTATTATTATTAGTATTATTATCATTATCATCCATCCATTTTCTGTTCCGCTTTATCCTCACAAGGGTCGCGGGTGGTGGTGTAGCCTACCCAGCCGTCTTCGGGCAGCAGGCGGGGGACACCCTGAACCGGTTGCCAGCCAACCGCAGGGCACACAGAGATAAACAACCATTCGCGCTCACACTCACAACCAGGGACAATTTAGAATGTTCAATCAGCCTGCCATGCATGTTTTTGGGAATGTGGGAGGAAACCGGAGTACCCGGAGAAAACCCACACAGGCTGGGGAGAACATGCAAACTCCACACAGGAAGGCTGGAGCCGGGATCGAACTCACGACCTCTGCACTGTGAGGTCGACTCGCTAACCACTGGCCCACCCGGCTGCCTATCATTATTATTATCATTCCATCCATCCATCCATCCATTTTCTGAATCGCTTTATCCTCACTAGGGTCGCGGGGGGTGCCGGAGCCTATCCCAGCCGTCTTCGGGCAGTAGGCGGGGGACACTCTGGATTAGTTGCCAGCCAATCGCAGGGCACACAGAGACGAACAACCATCCACGCTGCAATTTTTAGGGTATTCAATCAGCCTGCCATGCACCTAGAACATGCAAACTCCCAAAGGGACCGGAGCTGGAATTTACCGTGAAGCCGACGTGCTAACCACTGGACTACAGCCGCTTCATCCTCACTAGGTCGCATATCCCAGCAGTCTTTCGTTGAATTGGTTGGCCAATGCAGGGCACACAGAGACGAACAACCATGGGGACAATTTAGAGTGTCCAATCAGCCTGCCATGCATGTTTTTGGAATGTGGGAGGAAACCGGAGCACCCGGAGAAAACCCACACAGGCCTGGGGAGAACATGCAAACTCCACACAGGAAGGCTGGAGCCGGGATCGAACCCACGACCTCTGCACTGTGAAGCCGACGTGCTAACCACTGGACTACCGGGCTGCCATTATTATTATTATTATTATTATTATTATTAAACATCCATCCATTCATTTTCAATGCTGCTTATCCTGAACAGGGTCGCCGGGTGCTGGTTGAGCCTATCCCTGCTAACTTTGGGCGAAAGGCAGACTACACCCCGAACTGGTCGCCAGTCAGTTGCACATGTTGAGATGAACACCCAATCGCACCCACATCCACTCTGTCATTGAGTTGTTGTTTTTTGTTAAACACTCTTATTTTTTATTGTACTTCGTTTATGAAAATATGTTTGACATTTTATTGTTAGTTGTACTTGAATATTTTGTGAGTAACTACAATAATCTTGTCCATTGGGGTTTCCATTTGTATGGTTGATACAGACTGATAACAGTCATGTTCCAAAGCTCCCTAAATAGCCACCAGCAGTAGCTAGCAAAGCGTCACATGTGCTTAATACCCGAGACGTTGTCAGTGCAACGTCTAAAGCAAGCGTCATTGTTTTGCTGTTGATATGGACCGGTGTCACCCGTCTCTCGGGGCCCTCTTCAGCTGAGCACCTTGGGCGGGGCACTGCCTGTTGTGGCATCTCTGGTGCTGAGCGCCATCTCCTCTTTGTGACATTACGGTACTCCAACCTGTGTTGAAGGGTGAATATGGCCCCTGGGACACAAGAGAGTGGATGGTGACTGGCATCTGAGTGACATTTAAAATCGAAAGAGTTGAAGAGTGACACCGCTTTGCCCTGTGGAAAGCCACCACATGGCGGCGATGTCAGCGGGAGCTCACTTAGCCCGCCCCAAAATGCTGAAATAATACTTGCTCAAATAACATTGAAGACACTGATCTTGTTTATTATCTATGACAATAACAATAACAAAAAAATATCATTGTGCAACCCTTTATTTTAATAAATCCTTCACATTTGCAAATTATCACTTTTTTCGAACGGACCCATGAGGTCCTTGGGTGCTACCATGTGCCCGCGGGCCCAACGTTGCTGACCTTTGTCTTTCATCTCTCTCTTTTCATTTCCAGCCACAAGACCAAGATCAACACAACCACAAAAAAAAAAAAAATGGCCAGGGTATAAAATGACTTCAGCCTTTGTCATCATTACAAAATGATCATCACTTTCCACGGTTAACATTGAAGAATTTTCAACTGTTTCAATGACAAAAAAGCGCTTTAGTATTGAACGCAGGAGAGGCAAATGTATCATCCGCAGCTCTTGAGCGCATGAAATGTGCCGAGAAGAGATATTGTACATATGTACGTTTGTATCTTTTCAGCTCTGCTCGAAGAAATAGCGTTTGTATGATATAGGTCATAACAGCTCTCGGTGGCGGCATGCCACAAAATCCAATTATCTTACTCATACGTGACATGCTGACCTTTGACTTAACATTCAAATGGTCCATTTCGGTGGCACCCGTGGAGCCGTGCGGGAGGTATGAAAAATAGTATTTCTTTTGACTATAAGCTTATCTTGAACTGGAGCCCTATTTATATAAGCTCTCTGTTGTGTCCTTCATCGCTCATCGCAACTTCAACTCCCAAGGAGAATGGAGATCAGATAGGGAGGTCCGGCATCAAGGAGAGGGAAGCCATTTAAAGGTGACATTTTAGTCAACACAGCAGATGCTGCCAATCTGTCTTCCCTTGGCTCCGTCTTCTGCGCTCCTATCACTTTCTCTCTTTCTCTCACTCTCTCTGCCTTCCCATCGCTCTTTCTTGTGCCTTTGCTTTCCTCCTCTTTCTCATTCCGATTCCCCTCCAACCTAACGCTCCCTCCGTTCACCATTCCCCGCCCTGGGCTGTGCTGACAAGGCAGAGAGGAACTGGCGTAATAAAAAGGAAGCGCTAATGAAAGGCTAGCGGGGTCACCAAACTCGCATACCTTTGGCGGACGAGGGGACAAGAGGTCATTTACTGTATTCCAAGGGGACAGACTGTTTCACTTTTTGACTGAGGTGGTGGGTGGCGGGGTGGGTGGGGGGGGGGGGGGGGGGTTGTCAAAAGTTCCAAAGGTTACAAGAAAGGTCACCAGGTCACCACCTTTGGGCTGAGATTCTGTCCATCCTGAGGTCAGAGGTCAACAGAAGAATGCCAGGGTAAATTAGAGGTGTAGTCTCCATCAACCTCTATGAACGAACACGTCGGAATTTGGACTCAAGCTCGAGGTCAAACTATAACCACAGCCGGTACAGGCCAAAGGTGTAACCGAGATTTAATATTATAATTTTATGGAGTGAAGGCTGCATAATAGAACATGATGGATCATATTTCATTCAGACTGTCAAGAAAGGAATTACGGTGTTTAATTAAGCTTCTCAAGGAGGACTGTTGCTGCACCGAATGAAATTTATGCAAGTAATATGCAGCGAGATCCCATGGCAGTCATTTTTACCAACGCTCAAAGAATAGTGCATTAATAGAAAGAACGGTGTAGAGAAAAAAAATAAAGTGCCAATGTTTAAATAATGTAAAATAAACCCATTCGGAGCCTCAGGAGATTAACCCTATAGATTATGCTTTGTTACTCGCTTTACTTAAAAAGAGACACGAAAGCAAGAATTTATCACAATTGAATCAGATGGAGTCAATCGCGTGGGCAATGGATCCGTGGAAATTCAAAAGGGAGACACTGCCATCTGTAGGAGTAACATAGAACAGCGGAAGCGGTTATAAATCCATTTCTGTACTCCGTGTGGTGTATTGACCCGCAAAGAGAAGGTTGCAGCTTTCGAAAAGAGGAGTTGAATCATTAAAATAGATTTGCATTGTTTTGTTTAATACTGGGCACTCGGCATCCATTGCATTTGGTTTTCATGGAAGGGAGATTCCCCCACCTGCGACCCCTTCTCATAGTTTCTCTTTTTTTTTTTTTTAATCCAGATTTTTTTTTAAATTTCCCTTGCACTGCTCAGGGGTTAATTTAGAGCACAGGTGTCAAACTCAAGGCCCGGGGGCCAGATCTGTCCCGCCACATCATTTGATATGGCCTGCGAAAGCAAATCAAACATAATATTTATAATGTTTACTAAAAAATTTTTGCAATTAAAAACAGGGTTAGATAGAGGCAACTGATTAGCTGTGGTGATCTCTGAAGGGAAAAACTGAAAGGAAAAGAAGGTGATGTAAATTTTTATCAACATTTCAAATTCTCATATGAAATATATGAGAGCTATTGTAAGTTTTCTTGTTACCAAAACCCTCATGACAGTAATTTAAACCATAGTTGAATACAGTAAACATTCCCATCCCCGGAATTCTATGAAAAGGAATATCCTTCACCCGTAATAAAAACCTATGCATTAACATTTTGACTACGATATTACATGTTACCGGAACTACGTAAGCGGAAATTCCACTATCCGTAACCCGGATGGAGACGTCATGCAGCGGGAGTTTAAATACACGCAACGCTCCACCCGATACGCGGAAACACACCAACGGAGACACCTTTTCACTTCGCATTTTTTGATAATCAGATTGGAAACGACGACGTGTAAGTGAGTTTTTATTGGCGTGCGTTTTACTGTAATTGCGAACGATTTCTAACTTTATTCACTTACGTCCTGTTGATCGCGGCACTAGCTTAAAAAGCAACGCCCACTCAACACAACTGGAGAAGATGGAAGAAACGTGTTTGCTTCGCCGTTTATGTCATCGAATTCGAAACGACTATGTGTCAGTGACTTTTTATTGGCGTGCGTTTTACTGTAATTGCAAACGATTTTAACTTTATTTACTTTCGTCCTGTAGATCATGGCATAGAAAACGAGGAAGAACCCAACAAAACAAAACAACCCAAAATAGACTCATTTTTTCCCAAGACTGAAAAAAATCAACATTAAAATACTGTACATACTATACTGTGTTGTGGTTTTTTAAATCTACACCTGTACTGTATACTGTACTGCTGTTTTTGTTATATAAACAGTTTTTGGACAGTATATTTTTGCATTTTATTGCTTGTGTTGTTACACATGCAGTTTTCAACATACTTGCAGGTTCATAAAGGACATGTAACATGCTCATTTCCCAAAAGAGGAATTTCTGTTATAAGGACAGATTGGACAGCGCAAACATGAGTCCGTACTAGAGAATATTTACTGTAAACCATTATTCTTGACTTCCTGACATGGTTTCACTCATAACAACACTCCAAGGGAACCCGTAACTGTAATGTGGCCAATGACAAAAATGAGTTTGACACTCTTGGTTTAGAGCACAGGTGTCAAAGTCAAGGTCCGGGGGCCAGATCTGGCCCACCACATCATTTTATGTGGACCGCGAAAGCAAATCAAGCATGATGCTTGCTAAAGTCTGAACCAAAATTTCAAATTGTCATATGTACTCCACAATGACAGTCATTATTCTGTCATTATTCTGGATTTCTGATTTTAAAACTAGTTATTCATCAATTTATTGTGCGCTGTGTATGTAATATGTGTAGGTGATTAAACATTTATATGGTTTCCCAAAATTCATAACGGCCCTCCAAGGCAAACCGTAACTACAATGTGGCCCGCGATAAAAATGAATTTGACACCCCTGTTTTAGAGGATGTCGTTGATATTTTTTAACTGTGGGTCTGGGAAGCCCTTTGAGACACTTTTGTATATCTAAAAAATGTGCTTTTGTTTCACCCTTTCAGGGACAGCGGTCACTACAGTGGACAGTTTATCCTGTTATTAGGTTACAGTGGGGGTCGGTAACACGCGGCTCCAGAGCCGCATTCGGCTCTTTAGCGACTATCTAGTGGCTCCCTGGAGCTTTATAAAAAATGTTTGAAAATGGAAAAAGATTTTGATAGTAGGCTAATACAGCTCAAATAGATATAGATACATGTTGCAGCTCCGAAAAAGGAGAGGGGGTTTTGTTTTTTTAAAAGGTACACTTTATGTTTTTAACAGTCTCAACAAACACGGACACGTCTGCGTCCGACTCCGTGCCTTCTCTCTTCTCGTTCGACTCTAGAGGAGTTCAAAGACAGCCTCAGAAAAACGGAAATTAATGATCACTTCACTGACACTAAGAAAAGCGAAAATAATGCACCAAAACAAAAAGAATAAAGCGAGGAAATTACTAAATAAATTCTATGGGGGCGTTTGTGAACACACAACAAAGGAATGAATGACAAACAATTCTGAGACAGTCCAGTCTCCTACATACATACAGCATGTGTTTCCTTCATTGTAAGTTTTATAGAAGGCTTTTATATTTTTGCGGCTCCAGACATATTTGTTTTTTGGGGGGTTTTTCGTCCTAAATGGCTCTTTCAACATTTTGGGTTGCCGACCCCTTGGTTACAGGGTGCATGAAAGGGTTAATTCATGAATTGTGCAATGAAAAATTCAGACTCAAAAACATTGTTGATTACATTTAACCTTATTAGGTCTGAAAACAATAGAAACCTAATTAACGAATGTGTCACTCTTCCTGTAAACATAGTGACCCAAACTTTAACCTCAGTCGGAGATTGCCCGACCTCTATGAAGCCATCAGTGTCATCATTTCGGACACACGGCAAACAAAAGCCCGGATGGATGGTTGTTTATTGTCTTGTTGCAATGGGTGGCCCGGCCCGTGTTGGACAGTGACGGCTCACTGCATCTATTGGATTAGGGAAGGATTTTAAACTGGGATTATGCCATTGGGCTGCAGTCAGCATGGGGTATGTGTGAGCCTTTACATCACTGGGGTAGATGAGGGTGTGTGTCCGTGTGTGAAAGCACTCAGCAGACACAACAGTGTATTTTTTTTATTTATTTATTTACTGTCCTTTTGGCTTTATTGCCGTCGGCACATCGCTTCAGCCATGAACCTGTTTTGCTTCACTCTGGTAAGAATTGTCTTTTGCACTTTGTGGTACCTATAATAAGACTGTGATGATGCAACAAATCGAGAGGAGCGGAGATATTGTTGTTGACTTGGATCTGCTGTTTCTTCCAATATTGTTGTTGTATGTGGATTGATTCAAATACAAAGACGAGTCACAACATTATGACCACTTGCATACTTGGGATCCGATACAAGAGGATGTAGCACATTTTCTGTCTATAAAATAGTACCGGTAATAATATGAAACCATAATCATAGAAAAATATAAAATTATAATAATAATAATTTAAAAAAAAATAATAATAAGAATTATAGTGGTTTTCTCCGGGTGCTCCGTTTTCCTCCCACATTCCAAAAACACGCATGCTAGGTTGTTTGGACACTCTAAATCAGTGGTCTCCAAATTACGGCCCGCGAGCCCGATTCGGCCCGCCCCAGAGTATTTCATTAATAGTGCTATTCTTAGGTGGCCTGGTGGTCCAGTGGTTAGCGCGTCGACCTCACAGTGCAGAGGTCATGGGTTCGATCCCGGCTCCTGTGTGGAGTTTGCATGTTGTCCCTGTGTTTGCATGGGTTTTCTCCGGGTGCTCCGGTTCCCTCCCACATTCCAAAAACATACACGGCAGGCTGATTGAACACTCAAAATTGTCCCTAGGTGTGAGTGTGAGCGCGGATGGTTATTCGTTGATGTGTGCCCTGCGATTGGCTGGTAACTGGTTCAGGGTGTCCCCCGCCTACTGCCCAAAGACGAATGGGA
Source organism: Hippocampus abdominalis (assembly GCA_018466805.1). Classification (NCBI taxonomy): domain Eukaryota; kingdom Metazoa; phylum Chordata; class Actinopteri; order Syngnathiformes; family Syngnathidae; genus Hippocampus; species Hippocampus abdominalis. Next base: position 2,514,563 of record CM031710.1, read on the forward strand.
TAGGCTCCAGCACACCCTGCGATCCTTGTGAGGATAAAATGGATCAGAATATGGATGAATGGATGGATTTTCGTATTTATTTCCTGACTTTCATTCTGTGAAGAATTCAGAATTCGATTTTGTGTGGGTTTCTGGAAAACGATACATTTTTACGTTTAGGTACTCCTGCAGTCACACTTTTTCTGTTAGAAACTGACCCCGCCCCCAATTGGAGAAGTGAAACGTTATATGGGCCTCACAGGAAAAAGTTTGGGGACCACTGCTCTAAAATGTCCCTAGGTGAGATTGTGAGCGTGAATTGTTATTCGTTTATGCGTTTCTTGCGTTTGGATGGCAACCAGTTCAGGGTGTCCCCCGCCTACTGCCTTGGATACAGCATGCCTGCGACCCTCATGAGGATAAGCGGTTTAGAAAATGGATGGATGGATGGATAGTGATAGTTTTGGTTGTCTTATATCAATTTTGCAGTTGCCGTAAAGACGGGATGCAGGAGTTGTTAAAATGCATGAATGATCACGTCTGTAAACAGAATATCGCGAACCGATCATTTTGTTGAGCCGTAACGGAGGACTAGTGTGTGTTCAACACTGTATATTTTTCATCACTTCCCTATCACATAAACAGCATTAAATGTCATCATTATACAGTAGTAGTGCATACGTACCCAAGTATGCTTAATACTGATTCAACATTGATGTGACATCTGGCTCAAGCAGCATAACTGTAAATCCAAATGATTAAAGTTTATTTATTTTTAAAATTGATTTTCGTATTGTACACAGAATATTGATTCCTCTTTGATGACCACTGACAGCTGTGTATTATTTATTTATTTTTTTAATTTTCTAGTTGAGTTGTTCATTTTAATGTGTCAGATTAGAACTTTTGTTTTTTTAAAAAATTTTGTTGTGGTTTAATGTTCTTGTATTTGGATTCAGGATGGCTCCTCCGAGAGCATATATGAACCACCCCACAACTCATCACTGAAGGAAGTGTTCCCCAATTCCCACTGCAGCCCTCTCCTAAGGCGTAGACCTCAATGGACTGGCTCAGATCCAAACATTAGTTATGTAAGTTAATGGTACTCGTCAGGATGTTCACAATAGTCAAAATCAGTTCAAAATCTGCATTATTGCTACTGTAGTTGCATCCAACTAGTACCAATCTTCATTTTGGAATATTTAATTGTTTCATCATATCGTATGTTTCTTTTCTTTCTATGTTTAAAGTTCAGCTTTATTTGTTTTTTATTTCCCCAAGGTCCAAACGCCAAACAGTGTAAGATTAAAAAGAAACAATAGAAGGTATGTGCATCTTCTTATTTGGGTCAATGCAAACATTTTGTAACAGGTAATACAATATATCTTTGTGTTTGCCTCCTAGAATAATAATTTTGCCGGGCAACACTTAGCCGTGATTTTTCCCTGAACTAATTCCGTACAGTATTTGTCAATTTTTTTATTTTTAAATCTCTGATCTCCTGACCATTTTCAACGTTGTGTATGTATTGTAATTTAGGTCGACATGTAAATGTCGGGACGCTCCCTCACAATGCTCGGATGTCGAAGGTCACAATGCATCCCCTCCAAAAAGAGGCTTTTTTTAAAGGCGTTATTTGCGTCACTCAAACTGTGTGAAGCTAATAGCGCTGATGTTCGTGAATTAGACGTGTTTTAATGAATAAGACTCATTTGCATAATGGTGGGCAATTTCTCGACCAAATATATGCATATTCCAATATTTAAATATGCGCAAATACCACCAATGCACCGTGACACATTCTGCTTGGTATCTCAGTGATGCTTTTTAACTTCTGCGCATACTTTGTGGATTAGACATGTTTTGCTCGATATTTTACAATAATTTACTAAATTAGGCCCTCGGTCATCCTACTGAAACTGTAAGGGAAGTGGGAATGGTGTGGTGTCCAGTTTGTAGATTAAACCGGGGTGGACATGAAGCAGTGAGTGTAGAAATGTAATGTATGATTGTGTGAGCAGTGTGCAATTGCTCACACACACACCTTAGAGCAGGGGTGTCAAACATACGGTCCGCGGGCCGGAACCGGCCCACAAAGAGGTTCGATCAGGCCCGCAGGATAATTTAAAAGTCAAAAAATGCATAAAAGACACGGAATTAATATTTTTAATAAGGTGCAATTCATGGAGTAACCGCTAGATCTGTTTCTTAAATTTCAACATTTTCCTAATGTTCTTGTGCTTCTTTAGACCAAAACAAAGGAAATACATTATTTTGGTTATTAATAGCAGAGTATGGTATAATTTTAACGGTCCGGCCCACTTTACATCTACCGAGGCCGTATGCGGCCCACAATGTGAAATGAGTTTGACACCCCTGCCCCTGCCTTAGAGGGAGCATTCATACTGCCCCGTGATTTCAACCTGGGAATGAGAGATTGAGAGGCCCAGGCGTATGTAACCGATGGCCAAATAGTTTTTGCCTCTTCTGCCACTTGGCGAGTACCCAAATACTTTTCCAATGAGCATTGAAAGTGATTTTAGGTGTTATAATTTTTGGGGTCCAGTCTAAAAAGTCTAAACATCAAGGTTTGTATAAACATTGCATTGTAACTAAATCAAAACAAGAGCTAGCCTAAAATAAAAGATAGCCAAAGCCTGAAGAGGGTAACATTGTCTCACACTGACTTGGTAACAAACTTCTGTCCCGATGGAAATACAAGCGGAAGTTTTTCATATAAACGTTCACCTGTTTAAAAAAAAAAAAAAAAATTTAAATTAATAAATTGATCCTTGGACTAGATTTGCCTGGATTAGAACGGACGTTCAGTAATTGTACGGAATATTCTAATCACCACCCCACCTCTCATCACGCCTCATGCATCGAGATACTGATGGAATCGTCTTTTTTGAAAGATGCATGGCAGGTATAAATCTGTAAAAATAGCTCTGATGTTGGTGATGATTTGTTGTTTCTTTCAATTTCATTCACTTGGATGGTTTGGGCTTTGGAGAGCTTTTTTACATGTTGTTGCATATTACACATTTTTCCAAAAGCTGCAGCCTTAGCAAATCCATACCGGATTGAATCATTCCACCCTAAATGTACTGCCATTGAATGGGATGTATCAAGAAACGTATTGAATCGTCTTTTGTAGAGAGCACCTTAATGCGATGTGACTCAATGACAGTACATTTTTAAGTAGAATGATTCCATTCAGTTCGATTCAATTCGCTCAAGTATTCTACTCAAAATTAATTTTCTGATTCAAATTGGTTTTCGTCTCGTTGGACTCCTATTTATAATTTGCCACTCAGAGAATATATTCACAACATGTCATGTTTTGCATGATGGTGGATGTTGTAGGACCCCAAAAAGCAGGCAGGAGGGAGGAGCAGGGTGGAGTGACCGACTGTTATTCATTTATTTTCTTCATACTTTCAGGTCTTGCATCCCAACTTCAGCGATAGAAAATGAAACATCAGGTTAGTGTAAAATGAATCTTAATCATGTTTATCATCTCAGTTACTTGTTCAATGAGATTTTTTTGATTTTTTTATTTTGGATAAATGATGCTATGATGGCTGTGTCTTCCCTTAAAGAAACAGACTATTCATGTTGGACAGCATCCGGTCTCAGGATTGATATCCATCATCAAGAGACAGAAGTGAAGATAGGTCAGTATAATTTCAAAATGCATTTTTTTTTAGATTATGCCAGCCCCGATGATATCCTAAAAGAGATAAACGAATACAGAAAATACGGTAGCAAATGTTGACGATCAATTACATGTTCTTTTTTTGACAATATGTGAATCAGTCACATTCCTACCTGATCTTACATGAACATCTACAGCGGCCTGTCAAAGCAACACCGAAGACCCATTGAAGGAGATGAACTCTGGAAAGATGAAAAAAGGTCATCTAGTTCAGGTAAATCACATTGCCTTGACGTTTTTTTATCTGGTTTCACTGTGGCAACAGTATTTTTTGATGGATTCACCTTTCTTTTCCCCTAATTTGATACTTTATGAATACATATATTTGTGAATATTCATGACATACAATATCTCATACTGCATAGATTGTTTATAGAATTTTAGACATTTATGGTGCTAAGAATCATATTCGGTAACTTAAAACAGGAGAAATAGGGGGGCACGGTGGTCAAGCGTAATCAATGCCGTAAGTGAGCAAGTGCACAGCGGAGTGCCGGCATTTTTCAATTTTAGCTTCTAGCATCGCATTTCCCCAGTCGAGGTAAATGTATGAGGTGTGTTATGCGGCGAAACAGCAGGTCAGTTGAAAAAAAAATAAAAAGGTTTTCAGCCAGAAGAATTCAGCCAGGAACCGGGAAGATTTTCCAGTTTTCTTTATTTTCAGGCGTAACAGTTGACCAGTTCTTAGTAGACCACATGTAGCACTTCTCTCCCATTGACTTCCTCATTCCTCTTTTGAAGGGAGTTCGCTTGAGCTTCAGGCCAATCAGGTCCAAGCAACAATTGGCCATTCCCAGGTGGTTGCAATTACCCCCATCTGAAATAATTAGTGTTCTACAAAGTGCATCAGGTACAACAGTTTTGGATGGAAAGAAATGTGCACCTTTCTTCCATCCAAAATCCAAAAAAACTGAATATCTAATATATGTCTTTTGTCATTATGACAAGGTGCATGTTGATCAGCTGATCAATAATAGAATAATGTGCATGTTCAAGGGGAATCCGGCTGGGCTGGAGGGGGCGTATACTTCGAGAAATGTCCGATGACATCCTGAATATGACAATATTTTGAGTTATGCTGTTGTATGTTATGAATCACGAATACCAGTTGTAAGTTCCACTGCGATGATCAGGCGATTTGGTCAGTTGGGTAATTTTATATTTCTGCAATGACAGGCACGGTGCTCTCAGGTGTCCTGTAGGACCGCACTGAATTTGATGCAAATGAGGGATGCCGCTAGGATTGGTCGGGAAAAGTCGACTTCCTTCCCACATTGGCGCACAGAGGAGCAAATGCCCCATTGCGCCCAATTAGAATAAAATACCAAAAGAGAGAAAACTCTACCCATGCACACAATTGAACTGCGCTTTGCGCGAGACTTGCAACCAAAAAAACCCCCAAAAACACTTCTGTCAAATGATCATGCTGTGTCACTTCAAAATTCATTTAACTCTCCTAATTTGTCTTGTTACAGTATTTGTATTTGAATCCACATTGCACCCCCAAATTAGGTACAATATACTGTATTTTCAGATTTTTCACTTTCAGATTTTCTAATGTCACTCTGCGCGGACGGCTGAGCAGATTTTAGCCTTGCGTAATCCTGTGCCCACATGACACCGTGTGCCGGGCACGCAGGTAAAACGCGTGCGTGGATGTCGGTGCACGTGTAGTTGCACGTGAGTGGCCACGACACTGGTGCTTAGTCTTTGCCTGTCATCTATGCGTCAGATTGGAGAAAGAAGAACCCCCAAATTGTATTTTGAGATCTTTAATCTCCTCATGTTTGAACACAACTGTGGCTACATGGGGTCGAGTCAGCATGTGAGTGAACATGGGTCAGATCGGGTGCACTGTACGCGAGACAAATCACATCCACTGTTCAATTTAATCTCCATTATCACATGGCCGCCAGTCTTGAGGAAGAAGGCAGTAGTTGCCTCATCCCATGCATCTGAATTTCTGTTTAACCCTTTTAGGGACAGTGGTTGCTACAGTAGACATCCTATCATGTTATCGGGTTACAGGTTATCATTAGTGGTGCATGAAAGGGTTGAAAAAAATTGTGTTGTATTATTTTGTCATTTTATGTTAACTGTTCTTTTGATGGCAGCGCGGGCACCCGCAGCAGCTCCTCTCTCTCCTGTGGTTGAGAGGAATGACATTTCATCTGGGCTGTATGTTGCACATGTAGCACATTTGACAATAAAGTTGACTTGTAATTGGACTTGGAAGCAGCCTGGACATCTATCATGTTCTGTGAGCGCAAGTCTTAGTGGTCAAATGTAAATGTAACTGAATTCTAAAACATTTTATGATGAATGTTTTACAATGACTCGTTTGACCAGTTTATCTTTTCTAAACAACTTTATGCAACTGTTTGAAAATAATGCTTGATTTTTTTTCTTTTTAATGTTCAGACATAGACAATGCATGGAAGATGTTTGGATTCATTTGCGAACTAGCAGCGCCCACGTCCCAAAACTAATCAATGAAAGGCTCGGGGGCCACATCTGGCCCGCCCACAGTGCCTGACCGGCCCACACAATGACCATGAAGTCAAAGTAAAATGTAAAATATGTGGTGCTTTTATTTTTAAATGTGTGTATTTGCACACGTGTTGATGTGAGTACAAGGAAGGTAGCCATGTCTACATTCATAGCAATCTATCGAAACCAAACAATACACTTTTTTTCTAAATACATGAAAAAATAATGTAGACAAAGCTGCATGTTGGCTTGGCCCGTGGCAAGCGTTCCATTTTTCCATGTGACCCCGTTGCAAAATTAATTGCCATCACTTCTTTACGGGAACTTGTGGCTCTTTTGTACACAGTACATGAAAACAATAAGATAACACATGACAGTGTATGCATTTTTTTGTTGTTGTTATTGTGGTGCGATCGTGTGGTCCATTTCTCAAGTATGAGCGTTGTCATATTTCAGAGTGGTGAAAGTGCAGAAGACAAAGATGGACCAATGACTTCAACTTCAAGAAGACTAAAGATGTTACATGATTTGGTTCAAGCCAAAAAAGGACATCAGAGTGATTCTGGGAAAGGACCGAACCGACCTAATAATAGGAGTGAGTATCATGGCAAAATTTGCTTGCAGGTGCAGTATTATACTGTGTTGTCGTCATTTTGCTGCCACTTATATCAAGAAATCAACGGAAATAAAGGAACCCCTTGATCTCTTCATTTTTCATTGAGGCATGTTGATTGTAGTTTTAAATTGGAAAATTAACCGTCCCAAACAAAGGCAAGAAGATTTGAGTACAGCTGATGGTTCGATATTGTTCAATGAAAAGGAGCATATGGCACCAATGGACCCTCGTGGCATTCATTTTTTGCTTGTCATCTGCTTTTAACCAGAAAGTACCTTGCTAACTAGCAAACCTAGTATTGACTTTACTGAGTGATGTATTTTGATATAGTCATTTAGAAAAAAAGAACAAAAATCACAGGTCTGTAACTTTTGCACAGCACAGTATGTTCCTAATCATTGGTGTTATACAAACAAAATCTGTACTCATTGCCAGAGAATTCATCGGACATGTTAAGTAACAGCAACTCAGTATTCACCTGCATCGGTCTGGGCAAAAGAACGGAGAAGTCTTCCCGAAGCGATCAGCAGCAGCAGCAGCAGCAGCAACAAGAAGTAAAAAACCTCCATGTGGATTTGAAGACAGACGTTGTTCAGAACACCATTGACTGTTCTCAGCCTCATTTGCCCTTTTATCACACTTGCCACCAACCTGGACATAAGATGGGGGTCTGCGAAGGCAACTTGGTGCTTCCTCAGGCAACCGAATGGGATCGCTTTGAGAGTCTCATTCAGGAACTGGACAGAAAAGAATCTGATCTTCCTCCGACCACGTTTGCAGCCTCCACCAAAGATATCCAATCCACAGAAGACAAAGTAAGATTTAAAGCTATTCTGTGTCGATTATATTGGATTTCGCTCGACTGGCATTACACCCCCTGAATATAACCAGAAATATAAGCAATAGTTAAAATGCACATACGGAAAATGTGGCAGGCAAAATAAACTCACCTCCAATTTGACTAGCACACGCTATAAACAGGCTATAAGGATCTTGATCAGTAATATATTAGGATAACAATACCGGATGATAACTATAGTATACACTGCAGTTTACGGGTGACAGGTCTAAGTCATCTGGGACCAAATGCCCCCATGTCTTCCCTTCCTCCACTACATCAAGCTTCTTTTAGGTTTTCCTTTGCGACATCCTCGTGAATCTTCTACCAATTCATTCACTATCGTTCCACTAAATGTGTCTGAATAATCTCAGTTTGGTCTGTCCAGCGATGTCTCCAAAATGAAATCTAATCTTGGGCTGTCCTTCTGACGAGCCAATTTCTAATCCTAACCAACTTGGTCACTCCAAAAGAGAACCTCAACATTTTCATCTCCACCCTCTCCAGCTATGCCTCCTGTCGTCTCTTCAGCGTAGCCGTCGTACATCACGGCTGACCCCATCGCTGTCTTATAAATGTTTGCCTTCTATCCTCCACCTCCCCCATGCTTGAATCTGTTTCTTCCTCCTTGGCACAACCCCAAATGATCTGTTCTGTTGATCATTACTCTTCAAAGTCCTCCACCCCTGCTATCTTTTCTCCCTGTAGCCTGCACTTCCCCATCCGCCCCTCTCATTCAAGCACATATATTCTTCCTTACTTCTGCTTATCTTCATTCCTCTCCTCCGCAGTGCATGCCTCCAACTTTCGAACTGTTCTTCCACCTGCTCTCTGCTCTCAATTCAGAACACAATGTCATCTGCGAACATCAAGGTCCATGGTGATTTCGGTCTATCATCCAACCTATCCCCGTCAGCCTATCCAAGACCGTTGCCAAGCGGAAGGTGTTCAGAGCTGCTAGATTCCCATATCCACCTAAAAGCCCCTCTGTCACACCTGCAGCACACCTCACCAACTCCGATGTCATCTTACACACCACCAGTTTATGCTGTCTGGCTAAATTCTCACCTACCACAACCTTATAGTCACTCATCTCAGTAAAATCATCTGTAAAAATGGAGTCTACAGATGTGCTTCTACCTTCTCTCTTGTAGGGCAACTTCTGGAAGTTGAGTGTCCTACAGCCCTTTCCATCCTTTTGGCAAAGTCTAGCACCATCTTCTCCCTCTGTCTTGAATACAAAACCTGCCCATCAATTCTTTGTCAGCCCCCGTTGCCATTGCCAGCCTCTCTGCCAGGGATGCTCTGAACTACATGGGCTACCCCTTCTTCGAGGTCACATGCAATCTGTGGTGTGAAACAATTAATAAACATAACAAATTCAAGTTCAAGTTTTAGCCTCATCACTTGATCTGAGACTCTTTTGTCGAGCTCCTCCTGTCATTATCCCAACATATCATTCGAGTCCTTGCTTTCAGTTTTAGGCTCTATGCTTTCCCCTTCTCATTCTACCGAAGGCAATGCATCTTTCTTCTCATTCATTTTTGAGCTCTTATCCGCGGAATTTTAACAGGCGCCCTGTCATTTATCTGCAGCAATGGCCATGATTGCTGTTTACCAGAGCGCAACTGATGTATGAAATGAAATGATGAGCACTCAATAATTTTTTGGGCTAAATTTTACGGCAGATGTCCTGCCTGACGCAACCCTTAGCTTGGAATCAGCCTCTGACCTTATACCCACATAGGACTATATTCCACATTTTGTAACAAATCACATTTTCATCAATGTTGTATGGTGCATACATTTTTGCGGGGGGACAAAAATCGCAATAAATTAACTAATCACTTCAGGAACCTAATTTGGTACCCATTTGTTGGTGATACTAACCTCCATAGTTTGGCCCTGAAGGGTTCGATTATGTGGTTCATTTGGTATGGCACGATCTTATTTGAAGCCTGGGGGTGCAGCACAGAAACTGTTTGCTTGAAGAGTACAATGACGTGTACTGTTTATATGAGACAATGAGGTGTCAGGTCACTCACAGTCAGCATTAGCAAATGAGCCAAAGGCCAAGAGAAACAGATGATCACTAAGCCGTAGTAAAAGACCATTGAACTGAAATGAATGGTCTGTCAGAAGGCAGAGGCCAGAGCTTTATGAAATGCTTGTATAAATTGTACTTGATGAATTTAAAGTCCGAATGCGGTGTGATTTGCGAAAAGAGAAACACATTAGTAATCATTGGCGCTATCATCAATACTAGTACAGTTTGAGCTAAAGTAATACTCTTAATCTAAGAACTGTATGGCTTTTGAAGACTGACCTAGTTTTGGAACAGAAAGAAACAAACAAACACCAACTGTTTATGGTGTAGCTTCACTAGGGGAATACATCTTTTAGGCAGCTGTTGCCCATCTGTCATCATATCACATACCATTTAATCTCTCATTTACCCTACAGTTGACCATATTTGGAAAATTGGTCACGCCCACGGAGCCGCCGCCCTTTATGAAACCACAACACAACGCAAGCCCTTTGGTAAGAGTTTACCAATCTTGACACTGTGCATTGTGACGAGCTCTCCTTTATCATGTGCTTTGTGTTTAATGCTGCAACAGAGCGGGTCCAAACTAAGCCAAAGGCAGACTGAGGACCCACCATGGCCTGACATGCGGCCCATTGAAACCACGGCAGAGAAAAAAATTACAACTGCCGTCGTAAGTCCACAAAACTTGCTGTGGTGGAGGACATTGTAATCATCTACTGTATATGCTGTCATTTTTCATTAATGTTTTTGGTCCACTCTTAATGTGAATGAGTATAAGGGCCACTCTGATTAAAAATAATACCACAACAATAAATGGATAGAATTCGAATAACAAAGTCAAAATTAGGAAAAGAAAATAGGTTGACATTTTACGTAAAATAATGCAGGTGACATACGTTTCCCAAGTACCGTATTTTCCGCACTATAAGGCACTCCGGAGTATAAGGCGCACCTCCAATGAATAGCCTATTTTAAAACTATATCAAACTAAATATAGGGCGCACTACATGATAAGGCACATAGAATAGAAGCTGCAATAGGGGCTGTGGTTGCATTATGCATCCACTAGATGGAGCTATGCTACAATAAGATACAGCTTGATTAATATCGAGCCTTTACAACCGCTGCAGCTGGAACAAAGCGCTTTAGAACATTTAAAATACTACGTCCAAGAAATCAGAATATTGATCTGTATGTAGCTCCCTCAGGATGTAGCATGAAACGTGACATGAAGTCCATAAAAATACAGGATTTATTCCTTGGCATAAATCAACATGCTTCGTTTCATAATGGCTGCGCAAAGCTCAGAAAGTAGTTGTCTGATTGAGTGTGTGTTGGCGAACGCACATGTCAATTACTGCCGGGCACAACCCTGTTATATTACAATTGGTTCCTGCTAATAATCACCACTAGATGGCATAGGAACACTAACGGGGAAACAACTCAATTGGGAATATAAAGAGACCGGAACATATATATAAGGCGCGTCGAATTATAAAGCGCATTGTCGGCTTTTGAGAAAATCAAATGCTTTAGGTGCACCTTATAGTGCGGAAAATACAGGGAAAAAAATAGCTCCCGAGTGCACACCTCTGAGGTCTCAGTTATATAAAACAGGTCAACTCTTGCAGGGATTAAGTGCTCCCCATGAGAATTCTAATACAGCAGCTTTGTGTAATACTCAGCTTTATGACAGGCTCATTTTATCAGTGGAGAAACACAAAACAAATACTTGAGAAGACATAATAAAAATGGTGTTTCCTTTCATTGCAGTGTGTTGACACCCAAAAACCAGAAGCTAAGAAGAGGGAGTCTGGTGTCATGAGGATACTGACCGAAGGACGCAAGCTCTCCAGTAATTCAATGGAAAGCCTCTATAGTAGACAAAGTTCCTCAAGTAAGAACCCTAATCATAACCCAATCAAAAACATTGACATGAAAAAAGTGTGTTGGGGAGTGGGGGGGGGGGGGGGGTAAATTAGATAATCATCATCTGTTTTCTATACGGTTGGGGTCAGTGGTGAGCTGCAGCCTATTTCAGCTATTTTGAGTGGCGGGGCACATTGACATCATTTTGTTCAACGTATTCATTTTAAAACAATATCTTGTTATTTGTTCAATATTTATTCAGAAGATTCCACCAGCAGATGTTGATCTGGTACATTTCAATTTTGTGAACGCAATGATGTAACTATATGGGAACTATGAAAAATGTATTTAAATGATGAGCACACTATATTACTGTATACACTATGCAATAATCTCAATAGAATATACAATAAATACTAATGAATTAATTATTCCAAAAACAGCCCAAACTCCAAATAACATGAAAAAAAAATCGAATCCACAAGGTGAATCCAACATGTAAATAAAAACACAGATCGTGACATAGAGAATAAAATTGCGGTCTTAATGCGTAACTTTAACCCTTTCATGCACAAATAATAACGTGTAACCCGATAAACTGTCCACTGTAGTAACAGCTATCCTTGAAACATAATAAATAAAAGAAAAAAAAAATAAAGCCTAATTCCGACCTAAATTTTTATTTCATTTCCATCGACTTTATTCTCAGACTACTATATATCCTTTACTATTCGAACCCCATTAGAAATACTTCCAACAATTAGAACTACTCATTATGTCCCTTTTGGAGTGGAGAAAAAAAAAAAAACCACTCTAATAATTCCATTGTTTTGTCTTGGGTTTTGCCAGGTGGAATTACCAGTGACTGTTCCAGTAACAGAGACAGTCTGAGGCTGGAGGATGAACCCTTTTGCCCAAGACTCTTCTGTGGTCGAGCGCGAGTACATACAGAGTTCATGCCAAGTCCATATGATACAGAATCCCTCAAACTCAAGGTATTCAATTCTGGGAAGCCGCGATATATTTACCGATATAAAGAAATATCTGACGATATTACTGTGGTTTAATGAAACCAGCAGAACTAAAGTGCGCAATAACATTGTCAGATTCTGACCAAACCAAATAATGTTTCAGGATTCCAAAAACGCAGGCTCAGACAAAGTCCGATTGCAAAAAATTTGTATTCAAGAAAATCGCACTGACAAAGTAGGAACTGAAATCGCTGGTCAGAAGGATTGATTGATATTAATTGTATTGAGGTCTCGAAAAACCACACCTGAAGCATAACAGCGAGCAAGGTCAATAATCCGACAAGGACCAGACTGCTGGTCAGTCCTTAAATACGGAGCCAGGTTTGATGGGGAAACGTGGCACAGGTGCGCGTGCTGAAGGGAAACGCCCTTCACTCCAGCTGCAGCTGGAACACAATAAAGACAGAACATGACAAATATTGTGAAATGTGTCTAATAATTGAATGACCGTAATGAAAATGGAAATATTATATTCCTAAATGAATGTTGAATGTCCTATTAAACCGCATCATATTCTAGAAACGTGGTGTCAAACATACGGGCTGCGGGCCGGAACCGGACCCCGAGGAGGTTTGATCAGGCCCGCAGGATAATTTAAATGTGAAAAAAATGCATAAAAGACACGGATTTAATATTTTTAATAAAATGCAATTCATGGATTATCCGCAAGGGGGCACATCGTTTTCTCTTTAGTTTGTAAAGTGTAGGCAGCGATTACATATAGATTTTATCTGCACATGTATAAATGGTTTAAAAAATTATTTCTTTATAAATCTCGTTTAATCTTAAAATGCATGACTATATTTTTCCATACAAATTACTTGTTAAAGTTTTGTGCCTTTGTACAATCAGTGGGACTACTTCACTGTACCAAAAAAGAGGAACGACATGATATTTTGGTTATTCTATAGCAGAGTATGGCCCACTTGACATTTAATGAGGCCCACAGTATGTGTTCTAGAATCATCATGAGGTGAGGTTATGATGTCACTCGTGATCAAACAACAAAATTTCTTATTCAGGTCGGCGACGTGGTTGACATCATACACAAGCGCCCGATGGGAATATGGACTGGGATGTTGAACAACAAAATCGGCAACTTTAAATTCATCTATGTGGATGAGTTAACAGAGGCGGCTCCTGAGACACACGAGGAAGTGCAAAACCACAAAGCACCGCAAAAATGCACCTCGACTATCCACGAAGTGTTGAGGCGTCTCAGTTTAGAGGTATTCTTTACAATGCACAAAACATCATTTTTTTTGTCACTGTTTTTTTTGATGACCAGAAGTTCTACACTTGCATAACCAGGAATATTCAAGCTCTCTGCAGCAGAACGGTTACCAAACAGTAGATGACTTGATGAGGCTGAGGGAGCATCACCTGACAAAACTACAAGTGACGGATCCAGAGCACAGGCGTCGTCTGCTTGCTGCGGTCGAGTCCTTGCAACAACTGAGCTGTGAGTTTTGGGGAAACTCGTTTAAGGTCAGGCGTGGAGCTGCATACATTTCGTGTCTTCGTGATTTGATGTATAGATGAATCCAAATATGAAAAGGACAAAATGAAATATGATCCTGCGTGAATGGTGAATGGGTTGTCACTTATACAAATAACGACCACTCGACGACTGAGCCATCATGCCCCGCACCATTGCACTCACATTCACACCAAAGCGGATCACCGGGATTTTTGTTTTGAACCCACAATCTCTGCCTTCAGATGTGCTAACCGGTTATGCGCCGTTAGCACCAATTCAACATGTATAAAACTGAATGACAAATGAATCAAATGGGGGGGTAGGTATTGCAGCTTCCATGATCTTGGTACTTGCCCATCTGCATTAATGAGGACAGAGTGTCTAAAAAGAAGGACAGAAAGACAGAGAGGCTACATGAAATCTTAACAGAAGCTGAAAAAAAAGACTTTCTCATCCATGCAACTCTGTGATAATATGCAATGTGTGCCATTCTCTTGATCACAGCTACTTGTGACTTGGAGAAGGAGCCCAAGCAAGAGGTCGGGCCCCCTACCGAGAACATGAAAAGAGACATGAGAGACTCAGGCTGCCACATGCCATCTGACAGCACCGACATCAGTGGAGAGGACGCAGACCTTCATTTTCCTTGCGAGCCCTGCTCGGATGACAGCTTCATGAAATGATATGTTGCTTTTTTTTAAAAAATGGAGTGGCCCAAATCAAATGTTTATATTGACTTGGATGAACCTCATTTTAATCACGGGCATGCTCACGTTGAGCTTTGACTTTTAGCCCCCAACAAATGTAAGATTTATATTTACAGAAATAAAATATTTATGTCCTATATGTGGAAGTGGTGTGTGTGTGTTTATATATACATGAATTAAAAGTACAGTCAAAGATATTGAATCCACTTGCATCTCAATGAATAAAGTCGTATTTTGGTTTGATGGTTTGGGAAAGTGCAGTGTTATATATGTACATTGAAGCTATTATATTTTTGCCTCATGTATGTTATAAATAAAATACTATCCACCTTTATTGAGTCTTTAAGCTAAAACCAGTCTTTATGCTAGTAGTATTTATTTATTTTTAACCCTCATGCAGTATTTTTGAGCGGCTGCATGAAGGGTATTACGTCCCAAAAATGTCCCTCTTCCAATGTGCAACAACTTTTTTCACTTTTAATTTTTTTTCACTTTCAACCCCTCAAAATGTTCAGTGGGAATTGGCCAAGCCATTGATATACATCCTATGCAAAATTTCAGCTTCGTGGAGTTATTTATCACTGTTTTGTCTGTGGTGTCCATTTGTCCAACAGTCCAAAATCGTCCAAAGTGTCCAAAATGTCCAATTTTGGGATTATTACTACATGGGGGTTAAACTACCATTACCAGAATGGCTTAAAAAGTAAAGTCTGCACACCTTCCATATAATCATTTTTATTAATGAGTCTGCAGCCTAAAGTGGCATAAGAGGTGAAAATGCAATCTTTCATTCTTATCATAAGAATGACAGAAAAATCCTTCATATTTGATTCATTTATCAATTTCAAGGCATCCACGTGAAAGATGTCACTACTCAATGTCTACAAAACATCGCGATATGGCAAAAAAGAGGCAGCAGTATCAATACTGACACTTGAGAGACTCTCAAAGCCCTGCATTGTTTACCGTCAATATTTCGTATACTGCCTAATAGCCCGATCACAAGCACAATGGATGACAACAAAATCCACCCACTAAAAAAAAAAATGCTTTCACAATGGAAACAATTTCAAAATGAGTCCTATTTACATCAACGTCTCATACACAAAGACAAAGTCAACTTCCTAAAATGCAGAAGATAATGAAAAGGACAATCCATTCATCCGTCAATATGCTCCTTTTTTAAAAAGTCATTAAACACAACAGTTTTTTTCACGTGTGTGTACACTGTCAATTTGGAAACAAATTATTCCAAGAGGTTGCGTGCAATCTACTGGATGCGTATTAGAGCCTTCATGCACTACAGGCCGTGTACAATATTAGAAACCACTTGTAGAAAAAAAAAAAAAATAAGTACTGTATCTCCAATAATCATCTAACATTCCATTTGTTCCGTGGGAAATGATGTTCTCGGATCTCCGTGAGAGTATCTCGCGTTGCCATTTTCGGGATACAGCGACAACTCCTCAGTACTTCTTAGCCCATTGTGGAGTTCTGAAAGACAAGTATTAAAGCATAAAACATGAAACAACTTGAACTTTGTGTGTGTGTGTGTGTGTGTGTGTGTGTGTGTTCAGGAATGCAGGTAGAGTGTTACAATTTCACACATTAATCCTTTGATGCACCTTGTAACCCGATGACATGATAAGCTGTCCACTGTAGTAACCGCTGTCCATGAAAGGGACCTTTTTCTGTTTTTAAATTTTACAGGTGAACATTTATTGATTACAAGACTATATGAGGAAAAAAACTATCATTTTGGTTAAAGAGCTTCCGCTGGTAGAAACAATGATGCCAATAAAAACGTAGTCACTGGATAGCTATACTTATATGTAAGCCATATTTCGACCAGTCAGGCCATAATCGTGAATGTAAACATCAAGGTCAATATTTAAGACTGGAAATCCATGTGTGATGTCAATACGTATAATTTATATGAATGTCTGCTCATGACATGGATTACTTTCCGTTAAATTACTCTCAGTTCCTGTAAAATGTTTTTGATTGGGAATATTTTTCAATATTCCCCAGATGAACTTGCTCGACCCATCAATCATAATGATAACAATAGTAATAATAATATTAATAATAATAACGATAGATTTATTTTGAAAGCGCTTTTCATCGTACTCAAAGAGACTTGACAAGAGTTTCAAACACGGGATAAAAATTTATACTTTAAAGCCAAGCATACATGACACATTTTGAAGAAGGACAAAAAAAAAAAGCAAAAATGGATAAAAGAGATTAAAAGGGGTTAAAAAGCATTGCGGACCAGGTGGGTTTTAAGAAATGATTTGAAGGATTGGAGGTCAGTGCAGTTGCGGACGTGTGGTGGTAGAGCGTTCCAGAGGGTGGGGGCGGCAAGAGAGAAGGCTCGGTCCCCCCCAGGTTTTGAGCTTGGTCACAGGGATGGCGAGGAGGTTTGTCTTTAAGGAGCGAAGATTGCGGGAAGGAGTGTATGGGTGAAGAAAGTCGGAGAGGTAGGAGGGGGGTCTGATTGTGAAGGGCTTTATAGTTAAGTAGGAGGAGTTCAAACTGGATACGCTGTTGTGTGGGTGTGTGTGAGAAGTTGGGCGGCGGTATTTTGGATTTACTGTAGTTAACTGAGGAGTTTGGAGGTTGTACCGTAGAGGATGCTATTGTAGTAGTCAAGGCGGGAGGTGATGAAGGCGTGGAGAAGGGTTTGAGTGGCGTTGAAAGAAAGTGAAGGGTGGAGGCGAGAAATGTTTTTGAGGTGGTAGAAAGCAGTTTTTGGTGATTTGGTTGATGTGTTGGTCGAAAGAGTGATTATTATCAAAAACGACACCAAGGTTACGACAGTGAGTAGTCGATAGTGAGCTTAAAGTTTGGGTGAGGCACCGAGAACGGATTATTAGCAGTTGAGATTTAGTGCAGTTAAGAATGAGAAAGTTTGTTTGCATCCAGGATTTGATCTCAGAAAGACAGTTAGACAGGGCGGAGTGGGTTGTTGGGGTGTGATGAACAACAGTGTGTTTAGCTCTACTCTAATACAAGCATTCTCGGAAATAAATGGATTCTATAAGGTTGAGTGTCAGAGATTTTCACTCAGACAGTTAACCAAGGGTCGACGCAGGAACAGATCGACTTTCGCTGCCGGCAGGAGGTGCAGTTCTCCACGAAGCCACTCAGTGTGCGCCTCCAACTGTCACCCGACCTCTGCAACCTCCGCGGGCCTTTTTATTGATTGTGTATGCAAATGACAAGTAATACATCAGAAAAACACTCCCATCTTCATTTACATGCCACACCCCTGGACTGCCCCATTGGGTCGCCCCTCAGTGGACCCCCAAAGACAAAGCATTCCGTTGGTACCAGCACCAACATCCATAAACTGACAGACACGTAGACATTTTAATGAGCGGTGTTCCCATGAATTGATACGTCTGTAACCTGGCTCGTGACCCTTTCTCATGATGGAGCGTACGAGAGTACTCCCTTCCATCCAAAGTTAAATCTTCCTTTCCAAGTTGTCAGATAACAGGCGCCAGTGTGTCTACTAATGAGGGTTAAATCTTTCTCTCCGAGATGTGGTCAGGTACCATGCGCTCGGGTCCCTTGACCTCAAATTGACCCCTGATTCTCTGTGCTTCCATTGTGTGCAAGATGTTCTGAACACGAGCATTTCGAGGTCAATCAAGCATGTAACAAAATGAAACTTTAAAACACGACAATATTGTATTTGTCTATTCTAACATTGAGTCAGTAAACAGTCCTGGCCACTATTCCGAGAAAATTGTTGGATCACTTCAAAACGTTATTTCCAGTTGCGAATGTGGTTGAAAGTGTCACCTGAAACAATGAGCTTCTCCTTCATGATGTTGACATCCCGATTCGAGCGATGCGGCACAGCGCTCAGCATGATCTGCTCGGGGTTACAACTCTGTATTCCGCTCATCCTCCACCTGTTCCGTGTTGAAATAACATATTACAAGCGCGTCGCGGCCGTTCGCCGAGCTGTGACATTCCACCGTGTCACGTGGCATTGTGTAAACCCGCCTTTAAACGTGCTGATGCGCGCACAATTTTGCTGTAAAGGAAGGTAGAGTATATGCATAAACAGGAGGTTAAAACTGTTTAGCGAAAGACAGAAAAAGAAATGGGCCCTGGGCCGTCGGGCAGAAAAAGCACACGGAAGGACAAACAAGGAGAAAAGAAACAAAGGCCAAGGCAGACGCAGTGGTTACCTGATCATATGATAGCTGACAGATGCCAGGGGGCAGCGGAGGAAGGTTGCATGCAGATCAGACACAGCACCAGACAAAATAAGGACATCAGAGGAGAAAGACAGACAGAAAGAGGACAGGGGGGGGGGGGGAGACGTTAGAGCGTAGAGGTGAAACATGAAAACATGGAGCATCGGGATAAAAGAAAGAAAATCAGCAGTGCGAACGAACAGTCAGTTTTGAAGCAGTGGAGTCTTCTCGAATTTGTGTCTCCTCAAGTGAAATAAAGGTCAGTGGAGTAAGAAACAATGTAGGAAGTTACACTAGACCAGTGGTTCTTAAACTCGTTAGAGGTACCAAACCCAACCAGTTCATATGCACATTCACTGAACCCTTCATTAGTGAAAAACAAAAATATGACTTTTAACAAATTCAAGACATTAAAAAAAACGCATTTATTAAAAACATTTTTCAATGCAGCGGCACATAATGAACACTCTGGTGTCCGGTGTCTCATTATTATGCAATAATCGTACAAAAACAGCTTGTGAGCAGACGAGTTTGTATTGTTAGAGTAAGAATTTTTTTTTTTTTAAAAGCAGACGTGTTTGGTGAGAACTACGTAATATTGGACTGTTATTTTTGCATCGTGTATCAGCCCCTAATCATGGCACCAAAGAAAGCAAGTGGAAGTGGTGAACCTTGTGAAGAAAAGATGAATATAGTGCGCAAAACTATAGAATTTAAGAAAGATTTAATTGCAAAATATGAGTCAGGTGTGCGTGTGGCTGTGTTGGCGAAGGAGTTCGGGATGCCGAAATGCCCCGCCTACTGACAGCTGGGAGAGGCGCACGCCCCACGACAGATAGAGAGAGAGAGAGAGATGTTCCTTCAATTTTTATGTTACTATGTTAATGTTAAAATTGGTCACCTCCCATTACATTTGTACAGTTTATGGTGTGAAATTGTAAAAAAAAGTGGTTTAAAAAAGTTGTTTTCTTGACTTGGAACGGATTAAAACATTTTACATTGATTTCAATGGGAAACATGGTTTCGGTTTCCGAACAGTCTTCTGGAATGGATTAAGTACGAAAACCGAGGTTTGACTGTAAATAAAATTTCAACACATAACGATGTTTTTTTTAAATTTTAGGACGTACTATCACAACAGTCACACGTTGACTACTGAGCGAACTAAATTTTCCCGCAGCACTGATTGGACAAGCAATGTCATGTGATCACCTTCAGCCAGTGATGGCCAAGCGGGCGTGTCATAACTAATTAACATGTTGAGTCGTTGAGGTGATGTGTCTTAACCTCCGTGGCAAAGGCTCTGTCGAATCCCTGAGACCGATTCGCCGAATGTCACGTTTCTGTTTTTGGGCTGGCCAGCGGGTGGCAGCCTGAACGGACTTTCTGATTGCACACCTGCTGCCAATCTATCTATCAAGGGAGTCTGTATTTAAGGACCCATCTTCAGTCAGCTGGTTGTCGGAATATTGTTTATGCCTTGCTGCTTCCTTGCTCATAGACCTTTTCTTGCTATAGACCACGTTGTTTTTTTGTTTTTGAACTCTCTGTACCATTGGTTTTGTAAGTATGGCTTTTATTTTGTGATTTGGCTTTTGCTTGCGTTTATATTCCGTTACATTGTTTTTCGTTTGGATTCTCGGTTCTTGTTTCCACCCCTTGCTTTTTGTGCAAGCGCTTTTTGTGATTTGTTCTTTGTGCTCTCTGGTCCCTGTTTTGACCAGTGCTTTATGTTACTACTTTGTTGGTGCGAGTTTTGTACATTAAAACATTTGTTTGCTACGGAGACCTTGTTGGCGTCTACACTTTTTGGGATCCCAAACTTGATTCGGTTGGTCCGAATCGTGACACCGAATCCCTAGGGTTCCATCGAACCAAGGTTAAGAACCACTGCACTAGACTTAAAAAAAAAAAAAATGAAGGTGAAGTCAGGCATTCCTTTTCAAAGTCAAGGCCGTTTGATTTAATAATGTTTCTCCACAATATATATTTACAGAATAAAATGGCCACTTCTATCCATAGTCACTTCATGAAGGTGAGGTCAAAATAAATTTACATTAAAAACAAACAAAAAAACCCCATCTTGGACTTCACCAGATCACATCTTTTTTTTCTCCGATATATTGTTTAACCCTCTCATGTACAATGTAACCTGATAACATAAGCTGTCTACTGTAGTAACCGCTGTCCCTGAAAGGCTTAATATTGATTTGTGTTTCAATTGAGCAACAAACTAACCTCCACTCCATCAACATTTAAAGTACTGCGCGAATGCATTAGGCCACCACTTGAAATCTTTTTTTTTTTTCTCATTCTCATTTTATTTTCACGAAAACTGTCAGTTGTATTCAAACATTATTTGGCACTGGATTATGAGGCGCGCCTTCAATGAATGGCCCATTTTGTAATTTTTTTCATATATTGGACGCACCGCATTATAAGACACAATCTACAATGCATCCACGAGATGGAGCTCAAGGAAATGCCAACAGAGCACTACACTACACCCTGATTTATATAGTGAACATTAGATGTCAGCAAAACTTATTTAATAAAGCAGCGACACAGTTAACCAACTTAACCAACAGCAAGTTATCACATTGACCTCTCTTGCCGCTGCTCTATTTCCGTGCTCAACTGCGAAACCGATCGCCTTAAGTTTAAACTCTGCATTGTAAGCATGTCTCTAGCAAGGAGCCATTTTGGGGTTGATATTACCGTAATGACCATACACAAGGTGCATCGGATTTTAAGGCACGATGAGCTTTTAAGAAAATGGAAGGCTTTTTAGTGCGCCCTATAGTGCGGAAAATACGGTATGTTCATTTTGGCACAATCTGCACTTACTTCTGAAAACTGAAGATCCCGACGACCACAGCGAGTGAGACGAGATCTGAGGCGATCCAGATGAAGCGATACGCATTCTGACTCTAAATGAGAAACACAAATAAAGTGGTAAACAGAAAATACTACGGGAGGGACCCGTCAACAAGTGTGTCTCCTGGACGAGCCGTCAAGACGGCAACAAGTGCCCTTGTGTCAGGCCGCCGCACTCCTTGCTGTTCCTCGGCACCATGCTGGGATCAAGTCTGCTGCTGCGCGACCGCATTATTTTCTCCGCGTCCTTACTCGGACATATTGCGGCGGCCTCATCACTCTCTGTCCTCTCCTGCTTCTCTTCTCGTCTCAGTGTGCGACCTTGCTTTCGGGTGAGTTTGTTTTGTGTGCGGTGTCAGATGAGAGAAAGGCGCCGATGAGAGGTTGTTTACCATGAGCCAGATGGGGTAAGGCACCTTTCGGAGGACTTGGGGGGCATCAGAGGACACAGAAGGCACCCCGCTGCACCACAAAACCGAGTAGAGCCATGGCTCGTTCACTGGGTAGACTGTCACACTCACGTTGTTGGCTAGATACTCCCTAAGGGGAAGGAAAATACGTCGTCTGCAGACATGGCAGAAAAAAATGTTTTGTCATATCATTTGATAAATGCCGGTAAAAACTGCTGACTGAAGGAAGGTGGCATCAGAGCGCAGGCCCAATAGAGGGTAATAAATAATCTGGTCTGATCAGCCTGCGGTGGGCCGAAACACCCAAATGACATCGAGGCACACAACTGATGTGTCGGGCGAGGTGCGCCACATGATTATCAGTGCCAAATTGCAACTCTTCTATTTATTGTGCTGAAAATTGCAGGGCTTCAACAGTTAGACCTATTAAAGAAGTCTTTTCATGTCAATAGTTCTCGTTGTTATATTTCAGTTTGTATTGTCACGTACAGTGAAACTCCTCTACAACGAAATCATGTTTGCAGCAGGAAATTTTTCACAGCAGGGTTTTTTCACTGTAGCAAATTTGATCTCAGATGTAAACACACACACACACACAAGCGAATGTGTACACGCACACACAAATGTATGTGTACTCTTTATTTTTATTCCAATAGTGCGTAAGTATGACCATACACTTATTTTACACTTCAAAAAGTCAGTGTAGAAAGAAAAACAGGGAAAGAAATTGCGAAATTTACGATCAGGATTCACTTTCACTGACATCAATTTCTTGGATAATGTCTTATTTTGCTTCCTCAGTCTTTCATTTTGATCACTTTTACCCTCTCTTCCAGCGTCAGATTGCTTCTTGTCTTAGCTGCTTGACATCCATAGGTCCATTTTGTCGCCATTTTAGCAATGCAACGTTCTTGCTGCGTCTGAAACTAACAATAACAAATGCTTCCTGGACTACTGCGCATGTGTAAACCAGTGTGGTGGTTGCTGTTGCCGTTTCCGAACGAAGCAGTAGAGGTCGCTGTTGGATTAGACTTCGTTGTAGTGAATCTCCTCGCGAGGCAAGAGTAACAGGGTTTTTTTTTCGTTGTATGGAGGGCAGGAAAGTGGGAATGGTGTTAATGCATGAAGATTTTTTCACACTTGAGGGTATTTTCACCCATGAAGGTTTCACTGTATCTGATTTCCTTGACGAGCAATTTACGTTTTTCTCGTCACTTGCCTTTTGGAAGTGTTTTTAGTTTGTTTTGGCTTTTTCCTGGTTCTTTGTTACTAGAGTCCTTTGTTGTACTTTGTCGGTTTTGCGTTCAATTAGAAATAAATATCGTTTTGTCAAATCTCTTGTCTGTGCCTCCATTTGTGGAATCCAATATTGTCCGGGGCATTTCGGACACTTGAAAGCGATGACCCAAAACTCCCTAAAGCGGCTAAACTTTGCAGTGAAAGGAAAGAGATAGTATTTCATGAAACATTTTATCATCCTACTTTTTACCCTCCGGCTTAACGTAGAAACATCTCTTACTGTATATCTTTGTGGTTGGCCTTGCTGTAGTGAAGGGTCAAGCTTGTAATGCCCCTCTGCCTTATCTGTACGAGCGACAGCTTCTCATTTGTGGCCTGCTGAAACCCCCGAACCCTGCCTCTGTCTGTGTCGGGGGTCAATGTCACCTGGCACCAACAAATGTGAGACAGAAAGAGACGGATCAGATGGAAGACATTGTTCTTTGGAGTCAATGATATGAAATGGAGTACAATACATTGAACGTAATTGAGTTTTTATCCATCCATCCATTATCCGTACCACTTATCCTCATGAGGGTCGCGGGTGTGCTCGAGCCGATGCCGGCTTTCAGTAGGTGGTGTACACCTGAACTAGTTGCCGGCCGACCGTAGGGCACACATAGACGAACAACCATCCACACTCACAATCACTCCTATGGACAATTTA
Source organism: Hippocampus abdominalis (assembly GCA_018466805.1). Taxonomy (NCBI): domain Eukaryota; kingdom Metazoa; phylum Chordata; class Actinopteri; order Syngnathiformes; family Syngnathidae; genus Hippocampus; species Hippocampus abdominalis. The sequence continues at coordinate 2,538,790 of CM031710.1, forward strand.
GAGGGGGCCATTAAGCTGCCATGCGTGTTTTGCGAACGTGGGAGGAAACCAGAGTACCCGGAGAAAACCCACGCAGGCACGGAGGAGATGCAAACTCCACACAGGAGTGCCGCAGCCCGGAATTGAAGCCTGCACCTTTGCACTGGCAGACGTGCAAACCAATCGTCCACCGTGCCAGCCATTGAGAGTTTATTTCGTCCAAATTTCTTAAATGATTTATTGCATTTTTATGCTACCCCAATATAATGGAAAATATAGGACAACGATACAACTCAATGTTCAGTGCGAAATGGTGTTGATCCCAGCGATGATTGTTCATCATGGGCAGCCTCGGCGTATCTCCACAATTGTCATGTTTCAGAAAACCCAAATAAACGGTAAGTCCTTTGAGAATTGACATTGCATTTTCAAAGACGGCAAACAGTTATTTTTATCATGGTCAGAAATTGAGAAAAAACCAACAGTATTGATTTGTGAAAAGAAATATCAATTTGACCAAATTTACAAGGTTCCGGCACAACACCAGCGATAAAATAAATGAGATAGATTAGTATAAGAGGGACATACAGTCCTCACCCTCTTCCGGGAAATCCCCGCTTTCTGCACGGCCCACATAGTGTCCATGAACCAGCTCTGGGAGCGAGGGTGGCCCGCAGGGGGCCTGCGGACGTTGAGAAGTACAGAGCTGTTGGCTCTGACTGCCAGACGAAGCATTTCCAACAGACTGCAAACCGTCTGGTTGCCGATCCTGCTCCGATCCCTCCCGGTCAACGTCTCTACTGTCCAGTAAGGATCCCGCTAGGAAGAAATGAAAGCAATAGATACTCAGATAGTTTAGCCTCTTATCCCCACTCCAATGATGTCATGCCATTACTCTTAGATTTTTAGGGACCATTATTTCAGTTCTGGCTCACACTACAGTCAGACAAACAGGCCTCAGTTGAGAAATGTGCCTGAACCTCTTGCACATGACCATGTCTGAGTGTGCCTTGAGTTCAAGTCCTTGCGACCTAGTGAATGTGAAGGTCAAAACCCAAGCATGTGCATTAATCCATCCCTGGATGCTAAAAAAAGAAGACATTTAACATGAACAAGAAGTAGAAATAAATATATATGCAAGTGATTTGTACATGGTGTTTAAGGTTCCAGTTTGCACATTTTTATTTTTTACAGTACAGTGCTCAACAAATTCACGTCTGCTCACAATGAAAGCAACACGAGGAAGCGTCACTTCCTCGTGTAAGGAGGGCGAGAGGAGTCAAGTGCATTCAAGTGCGCTCAGTTTGTTCGAGAACCGAAATTTGTTCGTCATCCGAGGCATAAAAAAATCGCAATTTTTGGTTGAAAACCAATTGGTCGAAAACAGAGACCTTAGAAAACAGAGGTTTGACTGTATTTTGGAAATTACCAAAGTTGCAAATTCATCTTTTTTTCCTGTAAATATTGCCGATATTGTCTTACAAAACCATAATACAGTGGACCACCTCCTATTTGTGATTCAGCACCCGTAGATATATATTTTTTCTTCTTTCTTTTTTTGGGGGGGGGCATTATTCACATTTTTCCTTTATTTGCATGAAATAATGACTGAGCCAGCCTGCAAATAGCGAACACCTGTAAATCCACTGGATAGCTATACGATAATCATTATTTTGCAAACTCATAGTTTATTGCAACACTTAACCAGCATTTTGCAATTCAGCTCAAAGATGTTACATATACAAATTACATTGTTATTGATGATTAAAACACATTAGTGTGATGTGCGTTCCTTTACCTCCAGAAACCAGCGACCTGCGTTGAGCGAACGTAACTCGGTCCAGTTGAAGAAAGCGGCATCGTCATGCTGTCTGCCAGGAAAGACTGTGCTCACATCTGTGGTTCGTCTCAAGGTGCGATCTCGCATGAGGAATGGAACCCCATCCACACTAGAGATCCAAACATAGACAGAATACAGTGTTACTCAAAGAAGGAATGCTTTCAGGGTCGTTCACTCTTTTTTACAAGACAAATGGCTTACAACACGTACATACAGATTGACCCGAGATGGATCTCGGGAATGTGGCAAGTGTTCTTCAGTCTTGCCACAAATGTCTTATTTTATCTCCGAAAGAAATTATTTGGATAAAAACTAGCTGTCTTCGAGGTAAGTGGCTCTAGCCCTGCCAGACACCAGAGGTGCTGCTTCTGTGAAAAAAAAAAGCTTGTAATTTTACTGTCGAGTAGTGATTACACTAGGAAACAACTGTATATATATCAATGTTTTTCATGGGGTTTTTTTTAGTCCTAACCCTAACCCTAACCTGATATTAACCCTTTCAGGGACAGCGGTTACTACAGTGGACAGCTTATCAGGCTATCAGGTTATCATTATTGGTGCATGAAAGGATTAAGACAAACGTATTTGAAAAGAAACGGAACCATAGCACCTGTCACATCTGAGCTACATTTAATATGGAACTGGGGTGCGCTGGATTCATTAATTATGAACAAGTCCGGATGAAAATGTCAGAATCGATAGATAAATGACCTAATAGTGACGTCGGCCTCCAGGGAGCTGGCGCCGTGCTGGAGGGCTCTGTTGAAGGACACCAGGGTGTTTTCTGGGGCCAGCTGGAGCACAGAGAAAGATGAGTGTCATTCAATAATAAATATATATAATAAACCGACATCATTATTTTTTACAGTTACATTCAAAATCTATGGCTTCAACCAAATTATGTATTATCAGAACATCCACAGGCTAACTCAAAATCAGGTAGCTCGTGAATTTCTTGTTCGAGACTGTTACTTTGGGTAAAAAGGGTGGTAGCCTTCAAGGTGCTTTTTGCACCCTAGCGGTTTGGAAGAACATTTGCTCAGCTGTGAGACAACAGTACAAAGTAGACGCTCATGCTCATGATCACAAATGTGCCGGACTCATTGAGTCACCTGGACAGCTAACTGGATTACACGGAGAGGGCTGGCAATAGACCAACTCACCATCGGAGCTCCCCGTCGACCAATGACGTCTGGGCGAGGTCTGAGGCTGTGACTGTCCATGACACAGGGGCAGTAGAATGAGAGCGGCGCCAAATAAAGGGCCATGAGGATGATGATGTAGGTGATTAACACCATCATCTGGAAATCTAAGACAGAGGTGCAAGCTTTATATGACGCTTCCTCAACAAAACAAATGGATTCACTCGAGAAGCTTGGCGTGTGTTGGCAAGAGGGATTGTTGAACTGTTTCAATCCTACACGAGTACAATTGTGGAGCTAACAGTGGACATGAAAACTCAATCTCCACTTGAATACCAGAATTTCTGATGTAAAAATGAAAAAAGGCCATCTTAATCATCTTACTATGACAGAAAGAAAACAAATTTGATCAACCCCCCCACCCGCGCCCCGAAACACAGCAACCACTGGGGGGGAAAATTGCCACTGTACATTTTCGCCCATTTTGTTCGATTTGACTCCGAGTTGACCCCAATGATTTCCTCCTCAAACATCTCAACTGACCTACTCGACCAAATTCCTACTTTTTTTAATATGGATGCGCTACTACCTATTGACACAGCTGTCCTCAAAGTAATCAATACATCCTTAATGGCAGAAAATGTACTGAACGCATTAAAATAACTGTTATTAACCCTTATTTAAAACAAAAAAACCTTGACCCAGATGTGTTTGGCATCATGCAGTACTGATCACCTAGAGTTTGTAAATATAGGTAACAAACACTCGATGCACATAAAACTTCATGGTGTCCCACAAGGGTACGTACTTGGACCAGTACTGTTTAGTCAGGGGTCATCAACGTGGTGCATGTGGGCACCAAGTAACCCCCAAGGACCACATGAGTAGCCTTTTCTTAATCGATAACTAATCGATTAGAAAATTAATCGACACCTATGTTAGTCATCGAGTAATCATTCTACTTATCCTCTTTCACATTTCACAGCGCAATGAGAAACTCTTGTATCACTTCTGACCAGGATTTATCATTCAACACTCACATAAATATTGTCCTCATTACGGCGTAGGACGAGCTGGAGCATATTTCCGACCTGACTTTCCGCACAGACTGGTTACCATCCAATCGCGGGGCAAGATTATTCACAATAGCATATAATTTCTGATTTCTACAACATTGAAGAGGAAAAGCGAATCCGATTTAATGCAGATCTGGATATCTGCTTTTAAGACTGAGGGATCATATTATTTTCCCAGTCGGCTAATAACATGAATCGATCTTTCATTAGGAAGGAACTGTGTCAAGCTTTACGGGGCCATCTAAAACTAATGGTAGGATGTCATGTTGTTTGAGTGAGGAATTGACAACAGGGTTAAAATGAAGAGAAGACTTACTGGATCTTTCTCTGCGGACCACATAACCAGCGACCAACCAGCTAAGAGCTGTGACTGTTGTGAGAGCACCAATGTGAAGGAATGGCGCTGTGGACTAACATAAGAACACAATTAGAAAATGAGTGACAGTCTTTTTTTTTGTGGCTAGAATAAATCATTGTATTGATAATTTGTAACAAAATTATTTTGAGTATGATAAAGGAACCTTTGAAAAAGGAGCACTAAAAGTGAACAGGAAACAAAAACTACTTTCAAATTTTAACAAAGGGCAAGTTTAAAATCGTGATGTATTGCACTGACAACCTCCCCTATCCGACAATGTGATGTGTTAAGAAGATGCAATTTGAGTTCAAAGGTTTTACCGTATGCAATCCAACAATGATGTGGTTTGAAGTCTAAACAAACCTGCAGCGACACAAGAAGGACGTCCCACTCATCTACCCAGATGTCATCAACACACACAACACCAGAGATAGTAGTAAGGAGCGTAGCCAGCACGCCGATCTGTGAAAACGAGACACACAATGATGAGGTCACTGGAAAAACCTGCAGGAAGTAAAATGACAGCAAAGGTCAAACTCACTTTGTGGAGCCAGTAGAGATTAAGCTGTTGTCCGAAGGATATGTGGAAGAATGCCAAGATCTGATGAAGAAAAAGGACTTCGTACGTATGTATATATAACTTTTTTTTCAATCTTAAAAGGCACGCTTACCATCAAGACAAAAACATAGCTGAATCCCACAGTGGTGATTGTCAGAATGGGAATGGTCTCGTCCCTCCATTCACCCGAGCGGTTGTACACTGACCTGGAATTTCGAGAGGTTAAAGATTGATGCATCTTGACGCTTCTCAGAAGAATAAAGGAAACAATCGTTATACAGTCAAACCTCGGTTTTCATCCATAATCCGTTCCAGAAGGCTGTTCGAAAACCGAAATTGTTCGAAAAACCGAAACCACGCTCTTTTTAAAATAAAAAATTTTACTGAACATATCTGCTCACAATGGAAAGCAACACGAGGAAGCGTCACTTCCTCGTCTAGCCGAGGAAGCATCACTTCCTCGGTTAAGGAAGGCGAGAGGAGTCAAATGGTGCATTCAAGTGTGCTCAGTTTGTTCGAGAACCCATCATCCAAGGCATGAAATTTTTAGTCGAAAACCGAATTTCCGAAAACCGAGGTTTGACTGTATAGTGTAACTCCAATTCGATGAAAAGTGCAATAACAGTTGTCAATCTGTTACCCCCTGGTGCTTTTCAAATGTGCCTGGCTACAGGTGGAAAGGCAACACTGTACCTTTACAGAAATTATTTTACAGGTGGTGGCTAAGAGACTTTATTTCCCTTTTATCGTACTTTCTGGACTGACTCCAGGCTAGTCTCTATTTTTTTCCAGAGCCGTTAGGATAACACTCAAGCTCTTCAAAGGTTTATCTTTTGACGGCTAGGTACTCAACGCGTTGACGATTTGTTTTCACGTTGCGAGGTCCTATGTTGACATATTCTCTCTATGTTTATAGGTGTCAGCTTCCTCCCACATTGCAAAAGCATGAGTGTGAATGGCTGTTTGTGTATATGTGCCCCGCGATGGTCTGGTGACCAGTCCAGGGGATAACCCGCCTCTTGCTCGAAGTCAGCTGGGTTAGGTTCCAGCTCATCTGTGACCCAAACCAGGAGAGCAGAATAGAAAATGGAGGGATGGATGTACCCTTGACTTCTTTGTGACGTGTACGATACAGTGACGGTGCGCAGACCAGTGTCTTTCTATCAAGTCTCAACAACATAAAAGTTAGTCTTTCTGCTCACATCCTAATACAGATGTTAAAAAGAGGACTCACCAGTTGAACTCGTCAAAATCATTTCGAGCCACCAACCAGAAGTAAACCCAAAAAAGAAGCAGGAGAAAGGAGCTACACAAGATGAGAAACCAGGAACACTCCCACTGCAAAAAAAAAAAGACATATTTAACACAAATGCCACACATGAAGAGCTTTGCGCACACCAATTAAAAAGAAACTCTACAAAAGGATGGAAAAAAAGAAGAGGACAGATTTCTTCATATTTTGAGAGTAAAAGTGAATCAAACGCATATTCAGTGTTGGGTCAGTTTTGGCTGACGGACACAATTAATTTTCCTACAATCCTCGTTACAGACATGAACAATTTATTATGAGCTTGCAGATTTTGTTCCAAGTCCCAAGTGGTCTTCTTCCATTGATTTAACCCTTTCAAGGACAGCGGTTACGAGAGTGGACGGCTTTTCAAATGTTATTTTCTCTTATATTAATTCATCTTAATGTCACAGTTGTGCATCACAATGGACCCTCGTGTGTGTTGCCATCCACTGATGTTTTTTGTTGTTGTCATGCCTAAAGACTAATAAAACACTTGAGAAAAAAAATCCTCATGGAGGTTATCATTATTTGTGCATGAAAGGATTCAAATCAATGACGAATAAATCTGAGAGTTTTGTTTTTAAACATCGTGTGTGTCGCTTCGAGCGTGTTTTCTAAATCGACATGCGGGGAAAAGGTAAGGAGGAGAGCTTGTGCAAACACTCAAGGACTCGCTCCCTCAGTAGTTAACAGGATCAGGAGGTAATTCCATGTGAGAGGAGACCAATGCGATGATAGGCCGCTCAACACATCCTGTTGACCAGTTATCAGCTTTGGCACCCCACCGTGGTTCGGCTCACCATTTCCAGCACCTTATGTAAGGTCATTAGAGGTGAGTGCAGCAAAGCAATAAATGACGATGTTCCTTGAACAACATCAAATAAAATGAAAACTAAGTGAAAAAAAATGTCTGAGAAACAAAAATTTTATTATGTCTTAAATATTAGTTGGAGGGGGGGGGGTTCTTGTGAGTGAAGTGAGGCTAACGTGGTGTAGTGGGGATTTTTTTAAGTGGGTGTACAATCTTGCAACATCAATCATAGGCTTCTAACGTTATCACTCCAAAATGGCTGCACCTAACTTCATGCATAATAACCCGCAGACAGTTAAAACCGAAATAAAAATTGAATGTGGCGTCGGGAGAAGTACGGCGTACCCCCGCATACCACGCCCACTACACCCCTGAAATAGAAAGACCTTTCATGTATTTAAAAAGGATTTTTAAAGAATTATTTATTTTGAATTTGATTTGTTTTTAGACACAGTGGCGAGATTATAATTTCAGCAACTCGGTGCCCTCTTACTGGGTAGTTGAGACTTCAGTCATGTTTCTCGTTCTCAACTGTACACTGAAAAAAAGTTTTTCACGTGTGGGACAATCTATCTAAATTTTAGATAGATTGTTCCACCCGTGTCCCACACGGACATGGACAATACAATACATCCTAATTTATATAGCACTTTCACAACAGCTGCAGCTGTAATAAACAAACAAACAGTTAACATAAAGTAAATACCGTATTGGCCCCGAATAGAAGACGTTTTTTTGCATTGAAATAAGACTGAAAAAGTGGGGGTCGTCTAATATTCGGGGTCTAGGTATTATACCCATTCACAACGCTAGATGGCGCCAGATATCATTGACGCGAATGCTGAACTTGACTCCCCAGGCCAAAGTGAACCCCTGTCACGAAGAATAAAAATAAAAATAGCGATAGCACGAAGAAGAAAAATAAAAAATAGCGGTAAGAACGAAAAGAGAAGAAAATAATAGACTAGATAACAGAAAATGGAGAAACATAGCCACAATCTGGAGAAAAGTGGGTCAAAGATCGGCCAGGTTAACCGGCAGCTGAGGAGAAGTTATGATGTAATTTACATTTCAAAAACCAGAAGTCATCCATTTACGAATGTGATTGCAACTTTAGATTTGAATGAGGCAAAATAACATGCTTTTTCTCTCAAATATATTGTTAGAATCATTTGTTTCAGATGTACTGTAATTATTTTCTGTATAGAAATTAATTTGGTGTTCAAAAAGTCTTTTTTCAAACTTGAGTCTTGAAAAAGAGGGGGTCGTCTTATAACCAGGGCCGTCTTATATTCGGGCCAATACGGTACTTTCATAACAGCTGCAGCTGTAACAAAGCGCTTTACAAAACAGTGAACATAAAGTAAATAATAAACCCGACAAACGACATAAAAACACGGACAGTCGTGCAATCTTAACCACTTTTCCCTTATACGCTTTGTTGTTTGAAACAGTTCTAGATGAAAGCGGAGAGAATCCGCGGAGCACCAAATCTGTCTGCCTGCACCTGGACTAACCCCACCAAAATCACGTTTGACCACCTATGCCGCAAAATCAACATCCTTTTAGCCAATCTCAAATTTAGTCAACTTTTTCTTACCAAATTACAAATGACAAGATGCGCTGTTAGGCAGGAACGTCCAGTGAGGCAAAGCGCATCAACCAAATTCACACACAAGCTGAACTCCACCATCACCCCTGCACGAAAATGACGATGCGCCCGTTTTAACGCCGAGCCATTCCCTGATAAATGGAATTGTAACGTTTGCTTGGTAAGATGTAGCATGACTGCCCGATACCAGTACAGTGCAAAACAAATAACCCAAAAGATTTGTCTTACCTTCGAGCTGTCGTCTTGGGAGCGCTGGTAGCGTTTCCAACGACAACCATAAATGCCAGTGACAAAGGAAATCAGCACTTGCTTCTCATAGACCTGTAAGGGTTGGTGTTTCACCATGCTCCTTTAGCCTCAACCCACCACCAGTTTCTTAGCATCCCACACTGGCCGGGGAACCCTGAAGAAGAACAATAAATGACCGAACGATTCATCTGTTCACTTCGCAGTGATGTGACAAATATTTTTAGGTTTGAGATGTGCTACAGTGAAACTCCTCTAGAACGAAACCTACATGGGCGAAAATACCCCCTAATGTGAAAAAATCTTCATGCATTAACACCATTCCCATTCTCCTGCCCCCCATACGACGAGAAAAAAACCCTGTTGCGTTATACGAAATCTTTTTCTCTGCTCTTGCCGCGTGAGAGATTCACTACAACGAAGTTTAATCCAACAGCGACCTGTACTGCTTCGTTCGGAAACCACCACACTGGTTTACATAGCTCTGACTTTCCTGAACGCAACATACTCATAGCTGCTCTTGCCATGTGTGTGTGTTTACATCTGAGATCAAATTTGCTACAGTGAAAAACCCCCTGTTGTGAAAAATTTCTGTATTTTGAAACTGGATTTTCATCTTCTTAGAGCCTATGCCAAATGACTGTCGGCAAGGCGGATTACAACAGTACTGACACGATGAAGTTCGTAGGTGGATAAAATAACAACGCAATTCATCTTTAAAAATCCATCCATCCATCCATTTTCCGAACCGCTTCATCCTCACTAGGGTCGCGGGGGGTGCTGGAGCCTATCCCAGCAGTCTTCGGGCAGTAGGCGGGGGACACCCTGAATTGGTTGCCAGCCAATCTATCTTTAAAAATGAACACACAAGTAAAGACAATTTTCAAAAGTTTCAAATGAGTTTGTGGTACTTGCTCACAGCTGTCAACACTGTGCCACATCACATTCCTCTTTGAAAACTATTGGTAGCTTCCTCTCTGGCGGTAAGGTAGTATCTATCTCCTGTATGTATCTGATTGCCATCCTATGTTTACACTCTGCTGTGAAACTGTGAGATGGTTTTAAGACAAATAATGATAACCTACATCAGGATTTTGTTCTCAATTTTTTTTAAATTCATCTTTAGGCATGAAAAAAAATAATGGCAGTGGATGGCATTGTAGTGGTTGATGCACAACTGTGACATGAAGATTAATTCATATAAGAGAAAATAAGATTTGAATGGCTGTCCACTCTAGTAACCGCTGTCCCTGAAAGGGTTCAGGTTTGAAAGAACACTGTGGCAAACTGAACTGTCTGTTGATGGAAATGTGTTGGTTGTGTACTTCAAAAACAAGACAGTGTCTTGATTCCTAAGAAGTGCATTTCATATTATCATATTGGAAGCCACTGTAACATTACGCAGATTGTGACCATTAACATACAGTATATTAAAAAATATTTAACTTAATTCATGATTGAATTAAAATGCATCATCCAAAAATTGGGAAAAAGAGAATCAAATTTTTAAAAACACTTCAAGATTAAATCCAAAGGTATTTAATTCAATCCAAATTCACTGTGCTTCACAGTGATTCTTTCACATACCACTAGAGGGAGCCCATTTACCACTTGTGGCACTAGTACCACACTTTAAGATTCAAAGGTAGGTCGTACCCGTTCTTGCAAAAGTACAGCTGGGCAACATTGTAGAATACAAATAAGTATTTCCCGAAACTTTTCCCAAATACTTTTTCTTGCTCAAAATATTTTGCAGGTTCAGAATGAGTGAAGGATATTTTATTTCTTAACATACATGCATTCAATTGGAGTGTAGCTGCAGTATCAATTAAATGACCTTGTAACATCATGTTAAAAAAAAAAAGGTTTGTTGACACAAAACAAGGTGATTATGATGACAACAGTAATCTTTTGTTTGGGGTAAAAACTTCTGTGTGGGGAAATCAACATATACAGTGCGATTTAAAGGTGGGTCACAAAGTAAATATTATGGACCAACTTGCAACCAGTTTAAAATGTAATTCACTTTTTTGGCACCAAATTACGAGAGATAAAATTGCACGCAAACCAAAAAAAACAAAAAAGAGGGCATAATATTGGGCTATTGTATGACATTTAATTTGATGCTGAGGGAGAGTGAGAAGACAACTACGGAGCTTTGCGGGATTAGCTAATAAAAAGGCCATCAATAAAAAAGAGGAGCAGTCTTAAAACATCATGTGACACTAGCCCCGCCCCTCCAACTTCATTCTCGCTGCAGAGAAAAGTCCATTGCCTTGGTGGCAGGTAGGAATGTCTGAGCACAGAGTGCAAGTATTTCATGTTTTTTCTGGAGGATGTATTTATTTTAACACTTTTGTCTGGTGTTAAATTTCAAAAAAAAAATTAAATTGGTAGGCTTAAACCGAATTACTTTAGGCCAAAGAAATGAAACCAAACCTACTTGTATAGTTTATTTCAATAATGCTAAAACACCCATCATAATATTTGTCTAGGTTTGCCCAATTTGAAATTGATGTTTTGAGTCCCACATTTCGACTGTCTTCAGGTGACAGAATTTCATCAATACAACGCAAGTGGACCTCAGTTTGAGTTTCTACAATGACAATGCAGCTAAAATCAAATGATGAACTAGAAGTGAACTGATAACTGAGAATGAGCATTCATTCTGGAGGGGAAATTTAATTGTCAATGTATTTGTACTATTTATTTTTGTTGTATCTGATGCACACAAAACCATTGGTCAGGACTCAGCCAGGCTAATGCAAAATGCCAGAACACTGTAAGCACATCTTTTTGAAACATCGGATGGTGTAGCTGGTCAATTTTGATTCACTGCACATGGGGCGAGAGGGGGGGGGCGGAAAAAATGGTACTCACGAGTCCTATGGTAACACGAACAGCTACCCTTGAACTAAAAAGCATGACTCAACTCAAGATAAATGCTTCTTGGTTAACTGTTCTTACAAGAATAAAATATGATTACATTTTGAGTACCAGGGACACACCAAAGGGAAACTTTTGATTTACTGTATTGTGCCACCAGGGTAAAATGTAGCTGTTTTTTTGTTTTGTTTTGTTTTGTTTTGTTTTGGTTTTACCTTGCCAGGGCTTAGTAGTAAATGTGCCAACAAAGAATGACAGACAAAATAAAATGACATGACTGCCATTTCTATTTTTCTAATATGAATTGACTAGCTTTTGCAATGAAATGAGAGAGTTTCACCTTAAAATTTCAGTATTCCTGTTTCCATGCCGGAGACATATAGAGTAAAACAATGTTGCCAGCAGGCCATAGTCAAGGTTTGCATGGATGAGAAGCATTTAGCTGAGACAATCAATTAACCCCTTCAGGGACAGCGATTACTACAGTGGACAATTTATCGTGTTCTCAGGTTATCTTTATCGGTGCATGAAAGAGTGAAATCCATAAAACAAAATTCTTAATCACTTCATCAATTATTATGCACGTCCTTAAAAGCAGGTGCATGGCCAGATTTCTTTATTTTGTGTGTGTTTTGTGAATATGTGCAGCTTACTGTTTTGTGGCCGATTTGATTCTACACTACAGGAACACTGCATGACTTCATGTAATTTGGTCTCATCAGTTTTACCGATGCCAAAAAAAGACTGCTATATCTGGCTTGTATTTTATCTCTGTCATTGTCACTTATTTTAATTCCGTCATCATTCACCACCTTCATGAAAATTCTATACGCATGCATTAATTAATGATGGCCTAATTATAATACCATTGATGGATTTCGCCTCGACAGAGTCTTTAAATTTGGGCTATGAGGGAAAAAGAAGTTAAATATTTTGGTTTATTTTGGTAATTCCATTTTTCCCCTGCATCCATCTGGTCTGACTCAGCAATATGTGGACTGATGCACTCAATGTTCTCTTCCTAGTTGCCAATCTAGAACTTTCCATGAATCTATGTGTATGCCATGCATGTATGCATTTTTTTTCCTCGTTTCTAGAGCTCCGTTTAACTCAATAATTAATTCAGTCATGGTCATAAAACAACTCACTGTCGCTCATGTTTGTGTCCTACTGTTAATGTTGTAGCCTGATGCAGTAAAACCTTAAACCAGAAAGACAAGTTACTAATCCAAGGAAATAAACACCACTTAAGTATTCTTATAATTTTATCCCAAGCAGCTCAATAAATGAAAAACCAAGTGACTGTCACTGATGTGATAGCAGAAAATCTGAAGTGAAACTAGTTTCCTTACCTCTATACAGGACGGCATAAATACGTCAAAAAGTCTTGATTAAACCGTTTTCCCCCTCAGGTGTTGACATGACGTCGTCGTTATTTCAAAGTACATTTGAAGTTGCTCCCGTCGGACGCGTGGGCCTGACAACTGTCACACATCAGGCTAAAGTTTACCTAAAACACAAAAGAGTTGGAACCCTGCAAAGGAAGCATTAAGTGTGATAATCTTGTGTTAAATAGTTGTTGCTCTGGAGACAGACGCGACTGCAAGCACTCATTCTGGCGTAATCCGCTCCCCTGTGTGTGGGCGGGGCTATGGCGCATCTCCTGGTGGTGGTGTTTAGTTATTCATTCTTTATTGAGTTATTAAATGATTGCACATTAAATTATAGTTGTCCCGAGACAAAAGCGATTCCTAAATATCCAAATTTTATCATATAAATTAGTTTGAGAACCACCTAAAATGTTTTTTTTTAAATCTTGCCCCTCTTGCTCAACGCTGACATATTGAATACAACAGATAAAAGGAGTTTCGAATCATCTTTTTTTGGCGGGGTAAGTTTTTTTGTCAAGGTGTCACACTTGTTAAAGCAGTTTGTTTCATTACAGACACATTTTAAATCAGTGGTGTCAAACATACGGCCTGCGGGCCGCAACCGGCCCGCGAGGAGGTTCAATCAGGCCCGCAGGATCATTTAAAAGTGAAAAAAAATGCATAAAAGACACGGAATTAATATTTTTAATAAGGTGCAATTCATGTAGTATCCGCTAGGGGCACACTGTTTTGATCAGATTAGAAGACAACATTGTTTTGATCAGAGAAGAAGACAACAGCAGACTCAGTCCATCACTGAGACAGACCCAACACAGCAGATGCTATCAATAGCACTCTCACATTTACACATTTAATAGCACTCTCCTTAGTTTGTAAACTGTAGACAGGGATTACATTTAGATTTTATATGCACGTGTAAATGGTTTAAACTTCCTTTGTTTATAAATCTCATTTAATCTTATAGTGCATTACTATATTTTTCAATACCAATTACTTGTTAAAGTTTCTACAATCAGTGGGATCAGCTGCAATGCATATATGTGAATGATAAAAGTAAATTGCACATTTGTCAAAGGAAATGTAAGGTGCTTCATGAAATTTTTTGTAAAAGATATGTTCATTAAATTTCAACATTTTCCTAATGTTCTTGTGCTTCTTTAGACTAAAACAAAGGAAAGCCATATTATTTTGGTTATTTATAGCAAAGTATGGTATAATTTTAATGGTCCGGCTTACTTGACATCTACCGAGGCCGTATGTGGCCCACCATGTGAAATGAGTTTGACACCCCTGTTTTAAATAGTAGCAAGTAATTAAGATGTGGAGGTGTCTGTCAATTTACAATTTAGAGAAAGAATGAGACAAGGAACTCCATGACTCAACTAAATTGACTTGACCTCAGGTAAATCTTCCCTTACCTCTTTTTTTTGCAATGTTTTTATAGTCACTCAAACCAACACTACCCTATTACTCATAGAGTATTAGTATTTTTTTAATTATTATATAGCTCTCCTTCCCTAGTGTTTTACTTTCTCATCTAAGATCTCGGGGCGCTGTACAAACGGCGAGTACCGACAGGCCCTTTGCTCTGTATCCCATGTTCGTCATTGTTTTTCATGTTTCTTGTGCAGAGCTTGCCTGTTAAGTCCTAATTACCCCATGGGGAAAAAATTCATTTTCCTGAATCCTGAATTTCTGTTTTGAACCAGTTAGTATAGCAGGAAACACTTATCTTGTACAATTGAGCAAAATCTCATCACATAACATTAGCAGTGAATTGCAACACTGTTAGTCTCCGAAACAATTAAAGTAAAATAACATTGACGACGTTAAATTACTATTCCAATTTCATGCTCTTTAATCGCAAACGATGGATTCAGGGTGTCACGGTGGTCAACTGGTTAGCACGTCACAGTGCAGAGGTGCAGGTTCGATTCCGGCTCCGGCCTTCCTGTGTGGAGTTTGCATGTTCTCCCCGTGCCTGCGTGGGTTTTCTCCGGGTACTCTGGTTTCCTCCCACATTCCAAAAACATGCACCGTAAGTTAATTGAACACTCTAAATTGTCCCTTGGTGTGATTGTGAGTGCAAATGGTTGTTTGTCGATGTGTCCAAATTCATGGGTTGAGTTTTCCGACGAAACTGACTGTGACTGTGCAGACTGTGAATTTATAATAATAATAATAATAATACATTTTATTTGTGGGTGCCTTTCTCAGAACTCAAGGACACCTTACAACAAGCAGTTAAAAAACACAAATACAATGTTAAAAACAACATCAAATGGAATAAATAAAATAAAACAAAATAGAGACAATAGATTTATGGTCAGAGTGAATAAGCTTTTCTGAACAGATGTGTTTTGAGGCTGGATTTGAAATGATTTGGACAGACATTGAGAGATAACCAGAGGCACATTGTTATTTTTTAAAAGAAATAATAATTTTGGGCATGTTTTCCATAATGCCACCGAGTATGTGCATGCCAAAGTCAATACCCTGTGCCACTCTGGAGAGTAATGCAAAACAAATTTGAAAAACAAAGTCCATATAAATAAGGAATCCACAATGTTTACTTACTTAATTTTCAAACCCACCATAATGTATAATGTGTACTTCATTTTTTAATGTATTTGTATAACATAGGCCGAATATATATATTTTTTAATAGCTTACTCGTGGCATTATGGAGAAAAAAAAATGCTATGTTTGTAGCATTTAGCCAACAAGTACCCTTGAAAGTATATAAATACTTTTGAATGTATTTGCCAGTCAAAAATGCTGACTCCACATTGGCAACTCGACGCTTGGGTAATTTACGGATTTCTTTCAAATTCAATGGCGCTTTGACGATGTCCCAATTTAAGTACGGAGAATGGAATGTTCAAAGGGGAATAACAATGAAATCATTTAATTAAACTTCACCGTGGGGGAGGCTGTTCCCAAGGAGTGTGGGGCCCACCTATTAAAAATGTTTGTGCTGCCTGGAATTCACCGAGCAGAAATGTTGTGGATTCTGGGGTGAGATTAATAGGGAACCAGGTGAGTAGACATAGACACAAAGGCTTGCAGAGTTTTTTCTTTCAGTTTGGCAACACCTCCTACTGTATATGGAAACAGCACACGCCGAACAGGTAGAGATGAGTTAGGTCTTGCCAGAGATCTATTCCAAGCAGTCAGAGATTAACCCTTAGCTTTGGATAATTACGTCAGATCCCTCTAATCCCAAACATTGTACAGGCACCAGTTACGGCCACTTCGCTAGCGGAGTTGTGTGCGGGACTCCAGTATTTTCATGATAAAGCTGTAGTAAGCAATTAAAGTCATATAATACCATACCGCTTGTCCCTTTTTAAGGTCGTAGGTAAACTACAGCGTGTCAGCAGAGCTGTGGTTGCCAACCAATCATGAGGGACCATTCAGGGTCACATTGACACCAATGGACAGTTTAGAGGCAATTAACCTATCGTGCATGTTTTGGATGATGATAATAATAATGAATAATAATCATTCTCATCATAATGCTACTTAATGATTGCAGACTACCTGCAGCACAAATGATTTTAGTGATTAAGATGAACTGCATTTATATTTGTAAAGAAATTTAAATGAATTAAAATTTGTCAATCCTACAAACGTTACTCAATTCATACATTGCTTTTTGTGGGTCTCTAGTGGCAGTTAGACTGAGATAGTCCAAGTAATATTCATTTAGCCAGCAGAGGGCGCTTGAGCCTTGTGCACACAAAATATTACCATAAAACTAAAACACATTTTAAAAAGTATTCAAGTAATTAAATGAAATGTGTCGTGTGCTTCCATCTTAATCAAGCCAGGAATATAAAACCATCAATTGAAAATACAGAGACTTCGAACAATTGCCTTTTCTGTCTATTGCTCTGTCATGAATAAAAGTCGCTTTGAGTTACGGCTCTTGACCTTTGCCCTCTGACCACTTGTGCGATTAAAAAAAAAATACAAGCTATAACTGAGGGACTGAAACATGATGTGTATGGCAACCTCACACTAGCTGAAGGAAAAATTTACATTTTGTTCAATGGTCAAGCCTGTTTTCCCTGGCAAAGTATTTCTAGCGAGAGGTGATCTGGCAGCATAACTACTTATATCATGGTAAGAATATCATTAAACTATTTAAAAACACATTTAGTCCTCTTGGCCTATTGTGCAAATCCACACGAATGAATAACCTCTACAGAACAGTAGCGGTCTACCAGACACACATCCGCTTCTTCTCTAACTTCCTGCATATCCTGCTTGAAAAACCCAGAGCATGTCCCGTTGACGGGGGATGGGCAGGGATTACATCAGGACAGAGTGGGAGTCATATACGTGGGAAATATGCAACAAGAATGTTCACTTCCCATATTTCCTATCCCCAGATGAACCAACTGGGAGGATACGGCGCAGAGTGAGCATGTTTGTGTACTTTGCAGAGAAGAATGAATACATACAAGTGGATATGGTTGTACCTAATGATGTGACTGCTACTAAATAGCATGGTTTTTAAAAGTAAGACTGCTTGTGCTATTTGTTATAAGCACCTCAGCAGGCCACAAACACATATAAACAGATCATCTTTTTGCACCATAATATAATAACATAATGTCTGATATTTTATCTATTTTGTTCCCATACACTGTTGGAATTTTGTCCAAGCCAGACATAACTTTGCTGGTTGTATAGTGTGAAGCCATGAAATTTGCTTCCCATCAGAAAATGAATTCATGAACTTCAGGGCTGGTCTCATTATGGTGCCAAAAAAATAATAAATAAATAAATAAAAATAACAATTTAAACATTCTCCTCACCCACTGCAGCAAAAAAAAACAAACAAACAAACAGAAACAGTTAGACCAACTGAAATCTGGAATGAAACTTAAAGTAGACTCATCAATCAATTTCAGGAGATTCGTTTTATTATAGGTCACAGGCTGTCTGCATGCTCTTGCACTTCTGCAGTTTAGGGCTTTAAGGACCTGGCAGGGGGGAGGATTCTTCTCCCATTGCACTTGGGGATATGGGCGGGACATTTTGGAAACCAGACTCCAGTGCAGAGATTTTTGTTCACTGAAAACTGAGCTACAATCCCTCCAACTCTTTCACAAAAGACTGCCCTTCAGGCATCAGAACAAAAAACATTCCCCATTTAAAACAGTCCGAGTTGTATTTGGAAACAGATTTGGAACAAGCAGTGGAATTCCTCAAAAGGCCTAATAAGGTAAGACAGAATTATAAATAGAGGGGAGTACTGTGAGGAGTGTCTCACTCCTGATTATTGCCCAGGCATGTGAAAAGAGATCTCAAACTTAGATTTGGGATATGCACTGGTGGTGCCATTGTAGTAAAAGAATATGGCATACTTTTAAAAAGGTTTTTTTTCCCCTAAAATTCCATAATCATTATTGTAAATCGAAAAGTATTGCGGTGTGGCAGCTAGTTAACAGTCATCACCACTGCCTTGTAATCAAACAGAATATGAAAAAATATGACTCATAACTTCCTTTCTCTTATATCATGTATATCTAAACCTTACAGAAATACTCATTAATGTTCTCAGCCAATCAGATTTTTTTTTTTTGAAATCTGACAGAGGTTTGGCTAAAATACACCCATCTGCTGTCTACGTGGCTGCTATGTAATACTTGCCTTGAGAGATCTTTGAATGGCATGCGTAACCCAGTATCCTAGATATTATTTTCGGGAATATATATGACAGAAGGAAAACTTGCATTCTCTAGAACACAGGATTTGGAGCAGCTCCGAATTTTGCCGTTTTGAAATGTATCCATTTCCTGCATGTTCCTAGTTATCATTAAGTGATCATTAATTCAATATAGTGCATTCACTAAAATCAGATTTTATTTTTTGGGATATAATGTTGTAAAACGGATTACAATAGAATTTTTATTATTGTTCGTCTTATTTTTTGTGATTGTAACTTTTTTCAATTTTTTAAAGGGTGGATTAAAAGGCCAACTATGACAAGACTGTGGTGGGGGGAATACAATTCACTAGAGCCATTGCTTTAAAAAAATATATATATTAATAGCCTTGAGTGTCATTAACTTGGCATTTGTAACTTAGAGCAAAGAATATTCCAAAATAAGCAGACAAAAAAAAATCCATGCAAACCACTTCACCTTTACTTAAAAATTTTACTGTGATAACAGTGCACGATTTTTATCTTCATCATGTCATCCTTTAGGTTATCACTTAATAGATTCTTCACCATGTGGCAAAATGTGGTCGCTCTGGCCCTCCTGGCTACGGCAGCATCGGCTGCCACGGCTGCTTCTGCTGACAAAGTGCTGAGTCAACACGCCACCACGCTGGCTGACAACAGTGCCAATTTGGCTCTCAGTCTTTACCAAGACATGGCGAAGGAGAAGAATGTAGAAAATATCCTTATTTCTCCTGTGGTGGTGGCTTCCTCGCTGGGTCTCGTGGCTCTTGGGGGAAAAGCCTCAACGGCATCTCAGGTCAAAACTGTTCTGAATGCGGCCAAAGTGTCAGACGAGAAGCTGCATTCTGGCTTGGCTGAACTCCTGGCTGAGGTGAGCGACCCCAAGATGCGTAACGTCACCTGGAAGATGAGCAACCGCCTGTATGGACCCAGCAATGTCAACTTTGTGGACGCCTTTGTGAAGAGCAGCAAAAAGCATTACAACTGCGACCAATCCAAAATGAATTTCAAAGATAAGAAAAGTTCTCTCAATGCCATCAATGAATGGGCTGCGAAATCCACTGATGGTAAAGTCCCTGAGGTCATAAAGGATATCGAAAAGACTGATGGAGCCATGATAATTAACGCTATGTTTTTCAAACGTAAGTATGAATATTGCCTAAAAAGTACCGTATTGGCCCGGATATAAGACGGCCCTGATTATAAGACGACCCCCTCTTTTTCAAGACTCAAGTTTGAAAAAAGACTTTTTGAACACCAAATTCATTTTTATACAGAAAATAATTACAGTACATCTGAAACAAATGATTCTAACAATATATTTGAGAGAAAAAGCATGTTATTTTGCCTCATTCAAATCTTAATATCTGAACATTTAAATATGTAAACTAAAGTGCAATCACATTCGTAAATGGATGACTTCTGGTTTTTGAAATGTAAATTGCATCATAACTTCTCCTCAGCTGCCGGTTAACCTGGCCAATCTTCGACCCACTTTTCTCCAGATTGTTGCTACGTTTCTCCATTTTCTGTTATCTCTTCAATTATTTTCTTCTTTTTTCTTTCTTACCGCAATTTTTTATTTTTCTTCTTCGTGCTACCGCTATTTTTATTTTTATTCTTCGAGACAGGGGTTCATTTTGGCCTGGGGAGTCAAGTTCAGCATTCGCTTCAATGATATCTGGCGCCATCTAGAGTTGTTAATGGGTATAACGTCTAGACCCCGAATATAAGACAACACCCATTTTTTCAGTCTTATTTCAATGCAAAAAAACACCGTCTTATCTTCGGGTCAATAGGGTATCATCCATCTGTCTTCCATCCCACTTTCAAACTTCGCGCCTCCCGTGAATGCTTTGAAGGCACCAAAGAGGTAAAAGTCTGAAAGGGGGCAAGGTCTGGGCTGCAAGGGGGTCTTTCTTATGTCTTTCTTGACCTGCTTCAGCAGTTCACAGTAGTTGGCGCGAAGTTTGAAAGTGACGATGATGTCAAAAGTGTTGTGAGTGACTGGCTGAGACATCAGTCCAAAGATTTTTACGCTGAGGGAATATGGACGCTTGTGCACAAATGGAGGGAAAAAGTGTGCTGGGAGAAAAATCAAAAAATAAAATAAAATTAAGCTTCTCTCTGCATTAGAAGTCCTTATATCGAAAAATTCACCTTATTTATTGATTGAACTTCATCTATATATTTTTTTTCTTTTTTCACAGCTCACTGGGATGAGGAATTCCATCACAAGATGGTTGACAACCGTGGATTCATGGCCTCCCACGGCTACACTGTTTCGATAGAGATGATGCACCGCACAGGTAGGTTGAGATTTGCTAGTGGTGTTGAATTGCGAAAAATGCACCAACATAAATTAATTACGATTCAGTTACCGGTGTGGTCTGTAACATGTCAGAAACTATGCAACCATGATGTTTTCCAAAATAAAAGCAGCTGTTTGAAAATGTTTTGTCTTGATTCCACACAAAGATGATGATCGGAGGACTACAGGAAATATTTACTGTTGAGAGGCCAAAATTAGAAGGATTCAAATTCAACAGTCTCCAAACGATTCCCAAGAACAATGATCGATTGGCTGTTGATCAATCGAGTAAGCGTTGCACGTCTGAAATACTAGAAACTGTTCTTGCACCGGATCGCATTGAATTAACGTCATATTTAAAAGTGTTGTATAAGCAACCAAATTGTGTGCTCGATGGAGAATATTTATACTTGACCAATTTGCTTTCTTAGGTTTATATGACTTCTATGATGACGCAACCAATAAGCTGTCAATTCTGAGCATGCCACTGGCTCATAAGAAGTCTAGTTTGGTCTTCATCATGCCCCATCAAGTGGAAAATTTGGACAGAGTTGAGAAGGTGTTGAAGAAGAAACAGCTGGATATTTGGCTAAGTAAGCTACAGCAGACAGCGGTGGCTTTGTCTCTGCCCAAAGTCAGCATGGAAGTCAGCCACAACTTGCAGGTAAGAGTCAACTTCACAACTACAATGGAAATATTTCATAGTTCACCTGACACGATCTGTCCATTCGTCCTAAGAAACATCTTGAGAAGTTGGGCCTGACAGAGGCGGGGAACAAATCCAAAGCGGACCTGTCCAACATGTCTGGGAAAAAAGACCTCTACCTGGCCAGTGTCTTCCATGCGGCGACGATGGAGCTGTCCACAGAAGGAAATGAGATGAACACGACCATATTTACCAGTGACGAGCTGAAGTCGCCCAAACTGTTCTACGTCGACCATCCTTTCATCTTCTTGGTGAAGGACCAGAAGACAAACTCCATCCTATTTATTGGCAGGATGGTCAGGCCAAAGGGTGAAAAGATGAGAGATGAATTATAACCACGTCCCCACTTTTTGCATATGTGTGCATGGCTGAGAGAGAGTGTGTGTAAGAGAGAATATGTTAGTTAGTACATTCCTGTCACGCACTGATACCATTCCACAAGCATCTGAAGAGTTAATGTGTCTTAGTTCACAGTGTTCATTCAGGCTGTAGCATTTGGTTTAACGCTGTAAAATGACAAACTACTTGAATCGAATGAGCACAGGGAAAGGCTGTGTCACTGTGCCAGCCGGATATGGTTCCTGATGTGGTTGTCAATGTTGTTGGTTTTAACCACTTATAAAAAGGGTATCATGTGCAGGATGACTGCTCTTACTTTTGCCCCTCCTATTCAATTTGAATTGGTTAACATTGGTTTGATGATAGATATCCCTGCCAAATACAATTTGAATTTTAAAAAAAAGATAATGAAGTGTTCCGTCATTTGTCGTGACTTTTCAAGTTCAAGTTCTAGTCAAGTTTATTGTCAAATAAACATGCTGTATGTTGCATGTTGCATGTGCAACATACAGCACAGGTGAAATTACTTTCCTTTCAACCACAGGAGAGAGAGGAGCCGCTGCGGGTGCCCGCGCCGCCATCAAAATAACATTAAATGACAAAATAATACAGCACAACACATTAGACGCAGACATCAATGAACAGGAATGGGAAGAAAATAATCCGGACCATAATCCGTTCAAGAAGGCTGTTCGAAAACCGATTTGTTCGAAAACCGAAACCACGCTCATTTTAAAAAAAACAAATACAGTCAAACCTCGGTTTTCGTACTTAATCCGTTCCAGAAGACTGTTCGGAAACCGAATTGTTCGGAAACCGAAACCATGTTTCCCATTGAAATCAATGTAAAATGTTTTAATCCGTTCCAAGTCAAGAAAACAACTTTTTTTTAACAATTTCTCACCATAAACTGTACAAATGTAATGGGAGATTACCAATTTTAACATTAACATAGTAACATAAAAATGTAAGGAACATCTCTCTCTCTCTATCTGTCGTGGGGCATGCGCCTCTCCCAGCTGTCAGCAGGCAGTAGGCGGGGCATTTCGGCATCCCGAACTCCTTCGCCAACACAGACACACGCACACCTGACTCATATTTTGCAATTAAATCTTTCTTAAATTCTATAGTTTTGCGCACTATTTTCCACTTTTCTTCACCAGGTTCACCACTTCCACCTGCTTTCTTTGGTGCCATGATTAGGGGCTGATACATGATGCAAAAACAACAGTTCAATATTACATAGTTCTCACCAAACACGTCTGCTTTTTAAAAAAAAATTCTTAATCGAACAATACAAACTCGTCTGCTCACAAGCTGTTTCTGTACGATTATTGCCTAATAATGAGACACCGGACACCAGAGTGTTCTTTATGTGCCGCTGCATTGAAAAATGTAAACAAACGCACGCACCCTTCCCCCTCCCCCCCGTGCTGCTAGGGCAAACCATTATGAAAAGAGGGGGATTTCACTCGGCCTAACAGAAGCGTCTCACCAAACACGTCTGCTTTTTTTTAATTGAACAATACAAACTCGTCTGCTCACAATGGACGCTACACTAGGAAGCGTTTCACCAAACACGTCTGCTTTTTAAAAAAATCTATTGAACAATACAAAAACGTCTGCTCACAATGGCCGCTTCCTGTGTTGCGACGAAACTCAAGGGAGCGCGGCGACATGAGGGAGCGCCGCTACAAAAGGGAGCACGGCTACACGAGGTAGCGTCACTTCACTCCTCTCGGCTTTGCTACCTCCTCTCGGCTTCGCTTCCACACGAGGAAGCGAAGCCGAGAGGAGTGAAGTGACGCATTCAAGTGCGCTCAGTTAGTTCGAGAACCGAAATTTGTTCGGCATCCGAGGCATATAAAACTCGAAATTTTAGTTCGAAAACCGAATTGTACGAGAACCGAGACGTCCGAAAACCGAGGTTTGACTGTATTGAACACGTCTGTTCACAATGGAACGCTACACGAGGAAGCGTCACTTCCTCATGTAAGGAAGGCGAAAGGAGTCAAGTGACGCATTCAAGTGCGCTCAGTTTGTTCGAGAACCGAAATTCGGTCGTCATCCGAGGCATAAAAAACTCTAAATTTTTGGTCGAAAACTGACTTGGTCGAGAACAGAGACGTTCGAAAACCGAGGTTGACTGTACAGTATTTGGTTCAGGCATGTCCTCAGTGCTAATGTATCCAAGGTTTCTGTGTTTGTAGTGACAGTTTAGCCTTGGGCATGTTTGTAGAATGCAGGTTTTCATGGGAATTTGAATAAGACCATGTAAAACCAGAGAGGTTTTTCTACTTTCTAGTTAAGACATTTTTCTATACAGAATATGCTTAACATAAAAAGAGTAGAGTTCTGTGACTTCATGAACACAACACCTTAGTGAGGACTAACCAGGGGTGGGTAGCTGTGCATGGGTCATTTGTTATCACACAATAAAATTCAGACATAACCAGAACGATTTTCATCATACTCATCACAATTAAGCAGGAATACATCTAAAAGGCAGTATTTTGCTGAGCGCTGAGGTGGCCAGAGATTGACAAGGGGTGGCTAAGGGCCACCCCTGGCCACCATGTCGCTCCGCCCCTGAGTGCTGGAGTTAGAGCTCCTGATGTCACTCACTTGAGGTCATAGCAGGGCATACGCAGAGACAAACAACCATCCACACCGACAGTCACACCGTCACTGAGTGGGAACCGATCCCACTCTGTCCGCACACAAGTCAGGCAAGTGTACCATTAGCGGCTAATATCATATCATATCATGCATGCCCGTGACCCTTGTGAGGATAAGCGGATTAGAAAACGGATGGCTGGATGGATAATATAATAAAACATAATATAAGACAGTGTTGCAATGGTGGAGACACGCACTACACAGCATGCTTGAAAATACCTGTATGTTGTTGAATTAAAGCTGCTCTTTATTTGCTTTGTCAGAGGTGGGTATGTGATCCCTTTGAGATGGAAGAACAAAGGACTATTACAGATGAATGATTAGCTTCAGGAATAAGCAACATTTTCTTCTGCTCTTTCAACACTGCTGCAGCGGCGTAGAACAGAGAGCAGTAGCAGAAGAAGGCAAATAAGCTCGACAAGGGGAATAAAATACAGTCGTATTTTGTTTCCTGACTTGTGATAAATAAAAATTTACTAAAACATTAGATAAAGGCTCGTCTTCCGTTTTTAATGACCAATTTTAATGAACAACGGGTGATAGCTCGTTACAGTTCAGTGGGTATTGCAATACTGCCTCCTCGCGGACGGAAGAGGAATGGCCTTTCGACACGTGAACGTTGTTGTGTGACTGATTAGCTTGAAAAGTGAAAGATATTTGTGTTGATCTGGAGGGAAAAATGGAAATCACAAACATATTTAAGGATCTGAAAAAACACGTGAAACTTGTGGATGTAATTTGTGTGAATAATTTTGAGATAAATCTCTCCCCATAACGCACACGAGAACAACTACCAGCGGCCACTGCGACGTAATACACTTAAAATGACACCAGAGGGTATCCAAGATATCAAACAGTGATAAACTATCGTCACAGACAACAAACGGCGCACGTTTGCATGTGCCCCTCATCTCTTGCGAGTAGGGCGCCTCTAGCTGCAATACGCCGCGTACGGGCGCCGGGGATGGGACTACAAATCCGTTAGTGGCCACACAACCTCCTGCGCTTCCATCATGGCTCCCTCGTTGGACAGGCAGGGATACTGGGGACGGCCCACCTCAACGCTCGACTGGTGTGAAGAGAATTATGTCGTCTCCTACTACATCGCGGAATTCTGTGAGTAACAGTTAAACGGACGACGTAAAATAAAATGGTCAAAGCGGGGGGGGGGACTGGAATGCCCCCCCCCCCCCCTAAAACTACGACGTCAACATTACGTGGAGTTGTATTTTGTTGGTCGTTGATTAGTTTTTTTTTTTTTTTAACGCGACTTAAGCTTGATATTCACTCGACATAATAGCGGAGTCGGCGTCGGAAAATGAGTCCGTCCCACGCGGAAACATGTTCTGCTTCTATTTGTTCCCCATAATAGCTCCACGGTTCCATGCACAATGGAATGAGGTGCATTCATGCTGTATCATTATTCCACGTTATTCCAACAGCCTTCTCATTTCAGCTCGGAAACGTGCACACGTTCCACGACCGTGACACTGAAAAGTAATCAAACCCTCCTGTTAAAAAAACAAAACCAAAAAACAGGTTTGTCAAGAAACAATAGCTTAAACACGTAGACGCGCAAGATTTGCACTGCCCTTGATGCTCTCATTGATAACAACCCATTCTTAATACTGTATGCTTACTCTTTTGTTTATAACCACTGGTCACTTTTATTAGATGGACTTTATCTTATCATTGTTAGTCCCTACGTGCAGAGCTACAAAACTGTCTTGCCCTACAACTACAATAATACGTGAATATAGCACTCCCATCTTTATTAAACTGTGCTGGTGATCAGGTACGTTTTTAGTCATACAAATACTAATGGTACCCGAAACGATTAGTTTAAAAAAAAAAAAAACGGTCTGACCAGTCCATTTAAGCAATACTGACAGTCGGAGCTTTTGTTTATACCGATGACACAGGGCGTTTTGCCATTGTAACGGTCACTTAGGTAACAATGACTGCCTGTTTTGCAGCGTTATTTCAAGGGGTTGTGGGGGTAAAGACTATTGTTGAAATCCCTGTCTTGATCTACTATGTTTGTGCTCTTTCCGCATTGTTCATTGCAAAGTAAAATGGTTTTACACAGATTATAAATGCATTTATAGTCAAGTGATCAAAGTCTAATCATTATCAGCTACTCCCATCAGGCGCCTGCAGTTGAATAGAAAGCGTGTTGGTTGAGAAAATACCGGGTACACTGTTCTGGTTTTCAAACTGATAAGGTCTTGCACGTATTTACACATAACCGCACCCAGGTAGAACACTGTTGATTATTTCTGAGAGCTCCACTGCATGGCCTCATGTAATAATAAACCAATGAATTAATACAGCTAAAAATAGTGCTGCACCTCTTAGTTTCTCCTTGAATATTATGTTATTTAGCATACAAAGACATATGCTACAGTTGTATGCTTTTAACTTTGTTGGAACAGTGTTGTTGGAACTTAAAACGATCAAACATTTTTCTTTCATTTTTAGTGGACAAAAAAAAAAATAACAGTGTTGCTTATTAGCAGGACATGCGATTGCAATTCAAAATCCTTCTTACGGTACTTAACAAATCGTATACATTATCATTGAAAAATCCATCCAATCTTTAGCTCCTTAAGAGGGCCATTGTTAAAAATTAGATCTTCACAATTCAGTCAGTATTGCTTAAATGGACTAGTCAGACCATTTTTAAAATATATATTATTATATATATTATTATTATAATAATATATATATTATGATATATAGGCGGCCCGGTAGTCCAGTGGTTAGCACGTCGGCTTCACAGTGCTGAGGTACCGGGTTCAAATCCAGCTCCGGCCTCCCTGTGTGGAGTTTGCATGTTCTCCCCGGGCCTGCGTGGGTTTTCTCCGGGTGCTCCGGTTTCCTCCCATTCCAAAAACATGCATGGCAGGCTGATTGTGCATCTAAATTGTCACTAGGTATGAGTGTGAGCGTGGATGGTTGTTCGTCTCTGTGTGCCCTGCGATTGGCTGGCAACCAATTCAGGGTGTCCCCCGCCTACTGCCCGAAGACGGCTGGGATAGGCTCCGGCACCCCCCGCGACCCTAGTGAGGATAAAGCGGTTCGGAAAATGGATGGATGGATGGATGGATTATGATATATGGGCCATATACTGTAGTCAGTATATGGCCCATATATCATAATATATATTATGATATATGGGTTTATGCCACATATTTTATTTATATACATATTATTTATTTAAGAAATAATTATAATAAATAATTATTAATAATTATTAATAATTATAATAAAGACTGTATATATAAATATATATACAGTATGTACTGTATATATATTTATATATACAGTACATATTTTATTGAAGATTTGCCTTGAGGAAAATATTGGAGGAAAATATCAGCGCTAAGCATGCACGTCCAGGCGTTTCAAAAAGGTCTTCCGTGGACAGTGCACCACAAATTTATGATACCGCCTGTCATAAAAATGAGGTGAGGTAGTTCAGAGTGCACTCTTTCAATGTCTATGAGCTCTCGCAGTTTTGCGGAGAAATAAGGGATTTCAACCTTAATTCACCTGTTTACACCCACATTTGATCTCGATGATTTTCCAAGAGGTCCGTAATAAATCCAGGATGACTACAATTTACTTAAATTTACTGTTCAGGAATATCAAGTGTAATTTGACATCTGAATTGGTTTTGTAAAAAGTTCATTTCAAAATCATTCATAGCAATAAGAATTATTTAACATTAAAAATATAATTTCACTTAATATAGTGTAACTATTACAGAAACATATTTGATCATCAGTGACGTGGCATAAACCGTACTTTGGGCAAGGTTCTAATAAATTAGCATTGTTGTTAACCTTTTCAGGTACAGCGGTTACTACAGTGGACAGCTTATTATGTTATCAGGTTACAGGGTGCATGAAAGGGTTAATCATAAAAATGACAATAACTGATCATTATGTCATTATTCTAAAACGCGTACATGAGTTGGCATGAAGAGAAAATCTAAAACAATCGGCGTTCCTTGTGCTGCGATTGATTTTCAGCAATAAGATTCCAAGCTTTTCTCCGGCGGTGTCATAACTCGGAGGTGTCAGCTTGCCATGTCCTTGACCTCTCAAATCTTTAGGCTGTGCAATAACAGACGCAGCGCTTGTCTCTTCTCACTGCGATGCACCTGTTTGCTATGCCTGCGCAGGGAACACCGTCAGCAACCTGATTATGATTCTTCCCCCCATTTGTGGGGCCATCCAGACATTTCGTGACGGCCTGGAGTTCTGCTACATCCTCTCTTTCCTCGGGCTCGCAGGTCAGCCTTTTTACAGGTCACATCGAACATATTCACTGCATCGAGTTCCTTTTTCCTGAATCACTGATTCTGTATTCCAACAGCCGTCAGTGTCACAGCAGTAAAAACATGCTGAAGTTATTCTAACGTTTTCATAAAGACTTGAGTGACATTTGTGTGTGTGTGTGTGTGTGTGTGTGTGTGTGTGTGTGTGTGTGTTACTCAGCTGTCGGTGTTGGTTCCTGGTGCTTCCACATGACACTGCTCTATGAGATGCAGGTATGCTGACTCACAGTGAAAAAAAATGAAACAATTCACTGTCGTGATGAAGAAGTGATGGGCAGTCGATCACGCTAACTCTTGAAAAAAAAAAGTGGCAATTCTTTATTCGTCATCATTCACCGGTATGTTCGTAATTTGTTTTGACATGAATGTGAAGAAAAACATTCGACAGGTGAGGTATCTTGAATTTGAGCGATACTGGTTCCAAAAAGAAAAAAAGGTTGGACACCCCTGGTTTCAATCAAGAAGACGTTTATTTTTGAATGAACGTGTCTGCTAATGTTTGTTCAATTACCTTTTTAGTTTTTATGGACTTTACGATGGATTTTGCAATTATGACCAGAATTAATTACAAAGCAATTAACTTGAATTTACACGTTCTTGAGTTTCTTTTCAAAGGAGTCTAGGTTACTCAAGAGAGCTTTAATTTTGGAAACCCCATGGAAATAAAGTTGCACATGAGTATAAAAGAGTATTTAAAAAAAACACATGCTGCTCCCAAAGTGGGCCAAGTCACCTAACCAGATGAAGCCTATCGATAACCGTGTATTTTTTTTTAACCGTTTCACCCCAAGGATATAGACACACAGTGGAGCCCAACAGTGGTCCCCAACTTCCGAGTTTTTCGAGATACAGTCAAACCTCGGTTTTCGAACGTCTCGGTTCTCGACCAATTCAGTTTTCGACCAAAAAGATTTTGAGTTTTTTTATGCCTCGGATGACGAACAAATTTCAGTTCTCGAACAAACTGAGTGCACTTGAATGGACCATTCGACTCCTCTCACCTTCCTTACACGAGGAAGTGATGCTTACTCGGGTTGCTTTCCATTGTGAGCAGACATGTTCAGTAAACATTTTTATTTTAAAAAGAGCTTAGTTTCGGTTTTCGAACAGCCCTCTGGAACGGATTATGTACGAAAACCGAGGTTTGATTGTAATAGTCTTCACTGCACTGTTATTTTTGCTTTAACTTGCGAGCAATGACTTGAGTGTCAAAACCCTCCACTGCACCAGTAAAGTGGAAAAAAAAGGGGGAAGGGGAAAAAAAGTGAAGCCGTGGTTCACTCACAAATGTGTTTACAAATAAATTGTGCAGACAAATATTACTTGTTTTATGTTTCCTGACCTCCATGTGTTATATATTTCAGTTAGTGGTGCCTTGACTGCAAAACAAGTACCAAAGTAACTGAGCATAGCTTCTTGTTCCGCCCTGATCTACGCAAAGTAGTTCATTGTACGTCATTCATAATCTTGCAATATGTCATAAAGCGAGGAGCCACTTTATGCATTCACCAGCATTCATTCCGAGAAGTGCCGAAGTAGGATTTAAAAATGCCAGTGAATGAGGATACATTGTTGCCGAATGCATTAATGTTTGAAAAAAAAAAAAATAGACATCGATGAAACAATACATGCTTTGTTGTCATTTGCAGCTGCTGGACGAGTTGCCAATGATTTACAGCACGTGCTTCTTTGTCTACTGTCTGTAAGTGACTACGGCATTTGGATTTCAAGCTTTCAAAGATTCATAAGACAGTTGACACTTAACACTTCAGTCAAGGGCCTTTAGTTTTGGGGAATTAAACCGGTGTCCTGATTCTCAAGAAAATACGCCTCTAAAATTTGCGTTCAAGACCCTGACATACTTTGCAATACAGTGAAACTCCTCTACAACGAAATCATGTTTGCAGCAAGACATTTTTCACAACAGGGGTTTTTTCACTGTAGCAAATTTGAAACAGGAAAGTGGGAATGGTGTTAATGCATGAAGATTTTTTCACACTAAGGGGGTATTTTCACC
The DNA here is from genome assembly GCA_018466805.1 of Hippocampus abdominalis. Classification (NCBI taxonomy): domain Eukaryota; kingdom Metazoa; phylum Chordata; class Actinopteri; order Syngnathiformes; family Syngnathidae; genus Hippocampus; species Hippocampus abdominalis. The sequence continues at coordinate 2,570,079 of CM031710.1, forward strand.
CATGTAGATTTCGTTGTAGAGGAGTTTGACTGTACAGCAAAGGATTATCGCCAACGTGGATTGTCACTGATGAGCGGAACAAATTGTGTGTTGAATGGAGGTTCGGAATAAAAATACAACCATAAAGTGGAAATATACATCTCATTTTACTAAACACACCTGCATACAGGTACAAAGAAGAGGCAACAGGTGCCTGTGATACCTTGAGCTGTTCTGTTTGTAAATGCTTTAATGTTTGGTACATTTGCACAGTTGCCTTCTGGATGAAATTTGAAATTACCTTGCTTTGCCCATAGCGCTCTCTACAACACTATTAGTAAGGGAAAGCGCTATCTTGCCTGTACAGTACTGTATTCGACAGGAATAATATCAACATTCTAATTTTTTTCAGTTGATGAAAGCAGGGAAATGTGTTTTGCCTATGCATGAAATACCGTAATGGAGAAAGTCTGTGTACGACCCAAATTGCGTTTGTAAATAAACGCAATAATGTTAATGCACTCTCAGCATAAATATAAACATGGATTTATTGATACAGCATGTTATGTACTGTGTCAAGGTGAACATTAAAAAAAAATTTTTTTTCAGATATGAGTGCTTCAAACAAAGGAAGAGCATAAGCTGGTTTCCCGTCACGTTATTATTACTCTTCAGCATTACGGTCACTGTGGTGAGTATTCTTTCTCACTTTGTTGGTCATCATGTACGTGGCACTTGTTGCGCATTCCACGTGACGTTTTTGATATTCTGAGAAGATTTTGTGTCGCAGGTCTACTTACAGTGGAAGGAACCGGTGTTTCACCAGGTAAGCTGATCTGTGTTCTTGCTTGTTGTTTGCTTTTGGGGCTCAGTGGGCCTTTAGTTTGCTTGAGTAAACATTAGGTGTGCTGCATGTCACATGCAGGACCTGGGCCAGCGTCCGGATTGCAGATAAACATTTGAAATGAATTGCACTTACTGAAAATAGAACGAGAGAGCGAGAAACAGCAGTCAGTGAGACAGAATTAAATTTGACACTTTTGACAGTCGCACCATGTTTTTGTGGTTCACTATCAATAAATATATATTTTTTCTCACATTGGTCCACAGCAGGCCTAAAGTACAACACACCACTAAACAGCATTTTTAAAAATGATAACTTTGCTGTGATTAATGTTTTCATTGAAATTCTTGAAGGCATTACTTTGCGGTATAGTGCAATACGGACAGTCAAGTCGTTTAAAATGAATACAAATGACCAAACATTTAACCATCACATGCTTTTCAGAATGGGTTGTCTTTTTCAGGTCATGTATGGTGCTTTAGTTGCTTGTCTCGTGATACGATCTGTCTACATTGTTACATGGTAAGTTGGCCAAGAGAACAATTCACATTGGAAATCAGCGCTCATCAAAAATAACAACTTTACTTTGTGTACCTTTTTCCGATTTGTAGGGTTTATCCATGGTTACGGCCTTTGTGTTACACCTCCTTAGGTGTATTTCTCTTAGGCTTTCTCCTGTGGAACATTGACAATATCTTCTGTGACTCATTAAGGTGAGTTTTCGAAAAGAGATGAGCAATGCATTGTCACTCGAGTTGCTGTAAAGTTTGGACATGTTTCCTCACTTAATACTCAATCTGCACAGTAATGTTGCAAACGTGAAAGAAAATTACATTTTCTAATCGAAACAAAAGACGTTACACTAATAATGCAAGGACCCTAGAAGGCTGTGGAAGAGAGGCGATCCTTTTTCAAGGTTTATAAAATGATACAAGGCGAGACCAACTGTACTACCCGCCATCACTCATGGAAATATGCAATTATGTGTACTACCGTATTTTTCCGGATTACAAATCGCTCTGGAGTATAAGTCGCACCAGCCATAAAATGCAGCATAAAGGAGAAAAAAAAAAACATAAGTCGCACTGGAGTATAAATCGCATTTTGGGGGGACACATTCCAAAAACCATGCATGGCAGGTTAATGGAACACACTAAATTGTCTCTAGGTGAGTGTGAGCGCGGATGGTTGTCCGTCTGTGTTTACCCTGCATTTGGCTGGCAACCAGTTCAGGGTGTCCCCCGCGTACTACCCAAAGGCAACTGGGATACGCTCCAGCACGCTCATGACCCTTGTGAGGATAAGCGGTTCAGATAATAGATGGGAATAGATTTGCGCATTCCCACCCAATAGAAAAGTTTGCGCTTTACTGCATTTCCCACGGGCGGCCCGGTAGTCCAGTGGTTAGCACGTCGGCTTCACAGTGCTTAGGTACCGGGTTCAAATCCAGCTCCGGCCTCCCTGTGTGGAGTTTGCATGTTCTCCCCGGGCCTGCGTGGGTTTTCTCCGGGTGCTCCGGTTTCCTCCCACGTTCCAAAAACATGCATGGCAGGCTGATTGTGCACTCTAAATTGTCACTAGGTATGAGTGTGGGCGTGGATGGTTGTTGGTCTCTGTGTGCCCTGCGATTGTCTGGCAACCAATTCAGGGTGTCCCCCGCCTACTGCCCGAAGACGGCTGGGATAGGCTCCGGCACCCCCCGCGACCCTAGTGAGGATCAAGCGGTTCGGAAAATGGATGGATGGATGCATTTCCCACTATCAAAGTCTCATTTGCCATTCGTCATCCCTTGTACGTGCATCATTGGTGGCTGTAAGAATCGGAAAACGTTTCTTTCGTCTCCTGAAAATCATTACAAACCAGGAATTTGACGCTCACCATGAAGAAAAATGAACAGTGAGACTTTGACTGTGCACCCCTCCTTTTCACTGGGGGAGCTAAGCTGTTGCTGTGGTTGCAAGCCACAAACATCGCGGACACTTAGCATTCTGGAGAGAGCTTCACATGAACACAGACGTACTGTTGTTTCTCATATGCGCGTTAATAGTTATCATACAAGTATACAACATTTCAGGGTGCTCCCTGCATATTCTTTGAAGGTTTAGGATTCACCGTAAACATATGTGCTAATTTTCTTTAGCGTGTAAATTTTACACAACAGTTTTGAATGCCACAACAGCTTGGAGTGACAAATAAACAACTTGAAGTCAGACATGGTTAAGATCTTGGCGCCAAAAAGGTTTATTTACAAACCAAAACGCTAGAGCAACAAAGTACAAGTAACGACACTGGTTACAATGACCAAGGGAAAACGAGACAAACTAGGAACGCTTTCCAAAAGGCAAAGACAAAATATAAACGGAAATCGCTTGTCTCACTTCTGTGAAAAGCGAACTGGACACCGAAGCACTTATTTTGGTTTTTGCCGACTCTGCATTTCACATTAGCGATTTATGTTAGCCACTCCATGTTCCATCTTGCTCAGTGTGTTAGCGACTCCTCGTCTGTCTTTAGTGAAAGTGCAGCTTGTCAGAAGGATATCTTATACGTCGCCACTGATCTGAGGATTTGTTACTTTGAGGAGAGAGCTACGTGGTGCTGCGCAAGCTAGCTTAGCATCAGTAGCTGATTGGTGAGCTTGGGGAATCAGAGCACTTTAAAACACATCAGCTGACGGTGACAAAATCACATTGTCCGAGATGACAATTTCGATCCCAAAATGACACATCGTTTAGCCCGACACAGTATCATAAACTACTAGACCAGTGGTTCTTAACCTTTTTAGAGGTACCGAACCCAACCAGTTAATATGCACATTAACCGAACCCTTCATGAGTAAAAATAAATATATTTTTTTAATAAATTCAAGATATTAAAAAAATGCATTCATTAAAAACTGAAAAAAGTCAATACAATTTCAAGAGATAAGTATACTTTTTTTTTAATTGTACGACGTACTATCACGACAGTCACACGTTGACGACTAAGCGAACTAAATTTCCCACAGCACTGATTGGACAAGCAATGTCATGTGATCATCTGCAGCCAGTGATGGCCAAGTGGGCGTGTCATATCTAATTAACATGTTGAGTCGCTTGTGTCTTATCCTCCATGGCAGAGGCCATGGAGGATAAGACAAACCCCAGAGACCGACTCACTGAACCCCTGGGGTTCGATCGAACCCAGGTTAAGAACCACCGTACTAGACGATTCCCAGTGGAATACATTGCGGCACTAGTTACAACTCTACATTTGTATTTTCATTTTAAATGCATGCATTCATTTAAAGGTGTTTGTACAAAGCAGATGACGGAATTGCGGTTGACTGCAACACTTTTTGGTTATACTGTAACAGCCATGTGAGTCACATTTATCTTGTTCAGGGATGATGACGGTGTTGTTGCTTACTGTATTGTAGAGCCAGTAGAAAAACACTCCCCCCTGGTGTTGGAGTGGTAACACAGTTCCATGCCTGGTGGCATATCTTCACAGGCTTGGGCTCGTACCTGCACATACTTCTCAGGTAAACGCCTCAATCACTTTATCACTGTGATGAAACATGTTCAAGCACATTCACATGTTTCTCCGATTTTTATTTATTTATTTGTAGTTTGCAAATCAGAACAACCTACCTCAAGTACAGACCAAAAGTAAAGGTATGTTGACTATTATTACCTTGACTAATCCATTTATATTATACTGCATTTCAAGTTTTGACAGCAAGGGAAAAAAATTGAGCCTTGATTAATTTCTGAATTTTACCTTGATTTAGTTTTTGTGTGGAGTTTGGCCCACTCTGCATGTTGAACCACAAAGGACAAGCTGAAATGAACGGACCAGCACTGAATAGATGGGTGACCGTGAACTGAAGGACCAGGAAGTGCTGCTCCCTTCTACTGCTGGGAGTTTGCACCCCTGGGGAACTACACCCAGGCAGTCCTCTGCTCTACACTGTAGAGAATTAAGGACAGTTTAGCACTGAGTTTTACTGGAAATTAATTGTTTTTTTGTTTTAAAAATCTAATTTATTAGATTAGCTTTGCTGAAATATTTATGATGTTCATGTTTTTTTTTAATTCATGATACAGTACACTCAAATGACTCATAAAAGAATAAAGATAATCATGATTATTTATTGTTTTGCACGAGAGAGTGTCAATTAACTGTTTTCACGTCATCTTTAATGTGGACCAATGTGATTTTGTAGGTCTGGATTACAGAATCTCATTGAACCCTTTCATGCACCCTGTAACCTGATAACATGATAAAACGTCCACTGTAGTGACTGCTGTACCCAAAAGGGGTCATGTAGTTGGTGACAGATTTTGACTTTCTTGAAACATGAAAGACTGGTGCTTTAAAAAAAAAAAATAAGAATTACATTTTAATTGCCATTGTTGCTTTTTCACTCAAAAGGGAATTAAGAGTTCATCTTGGTCCAGCTTGACAGTATCACGAATACATCAGTACTGCAATAGTTTCGAGACTAGAGTGCTAGCAAACATGTTTAAGAAGATAAAATTAAAGATCTATTTAAGGACCAATGGAATAAATGGAACATTTCAAAATTATTCGTTTTAACGTAGTTGCAGGGGTTGCCAAGCATTTTCAACTCAAGACATCAATGATTCCCCAGAACCTAAACTTTAACATACTATACATCCTGAATCATCCCATTGACATATACTGAATCAAAAGGCTTTTTTTTTAAATCCAGCAAATGTATCCTGCTACCTAAGTTTGGGAAAGTCTGCCATCGTGAATTAGGAAAACTACCCACAGTCAAGTATTAACAATATTTTTCATTTCGACTATATGAAGGGGACGATTCATTTTGATTTTATTGTCTGTGTTGCTACTGTGAAAGTGACCATATAAAGGAAATTCTAACCTGGGCCTTGAAGTAAATTGGTAATACTACAATATACAACATTCATTAAGGTGATGATGTGTTAAGTTTCTAGAGGCGACACTACTGTGAAGCAGCGTGCCACTGTCTCGTGTTCACCGACTCATATGATGAACACACTTGCAAAGATGAGCACAATGTAAGACATAAATATTCAGTTTGTGCCTATATTCCTCACTGGGAGGCATCAACGTGTCATCGCTGTTCACTTCTAGCAAAGGAAAATTATAGCAAGTTATATATGGTTGTTAAATTGGGTGCCTTATTATGTGGGTGTGCAGGTTAACCCACACTGCCTTGTTTGTTCCTTCGAATATTTTGTGATCATATTTCCTTGGTCATTAAAAGAGCATTTTGAGTTAGTACGTCAGAGTGTGATGTGTTCTACTGCTGATTACGTTCCACTGATGTTGATAGTATGTATGTGACCAGAAAAACAATCTTTGCTTTTTCACTTTTTGTGCCAGTATTTAATGTTGACAAATAAAAAAAGAGCATTTATGTCACTGATTATTGTTATGTTGTGTGTTTAGACGGCACGGTCTCGACTGGTTAACACGTCCCCCTCACAGTGAAGACGTCTATAGTTCAATTCCAGGCTCCGGCCTGCCTGAGTGAAGTTTGCATGTGTGGGTTTTCTTTTGTAGTCTGAATTCCTCCCACATTCCAAAAACATGCATGATCGGTTAATTGATGACTCTCAATTGTCATTAGGTATGATTGTGAGTGTGCATGTTTGTCTGTGTGCCCTGCATTTGTCAGGCAACCATTCGCGAGGGTAAGCGTCTTTTTTATTTTATTTTATTTTTTATTCTGGATTTAAGCAACAGTCCCCAAAGGCCGATCATACCCACTGAAAACTATCCATGTAGGCCAGTAGTGTGGGCGCCCAGCATGCCAAACAAGTATTCGTCATATCCCTTTGACCATCAGCCATTGCACCATTCAGAATAGGGTCAAAAGGCAGGCACAGGATCTGTGGCACTGGAACAGGGTCAGTAGGCGGCCGCAGCACTTACGCTAATGATCCAAGAATGTCCGCATCGCTTGTACCACCTGAAGCAGATCAGAAGGCTACCATGTGAATTGTGCCACAGGAAAAGGATCACAAGATGGCCGCGGGACTTGAGCTGCTAACAGAAGGAAGGAAGGCAGCAACAAGACTTAAGCGACTGCCGGAACAGGGTCAATAAGGCGGCCGCAGGATGTGCGGCGCTGGAACAGGGTACCATGGTGGCTGCAGGAAGTGTCCTGCCAGAGCAGGGCCAGAGAGTGGCTGGAGAAAATTTAGCGCCTGTGCCAGGTGGGAATAAGACATGGTACAAAATTTGTCAGGTTTTGCAGCCTATATTGCCATGCTAGAGCAAAGGCTTTGAAGAGCATCCTCCACAGCAAGCAAATTTTCTGTTCAGGTTATTCACTTCTAAGCAGAATGATCCAGCGCAACTCCTCTGCAATGTCCATTTTGTGCTGGATCATTCTGTTATGTTGCAAAACATGCTACAGTACCAAACAGTTGGAAAAACTATCAAACTAAAATGTCTAACCAAAACAGATAACTACAACAAAAGGTAATTTACAAAGTACCAGGATAACTGAATGGTCAGAAATTCTCTCTGAGCGCACACTGGTTCACTACGACCGTTCGGAAACTTGGAGCATTGCTCAAATTTGTCGTTCGGCTATTCAGAGTGCACCAAAAACGTCGGATAAGGACACTGTAGGCCAGTGCTGGCTGCGTCCGGAAATTAATGAATGCGGAGCACACTCGACTTCTCAGAACACACCCACTCTCTAGAGGAGTACAGGGGCTTCAGAGTGAATTTACGAACGTGCCTCAGTAAAGGATTGCCTTGTAAAATAAATAAATAAATAAATAGACATTTATACATGTATAAATGTAAAAATAAATGTATAATATATATATATATATATATATATATATATATATATATATATATATATATATATATATATATATATATAATGAAGGTGGCCCGGTAGTCCAGTGGTTAGCACGTCGGCTTCACAGTGCAGAGGTACCGGGTTCGATCCCAGCTCCGGCCTCCCTGTGTGGAGTTTGCATGTTCTCCCCGGGCTTGCGTGGGTTTTCTCCGGGTGCTCCGGTTTCCTCCCACATTCCAAAAACATGCATGGCAGGCTCGTTGGGCACTCTAAATTGTCCCTAGGTATGAGTGTGAGCGTGGATGGTTGTTCGTCTCTGTGTGCCCTGCGATTGGCTGGCAACCAATTCATGGTGTCCCCCGCCTACTGCTGGAAGACTGCTGGGATAGGCTCCAGCACCCCCCGCGACCCTAGTGAGGATGAAGCGGTTCGGAAAATGGATGGATGGATGGATATATATAATGAATTATAATTTTTATATGTATACATATAAAAATTATTATGATTTATTTATAAATTTATAAACTATAATAATATGAAAAAGAAAAAGTGTGTGTGTGTGTAGACAGTATAATTTTCTGACATTATAATACCTCACAACATTGAAATAGATACAGTATACTGATTTCTTTTTTTTAATACAATCGTATCATTATCATGTGTGAACAAACACGTCACATTTGCGTGCGTGGGCTGTTTTACTGGAATCATGACACATGACAACAGCCGGCAGGCCAGGGCTGCAGAGATTACTTGACAAGGTAGTGTGAAAACATGGAGTTTGATGCCAATCTTTACTCACTCACTCCGGTGATTTATTTATTGTATCCACATGACGGAAGCGTTGAAACACGTCAATGAATTTTTTGGAGGCATGGACATTTCATGCCCGAAAATCAGACAATACCATCTTTAACATCTTTGACGTCTGCTGACTCATTCTGGGAATCCCAAATTGAGCAAGTTTTATATGCCACTCGACTGCTTCTGCTTCTGATGTAACGTTACGCATTACACATTTAAACACGTCGCCTATTTGTTCGAATTACCCCCCCCCCCTCCCTTTTTGGTTGAATGTCACGCTATAAATTTTATAAATGATTAAAACTGCAAATGATAAATGGATGAGTCATTTTATAAAAAGAAATCGCTAGCTGGTGATGTTTCGAATAGATTTATTTGGTTAGCGCATGCATTTGTGGTGTATTCTCTGTCATTGTATTTTATTTATCCTAGCTAAAATATAGTCACGGTTAGCGCAGGCATTTGTGGTGTATTCTCTGTCATTGTATTTTATTTATCCTAGCTAAAATATAGTTACGGTATGTTATTTTACGACTAGTTCTCTCAGATGTACAGCACTTTGGAACGGAACCTTCAAGTGTCCCTCCGCGTATCTAAAATCCTGACGCCTGACACGTGGGACGTCATAATTGCATTACGTGATGTTGTACAGTTTAAACGTGTGTGTAGATGGACGTGTCACGGAAGACGTTTTATTTATGTGAAAGTTGATGTTATCGCCTACAAAACTGTGTCAAATCCGTCATCCCATCTGTGCGTGTTACGTGACTCAAGTCACCTGAATTTGAGATGTGCAATAATTATATTTTTGTGCTCTTTGCGCATTGTTCATTGCAAAGTATGTGACAAAATGGATCAGATGTGGCCAAGTTGTGATCCGAGAGACGTGCGGTTCAATTACCAGGCCTTACCTCGCTTCGCGGAGCAAGGTCCGACCCTCGCTGGTCCGGATATGTTCAACGGACCTCAGGCGGTCATGCCGCCGGTCTACATGAATAGTGCTGCAGGCTTTTACAGTCATGGCCAGGTAAGCATGCTGAGATGCAGACTGCTTCCGTTTTACTTGAAGCATACCGAGTAACATGAACTTTTGGGTAAACATGTGCCACGGATCGAGTGTTTGTGAATGTATTTTAACAAAGTAAAAACATATGCTTACAGGGTTTTATTTTTAATATTGGAAAAGTAGAGTGACACATCTTGGCATAATTTCACCTTTTTTTTTTGAGTTGTGCATGCTTTTCATTTGACATTGATTCGTTTTCACATCAGCACATTGTACACTTCCATTTTACACAAAACTGAGCACAAATGTTATGATACACAATACAAAAGTTTCAGGATGATGCAGTACAGTTGTACTACACTAAAAACGACTTTATACATACAAAAATAAGACCTACCATTGGTCAACAGCAAATGGCAATCAGATATGTCTTTATGTCTCCCTAAATTAAAAATGTTAAACAATTATAAAATTGCCTTTGCTTTTTTTTCCCCGACCACATCAGGTTTTTCAGGTGTTTTCATTTTTGTTTAAGTTTTACTGGTAAAACAGAGTTTACCATGCGTAATAATGTGTAATTTATAGCTATTATGTTTCAGAAAAAAAATTCCCATCTGTTGTGCAACTTAACCCGTAATTCTTAAGTACTGTACTCCCAAACATATTGCTATATGACATATATTGATGTACAAACCCAAATCTGACAAAGTTGGGACATTGTGTCCCAAAATGAAATACAGTGATCCCTCGCTCTAACGCGGTTCACTTTCCGCGGCTTCGCTGTTTCACGGATTTTTTTAGTGCCGTTTTTTAATGCTTTTAACCCTTTAAATCAGAACGCGGCGGCGGCGATGCGTGTCGACAGTACAGTATTTCCAAAAACTATTATAGTTATTTGTTGAAAATGGGCTTTTTTTGTAATTGGGCCTGAAAACAGGTTTTGGTCTTTGATTTCATTGCATATATAGTTAAGTATTGTATAATAACTGTAAAAAAATAAAGTTCACTACTTCACGGATTTCACTTATCACTGGTTCTTTTTGGAACATAACCCCCGCGATAAACGAGGGATTACTGTAAAATTAAATTAAAAACAGCATACAATAATTTGCAACTCATCTTCAACCTATATTGTATACATGACAAAAACAAGATAAACTGACAAACTTTATTGCTATATAGAATGATTAATTTAAAATTTTATAGCTGTAACACTTCCCCAAAAAATTAAAGACAATGTCATGTTTATCACTAACATCCCTCTTTCTTTTAGAAATATTCAATCAACATTTGTGAACTGAGAACACTAATTGTTGGAGCTTTATAGGTGGAATTCATTCCCATTCTTGCTTGATGTACAGCTTCAGCTATTCAGCAGTCCGGGGTCTCCATTGTCATGTTTTTCCCTTCATAATGTGCCACACATTTTCAATGGGAGAAGTGTCTGCACTGCAAGCATGCATGTCTCGTACCCGCACTCTTGTACGATGAGGCCACACTGTTGTAACATGTGCAGAATGTGGTTTGGCATTGTCACGCTGAAATAAGATGGAACTTTGCATCCATAACAGTCCGCATTTGGTCAAACATTTCCACCTTGGTCCGGAGGACACCACATCCCACAATTTCCAAAAACGATTTGAAATATGGACTCGTCAGACCACAGAACACTTTTCCACTTTGCATCAGTCCATTTTGAATGAACTCGGGTCCAGAAAAACCGACTGTGTTTCTGGAAGTTGTTGATAAATGGCTTTTGCGTTGCATAATAGAGATTTCAGTTGCAGTTATCGGATGTAGCGCCGAACTGTATTTACTGACATTGGTTTTCTGAAGGAGTCCCTGAGTCCATGTGGTGATATAATTTTTTTCCCGGACAAAGTATCATTGGAAGCTATACATACCCCGATGATCCAAAAATAATAGATTGGCCAACTACTGCAACACAAACATCTTAATATACAGGTTGTCCATAAAGTCTCTTTATCATTTCAAAAAATTTATGAAAAATGCAATTGATTAGATATTTTATTCAGATTTGTTCTATTGTATTCAGCATTTATTAAAGTTTTTTTTAACCTCTTTTAATACACTTCTACATGGGCACCATTAGTTGCACGAAGCACATCAAGACGGTACTCAATTTCTTGCCCTGTTCGCTGTAGAATAGCCTCATCAATTGTGGCAATGGCATCAGTAATCTTTTGCTTTAGGTCAGTAATGTCCCTTATCTTTGTTCGATACACGATATCTTTAATTTAACATAGCCCCATAGAAAGAAGTCCAGGGGAGTGATATCTGGTGAATGTGGCGGCCAAGGAATTGGCCATCCCTTCCAGTCCACCGGTCTGGAAATGTTTGATTGAGGAACCCACGAACATGCAGCCCCCAATGTGGTGGTGCAGCATCTTGCTGAAAAATGATGGTTGGTTGAAGGTCATTCAGTTGTGGTGCCACATATTCAGTTCAAAGATCAAGGTAAACATTGCAGAAATACATGTGTCGTTGAATAAAAATGGACCAATTATAAACAAACAAACAAACAAACAAACAGGATCCCTGAAACACACAAATGCAGTGTGATAAAAAAAAAACTTGAATAAACACTGAATACAATAGAACAAATTTGAATAAAATATCTAATCAATTGCATTTTTAATACATTTTTGAAATGGTAAGGAGACTTTATGGACACCCTGTATATCTGCTCTATAGTTTTTAGGACATTATGATCCACAAGTATAACAGATGAATGGTAAATAGGCTGTCACTTATATAGCGCTTTTTAACCTCGGGCACTCAAAGCGCTTGGCACTGTTACCTCATTCACCTACTGATGACGGAGCATCAGGGGCAACCCGGGGTTTCAGTATGTTGCTCAAGGACACTTCGACATGGTCGCAATGGCCAGGGATCAAACCAACCAACCTCTGGGTTGGGAAATGACCACTACCACTGAGACATTTCACCCGTTAAGTTTTCACACGGCGGCCTGGTAGACCAGTGGTTAGCACGTCGGCTTCACAGTGCAGAGGTACCGGGTTCGATTCCAGCTCCGGCCTCCCTGTGTGGAGTTTGCATGTTCTCCCCGGGCCTGCGTGGGTTTTTTTCCGGGTGCTCCGGTTTCCTCCCACATTCCAAAAACAGGCATGGCAGGCTAATTGGACCCTCTAAATTGTCCCTAGGTGTGAGTGTGAGTGTGGGCATGGATGGTTGTTCGTCTCTGTGTGCCCTGCGATTGGCTGGCAACTGATTCAGGGTGTCCCCCGCCTACTGCCCGAAGACAGCTGGGATAGGCTCCAGCACCCCCCGTGACCCTAGTGAGGATCAAGCGGTTCGGAAAATGGATGGATGGATGGATGGAAGTTTTCACACCTCCAATCCCCTCCAAAAACAGTCATCCGAAAGGGTTAACAGTGATGATAAGCCAAAAGGAAAATGGTAAAAATGGCAATACAGGTAGAATTTTTAAAGTTAGTTTAAATGTTACTTGTCTGGCCTTTTTTTTCCTTTCAGTCTACGAAATATATAGAGTAGTTGTCAAGACATGTAGCGGCAGAAAAAAAGTCAGTTTGCTTTCTAAGCATTGCCCATGTGATGTTGCTGACCTTACACTGCAATTCAATTCTGATTGTGATACATGTATGTATCCACCCATCCAAACTGGGATAGGTGGATACATAGCGAAGTAGCTCATGTATTTTCATGTGTTCAAGCACGTCACTGTTTCATGTTATGTTGTGAAAATACCGTCGTGTGGCAGGCTAACCCCTCATGTTTTTTTTTTCCACAGCAAGTGCCGTATTGGTGGCCTGTGCAAAACTTCGTTCCGCCGACATCAGTAAATTTTGCTGCTGCTCCTCCACAAATGGTAAGACTTGACGTGGCCGCTCAGTCTGGAGGAAAATTAAAACATGTATACATTTCTTTTCAACTGTCACAGTTTTTCATTGCTCTTTTTTCCTCTTTGTCAGATGGGAGGCACAACAATGATGATGCAAGGGAACCCAAATCTTACGCCTGGTGTGTTTATGTAAGTGCCAAACATTTTGAACCGCAATATTGATTTCCAGTGAAACCTTCGAACGTCAACACTCCTGTTCAGATGTCAAAAGGAAAAAAAATAATTATAAAAAATATTTCTCACGAAACCCTGTTGCTCCAACCTCCATCATGCTCAACGTCTGTAAGATCTTCGTCACCTCTTGCGACGCTTACGCTCAGTGACCAAATGAGTTCTGCTTTTTAGTTTTATTTCTTTAAAAGAGTAAAGATGAACCCTTTCATGCACCCTGTAACCTGATAATATTATTAGCTGTAACCGCTGTCCCTGAAAGGATTAATTAGATTTCATTTGATTTGAAAGTCAGATGCATTTCCTCTTTATGTGATTTAATTCACTTGTGAGCACAAACACATTCTTTGCTGTGTCCGTGGCCATTCTCACCATCAAAGTAATTGTGTGTTGTGTGTGGAAGTATGAACGTGTTAGGCCCGCTCGCCGCTGTGCGCGAGTTGCCACTCGCTTACACACACATTTCAACACCAGGGTGTTTTTTTCAACCCGCAAAAACAGTTTGCATGTGCCGCCATCGGTTCATCGGCACATTTTTCAACTTCTGCCTCTGGCAGAACTTTGCCGACATCCCAGAGGAGGTGGCAGACACTGAGGGTGGTTATAAAGCTCCTTGGTAGCTGGATGAGGTCACCCAGAGTTCCAAACGGCTCTGGATTTTATGGGGGTGTCCCGGTTGACACGCCTCTGCAACATGGACATCCAGGACAGTGTCTCTGGATCAGCAGACAATGGTGGTAGTTCCCCTTTTTAAGAAGGGGGGACCGGAGCGTGTGTTCCACCTAAAGGGGGATCACACTCATCAGCCTAACTGGTAAAGTCTAGGGGTGCTGTTGAGGAGAGCCGTGGAGCAGACTACCCCCAACAAGAATGAACTTGATAATAATAATAATAATAATAATAATAATAATACATTTAATTTATAAGTGCCTTTCAAAACACTCACGGACACTTTACAATCAAAACAAGAACAATAAAACCACAGATAAAACTTGCCCATAAATATTTTGTTTTTTCTTGTTATCATGTTAAAAATCACGAAAAGCTTGACAACAAATTGTGAAAAATACTGAAGGTTTTAACTCATTTAGTACCAGCGAATTCTAGACCAAGTCTGAAAAGACGTTTAAAAACGTCTTTGGGAGTTTGGGAGTTAATGAGCTTTGTCATTGGCTGTCTACTGGTTCATGGTATATCCCGCCTACTGAGATAGCTGGGATATGCTCCAGCACATCCGCGACCCTCATGTGGATAAAACAGTTCAGATAATGGATGAATGGATGCATTACAATTAAATTTAAAATTGAATCATGGGTTAATCTTCTGTTTCGCTAGTCATGAACCTCACTACACAACACTGCCAACGTGGCCGCCAAAAATGCCAAACTATCGCCAAATATTAATCTGAGGACAGCTTTTTTCCATATTCAGTTTGAGGGGAACAGGAATCCGATCTGAGCAAAGCATATTTCTGTATAAAATATTGAGAAATCAGCATGCTAAAGATGACGGGTGTTTTTGACTTCCGAGTATAGGTTGAACATTGGAATCCTGGGCATTTCAAACCCCAATTGTCTTGCAAAACCGCTAAAAAAAATATCAACAATAAAAAATTTTTTGAAAATTACTCAAGTATGTTTGATGAACTTCAAAAAACACATTTTTTCTCCATTTTTTTTGTCTTCGCTAATAGGAGAGATGCCGACGATGAGGTGGAGCATCAGTACATAAAGAAACCTCCAAATGCCTTCATGGTGTTTGCAAGGAAGCATCGCAAAGCACTCATGGGAAAACTGGATAAGAAAGACAGCGCCTCCGTCAATGTCATCCTGGGAGAAATGGTAAGTGTGCCCCTAATCGGAGAATATACACAAGCCACAACTTTAGGTCCATTGCAGCTGAACAAGACAAAGAGATCCAACACAGGAGCAAATCATCTTACTTCCAAATATATCAATAGTTTACCACAGTAACAGTTCTTTTTGTCAGTATTTGTGAGTTAACATGTTTATTTTTGTTCTCTAACACTGTCAATTTGTGTCCACAGTGGAATTCACTACCACAGCAAGACCAGGCCAAATACTATGAGGAAGCAGATGTTGAGAGACGACGTCATGCCCAGTTGTATCCCAACTGGTCAATGTGTGACAACTATGTGTGTTGAATTTTATTTTGTGTAATAACGTCTAAAGTACACTGATGGGGATGTCTTGTTTGTATTTGCTCACGTCTGATTCTTATGTAGGGCAAAAAGAGGAAGAGGATGAGGGGAAATGCCACTGTTACAGGTAATCTTTTGTTTAGCTTGCATCATGTCACACAGGTTAGTAATCAACAAGATCATTTACATGTGGGTTTGTATGTTTACAAATTTCGTGAGTAAACATTATATTTCAGCGATATGTAGCTTACATGTCTTGTCCAAATGTGGCAACGCGTGCATATCACCTTGTCACATTTTTTTTTCAGTTGTATATTTGTTAAAATCGAGGACGGTGGTTCTCAAAAATTTTTTACACCGAGTGCACTTTAAAAAGCTTATCCCTCCAATTGCCACTATCATGTTCAATATTAAAATACAAAAGCGTAGTAGGCATAAGTGCTATTAAAAAACAACAGGTAAAAATTATATTTAATGTTATTGTCAGCTACTGTAACCTCTTGCACCGTTTAAATAGTAACGTTCGTAAGCCCACTGAGCGCCGACATTAGCGAGTGTTTGCAAGGGTGCCGGATAAAGATTTTTCGCCAGGGTTCATTTGAGGTGGCAAACGTTCACTATATGTTCACCAGATGTTCGCCTGAGCTGATGTTCTGAAAAATCATTAATTCTTTCATTCCACAAAACGTGCTTGTACGTCTTTTTAAAAATTAGGCCCCGCCTACCAAGGACGTACTTGTAAGTCTTTTTTTGCGTCATAGAGAGGAGGACAGTCTGATGCAATCTGAATGAAAATAAGCCGTTTGCATTGTAAAGCATGTAAAAAAGCGACCACTAGGCGTCAGTGGTGCCTCACGTGCTTGAAATGCATGCTTTTACAAAAAGCTGTTTTTCTCCGTTTTTTGCCCAGGAATCGCCATTTTCATGAAACTTAGCCATTTTGTAATGCCGATTGCTGAAGAATGGAAAAAGATAGAAACAAATGTTTTTTTTTCTGCTGAAAGAAGAGTACAAACTTTATTTTGGTAGGCTTGTTTATATTGCATTCGAACCAAATATTCTGTGGGCCTTGCAAGATCAGTCAAAATCCAGTAAAACGCTGGGATTGGAGGGGTTGCTTCAGTGAAAATGGCTGGGATTGAATGAGTTAAAATAAAAAATTTAAACGCTTGGCGAACGGTTGCGACCTTGAACGAACCCTGCCTTCGGACGCGCATTCGCTATCTTGCCAACACTCACAAACGGGCTTAATTAATACTGCATCTGAATAGCAACGTGGTTATTAGAAGAATTGTTTCCTGAATTCTATCAAATTCTACAACATTGTAATTTCACTGACTTTTTATTTTTTGTTGTTTTAGTGTGTTGGCGAATGCACGTGTCGGGCAGAATCCTTTTAGGTTACAATTGGTTTCTGCTAATAATCACCACTAGATAGCGTAGGAACACGAACGGGTAAACAGCTCAATGGGGAATATAAAGAGACTGTAAACACCATATATAAGGCGCATTGGATTATAAAGAGCGGCCCGGTAGTCCAGTGGTAGAGGTACCCGGTTCAATTCCAGCTCTGGCCTCCCTGTGTGGGTTTTCTCCGGGTACTCTGGTTTCCTCCCACATTCCAAAAAACATGCATGGCAGGCCGATTGAACACTCTAAATTGTCCCTAGGTGTGAGTGTGGGCATGGATGGTTGTTCGTCTCTGTGTGCCCTGCGATTGGCTGGCGACCGATTCAGGGTGTCCCCCGCCTATTGCCCGAAGACAGCTGGGATAGGCTCCAGCACCACCCGCGACCCTAGTGTGGGTAAAGTGGTTTGGAAAATTAATGAATGAATGGATTATAAGGCGCACTGGCTTTTGAGAAAATGGAATGCTTTTGGATGCGCCTTATAGTGCGGAAAGTATGGTCAACTGTAATGCTAAGTTAAAAAAGGACAAAGTGAAGATTGTGGTCAGGAGCCTGGGCCACAAAAAAAGAATTTAGCATGCAAAATGTCAAGCAAATCACACAACCATGATATTGTTCTGGGTGAGTGTCTTGTGTCTTCAACACTGACAATGATCGAATTCCCAAAAATGATTTTCAAACGGGTGTTGTCTTGGACTGATTCAAATCTTTCTCGTTCACCAAGATCCTGAAGCTCCGCAGCCCACAAGGATGTGTATGGCTCCAGTCCAGACGGGCATGATGGGACCTGAACGATACCCTACGCAGGGAGAATCACAGTCTGTGAGCAACATTGCATGTTTACAACAACAGCCGCCTAAAGCCAGCCTTCCTGCTTTTGTGCATAACTTCATGCCTCCAGCTGCTCCGACTTCATCCGGGATGGAGTTTTCACAGCTTCTGAGTGGTGTCAATTACATGCCCCTGCCCCATGAAAAACACACCCGACCATTGACTGTGAATTCGTCTGAGCCTCAGAGCTTAGAGGAAGAGCTGCATGTAATACTGGAGCGATTTGAGGAAGAATCTTCCACGACACAGACTGAGCAGTCTGCCGCGGCGCTGAATTTGGAAGAAGAGCTCCAAAGCTTGCTGGAGCGTTTTCAGAATAAGCCCTCAACTGCACAGTTAGGCACAGACAAGCTCCACTGCGTCTTTGAGGGTTTAGGAATCACTGCCGCTGAGACTGGAGGGTGTTGAGGGTCACGCAAAGGGGTGGGATGGTGGAGCCGACTTATGAAGTCAAAGGAAGTGCTCGAGAATCTCCAAATTGCACAACAGACTTTACTGTGTGTGGTTCATCGTCACAATCATTAATGAATCCTCAGTTTACAGCGTGTTTTTTTGTTTTGTTTTGTTTTTTAAATCATGGACATGCCACAGCACTTTATTTTCTTCTAAGATGCCATCGGTTTCACATGGGAATGCACACGAAGCAAGCGGCTCCAAATGCAATATCTGGACTTGTGTTCAAAGCCTGCGCAGCTGGCCCGGATGTTTATGGACGGCAATGTCTTCATCCACTATCCCCCACCAGTACCGGTTGGATTATATCATACGACAATCACCTCGGTCAGTGCTTCAAGACATTGGTTCTGCCTGCTGCCTGATACATACTCTTGGAACGATACATATAATATACATACAGTGGTACCTCTACTTATGAATGTCTCTTCACTTCTACTTTTACTGTTACGAGACGCTTCAAATGAAAATTATTGCCTCTTGTTACGAAAGAAATTTCAAGATATGAAAGATAAAAATACAGTATGGGCTGCTCCTCGTATCTCAGAGTTTCCTGAACGCAACACACTTATACCTGCTCTGCCATTGGCTAAGAAGGACCTCATGTGTCCATGTGTATAGATAAAGAGATGTGTGTCTATGCATCATCCTCATCATTCATCCCTCGGGCCATGAGCCATTCTGATCGTTTTACGTAAATGTGACCCACGCAGAAAAAGTGTTCACCAGTCCGGCAATCGCTCACAATGCTGATGTTTGCCTTGGACATTTTTGAAGGATTGTTAAAAGCCAACAAAAGCAAACGTCGTTGGATCAGTTTTTTACAAAACGCCAGGCAAAAACTTCTGAGAGAGAGCATGCACTAAAGAGGGCAAAAAACGAGGACACAGTTAAAAGTTAAATGACCATCATTTTTATCCTTTGTTCTTTGTTTTTTACATTATGCACAACTCTCATGTATTGTGCAATAATCTAATTTTAACATGTATTTGTTACATATTTTGATGCAATTTTATGCTTGAGAAAACATTTATGTCTAAATTTTTGGTGGGCTTGGAACGGATTAGGGCATTTACATGGAAAACGTGTCTCTACTTACAAAATGTTATGGTTAAGAAATTTCTTCCAGAACCAATTAATTTCATAAGTAGAGGTACAACTGTATAGGAATCTGGCATTTACAACCTGCTTTTGAAAGCCTTTGACCATTTTAATGTCACCGGATCCTGCCCTCACCCAATGAAAAAATCACAACACATAAGCAACCCGCTCAATGACTTTCAGTTCAGCATTTCAGATCTCGAGTCCT
This sequence comes from Hippocampus abdominalis, assembly GCA_018466805.1. Classification (NCBI taxonomy): domain Eukaryota; kingdom Metazoa; phylum Chordata; class Actinopteri; order Syngnathiformes; family Syngnathidae; genus Hippocampus; species Hippocampus abdominalis. The sequence goes on from CM031710.1 coordinate 2,589,764, forward strand.
CACTCAAACCCTTCACTTCTCACAGCTGATCAAGAAGCACACACCTCTGCCACTTTTGGGACTGAAAGACTCTTTAGGGATGAGGTTCGGCTTCCAACTTTGAAGCTCAGGGAGAGCTTCCGTGCTGGAATCTCATTAAACTTCTCAATTGTAAAAAAAAAAAAAAAGCGTCGCACTCACTAAGTACTTCAACGAACTTGGTATTTGCGCTTTATATGCTGCACACACCTAACCTCCTAAACTATTAATTGACATTGTATATACTAATCTGTAAATAGTTTTCTATCCTATACACATGTATACAGACTATATAAAATATAACACTTGTATATTGTAACGTTGTTGTTTATCGTTGTACATAACAGATGACGCATCACTTATGTTGCAGTATATAATTTATTTTTGCACTTCTGATTAGGTGCTAGCTGCATTTCATTGGCGTTGTACCTCTACTCTGCACAATGACAATAAAATAATATATTGGTCTACCTGATTCTAAATTTTGTGGATTATTTATCATGCACCGAGAAGTGTAATCCTGAACAAGATTATTGAGAGCAGCGCCGTCATCAAGACTCAGGCGTCTGTTTTGTCAGTGACTTCTCAATACTGCATTTTTTTTAGCTCCTACCCCTTATGTTCAATAGATCATTTAAGATTATGAAGTCTAATCTTTTTCCAAAGTCATTGCTGTCGCTGTGTAGTCGGGTTAATAGCTTTTTGGTGGATCCATGATGTTTAGCTAACAGTTCGAGCCCTGTTTAGCTAACAGTTTGATCACTGTTTAGCTAACAGTTTGAGCACTGCTTAGCTAACAGTTTGGTGCAGGGGGAAGCATTGTGAAACAATCCAGGGACTCTCCTGTCTTTTTCAACAACATCCTTTTTTTAATCCTGTGATTATTAGTCTCATAATAGCAGACTGCCGCAACAAGCCCAAGCCTGTTGTCTGTTTTCCTCTTAGGTGTTCTCGAACACCAAATGTACATTTTTTTGGACTGTGGGAGGAGTACCCAAAGGGAATTTAAGCACAGGAAACTCCTTTATAGAACGGTCCCAGCTGAACTCTGAATCATCTTGCTGTGAGGCAATTGTTCGTACTGCAGATTTCTGACCAAAGGTATACTCGCAGCAGGCCATTTGAAGTGGGCCAGGGTTACACCTCAGTTGAAGAAAAAAATATTTTTGAGAGGTGAAGTAAAGAATAAACTGATTATATTTGCACAAATTTCCACACCGTGTAATAGCAAAGGATGTATTTGATCAACATTCGACCAACCTTTACCTTACTCTATAAAAATAAATCGAATTTTATATATACAGTATATGGTTTTGTATTTCCATTCCAAATTGCATACATTGCAAAGAACTGTACGATGACGCTTTTCCGCATTCCGTGACTAAAGAAATCAAATTGTCATTCATTTCAAATGCGAAACTTGATATTAGCCAGGCAAACGTTCAAAGAACATTTTACGGTACTTATGGCCAAACTGTAGCACTTGAACTTGTTGGAACTACCGGTATACATCTTAAAGCTTTCTTGTCTGGTCAAAGAGCACACAACACAATCTGTGCTGACAGCACATTTGACAATAAAGTTGTACTTGATAAAATTATGACACAGACAAAGTAACAAAGCCAAATCCTCTTTTCTCACGGCAGTGATGTAAACAATGTATGTTGTAACAGGAACTGACGGAACGATAATTATCTGGTAACACGTCGGCCCAAAAAGAAGCTCAGATTTAAATCAGGCTAGATTTTCTCTATTCCTCATGAGTAGCAGAGCACACTCATTTGTGATACTGTACTTTACCCTGTCCGATAAAGTAAATAAGGTCAATAAAACATACCCATGATTGCATGTGTGGCCATTGGCCACTGACTCCTTTTATTCATTACATATTCAGTCAAGTTGACTAAATCGGTTTAGTTCCCTTTTGGCGATGATGAAACTCGAATTTATACATTTCCTGTATGGCAGAAGAAGAATGCCTTGTTTTGGTTTGTGGTCATCTTACGTACGTTTCTTAGCTGATTCATCTTCATGACATTAAACTGGTCTCATGATGAGAAAGAGTAAGTATCTTTCTGTCACATTTCCCGTTCAAGTGCACATTTGTTGTCAATCAACCATTGTTTGGTATACAGAGCCAAAACAAAATTTCTGTGTTCACCGCGCACAGTATTTGTGTACAATAGGCCTCTTAAGACAATGATGCGATCACCATTACTTTATACACTAGTTGCTGCTGTCATTCGTCAGAGCAGTTGCATCACCTTCCTTGTTTTTTGCCTTCCATATTGTGTATTACTTAGAAATTCGTTTTAGTCAATATGCATTTCACATATTGCATCAGCACGATGTGTGTTTTTTGTTTTGTTTTAGTCTTCATTTTTGTTTGTCTCTCCGGAGACTTCCGACATGTTGCCTACCGTAAAGTTTGGGACGATTACAAATTCAGTATATGCTTGCATAAGCTTATACATAAGTGTATACTAAACAAAAAGTGAGCGTAGGCGATTGTTAACAAATCTGTTTTTGTGCGAAATTGAGCGTCTTGATGCATTTGATTTAATAAAAGCTAGTGAAACAGTACACAACTTTCCAAGTACCAGGTATGATCCGGCCTCCCTGGAGATGTTCTCCCGGCTTGCGTGGGTTTTCTCCGGGTGCTCCGGTTTCCTCCCACATTCCAAAACAATGATTCAACTGCGTGGATTTGTATTGTGATGCTATGCCCGAAGACTGCTGGGATAGGCTCCAGCACCCGCGACCCTAGTGAGGATGAAGCGGTTCGCCTCTAAATTAGCGGTATATGGTATTTTATTCACAGTTGACTCCAACTAAAATGAACACATTATTTCCAGTGTAGCTGCAAATGCTTGACTGGAATTTATATCGCTGCAAAGCATAAACAAAGGCCATAAAAAGTCGTACAGCCAAAATGACAAGTCCATATTTGGCAATAACTGCAATGTACTGTTACAAACTATAATGTGGAAATGGATGGCACGCCAAGGGAGTGGTTACATGTTTTGTTCGTATGGTGTTGTAATATTGGTATTTTCCCATGCCAGTTCTCAGCTGTTGGTATTGTTGTTTTTAACCCTTTCAGGGACAGCGGTTACTCCAGTGGACATGTTATCAGGTTACAGGGTGCATGAAAGGGTTGAAATCATCCAGCTGCTTAACACTTCAATGTAAAATTTCAGGTTAAGTGTGAGTATCTTCGTATTATTCGACTGAAAATATTCTTCCATCCATTTTCTAATCCGCTTATCCTCACAAGGGAGTGCTGGAGGCTATCCCATCTTTCATCGGGCAGTGGGCAGGGTCACACCCTGAACTGGTTGCCAGGCAATCGCAGGGCACAGAAAACATGTTTGTGCTTGAAAAATTTGAAAATACTTTGATATCCATATACATTATCAAGAAAATCTATACTATAATAGAAATTTTTTTCCTGCCTTATTTTCACAATGTCAACAAATGGACACTTTTGAAAGAGTAATTATTGATCAAATATTCAGATGCATATGTTAAGTCGCAAAAATATTGCACAAGAGGACATTCCAGTTTCAAAAAGATCCTCCAAACTGCTTTCAATGTGTGTTTTTGCTTTTTTATTCCAGATTATTCTGATGTGGGAAATCAATCCTGGTAATTAAGTACACTTCCACAGTAAGATATGAGGGCTCCCGCGTTGTACTGTATTTATTTTGATGTAATTACAAATAGTGTTAAATTGAGTTCAAATAAAAATCATCATCAGAATTCCACGATATTTTATTGTTAATCTGCCTCAGCATAATTTGTCAAATCACAATTACGGGGCTTGTTGTGGAAAACTTTGAAGTCGGGTGAGTAATCAAACCCAACTTCCTCTTTATCCATATCAGGACAATTGCGGTTTCTCAACAGCGAAACATTTAGGCTATATAAGAAGTGCGATGAGCACAGAAAGACAAGTGGAATAGATTGAGGAAACATGAGCTCTCTTCACCTGACCGTTTTACTCTGCCTGGCAGCTGCGGTTTACTGTGGGCCCGTGTCGCATTTGACAGCGCAAGATGACACTTTTGCAGAGGTATGTGTTTTTATTGCTCTTTTATGATTTTACTATCTGAGCAGGTTGATATCTCCCATTTAGGTGGACAATCTGCCAAACGTAGAGCGCACATATTTTACTCCGTAAAATCTTTTTGATGATAAAGTTGCCTTCTTTTACAGAACTACCTGAGAAAATTCTATGACCTCACGGACGAAAGTGGCCCATCCGCCCGACGTGGGTTCAGTCAACTCAACAAAAAGTTGAGTGACATGCAGAGATTCTTCAGATTAAAAATCACAGGAACGCTGGATGAGGACACCATGGAGATGATGAAGAAGCCCCGCTGTGGCGTTCCGGACGACAAGGTTGCCCGTTTCTCGACTTTTGGAAACGAGTGGCAGAAAAATAGTCTGACATACAGGTAAAATAAATGATTTTCAATCGTCCAACAGTGACAAACTGAATTTTGTGTTTTTGACATCTGGGATAAACTCCAGCTCACGTGTGCCATACAACATGATTTGCCATAAAAATGAATAAATAGGGTGTAAGTGACAAACTGCGTAGTTATTGCATATGGTCCATATAATGTGTTTTTGTTGATCTGCAGGATAGAGAACTATACACCAGACATGTCCGTGTCAGAGGTCGATTACTCCATCGAAAAAGCGCTGGACGTTTGGGCCAAAGTTACTCCTCTGAGATTCACGAGAATCTACAGTGGCACGGCGGACATCATGATCTCATTTGGTGGCCTGTGTAAGTACAGAATCAGAATGATCCGCTTCAGGATTAGCGGTGTTGAAAATGGACGGACGGATGGATGGATGGATGGATGGATGGATGGATGGATGGATGGATGAATGGATGGATCAATCTCAGTTTGGGCCTTTCTGTGTTGAGTTTGCATGTTATCTTTCAATTTTCCCCACAGGGTGAAAATCAATCAATCAATCAATCAATAGATCTATAAATTGATGAATTAATATGAATCTTTTGTCCTTATAACTAACTGACTTGTAGTAAAGCTGTATTCAAGACGGCTGGGATATTTTACAAGCAATAAGGCAACTGAAATTGTTTGCCAGCAGTCCTGACAACAAATCTTTGGCCGCGTCGATCAATGTTATTATAAGTCACGAAAACAAATGGAATAACTCAATGTAAAACTGAAAAATAAAGAACATTGGACTTGTGATCGATTTCCCAGAAAATGAAAACAAACTCAATTTACATTTTCTGTTGATAAAACGAATTAAAACTCTGATCGCGAACTTGTTCTCCGTTGCCGTCTTTTTCCATTTATTTTAAAATGAACGGGTTCATTTTAAATGTAATTATTTCAGTAATATTGTTTAGCGGTACAACAAAAGCAAATTTGGATGTCAACACAAATGACTGATTAAGTCAGGGGTGTCCAAAGTCGGTCCTGGAGGGCCGCTGTCCTGCCTGTTTACCAGCTCTCCCAGGAGCAACACACCTGATTCACATCATCAGGATTGTTCTAATGCTGCTTCAGAGCTGGTTGATGAGCTGATCATTTGAATCAGGTGTGTTACAGCTGGGAGAGCTGGAAAACAGGCAGGACAGCGGCCCTCCAGGACCGACTTTGGACACCCCTGAATTAAGTAATACATGTAAAATAGTGGCTGAAGCCAGCCTACCTTTAATATGATGTGGTGTGAAGGTCACGGTTTAAAGTTTTGTCCAGTCGAAAGATAATATTTGTGACACAACTTCAGTCGTAATTGAGTCGACTTATTAGATACGTAGTTAGCATTTGTCATTGGCATCACCCCTAAAAAAATTGTTGACTTGTCATATAAGGCCAGGGGCATATTTGGGTGATAATTGTGTTTTTAAAGCATCCAAAACATAATTTACAGTGTGCCATAACATGCTGTATCACTCAACAGAAAGACAACGAGCTCGCTGCACGTTAATACACGGATTACCGCAAAGCTATTTCCCGTGTTTTGCTCATCATTTACCAGTCAAGAGCTTAGGCGTGTCACCTCTGATGTAAATCTTTTCCGAATTCTCAGCACATGGTGATTATTACCCCTTTGATGGCCCCGGTGGAACTCTGGCCCACGCCTTCGCCCCATCTTCTGGCATCGGAGGAGATGCTCACTTTGACGAGGATGAGACCTTCACCTTTCGTTCCAATTCCGGTGAGTTTCTCAAGTTGCGTTGGCATTCACGTCCATCCCTTTTAAAAATGCCTCGGGATATGCCTAATGACTGATGATTTTGTGTCGGCTCTCGCGCAGGATATGTTCTCTTCCTGGTGGCAGCTCACGAGTTTGGTCATTCACTGGGATTAAGTCATTCGAACGATCCCGGTGCCCTCATGTACCCCATATACTCATACTCAAACCCTTCCAACTTTCGTCTGCCGCAAGATGATGTCAAAGGAATCCAGTCTCTTTATGGTATGTCATCGAAAGCCATGTGCAGTCTCCTATTTTTTTTTCTGAAAATCATCAAGTAACAAAAAGCCTAAATTTAATCTCCAGGTCCCAATCCTGATACGGACCCTGATACCAATCCCGATAAGCCACAGCCCCCCACCACTCCTGATGCGTGTGACCCGAACATGGTTCTTGACGCTGTGGCCACTCTGCGAGGAGAGATGCTCTTCTTTAAAGACAGGTATCACCAGATTTGGAAAAACTCAAACAAATAATCAAACATATTAACCCTTTCATGCACCCTGTAACGTGATAACATGATAAGATGTCCACTGTAGTGACCGCTGTCCCAGAAAGGGTTCATATGCCGTAGTTAATGCATCTATGGTGTGGTTTCAGGTTCTTTTGGCGAATCTACCCTCAGACCAGGACACCTCAGCAAAGTTTCATCACCAACCTGTGGCCCAATGCCCCCAATAGAATTGATGCTGCTTATGAAAGTCAATATTCGGGCAATGTTTTTCTCTTTAAAGGTACAGTATATTTCTTTCGTCTCTGTTATAGGTCACACGCACACACACACACACACTGGGTAGAGGTAAGATCGGGCGGCCCGAGCCCAAGCCCGACCCAACCCGAAATTCGGATCGGGTTGGGCCTAAAATGTCAATATTTGCTTCGGGTTTGGGTCGGGCCGGGCTTCTCTCTCGCTGACTTTTATTTTTTTCGTTTTGAGGCAGTCAATAGTTTTGGCCACGAGAGACCGTGGTTTGCAAAAAAACAGAAGTCGCCTCATCACAACACGATCTGTACGAAACTCTTGCAATGACGATTGAAAGAACTCCTTCCTGTCTCTGTCTATTATCCAGCCATCATTGTTTTTCTTTGTCTCTCTGCTTCTCTCTCTTAAAGTGCCGCGCTAGATTCTTAAGGACGTACTGCTGCTGTGGTTAATGGCCCAATTTTCCAACCGTCAAAATGACGGATGGACTTAAATTTTTCCTACAACTCTTTAAAAAAAATCCGTCAATGATGGGAATTTGTCGGTTAATGTACCCTCTGGGCGGCCCGGTAGTCCAGTGGTTAGCACGTCGGCTTCACAGTGCAGAGGTACCGGGTTCGATCCCAGCTCCGGCCTCCCTGTGTGGAGTTTGCATGTTCTCCCGGGCTTGCGTGGTTTTCTCCGGGTGCTCCGGTTTCCTCCCACATTCCAAAACATGCATGGCAGGCTCGTTGGGCACTCCAAATTGTCCCTAGGTGTGAGTGTGAGCGTGGATGATTGTTCGTCTCTGTGTGCCCTGCGATTGGCTGGCAACTGATTCAGGGTGTTACTGCCCGAAGACAGCTGGGATAGGCTCCATAGTGAGGATCAAGCGGTTCGGACCCTCTGCAGAAACAGAAAGATGTTGTAAAGATGTAAATATTTATACATGTTTAAAAGATGTAAATATTTATACAGACTTGTTTAACTTAGATTTCGTGACAAAAGACAGGCCTGAAAATCAAGTTAATTGGTCGTGTCGGGCTGGATTTTTTTGGCCCGATCTTACCTCTAACACTGGGCTAGTTCTGGCCTCGCATGCCTCGCTCAGTACGATTCCTGTCTTCCCCACATCCCACGCTGCATCCATCTAGCATGTTTGCATGCAGCATACTACAAGCGTTATTTCAAGCCAAGCGTGCCAAAAAGCCCCAACGAATTGCCTAGCCCTAGTGTGAATATAACTTTCAACTCCAGATATCACATTGTTTTCATCCAAAATATCCTCTCTACCGTGCATCCTCTAAAAGGCTTTTTTCTTGATGCAGGTCGTCAAGTTTGGGCTTTTCGTGGCTACGATCTTGTTCGAGGATATCCCAAAGCGCTAACAATTTTTGGTCTTCCCAAACAAGTGAAAAAAGTCGACGCAGCTCTATATGATGCGGAATCACAAAAGACACTGTTCTTCGTTGGCACATCTTACTACAGGTATGTTCCATTGATCTGATCGGACCATTGATTGGTAGGAATGAGGCAATTGTTTGCAAATCGATCGAAATATTCTTTTTGTCAAAAGCTATGATGAAGCCAGTAAGAAAAGTGACATCGGATTCCCAAAACGTGTCGATGAAACTTTTAGTGGCCTAACTGGGAAGGTGACAGCAGCTTTGCAGTACAGAGGTGAGTGAACAATCAATCAGTGGAGGCTGTTGTGTATAATTATTATTCTTTTTTTAATACAGAAAAATAAACTGAGCCTCTCTTTTCCAGGTTTTACTTACATCTACAGTGGACCCCAAATGTTTGAGTACAGCCTGAGCACCGGGACGTTTTTCCGTGTGTTGGGAAACAACTACTTCTTGCCCTGCACCAACGTCTAGATCGCTCGGGTGAAGGAACTCAGAATCAAAACGAGCGGACACAAATCTCTCTGGATTCACCCCTACTGTAATTGTTTCATATTTTTTTAACTACCTATATTTAAAGATATTTTTCACAATAATAATATTCATTATTTTTTAATGTTTTATCGCATTTTTTTTATCAAGTTAAATGACGACAAAAGATGGCTCACAGAAGGAGGTATTATTATGATTGTTTTCAATGTACATGTATTGTATGTCACACTACAATCACCACACGTTGGAATGTATCAATGCAAAGACTGTGAGAGAAGAAGCAGAAGTGGAAGAAATAAAATTCTAGTCATTCATTTGGTGTCAGCTCATTTTTAGCACATTGCAATGGATTGTGTGGAGTCATTGCAGTCCTCATAAAGTAATACGGTCTTGAGCGCCATCTCTCGCTTTATCATAATCAATTTGGGGCCCCTATTTTCGGATGCAGATCAAGGTTTCTTGCAAGTTAGTAGCGGCCCCAATTTCCAATCATCCGATCGCAATTAAATTCAGCATCCAAGCAAACTTGCCACTCATGTTTTTTCTAGGTCTGACAAGAAGACGGCAACAAATTGACTCAGGCGCTGGGCATTGCACAGGAGGGCGATGTGACAACAGGGCACACAAAACGGGTGTGACCGGTGTACATAAATTGGCAAACAGTGACGAAATCCAAACCAAGTAGAAGGAGATTTTTTTTGTTGTTGCCTAATTTATAGCTTCCTTCTTTCGCTATCATTGTTTTTCATGTCACAATCTACAGAAACTGTGGCTCAGAAGAACTTTGACCACACAAATAAGGATTTGCAATTAGAAATATTGAACAGGTACCAAGTGTTATTGTCCGTGATAATAATAATAATCGGCCAGGATAATTTTTTTAGAGACGTCCGTCAAACTGGCCTTTTCTGATTTAACCGGAAGAGAAGAAAATGCTCACTTGGGCCACATTATTGGTGAGTGTGTACCTCAATTTATAGTGTCACTGCTTGTCATTCCCTTGTGTATATGCTGACTCATTGGTCTCACCCATATCTGTCATCGACTCCATTTTCAGCGATCAGCTCCTTCCCTTCCCACCTGTGCAGTCTGGACCTTTTGTCAAGCTCTTATCAGGTCATTGTAGATTTATGACACGCATGAATCACTTTAGATTCCCTTCGGAATTAGAAGCAGAGGCTGTTGATGATCTTGATACTTTTTAGAAAATGCTTTTTTTGTGTTTTGGTTCAATGTTCCTGTTTTCACTCTTGCCTACTTCTTTTATCCTACCCGCCGCAGCCATCTTGAAGACAATATTGCCTTAATGTGACAGTTTTCTTGACTACTGTAGCTTTATATCAAAGGTGACAAATTTTTGTCACGGGCCAAATTGTAGTTACGGTTTCCCTTGGAGGCCCGTTAATGAATTTTGGGAAACCATATACTGTAAATGTTTAATCACCTCCACATATTACATATTTAGTGCACAAAAAATGGTGGATAACTAGTTTTAAAATCAAAAGTCACGAATAATGACTGTTATTGTGGATTTCATGTGACAATTTGAAATTTTGCTTCAGACTTTAGCAAGCAACATGGAACTTGACATGCTTGATTTGCTTTTGCGGGCCTCATAAAATGATGTGGTGGGCCAGATCTGGCCCCTGGGCCTTGACTTTGACACCGAAGCTTTATATTATCTCAGGGGTGTCAAACTAATTTCACATTGTGGGCCATATACGGACTCGGTAGATGTCAAGTGGGCCGAACCATTAAAATTATACCATACTGTGCTATAAATCACCAAAATATCATCTTTTTCCTTTGTTTTGGTATCCAGAAGCATTGATTGCCGCTTTCATATCATTTGCTGCATTGGGTCTATCTCAGTGACAGACTGAGACTGCTGTTTTCTTCACTGATCAAAACAATGTTGTCTTCTACTGTGATCAAAACAGTGTACCCCTTAGCGGATGATCCACGAATTGCATTTGATTTAAAATATTCATTCTGTGTCTTTAATGCATTTTTTTTTTCACTTTTAATTTAAATTATCCCACGGGCCAGATCGAACTTCCTTGGGGGCCGGTTCCGGCCTGCGGGCCGTATGTTTGACACCACTGTTTATCTGGAAAATACTGTAAATCTGAATTACCCTCGATTTTAGGAGCGACTGTAAAGACACCAAACAAAAGATACCAAGCAGTGTGTTACTGACTGATTACATGACTCATTGGCCTACTTATGATTCATGCTAGTGGTGGCCAAAGGTGTTTATTCTGCAAGTCCATTCATCCATCCATTTTCTTATTCGCTTATCCTCACAAGGGTGGTGGGCGTGCTGGAGCCTATATCAGCCGTCATTAGGCAGTAGGTGGGGGACACCCTGAACTGCTTGCCAGCCAATGGCAGGTTGTAGACAGACAAACAAGCATTAGCGCTCACAATCACACCCAGAGACAATTTGGACGCCCAATCAACCTGCCATGCGTGTTTTTGGAACGTGGGAGGAAACCAGAGTACCCGGAGAAAACCCACGCAGGCACGAAGAGAACATGCAAACTCCACACAGGAAGGTCGGAGCCGAAATCGAACCCTGAACCTCTTATCATTCCGTTTCATGCACATTTGCACTCTATAAGGAAGCATTTTAGACTTCCTGCTAACTTTCTGTCCTAGATCTAGCACCAGCATGGAAATAACGACAGAAAAATTTTGCTCAGCTCATAAAATGGACATGACAAGACCCAGCATGCCGATGGCACGTCTTACTTTTAAATGGATGTTGAAGAGAGCATTTGCGGGAAAATTAATACCAAAAAAATAAATAAAAATGCAGATACGGTAAATAGAATGTTCCGGTTGCTGATGTCATCATAGTCTTCATAGTTTTTATCTGGTGACTAATCAAATCCAGTCTTGTTGTCTACTCATCACTGACTCACGAACACTGTTGCTCAACACGCCCACCCCCCCAACTCCAATCCTATATAATAGCACATCCAGTGCAGGGGCAACACAAAAACAATCACTGAGGAAACATGAGCTCCTTCAGCCTTTGCATTGTACTGACCTTGGCGCTGGCAGTTTACTGTCTTCCAGTTGCAGAAATTAATCGGCAAGATGAAAGTTTGGCAGAGGTGAATTTGTTATCTTTTTAAATGTTATCACGTCGGCCATTTTTTGCACCTGAATTGTAGTACAGTATTTAGGCCTCTTCCCCTTGTTGATATACTGTATTGCCACAATTATATTTTTCTCTATTTTGCCTTTTTGTTCTTTGCAGGGTTACCTGAAGTCATTCTTCAACCTAACGGAAGAAAGCGGACCTTCCAACGTGGGATCAGTCAGCTCAGCAAGCGGCTGAGTGAAATGCAGAGATTCTTTGGTTTACAAATCACGGGAACGCTGGATGCTGACACCTTGGCGATGATGAAGAAGCCCCGCTGTGGCGTGCCAGATAATAACTTGGCCCGTTTCTCCACTTTTGGAAACAACCTCAAGTGGCAGAAAAAAAGTCTGACATACAGGTAAATAGTTTTTCACTAGGATGGCACACACACACACACATACACACACACACACACACAAACACACATTTTTATTTGTTTGTTTGTTTATCAACTAACGAGGTTAATATTTGGTATCTTTTCCCGATCTGCAGAATAGAGAACTACACCCCCGACATGTCACGCTCAGAAGTCGACAATTCCATTGAAAAAGCCCTGAACGTTTGGGCCAAAGTTACTCCTCTGAAATTCACGAGAATGTACAGCGGCACAGCGGACATCATGATTTCATTTGGTCGCCAGTGTAAGTAAAAGTCTATATGTCTATTGCATTTTTTTTAATGGCTTTTGGTTGTGACTCGTTTGCGATATGTTTTTTTATCAAAAATATCTTAAAACACAAAAATAAATAGTTATAATATGATATACACACATATATATATATATATATTATATATATATTATATATATATGTATGGGCGGCCCGGTAGATAGATAGATTTTTTTGTGTGGAGTTTGCATGTTCATATATGGCATTTGGGCATTAAATTGTCCCTAATGAGTGTGAATGGTTGTTCGTCTCTGTGTGCCCTGCGAAACCAATTCAAAGACAGCTGGGATAGGCAGCACCCCCCGCGACCCTAGTGAGGATGAAGCGGTTCATGGATGGATGGATATATATGTATGTATACGCTTAATAAATAATTAGGTCAGAGGCCATTGGCTTAGCTGGAGTACAATTTTGAGTGACGCTGTTTCAGCCAATTATGCAGTTGTTACATAACAAATCACTCACCGATAACATGATTGCATGACAACACCAGCGGCATGTGAGTGCATGTCGCATTTTGAAGTTGAGAAGATTTTCGGAGCTGAAGGGCAAACATCCTGCCAGTTCAATGGAACTTGGAAGATGGTTCCGAAAGATGAATCATTTCCAGATATTAGCTGAATCATTGAGATACCTGATCAATATATTGATTTGACTTTGCCAAATCTGATTTGACTATATTGTTATTCTCAGCACATGGTGATTATTACCCCTTCGATGGCCCCGATGGAACTCTGGCCCACGCCTTCGCCCCATCTTCTGGCATCGGAGGAGATGCTCACTTTGACGAGGATGAGACCTTTACCTTCCGATCAAATTCTGGTGTGTTATTCGGGTGTATTTGCATACCATACACTAAGCATTATAGTGTAGGGCTTTGGAATGATGTAATTGTTTGTTTTTTGCTGCAGGATATGTCCTTTTCATGGTAGCAGCCCATGAGTTTGGTCACTCCTTGGGCTTATCTCATTCTGATGACCCAGGCGCCCTCATGTACCCCATGTACTCGTATAGAAATCCTGACACATTCGTCCTGCCCCAGGATGATGTCAAAGGCATCCAAACTTTATATGGTGTGTATCAACAGACTGTTTAAATGCACCCCCCCTGCCCCCCCCCCCTCCCCCACCACTACCAAAGCATAGATGGTAATTACAAAACAATTTTACCTCCAGGCCTAAACACAGATACTCAGCCAGGACCTCCACCCCCCACGACTCCTGATGCTTGTGACTCGACCATGGTGCTTGATGCTGTGGCTACCCTGCGAGGAGAAATGGTTTTCTTTAAAGACGGGTATGACTGGATAATGATAATAATACAGGTTGGAAAACTATGAATATTGGTTATAAATGTCTTATAAATGTCTTATAAATGCGTGCTTCCAGTTTCTTGTGGCGAAGCTTCCCTCAGTCCAGGTCACCTCAGCAGAGTCGCATCACCAACTTTTGGCCCAGTGCTCCAGTCAACATCGATGGCGCTTACGAGAACCAGCATGCCGACCGAGTCTACATCTTCAAAGGTACATTTGATTATTTTTATGAAACCTGTTTTAAGTCCCAACCCTGTGCCAATATTCAGATCCAGCTATTATTATCTTTTCCCCCTGTAGATCAGCAAGTGTGGGCTTTCGCTGGCTACAATCTAGTCCGTGGCTATCCCCAAAGACTCACTACATTCGGCCTGCCCAGAAGTGTGAGGAAAATTGACGCAGCGTTCTATGATGTGGAATCAAGAAAGACTCTGTTTTTTGTGGGCAGTTATTACTACAGGTAATTAACAAGCATATATTTTCTTTTCAACGTATATTATACCCTGAGCTTCAATTTAAATTGTCCTTTCATTATATTGTCAAGCTTTGATGAGGCCAAAAAGAGGGTGGACTCTGGATTCCCCAAACGGATTGATGAGACATTTTCTGGTCTGAGTAAAGTGACGGCGGCTTTCCAATACAGAGGTGAGTCAAATAAACTGTTCCTACCAACAACAACAACAAAAGTTGATTGGCTGGATGGAGGGTGGAGTTTAATCGAAAATGAGAAGAATATTTTATGAACTAACATTAAATCTGTTTTCCAGGTTTTACCTACATTTACAGTGGACCTTACATGCTTGAGTACAACTTGACAACAGGAAGATTGTTCCGTGTACTGAGAAACAGCTACTTCTTACGCTGCACTAACTTCTAGACCAGTTTGACCCAAATTTTCTTTTGTAAGCTACTCGTGTGTAAGAAATATTTCAGTATTGTTGTCACTAAAGATATACAGTATTTATAATCCAAACTATGAATTTCCCCCAGAGTCTAACGCACTTTCCGAGCCTTCTCTGCCACACGCTGTCAGTTCCATCAGTCAATCCGAAACTTTCAGACAAACTTTAAAACACAAGAGAGACTAGGAATCAAGCAGAGTTGTCTTTTCTCACGAGGAGAGTGCACGAGTGTAATCCATTACGATCTCAGACCAGCTCTGGAGCTGAGACGTGTAAACAGTTACAGTCTCGATACAGCTCTGAAAAGCTACGCTCTCGTCTTGTTTTTTACGAAGGAGGTCCCTGTTACATGAACTTCGAAAGGGGTGGGGGAAACATACACATAATGCATTGGATTAGAGTGGTCATGGTAGTAAGCTATACCGTCTCCAATTACTCGCACACACTCCTTGAAGACTTCTTCCAGTATCCTCCGCAACTCTCTCGTCTTAGTCTGTCATCAACATATTCGAAATGGATCCTTTGAGCTTGGGAAAGAGGAAAAAAAAATACAGTGAACCATGAGTGCGGCAGTTGGTCCACCATAGCCATGTTCTTCTCAGGTTGGAACTGACAGATTCCCAGGACATTGCGAGCAGGTGTATTTTCATGGAGAAGCGGGCGTAGCTGTCCAGACACAACTCTGGCTTTTTCTCCCATAGTAAGTGAAGACGAGCTCGTCGATCGCCTGGCCCACACTGAAAGGGTAAAACTCATAGTTTGGGTTTGAAATCGCTTTTGTGACACCAGTCCTGGAACTTTTGTGATGCAGCTCATTTGTATATAAAATGACTGAAATATGTGGTTTCATAAAACCTATTTTCAAATATATTACATTAATATACTCTATGAATAAAATGTTGTATTATTTGTATTCCTGTCTTTGTTTTTGGGTCACATGTTGGAAATGAGCACTTAAACAAAATAAGTAATTGTGACAACACCACCAAGGAACAGTATGCAAGTCAGTCAACAGACTGGCGATGATGCGCAGCCAATCAGCTCACGGGATAAATCCACTCGTGCTAATGAAGCCAAATGTTGTTTGTTTGGTTTTGCATAAATAAATACACAAAATTAAAATCAAGTCATGGGTATCTGAGAAATCATATTTTCGAAAATGTAGAGTTAAGGTCGTTCCAAAGCAAATCCGTTTGTATCAAAACACACTTGCCCCGTTTATGTTCATATCATAAGCACAAGCTCATCAAGCAGCTAGCCACATCTTCAGAATGTTGTCTCTCCAAATATTGATACAAACTATTGTGTATCTAATTCAGAGTTACCGTACATACTTTTGCAAAGGGGCCTGTTCAGACAATCACTGGAATGTTTCATTGCCCAGTCTTGCATCTTTCTCTGCTCTTAACCTCATATCCCAAACACTATCTCGGGAATTAACCGAGGGCTTTGCGAGTGTGCAGAGCACGGGAAGAAGAATTTTTGCAGGCACTTAGTCTTTAAGTGCAGGAGGATAATAATCATGGAACGTCCATCACTTGTCAAGGTTGCGTTAATGGTGATGATGACAGTAGCTCTCAGCGGAGCTGTGCCAACCATCCTAGCCGGCGAAGAAGATCACGCTAAAGCTCAGGTAAACACCGCTGTAACTGTTGATCAGCTCAACCTGAGAGTATGGAGAGAATTAAACGAGATTGGATCCTAAGATTCTGTACACCACTTTTTGTTTAGAAATGGAGTCTTTGTTTCCCGATGACGCGACCAATGATAAGGGTTCTAAGCAGTTTGCAAACTTTTCCAAACCACTCATCTATAAAACTTGAAAGAATTTCTTACACCTCTAAAAAGCTAAAAATTCAGTCCATCCATTCAAGATTGAAAAGGCTAACCCACACTACATTTGAGCAAACAAAAACAATGTACAATTTTTAACCCTCATGTGTTTTTATTTTTGTCTAGGATTACCTTTCTCAATATTTCTCTGAAGTGGGCGTCACCACTGGGAGCGAACAATGGCGCAGCGGTCTTGATTCCTTCACGGACACTCTCAAAATAATGCAAGAGTTTTTTGGCCTGGAGGTGACAGGTCAATTGGACAGCGACACAATGGAAGTGATGTCACAACCTCGCTGCGGTTTCACAGACTTACCGACGTTCAAGTATGCCCACTTTGACGGGCAACCCAAGTGGGACAAGAATGTGGTCACATACAGGTTGGACAATTTTATATTGGAACACATTGCAATAATTCTCCACTGAATCAGCTGGTTAAGCTTACAATTAATTAAGTGTGTGTTAAATGTTACTAGGATAACTGAATATACACCGGACTTGAGTCAAAGTTTCGTGGATGCCACACTTGCCAAGGCCCTGCAGGTCTACAGTGACGTTGTTCCTTTGGATTTCAAGCAGATTCAAACAGGCACTGCGGACATAATGATCAAGTTCAACGCTCGCGGTAAGTGCCCCCTCGTCCTGGGACAAACTTGAATAGGATATTAACTTGATGTCTCTTGCAAAACCAGATCATGGAGATTTTGCACCCTTTGATGGGAAGGGTGGAGTTTTGGCTCATGCCTTTTCCCCTGGTGGAGGCAGAGGAGGTGACACTCATTTTGATGAAGATGAAACCTGGACTCCTAGTTCATCAGGTGCACCCTCAATGAATCATTACAATGGAAATCATACCCCGCCCAAGCTAAGCATGTAGCCAATGTTTCCATGTTAACTGATTTTGTTCACAGGAGTCAACCTGTTCTTAGTGGCAGCCCATGAGTTTGGACATGCACTCGGGTTATCCCACTCTAAGGTTCAAACCGCCTTGATGTTCCCCACCTACCGGTACATTAACACAGTAGGCTATGTGCTACCAGAAGATGACCGCAAAGGAGTACAGGCACTATATGGTGAGAGTTTGGCCTCTTTCAGCGATTAAAATAATGCCACAATGTGAGATACTGTACATCTGGATAATATAATGGGCTCTAATTTTGTGAACCGCCCAATTCCTGCACGGCGATGGGTTAGAACCACTATTGGCAATTTTGGAGATGAGTGCAGGATGGTGGATCTAAGAGAAAGAGGGTGGGGTCTGCGCGGTGGTGGGGGTGATCACAGCCAAATTTACTCCTGACCAATTAAAGCGGCTCGTCTCATTCACTTTAAATGCGACGTGCTAGTCATGTGCTGACACATTATTTTGAATCCCACTGATGTTCTAGGCAGGGAGCCCTCCATTGCAATATAATTAGCTGTAGGACACGCACTGCGAAAATATGATTGGTTGCTGCATCCGGCTAGCAAGTTGGTTGTCATCCTAGCAAAAGCAAGAGCAAGTTAGCCTCACAGCAAAACTAGTGAGTATCTGCTGTTCGTGTTTGAGGGTATTTGCAAGCTCAAGAGATATTTACAAGACTATTTCCATCAAAGTCAGAGTGGCAAACTCAAGTGACTGCTGCTGTTGAACTGACGACTGCTGATTTAAGTTGGACTACCTGAGGGCCTAAACCAGGGGTGTCAAACTCATTTCACAATGTGTGCCACATACGGCCTCGGTAGATGTCAAGTGGGCCGGACTATTAGAAATTATACCATATTCTGCTGTAAATAACCAAAATAATGTATTTCCTTTGTTTTGGTCTAAAGAAGCGCAAGAACACTACGAAAATGTTGAAATTTAATTCATGAACATATCTTTTACAAAACACTTCATGAAGCACCTAAGATTTCCTTAGACAAATGTGCAATTTACTTTTATCATTCACATATATGCATTGCGACTGATCCCACTGACTGTACAATGAAACAAAACCTGAACAAGTAATTGGTCTTGAAAAATATAGTAATGCACTTTTAAGATTAAACAAGATTTATAAAGAAGGAATTTATCATTTATAAAGAAGGAATTTTTAAACCATTTACACGAGCATTTAAAATCTAAGTGTAATCCCTGCCTACACCTTACAAACTAAAGAGAGTGCTATAATATGTGTAAATAATAAAGTATTCAAGGCGGCCCCGTAGTCCAGTGGTTAGCATGTCGGCTTCACAGTGCTGAGGTACTGTCAAATCAGTCCGGCCTCCCTGTGTGGAGTTTGCTGTTCTCCCCGTTGGGTTTTCTTCTCCGATCAAAAAACAATGGCTTGTCACTCTAAATTCCCTAGGTATGAGTGTGAGCTGATCAAAAATTCAGTTCCCCCGCCTAGCGGATATTCCGGCACCCCCCGCGACCCTTATTAAAATGGATGGATGGATGGATGATAAAGTCCGTGTCTCTTGTGTTGGGTCTGTCTCGGTGATGATTTTTCTCACTTTCTGATCAATTTCCCTCTGATCAAACCTCCTTACGGGCCGATTCCGGACCGTAGGTCATATGTTTGACACCCCTGGCCTAAACTAATTATTATTACTGAGTAGCCAAATTGTCGCTCCACTGCGCGCATCTCCACCGATACACCCTGTGATACTAAATCGAATTTCTCTAGGAGTCAGATCATCAACTAAACCAACAGTGAAGCCTGCACCAAAACCACAACCAGAACCTGAACCAGAACCTGAACCAGAGCCTGAACCACAGCCTGAACCAGAGCCTGAACCCACGCAAGAACCAGATCCCGGACCCCCACAAGAACCAGAAAGGTGTAGCCGCAATCTCATGTTTGATGCTGCAACCTCCATACAGCGCCATCTTTATTTCTTCAAAGGCAGGTTAGACAAGTATATTTACATTTCACTTCCTGCATAAAACAAACGTTTACTGTTACCTGGAAGCGTCATCAATAACTACTTATATTTCAAATGTTCTATTTCTTTTCAAGCCATTTTTGGAAGAGAAGCAGCAACTGGGATGGTGTCACCACAAGGACAATTAATTCTGTCTGGCCTGGCATCAACAGAGTCGATGCCGCTTATGAGTATGGGCGACGCGGCACAGTTATTTTAATTGAAGGTACAAATGAGTTGGATCAAATGAAACGGCAGATCCTGAATATTCAAAAACATTT
This sequence comes from Hippocampus abdominalis, assembly GCA_018466805.1. Lineage (NCBI taxonomy): Eukaryota > Metazoa > Chordata > Actinopteri > Syngnathiformes > Syngnathidae > Hippocampus > Hippocampus abdominalis. The sequence continues at coordinate 2,609,653 of CM031710.1, forward strand.
CGATAGTGACAACCTATTAACTTGACATTTTCATGACAAAGGGGACCACTACTGGCAAGTCAAAAGAAACAGCGTCTTACCAGGCTTTCCCAAACCTCTCAGCGACCTTGGTTTGCCTTCATCTGTCACCAAAGTAGATGCCGCCGTCCACATTCCATTTGTGGGAAGAACTCTCTTTTTTGTAAAGAATAAATACTGGAGGTGAGTAATCTGTGTGTGTGTGTGTGTGTATGTGTATGTATATATACATTACATTTATACTGTGTTGTGTTTTTATTGATAAAATCAGAGACATACTGCTTCAACAATTAGTTGAATAGTGCGGTTGTATTTTGCAGCGGTGTACTTAAAGAAGTACATTTTATAGCGCAATGAAGTGTCTGCAACTATTTTAGTCAGATCGTAATATTTGTTGTGATGAATCTAAAGCTATAATGAACGGAGAGGCAGAATGGATCGCCGGAACCCCAAATTGATTCGCACAGAGCTCCCCGGGATTGGCTACAGAGTTGATGCTGCTTTTGAGTATAGAGGTAGGTCATTTTTCAAAGATTCTTCTTTCTGCAACATGACGTTGTCTAAATGAGACGCATCATTTTGCAGGATACCTGTTCTTCTCGTATGGATCCAGGCAGACACAATACAGTTATTTGAAAAGAAGAGCGGTTCGCACGCTGATGAGCAGTGACTGGATGGATTGTGACTGAACAGTCACCCAAGTCTCCCATTTATGAGCATTGAATTACAATATTTTTCGATGGTTCATGCCACTTCTAGTATCGCTTATAGGGGATTTAGCTTCTTAGAAAAGTATAATCTCATGAGTTGATTAGTTATCAGCGTGGGCAAAAATAATGCCATGTAATGGCAGAACCGGTGTTATGTCATTTTTAATAAAGCTTTGGGAGTAACTGACAACATATATGTGGTCAAATTATTTCTCTTTCACAACGCAAAATACGTCTGTAAATATACATTTCACTGTCAAGGATTCTTTACCTCAACATTGCCACATGAGGAAAAGCAAAACTAAAGAAAAAGAAAAGAGCTAAACATTTAGTTTGTTAGTTTAGCTGTTTACGTTTTGTTTTCATAAAGTTGACTTCTTTACAAAGTAAGTTGGGCCCCAGTCTTTATACATATATCAGTTGATGTTTGAGCCTTTGTTCAACCTTTTTTGACTTTATTAAATGGATATTTTGTCCAAATTTGAAACACCATTGTCCACGCCTATGTGGGGTCCACTCTGATCTGTAAGGATGGACTGCACTTCCATTCATTTCAGTGGGGAACATTACCTACATTTATGAACATTTCATCTTACAAATGGGCTCACCTAAGCATTTAAGTTTATATCTTGCAGTTCCACTGTTGTTACCTCAGGCCAATTTAGTGAGAGGAAAACCTCTGTGGAGGGTGGTTTCACCACAGCAACACACAGTGGTATTAGCTACAAAGTCAGCACATTTTACAGTACAGTATTCAATGTTCAATATTTAAAAAAATGCTCTAATAGCCATTGTGATTTTTTTTGAAGCCATTAGCCTCAATTGTCCATCCTGTGTGGATTTTCATGTTCTACTCTTGGTTGTGTGAGTTTATTTGTGTACTTCCTCCCACAATCCTAAAACTCGCATGAAGACTAAATTGTAGGTGAGAGCGTGAGCGCGAATGGTTGTTTGCTTATTTGAATGTGACCCGCGATAGAAAAAAAACATCGACTCTTGCACTACATCGGTTGGCTGTCTTCTGAAAACAAAACTCAAAACAATAGCAACAACGGTTTCAGCCTCAAGGTGGCGAAATTGCGTTTTAACAACGCGACGAAATAATTTTAGTTACGTCATAGGAACACGCCTCTCCACGTGATTGGCTGCCTGAGTCTCTCCGGTGTCAGTGCCCAGCCGAAGGTGAAGTGGACGACGTGTCTCATCGGGTTAAAAAATGTCATCCAGTGGACTTTTAACCATACGCGCCGGAACATGCAAGCGCCTGGTAAGCATGGGTGTGTTCAGCAATACAGTACGCCAAGGTTGCCTGTTGTCATATGCTGCATTACCTCGTGTCCGTGCCTCCTGAAGTTGTAAATATTTAGCGGCTAAGCTAACGAGCTAACTTCATTGTGATTGCGTTCGTCCTTGATTGTGAACATAAATTATTGCCACGGGTCGCCTACCTCATGAATTTATTGATTTTCAAGTGAATTGTTTCTTGTTATCTGCCGATCACTGTTTTTTTTTACTCCGAGGCATTCTCATTATGACACATAACGTAAAGCCAAGGCGAGTTTAAATTGCGCTCACTTAAACGGCCGCTAACGTGAATTGCCCTGTATTTCCTTGCTAAACTGTTTTCACAAATTCAACAACTTCCATTCATGTTTGGAGTCTTATGCGTCACCGTTCTCCTTTTTTAGATTCACAAATGCCTGTCAAGATCCTACACGTCTCGTCCATCTCTCAATGTAAGTTTGGAACGTGCATATGTATGTCCCTCGTCCTTGTTTGGAGCGTACACTTCACGCAGATTTTGTTGTGATGTTTCAGGAAGTGGTCATTGTCAGCTCAGTCCGCACTCCAATGGGCTCCTTCAAGGGCAGCCTGGCAGCGGTCCCAGCTACAAAACTGGGCTCTGTTGCCATAAAGGGAGCTATAGATAAAGCGGGTACAGTTTATTCCCAACACGTTGCTGACAGAGTTTCACATTTCTCCGATTCCTTAATGTATTTTTAACCAGATCCACTGATAAACCTTGCATCAAATACATTTTCCGTAATTGTGAAAAGCAGTTGCAGCTGTTGTTTTCAAGTTTGTATTCCCGTTTATAAAGGGTGTTTTTTTTTTTTTACCTGTGCTTTGGTCATACATAGACATTGATTTTGATGTCACTAAATGCAATTGTATTAATTTAGGAATAAAGCCTGAAGATGTGAATGAGGTCTACATGGGCAATGTGCTCCAAGCAGGAGAAGGACAAGCTCCCACCAGACAAGCGTTGCTTGGAGCAGGTGAGATGTTACACTATTTATTTACCATGAAGATTTAAGTAGAAAGCCCTCTATGAACGATTAAAATAATTTTACACTGCACAGGCCCTATCCATTGTGCCTCACTGAAGTGATTGTTCCATAAAGGTCACATTTCCATCCATGTGCTTGTTTTTAGGGAAGATGCCACCATTTCTCTGTACCCACATGCAGTGAATATTCAAGGGTTGATATTAAAGAGCTCAGTTGCGCATAACCCCCACGTATCATTTCAAAATAGCAGTTGTCACAGAATACCGGACAATAAAATAAAGCCAACCAATTTATGGTATGGTAATTGCTGTACATACTTAAAAAAGTGTTTGAAAGTAGCATCTTCTCCACGTGTCTCATTGAGTTGAGGTTCCTTGTAAGACAGGAGTGTCAAACAAATTTTTGTCGCGGGGCAATTTGGAGTTACGTCTTCCCTCGGAGGGCCAAATTAATGTTTAATCATCACATAGTATTATTAATTGTACGCAACAAAATGGTGTATTACTAATTTTGAAATCAGTCAACTATTTGTTTGTTGTTTGTTCACTTGTTGTGTGAACAGGACCAGAAACTTATTGCAAAATCTCAATGTTATTTATTACACATGACAATTTGACATTTCGGTACAGATTTTAGAAAGGATCATGGAGGTTGACACACAAGATCTGCTTTTGCAGGCCACATAAAGTGATGGCGCAGGCCAGATCTGGCCCCCGGTCCTTGCGTTTGACACCTGTGTTGTAAGAAGTGCAACTGATTCTTGTTGTTGCAGTGTCATGAACCTTCAGCTACTGTGATCTAAAATAAAAAGAAGCATGGGCATGTGCTGTCCCATGTATTTGGTTTCCTAAAATAGCATCAAGTGGCATTGCTCCAAGCTAAACACAAAGCTACATGTTTGAAATGAACAAGGTCCAATTGCATCACAGAGGAAAAAAACATTTCTATTGCTCCAGATAATAAAATAATACAGGTCAGGTGCTAATGCTGAACATTCCACTGGTAAATGCTGTACAAATACATGCGACAACACTCAACATAACTGTGAAATGTTAACAGTGGTTGATTTTGAGAGTGGATGAACTTTTTTCAATATATTACTTTTAGGTTTGACACTTGGCACTCCAGCAACAACCATCAACAAAGTTTGTGCCTCTGGGATGAAGTCAATCATGATGGCAGCCCAGAGTCTAATGTGTGGACACCAGGTAGATAAAGCCTTTGTTTAAAAAAAAAAAAAAAAAAAAATTCTCTACGTGCATTAGTGCACCCCTTTTGAAAAGTAAGCTTTGTATCCATCTCTCATTGTACCGTATTGGCCCGAACATAAGACGGCCCCGATTATAAGACGACCTCTCTTTATCAAGACTCAAGTTTGAAAAAAGACTTTTTGAACACCAAATTAATTTTTATACAGAAAATAATTACAGTACATCTGAAACAAATGATAACAATATATTTGAGAGAAAAAGCATGTTTTTTTTGCCTCATTCAAATCTTAATATCTGATCATTTAAATATGTAAACTAAAGTGCAATCACATTCGTAAATGAATGGCTTCTGGTTTTTGAAATGTAAATTACATCATAACTTCTCCTCAGCTGCCGGTTAACCTAGCCGATCTTCGACCCACTTTTCTCCAGATTGTCGCTACGTTTCTCCATTTTCTGTAATCTCTTCTATTATTTTCTTCTCTTTTCTTTCTTACCGTTATTTTTACTTTTCTTCTTCATGTTACCGCTATTTTTTATTTTTATTCTTCCTGACAGGGGTTCACTTTGGCCTGGGTAGTCAAGTTCAGCATTCGCTTCAATGATATCTGGCGCCATCTAGCGTCGTGAATGGGTATAATGGCTAGACCCCGAATATAAGACGACCCCCACTTTTTCAGTCTTATTTCAATGTAAAAAACACCGTTTTATATTCGGGCCAATACGGTACATAATTAGTCAGAGGTTGTTTGGTTTTTGGTTTTCTTAAATCTTTTATTCAATATTAGCTTTGCTAAAGATGCATGTTGTGTGGTGATTTTTACATAATTGAAGGAATTAGCCAGAAAAAAAACATTGTCTGTGTCCATTGGTGAATTTGAATTTCATTAGCGGTTCATATTTGTGGGAATGTTGTGTATACTCCACCAGAGAAAATGAACATTGAATTATTTGTGTGTTTTTAAATTATTGTTCAGGAAGTGATGGTGGCAGGAGGGATGGAGAGCATGTCCAATGTGCCTTACGTGATGCCTCGAGAAACGCCATCCTACGGTGGCGTTAGAATGGAAGACCTCATCGTGAAGGACGGACTGACTGATGTATACAATAAATTCCACATGGTAACTGTCCACTTAAACTCTTAAACATTAGAACCATGGAAAATGTCACGTATACAATACAAATACAGTATTTAGCATTTAAGTACAGCATAAGATAGTATTATCCACGTGGCGGAGTTGAGTCAATGGAAGTTTTTAGTCTGATAGGTCAGCTTCTAATTCCACGTGAGCGCTAATCTTTGATGTCATCACCAACCAGGGCAACTGTGCAGAGAACACCGCAAAGAAAAGCAGCATCACCAGGGAGGAGCAAGACAGCTATGCCATCAGCTCATACACACGCAGCAAAGTTGCATACGAGTCGGGGGTGTTGGCCAAAGAGATTGTTCCAGTTACCATCCCACAGAAAGGTTAGTAAGAGCGCAATATTTTTTTCTTCATAATATTTATTGTGATATTTTCATGTTGTATGTTTCATGACTTTCAGGCAAACCTGATGTGGTCGTGTCCGAGGATGAGGAGTGGAGGCGGGTGGACTTTAGTAAAGTTCCCAAACTTAAGGCAGTGTTTCAGAAAGAGAATGGTAATGATCAATTTGTCTTACCTTCATTTTTTTTTTGTGGTAAATGTCTTATTTAGTATGTTTTGTTTGCTGTTTTTAGGCACAGTGACTGCCGCCAATGCCAGCACTCTGAACGATGGAGCTGCTGCCCTCGTATTAATGACAGCAGACGCTGCAAAAAGACATAATGTCACTCCACTGGCCAGGATTGTATGTAAGGACAATTTATGATGAAATCTAATTGTGAAAACGGGAAGCTTCTGATTTTTATTCCCTACGGGGTATGAGACAGCCCAAGCATCCACAATCCATTCGCAAATTGTAGCGTAACTCGTCCGGCGCTGTTGTATTTCAAAATGCTAAGTATGCTTGTCCCTCATCACTTGCCGTAGCCCAAGCTTGTTATGTAGGAATGTGGGGATTGGTTGAGAGAACAGTCGGTAATAGAAGCCAAGTGAGGCCGCCAGTGCGGCAGAATAAGAGATTGAAATCTCCACGAAAGAATCTTTATTTAATGTATTACCAAACATTACACTTTTTACTACGGTAGGAGCGGAAGATGGCCAGTTTTTTTGTTTAATCCGCCGGATGTTGCTGCGCCACTGTCATCCTTGGATAGATGGCGCAGTTTCATAAAACTAAATCAGCCAGCACCATGGATTAGTTGATCTTTAATTCTTGAAATAAACTGTGCTTCATAAACGTAGCTCTCCATAGGTGCTATTATCACAAAGTTGTTTTGCACAGCGCACATACCGGCACTATGGGGTGTGCCTTTAGCGTCCTCTTTCCACCCTTCCCATTTTAACGTCCATGTGGTGTCCTCAGTTACGTCCAACTTTCCTCTATATTAGCAGCGTGTTGGCACAACATCAGTTAGTCAGTCAGTCAGTCAGTCAAGCGGACCCCTCAATGGAGTCACACAACAGCATTCACACATTTTGGGAGTCGGAGCATACGCATAGCATTATTGGGCGGGCGTCCATTTTGGAGAAGATTTTAGACTTTTAAGCGCGCCTTATGGTCATGAAAAATCGATACTTAGCATCACACACAACAGTCTTACTTATTACGACACACACTGTGGGGCATCGTGGAAATATTTCACTGCTCAAAAGGAATGACGACTGGCATCTTGACTTTTTTTATTCACGACAACACAGAAAATGATAACTTGATGCCCTATTTCTGAACTGACGAACTTGTCAAGTATTTGATTCATGTTGGTCGCCAATGAGAGCTTAGCTGTGTTTGAAGTGGCCTGAAGTTTCACATTTCTGTTTTAAACCAAATCTTTAATTTTGGTCTTTTCTTTCTGCTCCATAGCATTTGCTGATGCAGCTGTTGCACCCATTGATTTCCCCATTGCTCCTGCATACGCTGTACCAAAAGTATGTGCACATAATCTACATTTTGAGTTTCCTGTAATGGCTAATTACCTAATTAAAGAAGTACTTCCAGGTCAGAGATGTTATTAAATCAAAAGGTCATCTGTGTGTGGCTGTCAGGTCTTGGACGCAGCCGGGCTGACCAAAAATGATATTGCTATGTGGGAGATCAACGAGGCCTTCAGTGTGGTCGTTCTGGCCAACATCAAAATGCTGGACATTGATCCTGCGAAAGTGAATGTCAACGGGGGAGCCGTGTCACTCGGACACCCCATTGGGTAAGCAGTAGAAAGTTACCCAAAGAAAAGTTAAAATATGTCAAAGTTCAGTCATACTGATGCATTATTATTGTTGTTGTTACTGTGTGGTACATAACTTTTTGTAGTTCCTAATCATGTCTCCTTTTCTCACCTGTCAGGATGTCTGGAGCAAGAATTGTGGGCCATATGGTGCACAACCTCAAGTCTGGCCAGTACGGTCTGGCAGGTATCTGCAATGGAGGGGGTGGAGCCTCTTCTATTATTATCCAGAAGTTCTAGAAAATGGAAAGGGGACGCTTACAGCCCCTTTAATACTCTCTTTGAAATATGTTGGTGAAGGATTGTAGCGTCTAAATCATTTGCAAAGCTCCCTTTTTATTATGAAGAATGCCGGTTTTTTTTGTAAGGCTCCAGGTGGCCTATTTACACAACACATAAGGACTTAACTCCTATGACATCATAACTCCAATGTTACACTCCTTTGTTACAGTTACGTGGGAAAATAAGTTAATATTTAACTCTGAATTGAAATGGTTGAATAAATAGTTTTTATAAAAGCAATGCTGTATTGATGTCTTTTGTAAAAAAAAAAAAAACAACAACTTGTAAGCAAGTGGGCAGACCAGTGAGTGCACCCACTGTGTAAATGAAAAGAAAATCAATTCTCAGTGGACACGAGAGGGGGGGGTTCCCCCCTAGAATGCTGACGATGACTAGACTCGCTCGTGGATGATTTCTTCATTTACATTTCAAATGTGAGCTTTACCAAATGTTCATTTGGTGTGTCTTCATTTTTCCACCATTTGATACATTTGATATATTTTGTCTCCGCACATTGACAAGTTTCATTGGAAATCAATAACCAACATTTTCAAGAGTATTTTATATGCCATAGAAAATAGATGTTCAAGTTTTTTTTTTTTTTTTAAAGAAATCAGTTGTGGTGTACCGTACCAATTCATGTTGGTCACTGTAGATTCTGTATTGGCCGCTGGGTGGCGCCATGTCATCGCCGTGATTTTGCTACCGCTGGCCTTGGTACGAGCTCAAATTTCACTCCATACTGCAAGTTTTAGGAATGTTTTCAAAATAGATAATGCTATTCGTTGAAGCACATTTATCTATGGTTACAATTTAAAAAATATATGACATTGTCTGGTTGATATTCCTCGGTTGTTTAGAGTGCACGAAAGTGTCGTACTGTACCGAGTGTAGTAGTAGATATCTGGGTGGCCGCCAGAGGTGGCAAAAGTACACGCACAGTACAGGAAGAAAAAGTCGAATACTGTATACTTTAATGTAAAAGTAATAAGGATTTTATTTTACTATTAGTACTCAAGACCGTTTTAACTAACTTAATACAACAATTACAAAAGTGTCACTGTACACAAAATACTTTACTTTTTTAAATAACTTGCAAAAGGTTCAAACTGAGAATTGAAAAAAAAAGTTGGTTCTGAGAGCCGACAACATTAAACAGTTCCCTAAAATACGCTCATGGATGAGGAATATTTTGCTTCTCTGAATCAGTTGCCATTATTGTTCATGGTCCACATTCCTTCAACTTGCTGTTTTTCTTTTTTTCTGCCTTACAAGTCCCTAATATATGAGAGTAGGTCACGATCTCAGCTGTGATTGTCTTTTAGTTTTACATTCATATTTTTGTGTCACGTCATCACCTTGTTGTGATGATGTTGAAAAGTGCACTTTATGTATTTTGAACAAATTAGTGTGGTCGTATAAAAGTAAGATGTTAGACATCTTACCCCATCCAAGTGTGTGGCTGGGAAGACAGACGACTCAGTCAATATATATATCTATATATATATAGATATATATATTTTTAAACTCTTAAAAGCAGAAATCCTAAGGAAAAAAAAATCTTATTGTCTTCTAACTACTAGTTACTAACTCGGGTTTCATTTCTTTTGTGATCAATGTTTAAAAAAATTTACTTGCCTTCCTATGACTGTATGTGTTGTTTGTTTAGTAAAATGCTGGGTCAAGGTGTTGAGTTGTTGTTAGCAACAAGAACATAATGTCCCTTAGCCTCTCACTGAAAGAGTTTCATCTCTCATTCTTTTCCTTTTTCTGTCAGCCAACGCAGTCAAACATTAAGCTAAATATTAACAGGGTTTAAGTCCTTTGGCCACAAGTACTTTCAGAGTTGACATTTCTCATTTGTTTGGAGGTTACCGATAGTTATCGTTATAGTTACATTCTTGATAGTTAATTTAAAAAAAAAAAAAAAAAGGTGGCGGAGAGCTAACTTCATGATGATGGGTCAAAACATGCGTCATATCAATGTTTCATCCGCAGGAATATGTACCTATCATCCCATTTCCGGCAGTTATGAGTCAGTTCAAGAAATTAGTTTTAAATGATGCATTTCTATGTACGCTTTTTGGTTTTGTTTTGTTTGAGTGAAAGTAGGAGGTATCTTTTTGTGGACCTAAAACGTGGATTTAACAGGATTAACAAAACCAGAACTGGTTCGATATCAAATACAGCTATGAATGGATTTTAGATGATAAACTGGAGGAATGTAGTCGACTAATCTCACTGGTATTCTGGATTTTAATCAGAGAATTAGGTGTATCAATAGCTGGCCTCAGTACCTGTTTGCTCATGCCATTTTTGAAGAGGCATTTGAATGAAGAGACAAACAACAGGCTGGCTTGTGCACACAGTGGGAGAAAAAAAAAGGAAGGTGTGGTCATGGCTGTTGATTATTTTCTTCTGGGTGAATATGAGACAGAACAAGCGGGGAAAGGACAGAGAAAAACGGAGTGCTGGAGACATTAAGATTGTGAGGTACGTCTGATAAATATGCTTCAGTGTATGCCGGTGTACTTTGCTATCACGCTACCCTTGAACATTTCATTTTAAAAAGTGAAGCTGATCTCAACTAAGCTAGTCAAATATTGGATTTTCTTCTGCATGACATCACGTGTGAAATTGAAAACATAAAACCTGTTTTTTCTTCTGAATCCACTGAGTCTACATTTAAACCATGATTGACTAAATATTTTAATAATTTCCAGACGTCCTTCGTGAACAAGCGGTGTGACCAGTTTCAACATGAATAATAACCAGGTAGGTCATTTAAAAAAAAAAAAACACTTTTCGTACTGGCCTTTACGGAGTTTCATCTGCTTCTGTTTTCAAATAATATTTATAATACTGTAACTAAGCAATTATAGACTGATTCACTTTAGCCATTCAAAATTACTGTTGAACTACTTTTTTTTCTCTTCTTCAGATTAATGGTCCCACGTACGACAACATCGGTTTCCAGCATGATAGTCGACCCCCACCATTCGCCCCACACCAAGGGAGCTATCCTACTCTCCCTGGGCCGACTCCAAGCTACGTCGCCTTCGCTCCCAAACCGATCAACACCCACCAAACGACGACCCCTGCCGCGCCACAAAATACCACAGAAAACAAAGGTAGTCACTCAATGCTGGTTTATACCCTGTTTTGTGTCAGAACCCTTTGCTGACCCGCTCCCCTGAGTTGCGAGACAAACGTTTGATTGTATCACTCGAGAAAGAGTCATCCCGTTTAAGTTCTTATTATTGTTAGTATTGTACCTCACCCTATATGGTGTGTGACGATCGCAGAGGTGTCTAATCATAAACATTTATTGTTTTCCAAAAAGCCACACATAACCAAATATCAACCATTTCTGGGATCTTGACAGCAAATAAAAAAAAAAAAAAATCTGAAAATAAATCATAACACTAATTATGATGTAAATATTAACCAGATAACCCTTTTCAGGTTTTTCACAGGAAAAAAATAAGACCATGAAACATTAACTTTCTTGTCGACACCACTCCAAATCTTTTTGCCAATACTCCGTTTTATTTGACAGGGATATGTCCAGGATTTTTTTTTTCCTGGAGGGTGGGGTTTCAAATTCATTCATTTTCGTTACCTCATTCTGAGCCTGCATCTTCGTACACTGAATTGGTTGCCACCAATCGCAGTCTTGATTTAGAGTGATCAATCAGCCTGTCATGTGTTTTGGAATGGGGAGGAAAAACCGGAGGGAGAAAACCCACGCAAGCCCTCAGAACATGCAAACTCCACACAGTGGGATCGAACTACCTCTGCATGAAGAACCGAGTGCTAACCACTGGGTTTCACCCGGGCCGCTGGGGTTTCAAATGCTTTGTTACAGTACAAGTCTCGATCATTGTTTGCTTTGTTCAGGGGGGAAAAAAGCATCCACCAATGTTTATAAGATAGAGAGTACCTCATTTAATAAGGTGGAGACACACAGCTATTAGTCCGAAGCGGCTAGTGTATGTGCAAATGAGTTATTATGGCTAAATTTAGCTGTTGTGGCTTTTAATCAGGTGAGGTTTTTTTTAGTCTGGAAATTACGGTACAACGCAAACACATTTTGATAGATTAAACTGTGTCCTAATAAAAAGTCAAAACATCAAAATCAGCATGAAAAATATATTCAGGGACACACAAAGGCATTCATTCATTCATTATCCGAACCGCTTCATCCTCACAAGGGTCGCGGGGGGTGCTGGAGCCGATCCCAGCAGTCTTCGGGCAGTAGGCGGGGCACACCCTGAACCGGTTGCCAGCCAATCGCAGGGAACACAGAGACGAACAATCATCCACGCCCACACTCACACCTAGGGACAATTTAGAGTGTTCAATCAGCCTGCCTTGCATGCTTTTTGGAATGTGGGAGGAAACCGGAGTACCCGGAGAAAACCCACGCAGGCACCCATGCAAACTCCACACAGGGAGGCTGGAGCTGGAATCGAACCCGGTACCTCTGCACTGTGAAAGTCGACGTGCTAACCGCTGGACTACCGGGCCGCCCACACAAAGGCATCTCTGATTAAAATTTGCCGTTGACCAGTGTCATTGATGCACATGAGTAACAAATAACTACCAAAAAACCTAACTGATTTCGCATTTATTCAGCATTTTACCAATATGTTCATAGATTAAATAAGTTAACATTTTTTATTTGTAAATCTTAGGATTTTGTTATATATGCATGATTTCCACTCCGCATTTTTTCTAGTGACATCCCCATGAGCATGTAATAAAACTGCGCTAATTTAGCATTTGGCCTACATTATAGGAATATGTTCATAGTCAATTTCCTTGTTTGGCTGCCCTGTTGCAACGTCTCTCCATGTCACACTGTCTAAAGTAGAGGTGAAAATACAGTGCGTATAGCTTTCAGGGCTTACAATTTACATTTTTATGTAACTGCGTTTACCTTGTCTCGACAAAGTACCTGATGTTTACATTGTGACTCAAAGTCTGTGTTGTCTTTACAGGAAGAACGAGGTGTGCATGGAAACGTATCCTGTGTGCATCCATATGTGTATTTCTTGTTCTGGTGATCCTCACCCTCTTATTGTGGTACTTCCGTAAGTCACAGTTTATTACCATTAGACTGTTAGAACTGTAAGTCACAACCCCCCATCAACCCCCAGTTTTAACCTCAAAGCCTAAGCAAAGATATAACTTCTGGTCAGGTTTTTCCAGAACCAAGGAGTGTCTCATTTTTCGTCTAGTCTGAGCTTCTTTCAAGTTATTTTTAAGATGACAATTCATTCAATTGCTTGATTTCTACAATGATTCAGAAGGTGGTGTTATTTTTATGAATGAATTACCATGAAATCCACCACACACATCGGCGGAGCGCTGAATTTGTCTTCCTGCGCCTTGCTCAAATACACTCAAATTGCATTTCATCATCTTTGCTACAAGTTAAACCTGCTTTTTGCAAGTCTAAAATGTAGACTATTTTTTGTAACCAAATTAGCAGATGCGCTGGGGGACGCCCAGTGAGGCCAAGCTCATTTACCAAATTCACAAACACGATGAAGTGGATGTGGCTTACATCTGCATGAGCACAATTGAATGAATTTTACGGTAGTTTATCTCAGCAGCTTTTATTGTGTCTTCATATCTTTATTTGTGTGTTTCTTGGCAGTGTACTACCAGTGTGCACTGGGCATGTCATGCAGGTATAGTCTGAAGTGTCTACGCACCTCCCAGTGGTGTGATGGCGTCGCGGATTGTTCGCATGGCGAGGATGAGTCCAACTGCTGTAAAAACCTTTACATTTTTTTTCAGTCTTGGACACACATAGGATTTGTTTGGCTCAGCGATATTCCTGTCATTTAACAGTTCGCCTTTCTGGAAGCAACTTTATGCTGGAGAGTTTCTCATCTGAGAGCCAATCGTGGATTCCTGTATGTGGTGACAGATGGGATGACAATTTTGGGAAAGCTGTGTGCGGGCAGATGGGTTACAAGGGGTGAGCTTCTCGACTATATAAACATTTGTTCCCTGTTCTTGAGTGGAGTTTTACATGGGATTCAAAACCACAGTAATAAGTCCCGAATACATTGAGATATATACAGCCGCTGATTGAACAGATTCCGCTAAATTGACATTAAGCCAAGAAGAAAATTTTAAATGTGCTCGATATGACACCTGATCTACTTAAAATAATGTGACTGGAAAGTTAGCATTTGTGTTATTTGTGTTAAAGTATGTTTGTCAAACCTCACTGATTGCTTTCTTTTGTTTGGCCCATAGGCAGGATTATGTAACCTACAGGAAAACAAATGTAGGCTCTTTAGCCACAAGAGGATTCATGAAGCTGATGCCTGGCAGCAACCATAAATCGCAAATACAGTCCCAACTCTCTTTCAGGTTTGTGAACTAGCTAATGCACAATCATAGTTAAAAGAACATTTTGTATCTTGTTTTCAGACAATAAGATATGTTTACTGAAATACTTTTTTTATTGTCATCAGTCAAAGTTGCAAAGAGAAATCTGTCGGGCTTCGTTGTATGGGTAAGATACTGCTTAAATTCTTTCCATATTCCAAACTCTTAGCTATAGCTAATATGAGTCGCCAAAAAGTAGATATTAATTGATCAATTGTATAAGTAAAACAAATTAAACATCTGAGTATATCCTTAAAATCTACAGCCTGTGTCATCTTCCTGACATCATTTGTAATTGTTAGCCATGTTCGGTGTACTTTGTCAAGCCGATCAGATTTCAGACTTTGTGCTGCAATTTCATCCGAATATACTCAGCCTCTTCATAGTTAGTAGTGCCAGCTAATGTAACTCAAACTAGATGTATTCCCTACTTCATCTCGTTACTTTTGATTTTGGATGACAAAGTGTAGTCCAACCCACATTGGAAAAGAATGCAACTTACTGTCGGCCGTGTGGATAAAAGTCTGACACTGGATGTACAGGAAACGAACAGCCCGTATTATGGGGTCAGGTACACCATGCTCATGGAGCACCTCCGCAAGACAGTACCCCTGAGAAACAGTTGAATACCTTATCCAAGTCCATAAAGCCGATCTAGATTTATTGGGCGAACTCCCATGCACTCCCCAGTTCCTTGCTCAGAGTGTAAAAACTGGTTCGCTGTTCAAAAACCAGACAAAAGTCACACTGCTCTTCTTGAACCTGAAATTTGATTTTGACTTCTTATGGACCTGCCTCTGCAGAACCCCTGAATAGACCTTACCAGGAAGGCCAATGAAGAAGTGTGATCCGCTGTAATTGGAAAACACTCTTTGGTCCCCTGTTTCGAAAAGGGCACCACCACCACCTCCGGTAGGCCAATACCAAGGCACTGTCCATGATGGCATTCCAGCCAAGGCAACCTCACAATATGTGGCCAAATATTCCTTGGCCAATCTCTGCCAAGTAATATTTGACCACCTGGGCGACCTCAACCCCAGAAAAAAGATAGCCAACTTCAGATACACTGGACTTTCCTCATAAGAAGGAATCCCATTGGACTTGAGACTTTTAAGCATTCTGTCCTCTGACTCACAATGTCCCAAGTCAAGGTCTGCAGCAGACCACACCCACTATACACAATGCTAGTGTACTGATTCCTGCTCCTGAGATGCGGGATGGTGGACGGGAATTTCCTAAGAGTAATCCGGAACTCATTCTGCATGGCCTCACTGAACTCCTCCCATGCTTGAGATTTTGCCTCAGCGGCCACCATAGCAACATTCCTCTTAGCTTGCATCCATTGCTCCAGAGTCCTGCAGGTCAAAAAACATCTGAACGACTGCTTTATCTTAACAGCATTCCTCACCGTTGTTGTCCACAAACGACCGCAGGGATTGCCCCCATAACAGAGGCCAACCACTTTATGGTCGCACCATCAATAGGGCAAACTTACCATGGATAACTACAGAGTGGGATAGAGTTCAACCCCCCTTAAGATGACTGGTTACCGAGCAAAAGTTGTGCATCGAGATAAGACTGACTATAGCTCGTCGGAACTTCTGAACTTTGTACAACAGCTCAGGCTCTTTCCGTGCCAGAAAGGTGCCATTCCTAACTTCTATAGCCATGCGTCAGACCGCCAAGGTGCCATCTTTTTGGCACCTAATCCCCATTGGTCACTCCGGCAGCTGGTGATCCTACAGAGCGGGGGCACCCATTTTTCCGCTTTGGGCTGGGCACAACCAGGTGCATGCAAGGTGCTTACCATTGAGCCCTAACTCTAGTGAGGTGACCTGCTTTGTTTTTGGAGGATGTGTTCTTTGTCTGGGCCCTCCCCAAAAATGTTCCCTGGCTAAACCTCCCATGGAGCTAAAGTTACTAACGATTTAGCTTCTCAGGTTGGTGGGACACAAACTCCTCCACCACGGTAAGATAACAACTCAGGGAAGAGTGAAGGGCACTTTCAGTAATTGATAGTTTGGCCAGTTTACCAAAATGGGTCCTTTGTTTCTACTAACAGGATTCCCATCCTTGGGGCAAAAGTACTGTTTGAAATTACTGATGTCTGAGACAAGCAATCAACCTGTTAAACTAATAATTGTTTTTCTGTCTTCAGATTGCGGAGAAAGTTCTGCATCCCCCTACAGTCGCATTGTAGGGGGTACGGAGGCTTCAAATGAAGTCTGGCCATGGCAGGTCAGTCTCCAGATTTCTGGTCGACGACACGCTTGTGGAGGCTCCATTATCAGCTCATACTGGATTGTATCTGCTGCGCACTGCTTCCAAAGGTGAGTTATTACGCCCATCTTTAATCTCTCTAATTGACATTTGGGTTCTGTTGGAAAATTGTGTATGAAATTTTAGTTTGTGTCTTGACCATATTTGGCCTGTGCAAGTCCATTATATTCTGAATAAATGGGAATACATTGAAAACAAAAATTCAACTTCAAATTGCAGGTTCTCCAAACCATCAATGTGGACCGTGTACGCCGGCGACATAAGCCTGCGTAAAATGAGCTTTAGTTACGGCAACAAAGTTGAAAAAATCCTCAGTCATGAGAAGTATGACTCTGAAACATACGACAATGACGTCGCACTTCTGAAGCTTGACACACCTTTGACGTTTTCAAGTAAATCCAACAACAAAATTCTTGCTTGATTTCCCTAATTCATTTCCCGACATGACAGAGTGAATTGTTGATCCAACAGAGACAGTAAAGCCGGTGTGCTTGCCAAACTTCGGCATGGAATTCTCAGCTGGAGATGCAGCATGGATTACAGGTTGGGGATCTTTGCGATCATCTGGTAAGACGAACTTCTTCACTGAGAAAAATGGAATTTTCTTTTTCATTTAAATGTTTGATTCTGTATTATTTTTAATTGAAATTAATCTCGGGACAAATATAAAATATTTTCTTATGCTATGCAAGAATTGCACAGAAAGAAGCTTGGTTGTTCTCGACACTGTTCTACTATTTTAAAAATGATCACCTGGCAATGCCTGGTGGCGGCTACGGTGCTAAATACAGTATCCTGTAATAGTAGAATTATTAGACAAATAATGATCTATTTTTATTTGAAAACACATTTTAGATGGATTTCTCTGAATTCTGAGTTTTTCACTGAATTACAATTTTTTTTTTTTGAGCTTGATTACATTTTTTATTTTTATTTTTTGTTTTCTTCCTTTAAAACCTTTTTTTTTCTTTGATTCTTTATTTTTTTAAATGATATTTTCTGGAATTAAAACAAATAAAGCAACACAGTTGAGAGAGACTGTGGCTTCAACCCTGTATGCCCTTAACCCTTTTAGTTACTACAATAGACAGTTTATCATGTTATCAGGTTGCAGTGCGCATGAAAGCGTTAAAGTGGATGCTTTCATTTTCCTCAGGTCCATCCCCAGACATACTCAATCAGGCTTTGGTGACAATTTACAGCAGAAAGGCGTGTAACAATCGTGAAATATTAAACGGGGCAGTTACAGAATCGATGATTTGTGCTGGCAAACTGAGCGGAGGCGTCGATTCATGTCAGGTGAGTTTGGCTCTGCTGCCTTTGTCACTGACACACTCCCACACAGACATGTGACGGCATAACTCATTTACGCTGCAGGGTGACAGTGGAGGGCCGTTGGTGGTCAAAGAGGCGGATGTGTGGTGGCTGGCTGGAGACACGAGCTGGGGGATTGACTGTGCTCTGAAGAACAAGCCAGGGGTCTACGGCAATGTACCCTACTTTCTTGACTGGATATATTGGAGGATGCAGGTACAGTGACTGAATGCAGCAGTAATGACACGAGCCTTGAAGGATAGTACATAATTAGCAAGCAGGTATTTTTCTGAAGTTAAATTAAAAATGAATTTTTATTTTCGATTAAAAGGGGAGTCAAGTCAAAAATATTATTTTCAATATGTTCTATGCGCCCCTAGAAGCGCAATACATGGCATTCTGATTAATATCGTGTTTGTGGAAGATGAATCCAGAAACAAAATCCACCTGTTTTTAGCCATCACAGGCATTTGAATTCATATTTCACAAACGCAATGTGAATACGAATGGCAAGTTTAGACTAGTGGTGACCCATTAAACATATGATTGGAAAAACATTTTTTTACTTAACTTCACCTTGAAAGAAAAATCAAATGGAATGCAAACAGGGTCAGCCCGGTGATCCAGTGGTTATCGCGTCGACCTCACAGTGCATGGGTACCGGGTTCAATTCCAGCTCTGCCCTCCCTGTGTGGAGTTTGCATGTTCTCCCCGGGCCTGCGTGGGTTTTCTCCGGGTACTCCGGTTTCCTCCCACATTCCAAAAACATGCATGGCAAGCTGATTGAACACTCAAAATTGTCCCGAGGTGTGAGTGTGTGAGCACGGATGGTTGTTCGTCTCTGTATGCCCTGTGATTGGCTGGCAACTGGTTCAGGGTGTCCCCCGCCTACTGCCCAAAGACAGCTGAGATAGGCTTCAGCACCCCCTCGACCCTTGTGAGGATAAGCGGATCGGAAAATGGATGGATGGATGGAATGTAAACAGCAACATGTGACATCCCAAGGTACATAGATAGGCACTAATGAAATCCAAACTACAATTTGAGATGGATTAATAACCGTCCGTCATCCATCCATTTATCTGAACCGCTTTTCCTCAAGAGGGTCGCGGGCATGCTGGAACCAATCCCAGCTGTCTTCAGGCAACAGACGGGGTCATTAATAACATACGGTATGTTTATAATTGTATGACTGTATCAAGGGAATTTAATTGATTACCTCATAGAGGTTATTCAGTATGATGTGGAGTTCAACAGCACTGCAAAATATAAGAACAATAACATATTTATTGTTATTGGTGTGTCAATCAAATATGCTTGTTTGTACAGGCAGATATTTGGGACCCTGTTTTCATTCCAGCCGCAAGTCGAGACCAAAGTGCAGTTTAATTGTGCGCAGGCATTAGTGGAGTTTTCTTTCTTTTGGTATTTTGCAAGACTTTGGGGCTGACAGAATTGGGTGGAAAGGGTGTTTGCACCTTTGCGCACCGTTGTGGGCCAGAAGTAGTTTTTTCCCCAGCCAATAATTGCGGCACCCCTCATTTAGATCATTGATTGGGGATCTGTGGCTATAAGTACACATAAAACAAACAAGCAAAACAAACTTTTGAGTAAAACGGAAATGGAGCATTCCTGTTTCGAAGGAGATGCATGTCGTTCTTGAACTGTAATTGTTACATTTCTTGTTTTCTCTCTTCAACAGATTGAGTGATGGAAATACTGGTCATCAGCAACACACATCATCCTTTGCTTGGGGTTCCTAATGAAAACAAAAACTTTGCACTTTTGAATGGAAATGTCGGTATGCACTGTTTGAACAAATGTACATAAATAAAGACTTTTTTTTTTGCACAAAGGAACACAGGATTTGAAGTGTGCTAAAACACTGGCAGGCTCGCTTTGGTGATTGCTGAATCAGGTAGACCATGTTCAGAATTTTGTATTTCTTGTATCCCTTTCAAACTAATGTCCCAGTTTCTATATTTTTGATTTGAGTACATCAGACGGTATGTCACCAAAAGAAAAAAAAAATCCAATTGACGACAAAAAAAACCCTTAAACATATCTGTGTCTTGCTTTTTAAGTAAATATTCTTGTAAAGAGAAAGTAAAGCGCATTCAACTTTACTCCAGCTTCCGACTTCCTCTCGGAGCCTTTTTACTGCCTGTTAATTTGTGTACAGATAAACACGCACATCCACGCAATGAAGACAGAATAGTCACCCACATTTTCAAACTAACGAAAATGGCCGAAAAGTGCATTTTGGGATATTGATCGAAAGATTTCATATCACAAAAACAACCCGGCTGAAACAAGAAAAACACAATCGGCACACATTCCAATGGGTGGAAGTGGCATAAAATCGGTTTAGCCTCTTGTAATTAGCTTCACCAAGTGCTAGCCTGATCTTGGCTATGGACACAGTATGAGTGAGGTCAAAGGTGAAGTACAGAACTTTATTCATATGGCATTTCAGAATCTGCTGAAGTATTTGTCATTGTCATTGTCAAACACAGTATGTCTATGAGTGAGGTCGTCATTTCTAAAGGTCCACATTTCAGGAAGTAATCAGTCTGTCTTGTTTAGAACACTTTTCCATTTTTCACACATGGTTTTTGTCATGGTGACTTTGCACTTTGTGCCATTGGTTAAATATAAATGCCATTGGTTAAATATAAATTGACAAAAGTACATATGGTAGGGGATTATGTCCAGTCAAACCTCAGTTTTTGTCCATAATCCGTTCAGAAGGCTGTTGGAAAACCGAAATTGTTCGAAAACCGAAACCACGCTCTTTTTAAAATAAAAATGTTTACTGAACACGTCTGCTCACAATGGAAAGCAACACGAGGAAGCGTCACTTCCTCATCTACCCGAGGAAGCGTCACTTCCTCGCGTAAGGAGGGCGAGAGGAGTCAAATGGTGCATTCAAGTGCGCTCAGTTTGTTCGAGAACCAAAATTTGTTCGTCATCCGAGGCATAAAAAACTCGAAAACCGAATTGGA
Organism: Hippocampus abdominalis; assembly: GCA_018466805.1. Classification (NCBI taxonomy): domain Eukaryota; kingdom Metazoa; phylum Chordata; class Actinopteri; order Syngnathiformes; family Syngnathidae; genus Hippocampus; species Hippocampus abdominalis. The sequence continues at coordinate 2,630,485 of CM031710.1, forward strand.
CGAGAACCGAGACGTTCGAAAACCGAGATTTGACTGTATATCTTTTTAGTTAACGAAAAAAAGGATCTTATTTGACTGGATGATAGCATTTCTTCTATCTTCTGTTATTCCTTGTCTGTTTTCCCTCGTTCAACCTGGGTGTCTCATCACTGATCATAGACCTCAGCTCACTAATTGGCATATGCTCAATGTTGGAGCCGACATTTGCTATCTGCTTGTACCAATTAACGGATCCGTGGTAGTGCGCTGCCTCTGTTTAAGTGACTGAACAAAAGCCCAAATTTGCCATTTGCCACTGCTGCATGCTAAGCATAAGGGCCCTTGTTGCATCATCCCCACCTGTGCGAAACTGTCTTTCATCTATATCCGTCTTTTCTTGTTGCCCCTCAAAAGATGTGTGGGAAGAACAGGATGCTCTGATGTGTTGGCTAGCGTACGCAAAATCACACTGATCCTAAATGAGCCGTTAATTCATAGGGCAGTGTCGCCTCCCCTTTCGGGAATCGAAGCGTCCTCATGTAGAAGCTTTGAGTGGATATGGCAATGATGCTCACATTCAGTCAATTGCGTGTGTATCTCTCTCTCTTTCTCTGTATATATACATATATAAATATATAAGCTGCTAGCATACATGGAGCGCCATAACCAGGTAGCAGGAATAGCGTACGAGAATATCGGTACCAAATATTGGACTAGATTTCCCAGAATCAAGATGGCAGACACCTTCGAAGGTGGTTGAAGAACAGCCAGGCCAAGATTCTGTGGAACCTGGTGGTGGATGAACATCAGAAAACAGCAGTCGTGATAGATGTAGCAATCCCGAATGATAGTAACGTGCGCCAAAATGAACACAAAAAGTTGGAGAAATACGAAGGACTGAAGGAAGAAAGAAAATGTGGAGGGTGAAGGCAACAGTCGTGATCGAGGCACTGGGGGAAGTAAGCCACCAAGATGGGTGGATGGCTCTGGCACATAGGTGTCAAACTCAAGGCCCGGGGGCCAGATCTGGCTCGCCACATCATTTTATGTGGCCGGCGATAGCAAATCAAAAATGTCAACTTTCATGATGCTTGCGAACATCTCTACCAAAATTTCAAATTCTTATTTGTAATAAATAAGAGTGATACTGTCAGCATTTTCTTGTTACCAAACCCCTCATTACAGTAACTTAAACAATAGATGAATAAACCGTTATTCCTGACTTCTTTATATGGTTTCAGTCATAACGGCCCACCAAGGGAAACTAACTAAAATCTGGCCCGCGACAAAAATGAGTTTGACACCCCTGCTCCAGCAGATATCGGGAACAGCATCCGACACCTCCATGCAGAAGAGTGCAATACTGGGAGCAGCTAAAATCCTCAAGCTCCGAGGCCTGTGATAGAAGAGAGAGGCTTTCAGAAAAAACAGGATTTCCAGTGTCATTGTGGAAAAGATTCTCACCAGCGCTTTGCTCGTGTGTGATTGTGCGCACGGATGATGGAGAACAGACACCGCATGCCTTTGTGCATGTCAAACCAAATGTGGAACTGCGGCAAGTGTGTAAATCCTTCCTGTGTGCGCTGTATGCATCCACAACAAACCCTTGTGTGTGTCATTTTGCCCCAAAGACGATCATCATTGCAACGTTGTTGAGTAGCCAATGAGCAGCGAGTCCTTGTTACTGGGCAGCTATGTGTTTATACCCCCCCCCCCCCCCACGTTCTTTCGTGAGGTCGATGTCACGCGTCAAGCCTCATAGAATCTCAAATCAGCATGAGTCTTTACGACACTCCAGGCTACTGCAGTTGTGATGAACATCAGCACCCACACTGGTTTTGTAGGTCAACCGGTATTCAGCTAAGGGTGGGGGCCCAACCCATAAATACATGTACCTGTGACTGCGCAGTGCTCAGATCAAATAATGTAGATATTTGTACTGGTTAAAAAGAATCAAAGCGGCCTTAAAAAATGTTTTTAATGTTGCTTATGTATTATATGCTGGCTACAATTAGATCAACTAAATCTCTCAACTCAAGGATCAGGGGCCAAATCCCAATTTTTTGCGGCCCACTAAAGTAAATGTTACATGTCTCCTTCATGTTTTTTTTTTTTTTTGCTTATTCGATTGTTCTTTTCCTTTTGGCAGAGAATCCGTTCCGAAATTAATATTCTTTAAAAATACTGCAAGTATTTTGTCCCCACCACTTCCCTAAGTAACATAAATTGAACAATCATTCATTGTACTTAACCCTTTCGGGGACAGCGGTTACTACAGCGGACAACTAACCGTGTTATCAGGTTACAGGGTGCATGAAAGGGTTCATATTTACTTTCCCCTATTTTCCATGTCTTCTGTTTTCAAATTAAATATATTGTTAAATAGGAAAGCCAACACTGAATTGCATGGGCAATTGTAAAAAAACAAAAACAAAATCCAAGATGATTACAGTACATATTATTTTCACAATTTATACGGCCCTCTCAGGCAAACTACAATGTGTGCCACACGGAAAATCAAAATGAATTTCACACCCTTGAGCAAGATTCAGGAGAAAATGAGAGAGATCCAATCCAAATGCATTATCAAAACTTTAAAGCGTGGTTATTTTATTGATACTGCCTGATCAATCTATTACTTTCCTTGTACGTTGCAGTGGCGTAGAACTGTGCTTCGTGATATTGTTTTTCCAAACCTTATATATAGCAATAATAATAATACATCTGTACAACATCCATCCATCCATCCATTTTCCTAACCGCTTGATCCTCACGAGGGTCAGCCTATCCCAGCTGTCTTCGGGCAGTAGGCGGGGCACACCCTGAATCGGTTAGCAATCGCAGGGCACACAGAGACAACACACACCAATCCACACCCACACTTGACAATTCAGACCAATCAGCCTGCCATATTTTTTGGATGTCTGCAAACTTACAACAATACTGTACTGCATAATTGATCTATTGCTCACTTTGTACCCATTTTCCAACTATAACTTCCATCCATCCATTTTCCCATCCGCTTTATCCTCACAAGGGTTGCGAGGGGATGCTGGAGCCTAATCCCAGCTCTTTTCGGGCAGTAGGCGGGGGACACCCTGAACCGGTTGCCAGCCAATCGCAAGCTATAACTTTAATGATCATTATAATATTATCCATACATATGATGCACATCAAAAGTTCAATACACTGTCTATGTCAGGCATATACTGTAATTCTTGTTTCATCACTGTCAATAACATGATACTCTCACCGTGCACATGTGCAAATATCACCGTAGTATAATGAGCCTACTTACCACAAACCATCATGCAAACATCCGTTTTTTTTTTTTTTTGCTTTAATTAAAGTTACATTACTTTTGATTCTTCCTCGCTGCTATAAATATATCTCACTGTAGTGTTGTATTTCTTGCTCGCTCTCTATAGTTCTCTCACACTCTATTTACAGCTGCTCCTCCACACTCAACAATAACATATTTGACCACACGGTGGCAACGCTCATCTCTGCTTGAGCGCTGAGTGGAGAGGAAAATCTCCTTCAGGGGATGGGGGGTCAACTCGTATCAATCAGTTTGACCCTCTCTATGCAGAAACACAACGTAAAAATAAATACCACTATGGCCCAAACATCTGCTTGAGTGCCCCATATGATTTCAAGTAAACGTTTCAAAGAATACATCTCGTTATTACAAACCATATAGTCCTTAAACCAAATAGCACGTGTTGCATACAAGAAGCATCATCCTAATTTGATAGTGCCGCGTTGCCCCACGTTGGTCCCACAAAACGCTTTTCCCGCTTGGATTGCTCTCACAACTGCTCTCATAAATGTTTGTTTCCCTGGTGGTGTTCTCTTTTGTTTGGTGACTGTAAAAATCGCTGTTGACAATTTTGTATTTAGGTCAGCGTGGATCCCTCGGGGTCTGACAAACCACTTTCTCCCAGAGTCCCCATGATTGACACATTTTCTTACAACAAATGAAGTCCCGCTCCTCTGCGTTTCAATTCTTGATGAGTAACATGTTCGAAAATACAACACTTAAATACTGCTGTTGATGTATTTACGGTACACTTAGCTTCCCGTGTAGTTATTATTATGCATCACGTTTGATTACTGACACAAACAAGTATGCCGAGTTTGAATTCGTGTGTGTGTGTGTGTGTGTGTGTGTGTGCATGTGTGTGTGCGTGTGTGTGTGTGTGTGTGTGTGTGTGTGTGTGTGTGTGTGTGTGTGTGTGTGTGTGTGTGTGTGTGTGTATATGTTTTAACCCATTCAGTGTTATGTACTGTAAACCAACACATTTGTCCCCTGTGGGTCTTCGGGCGCTTGTTTTGCATCACGTGACACTTTCAGCAAAATGACTACCTGTTTGCTTGATATGCTTCCTCTATGCTCACCCCTTTAACTCTTTGAGGCCGTGTAGTGATAATCAGAGAAAGAGAGGGAGAGAGAGAGAGAGAGAGAGAGAAAAGAATTACCAGGACATCCTCTAAGAACATAATGCCTGTCTTAGACACTGGGCATCTGTTGGCATTTCCTCATGGTACTGTATATGGAATACGGAGTTGGGGTGGGAGGGGGTGATGTGAGGAGTAGGAAGTGGGATGGAAGGAGAGGGAGGGGAAGGAGCTTCAGGGGAGGATTATGGGGGAGCAAGGAAGGCGGGTTGTGGGGGAGGCGCGGGGCGGTATGACCTGAATGCTCCATCCGTGAAGCGCTTTTTCTTCTGCACTGGCCCTTTGCCGTGGACAGCTAGACCAGGTCACACCAACCGGGTGATGCTCTCTTCTGTCACTGTGCTCCACGGGATTCTATTTATTTTTCTTTCTTTTTAGGAGGAAAGTAAATGCTGGTTATAAATAAATCAACAAAAAATAGCTGGACATAAAATGGGTTTAATAAGTATTGATTTAATAACTCATGGGAAATCGCAATAAAGAAGGGGAAGCTACTTGAATGTCAAGAAAATGGAAAGCTACAAACAATCGAGCTTAAGTAGTGGACACTTTGAACCATTACTTTATTGATTCTGTTGCTCACCTTGCACTATGTTTTTCACATGTGAGCACAAATCTATGTCCTCCAAAATAAATAGAAGCAAGCCTGGAGCATGAGGACTGAATAGGGGGTTATGAAAGTGATTACATGACATGAAAGCACTGGATATACAGTCAAACCTCGGTTTTCGTCCATAATCCGTTCCAGAAGGCTGTTTGAAAACCGAAATTGTTCTAAAACCGAAACCACGCTCTTTTTAAAATAAAAATGTTTATTGAACACGTCTGCTCACAATGGAAAGCAACATGAGGAAGCGTCACTTCCTCGTCTACCCGAGGAAGCGTCACTTCCTTGCGTAAGGAAGGCGAACGGAGTCAAATGGTGCATTCAAGTGCGCTCAGTTTGTTCGAGAACCGAAATGTGTTCGTCATCCGAAGCATAAAAAACTCGAAATTTTTGTTCGAAAACCGAATTGTACGAGAACCGACGAGTTCAATCCCAACTACGGAGTTTGCATGTTCTCCCCGGGACCGTGTGGGTTTTCTCTGGGTACTCCGGTTTCCTCCCACATTCCAAAAAACATGCTTGGCAGACTGATTGAACACTCGAAATTGTCCCTAGGTGTGAGTGTGAGTGTGGATGGTTGTTCGTCTCTGTGTGCCCTGCGATCGGTTGGCAACCGGTTCAGGGTGTCCCCGCCTACTGCCCGAAGACAGCTAGGATGGATTCCAGTACCCCCTGTGACCCTTCTGAGGATAAAAGCGGATCGAAAATGGATGACAAAGAATCAAAAAGTAAGTTGGAGCTACCACAACAGGCGTCTGACTTGCCACACCTCAATACATTGTTCAACATTCATGAATTTCTTCAGCAAGAGCATTTAGGATATGAATAGTGTTTCAATCAATCATTTGTATGAACATTTTCTTTTTCTTATCTACCATTTAAATACAAAATACCATTCTCATATCTTGTACAGCTCAGCAACACTTTAAATGCCAAAGTTCATAATTATTTTGGTATCTGCAAACTATGGGTTTGAATTTCTTCAACCAAGGCTCAAAGTCAAACAAGCGATTGCTTCAAGGAATAACAGACTGCCGTTCCTATTATTTCCCTCCCACTTGACTGTTGCTATTATCTAATACAATGTTGCTGTCCACTTTCTCACCCCCCCCCCCCCCCCCCCCCTCCTTAATTGCAGTGCAATGTTTTGCACAAGGTGACTCCTATCTCCTGACAGGCTTTCCGTTAAGTACGCGCTTAAGATTCCGCGGGGCAAAGTGCCAGCGCTGAGGCCAGATGGGAGCCCCGGTCTATACCTGCCACCCCGGTGCCAGTCCCCCTGACACTGCACTCTTGCCATCTGTGCCGACCTGCCCCTAGCTGTCAACAGTTCAAGAGCAAGCTGTGGCATCCCCGCCCGTTTTGTGACAACTGACAGCCCAGCTGCGCAGATGTTGTCGGAACGCTAAGATGGCGACAGCGTCAACAGCAAGGCTAAACATCTGTGCTTCCTCATAGGAACAACAACACTTTGCATGGAAGCCGCGGCGGCTGTGATGTGTCAAGCTGAGCGACAGACGGTGCTTAACGTTCTGTGTGAAATCATCTGGACGGTTAAAAGGCTTTAGAAGACATCGCAAATAGATTCAGCGTAACATAATGCTTTCTCAATTCCATAAATATGTTTTGAAGATTAAGACCAGATTGCAACACTGTAAACAAGACAGATTTATACATTTAAGTAGATCAGAGGGTTGTGATACTCAAAGTATGGTTCATAAGTCACGCTCAACATAATCCACATAATCATTAAATGGAATCCGAATCTTTTATTTTGGTGAAATTTTACATACATGTTATTAGGAGCAAGGCTGCTGTCACATTTGCTGTCTCCCTGTGCGACTTGTGACTGCTGATTTTCCTGTCGCATGGTGCTCCCCCCGCCCCTGTCACACCATGCTTTGATGCGGCGTGTGGCAAGTGTCAGGTGGAGCCCTTGATTACCGCTCTGCTGGTCATCGTCCGTTCTTCCCAATCCGAATCATCATAATTTTGTGTGTGCAGTTTTGACAAAGGTGGGAAAAGCAAAGGTAGTGGCCCGTGCAGCGAAATAGGGAAAAGAAATGAAGGGACTTCATGCATTTTTATGACTGCACCGATAAGGTCACTCATGTGCTGTGGTTACTAAGCAACACTGTCACCCCATGTTGGACAGTTACAGACCAGAGGAGTCAGACTCAAATATGATCTGCTCTGTGATTGACAGTCAGCTAGCCTTGTGCTTCCCTCTTAGACTTGGAGACCACAATATTAGGTACACCAAGAGTCTTTACATCAAAATAGCCATGAACTGAATCAAAATTCTGTCCACAAAGATAATACAATAAACACTAATATTTGACACTGTGACAATGATTCACACTGGTTCTGTATATTGTTGCGTACCGTATTTTCCGCATTATAAGGCGTACCTAAAAGCATTCAATTTTCTCAAAAGCCGACAGTGTGCCTTATAATGCGACGTGCCTAACATAAAGAGACTGTAATTCTCTTTATATTCCCTATTGAGTTGTTTCTCTGTTAGTATTCCTATGCCATCTAGTGGTGATATATAAGCAGGAACCAATTGTAACCTAAAAGGGTTCTGCCGACACTAATTGACGTGAATTCGCCAACACACAATCAAACAGACAACTACTTTGTGAGCTCTGCGCAGCCATTATGAAAAGGAGAGAATACCAAAAGCACAGTTAACTACTGACTAATTGAAGGAAGAAGGAGAAAAGCAAGATTTCTAAGTATATTTAGCCCCTTGTTGATGTGAGCCCACAAGGTTTGTGTGCCCTTTACCATTTGTATTGAAATGTTTCATGCCCGTGTTTGTGACCAGTTCTCATGGCTTTGTTACAGCTGCAGCGGTTGTGAAGGCTCCATAAAAATAAAGCTGTATTCTATTGTATCGTATTCCCTTCAGCGTACCACCATCTAGTGGATGCATAGCGCAACTGCAGCCACTATTGTAGCTTCTATTCTATGCGTCTTATAAAGTTGTGCGCCCTATATATGAAAACAATTTTAAAATAGGTGCCCCTTATAATCCGAAGCACCTTATAGTCCAGAAAATACGGTACTTCATTGTAGTGCAGTTCGACACCACTGGAAGCTACAGTCACAATTATAATTATGAATATATTGTTAAATTCTCACATTTGGCATGAATCAATACTGAACCGTGTCTTCCGTGGATGTTATTAGATTGTGTGATGTGTAATGTGGTGGCCAGTGCCCTAAACAATCCGAAACGGTATGACAAATGACTAGATGCACTGCAATGCTTTTCCACTCCTATTCTGTAGGTGGCAGTAAAATAAATTGTGCAGAGTACCACAAAGAGCAAGTATTTCTTCCCCCTACCAATACACCATCAGTTGGACTTTGTTCGGTCACTGCACCACATGGCCCCCGTGTGAGTGCTCTCTAATGGTGAGTGAATTGTATTTTTTTGATTCAGACATTAAAAGGATCCTTTTCTTAATCACTACCACCGCCAGAACCACCGAGATTGCTGTAAGAACTGCAGTGTCATCATAAATTACATTAAGATGTAATAAACGGTCTTTCACTTGGATAGTGCTTTTCCACCTACAGGTCCCTTAAAAGCGCTGCACACTGACTTCTCATTACTGATGACTCAGGAGAGCAATCTAACTTTTCATTCTCTGTTCAACAGTGTGCATTATTTTCATACTGCTTAAACAAAATGGATAATGGATAAACATCTGCAAGCGCAGTTAGTAAAATGATTCACATATCGCTTTTCTCTAGATGACCCTGTTGTCAACTCAATCGGGAGTGGACAGGATCGCATTGAGTCATCGGACACAAAGTAGTCAATGAGCGGAATCTATATATGGATCCTTTAAGATGAGCCATCAAGGAGCGCTCGTCTTTCTTCTCAAATGGTTGTTATGAAGCAAGTAAGGTGATTATAAAGCAAGCAAGGAGTAAAAGGAAGAGCTTTACCTACCTTGTGTTCCACGATTCTGTTCGGCCTCGGCTACAGTCCCCATCCAAAATCACTGCAACGGTAAAACATTTCTGGAAACATCAAAAAACTGAATATCCCGTATGACAATGTGCAAGTCATCTAGTCAATGAAAAGGGTTGAATAAAAACAATCCCGCTCACCTCCGAAATGCAAATGATTGCTCTCAAAAGGAAACAGGTTTTGTCTCTTTCTTCACATTGTGGGGACACTGTCGACTCATTAAACGAGAATGGAAATGTAGTCCCACATTCCCTTCAGAATTTATGGTCAGGGAGAAGCAATCAACGGCGGACTAATAAAATGAGGATGTACAGTAGGTTATCCATCTCTACCTCATAATGTTGCTTGAATTATTAAGATGCCTGACTGGCATAGTGGAATTCCCTTTCTTCTGCTTTTGCCATAATTGGTCATCTTAAAACCACGTGAGATGTGTGTTTATTAGGTTCTTTGAATATAAGCAAATGACTTACAAGTCATTTGTTCCCGAAAGCCATAGAGTTTGCCTTGGGGAATGATGTTGTGTACTGGTAGTTAAGCTTTGATAATATCCTAATGGTTTCTTGGTAAGCTCATATATATTGTAGTGTAGTACATTACACACTAAATTATAAATTATACAATTTAGAGAAGTCATTGTAACTTTCATCATGGTGACACTCTCCCTACATGCAAATCACGCATTGTGCATATGCTCTCAGGGACGCATTGTGTCATCGTCAAGTGAGCTATTTGATCTTTCTATTCCAGCTACATATAGTGACAGGCACTAGAAATTAATGCCCTTCCATTAAATGGAGGAATACTATATGTGTATTCACCAGTGACTATCCTTCACAGGTGAATCACAAATTAGAAAATATTTTAATATTGATTACAATAGCATTGGCCCAAACCTCAACCTTCGAGCATAGAAAAATGGTGTGATCACAAAGGTATGGAGAAAAAGTTTTTAGGACTGGAATGGTATGTTCTGAATTATTTGCTCCGGTTAGAACCCGAGCTGTAGAATTTCTGAATGACCTGCAGCTGTTTTATACTCTCCAGTCCAGTAAGAAGACCCGTTATGTTAATCAAGTCTACTGGAGATAAAAGGATTGCGAAGTTTCCCCTGATTTGGCCATCATGAGGTTGAAACCAAATAAATGTTTAATCATCTCATCATATTACATACTGCATACACAACAAATTGATGGATTGCCAATTTTGAAATCAAAAGTCAAACGTTAAAAATCTCCACATTATAATGTGACAGTTGCTGATGGTGCAGTTGTTCACTCGCCAGACTTGTGTGCAGGCCACGTGGGATTGGGTCCCGCTCAGTGACGGAGTGGGTGTGAATGGTCGTTAGTTTGTGCTCTGCAACTGACTGGCGATCAGTTCACAGAGTAGTCTGCCTTCTGCCCGAAGTCAGTTGGGATTGTCTCCAGCAACTCCCCACGACTCTGTTCAGGATAAGCGGTGTTGAAAATGGATAGATGGATAATTTGACAATTTTGGCATAGATTTTAGCAAGGATCATGGATGTGGACACATGATTTCCTTTTTCGGGCCACATAAAATGATGCGGTGGCCCGGATCTGAGGATCTGACTCTTGAGCCTTGTGTTTGACATCTGTGGTTTTAAGTCAGTGGGGAGAATACTTCAAGGACTTCCTCCATTCCATCCACATACTTTCCAACGAGGAAGCAATGTCTGGAGGCCCTGAGGTGAGTTCTTGTTCAGGCTGTGGCCAAGTTCTACACCCTCAGTAGGGTTCTGGAGTGTTTTGTGGAAAATGTTTTCGACCATGTCCGTCAGAGAGTGCTTTGGTGGGTGCTCCGTGAGTATGACGGACTCTGATACGACCTTTTTGGTCCTGGTAAGACAGGTGTCAGAGTCTGGGGTGGACCATACCAAGGCTGCCGTCTATCACAGATTTGCTTCATAATTCTTATGGACAGAATTGGTAGGCAAAGCCAAAGTGTTGAAGGTATCTGGTTTGGTAGTTTTAGTATGTTGTCACTGGATTTTGCAGCTGATGTGGTTCCCCACTTGTGAAGTCTAATGGCAGAACCTCGCATACTGTGAGAGTGTGATGGAGGGAGCCTGCACAGTTAATTTGATCCCGCCCCATTGGACTGGCGCCTGTTTGTAATGGACAAGCAACGGAGGCCAGGCCAAGAGAGGTCAATGCGGTGCGGGGCCAAGCTGCTCTGGAACCTGAAATGGAAAAGCGGCTTAACATGCCGCAATTAGTAGAAAGTATAGCATATGCTGTAATACAAACAATATTATGCCCTAACCTCCTGACACGAACCGATTGGAAGTCAAGGCCTAATACAGGAAAGAATTTGCAGCAAAATATGGTTTTCACTGTAATTGAATGTACTATAGGTTTTTGGATGATTAAGTTTTTATTTTGTAATTGCTTTAAAGCAATATATAGTGTATTTTACTCATCTGCTAGATCTGTTCTATGTTAAATCATCTTGATATATATGAATGTTTAAATAACCAAAGGGATTGGGGAGGATAATAGCTGTGATTTGGTCATAACCTTACAACATTTCATCGTGTTAAAGAAGGATTAGAACAATAGGGACTTTGGCGTGTAGGGCTATGCAGGCAATGATTTTAATCCAATCCTTGAACCCAAACTGTGTGGTGGGACAAACCCATGGAAGACGGATTTACCATATGTTCAGATGACTGGATAACAAGACAACAAAGGAATTAAGATTGAACAGGACAGACAAGGAAATGGATCAGTTTGCATGCAACTACTTAACTGTTTTTGTCTTAATGTTTGTTTTGGAACAAAATGCAGATTTTAAAGAGCGTCCTGAATAGAATGATTTTTTTTCTTCATTAATTCATTCTCTATCGCTTAATCTGAGGTCGGGTCGCAGGGGCAGCAGTTTAGGCAGCGAAGCCTAGATTTTCCTCTCCCCAGCCACATCGTCCAGGTCCTCATGGGGAACCCCGAGGCATTCCCAAGTCAGATGGGAGACATAATCTCTCAAGTGTGTTCTTGGTTGCCCTCTGGGCCTCCTCCCATCGGGATATGCCCGGAATACCTTACCAGGGAGATGTCCAGGTGGCATTCTGACAAAATACCTGAGCCACTTCATCTGGTTTCTATCAATGTGGAGGAGCAGCGGCTCGACTCCGAGTCCCTCCTAAATGGCCAATCTCTTCATCTTGTCTTTAAGGGAGAGCCCAGACAAACACATATTTACAGTTTAATATGTGCTGTACCAATGGATAAAATTGTAAAGCTTGTGGTAAAAATTTGATCAAGAGGTGCGTACCTTGTCGTGTCCATCGTGTCTTGTGTGTGTATATGTGTAAGTTTCTGTGCATTTGATGGGCTATAAATTTCCCTGTGGCCACATTGTGGAACTGCAATTCATAATTCAACTGCAGTAACACCAATGACTCACATTCACATCTGTAGGTAATTTAGAGTGTCGAATTACCAGAACTCCCTAAAAATGGGCAAGATCATGCGAATTCCACACAGAGATGTTCCAACAGAAATTGGAGTTCAGATCTTCTGACGAGAAGGAAGATGTGCAAACAATTTGCCCTAACTGGAGCAATCAATAAACATTTGCTTTTACGTTGCCAAGACAAGCTTTGCAAATGAGTGAGGTTAGCGAGAGTCAGATCCTGAATTTCTAGTGCAGATCATGTTCATGTGCCGGTTTGATGTGGATGTTAAGTCTGAGAGACAGACTCTGCATTTGGGTGCAAGCTTAAAGACTGCTTAGCCCGTGAGAGTATTTGAAGATAAATGGGCCATGCGAAATTCAGCCTCATGGCAGCAGGTGGTATTGCATGTGTTACCATTTTAACAGGCCCTACAAAATCATATCAAATAGAATAATAATAATAATAATAAATTTCATTTATAAGCGCCTTTAATGTATACTCCATACATTACACACGTTGATAGAAAAACAAAGGCTGAGCATTGATTGTTGAATTCTTGTAAACTATCATTTGACAGTGAATGTTCAAACACAATGCTTCTATTTGTAATTCCAATACGAGTTATTCTTAATGGAATCTTGCATTTTGGAAAAGATCACTTCATTCTGCTAAATATGCTCAAAGTTTGTTGAAAAACATCACTGTTGTCTGCCAATGCAAACAATTAAATCAGCCGATGTACAATGAAAAAAATGGTGTGTTGAATTTACTCAATTTTTTTCCCCCTGAAGTATTTGGAAGAAATAAAACAATCACGAATCAGATACATTTTTCTCACAAGATTGTCTTTCTACTTAAAAAATGTGTTGAAATCCAGAGGACTCTATTGTGTGCCACAACAAGACAAAAAATAAAATTGAATTAATTCAACAACCATTTTTTTTTAGTTTAAATACAGTACAACACTGCAGTATTGGGACAATTTCTACTGTTAATAAAAATTGAAAATAATCTAACCTTACTTGTGCAAGTCACATTATTTGCATGATCCTAAAAGGAGTCAAAATTGTGATTAACCCTTTCATGCACGCTGTAACCTGATAACATGATAAGTTGTCCACTGTACTGACCGCTGTCCCTCAAAGGGTTAAATAACAGTGTCACATTTTTTTTAAGTAAACACCTGGTGTGATAATTTAAAAAAATAAAAATAAAATAAATGAAGTACTACACACGTTGTTCAAACACAATATTTCTGAGCATTTCCCAAGTTTTATGAACGTGTACACTCTGATTAGAGTTTTCCCGAAACTTGAGTGTATGGAAAACAGAAAAAAAAATCTACTTGAGCTTGACAACATGAACTGAAGCTTTCAAACCCAGCAGGGGCTAATGTTGATGCCACCTGGTGCTTAAGTGCATGTGCTGTTTTTCTGCTTATATTTGTCAAGGTCAATTAATGAATGGCGTTGTGCCCGCAGGGGCGGGGGAGGGTGGGAGTACATCAATCCTGCATGGTGGACTCGTTATTTCTGCAGAAATCACATTTAAAGACAGGATTTGATCTCTGCCAATTAAGGCAAATTATCACGTCGCCTCCACCTAACGTCTAAACCAGTCAGGTGAAGCCTGGCCTCTCCCTCTCTCCACCTCTCACTGCCCCCCCTCCCCCTCCTCCCTCCACAGAATCATCATCCTCTCTAGCCTGCTACCCAACCGCAAAACCAACAAAGAGTGTCCTGCAAAGAGCTAAATCTCCCACGCTAATGCCCTTTTATTCTATATTCACGGGCCACCTTCATCAGCGTTAAAGACAAAGATGGAGTTTCAAGGCTCCCTCTGAGGCTCAGCGTGTACTCCCTCCACCCACCCACTCACAGCGTGCACCTTTAAGGCAATGGGAGAGGGAGGACGCCTCTGCGGAAAGGAAAGGAGAGGGTTTATCCCACACTTGTGCAAGGCAGGGCAGGTTGGAGTAGGCGCAGGGACCAGTGTGCGCAGTTTGTGAGTGCGGGTTTCTGTGGAGGAAAGATGCGTGTGCTTGTTGCTCGCCGGATGGAGAGAGGTGGCGAAGAGAGAATGAGTTCCCGACGCAGCTAACAATCATCGGCGTGCGCACTTTTACGCAAATTGGCCCCAATCCTCTCGCGGAGACGCATTTTCCTCTTGCATTCAGATTTGTACGTTTGTGCTTACTTGTTGATTTATTTTTTTTTGTTGCCTTTTGTGTTTTTTTTCTTTCTTTCTTTCGTTCTTTTTTTTTTTTTTTTTTATTTTGGGGGTCGTTGGATTGTGGAGCCCGGGTGTGCGCGCAGCCACTTTCTTCTATGCGCCTTCAGCACCAGAGTCAGCAGCCGCGGCGGAACCTCTCACCTGGGCCGGAGCGCACGGAGGCGAGCTCCCTCACATGTTCTACGCCAGGCAGAGGTCCGAGACGGAGGTACGGCTGCGCTGCTGAGGCCCCGCGCGGTTCCACCTCCGCTCGCACTCCAAACGCAATACTTGTGGATCAGATACTAGGCTGCCTCCCGCTGCACCACAAGACAATCAGCTGCAGGAAGAGGCTCCAAACCTCCTCCTCTTCATCCCTGGATTGGGTGCGAGAGTCAGCACAAGATTCGGAGTCAAGAAGAAATGCACGCGTGCCCCCCTTCATTCATTACAAATGACTTGTTGAAGAAATAAAAGACATTTCAGGAGAAGGAGTGCGAGGAAAGAAGCAGAAACAAAAAGCCTATGCTTGGATATTGAAAGGAGCGGGGCATGTGGATATTGGCTCTTATCTTTTCCCAGTGCATCTTGAATGGTAAGTGTTGAGATATATATATATTTTTTTGCACGCTTCGGATTTAAGTTTAGGCTAACACATGTACAGGTGGAGTAATCAGTTCACTTGCTTTCAAGGCATTTCCAGATTGTCTTATATCTTCATTTTGGGGGGGAGGCAGTTGCTATGTTCAGTCTCAGGCACCGGGCCGTTTAAAGAGGGTTCATCTACATTCACCTTCAAGTGTAACAACGTTTATGTATTTGCAACCTTTTCACATCCTTTAATCAAATTGATTGAGAAAGGCATAAGGCAAGAAAGTAGGGGCTTTTATATGTACAACAATGGGTGCAGCATACATTGCAACATAGGATCGACATATTAATGTGTTAATATTGATTTACCATCCCTCCCCATGGCATTTGAGTACATTTTAGCCCTTAGAAAAATATCTCTTCATTATTCTCCTTCTCTGTCTCAGTATGAAAATTGATCATTTGTCTTTTTGTAATCAAACGGCGCTAGGCCTCAGTCTGTTTTTTTTAAAAACAGAAACCAAAACAAGCATTAATTTACACCGCATTGCATGTGAAAACACACAATCAATTTTTCTGAGCAATTATTGAATCTGTAGAACCATTTTTTCTTCTGACTTTTAAACCTAACATGTAAAAGAAATGAAAAATTACTAATTCATTTAAAATGGAAACCATTGCAAAATAGCTATGCGTTGAGTTGACCAGTTAGAAATTCTAAAATGTAAGGAATTTTAAAATGTACTTCATGCACCTGTTATGAATGATGCTAATCATTTCGTCAATGAAATTCATCATCATGCACATGTTGTGGCCTTTTTGTTCGAATGTCTTCGAGAAAAAGGATTATAGGATAGCTAGGGTTTTTTTTCTCTCCTCTTCCATTGCACCCGCCATATTAGAGCACAGACATGGAGGCATTTGGGATTGGGAAAAAAAAAAAAAAAAAAAGGACAAGCCCTTATCACCCCTGTCTAAGCACACATTGTGTAAAAATGAAATTGGATCTCTCAAAAGTGAATCCTTTCTTTCATATGGAATTGAGAACTAGTAGCTCTGTTTTTCACTGGCGGAGGGCGACGGATTTTATTTAATGGCGAATCCACGAAGGGTGTGTGAAGAAGGGGGGCGACGAGGAGGACAAGGGGGCTTTAGGGTAGGGGATGCAACGAGAGCATGTTGGAGTTGGGTAGAAATTGTCTTTGAAGGAAAATTGGGGCACCGGAAGGTGTTTTAGGAAATGTGCGGATTAGAAATTAAGGGCGCCGCGTGAAGCACGTTTTAGGAAAACCATTTTGTGTCCACGCTGAAAGCAAAATTGTCGGCGGTTGTTATTCTTCGGGGAGAAGGGAGGAAATGCAACGGCTGTGGTGTAACATGGATTCAATTTTTGACCGCAAGCGATGAGATATGGTCACGACACCGATGGTCATTTTCAATCCGACACGTGGACGATGCTAAAAATCTGTTTGCTATGAGCGTGATGGACACTGTTTTGCTTGCGATTGGCTTTTTTTTTTTTTTTTTTTTCCCCTCCCAGTCTTGAGTTTAGGCATGAGCGTTGCAAAATGGCTGCTGCTCGAGACATCTACATGGAAACTTTGAATGGCAGCAGCAGTAGCAGCACTTGGTGATGGGCGCCGCATGCACAGGATGCTGCGACATTCGTATCGACAAACTCAATTCATTTGGCAGCAACCTCTCGCTCTTATTTCGTGATTAAAATATAATTTGTAAGTGTATAAAGTGGAATTAGTTGCTTTGCCCCCCCCCCCCCATCCCAGTTTACCTTATTATCTGAGTGCAGCCTGAATAAAAGGGCAGCAGTTGTTCTTACAAGACATTAGCACCTTTTCCTCTCTGTTGCATATATAAAAGGAAGGAAAAGACAAACATCGGTCTGAATAGCTTCCATCGGGACTAATCTCAATCATGCCGATTTGGAAACGTCCTCTGTCTTTCATTTTGGACGAGGAGGACATAAAGGCTTTTAAGGCAGTGCTCTCGTGCAGGATGCTGAGGTTGTCTCTATGGAGACCTGCTTTAATGAATCCACTGCAGTGGAGCTTTTGGGCACCCCTAACACTACACTGTATTCTGTTGGCCCTCAGAATGCTTCCTTAATATGTTTCATTTTCCTAATATGGATGAGGTATTTTTTATTTTGTTGCAATTTTAAGATAAACACTGGATGCATTGCTTCAATATTTGATTACTTGTGACTAATGAGGAATAAATATAAACATTCTAAATGTCAGTGACTGAAATTTGCATTGCCTGTTAGTGGGAAACATATTTGAAATATTGGAGTTTCAACCCACCGATTTGCATCTCAGCTCTGAAGTGGTCATTTGTGAATATGGTCTACTGTGCGAACTCCATTTTGCTCTGAACTGCCTATTTGAGGCCACATTTGCGAGTGATGAAACATTCACCATCGCTGAGAGTAAAAAAAAAAAAAATGCCAGGGAGTTCTATTTAATGGTGCTTGAGCTTTTAAACTGCTCTTGAAACCGCGCCTATTAAGAGTTAAATCAAAGATCAGCTCTGTTTTCCATTTATGAAGGAATGAAATTGGGTATTTGGCATAATGTTTTTCGTCAACTGAGCCTTGGAGTAAAATATATGCTCAATGGTGGGCTAATAAGCCGTGTAAATACACGAGGATGCTCTTTTTCGGTTCAGTCCAGGCTGGTCAGGGCTGCTGCAGAAAATCTACTTGTCTGATCAACAAAGTTTTCGCCAAGCAATCTGGGATAAAAGCCTCATCGGGCAACAGTTACGGATGACAAATACGCAACTGCAGTTTGCATATCGGAGAATGTTAAATGTGATGGATGAATGACATGCGCATTGTGTTAGAGTCGAGGATGATAAATACAAAATATTTGATACGGTTCTTTTATCGGGCCTCTTTAGATTTATTCCTATTATTACAGTCATACCTCGGTTTTCGACCATAATCCGTTCCAGAAGGCTGTTCGAAAACCGATTTGTTCGAAAACCGAAACCACGCTCTTTAAAAAAAAAAAAAAATCTTTATTGAACACGTCTGCTGAGTAATGGAACGCTACACGAGGAAGCGTCACTTCCTCGTCGACCCGAGGAAGCGTCACTTCCTCGTGTAAGGAAGGCGAGAGGAGTCAAGTGGTGCATTCAAGTGCGCTCAGTTTGTTCGAGAATTGAATTTCGGTCGTCATCCGAGGCATAGAAGACTCAAAAATGTTGGTCGAAAACCGATTTGGTCGAGAACAGAGACGTTCGAGAACCGAGGTTTGACTGTATTTCGACACGCATTTTCAGCTTTTGGTCACTTTAACCTTTTCATGCACCCTTTAACCTGATAACATGATAAGTTGTCAATTGTAGTGACCGTTGTCCCTGAAAGGGGTTACTCTTCAACAAGCGTTTGTGACAACCGGATCAATCATTCCTCCATATTTCAGGCGATACAAATGCATTTTTTGGAGTTACAGTCAAACCTCGGTTATCGAACGTCTCGGTTCTCGACCAATTCGGTTTTCAACCAAAAATTTTGAGTTTTTTATGCCTCGGATGACGAACAAATTTCAGTTCTCGAACAAACTGAGCGCACTTGAATGCACCATTTGACTCCTCCCGCCTTCCTTACACGAGGAAGTGACGCTTCCTCATGTTGCTTTCCATTGGGAGCAGACGTGTTCAGTAAACATTTTTATTTTAAAAAGAGCGTGGTTTCGGTTTTTGAACAATTTCGGTTTTCGAACAGCCTTCTGGAACGGATTATGGACGAAAACCGAGGTTTGACTGTACCTTTTAACACGTTGGGTGTGTTTCGTCCCTGTCAATCATAGCCGAAAGTGAGCTGAACTGATGCTGGTGATGTTAAGTTAAAATTTGAAAGAGTGTCTCAACACAGTAAAAAAAAATAATAATAATAATGATTCCTCTCATTCGAACAAGACATCCGATAAAATAATAAGTCCCCTTCATATTGTGGTTCACTTGATGGACTCTGTCATTTTGATTCCCACAGTAACACTGGGAGGCAGCTAAGAACAAGCGGTGATTGAAGACTAACTGGCTAACACGCTAAATGTCTCGTGCTAGGCCTGTCTACCAATAGGTCCAAAGTGCACGCTGTGACAACATTGCTTGAAAAATTGGGTTGAATTCTATAGCAGTATGACAGAAACCAATGGGGTATCCTTGTGTTGTGGTTCATATTAGTTGTAGATGGTGTGAACCAACAGAACCAACAAAACGCATGCTAGCAAATGTAAGAAATTTAATCCAGGCTTCGAATCACACTAACCATTATATTCAAACATAAAATGGATTAAATGAGGGTGACTGCCCAATCTTGACAATTTGACGAGTACAAAGGTGGCATAGTGGCGCTGTTTTAACTAACCCAATTACAATCAGACAAAACAACGTGACGTAGTCGAGGTCGCATTAGGGCCAGTGGGAAACGAGGTCTGTGTGGCGTGGTGTCTTTTGGTGCGCTCTGTCACTTCACATAGAGTCAGGGTGGGTTGACACAGTCACAGCAACAAGCCATCTCCTCAGTTGCCCATTAACATCAACAGACCAGTCAACACAATGTAGGCCATTGGGAAACGAATGTGTTTTCAAACTGTCCTGACGGACCAGAGAGACAGACAGTTTTTTTTAATGCTAGAATTCACTATTCAATACATTTTAATGACCTGAAACGTGATTGGTGGGGCCCACTCGTGACACGTGATATTTATACTGTAAATTTTATTCCGTTTGTAGGTAGGGAATGTTCTTGATCTTCCCCATTGACTCACTTCAATGTTACATTATGTCAGTTCTCAGGGAGGAATCAGACCTGAACATTTTTACATTGCTCACCAGCAGTCAATATTTAACATGTGGGGAGGAAAAAAGAGCATTTCCACGCATACCAAAGTCTGCCCGTGCTCACTAAAGTTACATGGAATGAATATCCCCAATGGTTAGGCTCTGGGAAGCACTTCTTCCTGACAAGTCTCTCACTGAATAATAGAAAATGCCAAGTCCTTCAATGCAGCCAATTAATAGTCAGCCACTTGTCACATGACAGCCCCCTCATCAAGGATAGTCTAAATGGCACGTGGTCACACAACCAATCCTTACATGACATTATCACCCGACCCAGTTCGTCTTTTAAATTTACGACCACATCATTAGGCATGGTGTCCAGCAGTGGTCATCAACCACAGCCATACTTTGCCCAGGTCTGTAAGAGAAAAATAGCATAGTGGTCTGTCCATTCATTCTTTAAATAACTGTTTTCAACTTTCAAGTTTCTGAACTTTTGAACAAGCCATGCCACATATTCAATCTCGCTGATCCAGTTAACAAATGGTTTGATTGGTTTATTATGGTCATGTGATCACAACAAGCGCTACCGTAACACAGTCAAACCTCGTTGCAACGTACCTCGAGGGACATAACAAATCTGTTCATTACAACAGTAGATCGTTGTAATCTGTTTCCGATAAAATGGCCCCCAACTACAATGTATAATACCGTATGTACATTTAAACACACGTAAAAACGTCAACATGTCATACAGTACAAACATGTCAATTATGTGTGTACAGTATGAAGAGAAAAAAAAAGGATTTTATAAGACATGAAACAAACTGCAGCATTCCGACTTCATATCTGAAAACATTTAGTCAGCAAATGAAAATTGCCTTCAGGATGTGCTGTCGCCAAGCCGTTTACGATCATCTTTCAATCTGTTGACACCAGAGTTTCATCTGGGAGACTCCCTTTTGAAAGTGAGAGACAATTTCAGCCTTCACAAACAGTGAGATTTGCTTCTGCGGACCAGACATTTTTTTCAGGTCATGTGCCGCGCCGTGCATCCGGAAGTACAACAATGTACAAGTCGATCAGTAGCGTTGCGAAGCAACGGAGGGGAATCCCGTGTTGTACATTTTGCTCATAAGCAAGGTGGCGGCGGCAGTTAGTTTCTCACGATTCATAGTCACGAAGGCCTTACCACTATTTTGTGCGATAAATCTGGTCGTTATAATGATTTATGTTATAAAGGTGTTCGTTGTTAGCAAAAGCTGCAAATGGAAAATGAATTACGTGAAATCGGGACTTTGAAACGTGAACGTTATAGGGGTGAAAATGTAAACGGGGTATGTTGAAAAGAGGTTGGACTGGACTGTTCATAGCTACGTATGCGGTCTGTGACAGCAGCGTATTTGAGAAACAAATAACCGCATAACGTTGCGCATACTTCCTTTATGTAACCAAATTGACCATGGACTGCAGTCTACCATTTGAAAATACCTGGATATACTGTATTACCCTACCAACGGTTAGCATGTCAGCATTGCATGATTAATCATTAGAAATAGCAGAAAACTTCACGGAAAGGTGTCCATTCTCATCTATCAAGCAACTATTAGCATGCTAGCATCCAACTGATCTCAATATGCTTTATATCACAGCACATGTCAATTAACCCTTTCAGGGACAGCGGTTACTAAAGTGGACAGCTTATCTGGTTACAGGGTGCATGAAAGGCTTTCGGCACAAGGTTTTCTTGTGACCAAAGCCATTTACTACTACGGTACATCTGATTCGCAACAAATACCGTATTGGCCCGAATATAAGACAGTGTTTTTTGCATTGAAATAAGACTGAAAAAGTGGGGGTTGTCTTATATACGGGGTCTAGACATTATACCCATTCACGACGCTAGATGGTGACAGATATCAATTAAGCGAATGCTGAACTTGACTCCCCAGGCCAAGGTGAACCCCTGTCACGAAGAATAAAAATAAAAATAGCGATAGCACGAAGAAGAAAAATAAAAAATAGCGGTAAGAAGAAAAAGAGAAGAAAATAATCGAAGAGATAACAGAAAATGGAGAAACGTAGTGATAATCTGGAGAAAAGTGGGTCAAAGATCGGCCAGGATAACCGGCAGCTGAGGAGAAGTTATGATGTCATTTCCATTTCAACAACCAGAAGCCATTCATTTACGAATGTGATTGCACTTTAGATTTGAATGAGGCAAAATAACTCTTTCTCTCAAATAGATTGTTATAATCATTTGTTGCAGATGTACTGTAATTATTTTCTGTATAAAAATTAATTTGGTGTTCAAAAAGTCTTTTTTCAAACTTGAGTCTTGAAAAAGAGGGGGTCGTCTTATAATCAGGGCCGTCATATATTCGGGCCAATACGGTACTTCAGAAATGCAAGATTCCATATTTTCAACAGGTATAAGGCCTATTTTGTATTCCTCTTATTATTATTCCCTTTCTTTACTGATTAGATGTGTTCCCAGGTTCCGACTGCATGATGGTGTGGCATTTGGCATTCTTTTTTTTTTCACGCCACATTTCGGCCTCCTTGACTGGACATATATTGGAACCACTGAAAATATTTCAATTCACGACAATTTGTCTTCCTGGACTTGCAAATCACACCTTGGTTTGCCATTGGATGTCAGCATTTTTTGTGTTTCTCCGCTGTGCATGCTTACGCTTTGACTTGGCTGTCGAGATGAGAGTAGACTCAAGCATATGCTAATGGATGCACATTGAACTGTTAAAGGTTTCATTTAACCCCAACTGCAAAGCTTAAAGGAGATGATGATGTGTAGTGAGGCAGAAAGAGGAGGAAGAGTGGGGGAAGAAGGCTCATATGGAGTCAGCTTGTGTTATGCTTACAGATTCATATCAATTCATTCTGGTTCACCATGCAGAAACGTTTTTTTTTTGAGGCACTTAAGGCTCTGGTGAAAGCTGGCCAAGATAGCGTTTGTTGGGTTGTATTACAAGATTTTCAAATGCTTGCGGTGTTGATTATGAGTTATCTGAGAAAATGTGTGAAATGTCCAGCAAGCGGAACATGAAATTAATAGCATAAAGTGGCCATGCGATAACACAAAATATATGTTCTGGAAATGATTCTTAAATTAAAAAGCATATTTTTGTTTCAGAGTTGGTCATCTCTTTAATTCTGATTGCAAAAATGGATCTGGATGTTACATTTGTTCAGGTTCTTATGAACTGTTTGTATCTGCTACAAAAAGTTTTTTTTGTGATTGCAAGTTAAATTTTTATTACAATATATAGGGTAACACTAAATCCCTAAGTTTAATAGCCCATGCATTCTGTACTGTGTACACTTGGTGTGCATTACTATTCCCCCCCAATCCAATTCTGCTGCTGAAGACCAAATTTCCCCAGTTTCATTCTTATTCTTATTCTTATAATACACTTGGTGTCTTCTATTTAACCCTTTCAGAGACAGCGGTTACTACAGTGGATAGCTAGCTTATCATGTTAGCAGGTTACAGGGTGCATGGGTAAAACACTAAAACACATACAGGCGTTTTTTAATTGTATTAACATACATCTATATTCTTAATTTTGTACCAATTAGAAATACTAAACGAAAATAGCAATTTCTTTCCCCGTGGCTGATGCTAAAATATTCACCAAATCATGCTGATTAGCATTCAATCTGGCTCGGTTTTGTGGCTGGAAAACGTGCTACATTTTCAAACATTCTGGCAAATGTTTCATTTAAGTGTTGCCAGCCCCCCAGTGCCATTTCGCTTCAGTCTCCGCTCTATCAGGCCGTGCCTAGAAGTGATTATGCTAATTACTGTTTGATCAGATGATTAAATTATAATTTGATTAATCCGGGGCACTAAGCGCTCTGAATATGTTGATGTGTATTTTGCCTGCCTGTGTTTGCTGAGCCTCGAACAGGATGTCTTAAACACACCAGCCAGAGGAAGAACAGGGGAAGGTGGAATCGGAGGCAACCTGAATGGAAAAAAACCTAGTTTTGCACTGCTATGTGTGCACCTTTAGTGTAGCGCTAATGCAGACCACTGCAATATTGTAAGCCTTCGCTTGTTACTCTCATTCTCAATTGACAGCTTTTCTTTCAGGGTAATTTATAATAGTGCCGCAGAGACAGCTGGTTGTAAACCACCCCCCCCCAAAAATTGATTTGGTTTTAAAATGCTTTGGCCACTATCGATCTGCAACACTGCAAATCACAAATTTTAAGACGTGTGTAATTTTAAAAGTGCGGTGATGTTTCATATTATTCATCTTGTTATATGTATGTTGTTAGTTGTATATCATCAAGCTCTTTTGGCGTTTTAATTTTGACCGGTCAGAATCGATTCTTTTCAAATGTGTCGGGATTCAAATGTCCTAACGTTGCAGTGGTCTCACCGTTGAGGCAAATGGTGGACTGTCGTAGAGGGGGGAGGGAGGAGGGAGACCCACCTAGTGCATGTGTGCGTGGCGTATTTTTTCTGAAGCACAAGAGGATTGCTGCATGTGCGGGGTAGGAGTGTCTAGTCATCTGACCCACAATCCCATTTAACCTCAGGACTTTGATTTGCCCTTCACTGTCAGCTGCCATCTTATTCCACCTCTTTGTATCGCTTGCGTAAATCGCAATTTCCGAACCAGCATTAAACAATGCATGTCGAGTGGAACGGCATCCCAAATGCAAGAGCAATATTGGCAAAAACCGAGGCTAATAACCTCAAGTATTGTTAGCAATATACCAAATTTGTCCCAATGAAAACCGCGCCATGTTTTCTGCAGTGGATGTGACGGTAGCCATTGGGGATACAATGCACAAATGTGTCAACACAGGTTGACCAAATTTCGATATTTTATGTGATAAAATTTTTGTTTTTATCACAATTGTTTATTTATAGCGGCCCAGTGCTCCAGTGGTGAGCGTGTCGACCTCACAGTGCAGAGGCACCGGGTTCATTTCCTGCTCCGACCTTCCTGTGTGGAGTTTGCATGTTGTCCCCGGGCCTGAGTGGGTTTTCTCCGGGTACTCCGGTTTCCTCCCACATTCCAAAAACATGCATGGCAGGCTGATTGAACACTCAAATTGTCCCTAGGTGTGAGTGAGAGTGTGGATAGTTGTTCATCTCTGTGTGCCCTGCGATTGCTGGCAACCGGTTCAGGGTGTGTCCCCGCCTACCCGCCCAAAGACAGCTGGGATAGGCTCCAGCACCCCCTGCGACCCTTGTGAGGTTAAAGCGGTTCAGAGAATGGATGGATGGATGGATGGGTATTACTTTATAACCTCGGACAAGGAGAATGAACATTATAGTGTGTGTGTGTTTGTTTTATAAGCTTGGCGTTAACCCTTTCGGGGAGAACTGTCACTAAAGTGGACAGCTTACTGTGTTATCAGGTTACAGGATGCATTAATGGGTTAACCCACACATTATGACGAAGATTTAGACAGAAGGCTGCAATTTGGCTTAAGGTGTTTGCTTCATGCTTGAAATGCTACCAAAAAACGTGACGGTGAGGGATCGATGAAAACATGATTTAGTTAGAACTTTCTGGGGGAAAAAAGTGCTGCCAAGACGCGAACTGCAGTATGCTGTTGAATGTATTTCAAAGGGTCGATGCAGTGCTCCAACATGAACCCTTTCATGCACCCTGTAACATGATAACATGATAAGCTGTCCGCTGTACTGACCGCTGCCCCTGAAAGGGTTAAGATGTTCTTTACGCTGTTCCTCATTCAATTCATCTTATTCATCCCTTCCTGCTGGGTTTAATGTCCCCATCTCAGCCACTTTTAGATCCACCTCCATCCCTCAATCATTTTCTCTCTAACCAGAAGAATTTCAATGTAAGAGAACTCCATCCATTCGGTTGAACCTCGAACGTCATACAAAGTCGCTTGTGTGGCACTGATTGACCTCCGATTTAGAATAAGGTTGGCCCAAAAAATTAAAGAGCTGGTCCTTTGATACTCATGGAATTGAGCTTCTCCGTCACGTGATTGTGATCATGATTTTTGTTGTGATTTGGAATGAGATTAAATGTCTGTCACATAAGGTATAATGCTGGTATAATGCTGATTCTCCTCAGATGAATTAATAGCATGTTACGAATATCAAATGGGATAGTTTTTCCCCCGTGCGTCCTATCATGATGCGCCTTTCTACATATGGCATCGGTATGATCTTATTTACTCACTCACAGTTGATCCTCTTCAATCTTGAGTCATTTCATTTCTCTGCCCGAGATGATTTGTAGTATTTGCCCCCTTCCACCTTGGTGATAAAACTCATTAAAGTCCCCACTACGTGGGAACTCTCTCGTCTCCCGTTACCGCTCGTACAGATGAGCATTCACGTGCATCAACTAGTCCACTTGATGATGACTCTCGTCTCGCCCTCTGGAGAGTTGACATTAGAGGAGACGATCAGTGGTTTTACATGGCATCTGCATGGCACCGAGCGCACTGCTCAACAATTATTCATGAGGGCAAATTGGGAGCCGATGATTTGGGAGTGAGGAGTCCCTGTTCTGTGATGTGTACATCTCGGCTCACCGCATTTCGCTTTACTTGATATTCTGTAAGGCCTTAGGGCAGAAGCGGAGGGGGGTGGCGGTTGTGAGTCTGGGGCCATCTGAAAGGGGGTTGCAGGGGTCGATGCGAATGCTTGCTCACTGTCATCATGAGCCTGCCCTGTCCTCCACCCGATCTACCACCCCTCCTCTTTTTCAGACCCCAGCCCCCATTCTGCCCTCCCTAGGCGGTATCTGCCGTAATTACCTGCATTGCCTGCCACGAGCTGTCAGTATGGCTCAGTGCTTGTTTCCTGCAGTGAGGTAGCCCCTTAATGTCTTGATGCCCTGGTGCCGGCTCAGCACCACAGAGAAGTCTGACCCGCTCAGGTCCGCACTAGCTAGCCGAGCTGTAACATTTAAATATATGGAGGCTGGATGGAGATGTGATCGAACCATGAGAGAAACACTGTCAACATTCAGGGCAGTATGAAATAAAATGAAACACCATTTACTGCTGAGGTAAACACAGGCCGAGCAAAAAGCCCCCAACACGTTAGTCCGTCTAATGCAAGGGCCTATTTATGTTGTGTGTTACTGGGAGCTGTATTGATTGGACATACCTAATTGCCCGTGAGATTTGGAAGGAGCCACTGATGGACATGGTCAGAGTGAAGGTTTTGCAGCACACATAATTCAGGGAAGATAAAAAAATAAGCACAGTGCTTATTTATACCATGAGAAAAAATTTAAGACCTTGTGCTTTTATACCAGGGAGATCCTGTGTCTATAAAAGGAATCATAATAATTTCAACATTTTTGTAGTGCATTTGAAATACACTCATCGAATATTCTGTAAGCTAATGTTGTCACGCGAAACCAGCACCATCACAGGGTGCATTGACTCGTGCGCCTGTCATCCAAGGACACATCAGCCTGTGTGTTCGTGGGCTCCACGACATTACGCTCCCCCCCCCCCCCCCACCTCTCCCCCCACACCCACCCCTCCCCCCACATCCTTATGACACGCCCGTGTGCACTCTCCTTGACCAAAGTGTGTCTGGTGCCCTTGAGCTCCAAATGAAATTGTACCAGCTCCACAATGGGTGGACTGCTTTGGAAATCAACAACAGTGCACATGCAGATCTTCAGAGTGACCCACCATCCAATAAGTGCTGACATGTGGCATTTCCACAAACACTCATAAATCAGTAAGAATTGATAATTCAAGGTTTACCTCGCCTTGGTCCCTCTGCACCCTATTAGACCAAAAACACACAGCCTTTTGGCTCTGTATGAAATCTGTATTATTGTTTTGTACGACACTGTGCGATGCTTCATTGGAGTGTCGGTCAGACACACTTCAATTGTTTCAGAAGCTGAACTGAAACAGAGCTGATGCCCTTTGCTCCGCCAACAAGTAGATATTGTTTGAGCTGCCAGTTCATTGAATATTTAAATATTGTTCAATATTGAACTTTTACTTAATTAACGTAACGCTCACAGCCTTCGAGAATACACAAGTCATGGACAGCTGGTCGGACTTCCAGTTAGGTTTAAACATGTTTTGTTTTGCTCCTGTATCCTTGCGTAAAGGTGGGGCAAGTCTAAAAGTGAGGAACAAGGTCAGAGGACCATGAAGGAGAGTTGGAGGTGCAACATTCAAAGTTTTGGATGAACAAAACCAATTAGGGAGAACAAGGGACGAATGCATTAAAATGAGGTTGTGTGAGACACCTATGAGGATGAGCATACTTTGACCTCTTGCCAAGGTTTTTCTTTCTCTTTTAATAGTGGCCTGTGTGCGACTGTCTGAGTGCTTTTCAGCTTTCCCGCCTCCCCACTCAACCCGTTCCCGCACTATTTTCTTGGCATTGCACTGAAAAATAAATGTAGTCGTACTGTATCTATCTGAAGCATTGCGATCTTAAAGGGCTGTGTGTCCATCAAGCTTTCTCATCTGAAGAAATCAACCACCCAGAAATGGGTGGTGGTCTCAATATTTTATGAGTTGGCGCACAGAGGACCGAGACAAAAGCAGTTATGCAGCAGCCGTTATTCCTCATTCATCTACCTTCTCAAAAAACATGCCAAACATAAACTGGATGACAACCGTCCTGGAAGATCAACTCCTTGCTTATCTTGATGGTTCATTTAAATCCTGCTTGTATAATACTGACTAAATATCATACAGAATATTTAACTATTGAAACGACCGGAAAAGTCTTTTTTTTTTTTAGGAAAGGGTTTCCCGAGCTTTGTTGAGCCACAGGACACAATCCATTTTACATCAGATAAATCTCACACCAACCAAAAGAAGAAAAAAACCCCACAAAATATGAAAACTGAAATAGAGATGATCCTGTGTCAGTCTGCTCACAAATGTACTTAGTTTAATTGGGGCTGTTTAATTTAACACAAATCTGAAGCAGATAAATACATTTTTGTTGTACATAAAACAGCGCTGCATCAGGGCTATAAGGTGCATATCCCCATTAGAAATGTGTGGATCCCCAGTTAAATCATTCACTTCCAGCCCCATGAAACTGGATCTTTGACGTCTATAGCCGTCAATGGCAGTGAATAAGCCCTTTCAGATATTATTAAATATATTTCTAAATTATTTTATCAGCCCACGATGTATTGGTCCAGCACTCCTGTAGCCCCGAGAGACCAAAAAAAAAAAACAATTCTGGAGCTGTGCGTGGTGTACCCTCTGCATTCTAATAGAAGGGTGTTTAATTATTCTGCCTTTCACTGTATGTCTCTGACATAGATGATGACCAAAATTATGTCTTTGCAATTAATAAGACAAATCTTTGGACAATTTAAGTGAAATTAGTTAAGCTACAACAATTTACACATGCCGCAAAGCATAGCGGGATGCCTAGCATCCACTCCGCCATTTTGTAAAACAATGTTCGGGATTGCATGTTTCTTATTAAAGTCCCTGTCAAGTGAAAATAAAAATCTCTTTTAAATTTGACACACCACTGAGAACAGTGAAAGCCTGACAAATACAAATGACAATGTAAAAATCACCAAGTATGTTAAATGAGGCTTTAAAATGATGACAAATCGACCCCTTTTACCTGCTCTCCATTGCTGCGGGTGTTTTCCGCTGAATGTACTGAAAACACGCCTCGCTCGACTCTTACTTGTCCCCTCATGTTGCTGTACAAGCGAGTTTGTTCAATTGTCTGTAGTGTGAACCACAGGCTGAATAACGCGTTCCCTAAAACGTCTCCGTTATAAGGACCCAAACATGACCGAGTGAGGCGGTGACTTCTTGGACGACCCCAATGCCAGTCTGCTGGGTAGAGAGCTAGCAAGCTACAAGGGGGCACAAATTCCCCATGTAATCGCCAACATTTATCAGGTCATGCCTTGGCGGAATAGAAATTCATTGCCGTTCTGTGTGGCTGCACATATCTCCCATGCCAGAAGGGACTGGGACAGGACACTGAACAGAGTATCGCTGAGAATTAAAGAGAGCATGATTAAACCAATGGTATGTAAATTACATGGTAATTAAAATTACAAGTACAAGTGTCTGCTATCACCCTAAATCACAGGTGTCAAATTCAAAGCCCAGCGGCCAGAGCCGGCATCATTTTATTTGACCGTGCGGAGCTGTTCCACTGTTCCATGGCCAGGATGAAAACCACAGCACTCCTGAATCTGACATGTAACTTTCCTGACCAGTGGACCTTACCAGGAAGGTTTGGATGTGAGATCACCCTGAAGATGGAACACACCCTCTAGTACCGCTTCTTAAAAAGTGGGACCACCCCCTATGCTTGCCAATCAAGAAACACTGTCCCCAGCGTCCATGTGAACTTGCAGAGGCGTGTCAACCAAGACAGCCCCAGAACATCCTTTTCCATCTTTTAAGACCAACATGCCTTCACCAGCGGGGCCCTACCACCGTGGAGCTTTTCAGCTGCCTCTGCGATTTCAACCCCAGAGAAAGGAATGCTCCCCTCTGAGTCCATATAGACTCTGCTTCCTTTTGATACTGGTTTTCGATAGATTTGAGAAAGTCTTAAAGTCTCCTCCCAGTGACAACGACAAGATCAGCAGCGCCCCTTTCCACTGTTGATAATGTACTACCTACCCTTCCGGACACACCAGATTGTGGACCATAATCCATCAGGAAGTCATTCAGTCAAACTCCTCCCATGTTCAAGTTTTTGCCTCTGCTCCCCACCTCCAAGGACGTAACAAATGGTGCAGAGGCACAAACAACAGTCAGCACCTGTCCCCACAAGGAAAGGGCACCAAGCCGGTGGGCAATAAGTTTATCCCCACTTGCTCGGTACCTCTCACCAGTGTATGAGAGTCTTACGCCTCTCAAGATGACCTGTACCACAGGCCAAACAGTGTGTCAAGGAAAGCCCAAATATATCGAGAACTTCTCAACTTTGCACACGAGCTCAGGCTCCTTCCCTGCCAGAGAGGTGACCTTCCATGTAACTAGAGCAGGGGTGGGCAATCCCAGTCCTGGAGGGCCGCTGTCCTGCATGTTTTCCAAGTCTCCCTGTTGCTACACACCTGATTTGAATGATCAGTAAGCTCTGACGAGGCCTGGTATTGAACCTGTTCATTGGAATCAGGTGTGTTGCAACAGGGAGACTTGGAAAACATGCAGGACAGCGGCCCTCCAGGACTGGGATTGCCCACCCCTGAACTAGAGCCTGCTTCGATAGCTGGGGATCAAGTGTAAGGTCCTAAGTTTTGGCCACCAGCAAGTCCACATTGCAACAGACCACCTTGGACCCTTGCAGAGGGGGCACACCAATAGGAAGGGCTGTGCCATGTTGCCTCTTTGGGCTAGGTCTTTCGGCTGTAGGCTCTGCTACCAGATGCTTGCCATTAAACCCCACCTCCAGGCCTGGCTTCAGAGGCTTCTATCCTGCATCTGGGTGAAGAGAAACAAGGTCCATTAATTTTAATCCATTAAACTTAGTCATCATAGGAAGTTTCTGAGCCATGGTTTGTCTGATCCCTCACCTCGGACCTGTTTGTCCTGGGTGACCCCCCAGGGGCATAAAGCCCCAGACAACTTATCTCCCAGGATCATTGGGACACACAAACCCCACAACCGGATTAGGTGATGGCACTTTATTTAAATGACTCATTTTTGACAAGACAAAACTGTTGTCAATTTACTCAATTACTTATAACGTAAGACCACAATGTTTGTCTCTTCACTCAAATCCCCAAACAGTGCACATAAATAAAATGTATTATTATTATTATTATTATTGTAAAGGTAATTTATATTAACTTAATGCTTTTACTCAGTAAGACTAATTCCCCCAAGATGATTGGGAACATGACTCTGCAGCCTTTTTTTGCCATCTCTTACTTAAGATCTGACAGTGTTGTAGCCGTGAACAAATACAACAATTTACTATTTAACACCTGAAGGACAGGCCCTCTGAGTACTGCATGTGTGAAGTGAGTGCAGCTCCAAATGTGCTGAGACATGTGTTTGCCCCAGTGTTTGTTTGTCATAACAGGTTGAGCGACCAGTGGGTGGAAGTGGCATGTGATTTGAGTATGCTCATTAGGAATTTATGAAGCGCTAAAATGTTTGGTCTCCAGGGAGGGGGGATTGGCAGCTGTCGCACAGGCAAGCAGACGGGAAGGCGGGTGGCCCGATGACAGGAGAAAAGAAGCTACACAAACATAGAAACTGGGAAAAAAAATGTCGTATAAATGTTCGGGTTTACGCTACAGCAATAATAATTTGTTTACTAGAATAGTACTCTTTAGAGCAGACTTCCCTGAGGACCAACTGTTAATAGGGAAAAAAAGTTGTGACTGATTTGTTTATGAATGCTCAACAGCTGTGTTGGTTCATGGAAGTTGATAAGGCGCACTGTCATTATGAATCAGTGATTGTGTGTTCCATTTCCATCTAGTGATTTACAAAGCAATAATGAATTACTGCACATACCTCTTAACTTAGTACTTACCAACCAACAAACCAAACAAATAACACTATGAAATAAATAATAAGCAATCAATTCTTCTCGAACCTAATCTTTTCGCCATTATTCCGTTTTATTTGATAGGGGTGTATCAAATACTTTTTTTTTTCTGAGGGAAGGGTTCCAGATAGGGCAAAGACTGCTTGATGGGTGGAATAGAATGTTACATTCTGTGCATGTACAAGTCTCGATCATATGCTCAGACTTTAAAAAAAATAAATTATAATGCATCCCTGGTATTGGTCAGGGGGCCGGGCAAAATGTGGGGGCAGGCCGTATCCAGCCCGTGGGCCTTAGTGTGGGGACCATTGGTAAATACAGTGGATATAAAAAGTATACATATCTGTCTTAAAGCCAGGTTTTGTGAAGTAAAAAAAATATCATATGAACATGAATACCAGTCAGTGCTCATATTAAATCTTCCGGAAAATTGTCAGGAAAGCGTACTAAAACTACTGAACTTTAGTTGGGGTTAATTAGAGGCACTTAACATATGGCAGATATGTGGTGACTCCTATGTAATGAATTTGAAAATGTAATTGGGTAAGGGGGGCACGGCGGTCGACTGGTTAGGACCGAAGTTTGATACCTGTGTCATGGACACACTCCTGCAAGCGTTGTCCATTGCAGTAAGCAAGGGTAAAATAAAGGAATATAAATGCACTGTCAGGATAGCAATATTCACTTGCTATTAACTCATTCACTCCCAAAGACGTTTTTAAACGTCTTTTCAGACTTGGTCCAGAATTGGCTGGCACTGAATGAGTTAAGAAACGTTCTTCAGTTCTGTGTCTTTTGAAGTTGTAGCTATTGCAGCGCTTCAAAATGTTACCGTGCAAGGTAAAGCCTTTGAAGGGATTTTCTAACATTTTGTTTTTCCAATGTCATTTTCCGCAGTTTTCTCTGAAGATCTACGTTCCAGCTTATATTTTGTCAATGCATCTGTGCAAGAGGTAGTGTTTGCCAGCACCACAGGGACGTCGGTGCCCTGTCCCGCAGCAGGTGTGCCACCTGTCTCACTGCGCTGGTATCTGGCCACCGGTGAGGAGATCTATGATGTGCCAGGGATCCGCCATGTGCACACCAATGGCACCCTACAGATCTTCCACATTCCCCCTTCCAGTTTCAGCAAACTCATCCACGACAACACCTACTATTGCACAGCGGAGAACCCCTCAGGGAGAATCAGGAGCCAAGATGTCCACATTAAGGCTGGTTAGTATCTCTTTTTTTAATTTTTTTTAATGTCGACTGTGATCTATAAGATTTGTTAGCATCAAACTATATAAATATGTCATATTCCAATTGGGGGCGGCCTGGTGGTCCAGTGGTTAACGCGTCGACCTCATAATGCGGAGGTAGTGGGTTCGATCCCGGCTCCTGCCTCCCTATGTGGAGTTTGCATGTTCTCCCCAGGCCTGCGTGGATTTTCTCCGGGTCCTACGCATGGAGCCACTCACACTGTTCGGGTGTTGGTCTCTGTGTGCCCTGCGAGGACCGGTCAGGGTGTCCCCCAAAGCCATGAGGCTCCGGCCCGCCGCGAGGAGGATGAAGCGGTTCAATAAAATGGATGGATGGATGGATATTCCAATTGGATGTGGCCAGCGTCTGTTGACCTCAAGTGCATTATCAGTATATTATAGTTGATAAGATGAAAGCTATTGAGTGTACTGAATTTTTATGTATTATTATTATTATTAACAAAGTAAGTTAAAGCTCTAGACGATATAAGGGCATATTGTAACATCATGAAGAACAGGTGTGATAATACAATACAATACTGTACATCCTGATTTATATAGCGTTTTCACAACAGCTGCAGCTGTAACAAAGTGCTTAACAAAACAGTTAACATAAAGTAAAATAAGAAACACAACACATAACATAAAACAAGGACAGTCGTGCAATCCTAACCACTTTAACTTCTAACACTTTGTTGTGAGGACAGCCCCAAAAAAAATCCCAGAACAAAACTATAATTTAGATCACGGGTGTCATTACATCATTTTATCTGGCCGCAGGAGCAAATCATGTGTCAACTTTCATGATAAAATCAGTACCGACATTCCTTTTTTTACATTGGCAGCTAACTCCAAAGTGGCCTGCGACAAAAAATGAGTTTGACACCCCTGATTTAGATAATCTTTGAGAACTGTATTTTTTGGGCTATAAATTGCACTTTCTTTCCTGTGACTTATACTCAGGTGCAACTGTTATATTTTAAAATTAGAGCTCGGACCCGTACCCAAAATCCCCGTTTTTTGATCGTGTTAACGACATCGGACAACTTCCAGTTGGTTTTGTGACTTCCACATCGAACTACTGTTTTGATTTTGATTTTTTTGTTTAAAATGGCTTACACTAACAAGAACATGACTAGGTTATCAAGCCCACATACTGTGCAGATGATCTGAAATGTGTGCTTCGATATTATATTGTTTTCGGTTACGGGAGCCCTACTGTGTAACCAGAAAGCCATTTCATTCTCAAACATGTTGTGTCCTGGGAGAAAGACACACTGTCAATTAATGCTGAGAGTAAGTCACATTCCTTTTTTAACAGCTGTTCGAGATGTCTGAGAGTGACCTTTACAATCCAGTTTGATCCTGTGGCCCGCTTGAAGATTTTTGGCTGTCGGTTATGACAGCAGAGATGTGTGTGCTGTTTCGGTTTAACTCATTAGCTTCAGCCAGCCGGCGTCTTTGTCTGTGTTTGCAATTCCGTCTGACCCAAGGACAGCGAAGTCTTGACTAGAATTCCTCTGCCATCCTTCCACGAGCACACGGGCTGCCAGCCATGTCACTTAGTCTCAGTGTATTGACCCAATTCTCTGGCTGATAGAAAGCACCGCGGCGCTCCGATCATTCGAATCACTTAAATGGAGCGCTCGCCTATGTGATTGTTTCCCAACCCTGGGGGGCAAATTCATTTTATGTGGGGCATTTAGCAAACTCAATAGACGCGGGTTAATGCCATTTTGCTTTTAGATGGAGGGCAAATGCTTTTGAGAGACTTTTTG
Organism: Hippocampus abdominalis; assembly: GCA_018466805.1. Lineage (NCBI taxonomy): Eukaryota > Metazoa > Chordata > Actinopteri > Syngnathiformes > Syngnathidae > Hippocampus > Hippocampus abdominalis. The sequence continues at coordinate 2,666,082 of CM031710.1, forward strand.
TTGTTTTTGTTGTGTTGTTGTTGTTGGTGGTGGTGGTCGTGATATCGCCAGTCGTCAAAACTCCACTACAGTGAAATCTATAGCACTTTCATAATTGCCCATGAGTGGATTTTCAATAGCATGTTTCTGATACAGGATCAGGGAAGGGTCTTGTTGCTGCTGCTGCACTGACAAAATCGACTCTTTTTTATTGCTCCTCATTTATTATTGATCAGTTTTGCAATATGTTACATGTATTTGTAATTTAGATTTCTGAATCTCCGGGGTTGTGTTTTTGCCCCATCAAGAAGTTTTGAGCAGATTTTCACATTTGTAGCCATCAGTCATGTAATTGTTGTCAGAAAAAGAATCCAACGACCAATCCATTGCTCTTCTCCACGCTAAATAATAGAAGACGGAAGCCAATGAATCCATGAGCAAATGGTCTTTATTCACGTCTCACTGCGCGCATCCCACCATTCTTATCGTACTTTGGTACACACACATTTTAAGTGCACTTTGTGTTATTTTTTTTTTCTCTTTTGTGTCCGTGTCTGCGGCTCTGTCTGCACCGTAACAAACATCCCAGCGCAAACATCTTGCCAACTCTTCACTTTAATTTCCCATGTTAATAAATAAAATAATATTAATACTTCGACTGAAAACAAAAACGCCTTTTAAAAATATTGTTTTTCTCTCTGTCGTACATGAATAATTGACTTTGGCTTTTGGGTTTGGAAAATGTAGCATGATGCGCATGTATGTTCTTCCAACTCTCACTGGACTCAGACCATTTGGAGTTGTTGCAGGGTAGACTAACTAGCCACTAAGAACACTCGGGACCATTACAAACATGAAAGAAGTGGAAGTGCATTGTACATTCTGGAGTTACCGAATATGCTGTTTTATACTTCTCTTTTGAGGAAACCTTCCTGTGTGGAGTTTATGTGTTCTCCCTGTGCCTGAGTGGGTTTTCTCCGGGTACTCCAGTTTCTTCCCACATTTCAAAAACATGCATGGCAGGCCGACTCTAAATTGTCCCTAGGTGTGAGTGTGAACGCGGATGGTTGTTGGTCTATGTGTGCCCTGCGATTGGCTGGCATCCAGTTCAGGGTGTCCCCCGCCTACTGCCCAAAGACAGCTGGGATAGGCTCCAGCACGCCCCGCAACCCTTGTGAGGATAAGCGGTTCAGAAAATGGATGGATGGATAATTGTCCTGCTTTTCTTGACTAAATGTAGCAATATTATCCCAGCCTCTGTGTGCACATCATTCGTTCTCTGCTTGTTCCTGTCTAGTGGCACTTTCATGTTTTGTTCATATGTTTTATAGGCAATACTGTATTTATATTTACCTGGGAAATGCATTCCATCCAAAAACAAAAATGTCCAAATTATTCCATGAAGTAGACCACCGGCCAAACCGCCAGAAGTCGTCCTTGTTATGTTACTGGTATACAGAGGCGGGTTACAGGTATGACTTTGACGTTATTGCTTCATTACAAGAACATAAATAAAGAAATAAATAAATAAGACGTTCATATCACTGGAGGCTGTTTCCATGCATGTTCAAATCGACATTAAATTTACATGACAGGTCGTGTGTGATATCGGCATGGTAAATCATTAGAATAGGGATGAATGTTTGCAGTAAAGCTGAATATTGTCACTTATATTGTTCTTCTTTAAACTTGTTGATGTTATCGACTCAGCCCGATTTGGTTCATCTTGTTTTAGTGCATGACAATGTTTCCATGTTGGGTAGGCTGTCTGCATTTGTATCGCAATGGTTGGCGATGGTTCATGGGGGCAGTGTCATGAACGATTAAGGCAGGGGTCGGGAACCTTTTTGACTAAGAGTGCCATAAAAGCAAAATATTTGGAAATGTATTTCAGCGAGAGCCATATTATATATATATATATATATATATATATATCCATCCATCCATCCATTTTCCGAACCGCTTCATCCTCACTAGGGTCGCGGGGGGTGCTGGAGCCTATCCCAGCAGTCTTCGGGCAGTAGGCGGGGGACACCCTGAATTGGTTGCCAGCCACTCGCAGGGCACACAGAGACGAACACCCATCCACGCTCACACTCATACCTAGGGACAATTTAGAGTGCCCAACGAGCCTGCCATGCATGTTTTTGGAATGTGGGAGGAAACCGGAGCACCCGGAGAAAACCCACGCAAGCCCGGGGAGAACATGCAAACTCCACACAGGGAGGCCGGAGCTGGGATCGAACCCGGTACCTCTGCACTGTGAAGCCGACGTGCTAACCACTGGACTACCGGGCCGCCCATATATATATATATATATATATATATATATATATATATATATATATATATAAATACAGTCAAACCTCGGTTTTCGTCCATAATCCGTACCAGAAAGCTATTCGAAAACTGAAATTGTTCCAAAACTGAAACCACGCTCTTTTTAAAATAAAAATGTTTATTGAACACGTCTGCGCACAATGTAAAGCAATACGAGGAAGCGTCACTTCCTCGTCTACCCTGTAATGTTATTGAGAATGTCCACTCAGAGTTGTGCTTAACAGAGGTTCTTTACTAGTCGCTCGTAGACAGTACAGATCAATCTAACCGTAACAATGCCACGTTCTCTACACATGCTGAGGTCAGTTGCCATGGTAACCCGATAGCAGCTCTTTACGGCATGTCGAACTGCTATCGTAAAGTTCAACACATATAGTCCTTATATGACATCTCCCTTTTTTTTTTTTTTTTACATTTCAGAACAACACAAAATTACTTTCCTCAGTGCGAAAATACACAAACTTTTTTTTTTTTTTTTTTTTTTTTTTCACAAACATTTTGATCTGTTCGGGCAGCGTTCTTCGTACATCCTTACAGATTCAGTCTGTTCACTGGTCTACTCAGCCTGCCTGACCGCGTGAATAGCTGTCCATCTTGCGTTTGAGGCACGCTTGTTTTGGGAGTAGCCAAGGTGTCTGGTGGTGTTTCAGTAGCTTCCGGCTGAGGATGTTGAAGCTGTAGGGGTGGAGTAACTCCAGAAGAAGCTGGCACACACAGTAGGTGGCGACGGTTGCGTCTCAGAGTCGCCCCCTTGTGCGTCTCAATGAGATAGGATCTCGGAGTTGCACCGTCACCAGTAACGACAGCCGGCGTTCCCCAAGCATCCTGATGATCCAACTTTGTGAGAACAGAATCACCGTTTCTCAAAAGGGGTAAAGGTCTTGTACCATGACGTTGGTTGAAGTAGAAGGCTTGCTTCTGCTTCTCCCTTGCATCCTTGCTTCTTACGGCAGCTAGATCTGGCCATTGGGGTTGGAGATTCGACTCTAGAGTTGGGAGTGTTGTTTTAATCCTTCTCCCCATAAGCAGTTCTGCTGGACTTACGCCTGTGGTTGCACATGGGGTGGAACGGTAACACATGAGAGCGAGTAAAGGGTCTTTCTGCTTTAGAATCCTCTTTGCAATTTGTACACTCCTTTCTGCATGTCCGTTGGCTTGTGGACAATGCGGGCTCGAAGTAATGTGTTGAAAGTCAAAGTCAAGGGAAAACTTCTTGAACTCCTCACATGCAAATTGGGGTCCGTTGTCCGAAACAATCTGATCCGGGCAGCCATAGCGAGCAAAGAGTGATTTCAGCTTCAGCACGACCTGTGAAGCAGTTGTCGTTGACATATGGAGTATCTCGATGAACCTGGAGAAATAATCGGACACTACTAGGTAAGTTTGTTTGTTGTAATCACAAAGGTCGATTGCAAGTCTTTGCCAAGGTCTTTCAGGCATAAGAGTTGAGATGAGGGGCTCTTTACGCTGGGTGAGTTTCATTTCACAGCACGTTTGACAGGACTCGACTTTCAGCTTGATGTCAGTGGAGATTCCGGGCCACCACACGGATGCATTGGCCCGCTCCCTGCATTTGGTTAGGCCCTGATGTCCATCATGGATCCGATCCAAGATGTCACCTCTCAATGGGGCCGGAATTAATATGCGACATCCTTTGGTGACAATACCTTTGTACTCTGACAGTTCACTTTTAACTGGATAATAGTCTCTGATGGCAGTAGGGACATTTCCTACATAATCTGGCCAACCTGACTTGATATATCCCAGTAGCACCTTCAGGTTACTGTCAGCTGCTGTGGCTAGCTTTATAGTTTCGAGCTTTTGTGGTGTGGCTGGCATGCCGGTGATGATGGCTGCAATGTAACACTCTACATCAGCATGAGTGTCACTTACCTCCGTTGTGCACTGTAATGGGTCACGGGACAGTGCATCGGCTACGGTAAGAGTCTTGCCTGGCGCATATTCAGCTGTAGGCTTAAACCTCATAAGTCTCATCAAGAGTCTTTGGCAACGCATAGGAACATTATCCAGATCCTTTTTATTTATCAGGGGTACCAGAGGTTTATGGTCGGTGACCAACCTGAAGTTCTCCAGCCCAACCAGGTATTTCTCAAACCTTTCGCATGCCCAAACACTTGCCAGACATTCCTTTTCTATCTGGGCATATCTGGTTTCGGCATCTGACAAGCGGCGAGAACAGTAAGCGACCGGTTTCCAGTCCCCGTCGTGTTGTTGTAGCAGCACACCTCCAATGCCATAACTGCTCGCATCCGCTGATACAGTAGTAGGTCGGTTCACATCATAGAACTTGAGTACAGGAGACGTAGACAGAATGTCTTTGATTTGCTCGAATGCCTCTTTCTGCGGGTGATCCCATGTCCATGTGGTATTGGACCTCAACAGTTCGTATAGGGGTTGACCCACTGTTGACAAATGAGGGATATATTTCCCCAAGTATGTGAACATGCCTAGGACACGTTTCAGATCCTGGACGTTCTGTGGCTCTGGGAGCTCTTTGATGGCTTTTACTTTTCCCGGGTCCGGTTTTACTCCCGACTTGTCAATCAGTTGACCCAGGAAGTGAAGTTGTTTTTTCCTGAACACGCACTTGTCTCTGTTCAACTTCAAACCTGTCGACATGATTCTCTCCAGTACTTTGTTTAGGCGCTCGTCATGCTGTTCTGGTGTGTCGCCATAAACTAGTATATCGTCCATGTAAATTGCCACTCCGTCAAGATCACTCAAGGCCTCCATCATTTTCCTCTGAAAGATTTCTGGAGCGCTGGTGATGCCGAAGGGCAGACGTTTAAACGCGTACCTTCCAAAAGGCGTAATGAATGTGGTTAACTCGCTGCTTTGTGGATGGAGGGGTAACTGCCAGAACCCTGAAGCCGCGTCAAGTGACGTAAACATGGTTGCGCCGCACAGTTTTGCAGTGATTTCCTCGGCAGTTGGGAGGACAAATCTTTCTCTCTTTACGGCCTCATTTAGCTTTTTCAAATCCACACAGATGCGCACTTGGCCATTTTTTCTTGGGACAGGCACCATTGGTGCGCACCAGTCTGTTGGTTCAGTCACCTTTTCAATGATCCTGTTTTTCTCCATGCGCTGCAATTCCTCTTTTATTTTCCCCAAAAGCGGCAGAGGGATTCGACGAGCTGTGTGAACTGCATACGGTTCTGCGTTATCTTTGAGTTTTATTTTGACTGGCTCTGTATTAAGAGTTCCATGCTCGCCGAATGCATTGTGCACTTCCTCAATGCGTTTCACTAGTCCCATTGCGCATGCTGTCTCTTTGCCTAGCAGGTTATTAGACGTCTGGCTGTGGATCACAAACACTGGAAATGAATAGTACTTGCCCTTGTACTTTGTATTCGCCTGGAATTTCCCAACACAGTTTAGCTGACCACCAGGGCTATTCATTGGGGGGATATTGGACTGTATAAGTTTCTCTTCAGGGACTAACATGTCGAATGTCTCTTTCTCCATGATGTTTAAATCTGCTCCGGTATCAATTTTAAATTTAACCGGTGTTGCACCGATGACAATTTCTACTGTCCATTTATCACTCTCTCTGGTAGCGTCTGTGACAGCCCCAAGGAAATATGGTGTCTGTGAAACAGTCTCCTCGTCCGTCACTTCTTTGATGGACTTACTGTGGCACATTCTTTCCCAGTGACCCACCTTTTTGCACTTGTTGCATGTAGACTTTATGGCTGGACATTTACTTTGCTCTCTGTGCTTAAACTTTCCACATCTTCCACATTTTTGCTCAGTGTAATCCTCACTCACTTGCTTTTTATTTTTTCGCTGCTGCTTCCCTCTGAATGCAGTTTTTGTTTGTGAGACTTCCTGCACCGCTGCGCACGCTTCCCCTTGCTCGTGCACTTGTCTCGTCACCTCCTCGGACTGGCGTACGGCCTGTACGGTTTGGGCTAGTGTGAGCTGCGACTCAAGCTGCAGTTTACGAGACATCTCTTTGTCGAAGATTCCCACTACTATGCGATCTCTGATGTGCTCCTCTCTGTGTATCCCAAAGTCACAATGTTCCGACAGTTCGTATAAAGCCCGGATAAACATTTCGACTTTCTCACCGGGCCGCTGTACTCTCTGGTGGAAACACGCTCGCTCGTGGATAACATTCCTCTTCGGGTAGAAGTATTCGTCGTATTTTCCTAACACGACGTCGAATTTCGTCTTGTCCGCTTCATCCGCAAAAGTGAATGCCTTGAAAATATTCTCCGCCTCCGCGCCCATAGCGTAGATCAAGGAGCTTACTTGCACCTCGCCGTCCTCCTTGTTCAATTTCGTCGCCACACGAAAACGCTGAAACCGCTGCTTCCAATCAGCCCATTCCGTCGGGCGGTCGAACGGAAAGCTTCCCGGGGGGTTAAACTTTGCCATTATCCGAAGCTGCAGGTCCGTCGTCGACTTCTGACACCATGTAATGTTATTGAGAATGTCCACTCAGAGAGTTGTGCTTAACAGAGGTTCTTTACTAGTCGCTCGTAGACAGTACAGATCAATCTAACCGTAACAATGCCACGTTCTCTACACATGCTGAGGTCAGTTGCCATGGTAACCCGATAGCAGCTCTTTACGGCATGTCGAACTGCTATCGTAAAGTTCAACACATATAGTCCTTATATGACATACCCGAGGAAGCGTCACTTCCTCATGTAAGGAAGGCGAGTCAAATGGTGCATTCAAGTGTGCTCAGTATGTTTGAGAACCGAAATTTGTTCGTCATACGAGGCATGAAAAACTCGAAATTTTTGGGTGAAAACCGAATTGGTCGAGAACCGAGACGTTCGAAAACCGAGGTTTGACTGTATATATATATATGTATATATACATATATATATATACATATATATATATATGTATATATATATCTGTATATATATACATGGGCGGCCCGGTAGTCCAGTGGTTAGCACGTCGGCTTCACAGTGCAGAGGTACCGGGTTCGATCCCAGCTCCGGCCTCCCTGTGTGGAGTTTGCATGTTCTCCCCGGGCTTGCGTGGGTTTTCTCCGGGTGCTCCGGTTTCCTCCCACATTCCAAAAACATGCATGGCAGGCTCGTTGGGCACTCTAAATTGTCCCTAGGTATGAGTGTGAGCGTGGATGATTGTTCGTCTCTGTGTGCCCTGCGATTGGTTGGCAACCAATAGTGACTGCCCGATGCTGGGAAGGCTCCAACCCTAGTGAGGATCGCGGTTCGGAAAATGGATGGATGGATGGATATATATACATATATATATATATGTATATATATATCCATCCATCCATTTTCCGAACCGCTTGATCCTCACTAGGGTCGCGGGGGGTGCTGGAGCCTATCCCAGCTGTCTTCGGGCAGTAGGCGGGGGACACCCTGAATCAGTTGCCAGCCAATCGCAGGGCACACAGAGACGAACAACCATCCACACCCACACCTAGGGAGAATTTAGAGTGACCAATCAGCCTGCCATGCATGTTTTTGGAATGTGGGAGGAAACCGGAGCACCCGGAGAAAACCCACGCAGGCCCGGGGAGAACATGCAAACTCCACACAGGGAGGCCGGAGCTGGAATCGAACCCGGTACCTCTGCACTGTGAAGCCGACGTGCTAACCACTGGGCTACCGGGCCGCCGTATATATATATATATATATATATATATATATATATATATATATATATATATATATATATAAATAATTCGCACATCTTGGTTCTCGACAATTCGGTTTTCGACCAAACATTTCAAGATTTTTAAGCCTTGGATGCCGAACAAATTTCAGTTCTCGAACAAACTGAGTGCACTTGAATGCACCATTTGACTCCTCTCGCCTTCCTTACACGAGGAAGTGACGCTTCCTCGTATTGCTTTCCATTGTTGCTTTCCATACAGACGTGTTCAATAAACATTTTTATTTTAAAAAGAGCGTGGTTTCGGTTTTCGAACAGCCTTATGGAACGGATTATGGACGAAAACCGAGGTTTTACTGTATAAATATCAAAAACTGTATTTTAAAAGTGAATTTAACAAAATGTCAGTATAATAAGCCTCTGAATGTATTATTTCAAATAATTTTGTTTTAATACTCTTCATTAATGTGAAAGTTTTTCCGTCCCTCACTATTGTTGAAGATCCAGCAAAGTTAGCGGAATTATCGTCACCTTGCCGGGTCCATACGTGGAGTTGCTGCTGGCTACCTTGCACCCTGCTCAGTTGCTTGCACGTTTCTTTTCGGCTGTCTCCCACATGGCATTTTGATGCGAACAGAGGATGGCGCGTGTCAAAGCGCCACTTTACATTCGACCGTTTCATCAATGGTATTTTGTCATTGCAAATTAGACACACAACAGAACCTGTTCTCTCCACAAAGGCGAATCCTTCAGTCCATTCGTCCTGAAGTGTACCATACGCATCATCTTTTTTTCTTCTTCATCGAAGGATTAGCTTTGAGCTAATGACCTGATTCAAAAGGGGGCGTTTACCTGCAGCAATGGGCGATTTAGGCCAGTATCATCCAATCAAAATTGCTCCTCGAGCCCCCTGCAGCCCTGAACCATGACCAGTGAAAAACGATGGATGGATTAAACGAGCGAGAATATTTTGTTTTATCTGTGAGCCAGATGCAATCATCAAAAGAGCCACATCTTGCTCGCGAGCCATACGTTGCCGACCCCTGGATTAAGGCATAAGAGAACCCGGATGAATATCTCCTTTCACAATCAAATGATTCTGAGAAAAAAAAAACTCACCTGTCACAAGCAACAATCACACCGTTCAGTAGACAAATTACAAGACGGTCGTTTGACTTGCAGTTTGTTTTCATTGGTTAGTTTTTTTGTTTTGTTTTGGGGTTTTTTGTTGCGAGAAGCCTTCCATGACTGAGCTGGGCCATTCCCCAGGTGGAGCCTGTGCTGCAGTCACTGAGGAGGCCTTGTAGTCATTTGCCACGGCCCGATGCTGTCTGCTCTGCATTCAGCAGCAGTAGGTCCAAGAGGGGTCCAACCCCCCCATGGCCTCCCCCTCCCAGCTCCACTGCAGACACACACACATGCATCCATCAGCACATAAAAAAAAGTGGGCGTCCTTTTCATGCGGCACACGCGCTAAGCATCAGAGCCGTCGGCCATCACATTCTCTTTTCTCAGCTCTCCTTCATCTTCCCACTGCTGCCGTCTTTGCTTTTATATACGCGCTTATAAACCAACCACGTTTCGATCAAGAATTATGGTTTGTTTCAGTTAGGTAAAGTATTTGTTTTTTTTATCTGTTTACCGTAAAGGCTCTCAAAATCCTGTCACACTGGACTTCGCATTTTTTGAGCAACCTCCCATTCAAGCTAAGTAGTGTAGTGATTTTGTTTAGGGTGAATAAAAGCCACTGATTGGATGACAGAGAATTAGCACATCTGTTGAATGGGAGGGAAAAAAATGAAAGGAGCGTTTGAACACTACCCTGGATTGCTGTTAAAAAAAGAATCCATCTTGTTTGTGTCATTTGCTCATGGATTATTATCACCACTCAAGACATTGTGTAGTTGTAATTGTTGGCAATTACTCTCCTGTTTCACTCTTTATGTCGTTACCGGAGCCATCCTGCCGACTCCTGTGCAGTGATATCACAAGCCTGATTAGGGTTTGCCAATTAAAAACGCTCCGCGGTTGAAGGTTCACATGAATGCCCGTATGGTGCCCCTGGGTATAACTAAATGGTGATGATCCTTATTCGAGTTTATTATTCGAACATGACTGAACTTGCACAATTTCCTTTTACCACTCTAATTAAATACATCCAGAATCAACATAAGAAAATGATTCGATCCGCTGACAAATTTTGATCGTTTAAAATGATGGCATCAACTGATAACGGAAAAAAATTACATTAGGGTATCAATTCTCCCCCAAATCGTTTTTTTTAAATAGTGTATATTAACTGTAGTTGCAGCGGGCAGATGAATTATACGTCACTTAACAGATTGTATGAAGACATTCAGCCTGGCCTGCTACTCAGCCATCTTGTGTATTTCACAGTTTGATTCACATGAGTGTGTTCACATGCCGGGATGTGTCGTTGGAGGTGTTTTTCCAGCCATCGCCGCACGATAAACAAGCCAATTTCATTGGCAGCATATAACGGGGGTGCCATACAATTCAAGGACGGTTCATTTTAAGCTGCTTTCATTGTGATTCCAATTTGACACGGAATAAACAAAAATGCACACACATAATTAAAAAAATTATATATATATATATATATATATATATCAGAATATACGTATATATTATATATATATATATTATATTCTGTTAAAATTATATATATATATATTCGTGTATATATATATATATATATATATATATATATATATATATATATTATATAATATATATATATATACGTATATTCTGTTCAATTGAATGTGATTTTTCCGATTCAACCCAAATAATATATAATATATATATATATTTTTAACAGAATATATGTATATATGTATATATATATATATCCATCCATTTTCCGAACCGCTTCATCCTCACTAGTGTCGCGGGGGGTGCTGGAGCCTATCCCAGCATTCTTCGGGCAGTAGGCGGGGGACACCCTGAATTGGTTGCCAGCCAATCGCAGGGCACACAGAGACGAACAACCATCCACGCTCACACTCATACCTAGGGACAATTTAGAGTGCCCAACGAGCCTGCCATGCATGTTTTTGGAATGTGGGAGGAAACCGGAGCACCCGGAGAAAACCCACGCAAGCCCGGGGAGAACATGCAAACTCCACACAGGGAGGCCGGAGCTGGAATCGAACCCGGTACCTCTGCACTGTGAAGCCGACGTGCTAACCACTGGGCTACCGGGCCGCCTATATATATATATATATATATATATATATATATATATATATATACGTATATTCTGGTTTTTTTCAATTGAATGTGATTTTTCCGATTCAAACCAAATAATACAAGTATTGTTCAGTTAACACCCGACAGCGCCAACAACTTTGTGCATTTATTATCTTCGGGAAAGGTACAGACATTTTACGAATCTTTTTGTTTGATTCAAATTTTGCAGGTACGGATAAAGTTGTGGCCAGTTAATTTAAATGTAAAATGAAAGCAAAGTGCTGCTGTGTCGTGATATACATTTTTATCTTTGTGAAACACAAACGCTATTCTATCAATTATTCTATTCTGTATTCTCTTATCAAATTAATTATGAAAATATTCATTGTCTGAAGGTGGTCAACTGGTAAGCACGGCCGCCTCATAGTGCAGAGGTGCAGCGTAGGTTAATTGATTATGATTAAATTGTCCCTAGGTGCGGGTGTGAATGTGGATGTTTGTTCGTCCATGTGTGCCCTGCGATTGGCTGGCAACCAGTTCAGAGTGTCCCCCGCCAACTGCCCGAAGACAGCTGGGATAGGCTCCAGCACGCCCCGCGACCCTTGTGAGGATAAAGTAGTTGAAATGAAGGATGATGGATGTAAGGATGGATGGATTGCCTTCAATGTTTTAATTTAAATAGCAACAGTCGTGCCATGGCCGGTACAAATTCAACTCAAGAATTGTCTGGCTTTAACATGATGGACAGACTATCAATCATGATTATATTTGTTTTACGTTTTATGTTAAATGTTCAATAAAGTTCTTTGGTCCAGATGCAGCTGTTGTGAAAACACAACATAAATAAAGATGTATTGTATCGTATGTATACTTTTGTAAATACTGTATGGTAAGCGTTAGTAGCATTTAGAATGGTCCGAAAGATTCTTCACAATTAATAACATCTTGAGTATAACATGTGCAAATATGAATATAACATATGCACAGCCTCTCCCGTGCGTGTTAAAAATCTTTCTTGTTGACATAGACATAGGCAGATTGGACTGCAGTTTGCGTGCTGATGAAATGCGACTCTATAAATCTATCAGGAATTCATGTTTCATTGTGTCCGGCCTTACAGCTCTCTCGCTATTGGTTTGCTCTTTTCTTAGAATCCTGCTCAGTAATTGCTGCTATTGGTGCAAGCAACCTTGAGCTAGGTGGGTGGGTGTGTAATGGGTTTCCTGGTTCCCTGTGAGATGGGTGTAGCCGGAGAAGCGGGAGACTCAGACTCCGCCTTATTTTTCTCCCCACCTCTGCTTGTCGACCGGCAAGGGCTGGAGCTACGATAGGCGGGATGTAGTCTTTTTCCAGCATTCGTCATTCTGTCTGCCGGTGATTGGATGCGGTATTGTTATTCACATTGAAAAATGGGTCATGTTGCCAATGGAGAATGTGTTTTTAACACGGACAGACACCATCAAACTAGCATACTAATCGCTAGCATACTTTCGCCATTCACAATTATCGACATAATTGGAATATATGACCCAAAAAATTATTGGCTCAATGTTCTAAATGTGGATGCACTGTAAATACTGTATATATACAGTACATGTATATTTATTATACTGTATAGGTGAGGAAGTGATGAATTCACTGTGTCTCAGCCGGTGGTGCCAGGCTTTGCTCGCTGAGTACAAGGGTGCGGAGAAGGAAGAAAAAGAATGGGGAGGAAAATCAATACCTTTGTGCATTAATTCAGCTGCAGTTGCTACAAAGCATGGCGGGAAAAATTACGGGCGGATACGTTTGGGCGGGGCAGCGTGACGGCGCCATGTTTAGTCAGGAAAGAATCATGGACGCCTTGACTGCTGTTGTGTTTGTTCCTTAAAACGATTACTTATAACACACATACACACACACACACACACGCACGCACACACCTATCTATCTATCTGTCTAGCTAGCTAGCTAGCTAGCTATAATACGCAATAATGCCCTTTCTGTCTTACTTGAGTGCTCTGGTGCCGCAAAGATTAGCCTCCCACGTTTTTACGGGATTGTTTGCTCGCCAATAGCCACAATGTGTTCTTTATTAAACTCTGGGGGTTGGGGGAGGGCAATTAGGGTGTGAGCGGGAGGTGGGATATGTATACGCACACAAGTACGGTTAAATGCGAGTGGCAGGAAGCAGAGGAGGAGGAGGGGAGGTCAGAAAAGAGGTACTCAAGACTGCTTAATCTTGGATAAACAGTGAGGTCTCCTTTGTGCCACTGCAGTTTAGTATATCTTCTCGACAGTGCTGGGGGTGGAGGGGTGGTGGGGTGTTAGCGATGGCTGCCCCTCTGAACCTGGATGCATGCCAGGTTATGGGTGGCACTTTGCCAAGGCCAGGGATTAACTCTTAATGCAGCAAAACCTAATCTTGGAAGGCGTCACTAATTAACAAGGACTTTGATATTTTGCAAACTGAATTGATCTGGGACTGGATATTATCAATAGGTCCAAATGATTGTCATGGGTGTCACTGCAGTCAGACTTGACTGTCTTTCCTCACTGTATTGACACGGTGACCTCATAGGACAAATAATCACCCAAGCCCAAACAGATGTTTCTTTTTACCGAACAGAATGCTGTCGCTAACTCCGTTACGAACCAAAACAGAAACGCTTCAGATGATTGTAGTCTTACCGCCTGCTCCTTCAGTGTTGTAAATGTGCAGTATTCAAGGTCCAGTATGAAATCTTAAAGGTGATTGGAAGATTTGCTTTGAAGCTCACTTCACTTCCCCGTCCTCCTCTTGTGTCCCTGACCAAAGCGATGCCACGAACGTGCACGCGTCTGATGCACAACTTGTACAAGACAACATTCGCCAAGACAACTACATCGGTAGCACGGCTTTTTCCATGTTGCAAAGTTACCAAACAAGAAATGCTACCGTTTTTACATTGTATTATTTGGAATGTACAATCGATTAAAAAGAGAAAACACAGAAAAACCACAGCTGCATATGTTTGCATTCGGTTTGACTCTTGGACTATCCATTTCTTTTTTTTGCTAACTGGAGTTCAAGAAAACTATCAGAATTTCAATAGTATTCTACTGTCAGGTCATACCAATTTTACATTAAAAAAAAACAACAACACCTTTTGTCATATAAGACTACAAACCCTGCCTTTAAAAGCTACAGTACTGAGAAAACAGAGATTGACATTAAAAAAATATTTTTGGTGCGCTTTAAAAACGAATTAATGATAAGATATGCTCTTTTAAATGAATAATCCTAACTAATGTTGTTTTGTTCCTGATTGTAAAGTGTCCTTGGGTGTCTTGAAAGGCGCTTATAAATAAAATGTATTATTATTATTATTATTAATGTAACTTGCTGTTTCGCTGCCGCTGTTGTCAGGCATATTTGGGGTAACGGATGAAACAAGAAAGACCTGTATCAAATTTATTTACAGTCATGATGCTGCACACACGCGGTCGCTTTAAAATGTCCACAAGAAGAGCATTAATCAGCGTTGAAGGGCATTCACAACCTAACCACCATTTGGGATAAATGCATGAAGGCCATTGGCTATTTTTTTTTATCACCAAGTGGAGTGAATGTAGTAACATTTGAGATATATGTATGTGTGTATGTATATATATATGTATATATATACCGATATATATATATACAGAGAGAGAGAGAGATCATATGGCTCACTAACAATACAATCGGCCATAGATTAACCATTGATTAATTTTAGTTTGTTTCATGCTAAATGTATTGCAAAAATTTTTGAAGCTCTTCCGTCGAATGAATAGGAAGTCCTTTTTTTTTTATTTGCATAAAGGAAGCATTATAATCTTACATATATTGAATGCAACTCAACATTTGTGCCGCACAGTTCTCCGGCATACTGTTGTTAAGGTTCACATGGAAACATGATTGAAAAAAAAATCATAATTACAATGTAGATATACATACAGTCAAGCAATCCATTTTATGTAACATCAATAAGGAAAAGGAGGACTTTAAAATGATTATTGTCTGTCAACAATAAAAAAAAAAAAAGAGAGGGGTCATCCTTTTTGTCGCTTCACCATCTCATCCATGTTTTACCTCACCTCACCATGACACCAGAAGCCTTTTTGAAAAATTGTAGAATATTGATGTACGTATAAACGTGTGTGTGTGTGTGTGTGTGTGCGCGCGTGCTGTGTAGGAGGAGGAAAAAAGAGGGAGAGAGGGAGGGAGTCGGGTACTGGCTGTGAATGGTTGCTCTTATCGCGTGTATGCAGCTGCTGCAGTGTCTTTGACAGACAGAGGGGCTGTCCATGCATGCCACTCACTCTGCCTATTCACGGCCTTCTTCCCTCTCTATATCCTCCTTCTCTTTTTCTATCCCTGTCTCTGTCGCATTCTCTGTCAAGGAAGCGAGCGAAAGAAAGAGGATGGGGGGGGGGGGGGGGGAACGTGACCTGAGCGTTAATGCAGACTCATGACGCCGACGGTTTCACGCCCTCACGATTCTGAAAGCAAAGGACAGGCAAGAAATGAAATGTCACTGGACATCGTCACGTCGCGCTGGCTGAAAATGTGATTTCTTTGCGCGCTAATTATTGAAACCGATATTGAAGGGTTCTTTAAATCATGGCACCAACACTCAAACCGACTGCAGGCAATTCGTATGTTTCTATGCTGCCGTCCTATCCTGCATTTAGTTGATCACTAAATGCAGGATAGGACGAAGTACATCAACAAAATTAACTGTATCTGTCCCACAAGTTCTCCAGTTCATTAATACCTGATCCTGATCACAAGATGGGATAATAGTGGATTGAAGTAGCATAGGGTGTGGGGCGAGGAGAGAGATGCCTTGTGGAAAGGTAATTTCAAGACAAGCTGCCATGGGAAATCACCTTGATCGATGGACGTCTCGAGCAGAAAGGGACATGATATCCCGCAAGCAGTGCACGCCGCATGCAGAGGGTATTCTGGGATGAATAACTCTCCCTCCCTCCTTCCCTCCGCCTCCAAACCTCGGCACTCGTCTTTGCCCAGGTGCCCTGTCATGTGGGAGCACACACAGTCGCTGTGTGTAACCTTGGGCAGTCCACGAGCAGATGGTGGGAATTGAGGTTTAATGAACACAGTGGACAGCAAATGCTGGAAATGATGAATCTCCCCGCCCACCCCCCTCCCAAAAAATGCAGATAATACATTTTAAAAATGGACAATTATATCACCCTTGAAAAACAATTCAATATTGGCGATAGATCTTCTTTATAATTTACAGACAGTATTCCAGGCCTCTGCAAAAAAATTAAATAAATCCATATTTTGAGATTTGTATCCTTTTATATAGAGAATGACAAAACAAAATAAAATATATAGGCAAAATGATATATATATATATATATTAGTAAATGAGTAATATTTATTTTTGTAGTCTTTTAATGGCAATTCCTAAAATTTCCCTGTCTTTAAAAACACAATTGAATATTTTTTTTAATGGTATTTATTTTCATTTGTGCACAAAGAGTCTTTGCATAATCCATGCGTGGTAGAGGATACAATGATCAAAAAATCTAATCTACATATGTCAAATTTCTCTTCCTTTGGAAAGCTAAAGATGAATGCTTTTTGTGTTCAAAAAAAATATATATCGATTTCAAACAAAAAACTGATTTTACAGTGTAATCTTAAGGCACAAAGCATACAAACGAATGAACCAAATGCTTTGGCGCCTCATCAAGAAGCCCGCCTCGATTTGGCTCTTGCATATACACTAAATAGTCATGTTGTTGCTGAGGGCCTGAGTTGACGCTGCCTGCTCCGTTTGATTGGCTGCAGACTGCTATGACTCGTCATCGACTAGGCCAATACGTTGCGCTTGTGCTCTTGTCCCTTTTCTTCCGCTCTCTCTCTTTTATCCCCATCACCACCCCCACTCGCCCCCCAAAATAAATTGCCTGGAGAAATTGAACAAAAAAAAAAAATTTTGAGAAAGGGAGAAAGCCTTTCATCTGTTTGAGAAGCTCATATTAGCTGTGGTGGCAAGATAAGCTCTTCTCACGGCAGCAGTTAAGCTCACTGAATTGTTATCCACTTGCTTCTCTTTTTCCACTTTAATTTGCTTTTCTGGACCGCGTGTTTACGCTTTGTAGACCAAACTGATGTGTTTTATCTGTGTTTGATGTCAAATCGTCCATGACCAAATTCACCTCATGTTGTGGCCGACGTAACAGCCAAACATTCATGAACTCCTGATGTGATTCATGAGGGCAGAATACGACAACCACAAATGGTGTAACCATATTGATAAATGTCAATCAAAACTGCGTTACAGTACTTTTTCTTTTGTAAAAAAAAAAGAATACAGTTGTCTATATGTTTCAAATATCAGGAGTCTGAAATCAATCGTGCTGTCAGTGACATGATAGCATGCATCAATAAAAACTATTAAAAAAATCTTTAAAAAGAAATAAAATAGGATTCTCTTTTTTTCGACTTTTTTTTAACAACAGTAAATATGAACATTAATGAGTACCGTAATTTCCGGACTATAAGCCGCGACTTTTGTCACACGCTTTCAACTCTGCGGCTTATTTAATGAAGCGGCCTATATAAAGACTTTTTTAACGGCCGCCTGTGTACCGTCTTTCTTTGTAAATATCTCATGTAACAATATGGGCACCTGCGGCTTATAGACAGGTGCGACTTATGTGTGTACAAAATGAAAATGACAGGCAGACCTCCCAGGAACAAATAGCGTTTTTCTTTTAAAAATGTAGTGGTGCGGCTTATAATCGGGTGCGGTCTATAGTCCAGAAATTACGGTAATTTTCTTTTCATTGGGACAGTGTACATGAATCAACACAAGAATAAACAGTATAAATGTGCCAGACTTAGCATACATGCTAGTTTTCAGCCATAGTCCCAAGGCAGGTTTCTTAACATAAACTTAACGTAAAACAATAAACTAATACAACAACAACACATAACATAAAACACGGACAGCCAAGCAATTTTAATGACAATTATAATTGAAAATTCGCACATACAATTTCCGCTGGTGTGTTAACCATTCAGGAAACGTTTTTTCTGGTAATTAGCAAAGGTCCTCATTTAGCTTTGGTACCTTGGTGGTCTAATCATTTTGATGAGCACGGAATTTATAAGGCCCTAAGAAACGTCAACTACCTGCAACAAATTTCTTGTGCAAAGAAAGATTATTCTGATTATGATGCATGTATTGTGTATTTTGATCAGTGGTCTCTGAATGTATTGTAAGGGGGGAAAAAAACGCGTTCTTGATACACATCTGCTTCGTCTGAGATTGGTCTTTGATGGTTCTTGGGGTTGATTACAGAGCGTCCTCCACTTTGAGGTCTGTGATCCCTTCAGCTTCCAAATCAAGGATTACATACAATGTAATCTGCTGTTGCCCAAGGGGGTGGGGCCTGATGAGGACCTTTGGGGGCACCGCAGCCCTCACAAAGTCTTTCATTGGGGATGCAATCAAGTACAGTTAATCAAGTGGTTTGTTCATCTGCATCGGGGAAGAAAAAAGAAAAGAGGGGAGCAATTTGTTTGCCACATTGACACCGCCGCTGCTGCTGCTGCTCTGCTGCTATGTTTTACGAAAGTATATCAATCCAAGGCGGCCATTTTGTGCCAGCGATGCATTATTAATGTGACAAAGCCTCTTTAAAAGTGAGGATGAAGTGAAACTGAAATCGTGTCCATTACAAGGAGTAACAGGAGACAATTGATAAATATAATTTCATACAGACAAATTGACTAGATTTGAGGTCAAAGATCAAGGAAAATGAGTGTCGTACAATTTATTTGAATAGGGTTGTGTAAACGGCGCTCCTCTTCTGCATTGTATTGTACGCAAATCCTGTGTAAAAATGGAAAAAAATGCATATTATGCACAGTAAATCGGCTGTGTTCACTCCCACAACAGCGCAAATGCCCATTTTACCTGCATGCTTGTATGAAAATACCGAAAGAAAGAAAACTCCAATCAGACACACAGTCAGACCGCGCTTTGTGCTAGACTTACGCTACACCCGAAAATAGGACCCTTAGATTTTAGATTGAAATTGTTTCATGTGTGTTGAAAAGAAAGGTTTTTAGATTTTTACTTTGTTTTTTGAATTTGAAAAGGCAAGGTTGATTCGAGTTGAAACGATCAAAAGGCTTGGACAAATAATTCTATTCTGTTGAGACATTGTAGGTGGGTTGGGGAATTTGGGATTTTGGGACACAGATGTGGTCCATGAGTCCTGATATCCAAAGATCCACAGTGGGCAGACAGCACTACTAGTGTGATTATAAAAAGGCATATGTCCAGACAGGATGGCTTAATCCCTGACACCCCCTACGTGGCACATGCATTCACCACACGCTCCACCCCCTCCTTGTCCAACCCTTAACATATGTTGATGAGAGGAATTAGTGCAGTGGAAAGAAAAAAAAAAAAAGTTTAAGCGGCCGACAATCTAGATCGCACGCTATTTGTTCCTGGGAGGTCTGCCTGTCATTTTCTTTGATTCCTCAAAGGAGGAGTTCCTGACTTTTCTTTCTTTTTTTTTTACATTTTCTGTTCCTTCTTTTACAAATAGGAGCATGCAACATTTACATTTTCTGTTCCTTCTTTTACAAATAGGAGCATGCAACAATTTTGGATTTTAGATGGATTGACCTGTTCTCTAATTATTCACACTCACAAACCTGACAGGAAATAGACACAACCGGAGACGCGTTGTTCGACCGAGGAGCCACATCTTGACCACTCCAGACTCCTCGCGTGACCCCACTAACATGTCCCACCCCGCATTCAGCCTAGATCTTGTTAAATAGGATTACGCTGGCTACCTGCCATTCAGTGGCTTGGACAGGACCTCTTATCTCCTGTCTTTAGATGGCTGTCGACAAACAACATAATGCGCAACGGCCTACATTAAACAATGCCCACATGCTGACTTGTTGGAATCCTAGAACTACTGCAGTAACCAGTTTAGATATTTTCCCTCACACTTAGATTTTCCTGGATAAATCCAATTGTGTGCCGATGCTATAAACTGTATCGCTTTGTTCGAGAAGAACCTCAAGTCTGATAAAACGTTGCAATGCCAAGGCATGTGTACATTTGTGTTTGGACTGTGTCAACCATGAGCATTAAAACTTTGCTCCTTGACTACTTTCGGGCTCAGCGGTTACTACAGAGGACATTTGATCATGTTATCAGGTTACAGGGTGCACGAAAGGGTTAAATGTCATCTTTTATGCGTAGGCAGCAGAACATCAGCCTACGAGACTTTGGGTGGTGCGTACAAGAGCCGTCGAGTTCATGTCCTGTAAAGCACATGTGACGTGTCTTGAGCTGCCTCCCATACTCTCCCTCGAAGCAGGGACACCAATTCTATGGCATAAGAGGCTTTGTGTCCTAATCCCTCGTTGATCTCCATAAAGTTTGTGTCTTACAATTAAGTGCAGATGGTTTGCAGCTGGTTGTAAGGCTAGTAAATAACTCGGGGGGCCTCTATTTTCGCCCAGGATTTGGTAGGGTAATCCTTCTCTCTGACAGTTTACCAGATTCAAATCAGTCTCGGCTTTGCTTGCCTTCCTCCGCATCTTCCAGTGTTTTCTCTGCTCCTATCCCCACCCTTCGCTATCAAAAAGCTCCTTATCTTCATTTAAACGTGATCTTTTAGTGTAAGCGCACACACACACATACACGCACACAATAACACGTTTTCGCATCTGTCTTAAGAGCAACATCGTGGGTGGTGTAAGAGTGTCTCGCAATTACCCCTGAAAACGTGCTTTCTGAAAAGGTCCAAAGTGTAGGTTGGAAGTAGGCAGGGTTTTACACTGCACAGGTGAAGTCACACAATTCCACTTATGCACTCCTAAATGGCCCAATTTGAAGATGCGTCATGTATTTACTTCATCAATCCACAGAACCCGGTCCCCAAATTCACCTGGCTGAAAAATCGCGGTTGGTCCAGTGGCAAGTCAAGCATCAGTTTGGAAATGAAAATCGAATGTTGTTCTTAATGCACATGTACATGCACAGAATAATGAAATTCGGTTGACAGTTTCAACCCAATGAGATATGAAAAGACAGCAAAAAGGAGATAGACCTCGGTCGCCAAATGACACCCCAGCGTCTTAGATAAGAAATGGAAAAAAAAAATCACAGGACAGTGATCATTTTACAGTTTGAGCCATGCAAGTCCCAGGGACTCGCTGATCAGAAAAGTATGAGTCCCATTATGGATTTAGAGAGTCCCAAATTTCGAATTCGGAAATGGTCTACTCATTCAATTGCATATGATAATAACACAAACAACAACAATATACAGTCAAACCTCGGTTTTCAAACGTCTCGGTTCTCGACCAATCGGTTTTCGACCCAAAATTTCAATTTTTTTATGCCTCGGGTGACGAACAAATTTCGGTTCTCGAACAAATTGAGCGCACTTGAATGCACCATTTGACTCCTCTCGCCTTCCTTACACCAGGAAGTGACGCTTCCTCAGGTAGATGAGGAAATGATGCTTCCTGGTGTTGCTTTCCGTTGTGAGCAGACGTGTTCAATAAACATTTTTATTTTGAAAAGAGCGTGGTTTCGGTTTTGAGAACAATTCGGTTTTCGAACAGCCTTCTGGAACGGATTATGGACGAAAACCGAGGTTTGACTGTACTTTGATAATAGGTTTATTTCTTATAAACAAATGCTGCAAAAATTTAAATAATTCAGGCATACAAGATTATTATCGCAAAAAAGTATCCAACTTTAGCTGCTTCCTCTGTGATATCTCCGCGATAAACTTTCGCAACACTTGTTTTAACGTTACACGACTTGGCAATCGTTCCACGCGGTGAAGGCCGACCCCGCCAATCTCGTCTCGCGAGAACGGAAATCTCGTCACGCGAGATTATTTAACTCGAGATCAAAACAACAATGGTGGCGATTATCAAACTGCGTTTGTTGCTGGAAAAAAAGAGTTACCGGAGTTTTTTTTTGGACTGAGAAATGTCCTTGTGTGACCAAAAACGCACATTATTTGGAACTGTGCATCTGGCGGGAAAATTTTGCGTCCAGGACGCGGGACGCAGAGGTAATGAGATGGCTGCAGGATAAGTAAGATAGGGGAAAGAAAACAACTCCCAAACTGTGCTCGAATAGGGGGGGGCGGGCACAGGGTGGGATCTGGAAAACACACCTCAGCTTATCGCGACATAAAAACAAAAGATCCCAAAGACTTACACACTTGGGAGGGATCTGGGATACCGAGGAAGAAACTTGACAACAAATGTCTTAAATTTTGTCAGTTTGTTTAGGGTTTTTTTTTTCACATGGGTCTTTTTTTTTTTTTTTTGCCAACACTCTTACAAACAGAAATGTAAACATGTTTTTGGGTGCCTGAAAGAAAAAAAAAAAGAATAAATTAAAGCCTCTCTGGCGGCCCGGTAGTCCAGTGGTTAGCACGTCGGCTTCACAGTGCAGAGGTACGGGTTCAATTCCAGCTCGGCCTCCCTGTGTGGAGTTGCATGTTCTCCTCGGCCTGCGTGGGTTTTTCCTGGTACTCCAGTTCCTCACATTCCAAAAAACATGCATGCAGGCTGATTAAACACTCTAAATTGTCCCTAGGTATGAGTGTGAGAGTGGATGGTTTATCGTCTCGGTGTGCCCTGCGATTGGTGGCAAACTAATCCCTAGAGTGTCCCCGCCTACTGCCGCCAAGCTGGGATGGCTCCGGCCCCCCCCGCGACCCTAGTGAGATAAAGCGGGTTCGAAAAGGATGCTGAAACTCTCGTGACAGACTCAGGTAGAGGAGCAGTTTCTGATTTTGCAGGTGACTCAAGCAATCACCAATCCCTAAGAGCTAAGTTTATGAAGCAGTTCTTAAGAGAATAACGATGCACTACCTTTAGGCTATATGAATAAGAGACGGCAGAGATGGCTGTTTGAGATGCAATTATCGCTTGTAATAAATCTTCTGCAAGAGTGATAAACTGAATCTAATGGTTTCAGTGGGTAAGCAGCAGCATGTCTTCTGCAGACACAGACCGTAATCAACGCTAAAGGCTACTAGACTCTTCAATTATTCCTACAGAGTATTTAAATGAGCTGTTTCTCTCCTCACCTAACAGAAGTTTTACATCAACCAGATAATAATGCTCCCAGTCTGTCAGCCGTAATGAGTTTGAGAATAAAATCAAGTATTATGTTTAGAATTGCAGTATAAAAGCATTACGAAGCCAATATTATTGATGCTTTGTTATATTGGAATAAAAATCAGTGCCCTGATTTTCCATCGCGTTGCACGATATCTGAACAGCCATTGTAAGCCATTTTAATGCCAGCATTTATAGAGGACCCCCAGTTTAGCAGATGCCTCTCAAGGGACCGTGCAAAGATCCAGAGGAAAGCGAACCATAATCACGGCATCGTTACGGCATCAAGAGTTGTGATCATAGGCAGGTGAATAGGAAATGCTCCATTGGAAACGCTTGCTCCTCCCCCTCACCACCCGCCTCACCCCCAGTCCTGTCATTCCTTTATTTAAATTTATTTAAATGCTATTTATCTTGGAAGAAACCAACACCGCTAAACCTCATCTGCATAAGACAGTAGCTAACTGCCTGAGTAGCGCCTCGGGATATGAACAGATGGGAGTGTTTAGCAACCTTATGCACCTACCCCTCCTGCCCGATACGCACAATCATGCATAAGTTCTTGAATTTACCCCCCCCCCCCCCCCTCCGACCCCACACACTCTCCTTCATCCTCCTTGCGCTGCTTGTGCACCCCTACCGCTCAGCACCTCCTACCAAATTTTCAGTTAACCTGTCAGGTCTCATCGCCCATAATTCAAGACGCCATATGTCTTGTTCTGACTTCTCACCCCCCCCTCGTCCCCCTCCCGTCTCCTTCATAGTGACTTGAAAGTCCCCCTTGAAAACTTTGAGGATGCGCGTTTGATTCAAATCTGTCTGGCTGAGATCATAGGAAAGCTTGTCTCGTATAATAAGGCAGTCATTTAGAATTACGTGACACTGCGGTAGGCGGTGTGTCTTGAGGGGTATGTTAACAACGCACGCATCAATGAAATACATGGCAAATAAAAGAACAAATGACTTGGAAGTGGAAAAAAAAATGCTACTCTTTGATTTGGTGTACAATATGCATGCAGTGCCATCATGGGAAATATCTGGCCTCGCACATTGAGCTCATTTGGAGCACTAGTTCACTTTAAGTACTTGGCTGTCGAGGTTTAGCCTGTATTCGCACCGTATTCCCACAAAAACGGGCCTCTGAAAAGCAATGTTCGTTTTAGTTAAGGGTGAACATTATCATTTGAACCATTTTAGGCGGTGCTCAAGCACCTACAGTACTTGTTGAAACCAAACAGCCGCACTGTCCTCGGAAATGGAATGAGAGAGTTTCGCTGATGTGTGACGTGCATGTGTTAATGTTACAATCAAAGTGCTACTGATAAGCTAACTGACTGGATGCCCGTTGACGTAACTCTTAAGTACACAGAGAGTTGGACGAGCCAAGAGAGGATAATATAAAGTACAGTCAAACCTCGGTTTTGGAACGTCTCGGTTCTCGACCATTTCGGTTTTCGACCAAAAATTTCTATTTTTTTATGCCTCGGATGTCGAACAAATTTCGGTTCTCGAACAAACTGAGCGCACTTGAATGCACCATTTGACTCCTCTCGTCTTCCTTACATGAGGAACTGACGATTCCTCAGGTAGACGAGGAAGTGATGCTTCCTCGTGTTGCTTTCCATTGTGAGCAGACGTGTTCAGTAAACATTTTTATTTTAAAAAGAGCGTGGTTTCGGTTTCCGAACAATTTCGGTTTTCGAACAGCCTTCTGGAACGGATTATGGACGAAAACCGAGATTTGACTGTAGTAGACAAAGTACTCAACTAGTCAATTTCTGTTAAATTGTGCATTGCGTTTCATATAAAAGTCCCAAAATATAAATCAAAGGTCCATTTGGGGTATTTGGAGTACTCACGATAAGGGGCTGGTGTACTCCAGGAAAAAAATGCATTCTACTAATGTAGAGGTGCTGCTGTATCCAAATGAGTTGTCTTCCTCACAAAATTAGTAAGGTTCCAATATTTCTGTGTTATAAATCCAATCCATTCCTCTTTTGTTGTGGCTCAACATTTGAACCATTACCCGATCTGATAGTGTAGTCACAGACTTTCTATGCCTCACTTTCATAAATGTGGCAATGAAATTGTGTTATAATACAATAATAATAGTAGTATAATACAAAACTGTGAAATGGATCCTGCCTGACCGGACGATCAGCGTCCTCTAAACCTCTGATCGGAGAATCACCCCTGACTAAAACGGTGACGCTGGCCCACACAATACTTTGGTGCAATTCAGTTCACTTTAACCCTTTCAGGGACAGCGGTCACTAGAGCAGACAGCTTATCATGTTATCATGTTACAGGGTCCATGATAGGGACCAGACATATTCTCCAAAAAAAAATCCATACTATATGAAAACAATTTTAATCCACTGTGTCTTTGACATACCTTGGCTGAGTTCAAATACATTTTAGAAGATTTTCACTACATACGTACCCACTGGAATACATGTCATCATGTGACATAAGCACCGTATGTCTCCCAGCAATTTCATCATGCATTACCTTCCAGCTTTTAATTGGGCTTTAGCGTGATCACCAATTGAGCGTGCTGCGGTCCAGACCTGGGTAGTGAACAACAACTGTGAATACAGCCACAGCCAGAGGGTCATTGTCCCTCATGGGGAAAAAGTCACAACGTTCCAAAAAAAAAATGGAAACAAGCAAGAACCTTGTGGCCCTGTGCTTAGATGTACTATAGCTGACTTCTTTGCATGCTAAATGCCTCTCGTCCAGTAAATTCCAGGCATTGACCTTGCACAGAGGGCATCTCCCAGTAGGCACCGCAGTAGTGACAGTCTGTTGTTGTTTATAAGGTCATCCCCACCATAGGGGGCAGCATCGTCATTACACACACCCTATGGCTTTGTTTGTCTTTGGCAGTCTGTTTCTCTGAGAGGTCCTGTCAGAAGGTCAGAGGGTACTTACTCTCCTCTTGCACTTGTCGTCACAACAGGCCTCAAATATCATCTCTGGAAAAAAAAGTAAACTAGAAACTGAGCGACACGTTGCAATTCTTACAATCAAATCAACAGGACAAATATCATTTCGGGGTGGCTGAAGTGTCAAAATGTGTCTGGCGATCCACAGTAGACTAAAGCACGCTATGTTCTAAAAGAGAAGCTCAGACAGACGAAGAGTAAGGAGATGTTTGGGACGTGAGTGCAGCAAGCTAAGCGAGGTTGTTAGTCGCGAGCACCGACTGTCCAATCCAGAGCAGCCACCATTCAGAAGACAGCATCTTTTGTTCTTCTGCTACGGTGAAAAAAAAAGAATCAAAAGAAGAAAGAAAAGCCAGCAGAAAAAAAAATGAGGGAGAATCTCTGTGTGCGCAGTAACCCACTGACACCTCCCTCTGATCTGCCTCCTCCATCCTCACTACCATCACCATCCCTCCCTCTGCTACATCCCCTCGCCAGCACTCTCCTCTCTCCCTCTACATCCCTTTATCCACCCCCCCCCCTCCACCACCCCCCTGTAAGCATAAGGCCAGGAGTCACTCTCCTAGTTGCCACAGTAACCAGCTCACCTTTCTCTCGCTCTCTCTCCCTCTCATAAAGCACCCAAACAGCACAGATATATAGAAAAAAAAAATTTAAGAGGGGGTTTGATTCAAAAAGATTTTTGCGTGCCACTTTATTACTCATGTGCAATAGTCTACAGTACGCGTCTTTACATATACACCACAGAGCAGAAAAATAAATGTCATGCTCAAGTTTAAAATGGAAGGAAACCAAAGCACACCAAAGGATACAGTAATACAAAGCATGGACGGGGGGGAGCTGTTAGTTTTTTTTTCTTTTATGTTCGCATTACAAGTCAGACCATTCTCCACCTGCTCCCCCATCCCCCTCTTCTGTATACTTCCCCTCCCCCCCTCTCCCCAACCCCCAGGCCTTATTGTCTGAAAGTGGCAGTCAGGTGGTGTTGCTGAAAGAGGGGAGTGTCCATTCGATACCGTTGCCGCATCTCTCCTTCAGAAATGTCTCGCTATTCCGCACCTGAACACTCTGTGTCCGTCTGTCTGCTCTCATTGCGCTCTTGGCTGTGAATGTGCCCAATGCCCAATTATTCTCTCATTACCTCCTAATTACCATAGGCGCTACAGCAACTGGTAGCACAATCAGGGAGGGACCACGAGAGAGAAAAGATACCTGTAAATCAATTACATCCAATCTGACATTTTTTTTGTGGAACAGTTTTTTTTTGTGCCTTTATCCCGAGATGACGGCATGTTAAATGCTCCCCCGGTGATCATGATAATTTAGTGCAATATGCTAATCAGGGTCCTGCTGGCTATTTCTCCCCTCGCCAGCCAGTGTTGTTGTCCTCTCACACTGTTGTCATGTTGTCAGTTAAATTACATTGAGGGTTTAATTGGTATTTTAGATCACGGCCACGACTTGACAAATGGTGGAAATCAGCTCGGTGATCATTGATTAACCCTTTTGAGACATCGTGCCAAGTCATCATGTTCTAATGCTTTTATTCATATCCCGGTACTGTTGGCTAAATGACAACAGCACAAGTGGTGCACTGCAAGAATGAAATAATTTTTCAATCAGTCGCATTTCTTGTTTACAACTGAACATTCATTTTATCACACCAATATTGAAGACAACACCGTTACATTTACTATGTGTCTCCTAATTCCTGATTTTTAGTGCCGGTAATAGTACATACACACAGCAGAGGATTACTTAGTGCCACTGGCTCGATTCACTCAGTCACTGTTAGCCAGTCAGTCACTCAGTCACTCCTCATCACCACTCGTCTGCAACCCATTTATTCATCCAGCCACCCAGCTACTGGATTCACTTGCATTGATTGACACACACTAGACTCTGATCCATTCATTCATCATCCATCCATCTATCCATCCATGTATCCATCCATGCATGCACCCATCCACCTATTCATCATAAGAATAATAAGAATAAGAAAACCTGTATTCGCCCTCCTGTATGAAGACATTTCCAATTTACAGCATCAAAATTATGAAAGGAAGAAAGTAGAAGAACAAAAAGTATAGGAGCTTCTTTCATCCAACTATCCATCCATCCATCATCAAACCATCATCCATCCATCCATCCCATCCATACCTCCATTCATCCATACATACCTATCATCACTCCACTACCATCATCGATCCATCCATTGAACCGTCATACATCCATTGACCCATCCCTCCCTTTATCTGCCGTCAATCCATCCATGCAGCCTACAATTCATCTCTCATCTACCAACGTCCATCCATCCACCCACCAATCCATCCATCCATCATTCATCCATCCCTCCATTTGCCATCCATCTATCCATCCATACAGATACTTATCATCACTCATCAACTAACATCCATCCATCCATTCACCCACCAATCCATCCATCCAACCCTCATCAAACCATCATCCATCCATCCATACCTCCATCCATCTGCCATTCATCCATACAGCTACCTATCATCACTCTACTACCATCATATATCCATCCATAGAATTGTCATCCATCCATCCTTGCATCCATCCGTCTATCAAACTGTCATACATCCATTGATCCATCCCTCCCTTTATCTGCCATCCATCCATCCATGCAGCTACTATTCATCTCTCATCTGCCAACATACATCCATCCACCTACCAATCCATCTATCCATCCATCATCCATCCATCAAACCGCCATCCATCATTCATCCATCCCTCCATCCATCTGTCATACATCCATTCATACAGCTACTTATCATCACTCATCAACCAACATCCATCCATCCATAGAACCATCATCAATCAATCCATGCATCCCTCCATCCACCCATTAAACCATCATACATCCATTCATCCATCCCTCTCTCCATCTGCCATGCATCCATTCATGCAGCTCCTAATCAGCACTGCTTTGCCAACATCCATCCATCTATCCATGCATGCATCCAGCCAGCCTACTATTGGGTTGACTTACATCCATCCACTCACACTAACACGCACTCCTATCCATCCATCCATCCATCCAATCCATCTATCCATCCATCATCCATCCATCAAACCGCCTTCCATCATTCATCCATCCCTCCATCCATCTGCCATACATCCATTCATACAGCTACTTATCATCACTCATCAACCAACATCCATCCATCCATAGGACCATCATCAATCAATCCATGCATCCCTCCATCCACCCATTAAACCATCATACATCCATTGATCCATCCCTCTTTCCATCTGCCATGCATCCATTCATGCAGCTCCTAATCAGCACTACTTTGCCAACATCCATCCATCCCTCCATCCATCCATCCATGCATCCAGCCAGCCTACTATTGGGTTGACTTACATCCATCCACTCACACTAACACGCACTCCTATCCATCCATCCATCCATCCATCTCCACACAATATTCGTCAGCTAGTGGGGCTATTTAACGAGAGCAGCGGGACAGCGTGGCACTAATTGCTGCATGTGATTTATATCAGACTGGGACCAGGCAGGAACACAGGCAGATGACGGTACTCTGAGAGCAGCTGCTTCACCCAATATTTACTTAACCCTCTGCTGGCTGGCGTGGCACTAATGCCAATAACGATGAGCCTATGGGGAGTCGTCTCACTGGTTAGCATCATGTTTAGCAGCAGTACTCGAGGACTGGCTGCTGAAAGAGGAAATTGTGTGTGTGCCGTATGGGAAGCTAAATTGGAGCAATTATAAGAAAAGAAATGACTGGTCTCCTGACAGTTAATCCAAGAGGAAATGTTGCTGTGGTGTCCGAAAAAGAACATGTTTTAAAATGACTATGATTTGTTGTTGTTTTTTAAAAAAAATATATTTTTTTTTTAATTATTGAATTACTTAGCAAAACCTGGTACACCAGAATTTTTCATCATGCATCAACCGAGGAGTTAAAAACAGTCATTAGCAACGCCTGTGGATGTGGCCTGTGATAGGCAGCCCACTTTTCTCATGCAAATTTTTCTGTTACCAGTGATAGACACTTCCATGCTACGCCTGTCTGCCTGGATCTTTTGGAATTGATCAGAGACAGTCAGAGGCATCTTGGGCTTTGCATCTTCTACTCAATTAGTAACACCTCAGTAACAGTGCCAATAAATTGTCTCAAGGATCATTTTCATTTATTTATACCTGGCGTGAGCTTAATGATCCATGTCAACGTCGTAGCAGCAAAGCACTACAAATCATGATCAGTCAACAAACAGATGTCGGAACGGGCGCAGTCAAAAAAAAAAAAAAGAGGTGTGCCTGATTCGGTCTCCGTAGCAACCTTGATTGATATTCATCAGGTGGTGCATCTGTCAAGAGGTTTGACCACTGCACGCTATGAAGTCAGAGCTGAGGGGGATGGCGGAGGAAAGGGAGGAAAACACAGAGGAGAATAGCAAGAGAGGTGAACGCACAGTAGCAACAAATAAGACAGGAAAGGAAATAAAACAGAAACATGATATGAGAAGATTTTGAGTCATCGTAAAAATGGGCAGCAGCTTTTCTGACAATTTGATCATATGGTTGTCGAGACTCAAGTCATCCAAAACAACAAAAGAGTGTTGTCTCTTGGTCCCCTGGAAATGTAAAGCAGATAAATGGTGTGTGAAATCAAGCTGTTAAACACTCCTCTTCGTCAACTCATACACGTCTCATTAGGAATACGGTATTCTGCCCATGACATCTTGCTTTAATTAGATTTTATATGTTATTACATGCAGGCTGTGTCACCCTGAAGCCCTTTAGTCTAAATTAACTCAAGTGTGTTAACCCATCCATCCCATAAACAACACCTATTAGCGTTGAACTTTCTAACACTCATATTGTCTAACAGCCTGTAACTTTCTGTAAAAATCAATTATTATATGCCTGAAGTACTCAGTTGCACTGATAACAATATTAAAATATTGTGCAATATCGCTCGTTGAAAAGTTTTGTCATAATCACATTACTTATAGGGAAAAAAAGTAAAGTACATAACATAACGTAATCACAAAAAGTTGATCGGCAATCTGTATTATTTTGCTTGAACGCATTACGTTGTTTTTAATTGTCCATATTTTTCCCATTTTTAACAGTGAGTTTATCAAAATGGTTTCATCTGGATTCACAATGTTACTTTTCCATCTCTGAGATCTTATCGTTAAAATTTTTATTTACCGTATTTTCTGCATCTATAAGGCGCTTCGGAGAATAAGGCGCACCTTCAATGAAGGGCCTATTTCAAAACAGTTTTCATGTATAGGGCGCACTGCGTTCTAAGGTGCATAGAATTGAAGCTACAATTGTGACTGCGGTTGCATTATGTATCCACTAGATGGAGCTATGCTAAAGGCAATACAATACAAAACAATACAACTTCATTTCACAATAGCTGCAGCTGCAAGGAAGTGCTTTACAGAACATTTAAAATACTACGTCCAAGAAATCAGAATATTGATCCATATACAGTCAAACCTCTGTTTTCGTCCATAATCCATTCCAGAAGGCTGTTCAAAAACCGAAATTGTTCGAAAACCGAAAACCACGCTCTTTTTAAATAAAAATGTTTACTGAACACGTCTGCTCACAATGGAAAGCAACACGAGGAAGCGTCACTTCCTCGTCTACCAGAGGAAGCGTCACTTCCTCGTGTAAGGAAGGCGAGAGGAGTCAAATGGTGCATTCAAGTGCGCTCAGTTTGTTCGAGAACCGAAATTTGATTGCGCACTGTCGGCTTTTGAGAAAATTTAATGTTTTTGGTGCGCCTTATAGTGCGGAAAATACGGTAAGTTTAACCCTTTCGGGAACTACAGTGGACAGCTTATTTTGTTATCAGGTTACAGGTAATCATTATTGGTGCAAAAAAGGGTCATCCTCTTTCTTACATTCAATGTTGCATCGTCTATACTTCTAATACATACAGTAATAATAATTATTATTATTGTATCGACGATAGCTCATTATGGCCTGTGTTTATGCAAGCACAAACATTCTCAAAAGAAAAGTAAACAGAGAGAGATAGGCTATGCACGTTTAGTAGAGGAAGTTACGACTCTGAGCGTCTTTCTCTCTTGCTGTTGGGTATCACAGTTGCCTGTATTGCCGCACGCCAAAATGACGGTAAATTAAGAGCAATTGTGCTGTACATTGCGGGTCGTAATCCAAATGTGTTCTTCTCCTCTGTTAACAGCCAGTGACAATGAATGCCACATTTGCCACTGACTCATTTTATTTTATTTATTTTAACTTTCATAGTTCTCCGTTTGCTGCCTCCCTCTCTGTCATCCTCCTCAGCGTGGCTCCTGAATATTTAATAAACCGAATTACCGAGGCCCTCAACTATAATGATGGGAAAATTCAGACAATTAAAGCGGAAGGGCTGCAGCTTTAAGTCTCACCTCCCCCAGAGGATCCAGAGATTATTTAAAGTGGCACACTGTTTGATTATCTAATCCTCTTCTTGCCCCCTCTGCTTTACTCACAGAGCACCACTGACTGCTCCGCTTGCCACTGCAAATTACCATGAAACACAAATGAGCACTGTATCTAAATTCGCTTTCCATAATCGGGAATGTGATGCCGGGTTCTCAAGCGAAAGACTCTATTACAGTCAAGCTATTGCACTTTGATTTTAAAGAGCTGGGCACCTTTTCATTTGACAGGAGGACATGTATGTGTCCGGTATGGTAAATTTGAATACATTTTCAAAATAAAATAGAGTTTAGCTTTCTAATGATTTTTTTTCATGACAGTTATTTTAGCAATTATACTCAAGTTTTGCAGCATGTAGCTCAGCGTTGTGCTACTCCGATCTTCCTCACATTCCAAATGCATGCATGATTGTGGACAAGTAGAACACACAAAAAAAAAAATATTGTTGGATGTATTGTATCCATCCATCCATCCATTTTCCGATTTTCCGAAACCGAAATGTCTCGGGCAGTAGCGGGTGCCTGATGTTGCGCCAGCCAATCGCAGGGCATGGATGTATTGTAACAAAATAAATTAATTGGTGCTTTTTTTCAAGCTGCGGGCAGTACTGCACTCTGTTTTGATGCCACATCAAAAAAAACTTTTTTTAACAATTCCACACGGTCATTTTCTTACAATTTGATCTGATGCAGCCTCCCGAGAAGTCTATTTTGCTTTTGTTTTTGCAACATGTAGGATTGTGTGTCGCGATCAAATCATTTAAGATACAGTATACGGAGTAAATTTCAAGTGGTTGGATGTGTGTGATATCCAAAATTTGAATTATACTTACAAGCGAAAGTAGGACTTAGTAGTAGAGTTCAGTAGTCAAATCAAATAAACAGAGAACGATGATGCTAACTGTTGAAGAAGAGAAGGAAGAACAGAGAAAATGAAGAACCGACCGGCTCTTGGTGTTTACAAAATATGACAAAAAGTAATCGAGTGGCAGGTAAGCCAAACTTGCAGTGATATTTTTTCACCTCCAAAGAGGGCCACAGCAGAAATGTGGGAGTATTTCGTCTTCATATGACTGCATGGAGGGTAAAATTAGTTATTAATCTTTTTTTTTTGGCGGGGGGGGGGGGGGTCTGTTAGGGCCTATTGCGGTTATTGCATGGAGAAAAATTAATGTCGGACGATGGCTAATTTAATATTTTGGAATGCAGAGTAAAATTTTTTTCGTTAACCATGCTCATTTAGCATGTGAAACGGTCTGTCGTCAGCATGACTTGTTACACAGACAAACTCAGAAATTAAGATGGGAGAGATATAGCTTCCTTAATAGCCTGCCAAGCATAGCACACACACACTCACACACACACACACATGCGCGCGCGCGCAGCGACCCACGAACATCCATAGACAGAGGTTTAACACAGACACCAATAATGAATATTCATGATTACAGCTGAGGCTCAACACTGCTTCATTTGTTGTTGGTCAAAAAGAGGCCAATGATAGCATTGTAAACTCACAACCATTAATATCATGATTCCCTTCTTGGCTAATTCTGCTGCCTACACAGCCCCACTGACAGTGGAGATAAACACACATCCGCTGATTTACATAAGCTCAAAAAGATGCTTGTCTTCAGTTTTAACTTCAACTGAATAATCTTTGTTTGACTAAAGAAAAAAAAAATGTGCTTGCGCAGCTGTCACATGACCATCTCTCGATTGAGATGCGGCCGTTGTGTGATAATGTTTTCCAAAGAGCCCCCCCACACAACACTTACACTTACACACACACACGCACACACACATAAATCTTTGTCTAACACGATCCATTGTTAGATTGTGTTCGCAGAAATGGATGTTTTGTCTGCCTGTCTTCACCAAAAAAAGCCCCTGCTGTAGATTCACTACTGAAGCAAATTCATTATGGGAAAAAAATGCTGACAATGGTTTCGTAAAACAGAAGACCATTCACTATTAATAAGAAATGTTGGTCATTGAATTGCTGAGCCGTACTAAATGTTTCATTTGCGGCAACACTGCCGAAACAAAGTCAGAAATCGCAAAAAAAAATACAAAATTGGATAAATACGTTATCTTGGATACTGCTCCCGCTCAGTTCATAGAATTGAAATTCGAGGCATGCATTAGGTTTTTTTTCATTGGATTTTTCTGGCTTTTTTTGTTGTTTTGTACACTTGTACAGAAAGAACCAGGCTCAACAAGAGTGTTCAGAGAAGAACATGCGAGGACAAAAACATCCACTGGAATTTACCATGATGTACTGAAAGTACAGGGTATCCCTGGTCTATTCCTAGGGGGATGACGTAACCCAAATTTGTACGTCATTAAATAATAATGGTAATTTTTTGCATGGAGAAACTCCTCTCGGCCTTTAATATATCCAATCCATCATCAATGAATTGGTTGCCAGCCAAGGGCAACTCATTTAGGGACAATTCAGAGTGCACAACATCGCCATTTTTTGGAATGTGGGAGGAAAACGAGTGACCTAAAACACTGGTGGCAAGTCTGAGTTAGGTAGTGGACAACGTTAGCTGCTGGTGCTATCCTCTAGCTAGCTAGCATTACAGCGGCCAGCCGCTACATGTCTCATTGCGTTTTGATCAAAGAATTACTCCTTCGTGTATCATGTTACATTCAGATAAGATAAGAAGATAAGAAAACTTTTATTTGTCCCACACTGGGGCAATTAGCACTGCGCTTGTCCAAAGTCAGCTAGGATAGACTGAAGCTCCGCTTCAACTCTAGTGAGGATAAGCGGTCTGCCTCGAAAAAAATGGGTGAATGGAGATTACATAAGTGGCTATTTTATTTTTATACACATACTTCCCCTGTTCAAATATAATTAATAAGTGCTTCAAGAGTACTTTGATTGTTTTTGACTTATTGCTATTTGAATGGTAAACTTATTTGTGCTGTTTCGCCAAGCATTTAAAAGAACATTTAGACTTGACTGTACAAGTTAGAAAGGTTTTTATGACAATTACCATAGTATGGAATAAATCAAGTTGTTTATTTTCTTTATTTTCTGGGGGTTTTTTTGTTTGTTTTTTTGAAACATAAAACAAAACAGAGGTTAACCACGATTCCAGGGGACATTCTGTAGCGTTCCATTGTACTTAACCCTTTCATGCACCCTGTAACCTGATAACATAACCTGTCCACTGTAGTAAAAGATGTCCCCAATAGGGTTAAACTAGAGTTTGCTGATCTTGTAACCAAACTTGAGAGATTTTTTTTTCATTTTTGTTTTTTTAACCCATCATAAAATATATTTGTGATAAAGGATAAACAAGGCTCCTTTTCACTTTGGCTAGTATCTCCTTTCATAATTTCCACACAAAAAAAAGAAGCAGATTAGAATTGATGTTATGTATCTCTGGCAAACAGTCCAGAGTGGAACCCGCCCTATTGTGAGGATAAGGAGTAGAGAAGATGTATCGACATTAAAACTCATCTCAAATCACATCTGATTTATATGAATGTGATCATGTTCTATGAATATTGAAAAATGATGATGCCAATAATAGTTTACTGCAGGTCCCACAACCATAAACTAGAATCTGTCGAATACTCTGCTTGTAAATAGCTGGCATCCCACCTTTCATAACATTTAGTTACTTTCTAGATTGCATTTGAAATATTTTAACACCCTGAAGATAAGCAGTATCTAAAATCTCGATTCCGTTTAACAAGACTGAAGAATCTGGGCCAGCGTTGAGGCCGAGCGCCTCGGGGGCTCGGGCTTCCCTGTTGTCTTCTGATTTGAATATCATTGTGAGTCCATTTACATCCACTTTTAATAGTGGTTTATTCAGTCAAGCAGAAGATGACATCTTTATCTGTGGTTGACATATGAGGCAGTTACCCTCGGGCCAACGCGTGTCTTGTTAATGAGCAGAGGGATGCTGCTGCTGCTGCTGCTGCTGCTGCTGCTGATTAGGAACGGCAATAAAAAAATATAATAAAAAAAAAGAGCAGCCTTCCACTCTGACTCAAGTCTGCAGGCAGCAGATAGGATGTTGGCCCAGATAGGCTGCTTTGAAGTCTGGAGTCCAGGTGTGGTCAGAAATTAGGGCACGTTTGTTAGTCAGCTTTACTACTTTTCTACACCTATCGCGAGCGCTGAATGTCTACGGGACCGGTTTATCCAAAAGAATATCCAGTAGCATTATAATCTTCTGATCCTTCATCTTTGCCCGAAGTAGATACCTTTAAAATGACTCTCACTAGATGCATAATTAGGTACACAACTTGGAAATTATCTAATATTAGAACTTTGTGTAATTTGGCCTTTACATAGACTTGACTTGACTTGACTTGACTTGACTTGACTTTTTTTGGTCTCCCATAGGAGAAACTTGTTTTGGAGGACAGGCCCCCCATTCCGCTACATACATTAAACAATATATACAGTATACCATACACAACAGACATTGGACAATAATACAGTACAGGACAATATAGACTCTACATACATTGGACAATATGTTACAGGCATCTGCACACCCCACACTGCCCTCATGTCCAGACAATGATATTCGATACTGATTGAGCTCTGAATTCAATACACTAAAGAAAAAGCAGAAAGTTAATGACAAACCCATCAGAGATGCAGACTGAACTATTATATAACGACGTAAATAGCTGCTAAAGAAAACATGAACGTATGAATAGCAGGGGAGAATGTAAACATCATACCGTATTGGCCCGAATATAAGACGGTGTTTTTTGCATTGAAATAAGACTGAAAAAGTGGGGGTCGTCTTGTATTCGAGGTCGAGACATTATACCCATTCACGACGCTAGATGGCGCCAGAAATCATTGAAGCGAATGCTGAACTTGACTCCCCAGGCCAAAGTGAACCCCTGTCACGAAGAATAAAAATAAAAATAGCGGTAGCACGAAGAAGAAAAATAAAATATACCGGTAAGAAAGAAAAGAGAAGAAAATAATAGAAGAGATAACAGAAAATGGAGAAACGTAGCGACAATCTGGAGAAAAGTGGGTCGAAGATCGGCCAGGTTAACCGGCAGCTGAGGAAAAGTTATGATGTCATTTACATTTCAAAAACCAGAAGCCATTCATTTACGAAAAAAGTCTTTTTTCCAACTTGAGTCTTGAAAAAGAGGGGGTCGTCTTATAATCAGGGCGGTCTTATATTCGGGCCAATACAGTAAATTGTGCTATAAAGATTTCAAAATCACTGCAGCACGGTTTGAACTTGACAGCATTCAACCTCTACCCTTAGTATTGCTTGCTAAAACTGCTGGCCAGTGTGTTGCCATGGAAACTTGAGCAGCTGACAGTTTGTCTCCCAATGGAAGAATAGCAGGTGATTTTTATTACAGTGGTTCAAAATTGGTGGGATGCCCTCTCCATAGATGTGCTTATCCCAATGCTGATCAAAGTGGAGTCAGTCTGCTGATAACTCTGGTCGAACCTAATTGCAACACAGGCACTCTTGGGCTCATCATGTGATTATTACCCTCTGATGGCACATTTGAGTCTGACTCTGGTCATTGCTTCAGATTTTAACCCTTTCAGGGACGGCGGTTACTACAGTGGACAACTTATCATGTTCTCGAAATGACTGTACAGTGAAACTCCTCTCCAACGAAATCATGTTTGCAGCAAGAAATCTTTCAGAACAGAGGGTTTTTCACTATAGCAAATTTGATCTCAGATGTAAACACACACACACACACACACACAAAACGTATGTGTACACGCACACACAAACGTCTGTGTACTCTTTATTTTTATTCCAACAGTATGAGCATACACTTATTTGACACTTCATATAGTCCATGTAGAAAGAAAAAAGGGAAAGAAATTGTGACATTTACGATCAGCATTCACTTTCACTTACATCAATTTCTTGGATAATGTCTTTTATTTTGCTTCCTCCGTCTTTCATTTTGATCACTTTTACCCTCTCTTCCAGCGTCAGAGCTCTTCTTGTCTTAGCTGCTTGACATCCGCAGGTCCGTTTTGTAGCCATTTTAGCAATCCAATTTTCTTGCTGCGTCTGAAATGAACAATAACAAATACTTCCTGCGCATGTGTAAACCAGTGTGGTGGTTGCTGTTGCCGTTTCCGAACAAAGCAGTAGAGGTCGCTGTTGGATTAGACTTCGTTGTAGTGAATCTTGTCGCGAGGCAAGAGCAGAGAAGAATATTTCGTATTAACGCAACAGGGTTTTTTTTCGTTGTATGGGAAACAGAAGAGTGGGAATAGTGTTAATGCATGAAGATTTTTTCACACTAGGGGGTATTTTCGCCCATGTAGGTTTTGTTGTAGAGAAGTTTCACTGTATCATCACAACCACAACACTTAGGTACACTTGCCTAACAGTTAAAAAGTGTGTGTCCTAACACTGACTTCTGAGGGACATCGAGTTGTCTTTTGATTCGGCGCTGCACTTGTACGTTCCACTTCTTCCCCAGCTTTGCATTATTCAATGAATGAAATGTACTGTATGAAGTGTTGCTAGGTGTGTCACAATGCATCTAAGAATGATGTATCCAGACCCTGCATATTTCTACAATAAACATGTTCTATCGTGCTGTATGCAGATCCGCAAAGATGCAGTATATTATTGTATGATTTGATTGAAACTGACACAAGAACACTGCAAGGAACGAAGATCGCTTGCCTATTGAGATCTGTCCAAAAGACAGGATTTTTTTTGGTTTTGTTTTGTTTTGTTTTTGCGGGGGGTTGGTCTGTTTTGCCATTAAATGATATTGAAGTTGTGCCTTGAAAGCTCGTAGCTGTAAACTCATTTGTAAGTCATTTTTAGATGACAGTGTGGCTGAATCCCAGTTGGCTTTTTTTCCCCTGCCTCTTCTTGATCTTTTATTTTCCTGCTCACTCTCCTCTTTGCTCTCTACATCATTCCATTTCATCTCCCTGACTCCCAGCTCATCTTCCCTCCACTTATGTCTCAATTATAGAACACTGAAGCAACACAGGGAGCCAAGGTAACTCTTAGATGAAGAGCATGTTTTGGAGGGGCATGTAGCAGGGGGTGCCGCTGGTGGACAACACAGTAAGCGTAAAAAAATAAATAAAATGCTGAGGCGGTGCCATCATGTGCAATTGCGCTCAAAGCTTATCTAAAATCTTACGACATAACCGGTAATTGGTGCTCAATAGGGACACACTAGTGGTAAATGTAACAAAACGCTTGTTTCAGCATTTTTCATCCGTTCCTATATGTCATACAATCATTTTTTGTTTCAGTGAGAAACAACAAAGCCTCCCAATTTTAGGAGAACAAAGACTCTACTTGTGGCTACAGTGTGTCTTGTATGAGGATTAATTGAAGCTATTGACCGTGAATCCACAAATGGGACTGAGCAAAGATGAAAACCCAACTGATTGCCTGCCCAGAGTGAAGCCATAGTGTCACCAGTATATGCTGCAATACAGACATAAACAGAGGCACTCTCTGTCTCTCTCAGACACACACACACACACACACACACTGCAGAGAGTGTTAGTATGCAGCAGGTGGAGCAGAGAGAAGCAGGGAAAAAAAGGTAGTGAAGCGCCTCCGGGTCGTTATTATTGACCAATCCTCCATGCAGCTCTATGCTGCATAAATGCATTTCCACTCACTTGCATGCACAAAATACACAAAAAGACAAATAAATGGACACACAAGCCAGTCCGATTGGATGGAACTGCAGCAGTACACAGAGCATAAAGAAAAATGTCCTTAGCTCTACAAGGGCACATACTGCAGCATTGGCTGTTTGCAGGTTCGGAGGCATTGACAGTATTTGCACTTATTCATTCATTCTTTCCGAAGGTAATAATCTTCGGGCACCAGATAGCCAATCGCAGGGCACAGAGAGACAACCATCCACGATCACACCTAGGGACAATTTAAGTGATCGTATGCATGTTTTGGAATGTGGGAGGAAACCGGAGCACTGCAAACTCCACCTTATATCTGCACTGTGAAGCTAACTACCGGGCCGCGTATTTGCACATGAAGATCATGTTCAATGTCGTAATATTTGCCACCTTATATATGGCTAACTTCACATGAGATCAGGTCAACTGCAATCTGGGGTGGGGGGAAGGCCCTTTAGGATATCACAAATGTGGTTAGAATTTTCTAATTAGGTCAACACGTGATGGCAATGGTGTCTTCACAGCTTATTTATTACTCCATCACCGTCAACGGTTTTTCTCTCCTAAAAAAACAAAAAACAATCCATCCAATGACTGAAGTGCCATATCTGAAAGCATAATGATTATTTTGTTACAGGATATTTTCACTTGTGATATGCTAACACCGAAAATGTGAGATTGAACGCTCAATGATTTGTATGATCTACTCTAGAAGCATCAATAACGTACCGTAATTTCCACACTAAAAGGCGCACTGGATTATGAGATGCACCTTCAAGGAATGGCCTATTTTGTAATTTTTTTCATACATTGGGCGCACCGCTTTATAAGACGCAATCTACAATGGATCCACTAGATGGAGCTATGCTCAAGGAAACACCAACAGAACGATCAGATGTCAGTAAAACGTATTTAATAAAGCAGCGACACAGTTCACTTAACCAACAGAGAGTTATAACATTGACTCGTTAATGTTGAACTCTCTTGCCGCTGCTCTATTTCCGTGTTCGACTGCATCACCGATCGCCTTCAGTTTGAACTCTGCGTCGTCAGCATGTCTCGAGCAAGGAGCCATTTTGGGGTCGAAATATTACCGTAATGACCATAAATAAGGCGCATCGGATTTTAAGGCGCGCTGTGAGCTTTTAAGAAAATGGAACGGCTTTAGGTGCGCCTTTCAGTGCGGAAAATACGGTACGTGCAAAAACACAGTAGCATTAAAACCTGCCATCCTCCATTGATCACCTTCCCCAGTAAAATATAACGGACTGTCAAAAATACGATAAAAGGAGCATTGTAGCTGGGTAAAGGAGCATCTTTGGGCGTAGACTTGAAATGGATGCAACGTGCTTCGAGAAGGAAATAGAATCCACTGCTAGTAATAAAAAAAAAAGGAATGATCATTTTGAAAATGTTCTCATGAAGTATCATTGTTTTGGAAGTAGAAATACTAGTACAGTTCCAATATTCGTTGCAGCCCCGGATAAATAATCTAATGCCTCTCACGTGTGTAAGCGGATACATTTTTACTACAGCGCCATCTAATGAATTACCTTCCATTAGACCTGAACGAGCACTCTTAAATCTGAGTTATGATATCCTTCCAAATATTGCCAGACAACCCCACAGGGCAGTGGCCCTAAACGATCTCCATCCATACGCACGGCTCCATCTTCGGTGACACATAAAATGCAAACTGGCAAGCACCAGCTACTTATTACTCCTCATAAACATTTAGTACCTCTGCGCTTCATGTAAATTAGCATAGCATCAGCACGATATTAACATGGCCGCGGCCTTGCCTTATCAAAGCGCTCTGTGATCCCGGGGCCCCCCCTGCTTCAGTCGGGAGACGTCAATGTGAGAACAGAGAGTTTCCCTTGAGAGAGAGAGCGACACAGAGAGAGAAAGAGAGAGAGAGAGAGAGAGAGAGAGAGAGAGCGATGAGCTACATGATAACGATTTGTGTTACACGGCCTCGTCATGGTGCCTCAGAGCTGTACTGCTCTAAATGGACCGCAGCAGATGTTTGGTAACTGCAATCACATGGGGCCTCATCCCACGCTTGGTTTGCAAATATTTGCTAAGTGACTTTAATATTGGATTTTCTTGGGTTTTTCTTTTTTTTCCCCCCAAATATGGAAGGAAGCAATTCTGCTTCCTAACAACGAACGGACGTTATTTGCTCTGTTTCCTATGAATAAAATGTACGACTTCTATTACTCATGACTCTCCAACTGTAGCATCTGCTTCCCCCGGGAATTAATTTATAGAAATTTTGTGTTTGTTGGTTGTTGCCTTGGTGGTCCGGTGGTTGACTGGTTAGCATGTCGGCCTCACAGTACAGAGGTGCAGGGTTCGATTCCGGCTCCGGTCTTCCTGTGTGGAGTTTGCATGTTCTCCCCGCGCCTGTGTGGGTTTTCTCCGGGTACTCAGTGTTCCTCCCACATTCCAAAAACATGCGTGGCAGGTAAATGGAACACTCAAAATTGTCCCTAGGTTTAGTTTGAGAGCAGATGGTTGTTCGTCTGCGATTGGCTGGCGATTGGCTGGCGACCAGTTTGGGGTGTGCTCCGCCTACTGCCCGAAGACAGCCGGGATAGGCTCGAGCCTGCCCTGCAACCCTTATCTCTACAGATATATACAGATTCACTTTCTGGATCTTGGAGGGTAAATATCAAATCTTTCTTTCTTTTTTTTTTACAGTGTCACGGTTTCTCATCACATCAACGGGAGCCCTGTATATCCTGGATGTCCAAATGGAAGATGGACTTTACAACTACAGGTGTATGACACGCCATCGGTACACAGGGGAGACCCGACAGAGCAATAGTGCCCGACTCATTGTCTCAGGTAATTAAAACACACACACACACACACACACACACACACAAAAGAAGCTTCAGGCAATTTCAAGTGGTGATGTGCTGACTAACACAACACAAACTGATCTACGACATTAGCCAGCTTGAAATAGTTTTCCAGTGACCTAGATTGTGTGAAACCACTTTTTTTCTG
The DNA here is from genome assembly GCA_018466805.1 of Hippocampus abdominalis. Lineage (NCBI taxonomy): Eukaryota > Metazoa > Chordata > Actinopteri > Syngnathiformes > Syngnathidae > Hippocampus > Hippocampus abdominalis. The sequence continues at coordinate 2,709,517 of CM031710.1, forward strand.
CTTTGGTATATACAGTAGGGGTCACCTAAACATATCTATACCTGTAAAAAAAAAAAAATAAAAATAACTGAAATGAAAATGAATAGAGCAAGAGAATAATAACACTTGCTTCAAAGAGGGTTTGACATCTGATAAAGGTCATTAGATTAAGACTGACGTATTTTGGGGGTAGAGAGGGTGAGAGCAGAATATGCCCTTTCTAGAGACAGGGAAAAAATACTTGTCATTTTTGCACACTTGAAGTGACACTCTGCAATATATCAGGCACTCGGGATATTAATGACACTAATTAATGAGATGCATCATGGGAAGAGTGTGAGCATTTTCCATTCTCTCCATGTATTGGGAAAAAGCGTCGTTGTCATGTTTGTGTTTACGCTCACCTCATCCAGCTTCTGGCTACTTGCTGTGTCAAATTTAGTTCAAACTATTTGTATGGTTCGTATCGTGCTGAGCAGCAAAAAAAATGTGTTGAAAAAACTCAATTTCCATTTTTTTCTTTTGCCTTTTGTTTTAGTTTTTGTTAACTATAATATCATTGTCGTACATGCGCACACGGATACACCCACACATATATATTTAAAAGCCTGCAAAAAGCCAAAGAAAAAGCAAAACATTTACATTTCCTCCATTAGATGTTTGGTTGAACCCCAAATCCACTGAAACCATCCTTTTGTTGTCTAGAACCATAATACCCTTGTGGGGGTCATATTAATGCAAAATAAAGGAAGAAAGCTGGCCATAGCCACTGACAGATAATATAACTCTTAATAAAGTTGAATTTTACACATCGCATGTGAGCGGTAACGGCAATTACGAGCTCGTACTTGTGCTTTTTGTAGATCCCACCAACTCAGTGCCGCACATTCTGGACAGCTTGGAACGTCGTGAGGTGATGGCTTCTCATCGAGTGGAATTACCGTGTAAGGCCTCAGGTCACCCTGCACCCAAGTATCGCTGGCTGAAGGACAACCGGCCCCTTGAGCCCGACACCAGATACCGACAAAGCGTGACAGGGTTGCTCATCGAGAGAGCCCAACCCAGCGACACGGGCACATATGTCTGTGAGGTGTGGAACGGCTATGGCAACGCTGAGGTGGTTGGCAGGCTCCTGGTGAAAGGTCAGTGCCGAAACAATTGGGTTTCATTTTCATATTCGTAACTCCACCATGGATCTTTTCGAAGAAAAAAAACAATTATTTACTATACTATTATATTAAACTATTATAAGGACAAATCGATAGCGGTTCTAAAATGGGGAAGTGCAAATGAAATATGCCGACCCTTCCACAATTTGCAAACCTTCATACAATTTTCAAACAGTATCACAACTCACCTGTATCAACGTATTTTCCGCACTAAAGGCGCAATGAATGGCCTATTTTGATTTTTTTTTTTATATATTTGACGCACTGGATTATAAGGCGCAATCTACAATGCATCCACTAGGTGGAGCTATGCTCCTTCCGTTCGACTCAAGAGGCGTTCACCACCACCTCCGAAAAACGTAAATTAACGATTACTTAAATGACACTATGAAAATTGAAAATAATGCATCAAAACAGAAAATCAAGCCAGGAAATCACAAAATAAATTCTATATCCCCCCCTACAGAATTTATTTTGGCATTTCCTTGAGCGTAGCTCCAGTGGAATGATCAGATGTGAGTCAAATGTAGGAAACTGGACTGTGTTTGTTATTTAAATAGGCGCCAAAAACATGAACCCAACAACTGAACCAGATCCTACTTTAACCCTTTCATACACCCTGTAACCTGATAACATGATAAGCTGTCCTCTTTAGTAACCATTGTCCCTGAAAGGGTTAAGATGAGATACTGAAGGATCAAACACCTGATAAATATTAAAAGCCGTGTTGCATTCAAGACCTAACCTGAAAGACTCAAGCCAAAAAGTTAGGAATGAGGACAGGCGTGCAATGCAGGCATGTCTTATAATCAATTGAGTGTTTCTCCCAAAACTGATTAATGATCGCCACAACCTCACACATTAGAGGTAAACAGAATGACTGAAAATAAGCGAAACCTGCACACAAAAAAAAAACATGTCTAAGTCCGAGCCAGCGGCGGTCAGAAAAGGGAGCGGTAACCACACCAAAGCAGGACACAATAGATCTGGCTCGCTCTAAGTGCACCCTGAGGCCGCTTCCACACTACCACTCTTTAATTTGGTTAATCACGCTCGAGTTGTGACCACAGAAATCTAAACTCTGGTGTGAACTAAGATCACTTCTTCTTCCAAACAATCTCGTGCATGGTGGAATTGGTTGAAAATGTTTGTGATTTAAACATTTTACTCATATGCTGTCATCTATGCTCATTGTTCGCTTGAGATGTCTGATAAGCAGACCTGCAAGGTGAATGTGCCTCTTTGCAAAATTTGACTTTGTAAATGACTATTTTTCTCTACACTGTGCAGATTTCTTCTCACCATTGACCATCTCCAATTTACAGAATCCTTAAAAGTTGTGGTGAGCCCGCGGAAGGTGAAGGGCAGCGTTGGCAGCCAGGTTTCACTCACCTGCGGTGTCACCGGTTCTGAGGAGTACCAGTTGTCTTGGTACCGAAACGGCGAGCTCATCTACCCCAGTAACAGCGTCCGCATGACTGGCCAAAACAGAGAAAACCTTGTCATGGCCGGGATGGCCAAAAGCGATGGAGGTGCCTATCAGTGTTTTGCCAGACATGGCAAGATGTCTGCACAGGACTTTGTCCAGGTCATATTAGAAGGTCAGAATCATTCCCATCATGCCCAATACTGTATTGTTTTCTTTTCCTTTACTGTTTAACTCATTCACTCCCAAAGACGTTTTTAAACGTCTTTTCAGACTTGGTCCGGAATTGGCTGGTACTGAATGAGTTAAAATGAATGATCTACCACCTTACTGTCTGGTGTTTGTAAATATCAAAGTATAGCCTCTTGTAAACATCCGCTTGAACCCAAATAATATTTTTTCGATTCAAATAATATTTTTTCGATTCTTTTCTAATTGGGTTTACTAATTGGGTTGCTGCAATGTGTGTCGCACCAATATAAGAATCAGAATCATCTTAATCACCCAATGATACAACCAAGGACTTTGTTTCCGACATCCGAATTGGCTCTAGTTTTCGAGATATTCCATATGTTTGGTAAAAGTGTTATTAATACGCAAGTTATGACATTACAACTTTTCAAGCATGTCCATAGAGTATTTATTCATTCTATTGATGCGCTATTGTGAACGACCGCAATCGGTATCGGCGAGAGCCTTCTATATGCAAATTATGTTTCATGTGAAAAGTCAAGCCAAAATTCAGAAAATTAGGCAGTATTAACAGTAAAACAGGTGTTTTCAAAGCACCAACACTACTTTTAGTCATGATTAAATTGAATTTGGCAAACTGTCACAGCGTATTCAGGATCAGTCAATTTACTGTCAAAAATTATTGATAGTCAAACCTCGGTTTTCGTCCATAATCCGTTCGAGAAGGCTGTTCGAAAACCGAAATTGTTCGAAAACCCAAACCACGCTCTCTTTAAAATAAAAATTTTACTGAACACGTCTGCTCACTATGGAAAGCAACACGAGGAAGCGTCACTTCCTCGTCTACCCGAGGAAGCGTCACTTCCTCGTGTAAGGAAGGCGAGAGGAGTCAAATGGTGCATTCAAGTGCGCTCAGTTTGTTCGAGAACCGAAATTTGTTCATCATCCGAGGCATAAAAAAAAAGGAAATTTTTGGTTGAAAACCGAATTGATAGAGAACCGAGACGTTCGAAAACCGAGGTTTGACTGTATTAGCAAAACCACAGCCAATTCAAAGTAAGTGATGTCATTTTTTTTTTTTTTTTTGACCCACCAGCCAAAAAATATCTTCGGCACTCAAAAAAATAAATAAATAAATTGTTTACCAGTGTTATAATTTGCTATCATGTTGACATTGCCTTTTCTCTCTGCTTCTGCTACCCAGACGGTACACCAAAGATTCTGGCTTCTTTTAACGAGAAAGTCTACAACATCAATGAGTTTGTGTCGCTATCGTGCACGGTGAAGGGCACGCCGGAACCCAGGGTGAGCTGGACGCTAGATGACGAGCCGGTAATACGGGACAGCCGCCATCGCATCTCCTACTACACCAACACGGAAGGCCATGTGGTTAGCCACCTCAACATCAGCCAGACCCAGGTCCCCAATGGAGGGGTGTATCGCTGCATCTGCAATAACTCCGCAGGGGCCGTCTCCTACCAGGCGCGAATAAACGTAAGAGGTGCTTGTCAGATCAACTCTTCCAACCCACCATCACATATACACATCAACATGTCTTGATTTATTCTGCGAAAATATCCTTCATTTAATTGAACAAATATTTGAATTCTGTTTTCGGTTGAGGCGATTTTTTTTTTCCCCCCCATCAGCACAGCTTTGAGTAAATGCACTTTCGATCATCAGTCACTACTGACAGCATTATCTTTTTGAATAGCGCGCAGCCTCCCCAGTTCCCGCTGCTAGGTTTATATCGGGACACCGTTAGGGTGATTTACTTTACGCCGGTGTATGACGGCAGAGCTATCTGCTCTCCGCAGGGACACGGTTCGCCGGATTGCGGTAGTCGTGTCGCAGTAATATTGGCACATTCGAGCTCCCCGTGCCTGATGCATGGACTTGAGTGGTTCTCGATTGCAGAAGCTTGCTGTCGACCCACCGATGGCTTTAACTTGATTGTGTTCATCGGTGCATGATTTAAGGCTAAACGGGGCAATCTGAAAGTGACGTCGAATGGGTTGCCAAATGCAGTCAAGCGGTGAAGATTTTTCTCCAAAGGTGCCATTGAAGGAGGAAGCGTAATGACTACGTTTCACATCGTTACCTCCTGAATCGTTCGAAAGAGACTAGCAAACAAGAACGTGCCCAAGCTCCAAACACGCTACTGGTTGAAGTTAAACGGTTGATTATGAAAGCTCAAAATTGCTGCCGTACTCTGATTGTTTTTGAACATTTTTATATAACATGATGAAAAAAGATTTTGTGATGTTATTCTCCGTAATGGATCTCCGAATTTTCCACACTCAGAATGAATCAAGGCATGTAAAATTTGTGATACGTTCCAAACACGGAATACAGCTAACGTTTGCACAGCACCCCCCTGCCTCAAAATCAATTTAAGAGGGTCGTCTCTCCAATGTGTCCTTCAAGGGCCTGCCAGCATCAGACCAATGAAAAACCTCACTGCTATCGCTGGGCGGGATATGTATATTCATTGCCGCGTCATCGGCTACCCTTACTACTCCATCAAATGGTACAAGGACTCCAATTTGCTACCGTACAACCACCGTCAGCGGGCTTTCGAGAACAACGGCACCCTGAAGCTGTTTGATGTGCAGAAGGACGTGGATGAAGGCGAATACACGTGCAATGTGCTCGTGCAGCCTCAGCTCTCCACACACCAGAGCGTCTATGTCACCGTGAAAGGTATGGATTGCAGCTCATCTGGTCATCGCACGCACAACATTGGATGCCAGTCAAACCAAAGTCGCACTAACATGAAGTGAATCCATCGCGATGGTTTGCAATCTGATATGTCAAATGAGAAGTGTAAACGTTTCACCTTTTCATCCTGGGGATTTAAGATCCGCCAATAATACCGTATTGGCCGAATATAAGACGGCCCTGATTATAAGACGACCCCCTCTCTTTCAAGACTCACGTTTGAAAAAATACTTTTTGAACACCAAATTAAGTTTTATACAGAAAAAAATTACAGTACATCTGAAACAATATATATATATATATATGTATTATATTAAAGATTATGACAATATATTTGAGAGAAAAAGCATCTTGAAGTTTACACCATAACTTCTCATCAGCTGCCGGTTAACCTGGCCGATCTTCGACCCACTTTTCCCCAGATTGTCGCTACGTTTCTCCATTTTCTGTGATCTCTTTGCTATTTTCTTCTCTTTTCTTTCTCACCACTATTTTTTTTTCTTCGTGCTACCGCTATTTATATTTTGATTCTTTCCTGACAGGGTTTCGCTTTGTCCTGGGGAGTCAAGTTCAGCATTCGCTTCAATGATATCTGGCGCCATCTAGCGTCGTGAATGGGTATAATGTCTAGACCCCGAATATAAGACGACCCCCACTTTTTCAGTCTTATTTCAATGCAAAAAAACACAGTTTTATATCCGGGCCAATACGGTAATATGAGCCGGTTTTATACTGCGGTTTTATACTGCGGTTTTATACTGCGGTTTTATATTGCGGTGTCATGCTTTCATATTCGTACTCAGATGTGTATGGCGGGTGGGGCGGGGATATGCTAATGTATGACAAACGGTAAAAAAAAAAAATCCTGTCACCGATAGCGAAGCACCATATCCATCATTCCAAGCCAGTTTATCAAGGTTCATCTGAATATTCAGTAGTGCTGAGCAGAGCCAGATGATGATAACCTCACGCGGCCTTTTTTTTTTTTTTTCCTTCGATGACACTGCATAATTTCAAATGTTGGATAGGCAACCCCTTCGCCGCCCCCCTCCCCCTACTTTTCCCTCTCTCATGCTCTCAGGCGGGTCTTGACGTGCTAACGAGCTTGCAAGAGTGGAATCAACACAGCATTGACGACGCGACATTCCCCCAGCTAATTTGCCTCGGGGCTGATTTGCATTCCGCCGCTGCAGAGAGGGAGACCCCAGGAGTCCATTATGTCCATTTTGTTGTGAATTAAATAAGCGTTGAAGTGGTGCTAATTTCAATGTTATTCAAAATCATTAATTTTCATCTGGTTCTCATGATGGCTGCGCTGTCCCTGGGGAGCCACGAAGGGTTAGAATAAGTATCGTATGCATGCAAGAAAAGAGAGAATCAGGTGCTTCAGAGGCTATTTGCCAATTCGCAGTTTAATGTTTTGTTGAAGAGGCAATTATGTGTTGCTTAGTTCAAATGCGTGCAGGGCTTTTATTCCTCCTTCAGTTCAAAACCTAAAAAATTGGATTTCTTTTCCACAGTCCCGCCTACCATCCACCCATTTGAATTCCCTCGGTTTTCCATCGGACAACGAGTCTTCATCCCCTGCGTGGTCATGTCGGGTGACCAGCCGGTTTTCATCACCTGGCAAAAGGACGGTCGGCCAATCCCGGCAAGCCTTGGAGTAACGATTGACAACATCGATTTCACCAGCTCTCTCCGCATCTCCAATCTCACTTTGTTGCACAACGGCAACTACACATGCATCGCACGCAACCAGGCTGCGGCCGTGGAGCATCAGAGTCAGCTCATTGTCCGAGGTGAGCGGCGCAAATCATGATCTCACAGGACTTAATGACAGATATTGATGTGTGCATTCTTCTCGTGTTTACCAATGTGTGACGTTTAGTGTGTAGCGCCTCAAAGCAGCTCAATACAGAAACATCGTTGGCCTACTCTGCTCGTCAGCAATGTACTCTCTGTATTCACACTAAAATCTGTCTTTGTGAAATGAATCACGTCACGCCACTGGAGTTCCCACAGTGGAATTTAAAAACAGTGAATGATCCCTATCATTGCAAGACCGATAGATTGAGTTGAGTCTGTTTCTTATTTTATTATTTATCTCGATTTGCAGTTCCTCCGAAATTTGTTGTGCAACCAAAAGACCAAGATGGTATCTATGGTAAAGCTGTAATTCTGAACTGCTCAGCTGAAGGCTATCCTGTTCCTACCATCCAATGGGAATACTCCAAAGGTAAACACACAAACACACACACACACACACACACATCATGCCTTCCTGCGCATATAGCCTACAGCACACATGTCTAAACAAGTTATTGTGGTTATGGCGTGCATATATTTCATCCTTGAGCAAGGCTGCTATAATTACAGGCTTAACAGAAATACAGCAGGGGTGTCAAACTCATTTTCGTCGTCGGCCACATCGTAGTTATGGTTTCCTCACAAGGTCATTATAACTGTGAAGGCATATAAATTTGCGTTCACCTCATATTATTTCAAAAACACAACAAATTGATGGATAACTAAATTCAAACTCAGAAGCTAATGAAAAGTGTTCAGAAATTATTCATTGGTTGATTATTGATTATTCAAGGTTGACATTCACGATTTGGGTTTGCGGGCCACATTAAATCATGTGGCGGGCCAGATCTGGCCCCCGGGCCACCAGTTTGCACCTGTGACAGACATGAGGTTGAATGTACAACCCACCCACTCAAATTCAAATGAGGGCTGAGAGATGAGAACCACATGCATAAAGCAAGACCTTTCTTTGGACGTAAGAAAATGTACAGAGGCAATGTCCCCTCTCAACTGCGCGCGTGCGCAATTGTGCAACGCCCTCACCCGTTATATTGCTCAAACAGGTGAAAAACAAGACAATACATCTGTATTTATGTAGCGCTTTCACAACACCTGCAGCTCTCACAAAGCGCTTTGACAAAACAGGCGACGTAAAAACAACAAAATAGTCGAAAAATAATATAACAGGACATATAACATAAAACAAGGGTAGTCATGCAATCGAAACCACTATTCCTGCATACGCTTTGTTGTTTGAAGCAACGAGAGATGAAAGAGGAGAGAATCAAAGTCTCCTTTCACCAGTAGATCAGAGACGCCATGCTCAAAACGGGCATGACATTCGTAAGTAAACAAGAAGCTGCAGCGTCCATTGATGGAAAAAAAAAAGAGATTGGTTCACTTCGCCTCTCCCATTTAGATCCACTTCAATTTCAAGAGGCGACTCTTAGTTCCGAACATGCACCCGCGCTGCGCGCCGACGCTCCTCTCTCGTCATGCTCATCCCCCCCTCCCCCCCGCCCCAGCTATCCATCCAGCTGCACCAATGCAGACTTTCCAATAGCGTCGACATGTCCGCTCACGGGGCTGTGAAAAATGCTGCCCACTACAGGCCCAAAAAACACAACTGCACCGGGGCTGTCAAGCGGCGACAGTCAAATAGTGCCGAAATCCCCCCCCACCCCCAATCAAAATCAGTGCTGGCACACACATGCTGCCGAAAGGGCGCAAATCATCAAGCACAGATTCTTCTCCTTCGACAAATATCGTGGCCAGAACGCTGAAAACAATCCACAACGGGTCCACACGAAAGACTACAGACACCATATGACCAACCAAAAGACAAAAACAACAACAACAAAAAGCAGAGCTATTGAAGAGCTATTGAAGAGCTGTTCCAGACAACTACCAACTCCGGCGCCTTTGCGATGCATTTGATCACACATCAGTTGGAGACGTGACGATCATGCTGTCCACTCATCATCTCGCTAACATCCTCATAACGTACCGTGGAAAAAAAGAGAACAACTGAAGCATATTATTCTAACGTCCGAAGGAAGTATCAATGTCCAATGTGTCGTGCAATTCACGAGCTCCCAACTGACTGCGAATGGGCACACTTTTTCTGACTCCGTCCAGAAACCGTCATTTGCACGCCCGAGACAAACTTTAATAGTTAATTGAATTGAATTAAATTGAATTGAATACAACTTTATTGTCAAATGTGCTGTACGTATGTGCAACATACAGCACAGATGAAATTTCTTCCCTCTCAACATAAAACAAGAGGAGCCGCTGTGGGTGTCCGCACCGCCATCAAAAGAAAAGTTAACAAAAAATGACAAACTAATACAAGACAACACATGAGACACAGACAATTGTGCAATCTTCACCACTTTCCTGCATACACTTTGTTGTGTGAAGCAGTTATAGATGAAAGAGGAGCGAATCAAAGTGTCCTTTTCACCAGTGGATCAAAGACGTCATGCTGCAATGTGCACACGTCTGCTACAAGCTAAGCTTGAAAGCAACAAGAAGCTGTAGCATCCATTAACGAAAAAGAGAGATTGGCTCTCTTCTCCTGTCCCATGTAAATCCGCTTCAATTCCAAGCCGCGACACCCAGAGTCAACTTATATAAAACAAAACAAAACAACTTATATATCTGTGATAATCATGTCATATATTCATTCTCATGATGTTTCTTGCCTGACTTCCTACTACCTTTGCCTCACTGACACAACACTGCAACCAAATGTTTTCATAGGCCGTTCTGCCTCGCCACAAGAGGCCAGACAAATGTGATCTGAGAGTTTCCCTGCTTTGAAGCCTACCAGATCGGTTGGTTGTTTTTCATATCTCGATCGAAAGAACAAGGTAATAAAAATTATTTCTTTTCCCATAGGTGCTGGAGTCCCTCAATTCAAACCCATCGCCCTCAACTCAGGCTTTCGCATCGAAGTGCTGGTCAATGGCTCTTTGCTCATCAAACATGTACTGGAAGAAGACAGTGGCTTCTACCTTTGTCGAGTCAGCAATGATGTTGGGGCTGATGTCAGCAAGTCCATGTATCTCAATGTCAAAAGTAAGTCTTGGAGGATAAACAGCATATTTTAGACATTGTTCTCTTTGACGGGTAATTTCCCCCAAACAAATGTAAGCTTTTCAAATGACTCCTCATCATACTGTAGCACTTAATTATTTAGAATTAGATCAACATTTAACCCTCAAGCGCAAAGCTGAAGTGAGTTGAAGTCAATTTTGTTTTGTGACTGGTGCTTGCTCTGTTTTTTTGCATCAACGAATCCCACGAAAGACACAGAGTGCATTACTCTAAGAAAGTATAGCATTTATCCGCTGTGTGGGTAAGGGCTTAGCTTCCCTCCATTAATCCCTGAATTTTGCATGCTGCCAAGATTTGCTATGTGGAAAACATGGATGAGGGATAAAGAAAAAAAACAGGTTGAAGGAAGCCCTGATATTGTACATTACATACAGAATGGGTCCTACTTTGCACACAAGATCTCGAATGCAAGACAGTCTCCAATTACCCATGTCACATGCGCAGCCGACTACCTCATCTGCAAGGGGAGATCTTGCAGTTTACCAGCTGCCAATGCCATGCCCGGACCCCAGCAAGTCTATTTCTGTTCCCACAAAGTCAAGCATGGCCTACTCACTTAGACCACCCTGATTGTTATGTAAATGACCGATGCTGCTAGGATTGGGAAAGGCTCCGTCCATCCCACCAAGGTGCAAACGCCCTGTTATGCCCAATTCAACCTGCGCAAAGTCTGCCAAAATATCAAAAGAGAGAAAACTCCACCCATGCGCACAGTTGGACTGTATTCATCCATCCATCCATTTTCCGATCTGCGTTATCCTCACAAGGGTCGCGGGTGGTGGTGGAGCCTATCCCAGCCGTCTTCGGGCAGCAGGCGGGGGACACCCTGAACCAGTTGCCAGCCAATCGCATGGCACACAGAGGCGAACAACCATCCGCGCTCACGCTCTCACCTAGGGACAATTTAGTGTTCAATTAGCCTGCCATGCATGTTTTTGGAATGTGGGAGGAAACCGGAGTACCCGGAGAAAACCCACGCAGGCCCGGGGAGAACATGCAAACTCCACAGGCAGGAGCTGGGATCGAACCCACAACCTCTGCACTGTGAGGTCGACAAACTAACCACTCACCGTGCCGCCCTGGACTATATTCTATATTGTATATTTCATTAATAAATGACAAACCATTCACTAACATTCATGAATTCAACAATTTGCTCCAAAAAGCCTCCTGTGTTGTCTCGTGGTTAGCACGTCGACTTCACAGTGCAGAGGTACCGGGTTCAATTCCAGCTCCGGCCTCCCTGTGTGGAGTTTGCGTGTTCCCCAGGCCTGTGTGGGTTTTCTCCGGGTACTCCGGTTTCCTCCCACATTCCAAAAACATGCATGGCAGGCTAATTGAACACTCTAAATTGTCCCGAGGTGTGAGTGTGAGCGCAGATGGTTGTTCGCCTCTGTGTGCCCTGCGATTGGTTGGCAACCGGTTCAGGGTGTGTCCCCGCCTATCCGCCCGAAGACAGCTGGGATAGGCTCCAGCAACCCCCGTGACACTAGTGAGGATGAAGGGGTTAGAATAATGAATGAATGAATGAATGAATGAGCCTCCTGTGTCAATTAGAGGTGACACAAAACTAATTTCTGCAAAAATAAAAGATTGTTTGCTGTGCCATATTTTTAGTAATACAGTACTTTTTCTTCATAACAATATTATCCTTATGGTGAAATTGAATTCTAACGTAAATACAGTTCATTTCGCAGTATTTAAGATGTACAGTAGAGCATGCCTAATCGATTGAGCTGAAATGGCAAGGCTGTTGATTTATTTGTCTGTGTGTGTACGTGTGTGAATGTGTGATTCAAAACAAGCCCATTGAGGCTTGGCACTCATTTCGATCAACCACAAGTAGATGAAACTTGTGCCCCTGTGGCTCTTATCAAGCCACAGCAGAGTACTCCCTGCTGAGCTCCTTTTTCTGTCTGCCAGCCTGAAATAAACAACAACAAGCGAGCACTCCTTATGGCCCTCCTTGTCATGACCCGTCACCGAAGCATGCACACAAGTGAAACCTCATCATTCATAAGTCATGCCGCCGTTATTTTCAGTGAAATGTATTGAGATGTACAAAGTGTTCTTTTACCACACCTATAGCATGATGCATCATCATCAAATAAGAGATGGCCAATCAGGACGCTATCAGAGAATCTTCTCAAATGAAGTCTGGCAGATACTTTTTAATATCTATCCATCCATTTTCTAATCTGTTTTATCCTCACAAGGGTCGCGGGCGTGCTGGAGTTTATCCCAGCCGTCTTCGGGTAGTTAGGCAGGGTACACTCTGAACCGGTTGCCAGCCAATCGCATTTACAGCAGGGGTGCTCATTAAGTAGATCTTGATCTACCGGTAGATCTAAGACAGGTCCCAATTGGAGTGTCAAGGAGAAAAAAAACAAATAACCATTTGTGTGTCTTTGTACATGTTAGTAATATATTTTTTTGTTAATGTACGCTCATCCTATCAGTCTCATTTTCACAAAAAAATATTTTAAAAATCAAATAAAGCAGGTAAATCTTGAATTTACGGTGGCGCGTGATTACGTCACCGGAAGTTGTTAGCGCTCAGCAGTCTGCAATTGCAGCTTGTGATCAGAGCTGTTGCGCTCTATCTTTGATCGTCATTATTCTCATTCAGAGTTTGCTTCGTGTACAATTCACCGAGGGCACGGGCAAAGAATAGGAATCTAGGAGGGCCCAGGGAAGCAATTTAAAACGGTACGTGTGAGCTACGATAGTTAACAGGCTGCAAAAGTGCATAGCATGCCTCAGTTTCAGGCTGTTTCTCATCATGGCATGCGTGCGTGCGTGTGCGCGTGTGTGAGGGTAGGATCCCGGGAGGTTAATTGATCGAAAAGTAGATCTTCGGTCCAAAACGTTTGGGCACCCCTGATTTACAGTATTTATTTCATGTGCAATGACACTAAACAAATGTGTACTTCGTGACAGTCCGAGACGAGTATCACTGCATTCAAATGCATTTCAAAATATGCTTGATGTCTTTTGCATGGAGTTATGGACAAGAATAGGTTTGCAGAACACTCACACTTCCTGCATAATTGGCTTACTTTGGTAGACGCAGCACGGGGCATGAATAAATATATAAATAAAAAAATAATATTGTAGGCGTCCCCTTGGTCCAGTGGTTAGCGCACCTCAAAGTGTAGAGGTACCGGGTTCAATTCCAGCTCCGGCCTCCCTGTGTGGAGTTTGCATGTTCTCCCCGGGCCTGCGCGGGTTTTCTCCGGGTACTCCGGTTTCCTCCAAAATTCCAAAAACATGCATGGCAGGCTGATTGGCTGGCGACCTGTTCAGGGTGTCCCTCGCCTCCTGCCCGAAGACAGCTGGGATAGGCTCCAGCATGCCCCGCGACCCTTGTGAGGATAAGCGGATCAGAAAATGAATGAATGAATAATAATATTGTCAAAATATGTAGAAGTGGTTCATGAGCTATGGATGAACCGATTTCAGTTTGGTAAGAATCCCGGCTGCCTCTTTGTCATCCTTGATGAACAAGGAAGCAGCCTGCTAACTAGCAAATACATGGACAAACATAAATATATATCCACAAATGCATTTTCATGTGTCTGTGGTTTTGCTGTGTTGCATTATAGCAACAAAAAAAAATGTGGCAGTGCACAAACAACATACAGTAACCCAATACTGTGTTCAAAAAATCCGCTGTTGTACTGTGTGTGTCCATGTGCGTGTGTGTGTGTGTGTGTGTGTGTCAGCAATCCCTCAGGTGCAATCTGTGCTGCACTCAAAGATGCAGGCTGTTGTTGTGATACGTGTGTTGTCGATTGCTCTCCATAGTAATCTCAACCTCCTCTCCCCAATTGGGGGTTTGACTGTGCAGACGGCTCATTAACCCCTTAAAGATGTCTTTGTTTTGTTTTGTTTTTTTTGATAGATGTTTAGCCAGTGGGGTTCGCTTAACAATCTGCAATATTGGCGCTGTTATCGTCTGCACAAACTGTTTTTATGTTGTTTATCCAGGACAGTCGACCCCATTTGAACAGCTACTTAAGAGGCTTAGGAGGCCAATTAGGGAAGCACACAAGCTGACGCATGCTAAAGTCCTCACGTGACGGATAGTATGATCTTCGCTTTGTATTATTGGCCGCCCAAGCGTACCTTTTGAGTCAACAAACCAGGAAGAATCCGTTGTGTATTTTAAATGATATTCACTGAGATGTATGAATTTGGCGAAGGTCATGTGACACAGGTGAGCAAGCAAAGCTCACGGGCAGACACAGCGAAAGCACACATTGGAGCACAAAGGACTGCGCTTACGACAACAAAACCATAATGTAAAGGTATACAGATCGGGTGACGCTATTATAAAAGAATAATGGGCCAGCGGCCTGCTGCGATGGTTTAAATAGATTCCACTTTTCTACTCCTGGTAAATGAATTGCATCTATTGTAATACCCGAGCTTGGCACTTTCATTGTTATGAGTGCTTGTTCCTAGCCTAATGTCTCATCATAATACGCCATGCATCATCCTGGATGGACATCACCGCTGAACTAACGGCAGCAGGGGCTGACTGCACTTACCGCACTGGCATTAAGCTCGCCTGCTTGCGCTTATTTTATTTATTTTTTCTCTCCCAAGTATCAGACAGCTTCTTATGTAACTCATAATCCATCACTGGATGCAGGTGGAAGCCGGTGATTTATACGTGCTTACCCGTCAAGCATCCTTACCTCCAAAACAGATGCAATTCAGGCAATTCATTACCAATCCACAGCGGATGCTATCAGAGTCAGTCAACAGCCACTCGGTTTTTATCATTGCCAATTAAGACCAATCAAGCCAATTTGGCATCATAATGTCACTAGACACAGCGGACGAGGGAAGAGAGCATAATGAGGTGTGTATGAGGCGAAGTGGTAAATGGCCTTTCGGTCACCAAACGGCGCTCTTCAAACAAGCAGAAGGAAGTCCCCTCTCTCCCTGATCGGTATCTCTTTCATCTTCTTAACTCATCTGCATCCACCACAAGCCCCCTCTTGGCTCCTGCGCAGAGACCCACCCAGTCTGCGGGTCTGTGGGCATTGAGCTCTTTTGCTCCATGTCCAAGCCAATTGTGCAGCTAAGGGAATTATTTCAGTACATTGCAGGCGCCTAGTGAACTAGTCATCTCTGTGCAATTGCCAGAGCGCTCTCCTGTCCTCCAACCCCCCCAATCCCCAACCCTGGCTGGCTCTACCCCAACACCCACTTACAAAGTGGCTGCAGGGCATGGAGCTCTACTCGTCATCTCTCGCCTGGCTCTCATGGCCCTGTCGAGCCAGAGTGCCCCGTGGCCAACATTGCCCTGTGAGGCAGCCAGTAACACAGTCCTGTACTATTTATACGCTAATGTAGACAACATTATAACTGAAGGATTTTTAAGCATATAATGTTGTCCTTAATAGAATTGCAAGTAAGAATTTGAGGCCAGTAGTAGCGGTTGTGTATTTGTGACAAAACAAAACAAAACAAACAAAAACATTTAGAAAGGTAAACACAGCAAGATCCACAAACAGCAGTGGTGTTATAGCAGCAAAAATATTCATGTAATGGTAGAAAAGATGGGCAACTCTGATGATAAGCAACCTAAAAGCTAGTAGCCATTCAATAAAAAATGTATTTCGGAGGGCTACCCGGTGGTCCACTGGTTAGCGCATCGACCTCACAGTGCAGAGGTTGTGGGTCTGATCCCAGGCTCCGGCCTCCCTGTGTGGAGTTGCATGTTCTCCCCGGCCTGCGTGAGATTTCTCCAGGCCCTCCGGTTTCCTCCCATATTCCAAAAACATGCATGGCGGGCTGATTGAACACTCCAAATTGTTCCTAGTGTGAGCGCGGATTGTTGTTTGTCTCTTTGTGCCCTGCGATTGGCTGGCAACCGGTTCAGGGATAGGCTGGGATAGGCTCCAGCACTCCCTGTGACCCTTGTGAGGATAAAGCAGATCGGAAAATGGATGGATGGATGGATGTACTTGGGATAAACCTGGAGCCTTTTTGTCCTCCTCCTAGGAAACGTAGACCTCAAAAAAGCCCAAACTAATTTTGGAGTGGATGATTACAATTAGGATAATAGTAATGCATTTCATTCACTGATTACTGCAGTGATTGATAGGGTTCAATGCATACTATTGTCATAGTCATGAATGAAAACCGATGACTCCCACCACACATGTCACCGGAGTGCAGAATCTGTCTCCTTGCGCCTCAATCAAATTCACCAAAATTAAGCTGCGCCACAACTTAGACCTGCTTTTAGCTGCTCTAAGGTCTAGTCTACTTTCTGTCACTGAATTGACAGGTGTGGCAGGGTTGTGCAAAAGAAAACACCATCGGTGCATCAGAATGCCTAACAAAGCACGGCAAATTCCCAAACATGGTCAACAAGATACAGTCAAACCTCGGTTTTTGTCCATAATCCATTCCAGAGGGCTGTTTGAAAACCGAATTGTTCGAAAACCGAAACCACGCTCTTTTTAAAATAAAAATGTTTATTGAACACGTCTGCTCACAATGGAAAACAACCCGAGGAAGCGTCACTTCCTTGTGTAAGGAAGGCGAGAGGAGTCAAATGGTGCATTCAAGTGCGCTCAGTTTGTTCGAGAACCGAAATTTGTTCATCATCCGAGGCATAAAAAACTCGAAATATTTGTTCGAAAACCGATTTGGTCGAGAACCTGGCACGAAAATGAAGATGAAGCAGTTTTTACGCCAAATGCACAAGAGCCTAGATATGAAGATAGGTCCCTAAACGTTGACACGTGAACAAAAGATGCTTGTGTTAGAACAACACTGTTTACTATTGAGGGCACCAATTTAAATAACTCATCACGCACTCCTAATGGAACTAATTGCTATAGTCTCTATAAAGTCTCTATAAAGATGAAGATGTATTTGCCAGTCTTTTATCAATTCTTCCTGTGTCATTTTGTCGTGGCAACTCCAGACCAAATTTAATTTCAATAGCAGGCAACCGAAACTATTCTCTGAAAAGAAAATCCGCTTCTTTTGGTCAAATGTGCTACTCTGTAATTTCGTTGGACCTGTTTGCGGGACATCCACTAACTCACTGAGTAAAGATACTTGACGCTTTCAACCCAACAAGAATAGATCTGTATTTTTAAAATGAAGTACATAGTTATTTAATCCTGTACTTCATTGTATTGCAATACTATATTACTGACACGTTAACTATGAGGCAGTATGATCAATTAAAATTACACCAAAATGTATTCAGGTTCAGAAATGAAATGTATGATACTGTACATATATAGCATACACAGGAAGCTACTCACATGTTGATGTTGTATTATTTTTAGAATATAATTGTGTATATTTGTATATTCAGGTACACATAACATTTCAACACAATTCACCACAACGTACATTTTGGTTGAGTCCTGCATTGCACCATTCAGGGCATGATTGTGTAATCATCATTATGCTGGGGAAAAATCAATGTCATGTCCATGTTCTATTGGCCACTCAAAATGGTCCTTTTTCTAAGAGCAGAGGCAGGAGCATGAGCGGGAGGGAGGAGGAGAGGAAAGCAACCGTCCGATGCTGGTTGGCATGGTAACCTGGCCAGGTGAAAGGAAGCCTGGGAGGAGGGAGGAAAGGGAACAGAAAGAGAGGAGGGGGGGCGCTTTTGTCTCACGGGAGTAGCCTATCAGCCACTGGCCTATGTGCTACAATCCCCTGGATGTTTCATCACTACCTTCTGGGTGGCTTTGAAGAAACACAATTGTATGTATACATACACCAAACACCTGTGTATTGTGTTTGTTTGTTTTTTTTACTTGTCCGAGTGGTCTACAATACTAAAATGGCTCTACTTACATTCATTTATATTGTAGCTGTTGTATTTTTTTTTCCAAGACACCTGCAACAACATTGAAGTAATGATCACAGGTTGCGGGGGGGTGCTGGAGCCTATCCCAGCTGTCTTCGGGCAGTAGGCGGGGTACACTCCTGACCCAGTGGCCAGCCAATCGCAGGGCACAGATAGACATCCAACCATCTGCTCTCACACTCACACCTCAGAGTGTTTCATTAACCTGCCACGCATGTTTTTGGAATGTGGGAGGAAACCGAAGTACCCGGAGAAAACCCACGGGGAGAACCATGCAAACCCCACACAGGAAGGCCAGCAGCAGGAATCGAAACCCCTATACCTCTGCACTGTGAGGCCGATGTACTATATATTTGCAATTCAAAATCACAATTCGTGACATCACATGCATGATATTTGGGAGTATTGTACTTAAAATGCAAATTGACCTCATTGTCTTATCAACTCATTGTCAGAATATAATGTACTGTATATACGGTGAAGTAGGGGTCACCAAGAAGCGTCCGGTAAGTAGCCTGTTCTAAAAATTGCTCAGCGGAGATGGGACATAAAGATTTGCTCGAAATGTTGTTGAAGTGATCCCAAAATGCAAACATTTATAAACATATATCGAACATCAAATAGTTCATTATGATATTTATTTGTGTCCCACTTTGTTAAATCATACTTGATAATCACTGTGAGAGATCATAACAAGAACCCATGTAGAAGCTCTTTTAAAGAGGTTGGTGACCTCAGGTGCCCGAATCCAGTATCTGCAGGCCTACGATTTAAAAACAATATCAAATGTCATGCAGATTTAATAGATTTCTCCGCTACATTCTGGATGCTGGAACCATTTGATGTTCACCGTTCAGGCTTCTTATTTCCGCATTGTCACCTCCGTGGATTGTTACAGACTGCCAGGAGTGTCAACAACATCGCCAAGTGCTTAGCCACTTCTGTGAGAGTAGTTGTGCTCTAAAATAAACGTTTACATAGAGTCTTAGCCATTATCTTTTTCCCTCTTTTTTTTTTTTCTTTTTGAACGCGCCTCACAAAAAATTTATATTTGTCATGCAAAATAAATCAGCGTTCTTTTCCGTAGACGAGCCCCAAATGGCTGCGGAGTAAATAAGAGATGAGGCTTAAATGTTTGCAACCTCTTGCCTGACACTTCTCATCACATCACATGGAGTCACGCTTTACATCCGGATGTGTTTGTGTGTGCGTGTATGCGCTTGAGTATCTGGGGGAGGGACCAAAGAGCCGCTATGTTTTTCTGAGAGATATCGCCAGCGTGTATTTGGTGAGATGTCTTCGGAGGGTTCATTGTACCTTTTAGTCGCCTCACATACAAGATACATGCCAACACCTCTTGTTGCATTTAAGTCCTAGGAGGAAAAGTACTTACTCTCCTACATTACATTGAAAATTCATTGTGAGGTGGTTACCATTTGCTCCTAATGTTTTTATCATGATATTACAGAACTGGTTTGATCATGTGAGATCTTCCCAAAGTAAACACTTGCAAAACATTCTTAATGTTGGTTTTTTTCTTCCTCCTCTTAATTTATTATGAACCAGTTCCTGCCATGATCACATCGTACCCCAACACCACACTGGCCACGCAAGGTGAAGAGAAGAAAATGAGCTGCACGGCTCATGGCGAGAAGCCCATCATGGTACGCTGGGACAAGGAGGAACGTATCATCAATCCTGAGACCAGTCGCTACGTGGTGACGGTCAAGGAGGTCGGAGATGAAGTCATCTCCACCCTGCAGGTAAGAGTGTACTTTTCAAGTTAAATATTCATCTAACTTCCCAATAATAGTCAGGGCCCTTTTTATGGGTGTCATGATGAGTTAATGAACAATTGGTGGCAGAATGAATGTGCATCGTTACCCACCGCCAATGTACGAAACCCAAATGTCCTGTGGATGAGAGATTAAAAACTGACCTGTTCAAAAGTGTCTCTGTAGTTAGTATTGAAGACCGATGGGTCACATTTGGCAAAATAATTTTGAACCACAGTGCAGCAAAGTGGCGAAAAAGGGTATTACAACTTCTCAAATTTGACCAAATATGTCCCAGTTACAAAAGCATGAGGACTCAAGATATGATGGACTGTCAATATATTCTTTTGACAAATTCACTATGGTCCCTTTATCAGATCATGCCCACAGTGAGGGAGGACTCTGGCTTTTTTTCCTGCCACGCCATCAATTCTTTTGGTGAAGACCGAGGGATCATACAGCTCACAGTGCAAGGTAAAAACCACTTCTGCTTTACAGTAGAAGCATCTAGAGTGGAACCTCTCAAGTTCAACACATTTACCTCTTATTGGTTCAGATTTCAAAACAATTCTTTGCAAAGGAAGTCATGAATATTGAAATAATCCGTTCCAGATTTTGGCACCCTGACAAATGCTGGAAAGGCAATGTCTAAAGTAACATTTCTTGTATTCATACAGCATCAGGCATGCACAGGAGAGAATTTTAAATTTGTAAGAGCTTGAAAACACTCTTTACCTTGTTGGATATGATACTTAAGTCTTTTTGCTTTTAATTTGTCATAACTTTTCTTCTTCTTATACAGTCATACCTCGGTTTTCGACCATAATCCGTTCCAGGAGGCTGTTCGAAAACCGATTTGTTCGAAAACCGAAACCATGTTTTTAAAAAAACATCTTCATTGAACACGTCTGTTCACAATGGAATGCTACGCGAGGAAGCGTCACTTCCTCGTCTACCCAAAGAAGTGTCACTTCCTCATGTAAGGAAGGCGAGAGGAGTCAAGTGACGCATTCAAGTGCGCTCAGTTTGTTCGAGAACCGAAATTCGGTCGTCATCTGAGGCATAAAAAAACTCGAAATTTTTGGTCGAAAACCGATTTGGTCGAGAACAGAGACGTTCGAAAACCGAGGTTTGACTGTAACACCCTGAGGGTGTTGGTCCATTTTTCTGAATTTGTTTCAAAAAACAGCCCCCCCCTCAAAAAAGCAATATCTACAGACATCTTTTAGTGTTTGCTGAGCTCTTGTGATGTACGATATGCTGACATGACGTCATTTAAGATGTTCCCTGGATTTTGCTTATATTTGTCACATTGGACTTTTGATTTTACAGCTTCCCTTGTAAAATGGTGAAATGGATCCAGCAAATCATCATTTACTGTGACCGCAGTAATAGTGAAAACATGACTTGTCAACTTTGCTCTTCGCAGAGCCTCCTGATCCCCCGGAAGTGGAAATCAGAGAAGTGAAGGACAGAACGATTGCCCTACGTTGGACTATGGGATTTGATGGCAATAGCCCAATCACAGGCTTTGATATTGAGAGCAAAAACAAATCGGGTAGGGCAAAATGTCTCATATGAAATGTGATCCACAGATAATCATCTCCAAGCCTTGCTTGCCTACATCACCCCCCACCCCCCATTAACTGCACCTTCTCCCCTTTTAACAGCTTCCTGGGACACAGCTCAGAAGACCAAAGATGTCTCACCACAGCTCAACCAGCCACAATCATTGACCTGCACCCTTCCTCCACGTACAACATCCGCATGTTTGCCAAGAACCTGATCGGAAAGAGCGAGGCCAGTAACGAGCTCACCATCACCACCGACGAAGCTGGTAAACCATCGCTGCTCTGTCGTCTGTGGTCTAAATATATACCGTATTTTCAGCACTATAAGGCGCTTCGGATTATAAGGCGCACCTTCAATAAATAGCCTGTTTTAAAACTGTTTTCATTTATAGGGCGCACTGCATTATAAGGCGCATAGACGCTACGGCAGTGGCTGCGGTTGCGCTATGCATCCACTAGATGGTGCTGCACGGCAGGAATACAAAACAATACAATATTGTACAGCTTTATTTATACAGAGCCTTCACAACTGCTGCGGCTGTAACAAAGGCATTAGAACTGGTCACAAACACGGACATGAAACAAATGGCATTCCAAAACAATAAATGAAAGAGAAAAGTTATGAAGACAATTGATTCAACAAAAAGGCACACAAACCTCCTGGACGCACATCCACAAGGGGCTAAATATCCGAAGAAGTCTTGCTTGTCTCCTTCTTCCTTCCTTTAGTCAGTAGTTAGCTAGGCTTTTGGTGTTGTCTTCATTTCATCATGGCTGCGCAAAGCTCACAAAGTAGTAGTCTGTTTGAGTGTGTGTCAATTAGTGTCGGCAGAACCCTTTTAGGTTACAATTGGTTCCTGCTAGTAATCACCACTAGATGGCATCATAACACTAACAGGGAACCAATCCTATGGGGACCCTAAAGTGAGTTACAGTCTCTTTGAATTGGGCGCATCGGATTATAGGGCGCACCGTCGGCTTTTGAGAAAATTGAATGCTTTTAGGTGCGCCTTATTGTACGGAAAATACGGTACTTTATAAACTCGCATTTCTATGTGTCCACCTGAACCAACTCAGCTCCTTGATCCATTCAGAAGCCTCAATGTCTTGTCTATTTTAATTTTGATGTTGCACAAGTAGCGTACAAGTATGTTTTTGATTATTACAGGTTATTCCGATTTAACGAAACAAGAATACCGATTACAGGCAATACCAAACGCAGGTCTAAAGTTAAAGACAAGAAACAAAAGGAGAGTCACCACTGACGAGGTCAATTCATTAACATCCTGGTGAAACATCAATCCCGTTGGCTCTGTTGCATTATTGAACACACGCTGACCCTGCACTAAAAGCAGAACTTTTCAATTAGCCGCCTGAGTAATAAATGTCACACAATGGTCAATCGAGTCCGTTTTAGACCCCTTTCTGCAAATAAGCCCCCCTTCTATTCATTTACGCAACTATCACCCCTTTGCAGAGCACTTCCACCCATACGCTAGAAAACGCTTTTAAACTCCGCCCATCACATTTGTGCAAGCTGCCAGGACCAGATACACTTAGATATAATTGTCTTTGCGGATAGCTTGCTGATGAATTAACACGTGTTGTAAATCTGTCTCCAGCCCCTGATGGACCACCTCAGGATGTGCAGCTGGAAGCCCTCTCTTCTCAGAGCATCAAAGTCTCCTGGAGGGTAAGTTGCTATTGTGTTTATGACATTGTTTTATGTGACGAATTGTTTGAAATTACATTTCTTGCACTGTGCATTACAAAGTACAGCAAAGGACATTCATGTTTTGTTTTGTCTGTGTACATTCACAGTCATCCAGGTGGTAGAAAAAATAAAATGGTTGAATCGAGGCAACTGGACTCGTTTTGTTTGATAAAGACGCTTCAACTTCTTCTGTTCTGAATTTTTAGTTTGGCAAAAAAAAAAAATTGCAGTTGTTTTAGGTACATTTTCTAGTGTGGCAAAGTCACATGAGCCCAAAGACATTGATGCAGCTCACTCATGAAATTGCGAAAGTGACCAAAGAGAAAAAAATGTTTTGCATATTTTTTCGGCCCGATGAGTTGATGTTTATTTGCACGTTGAATGCAGCACCGGTAAAAACAAACTGGTTTGTAGGAGTAGTGGGCAATAAGCTGTCCACTATAGTAATCGCTGCCCCTGAAAGGGTTAATAATTTTCAAGGGGAGCCAACCTCCACTTTTCAAGAAAGGCACTTTTTATTTGGTATCACGGTGAACAGTATGCCTCATTTCATCCTTTTCAGGACTGTTTCTGCTTGGTTTGATATTCAACAATCAGTCTGTTTTGGCTTCATTTAATTTGAATACATTAAAATCTTTCTGTCTTTTTTTTTTAAGTCTGTGTGAAGAAGCCAAAATTGACAAAATACTAGTAGGTTCCAAAAATAACTTTGGTCAGGGAGGCTTCGTGCAGTTGGTAGATCCTGATTGACATTCATCAATAACCCTTTGTCACTTTTCTGTTAGGCACCGAAGAAACACCTCCAGAATGGTGCAATCAAAGGCTACCAGGTGGGCTACAGAGAGTACAGCTCAGGTGGAAACTACCAGTTCAGCGTAATTAGCGTCGAGACAACGGTGACAACGCAGAGAGCTTGGTACTGGACAATCTCAAGAAGTTCACCCAATATGGCGTTGTGGTCCAAGCCAGTAACAGTGCAGGCACTGGGCCATCTTCCACTGAGGTGGCTGCCACTACACTGGAGGATGGTAAGAAAGTAGGCAAATAGCTCCACAATTGAATTCCTTTGAATAGGACACATTTTGACACCGAATGTTTTTTGCGGTTCAAGTCTAATCGGTGACCTCAAAATATGGGCTCCAAAAACATCTCTTTATTTATTCATTCATTCATTTTTCGATCCGCTTATCCTCACAAGGGTTGCAGGGGCTGCTGGAGCCTATCCCAGCTGTCTTCGGGCAGTAGGCAGGGGACACCCTGAACCAGTTGCTAGCAAATCACAGGGCACACAGGGATGAACAACCCTCCGCGCTCAGACTCACACCTAGGGACAATTTTTGAGTGTTTAATCAGCCTGACATGCATGTTTTTAGAATGTGGGAGGAAACCGGAGTACCCGGAGAAAACCCACGCAAGCCCGGGGAGAACATGCAAACTCCACACAGGGAGGCCGTAGCTGGAATTGAACCCAGTACCTCTGCACTGTGAGGTCAACGCGCTCACCACTGGACAACGTGCCGCCTCTTATTATTTATTTTGTACATAAATATTTTACAACTCTTCCAAAGAATAAAACAGGATGGATGGCAGGGGACCCTCGAGCCACTCGGCGAAACGGGACTATACCGTACATGGTGGGCGAAAAATAGGCTAACTGGTTGAACTGTGTGTCATGGTGTTGTGGCGAGGTTTGAGGAAAGTTGCAAATAATCATGGATGACATTTTGAGCACTTAATAGATTAAATTATGCAAATAAAAAATAATAACATTTTTAAAAATCATATATTTATGACTATCGGCACACTCTAATTATATACCTTGTACTTTGTAAGAAGATTCCTCCCCGCCCCAAAAAGTCAATGATTAGAAGTAAATCATTTTCAATATCCTTGTTCAGTCCCCATTTCTGTCAATATATTATTATATATTATTATATAGCATGCAATACTTTTTTTTTTTTTTCTACCCCCCCCTTCAATTCTGCTGCTGAAGATTGCAAATTTCCCCAGTGCGGGACAAATAAAGGTTTTCTTATTCTTATTATTATTATTATTGCTCAAGATCGCAGACTTCCTGATGCCTTTTATTAACTCTACCTGCTTCTTCTTTGGGTGCCTCGCATTTGTGAGGTTACAGTTCTGCAAGTCGTGCCGTTTGCGTTAGTGCATCATCTCTCCTGTTCTTCTCCCTCGCCAGTTCCAAGTCGTCCTCCAGAGCACGTCCAAGCCACGGCTACGTTTCCAGAGGTCATCTCTCTATCCTGGCTGACCCCTCCTAAAGATGCTCTGAATGGTAACCTTCTGGGCTTCAGGGTGATCTACTGGGCCAACCTGCCCGATGGAGGTACTGCATAGACAAGACACACTCATTTGCACGTATTGATAAAGTCACTGTGGTGTTTGCATTGGTTTATTTCCAGATCTATATCTTTCTAGACTAGAAGTGGGTCACATGCTCTGATTCCTGAATATCCTCTCGCTTGCAGCAGTTTGCGTACATCCTTGACTTGGCTTGGTTTCAGTATGACTCAGTTGCTACTTATCAACTAAGTTCCGCTTCTTCTCAAATTTGCTATGAGCTAAGAAAAACAGTGTTATGCTGAGTAATAAGGTTTGTTACTGATGCCGGTGAGTAAATTGTAGCTTGGAGTCACCCATGTGCATTATGGGTAGCCTACAAGGAGTAATTTTCTTTGGGCCAAAATTGTCCCTGGCAATGGGACGTCGGATAACACGCTATAGCTACGACCATTGTCGCAAGCTAGATTCGCGTGAGTGGGAGTCGGTTGTGACAGCGCAATTACCTTTGACCCTTGCCCTGTCACATCATGTTGGCCCACACATTAACCGTGAATGCCTAAGGACTTGACAACCACGATGAGTTTGCGTGAGAACAGTAGGCAGTCTCAGTATGTGGATTAAAACAACAAAGCATTTTATCTAAGCGGGCAGTATAGCATCCCTCGTAATGTTTCACAAGTTTGTTTTCCTCTTGAATATCCAGAATATACCATTTATTCCATCGTCTATAGGTAGAATGTACAATAGTGAAAAAAAATGTTTTTAATAACCAGCAGGGGGCAGTGTAAAACGCTGAACACAGTCTGTCAAACACTGGCCAAATATTGTGCTTTTTTTGTTTTAATTACTGGATATATAAAATGAAATGAGCGATGTATTGTTTTTGGCTTTTTTTGTTTGTTTTTACTTTCATGTCTTTAACAATATGGGGTAAAAATGAACAAACACAATATAAATAATACAGTTACATAGTGACAATACAGTCTATATGCTATGCTTAGCCGACTGAAAATTCTCAGCAATTTAAATAAAGCAAAAAAAGTGTGTGTGTGTGGGGGGGGGGGGGGGTCTTTCCTGAAGATTTAGAATTACGTGTAATCTCCTGTGTCTCACTTCCATCAGACCTAAATCAATAGCCAAAAAATGTTGCAAGGGTATTAATTATTATGAGCTTTAGCATACCTATTTATTTTGTTTTTGCTGTTGTTTGTTTTATATATTTATATTGTTTGTTTTATATATTTATATATAAAACAAACAACTATATATATATATATATATATATATAGTTATATACTGTACTTTGAGTATATATAACAGCAGATAGCAAATAACATAAGAAAGATGGTTCATCCTTTTTGGGTTTAATCTGTATGTCATGAGATCACGTTAGCTTTCAAGTTCCCATTCTTTTAATTGCACATAAGAAGCAAGAGACATGCACAAATGATATTATCGTATATATCCTGCGGAGACCAATTAAAAGTGGGATGGAAATGAAGCTCTGGACAGAGAAGCATAGAAATGGTTAAAAAATTGGGAGTGAATTATCTTCATACTTTCTCCTCAGAGCTTGGAGAGATCAGGAATGTTACCACTTCCAAGCCATCACTGGAGTTGGACGGGTTAGAGAAATACACTAACTACAGCATCCAGGTGTTAGCCTTCACCCGAGCAGGCGACGGGGTTCGCAGTGAACAGATTTACATCCGCACCAAGGAGGACGGTAGGCAATCATTTCCATAATCACAAAGATGGCGATCAGATTGTAAAAAAAAATTTAAAAACCTAAGTACTACTGGAGTATAACTTTCTTTGTACTATTTCAGTTCCCGGTCCTCCTGGCGGTGTGAAGGCAGCAGCTGCTTCCAACTCAGTCGTGTTTGTGTCATGGCTTCCTCCACTCAAAGTGAACGGCATCATCAGAAATACACTGTTTTCTGCTCCAACCCACACCCCACGGTAATACAATACTGCATCGTAACATAAATATAATAACAGACGGGAAAAAAAATCTGATTATTGTATAATTGTAACTGTACATAGACTGGATGTACTGTTAGCACCCGCGTGCTAGCTAAATCCGCATGACTTCAAATCACTTTTTTTTACATTTTTCAGTTCAGTGCACAGGGTTATTACTTTTTAGTTGTTACAGAAAGTCCAGAATAAAATATCTTCCCACACACAGGTCAGCAGTGAGTTTGAGGCGGCCCCAGATGTGTTCTTCTACCGGATTCCCAACCTGAGCAGAAACCGTCAATACAGCATCTGGGTGGTGGCTGTCACTGCTGCCGGCCGTGGAAATGCCAGCGAAATCATCACTGTTAAACCCATGGCTGAAGGCAAGTGAAACTATGGAATGTTCTATTATTTTGTCATTTTATGTTAACTGTTCTTGAGATGGCGCCGCGGGCACCCGCAGCGGCTCCTCTCTCTCCTGTGGTTGAGAGGAATGAAATTTCATCTGTGCTGTATGTTGCACATGTAGCACATTTGACAATAAAATTGACTTGAACTTGAACTTTAAAAAAATGAACGAATGGCAACTGCCTGGTTGCGCAATTTTGAAAGTCTCGGTTGTGCCTCTCCTCTTGGACCAGAGGCTTGAGAGAACAGTATTAGAAACAGTGCTTTGTTTCCCCCTAATTAAATCAAATCAACAAATACAAAATAAATGAACCCTTTCATGCACCCTGTAACCTGATAAGATAAGCTGTCCACTGTCGTAACTGCTGTCCCTGAAAGGGTTCAATACAACACCCAAGAAATGTTCCAACAAAAGCCACAACACAACATGGCATCAGTAAAATGCTCATGACCTCTCGTGTGACCCTGTCTGAACATCACTTTTTTAGTGTGAGCATGGATGATCGCATATGCAGATAAAACCGTCAGGTAGCAAGACCCATGGCTCTTATCAGGGCTTTCACCTTGTATTTTATGGATTATCTCTGCATTCGAGGGCGAAGATATGCAGCCATATGTGACTCAGAGAATATAAGGGTCTGAAAGAAGAGGAATGGAAAGAAAATCAGACCATCCCAAATTTTAATGCTCTTGACCAGTCCCAAGTTTGTGTATTCTGGTGAAAATGTTTGTCTTTTAGGGATCCTAAACACGATCTGCCCCCCAAAAAAACTCACTTAACCCTTTTAGGGACAGTGGTTACTACAGTGGACAGCTTACCATGTTATCAGGTTACAGGGTGCATGAAAGGGTTCAATGCATCACCTGGAACGTCGAAAGAAGCCAGTTTCACTGAAATTCAGCAGATGTATCGAACATTGACACACAAAAAATGTCAATGACCCATGCCTGAAATGAAACAGGAAGTCAGCCACTTTGATTTGAAGCATCTATTTTGGAATACTTTGACAAACTCCAACAAGGGATTTAGTTGGAATGAGCCCCCAATGCAAAGCATCACAGACCAGTGATTCCCACCCAGTGTCCCACCATGAGAGCTAATCAGAAAATTATTCAACTTCACTTCATCAGTCCACAGATTATTTGTTTCTACCACAAATAATGTATGTTTGTTTAGCTACCGGGTTCGATCCCAGCTCCGGCCTCCCTGTGTGGAGTTTGCAGTTCTCCCCGGGCTTGCGGGGTTTTCTCCGGGTGCTCCGGTTTCCTCCCAGATGGCAGGCTCGTTGGGCACTCTAAATTGTCCCTAGGTGTGAGTGTGAGTGTGAGCATGGTTGTTCGTCTCTGTGTGCCCTGCGATTGGCTGGCAACCACAGGGTGTCCCCCGCCTACTGCCCGAAGACAGCTGAACTGCACCCCCCGCGACCCTAGTGAGGATGAAGCGGTTCGGAAAATGGATGGATGGATACCACAAATAATGTCTTTTTGTTTAGCTATCTATGATAGAGATGTATCGTGGCAGGCAAAACAAATGAACTGTGTATACACTTTTTCTGACATTTTTATTTGGTGGTATGCCGGGAATTTAACGTGGGGAGGAACGTGACGTCAATTTGGGGATTTGCTATAAAAATCGCTGCTCACAGTTTAAAATAGATTCTATTATCTTTTCCTTTTTTATAGCTCCAGCACGCATCTTGACCTTCAACAGGACAGTCACGACACCTTGGATGAAAGACATTGTGTTGCCTTGTAAGGCAGTAGGGGATCCTTCGCCAACAATCAAGTGGTTGAAGGAAATGTGAGTATCCATACGGCGGTGTGACTGTCAATTAATGTATCTGTTGGCATTGCTCATTTAACCCACAAAACATCAAACCAAATCACGTGATGCATTCTTGTTGCAGCAATGGAACCCCGGCACCTGTTGTGATTGACAGCCGGCGCAGTGTCCATGGCAACGGCAGCCTTGTTATTCGGACGGTGAAAGCAGAAGACTCCGGGAACTATACTTGTGTTGCAAGTAATAGCTTTGGCTCTGAAAAAATCATCCTCAACCTGCAGGTTCAAGGTAGGAAATGGAGTACAGTCAACCGCTGCATATTTGTGCCTCCATATTCACGAATTCGCTTCGTCACTATTTTATTTGTTTTCTTCACCAATCCTATCCTCCTCCACCTATTCACTGTTATGGTGCTCTGACCAAAGCAATTCAAGTAGTACTTTGGCACCATCTTCTGGCATTGTGGTGCCAAAGAACTATGACGAAGTGAATTGAGTAGCTTAATCAAAACAAACTTAGGACTTCTGAGTGATTGTTAACCCTCATGCAGTATTTTTAAGCGGCTGCATGAAGGGTATTACGTCCCAAAAATTTCCCTCTTCCAATGTGCAACAACTTTTTTCACTTTGAATTTTTTTTCACTTTCAACCCCTCAAAATGTTCAGTGGGAATTGGCCAAGACATAGATATACATCCTATGCAAAATTTTGTCTGTGGTGTCCATTTGTCCAACAGTCCAAAATCGTCCAAAGTGTCCGAATTACTGTATGGGGGTTAATATCATTGGTTCAATTAAGGTTAGAGTTGAAATGTTTTAAATGCATTGCTGCCATATGTTGACAAATGTTAGTGGAAAGGAACTATGTTGAAGTAGGTGGAGGAGTTTCATTTAGACAAAAGTAGTGCTTTGCTGCCATCTTGTGGCATCTATAGGGGATTACAAACACTATTAGGTGCCCATCAGTTACTCACGGAATTTCGGCATTTGCATCCGGATCCCGGCAAATTAGCGGGTGAATACTGGAATACAGTCGAAAAAAAATGTCCCTCGTGTCTGTCTTCTTTAGTTCCACCTGACCAGCCTCGCCTCACGGTGACGAAGACAACCACAACTTCCATCACCCTGTCCTGGATACCTGGAGACAATGGCGGCAGCTCCATAAGAGGTTGAATCTACGAGGAATTTTCCACCATCATCATCATCGCTCGAATAATAAACTGCTCAAGCATTCACGATCCATATTTTGTCCCTAGGCTACATTCTGCAATACTCAGAGGACAACAGTGAACAGTGGGGAAACTTCGCCATCAGTCCAAGTGAGCGCTCATATCGGTTGGAGAACCTCAAGTGTGGCACCTGGTACAAGTTCACTCTAACGGCCCAGAATGCCGTCGGGCCAGGACGCATAAGTGAGATCATTGAAGCAAAGACTCATGGGAAAGGTAGGGAACATGTTCATTTGTTGGAGGTTTGTTGTGTATAGTGTTTGCAAAAATATTAGTCACGCATCACACAATTTGTAAAGAAAACGGATGGTCTAACATTCTACTCGACTTTTTCAACAGCCAGTCATAGTTGGAGTTGACGTCTCTTATATCTTTATATAGCTAGACTTGGGTTCAGGGGCGGCATGGTGGTTAATTGGTTAGCACGTCTGCTTCACAGTGCAGGGGTGTAGGGTTTGATCCCGGCTCTGGCCTTCCTGTATGAAGTTTGCACGTTCTCCCCGTGCCTATGTGGATTTTCTCCGGGTATTCCGGTTTCCTCCCACATTCCAAAAACATGCATGGCAGGTTAACCCTTTCAGGGACAGTGGTTACTACAGTGGACAGCTTACCCTGTTATCAGGTTACAGGGTGTATGAAATAGTTAGGGGAACACTCTAAACCAGGGGTGGGCAAACCTTTTGGCTCGGGGGCCACATTGATTTCTAAATTTGACAGGTGGGCCGGGTCAGCGCAAGATAGAGTACATATAAAAAACTGTATATGTTGACAGTCCATTCAACAGAACAAAAGCATTAAAGTATTACCATACTTTTTTTTTTTTGATGAGAACAGTGAAACAACTATGGTATATGTCCTGTATGAACATCCAAGTCACAACATGTGTGGAGTTATATTTCCCTAAAACTGCAGCATACAGTACAGGTATATAACAAAAATATAACAAAGTTCGGACTATTTACTACAAAAAGACACGAGCCTGGTGGCTTTCTTTCCATTCACTCACTGTCTCAAACTTGACCTCCCACATCGCTCACCACACAAGACAGCGTTGCTCAGGCTGATGTCGTGCAATGAAAACTTCCTCTCTAAATTTTGCGTAAAGTTTTAGCACGATAAAAGTCAAAAACATTTCAGGAAACGTTTATTTACTCGACTGTCTGTTGAGCCGCAAGCAATTCACTCTGAGCATGGAAATAGCCAGAATCGGACTTCGCGTTTTTCTCTCGTAGATGTCTTTCAGACTCCAAGTGTCTCCTGAAGGTTTCGGCTGGCAACCAATTCAGGGTGCACTCCTTTCCTTCGCCTTACTGTTCCTCTTCGTTTGGATGCCATGATCTCCGGCCCCCCCCACGTACAATTCCTAAAATTCACTGCAATAAAGAGTCGCTTGCATGTCGCCGTTTTGGATCCAATGACGGAAATAGCAGCATGGATGTCGTATCTAGCGATGGGTTACTTGATTTATGAAATAGACTTTAGAAACCCTAATTGGAATTAAAAAGACACCGATTTGGCCCGCGGGCCGTAGTTTGCCCAACTGTCCCGAGGTGTGAGTGTCAACGAGGATGGTTCTTCGTTTATGTGTGCCGTGCCATTAGCTGGCAAGCAGTTCAGGGTGTCCCCCGCCTACTGCCCAAAGACAGCTGGGATAGGCTCCAGCAGCCCCCGCGACCCTAGTGAGGATAAAGCGGTTCGGAAAATGAATGAATGGATGGATGGATGGACTTGGGTTCATTTTTACCATCTTCTCATCCCTTCAGAACCTCAGTACTCCAAAGAACAGGAGCTCTTTACCAGTATCAATGCCACTCGAGTGAAGCTCAACCTGAACGGCTGGAACAACGGTGGATGCCCGATCACCTCCTTCACGCTGGAGTATCGCCCCATGGACTCTCCTTCATGGACCACAGCACAGCGCACCTCCCTCACCAAGAGTCACATCCTCTATGACCTGCAAGAGGCTACCTGGTATGAGTTGCAGATGAAAATCTACAACAGCGCTGGCTATGCGGAGAAGAGGGTCAAGTTTGCAACGCTGAGCTATGACGGCAGTAAGTAAATTCCCGCAGAAATTTTGAATGGGATTACTGACGCTTGCAAGTCCCAAAATCGCATCTGCGAAGGCTTCTTAGCAAGTCGAGGTTTTTCTTGCAGAACTATTTGAACATTTGTTATCAATGAAAAAGAAAGTCTTTCAATGGTCTCATTACAAATGAGCACAGAGGGAAAACGTATTTCAAACAACCTTAAAATATGACTTTTATTTTGAAAATGTAAACGTTTTTGTAATGGGAAGAAGCTGAATAGTTTGAAGTTGGAAGAGTTTGAATCAGTCAAAAATAGAAAAATTCAATTGGAGGTAAATGCACTGAAATTTGGACTTTAATTTTGAAATTTTGAAGACTTAAAAAAAATGTAAATAGGAATGAGCAACAATTTAAAGTTACATTGATTTTAACCAACCAATACATTTTGAAATTAGATGTAAAAATAGTATTTGAAATCAAATTTCCGGTGCATAAATGGTTTGGATAATGGATGGATGGATGCATAATTTTTGGCTTCTATTTTGACATTTCAAAAAAAAAAAAGCAATGAGCTGCACAGTTAACAGTCGGAATGGTTTGAACCCATAAAAAAGGAAATTGGAGGTAAATGCCCTAAATTTGGGATTTTGGGCGTTTATTTTGGCCTTAAATTTTTAGACAATAAATTTGTCAGATTAGTAATGTATGCCTCTCATGACACCCACACTATGTGCTACATGATTCACCTGTGGCCCCACAAAAAGATTATTGGCTTCTCAAAGTGTGATATAAATTAAGATTATTTCATATGATTTTCTACTGCCCGTGGTGAGCTGTCAGCAATGCCTTTTCGGCTGGCCATAGCCCTATCTAAAGCACATTTATAGCCTCAATTATTTTATTTGTTTCATGAAATTTTGTGAATTTCATTTCCAACAGTCTCAATTTAGCATTTCTCGTGCCTGCACTCATTCCAGTGTATGTGGATGTTTTTTGTTGTTGTTGTTGTTGTTGTTGTTGGGTGAGATTTCAATTGAGCAATGTCACCATTGCTCATTACTCCACAGGTACAATTGCCCCACTGGTAAAGGCACCCAATGTGAGTGAGGACACCTCCGGAGGTGGCGAAGGTTTGAAGATGATGGTGACTATTTCCTGTGTGCTGGTGGGAATTGTTGTCATCTTCATCGGCCTGCTGATGCTGAGGAGGAGAAGGCGAGAGCAGAGGCTAAAGAGACTGCGAGGTGAGACAAAAGAGGGCTCGTGTGACCCTTTCCTCATATTCACACAGCACATTCAATTATATCCTCATTCTGTGTTTCCTAGATGCAAAAAGTTTGGCGGAGATGCTAATGAGGTAAGAGTCTTGATTTAGGAATGAAAGAGCTTGTCGTAAAAGAATCGTTTCTGCCTTCCCAGTAAAAACACACGACCAGCAGAACCAGTCAACAAACAGCAGCAAACCCTCCGGATGCACATCGACATCCCCAGAGCTCAGCTTCTAATTGAGGAGAGGGACACCATGGAGACCGTTGGTAAGCACACCGTGAACATACCATACCGCTGCTGAAAGGCAATCAAAGCCACGAACATTATTGCATTGCTGAACTTGCCCTCGTTACCGCTCTGCAGACGACAGGTCCACTGTGTTACTGACTGATAACGACTTTGGGGAAACACAGAAACAAAAGTCATCCACAGTCACCCACACTGTCCACTACCAGTCTCTCTCCCAGGCCACCGGTCCTCTGGTAGACGTGTCTGATGCCAGACCAGGAACCAGTAAGTCCAGTACGGACCCCTTTTTTTTAACTTCATAAAATATGCAGTTTTCCTACATATGCACGTGAGGCGATTTTTTTTTTTTCATTTTGTAGATTACGCTAAATGAATGAGATGCCACTTTTCAAACTGTAAAACTAGCAATATTTTGGGCAAATGTGATAATATTCTACTGTGAGCTAATTTGTGATAGGGAAGTCACGAATACTGCGATATTGCGATCTTAAAATTGCCGCAATGTCATCCTTGTCACGTAATTACAGTATATTGAAAGCAGCACATCGCTGTCAAATAATACAAATAAAATATTCACACATGCTTCAGCCGAATACAGGAGTGTTAACGACATTAGACCATATAGCCAATAGGAACACCATGTTATGTTTTGTTTAGATTTGGTTTTGTTCCCTCGTACCCTTTTTGTCTTACCTGTTCTCGTCATCCGGGTCCCTTGTGTTAACCAATCAGGTCCCTCATCCCTTTGTGTCTCGTCCAGGTGTTTCTCATAGTATCGTCCCTTGGCTTGTATTTAGTTCCCTGGGTTCTCTCAGTCTTGGTTGGATTCTGTGTGTGTCTGTGTGCGCATGTCATGTTTTAGGTTTTTTTGCTACTTTTGTTCCTTGTAGTTTACAGGACTTTGTATACAGTCAAACCTCGGTTTTCGTCCATAATCCGTTCCACAGGGCTGTTCTAAAACCAAAATTGTTCTAAAACCAAAACCACGCTCTTTTTAAAATAAAAATGTTTACTGAACATGTCTGCTCACAATGGAAAGCAACACGAGGGAGCGTCACTTCCTCATGCAAGGAAGGCGAGAGGAGTCAAATGGTGCATTCAAGTGCGCTCAGTTTGTTCGAGAACCGAAATTTGTTCGTCATCCGAGGCATAAAAAACTCGAAATTTTTGGTCGAAAACCGAATTGGACGAGAACCAAGACGTTTGAAAACCAAGGTTTGACTGTACTTCCGTTTATTTTTCTACTCTACTCCTGTTTGTATTTTTTGTGAATATATTTTGCTCAGTCCACCCTGCTCCTCCTGCCTCCCTGCTTTTTTTGGGGTCCACTACCCA
Organism: Hippocampus abdominalis; assembly: GCA_018466805.1. Lineage (NCBI taxonomy): Eukaryota > Metazoa > Chordata > Actinopteri > Syngnathiformes > Syngnathidae > Hippocampus > Hippocampus abdominalis. Next base: position 2,745,415 of record CM031710.1, read on the forward strand.
CCATCATGCAAAGCCTGACACACATGACAATAAAATGACTGGCCAACCTTATTTCTACGTCAGTGCTATTTTGTACGAAGACACAATATTTGGCTTTAAATTTAGATATTCATGTAGTATTGGGAGTTTTTTTTTGTCAATATTGTGATATTTATCATTTCGTGCGATTAGTATTGTGATATTATTGCACCTTGACGTTTGAATATTGTTGAATCCTGTGATGTTTTTCATCACTAATATGGACAATATAGTGAAGACAACATGTACTTAAGTATTACGTATTGAACTTTAATGGAATCACCTTCTAAATACATACCCGTAGTTCTATTAAAGGTAACGTTGTGGTCAAGGCTCTTAGCCTCATCCACACCAAACGTGTTCAACGATTGACGATTATATTTTGTGCGCTGGGGCAGAGTCAGACTGAGTGCAATTGTTGTTTCACTCAATACTTCACCATGTTAAATGGCAGCCAACACAACATACCTGATGCAAGTGGTGTTATATATAGAATGTCATTTTCTTATGAAGCATTTGTGAATGCCTCAATGTTTAGTCAATTAATATGACCCCGGGTGTGGTCAATGTCAAAATTCAAAAAGCTAAACACCAAAAGAAATAAAATGCTGCAGACTTTTTTTAGAGACTAGAGTGGGAGTGGCTTTACTCTGCTGTGTCTAAGTTTACCATTTCAAAAACAACATCTAATTATACATTTTTAAACCACGGTGTTCGGATAAGCGGTAGAAGATGGATGGATGGATGGATGGGTTGTTGAGTGTTTTAACCTTTTGGGAATGGTGGTGTCATTCTTGAATAGTCCGTGTTAGTCTTTAATCTATTCAAGTTGCATTTACTACCAAGGAGAACAGTGCTTTTAGTCTTTTTTTTCCTGGACTCAAATTATCCTCAGATGAGGATAGTTTGAGCGTGTTTTTTTTCCTCCCCCTCTCCCTCCCTTGTGGTTTCTTTCTGACTTCCGGGTTGAGTGCGTTTGGCTGCCGCTGCTCAACCCGCATTGTGTTTTATTGTTCTTGTTCCTGATTGTAAAGTGTCCTTGGGTGTCTTGAAAGTCGCTTATAAATCAAATGTATTATTATTATTATTATTATTTTACCTCCAGTAGATTAAATGTATTTGTTAACTATCTTTTTACTGGAAAGATCATGTAACAGCTGCAGCTCAGGTTCTGACCAGAACAAACTGGTCTATAAATCACTGAATAGTTTAGGTCCTGAATACATTAACGAAATGCTGATGGACTATAAACCCATTATGGCTCTGAAATATGCAAACTTCGGTCAGTTAGTGGAGCGCAGAGTTCAACGTAAACATGGTGGAGCTGCATTTAGCCGTTATGCTGCACACAAATGGAATAACCTGCTAGCAGAAGTGAAGTCAGCCCTGAGTTTAAATTCTTTTAAATCCAGGTTAAAAATGTTTCTTTTAGAAATTGTAGAAACCCACTATTATTTCTTTACTTTTATTTTAGTGTTTCTGTTAGTGTTTAAATGTACATTCTCCGAATTTTTGCAAGCTACTTTTGTTGTTTCTATTTTTTTCTTCTGAATGTTGTTAACTGTTGTGTTTGTGAATATGCTTGTAGGTGTTGTGTGTCTTTGCTTGTGTGAAGCATATTGAATTGCCTTGTGTATAAAATGTGCTATAAAAATAATCTGCCCTACCTTGCCAAAAAATGTATCCCACCCTCCATGATTTGCATAAACAGATGGACTTTTACTCTTCCTCACAGACCCAACTGCCCGCCGCACAGCCAAAGCTGGCCCGGCTGCTCGCAACCGGTACGCCAGCCAATGGACACTGAACCGCCCACACCCTCCAGTCTCCTCCCACACGCTAAGCACTGACTGGAGACTGCCCACGCCAAGAGTTGCAGGCTCTGTCGACAAGGAGAGTGACAGCTACAGTGTCAGTCCATCTCAGGATACTGGTCAGCATCTATTTTTATGCATGCAGTGTCATAAACATCAGTAACACCATTGTATTTTCTTTAACAATGTTACCATACATCACAAACACTTAACCACTGAAAAAAAATGGTGGTTGAAATTTTCAATTTGATCAAAAGTGGTTGCACAAAATAAGAATCTGTTTTCAGGTAACTTTTTTAAGTAGATGAATACCGTCTTTTCCGGATTATAAATCACTCCAGAGTACATCGCAGCAGCCATAAAATGCATAATGAAGAAGAAAAAAACATATATAAGTCGCACTGGAGTATAAGTCGCAGTTTTGGGGGAAGTTTATTTGATAAAATCCAAAATCAAGAACAAACATGTCATCTTGAAAGGCAATTTAAATTAAAAACAAAATAGAGAACAACACAGGCCGAGAGCGCCCTCTTGTGGATTAATGTGAAAATAACGTGAAATTCTCTAATAATGTGTTAATAATTTCACACATAAATCACTTCAGAGTATAAATCGCACCCCCAGCCAAACTATGAAAAACTGCATTTTATAGTCCGGAAAATACGGTAGTCTACTTATAAAAATATCTGGATTTAGATTCTTTTTATTTATTAAATTTTTTGCAACCACTTCACAAAATAAAATGGAGTAAATGCAGCGCAACATTTTTTTCCAGTAAACAAAGTACCACTGACCCTGTACACTAATATCCTAACCCCGGGCCCATATCCAGACCGTGCTCGCAGCAGTATGGTGTCAACGGAGAGCGCTTCCTCCACATACGAGGAGCTAGCCAGAGCCTACGAGCACGCCAAGATGGAAGAGCAGCTGCGCCACGCCAAGTTCACCATCACCGAGTGCTTCATCTCCGACACCTCCTCGGAGCAAATGACCGCCGGCACCAACGACTACACTGACAGCCTGACCTCCAGTACGCCGTCTGAATCGGGCATCTGCCGCTTCACTGCTTCCCCGCCCAAGCCTCAGGACGTCAGCCGGGTCATGAACATGGCCGTGCCCAAGGCCCACAGACCGGGTGAGGCATTTGTTGCCAAAGCCCACGGAGCACATCCTGACTCATCATTGACACATACTATCATTTTTAACTTCCTGACAACTCTAAAACCTCAATGTCCTTAATACTGAGCATCATCTTCTAATGTAGTACTGTTGTTGCCAGCAGTAAATCCTAAATGATGATTTTTCATTTATATGTTTAATTTCTCATTGGAACAGCTGGATAAATCACCAGATTGTACACCTTAACCCTTTGATGCACACTGTAACCTGATAACATGATAAACTGTCCACTGTAGTAACCGCTGTCCCTGAAAGGAAAAACTTTGTACATTGACCTCTACTTTGTGATTAGATTTAGACTTTAAAAAAGAAATCCTGGAAAACACCCTAGATTCATATTTTCAGTCATTAGAAAACACTCGAGGTTTGGGTAAAAAGGCCTTAAAAATGCTGTGGGTGAACTCAAAATTTCAATACAGTGATCCCTCGCTATTTCGCGGTTCGTTTGTCGCGGCTTCAGTGCATTGCAGATTTTGTCAAACATATTCATTGAAAAAAAAACAATTTTTAATTTAAGTACGCAAAAAGTCCGCAAACGGTCCGGGAGAAGCAGCGAAAGTCAGCAAAACAACAGCGAGTCACATAGAGCAACACATACAGTACTACATGTATATGTTAACTGTATTTTGTTTTATTATACACTAACCTAACCTAATTTATACATGTTTAAATCTATAAGTATACAGCATTAAGTCATGTTAATTACGACAAAATTTAGTTCTACATGCATGCATACCATTAAATTTGGCCTAATAAATATTTTTTATACTCATACACATGTACATGTACCTATACGGGGCGGGGGGGTCGCGGGTGGTTTTGGTCCCCATTAACCGCGATAAACGAGGGATTACTGTACAACTAACATGATTGCCATAAATGTCAGTAATTGAGATTTTAAAGTTTTTCCATTTTAAATGACTGATTAAGACCCCCAAAAAATACAATTTGTGTATTTTACACTGTATCCATGTGTTTTGTCCCACAGGTGGCGAGTTGGTTCACCTCCCTCCTTACCTGCGCATGGACTTCCTGTTAAACCGAGGCATGTCCTGCTCAGGGTCATCCAGGGGGTCGGCGAGCGGGGAGAGGGCAGCCATGGGCCAGGCCTGTCTGGAGCCCCAAAAGAGTCGCTCGCTGAAACGGCCGTCTCGCATGGCGCCCCCGACGCCCACAGAAGCCCCTCAGGCCAGTAGGGACCCAGCGGCCCAGCGGCAGCCCGGCTCAGCTGCCACACTCCCCCACAGAGAGGGTTCCGAGCTGGCCCAGGCTGCCAAGCTCAGCACCTCCCAGGAGTCCCTGCTGGACTCCAGAGGACATCTGAAACAGAGCAGCAATTCCTACGCAAAATCCTACACGCTCGTATAACAGCAGGGGGTTCTTCGACGGGATTCGAATTCACTCTAACACTGGACTTAACACTCAAGTGCAGTAAACTGTCTCACCACACAGTTCTGTATATAAGTCCGAGCCCTCCAAGGGTGCGGTCACTTTTACTAATCTACTTTTATTTATTTTAGAACATCCTTTCATCTCCTCTTTGTATTTCTTTTCCTTTTTTTTTTCACTTGGAAATGAAAAAAAATAAATAAAAAAAATCACTCATCAGAAATGACTGCAGCCAGAAGTGTTGCCAAAGAGTAACGGGGAACGTTATTTACTCTTTATTATTGTTCGTTCTTTATAATTGACGAGTGATTATTAATTGTTAGTTGACATCTATTAATAATCATTAAAAATGGATTACCATAGCAACAATGTTTTCATGAATAACTTGGACATTTTGGGGGGGTTTATTTTTCTGGAGTGGAAGATGAGGATAAGAAGTCTTTTTTTTTTTTCCTATGGAATATCGGTGAATGAAACTTGGAACAAAAGAAATTGACACGCATTCACTTTTCAGCTGCTCTCAAATTGTTACTTTTTTTGAAGGAAAAAAAAAAATCTATTTCCTATGGATGCATGGGGACTGACCAATTCAAAGACAATGACGATTACCATCATAGCTGGACAGCCCAGCCAAGCAATTTGTCACACTTATGAAATGATCCAATGTGAAGATTTATTATTCTTATTACTATAAATATATATATGAAAAGAGAAATCACTTTTATTTGTGGATATTACAGGGAAGAATTGATTTGGTTAATAAAGTCTTTAGTCATGTTTGCACATCTTTATGTTTGAATTAGGAAATGGCGTCTCTGTCGATCTTTCTGTGTCCCATTCTCCAATGGTGCAATATGGAAAAGAAAAAAAAAAAAAGTCTATGAAAATTATTGCTCTATACTGTACTGTAATGATGAAAAATAACTATGTTGTGAGTGTACTGGACACATTCCAGCTATGTCTTCAGGTAGTTTGCCACTGCTTGTGTGCCAGGGTGGTTGAGTGGTGTTAGGCTAGAGAACATGGCGGGTTTCCACAACTAATGGTTCACACTTCACAGCGCCCCCCAACTCGAGTGTGTCCGAATAGATTCCCCTTCTCTAATGTGCACTAGGAAGAGTCCTCGGGGCTCTCATTCTCCTCAGTAGATAGACTGTTGCTGCATTGCAGTGATGTTCTTCTACATGGAATAAAGAAAAAAAAATGTGAGACAATCCAGCGGATCCCCCCCCCCCCCCATTGAAAATATCGAAACAGAATTTGGGAAAACCCCGAAAAGTAATTTGATGAGAAATATTTAGTTTGTTTGTTTGGTTGTTTTTTTTTTTTTATGTGGGCTACCCTGGTGCGTTTTGACTTTTTCTGTTTCTTTCCATTTCTTGCTGAAAGAAGAATATTAGCCATTCTTCTGTGAGGTTATTCTGTCAGTTTCCATGATTCGCTTCATTCCTAACTGTCTTTGTTCTGATGTTTAGTTTTTAATAACAACCAATGTCACATTTTATTTTTTGAACATCGGTGTTCACCGTGGTGGCACTGGAATAAAGATAAACTAACACCAAATTTAAATTTGCTGAATAAAATGGCTGTTCCCCAATGTGTGCTGCACAAGTTTGACATGAATGAGGTGAGAATCACGTTGGTGACGATGGCGATTTATTGTAGGTGAGCGCAGACAAAAAATCGACTGGAGAGGTCACAGCACTGATGTACATTAAAAATGTCATGGTCCATCTTCCTCTGTGGATCACGAATTCGCCTGCAGGTGGCATTGGTGTCCTCTCATTCAACCACTAAATTGAAAGGCTGATTTGCAAACTTCCAATCTAAGACGTCCAGAAAACTGGACACGATTCTTTTTATTTTATTCATATAGGAAAAACGTCCCATTTTGGGATCATTCAACCCTCATGCAGTATTTTTAAGCGGCTGCATGAAGGGCATTACGTCCCATTTTGGGATCATTGGAAAAAAAGTCCAAAATCGTCCAAAGTGTCCGAAATGTCCAATTTTGGGATAATTACTGCATGGGGGTTAAAAAAAAATAAATCTTCCTTGCTCTTAGGCCCCACTCACATTTAAAATACTACAAATAAAAAGCTATTCCTAAACTATAAAAGTGAGGAAAAAAAGCGGTTCAGAAAATGGATGGAATGGACGGACTTTTATCTGAGGAAGGGTCTAACACAAGTGTGGGAGTTGCGGAGGAGCACGATACCAGAATATCCGAATCTTTTAAGATTTTTCTCTTTCTGAGAAAAATCTAATCTGGCTTTTCCATTGTTGAATACTTCCACTGATTTTATTTTTATGTTTGTACCTCATTTGCAAAGACTGAACTCTCAAAATCTTGATGGTCATTATTTTCAAAGCAAGCGCAATGGATCGTATAACAAATGATGAACAATGTTAGGATGCCATAAAACAAAAACAAAAAAATTATACATAAACCCAATAGAAAAATCAACTTGCGCTTTTTCAACATTTATTTATTTCTCCATCTGTTTTTTGAGTGTATGCGAACATACTTAACGTGCATCTGTGATGGATAATTTTACATATAATATGAGTCAACTTCTAATCAATGTTGGAAAAACATCAAATGCAAACTGCAGGAAACACATCACACAAAACATCGAATCACACACACACATCAGAAAAGAGACCCATGTACAACCAGATCTCTGACTTTTACAAATGAGGGACATTGATTAGAACAGGTGTCAAAGTCAAGGCCCGGGGGCCAGATCAGGCCCGTGACGTCATTTTACGTGGCCCGCAAAAGCCAATCGTGTGCGTCAACTTGCAGGATCCTTGCTCAAATCTGTACCGAAATGTCAAATTGTCCTGTAATAAATGGTTGTGTTGCCCATTTTACACTCACTTGAACAATAATAGATCCAAATATTTGAGTTGACTGATTTCAAAACACGTAATCCATCAATTTGTCGTGAACAAGTAATCATGCGATAAGACGATGAAACATTTATTTGGTTTCACTGTCATCACGGCCTGCGACAATAATTAGTTTGACATCCCTGGATTAGAATGAAGAACATTGCCCCATTGGCGTGAAAGCACACGGCCAAAGTCACGTGCTACGAAACATCCGACAAATATATATATTTATTTTTTTTGTGAATTATTGCTAATCAAATGGTAAGCCCAGTAAAAGTTTGAAAAACATTTTCGGATTTATGCCGCTGGATTCCCCCCAAAAAATCTAAAACAACATCTAAACTTGTGCCTTACATTGACAGCAACGTGGGTATCTTTAATGCAATGATCCACAAACACAATATCCCCAGAATTGCAGAATTATAGGAATGTTCAAAATACGACATCTGATATATGATGGTAATCAATTCAATTATTATACAATGACTTGAAAATCGTATCGATGAGCCCGTCTACAACCTCTGTACCCCTCTTTTAGAGTTCCGGATGGTGCAGTTTGCCAAACATGCAAATGTGAGCAACCAGCTCGCCGCGCCACCCTTTATGACTTCACATCCTGCTTCTTCTTCTGGAATTTCCTGAACTGCGACTGGATCGCCACAGCGGCCTTCTCCGTCTGCGGGTTGTCCATATCGATATCGAAGTCCTCTGGGATGTTAGTCTTCTTTTCATCTGAAGAGAAATAGTTGATGATCAACCAGCCAGCAGACTTATAACAACACATTCATTATTTTGACAATTTCTATTCAAGATCAGGATGGACAATCTGTAAATGTTTCATGATTCATTCTTGAACCCTTTCAGGGACAGCGGTTACGACAGTGGACATCTTATCATGTTATCAGGTTACAAGGTGCATGAAAGGGTTAACTATTACACTTATTTTGTATGGGAGATTCTCCTTTCCAAACAAATATTAAAATTGTCGTCATAACCGTGTTGTTTGCTGGTTCGTTATAATCTTGACGTGAACCTTTCAGACTACGGTCAAACCTCGGTTTTCGAACGTCTCGGTTCTCGTCCAATTCGGTTTTGGACCAAATATGTAGTTTTTTATGCCTCGGATGACGAACAAATTTCAGTTCGTGAACAAACTCTGAGCGCACTTGAATGCACCATTTGACTCCTCTCGCCTTCCTTACACCAGGAAGTGACGCTTCCTCGGATAGACGAGGAAGTGACGCTTCCTCGTGTTGCTTTCCATTGTGAGCAGACGTGTTCAGTAAACATTTTTATTTTAAAAAGAGCGTGGTTTCGGTTTTTGAACAATTTCGGTTTTCGAACAGCCTTCTGGAATGGATTATGGACAAAAACCGAGGTTTGACTGTATTTCCAAAAACTATTACAGTTATTTGTTGAAAACGGTTTTTTTTGTTTTTTTTGGTAATTGGGCCTGAAAACAAGGTTTGGTCTTTTGATTTCATTGTATATATAGTTAATTATTGTGTAATAACTGTAAAAAAAAAAAAATTCACTATTTCACGGATTTCACTATCACTGGTTCTTTTTGGAATGTAAACCCCCGCGATAAACGAGGGATTACTGTATTACACTTCTTTTGTATGGGAGATTCTCTTTTCCAAACATCATCATGTCGTCATAACCGTGTTGTTTGCTGGTTCGTTATAAGCTTGACGTGAACTTTTCAGACTATTTCATCCCTCATGTGGTGTAAAGTGTTCATAGCAGAGGAGAACTGGGCAAATAAAACGGACAGGAGGGAAGTACTGGTGACGGAGGGCACACAAAGTGCGTGAGTCATGTGTTTACAAGGCACCATTCAAATGAATGCGTTTGCAATTCCCCGCACAGCATACAGGTGGACCGTGCAGTGAATTGTGATCGTGCTGACCTCCCTCGTGTGTTCTGACATTGGGCAGGCCTTACTTACATTTAGTCGTGACTTTCTGTTGGCCTTGGCGCCCTTGGGATGGAACGTGACAGTAGAATCAATTCAAATGTCATGACACACACATGCGCACGCATTCATCTACTTCACGGGATCAATACCCTTCGCACCACCAACTATATTTGATTTTATAAGCACATCGCTCTTTCACTAGTGTGTTGTGCTGCTAGCTGAATGAATCAAATTGCCAAAGTGCAAGATGGAAATATAGTATTCCCATAAGAGGATCGTGAAAGGTCAAATTCAAATGAGCTCCCAGGAGAACTTGAGTAAGAAGCACATCCAGTGACTTGCTACAAGCCTCGCGTTGAGAATACTGCGTAAACAAAACAAATAGTGACAAATTATTTTCAGGGAAAGAAAAAATAGCTTTCTTGGCATCCATGCAGTTCTCTCCATTCATCTTGGATGGAATTGCAGTATCCTGATTGAACATGTGACATTTTGCACACTGGAGCAAGATCAACACTACAAAATTACTGATGGGAAAAAAGAAAGACGATGACGAGCAAATAATTACCGTATTTTCATTCCATTTTCTCAAAGCCGACAGCACGCCTTATAATACGATGCACCTTATATATGGTGTTGCAGTCTCTTTATATTCCCTATTGAGTAGTTTTCCTCTTCGTGTTCCTATGCCATCTAATAGTGATTATTAGCAGGAACCAATTCTAACCTAAAAGGGTTCTGCCCAACACTAATTGACGTGTGCATTCACCAACACACACTCAAACAGACAGCTACTTTGTGAGCTCTGCGCAGCCATTATGAAACAAAGATAATACCAAAAGCAGAGTTAACTACTGACTAAACGAAGGAAGAAGGAGACAAGCAAGACTTCGAAGGATATTTAGCCCCTTGTAGATGTGAGCCCACAAGGTTTGTGTGCCTTTTTATGAATCAATTGTCTTCATAACTTTTGTCTTTCTTTTTTTGTTTTTGAATGCCATTTGTATTTATACAGTATGTTTCATGTCTGTGTTGTGACCAGTTCTTGTGGCTTTGTTATAGCTGCGGTTGTGAGGGCTCTATATAAATAAAGCTGTATTCTATTTTATTCCCTTTAGCGTGGCTCCATCTAGTGGATGCAGAGTGCAACCGCAGCCACTATTGTAGCTTCTATTCTATGCACCTTATAATGCAGTGGGACCTATATAAAAGTTTTAAAAAACAGTTTTAAAATAGGCCATTCATTGAAGGTGTGCCTTATAATCCGAAGGGCCTTATAATGCAGAAAATACGGTAACCTTCCTGACCCTGGTGGTATGTACCCTCAAAACTATAAGCGTTTAATGTTGCTACACTGATACATTGGGTAAGAGAGTGTCAGAGTTTTTCTCGGACAAAGTTAAAGAAATGACTCAGGGAAAATTGTCTTCATTAACGGCGGGAGGAATCTCTGAGGGCGAACGACGATTGTTGCCCCGGTAATCGCGCTCAGAGTTCCCTGTCCGCCAGTTTAAACTTTTATTGTTTTACATATGCAAAATACAAGAAAAATACTGCCCCCGATATTTGCATACCACGCCTCCAGTAGTGATTGGTTACCTTGGTTTAAGCTATGAACCACGGGTACGTTGACGCCTTTCTGTCTGGTCTACAATGAATCAACAAGTTGTAGACTTTGCAGATGACAAATGTCGCCTGGGCGCGACAGGCGTTCTCAAACCGTCTTTTGATGTTCAACAACGCTTTGTTCCCGAATTGTTTATTCCCACTTTGTGACAGAATCTAGCCTTCTTCCCTCTGTCCGCCCCCTTGCTTTGACGTGATAATTGTAGACTTCAAAAGCCCTCCGCCCAGACTGCCGACGCCTTTGGGCACAGGCATTTGGGGGCGCTGGATACGCACCCAAACGTCTAGACGTGCCCAAATTAAATGAAACTTTAAACATGATACAATTCTGCTCATAGATTTCTCCATCAGAGAGCGAATGAAGAGGACAGGCCAAATAAATGCAGGTCACGCCTGTTTCGGTTTCCATTAAACTGTCTTGAATCCCTTCTGACCACTGCCGGGCACGTTTCATCACCTCAAACGTTTGCAAATTAATCTACTCGAACATGGAGCCTGTTATCAGCCAGCCCGGGAGAAGAGGGTTGGTGACACATGTTCGCCACATTTTCTTTGACTGCACTGTGTGCTTAGGGAGGCCGTGTAGCCGTTTAGCTGTGAATACGTTGCTATTAACCTACTGCAGCTTTCGTGTGATGAGAAGACGGGCTGCAACATCGAATAAATCTTCAGTTTCTTTTGCATTCAACAGTCTTTTCCCAGTGCTCATTCCAATTGCAATATTTGACAATTCTTAATTTCAATTGTATTTTAATTCCAAAGTATACACAATGAACATGACTGGAAATGGTACGGTTCCCTGTGGTGCCCCTATATTTGAACATGGCAAATTCTTATTTCAAATAACTGACAGCAGCAAAGAACAAAATTAAATGACCTTTTTTTTTTTTCTCGAAAAAGCTCAGCCTAATTCAACGATATTGAATTGGCAATTGTACTCCAAAATGTTTCAATGCAATTCAATTAGAGGGGGAAAAAATGTGACCCTGTAAGAATTACTCAACCAATTTTACTCTGTACTTCCACCGCCTGAAGCTAGGCAATGGGGGTTGGGGGGAGGCATTCACTACTTTGAGTTTCCTCTTTCATCACATATTCTAATTTTGCAGGGTGGCAGTTTTTTTTTACTTTGTGCCATTTATGAGTTTCAAATGCTCCTGCCAAAAACGGGAAGCTAAAATGTACTGTTTATACACTGGAGGGATTTGAATTACATTAAAAACACCAACAATACTACGCGACCCAGTTTGGAAAGTAGGTCTTTGCAGTGGATTACAGCCATTTCCACTTGCGGTTTGTTGTTTTTCGTGTAATTGTCGGACACTTATACATAATTCTTCCTCTGAAACAGAATGATGTTTATGTGTTATTGTAATAAAGGGAGACATCATAGTGAGTCCCTATTTTTACAGCAATGACTAACATCCATTTTAGAAGTAATACAGAGCATTGAATTATTGACTTATTGGGAAATTAATGTACAAATAAACGTCAGAATCCCACTGTGTGTATGTGTGTGTGTGTGTGTGTGTGTGTGTGTGTGTGTGTGTGTGTGTGTGCGTGAGACAGGGAGGTGTATCTGTCTAAATTCTTGCTTTCTCTCTGTTTAGGGATAAACATTAACATGAAATATGATGATCAATATTTACCTTGACCCGCAGATGGTTTGCTTCCAGTTATGGCTGTTGACATTTGTTTCTGTGAATACAAAAATAGCAAGATGTAATAAAAATAAATATATCATAGAGATGAAATAATTGGGAAAAATATTCATTTCAACATCGAATCCATGAAAATGTCACAAAACACACTTGACAGAAATGTATCATCTATAGAGTGTGTCAGATTCTAGTCCAACTGATTGATTTAATGAATTACGTCTTTGGATGAAGTGCCTGTATAATGATAAAATACATCATTTTTCAAAAGCGCTTATCATTATTAGAGTCGCATAGCCGCATTTGAGCTGGACCCGATCCCAACTGACTTGAGCCAGGTAGAGGTAAGATCGAGCCAAAAAAATCGAAAAAAATCCAGCCCGATCCCGGCCCGAGCCCGACCAATTAACTTGATTTGCAGGCCCGAGCCCGAAGCAAACCCGACATTTCCTATTTTATTTGTGATGACTCGGGAGGAGGAGGGGTGATTTGTGATAATGAATTAAAGCCTGTCTTTTGTCACGAAATCTAAGTTAAACAAGTCTGTAAAAATATTTACATCTTTTAAACATGTATTTCTGTTTCTGCAGAGGGTACATTAACCGACAAATTCCCATCATTGACGGATTTTATTTTAAGAGTTGTAGGAAAAATTGAAGTCCGTCCGTCATTTTGACGGTTTGAAAATTGGGCCATTAACCACAGCAGCAGTACGTCCTTAAGAATCTACCGCGGCACTTTAAGAGAGAGAAGAAGAGAGACAAAGAAAAACAATGACGGCTGGATAATCGACAGGGACAGGAAGGAGTTCTTTGAATTGTCATTGCAAGAGTTTCGTACAGTTCGTGTTGTGATGAGGCGACTTCTGTTTTTTTGCGAACCGCGGTCTCTCGTGGCCAAAACTATTGACGGCCTTGAAACGAGAAAAAAAAAAGTCAGCGACCCGAACCCGAAGCAAGGATTTCATTGTCATTTTAGGCCCGACCCGACCCGAACTTCAGGTCGGGCTCGGGCCGTCCGATCTTACCTCTAGGGCCAGGTCACCAGCCAAACACAGGACACATACTTGTAAAGACAAACAACCATTCACACTCACATTTACACCTTTGGACAATTTTAGTGTCATGCATGATTTTGGAATATGGACGGAATCGGAATTATCCAGGGAAAGCCCCTTGAGGCAGACTTGTTAATCACTCATCTACCGTGCAGCTATCTTATTAATATATTACCTTCATCATCATCATCATCATCATCATAATAGTAATAGAGTCCAAATTTCCCGGTCAGCTGAGATAGGTTCCAGCTCACTCTCCACCCAAATGTTGGCAAGCGCTCAAGAAAAAAAATGGGTGTATAAAAATAAACGTTTTTATATCGCACTGTTCAAAAGTCACGTATTACGTCACTATATTTTCGTATTTTAACCAGTGTGTGGCTTGAGACGAAGCCCTGTCAAAAAATGCTGCCTCTTCAAAATAGATGTTATCTCCAAAACCGGTACAGCAGTAGCATGTTCGCTCTGCCTGTTCTCAGAGCTCCCAGCTGTTTTCCCCCTGACAGGCCGACGTTGCACCACAACCAAAATCACCAAGTGTACTCAGCTTGAAAAATAAGACCGCTTTGAAAAAGCAAAGATGTTCCAGCATCTGGGATGCTACAGCTGCTTCATTCAGATTCAATTTGTTCACTCTCAAAGCACATGCAGAACTATTCCCGGTATCCTAGTATCTTTCTTCCCCAAGATGAATGATATCAATGCACGAGACGGGTGATTTGATTTAGCTCCTGAGCTATTTGATTTGTTTCCCCAGCAGAAAGCATCACTCTCTCACCCAGCTCGACCTGAATTATTAATCCGGTGCCTCCACCACTGAATTTGAAAAAGCACAGCAGATTTGATAAATGAGGGTAAACAAGGGACAATTAGATTTTCACAGCCACAAAAAAAAGGGAAACTGTTTGACAGTGTGACCATCTGTTTTAATATGTACACATCCTGTGTCCGTCCTTCAAGGATTCTTGGCATACTGATTGATCTCATCAATTTGTGGTCTGGGAGCTGTATTGCCACGCAGTGAAAGTGCCATATATCATATCTATACCCAGAAGTACACATGAGATGCTCAAGAGCAGCCAGAATCAACTCCTGCTAACAGTTTGAGTGCAATCTTATATTAACCCTTTCGGGGACAGCGGTTACTACAGTGGACAGGGTGCATGAAAGGGTTAATGATGCAACGCCGTCAAGATGTAAGATTGTGGGCAAATGCAATTAAAAAGCACACGCGAATACAAATCAAACATGTCAACTTCCATGATGCTTGATAAAATCTCTATTTAAAATTCTCATATGTAAAAAATAAGAGACATATTCTAAGCATTTTCTTGTAACCAAACCCCTCATTACAGAAACTTAAACAATAGTTAAACTGACCGCTATGACTGACTTTTTAAATTTGGTTTGTCATAACGGCACTCCAAGGGAAACGGTAACTGAAATGTGGCCCATGACAAAAATGAGTTTGACACCCCTGTAATAGATAGTTAAGTCCACAGGTAGTGAGGTAATGACAGATGTTGTTAGCGTTCAACACCAGAGCAATGAATTGGACAGTGTTATGTGCTTTTTTTGTTTCACAGCGGCATTTGACATTCAACAATTTATATAAATTGTAAATAAATTGTTGTCAAAACTCATTTTGGTTTGTGTTTCACTTATGACTGAAACCATATCAAGAAGTCAAGAATAACTGTAGATTCAACTATTGTTTAAGTTAATATCATGAGGGGTTTGGTAATAAGAAAATGCTGATAATATATCTCTTATTTATTATTATTTATATGAGAATTAAAAATTTCGGTAGCCATTTTAGAAAGGATCATGAAAGTTGACATGTTTGAGCTGCTCTCGCGGGCCACATAAAATAATGTGGCGGGCCAGATTTGGCCCCCGGGCCTTGAGTTTGACACTTCTGCTTTAGGGGCTCAAAGTACTTGGAAAAGTGATATACAGTAATTGCAATGATAACATCACCATATATATATTTTTTCTAAATACTTGGACGAATCCATAAGGAATTGGGTTTGAATGGTCGATGGGGTTGTAGTTTTGTATTTTGCAGGCAAAAGAAATTGTAACTATATGTGTTGGAGAGATGCGAGTCTTGATCTTGATGACTGTCTAGATCGCCTTGAACAACGCGCCCAACCTCAGTTCAAGGGTACAATACTATTATGGCAACTCCTCAAAAGAATTTCAACTGCAATGGCCAACTTCACTTGCATTATACCTCTCCATTGACTTAAAATATCATTAACTATATATTTCTCGCCCTACTGTAAATTGTATTTTTGTTACCTCTTGTTTGCCCAAAAATGAAGAATTGTTGCAATTTTGCCATACACAGAAATCTGACTGAGGATCACTTTTGTTTTCTATTCCTCAGACGTATTTATTTTTTTTACGATATGTGTGTGTATTGGGCAGGTCTGTTCTGATAAAATGGAGATTATTTTTGTCTTCAAGTGAGTGAAGTATCAAAGATAAGCCAAAGATAGAACACAGTGAAATCAGCAAGTCTTTGTTTCAAAGTAAAATAGTCTTTCTTCATTTGGGCATCATCTGATTATTGTTTGGCATTTGCCTCACAAATGTTGTTCTGCGCTAATATTTAAAGTATACAGGAGCCGTACAGCATCTCTCGGACACTACGACTACCTCAGTGATGATTATAAAAAGGGGATGGGGGGGTGTTCATCCATTCAAAATGTTATTCACATTACTGTCCTACGAAAATGGATTGTGAGAAGAAGGGGACATTTGCATTTAAATTCAAAAGAAGATTTCAGACCCAGTGGGGTGAATATCAATTTAGATGATTTTCGTGGCCACTCTTGCTTGCCAGCTTACAGGTTTAGCGCTTGCTCAAATGCGTCAGAGTCAGATTTATTAGCCAAACATGTAAAGGCACACAAAATTATGTGTGCCAGATAAATACAATTCCTGTAATACCGATATTTATGAATGAATATGGAGGATCATTATTTTAAAATAAATCAAAAAGAGATTATCGAACAACTGACTTGGGTCTTAAAGAGAGTGAGTTGAAAAAGGAGATTTGGTCAGGCTAAGCCTCTCAGGCAGGTCACTCTGAATTCTTTTTAATCTTCATTTTGGAGCAGCCAATTGAGGCCCAAAGATTTTTAATCTCGGTTTTAGAACAGGACACATTTCGGTTGAGACAAGGTGAAAAGATGTGTGATGTAATCAGAAAAGACTCCGGTGCACGACATGTGACAATATAACATTTCCATCATGTCCAGTTCATTTGGCCCTTAGTGTTCACTGGTCCTTGCCCCCACATACCAAAAACATGCATGCCCCGTAATTAATTACCACTAATATAAAATTACGTGTACTGTCCAATGTTATGTGCATTTTGGCCGAAGCATTTGTTTTCCTTGAGTCTGCTCAAAGTTGCGTCGCTAGAGGCAGCGAGCCCGACAAATGGATGACGTTATTTTCACGAATGATCATGTCTCACTGTCGATTTTGTTCTCACTGCCACAGGCGACTTACAATTTGAACATTTTTCATAAACAGCTCCGTTCGTTTCCTCTTGAGAATTCAAACCGGATTTATTCAAAATTATGTCATATGTCACACAGTGAGGGATACAACTAAGGGTCTTAGCATCCAGGACATGAAGACATGTTGCATGGTACTGCCTTCCTTGAACAGCTTTTTATTTCAATGTAGCCTTTTGAATATTTGAAATTACATGAAATACACCGGGCAGCCCGGTGGTCCAGTGGTTAGCACGTCGACCTCACAGTGCAGATGTCCCAGGTTCAATTCCAGCTCCGACCTCCCTGTGTGGAGTTTGCATGTTCTCCCCGAGCATGCGTGGTTTTTCTCCGGGTACTCCGATTTCCTCCCACATTCCAAAAACATGCATGGCAAGCTGATTGAACACTTTAAATTGTCCCTAGGTGTGAGTGTGAGCGTTGATGGTTGTTTGTCTCTTTGTGCGCTGCGATTGGCTGGCAACCGGTTCAGGGTGTCCCCCGCCTACTGCCCGAAGACAGCTGGGATAGGCTCCAGCACCCCCCGCGACCCTTGTGAGGATAAGTGGACCGGAAAATGGATGGGTGGATAAAATATTCTCACGCTGTTTTGCTGCTACAGTAATCCCTCATTTATCGGGGACCAAAACCACCAGCGATAAACGAAAATCCGCGAAGTAGCGACCAATAAACATACTGTATTTTAAAAAAAATTGCCCCATGTGGGCCTTGCAGAGCACACTAACACACACACACACACACACACACACACACACACATCACACACACACACACACACATCACACACACACACACAGGCCAGCGATCCCGCTTGTGCAGCAGACGTGTTTATGATTAGTCAATTAAGACAATTAAGGATGAAAGAGACCTGCTTTTGTTCTTATAAGCCTCCTCTCTCTCTCTCTCTCTTTCTCTCAGCAACACACAAACACTCACATGCCTGTACGCGCACACACGTGCCCCACGAGGACCTTCGTGCTTAGTAAACAACACTTAGACACTGATTTTTGCGGACTTCAAAAAAAATGTTTGTTTTTTTTATGAATATGTTTGAAAAAATCCGCGATGCACCGAAGCCGCCATAAATGAACCGCGAAATAGCGAGGGATCACTGCATATGCTTAACTTTAACCCTTTCATGCAACCCTGTAACCAGATCACATGATAAACTGTCCACTGTAGTAACCGCTGTCCCTGAAAAGGTTAAAAGGTTGTCGACTCTTTTCTGCATGTGTGGATTTTGCAACCCACCGTATGCAAATTAGTAATCTTCCATACTATTATATTGTAATCAATCCCCCGATGTCAGCCTGCGATAGGAGTAACCCCCTCATGCAAGATGATACCAATGATAGATGAATTGTGAGGATATACTGTATCGCAACTCGACAGTGTTCACCCATAAAAACTGTAAACATCCGAACATCTGTAGCAGAAGACTGCGTCAACAGAGCGAACGAGAGAGAGCGCGTGGAGTTGTTGGTTTGTGGACTATTTTTGGTTCTCCTGGTAGTTCATGCTCCCCAGAGAGATACCATGCTGCACTCAGGATCTATTAACATTTAACTAGGAGACAGCAAAAGTGGGTCAGAGACAGCTCATCCTAGCACCGTTACAACCCTTCAGCAGCCTCTCCACCACCAGACTGCACCACAAGGATGACAGCGTGAGTGGCAGTCTCAGAATTCCTGCTGTTGGACTGACTGAATATATCCACGTGAGAGAGTACAAGAAACAGTCTATTGTGGATTTGTTTACAGTGTACAGTTTTGATCTTTTTAATACAGTCCCAAAATAGCTTTTGCAAATAAAAAGGAAAACTGAATCTTTGATGATGTAACGAATGGTGGAACAAGAAACAGTCATTGGACCAATACTTGGGCTTTAAAAAAGAATTGCTCTAGATATCAATTTTCAATCTGCATATCATTTTCACTGATAACCCTTATTGTCTGATGTATTATGGGGGCTTTTATATGAACATCTGCTGCTGGCACAGCTCGTCCCTGAAGTGAAAGTGGCTTAATAAAAAATACAAGCGACAAAGGCATTTTACGGATTTAGGAGAAAGTTCCAGTATCAAGGCCAGGGCAAAAAAAATTTGAGAAAATAATCCGACAATTGGATTGCTGTTTTTCCAAATATATTGCAATCACAGTCGACCGTGAGGAAAAAATATAAACCACGCTTCTTCTCAATTGTAAAAGGCCCAAATGCCTTGCAGTAAGTAGCCTTGCAGGCTTCAGTATTGCAACGAATGAATTTCTCCACCCCCTTTTTTAACCCTTTCATGCACGCTGCAACTGTTAACACGATAAGATGTCCACTGTCGTGACCGCTGTCCCTGAAAGGGTTAAGCACTTCTTCTTCATTGGGTTTTGCGTGAGCTAAGCCAATCCTAGAGGCAGAGAGCACTCTGTACACCGGTCACCATCCAATTGCAGAGCACAGGTTGACAAACAACCATTCACATGCACACCTTTGAAGAATTTAGACTACTAATTTTACCTAAAATGAATGTTTTGGGGAAAAAAAAGTTGAGAGTAAATAAAAATAAACCTTCAAAAATAAATTCACTTTTTTTTCCGATGGACCATTTGCTCAGGTTTATCTATCCTTTGTTTTATATTAAGAGGTTGACTGACAGCACAAGGGCCTAATGACAGTTTAGGTGGATGACAGATTATTTCTTTGTTCTCTTTGTTCATTGTTTGAAGAAGGATTAAAGTCTGTTTGTCAGATGTCCATTTCTACGGAAGAGGAATAGACCATAAAAAAAAAAAAAATATATATATATATATATATATATATATATATATATATATACACAGTATATGTGTGTGTGTGTGTGTGTGTGTCGGATTAAATTCTGATCACCATGTACCATGCTGATTTTTTTTTTAATGATCTGTTTTGTTGCAGACCACCATGAATTTATCAATGCTAAATCAGCAAAAGCCACACAAAAAAAAATCCATCCACTGACACTTTTCCCAATCTCATTTTATTGTCCTTTTTTCACTGATCAGCAGCTTCTAAGACTCTTATCTAGTTAATTTAATATATCGGGCTCAAGTCTACTTTGGCTGATGAAACAAACCCTCGGCAACACTCTGAGCATAATTAAATTAGGGGGCAGATAAATATAGCTGAGGTCACTCAAATGTTGATGCGTTGATTGTAGGGTATCAGTCAAAGAGGGCTAAAAATAACTGTTTTTTTTAAGTGGTTTTATTAAGGTGAGAAACAGTTCACGTCACAAGTTCACATTATACCTTCCTATGAGCATTAATTCAATTAATTCAACAAATGTACATGTAGAAAAGCAAGGATATCCTGTTGTTCTGTCAACTTGGATGTTTTCTTTTAAATGCACTGACTAAAGATGTAATTAAGTCAATAGGAGGTATTCAACAAACTGCTGTTCAAATAATGGTAGGATGTACAGTCGTATCGACAAGAGGCATCTGATGTTTTGATTCTTGTTTTTTTTTTTGGCCTACTCCTCTTCCGTAGAAATGGACATGTGACAAACAGAGGCAAAATCAGAGATAAAAAATGTATTACGAATTCTATTTCGTGTCAGGCGCGAGACGGTCTAAATCTAGAAGGGGTGTGTTAGACTAACTTTTCACAAAAATTGAGGTACTTATGCAAACCCGTGCAAGCCGGGGACAGAGTGGTGCTTTTTGAAAAGGGTGTTTTGCGCCGTAGTAGGTGTGTACACAGCCGACTTGTTTCTCCTCTCTTCAAGCCTATTATGTCAAACATACAGTATCAAATATACACTACAAGAGTAAAAGCTCAATGTATTGCATCACCCACACAGGTACGTGCCTTACGCAGGTAATGCTTTCAAGGGCAGTAATCATTCGCCAGATAGCTTGTTTTACTGATCTTGAAAAAGAATGTAAGAAAAAGTTGAAAAATCTTACTGCGACAAAAATATAAATACAGTTTTCGGTTTTCGAACGACTCGTTTCTCGACCAATTCGGTTTTCGACCAAAAATTTCCAGTTTTTTATGCCTCAGATGACAAACAAATTTCAGTTGTCGAACAAACTGAGCGCACTAGAATGCACCATTTGACTCCTCTCGCCTTCCTTACACGAGAAAGTGACGCTTCCTCAGGTAGACGAGGAAGTGACGCTTCCTCGTGTTGCTTTCCATTGTGAGCAGACGTGTTCAGTAAACATTTTTATTTTAAAAAGAGCGTGGTTTCGGTTTTCAAACAATTTCGGTTTTCGAACACCCTTCTGGAACGGATTATGGACGAAAACCGAGGTTTGACTGTAGTTAATTGGTAGATACGGTCACTCAATATGGTTTAAGTGTTTTTTAGTAAAAACATGTTAAAAGTCCTGCGATTGGCTGGCAGCCTGTACAGGATGTACCCGGCCAACTAACCCCAAGGCACAGGCTCCAGCACGCCTGTGATTTTCCTGAGGATAAGTGGCTCAGATAATGGATGGAAGAATGGAAGTCCCACGTACCACAGGCTATGTGTCGAGCTCCACCTTCTCGGTGTGGTTTGGTAATTGTACTCTTATTGTACCTCTTGTTTACAGGCAAACAATGAGTATTTCAATGTTTACAACAAATAATTGCAGGCACCATTAAAATACTATACCGTATTCTCGGACTCATTGAAATGACTCATCCTAGTGACGGAATGCTGAGATGAACCAAGTGAGGCAGTGCTGCCTGTACACCATCCAGCATGTTTTTACGCTGCATTTAGCGCCAGTGCAGAATGTCAAAGTGGAGCCGCGTTGAGCCATTTTATGCCTTCAAGTATGGTCATGCACTTGCTCTCATGTTTCCATTTGTCAGTCATTACTGCTGATCATTCCCTCAAAAGTTTGTATTCATGTCACAATTGTCTAGGCACAACAGCACAATGTCAGCTGGACAGTGAAAAACAGTACAAGAAAATTGTCATTTAATTAGGAGTGAAATTACACTGAGCAGCCACAAACAGTTGCCCCATTTGATGACCAAAATGGGAAACTGCATCAAATATTGTTTTACATAATAGCTGATAATGTGCAGTTTATATATACTGTAGTTACACCTCGCAGTGGTGTTTAAGTGTACACGACTGAAGAGAAAGATGTTCGTAATATTTTGGTTACCTCATTTGACTACACAATAGGGCTTAATTAAAAAACACCTATTAGAGTGCATTGCAAGTTACACCCACAGCATCAACCAGTAAATTAGCACCTCTTTGAGAGTATCAATAAGAATGAGCTTTTTGATTGGCAGAAAATACATTAGGCTACAATAATTTATTTTATTAAGTCAAGGATTTTTCGTTTGTGTTTTTTTTTGTGTGTGTATCTCACTCTTGGTCAGGTTTAAAAGTCACAACAGAACACAATCACGTCCATTTCTGTTCTAACAAAAACTAACGCTTCACCAAAACCATCATTAAAAGGAACCGGATTCCTAAATGTGTCTTTCTGCACATTATTCCATCGTTAACTAAACAGAAGGTTCTGAAATGAATATCGTACAATTTTTGCGTAGAAAATGCCTCAAAAAAGTGTTTTTTTTTCCTTCTTCTTCTTCTTCTGTGAAACCTACCTCACTCATGGCTGCTTAGTGTGCGTGGGTCGAGTTATTAGCGTCCCCCGATGCCTCCAACTAAGAATCCTCTTTTAAGGTCTCCTCTCTCAGAGATGTTGGCTTTTATACGGGACGCGTAGCTTTTTTTTCCCCCCTCTCCTCCTCACGTCAATCCACAGGTCCGATAAGTGAGTCTCTAGCGCCACGCTGTGGACCAACCGTCAATTACATGTCTCGTGCTTTGCCGTCAGGCAAATTCAGTGTTTTCGAATGGCAAAAATAATTTTACGCCATGCCTATGCAACCTGGTTGTTTCCATAACAGTTTGGGCAAGCTACTTACTTAATAAATGACTTAATAAAAATCACTACATTGAAGCGACCTATCAGAGAAATTCAGCAAGCTATAATAAATCGAGAAAAGCAGTTGTCATCGTCGTCCACCGGGGATGAAAAAGCGTCTTAAATGGACCTCGTTAGTTAACCATATTTAGAACGTACACAGCCAAAATACCGGTAACTTATTTTACCCTAAATGTCTATCCAGACCACCGAACAAGAGAACCCAAAAAATGGTAGGCAGATATTAACGGGACACATACAGTATAGAGACAGACAGGGTGACCTTAGAGATTAGAAGAAAACAAAATGACGCTTTAAGCCTCTCGATGTCAATGGTTATGAATAAAAAATAGTTTTCAGGGTCCTTTCGCTCATGGGCCTTCAAGAAACCTGACCAATTCATCCACCCCTGTCTCCATTAGTGGTTAATAATGTAGAGTGAAATAAAAACATGCATACTGTCATTTTATGGAGTTATATTTCAAGAGTAAATACAAAAATAATGTCATTATTATTTTCCAAATACACACAGTGAGAGTCCTGTAAAAGCCAACAGAAGAGCCGGACGTTTGTTTGTTTCGGTCTTTGGGGTTCAGGGTACTCAGTCTTTTTACACAGTCGTCGCATGTCTGTGTTTTCTAAAGCCTTCATCCGCAATGCTGTAGACATTTCCATTTTCTGTGCTGTTATAAACAGCATCAGGCATCTAAAAAAAACAGAGGCACAGATCACATAAGAGAAACGTCACATTACTGAAGGATCTTAGCATCATGTGTAAAAATCATTAAGAAAAACAATTTGACAGCCAGTTCCACTCTGCTCTCCAAACAAACGCCCAAAGGATATTACGTATAACGTATAATATGTTTGTTTAATGAAATAAATACTTCCATTTTTAATTTCATACTCCACAAACCAAATTGAATTCCATTCTGATTTGCCCTGTGAGGTGTGGTACGGACTATTTTGATTTAAATTGCAAATTTGATTTCATCCTAACCTGCTTACGAGTCTCCGCATAAGCATGCCTAGTGATTAACTTTGTGTTGAATTCATATCGGACATTTGCCAACAGCTGTTTTACTTGAAGTCATGATTTACATATACCCCTATTTTCTGATATGTTAAGGATCAAAATGATAACTGAATCATAAATCGAATGTCCATTTTTTTGTGCTGTCAATTTGAAGCAATGTCAACTGTTTTGCAATCATTTTGGGATAGAAATGTAACAATCGACGGATGAATCAATTACGATTTTAACATTTTACATCAAATCCATGTGATTGTGAGCAGAGTTAGTAGCTTAAAGTCCTAATTGGAACACCCTGAATATAAATACTGTTTGCTGTTACGTTCACAACATTGTGAAGCTGTTCACCTGAAATTCAAATATTAACTCATTGCAGTGGTTGAGATTTTTGAAAAGTTGTATCCAAACTGTCACGTTACGAGGTGGTGGTGGACCCCAAAAAGCAGGCAAGAGGGAGGAGCAGGATGTACTTGAAGTGTATTGATAAAACACAGAAAACTAAATCCAAAACAAACAAAATGGTAACAACAAAACGAATCCAAAGTAACAAACAAAAACCATGGCAGAAGCCAAAACAAAGCCATGACCGAAACATGACTGAGAACAACCATGACAGTAGCAAACAAACAGCCACAATGACCCAACACTGAGTGGTACTAATCACATAACGACCAACAGGTGTGCAGCTGCAGGGAGAACCCTACAGTGCCACCTGTTGGTCACAAACAGAATCATGACGCAAACGCAGTTTCGGGAGATTTGCTCGCCGCAATGCTGCAGCAAGTGTGCGGCAATTATCTACCCACTGCTTTACACAAGCATTTTTTTTTCTCCATCAGCTCTATTGCAAAACAAACATACCTACCTCAAAAGAATTGGAGCGAGTTGAAGCACCGTCTGTCAAGTCACTTGGAGTGACACCTGCAAACCAGTGGAGGGAGGGAAGTTAGTTGTCGATGTGTTTGAATTGTGTCACGCAATGACAAATATTACATTTGAAGTTACTGTTACTTTTGATGATGATGATGATGATGATATACATAACAATCATGTGTGTAAAAAGTTTGGGTGGGTTGTTGTGTAATCCCCAGCCTTACTTTTTTGACCATCTGTCACATAACCTGCATTGACTTGACCTTGTTTCTGTCCAGGTGGTCTCAGTCCGCTCAACTGGCTCTGTGTCCTCAATCTTTTACTAGACACAGAAATGGGAGAAGATATGTCACTACGGTAATTATGCAACTACATAATGCGCACTGAAATCATCACAGCAAGGATCATCAGGATTCTTGTCACATATTTGAAGAAAAACACAAAAAAAGAATAGAAGAAATAGAGTTTTCAGAATGGGGTAGATTTGGGGTACACACAAAGGAGCTATTCTAAGATGGAGACATCGGAATGCACGACAGCAGTACTGGAAACAATGAAGCAAGCAAAAAAAGTAAATGATTGTAAAAAAAATGTTTTGTTTTTAATCTTGGTGGACCTTTAAGATTTATATTTAAGGATCTGTGGTATAGAAGTAATTCATCTACTGTACAGTCGTGGTAGATTGGCTCCTTACATCATTTCACCTTGGTAGTTGGGTTCTGCAATGAAATAGCAATATTATTTGTATCATGTTCTTATACTGAATATTTCATGATGATCAAGTGCAGGTTTTATCATTGCCTAATTTGTGGGAAAACTATACAGTTACAGTATTGTGATCGGCAACTAAGCAAAGCGGATTTTCAAACATATTTGGCTTTTTGGAATACCTTTTTCTCTCCTGCGTTTGTAGCAAAAGACCATCCCATAGATGAGTAAAAATAGCAGAGCCAAACCTCCAAAAGAGCAAACCACAGCTATCAGGACGGTCCAGTCTGGAGGCTTTGGCACTGTCAAAGCAAATGAATGAACACTCAAACAGACTTACGGCGATGAGGTTATTATTTTAAAAAGAAAGGAAAATGTGTTGATGTGGCATACACCAGTCACAATAAATACAGTAGCTCACAAAAATTTCATGTCAACAATTTCCATTATCATTTATTATACATTCCTTAGGGCAGGGGTCCCCAACCGCCGGTCCGCGGACTGGCACTGGTCCGCGGGGCATTTGGTACCGGGCCGCACAATAACAACTTACATTAATTCCGTTTTATTTATTTTGGAATACGAAAGTTATTTTATTTTGAAAAATTACCCGATTCTCCGTTACATCCGTCTGTGTCACTCTTGACGCACGTCAAACCACGCTTCTCGGTCACGTGACTGATTACGCTAAAAACAAAACGCCGGAGCTTGCTAAATGAGTACAATACACTGCTGGAAATTGCAAATGACGGTGGCCTTAAAGGTACGTTCGAGACAACAACTCTGCTGGTGTTCTGGATTCAAGTTATGGCTGAATACTCTGAGAGCCACAATAGCACTGTTGCTACTTCCGACATGCTACCTGTGTGAGGCGGGGGTTTTGTGCAGCAACGGCGACTAAAACAAAATTACGAAGTAGACTCGACATAAAGCACACACTTCAGGTGTCATTGTCTCCTGTAGATGGGACCGCCCGGTTGCAGAAAATTAAGCTCGCACCGATTCAGCATTGTGGTGAGTTGACATTTTCATGCACTTTGAATTTGCATTGTATCGTATTTTGAAGGCATTAAACATTACCATAGAGATCAGAGTGTTGCGGCCACATTAGACGCTCCTCGTGTTTATTATTATCTCTCGAAAACACAACAGTGTTCATACAGCTCTTACCATATTATTTTGTCGTATTTATTTTATTTTAGTTATTATTTTTTTTATTATTATTATCCGCCACACCTTAAATGCCGGTCCGTGAAAATATTGTCTGACATAAACTGGTTCATGGGGCAAAAAAGGTTGGGGACCCCTGCCTTAGGGTAGCTGGAGACACACTTGGCTACTCCATCCCCTTTCCTCAGCAAGCGGTGTGTTAGCTTGGAGATATGTTGAGCTTTATCATTACAGTATGTTATGTAGACCAGCTCCTAAAGGGATTTGACCCAGCTCAATGAATCTTCCCAGTGTCGGTAGCCTGAGACTGTGACGCAACCATCACCGTGCTTGACTGTAGGCAAGACACAATTATTTCGGTGTTCCTCACCAGGGTGAAGCCACAAATGCTGGACAGATCTGGGCCAAACAAGTACTGTATACCTGTTCCACAGGCATGAAAGTTCATGCTTGTGCTGAATGACATGGATACGTATCATTACGGGTGTCCTTGCTTGCGTTGCTAGCTATTTAGATAATACCGTATTTTCCGCACTACAAGGCGCACCTAAAAAGTATTCTATTGTCTCAAAAGCTGACAATATTCAGATTTCTTGGACGTAGTATTTTAAACGCTTAAGCGGTTTGTTACAGCTGCAGCGGTTGTGAAGGATCCATCTAAATAAAGCTGTGTTGAATTGTATTGTATTCCCTTTAGCGTAGCCAGTCACGTCGGCTTCAGTGCAGGGTACCGGGTCGATCCCAGCTCCGGCCTCCCTGTGTGGAATGTTCCCCCGGGCTTGCGTGGGTTTTCTCCGGGTGCTCCGGTTTCCTCCCAATTCCAAAAACATGTTGAAAGAGCCGTCTCTGTGTGCCCTGCGATATTGGACAAAAAAAACCAAAAAAAAATGGATGGATGGATGGATGGATGGATGGATTCCCTTTAGCGTAGCTCAGTCTAGTGCAGGGGTCGGCAACCCAAAATGTTGAAAGAGCCACAAAAAAAACAAATATGTCTGAAGCCGCCTTCTATAAAACTTATAATGATACATGCTGTATGTATGAAGGAGACTGGACTGTCTCAGAATTGTTTATGTTATTCATTCCTTTGTTGTGTGTTCACAAAAGCCCCCATAAAATTTATTTTGTAATTTCCTCACTTGATTTTTCGTTTTGGTGCATTGTTTTCGCTTTTCTTAGTGTCAGTGAAGTGATCATGAATTTCCGTTTTTCGGAGGCTGCCTTTGAACGCCTCTCGAGTCGAACAAGAAGAGAGAAGGCACGGAGTCGGACGCAGACGTGTCTGTGTTTGTCGAGACTGTTAAAAGCATAAATAAAGTGTACGTTTTAAAAAAAACAACACCAGAGCTCTCCTTTTTCGGAGCCGCAACATGTATCTATATCTATTCGAGCTATATTAGCCTACTATCAAAATCTTTTTCCATTTTCAAACATTTTTTATAAAGCTCCAGGGAGCCACTAGATGTCGCTAAAGAGCCGCATGCGGCTCTGGAGTTGCGTGTTGCCGACCCCCGGTCTAGTGGATGCATAACGCAGCCGCAGCCGAGGGGCTAAATAAATAAAGCTGTATTGTATTGTATTTCCTTTAGCGTAGCTCCATCTAGTGGATGCATTACACAACCGCAATGGGCGTTCTCACATTGTTAAAGTCTGCAACTGTCATAGGAAGTGGACTCGCACTGTTTCCATGTACAGTCAAACCTCGGTTTTCGGACGTCTCGGTTCTCGTACAATTCGGTTTTCGAACTAAAATTTTGAGTTTTTTATGCCTCGGATGACGAACAAATTTCGGTTCTCGGACTAACTGAGCGCACTTGAATGCGTCACTTCACTCCTCTCGGCTTCGCTACCTCGTCTAGCAACGCTCCCTCGTGTCGCGGCGCTCCCTTGTGTCTCGTCGCTACACAGCGACCATTGTGAGCAGATGTTTTTGTATTGTTCAATAAAAAAAGCAGACGTGTTTGGTGAGACGCCTTGTAGGAAATCCCCCTCTTTTCATAATGGTTTGCCCTGGCAGCACGGGGGAGGAGGGGGCGTTTTGTTTGCATTTTTCAATGCCCGCAACCACTAGGTGGAGCAGACGAGTTTTTTTTAAAAAAGCAGACGTGTTTTGGTGAGAACTACGTAATATTGGACTGTTATTTTTGCATCGTGTATCAGCCCCTGGCACCAAAGAAAGCAAGTGGAAGTGGTGAACCTGGTGAAGAAAGAGGAAATATGTGCAAAACTCGCCAAAATATAGTCAGGTGTGCTCCACGGTGCCGAAATGCCCCGCCTAATTAGAGAGAGAGAGATGTTCCTTCAATTTTTATGTTACTATGCATCTCCCATTACAACAGTTTATGGTGTGAAATTTAAAAAAAAAGTAAAAAAAAGTGGTTTTCTTGACTTGGAACGGATTAAAACATTTTACATTGATTTCAATGGGAAACATGGAACAATTCGGTTTCCGAACAGTCTTCTGGAACGGATTAAGTACGAAAACCGAGGTTTGACTGTACTAATTCTGTTCAGGGTCATAAGTTAATGTAAGCACATCCCAACTGATGTAATAAAACATTTAAGCCTTGTGGAAGATTTTCTTACCAACCACTAGTTGGACCGAGCTGGATAGTGGCTTTGCTAGTGGCGGTAGCATCGCCAAACACTCCACGGTCGAATTTTTGACAGCTTTAAACTTCAGGACACTGGAGGAGTTGAAGGAATCTCCGTGAGCTACGTGAGTACTGTTGTACAGGCTGCTATCGACGGCGCCACCGTTCAGGTTCCAGCTGACAACAGGACTCGGGAACCAAGCTGAAGTCAGACAGTTGAAGTCCACCTCTTCGTCCTGGGTCACCTTCCTATCACCTTCCTTGATCTGGACTGTACCACTCTCTAATTGACAGGAACAGAAGAGAATAAAAAACATTTTGGCCCCATTCACTCGACAAAGGTACAGTATGTCCTCTGGTCTTTAGCGGCCTATGTCTTCTTATAAATATTCAAGAACAGTCCTTACGATATTTGAATGAATTGAAATAGATATTCTGATTTCTGTTCAAGAGTTGTAGAACATGATACAATTTCTTTCTTTCTTTCTTTCTTTCTTTCTTTCTTTCTTTCTTTCTTTCTTTCTTTCTTTCTTTCTTTCTTTATTTATGTAGATCGCTGAGCCACTTACACATTCAATGAAGAGGATATAGAGTTAGCCAGAGGTGGGGGGCCTCGAGCCAAGTCTTGACTCGAGTCAGACCTAAGGCGGCAATTTTGGAACTTGCGACTTGCTTGGCTAAAACTTATAAATGATTAGACTTGGCTTCGACTTGAAACACTTGACCTGACAGGTCTTTCCTGTTTACAGCTTGCAATCAACAATTTCAAAATACTTTGCCATTTGCTTTGTTTTTAAAAGACAATTATTTTTATAATACATTGTTCAATTTAAACCAATCTGCCTACGATCTAAACAAACCAAATTACAAACTAGACAAATGTTGGCATATGCCGAGGTAATATGCATATGCCAAAATGTGTCTAGTTCTCTTGGAATCGGTCTCCAATTGTGCATGTTATGAATGCTAACATTCAGGTCTTAACAATGGGAGGGAAAAAATGTGAAGAGAAACCGTGACACAATTAAGTTTCGAAGTATCTGGACAGTTTTATACACCACCAGAATAGACTTTGAAGAGTGAATTAAAATGTAAGATGTTTTGCCCCGATAAATAAATAAATAAATACTAATAATAATAATAAATATATATGACTTTTACCATTTGAGAATTGCAGCAATCATATGCAAGGTACTTTGATTGCTGAAGGTCTTTAGACAAAAGTATACACAGCCAAATGATTTTCACCAAACCAATAAACAATTTATCCTTTTTAGTCAATGAATACAAAAACGATTGACTGAAAGCATGATCAATTTGGTTGCGATGACGTAATGACTTGGTCATGGAGAAATCTTGCTTTTTTTTTTTGCCTTCCAAAAGGCTTGAGCTGCTTTTGCAGTATGCAGTATTTCTAATAACACTCTCGTGCGTCGATTGTCCAAATACATTTTGAGCCCCTGTATTTTGCATAGTAGCATAGGGCATGTTTTTGCGTCGAAACTGAAGTTACTTTATATTAACCCTTTCATGCACCCTGTAACCTGATAACATGATAAGATGTCCACTGTGGTAACCGCTGTCCCTGAAAGGGTTAAATCCACTAGGGTGGTCAAGCTGACAAACAACAAAAATCTCAAAATACGTCATGCATATGGACAGTTAATTTGCCTCCAAAGTGAATTTGAAGTGATATGCAGATGGTAGATGTTCGAGAATCTACAGTACCTTGTACATGGAGCTGTGCTGACTTGGAGCCGTAGTCTCCCTGCACCGTGCAGATGACCGGCCCAGCCTCGCTACGGGAGGCGTTGTGGATGTTGAACACCACGCAGCTGGTGACCTCGGCGGAGCAGAAGGAGGCAGAAAACTGCTCCGAGGACGAAGATATGTGACCAATTCTCGGAACGGTGAGGACCAGAAAACCTCGGACATTCCATGTCATGACTTCCCACATTCCCTGCACCGTGGCACTGAATCGAGCATCTGAGCCTTTTAGAACAGTAGACTCGAGAGGCTCCACTTGGAACTGGCCCATCACTGAAGAAACAATGACAACTGGTGAAACCGGGAGCAATAAATTAGCTGAAGAGTTCAGGAAACAAAATACGATACTGCAACGGGATACTTAGCATCTCTTAGATGTATCTAACCTACATAATACTGTATATAATAATACAATTTGTGCGGTGATTAGGTTTCATCACGTTAAAAAAAATGACCAACTCGATTACTGATTGTTGTTTTTGACATCTAGGTAACATGTTTTATGTATTAAATTTACTGAAAGTTAATTCAAAGTAAAAAATAAAAAAAAAAATACAGTAAGAAAGGTGAGAGTGAGAAAGTGATAGATAAACTTTGGCTGAACTTTCCATTGCTCAAAGCAATCAAAATGAACGCATGACAGCTCTGTTGAAGTTATTGCTTGGGACATGTTTGTCCAAGGTATGTCAATACGGCGCATTGCGTGTGTGTGTCTGTGCGTGCGTGCGTGCGTGTGTGTGTGTGTGCGCAGGCATTTTTTTTCCCCGAACCGAAACTTAAACCGTCTATTAAATATCAGGACCATTAGAATTGATGGAATGTTTTTTTTGTTTGTGTGTGTGTGTGTGTGTGTGTGTTCGTTTTGACTTGTTGTGGCACGATGATCAACTGGTTAGCGTGCTAGCCTAACAGTGCAGAGGTGCCTTCCTGTGTAAAGTTTGCATGTTCTCCTTGTGCCTCTCCGGTTCCCTCCCACATTCCAAAAATGTGCCTGGCAGGCTGATTGAACACTCTAAATTGTCCATAAGTGTGATTGTGTATACCAGGGGTGTCCAAAGCCGGTCCTGGAGGGCCGCTGTCTTGCCTGTTTACCAGCGCTCCCAGGAGCAACACACCTGATTCACATCATCAGGATTGTTCTAATGCTGCTCCACAGCTGGTTGATGAGCTGATCAGGTGTGTTACAGCTGGGAGAGCTGGAAAACAGGCAGGACAGCGGCCCTCCAGGACCGACTTTGGACACCCCTGGTGTATACGAATGGTTGTTTGTCTCTGCGTGCCCTGTGATTGGCTGGCAACCAATTCAGGGTGTCCCCGCCTACGACCCGAAAGACAGCTGGGATAGGCTACAGCACGCACCGCGACCCTTGTGGAGGATAAGCGGATCCGAAAATGGATGGATTTGGGTTGTTTATTCTACTCTTATGCCATAAGAATGTGTAAAAGAAATGTGTACTCAAAGTGACCCCTGATTTTCAAACAATCCTCGTGGGCAACACGGTTGTCATGTTATCATACTTGAACACTGTTCAAAGGTAACAAATTACAGTTCTGGATAAAAGAGCTGCAGAAACCTGTTTGACCAGGTGTCTTTTTGATAAAGTGTAATCACATTGCTTATGGAGTGTAAGCTAGGTTTGAGTACTGCAGGCGTTATTTGATTAATTAAATAATAAATGCAGTAATCATTAAATGTAGAACACTAGTGTCAAACTCAAGGTTGCCCAGGCACTTTATTTGGTCCACTAAGCAAAGAAATTGTCTCTGTAAATGTTTTCTTTATTTTAACAGATTTACAAGGAGTATTGATTTGTACGGTCGCAGAATCAAATCAAGCCCAGCTGGTGAATAGCGAAAATCCATGAGTAATTGATGCTCTCCCAAGAAGTACAGTACAGTATTATGATTGCCCAATGATGGCGGGAAAACACTACAGGAAGCTCTTGAACTGACTTCAACATAAGTTCCTTGGCACCACCATGCCGAAAGATGCTGCCAAAGCAATACTTTTAACATTAGACATTGAACTTTGGCCTGAGAACAAAGCAGTGAGTTTTTCATGGAATAAAAGATAAGTTCCAAAAAAAACAAAACAAAAATATCTGAATATGTGAATTAACGAGTAGGGGATTGTGAGTATGTGGGGTTACACATATTTGCATATACAGTCAAATCTCGGTTTTCGTCCATAATCCGTTCCAGAAGGCTGTTCGAAAACCGAAATTGTTCGAAAAACGAAACCATGCTCTTTTTAAAATAAAAATGTTAACTGAACACGTCTGCTCACAATGGAAAGCAACACGAGGAAGCGTCACTTCCTCGTGTAAGGAAGGCGAGAGGAGTCAAGTGGTGCATTCAAGTGCGCTCAGTTTGTTCGAGAACCGAAATTGTTCGTCATCCGAGGCATAAAAAAAACTCAAAATTTTTGGTCGAAAACCGAATTGGACGAGAACCAAGACGTTCGAAAATCGAGGTTTGACTGTAACTGTTTGAATATGCTTTAATTATTTAATTTAGGTCATTTTCATGGTAATAAGGACCTCTGTTACATTGTCGCCCATGACAAAAAAAAGGATCTTAACCCTTTCATGCACCCTATTGTCAAACTCATTTTTGTCGCGGGCCACATTGTAGTTACGGTTTGCCTTGGAGGGCCGTTATGAATTTTGGGCCACCATAAAAATGTTTAATCGCCTCCACATATTACATACACAGCGCACAAAAAAAATTGATGAATAACTAGTTTTAAAATTAGAAGTCAAAAATAATGACTGTTATTGTGGAAATTTGAAATTTTGGTTCAGACTTTAGCAAGAATCCTAGAACTTGACATGCTTAATTTGCATTTGCGGGCCACATAAAATGATGTGACGGGCCAGATCTGGCCCCGGCGCCTTGAATTTGACACCTTGTGCTGTAACCTGATAACATGATAAGCTGTCCACTGTAGTAACCGCTGTCCCTGAAAGAAATATGATATTTTATGCTCTTGATGATTCTGCGGGTACCGCAGCTTCATCCCACATCAAAAAACGTGCACCTTCATAAATGTGAAAATTAGTGTGAATCGTTCTTTGTTATTATGTTCCCTGCGATGAGCTGGTGACCAATGCAGTTTGCTCCCTGCCACAACCATATGCTTAAAGGCGGGTATCCTATCCTATCCTGTACAGGAAATGGATGGGTACTGTAAATAGATGGAATTTTGTGAGGTAGTACTGTAAACAGTTACTCCGCTGCCCAACTGTTTTCAAATTTCACAAAATTGCATCAAATAATTGCCCTCAAACATACCTCCAGTTGCACACAGTATTAGCCAGATGCACAAATCGACGTCCATTTTTTATTCAACCTGAAAGATGCCAATAGAAATAATGTGAATGATTATCGGGAATTACACTATAATTTGAAGTATAAAATAGCACAGTGACAGTTTGAGAAAAAAAAACACTCCCCTTGTTTTTTTGTTGTTGTTTTTTTTACTGTCTTAAAGTATTTTGATCCAAATTGTAAAATGAACATTTTGTTTTTTTCAGGTGATAAACCTGCTTGAACTGGAATTCATTGCGTACACATAACATCTACTGTTGGTTACATAAATGATCTCTTTAGAGCTACAAAAATGAAGCCCCAAATTATTCTGAATGTGCTTTAGTTGAATGGGTGGGTATCTTCAATGACAATGTTGCATGTAAATTCTCAAATAAAATGTTCCGAATGATCATCATGCCGTTAAAAAGTTACCAGTATCATTTAGGATGGCAGTACTTCATTGTAGAGTAACAACTTGTCCTAATGTCTGAAAACATTCGTGAGTTTTGTCTCTGACAAAATTTCCATCAAGAAGATACCCACTCCTTGAAGAGATTTAAAAATTTTAAAAATATATTTTTGGTCTTTTAACTGCACCCTGTATCTCCAATGAACACTTACCTTGTAACCCGTCCTTCTGGAGTGTGTCATGAAGCTAAGCTTCATTTCCGGAAACACCGGCAGGTGAGCTTGCAGCTACAGATCTTTCTGCTGGGTCCAAGGGTCAGTGGCCATTGAAACCAAGCCCTTATTTCTCCATAGTGAGTGCAAACTACTAAAGTGCTCTGCTGCCGTCAGACTGTGGGTGTGAGGATGGCATTTCAGAAAAGGCAGGCGAGGTCACATGCTCTACCATGAGCCTGATTCGATACTCTGAGTCAATTGAGGTACATAACTCAATGCAGTGACCGTCGATTAACTAAATTTAACTAACCATGTAACTGTGCTTCAAAAGTTGATGACGTGTTGTTAAATTAACCGACACTGCTGTGTACAACAAACATTGGTTAACGTAAGTATCACCGGAGTACATGGTGACTGCGGAATATACAGTAATGCCCTATGCTGTTGGGATTGTATTATATTTGAACAGTTTCATGCACCCTGTAACCTGATAACATGATAAGCGGTCCACTGGAGTAACCGCTGTCCCTGAAAGGGTTAATTAATTCTTTTTATTTTTTGTTGCTTTTCTCACTTGTGTAGAATGGCACTGCATCATCAAAGATTGTTTCTAACACATCTGTAGTAACCTGCACAGTATCTGATATGGTTTTTTTTTGTTTTTATTGGTATCAAAATGGATGCATGATTTTCACTTCGACCAGACAGTTCTGAAATTGGGGGTTAGAATAAAGTGTAGTCTTCATGTCTAGTGGTTTCATGTTCTGTGTGTGCTTGTTACCCGAGGTTCTACAAGCTTTTGTTTTTTCAGCAAATGCCTTGTTAAAAATGAACTGAATAGTGTTCATATTTGGTTTGGATGTCACTTTTTTCCCATGACTCCTCATTTCAATTTCAAATAAAATCTGTTGTGTTTTTTATCGATAGATAGATAGATAGATAGATAGATAGATAGATAGATAGATAGATAGATAGATAGATAGATAGATAGATAGATAGATAGATAGATAGATAGATAGATAGATTATATCGTTGCGGTGCATTATGGGAATTGTATAAGTCCTCTTTACAGGCACTTAAACCAAAGGCAACTTTGCCAAAAACGCCTATGGAAAGGTGCAACCGAAGTAAATTTGTAGCTGTTCTTGAACCATTTGGAGTATCAGCATAGTTTCGGCCTCTTTTTGAAATATTCAAAATGCTATCATTATGAATATTTCTCCCATACAGTAAGAATCTGTATAAATGCTCCTGTCACTGAACTATGGATGTTGGAAAACAGAAGAAAAAAAATGCAAATCTTGTGTTCGTCTAATTTCTTTTCACAAAATCTGCCTTGAAATGGATTTCGAATGTTGATTAGGACTTGAAACCCCTTCAGGATCAAAGCTTGAGGTCTCCCCAAGTTCCGGTTCAAATTCGACAATTGTAACATGTAGGGTACCATTCAAATCTCCAGAAACTCAGCTTTTAAAAGATGTATAACATGTTCACACATGTATTCAGGTGACGACGTGCATCAGCGATTTGTTTTGACAGATGACGGAGGGCCCTTCGGTGTACCCTCCTAACTTTAAGGGTTTAATAAAAGACATCTAAAATTAGCTTGTGGACGTGACACAATTGGGTGTAGGCTTCGTATTTGGCGCCCAGGACTTGTGTTTCACACACCAGTTTAAGGTGTCCTCATTATGAGGCGTCTTAAATCTTCTCATGGCCGAGACACAAATTTTGCTATACTCAATATTCACCCCTAGAGGTCGCTGTCGGCCAATAGTGTACGTATAACAGTCTTCATAACGTGTGTCCCGTATTCTGTAAACGCGTGTGGAAATGTATTACACGTTTATTTGATTTCAACACAGCGGAAGCTAAATCATTTAATATTTTTCATATTATTTCGGAATTTATTCTGGGTTTTTTTCAATGTAAAACAGTTTAATAAAGTTAACCTAAGAACCATTTTCCTCGCCTTTTGAGAAGCACCTCACATACGTTATTGAGATCATATATGTGCCAAATGGCTTTTTTACTGTACATATTATTGGGTCCCCTGGCCCTCATTCGTGATTTCATGAAATGTGTATTGTGAGCTGGAATGTCTCCAGGCACAGTGAATATCATAATGGCAGAGGCAGGTAGACATCTATGAAAATAGTGGGGGAGGTTCAGTCAGCTACTGTATACATGTGGCCTCAGAATTGCTGCAAATCTTGGCACCAGAGCCACCATGTCAGAGATCATCCGTCATAGTTTCATCATTTTGTGCTCATCCACACATTGTATTGCATGACTTTTTCGATGACTTCATCTCCTATTAGTTCCAGCTAATCGGCCCCCTTGTCTGAGAGAAGATAGATCATAATTAAATAGTTTATTTTCAAAAAAATGCACGCCTTAAAAGATCGCTTTGATGTGGGATTATTTTTTTGTCATGTCAGCTGTTGGTTAATCAATGGTTAAAGCCGACTAAGGTTTATTGTTACTGAGCTTATTAGACTGTGTTACCACTATGGCAAGACTCCACCGTCTATCACACGTAAATTACTGCATGCGCTCCGCCAAGGCACATTCCTGTGACTGCTGAATGGGCATATAGAAAGTTTTTGTTTTTTTTGCATGTTTTAAAAATATATTTATGACAATATACAAAGAGGTGTGAGGAGCACAATCTAAGTTAGAGAATGAAGAAGGTAATTGTCCTACAGAATAACTAAACTCTTTTTAATTCCACAGGCAATTTATTCACACTAACATGAGATGGAAATATATTCCAATTAATTGTGTGTGTTGATTATACATTAGCACTGAAGATCCATACTGCCCATCTGTGTTCATGAAATCTGGATCCCATCACACGTAAATGGGTGTAATCTGGCTTTATCCGTTGCCCCAGATGGGAAGGTCACCGTTTACCTTATGGAGAAATCCACTTAGATGGAGAGAGAAAGAGGGAAGGAGGGACAGAAAGAGTAGACAGTGTCTTTTCTTAACATCCATCTGATCCATTCACAGGCATCTGTTTACACTCTTTGTAACTCCGTAACCAGCCCCAAAATAGAGGGGAAATATGTATCAAATAATAAGTACGTTGGCTCCAGCATGTCTTTGTTAGAAAGCCTATTGAACAAGACAAGGATTTTTTTTAAAACCAATATATTTTGACCTACTGTACAGTGGCTTAAAGTTACTTTGAATTTGTGGACCTTTCATTTGTTTCAGTCCAATGAGATGCAATGCAAGCTTGACAGGCATCCCATTAAAAAAAAAAAAAAGGGGGGGGGGGACGTGATCATGATTTAAAGTATGCGAGGGGCAGAGAGAATTATATTTTCTTTCTGCAGCACCAATTTGGAAGGCCCCAAAGTGCCATTTTCCCCTGACAGATTTACACCCCAAAGGTTTTTGACACTGATGGCCTAATTTAAAGGCGAAGTTTGCAATTTTCTGAACAAATCATTTTTTGCATGACTTAAGAGGTGTAAATCATTTGTTCATTTTATTGCATTGACCTGTTACCTTGTTACCCCAGAAAAGCACCTCATTCATCATGGGCTGTTACGATAATACTAAATGTTGTCCGTTTTAAGTTTATATTTTGCGATGGGGGATGTGCTCTTGATGTGTATGGCCGTGTGCACGCGACAAATGATTGACACGAATGTTTTTTCGAGATAAAAGCCATCATTCCTTCGATTTTTTATTATTTTTTACTTTGAATTGGAAGGTCAAATTTGAGATAGTGCTGTACGATAGTCGGGAATTCAATGACCATGAGCGAGCAGGCTCATATTTGGATATCTGATTTGTGGGAAACAATGTTTCCATTTAAGTTTGTAAGTTTCATTTGTGGATTTAACCCTTTCATGCACCCTGTAACCTGACAACATGATAAATTGTAAACTGTGGTAACCGCTGGGCGGCCCGGTAGTCCAGTGGTTAGCACGTCGGCTTCACAGTGCAGAGGTACCGGGTTCGAATCCAGCTCCGGCCTCCCTGTGTGGAGTTTGCATGTTCTCCCCGGGCCTGCGTGGGTTTTCTCCGGGTGCTCCGGTTTCCTCCCACGTTCCAAAAACATGCATGGCAGGCTGATTGTGCACTCTAGATTGTCCCTAGGTGTGAGTGTGAGCGTGGATGGTTGTTCGTCTCTGTGTGCCCTGCGATTGGCTGGCAACCAATTCAGGGTGTCCCCCGCCTACTGTCCGAAGACAGCTGGGATAGGCTCCGGCACCCCCCGCGACCCTAGTGAGGATTAAGCGGTTCAGAAAATGGATGGATGGATGGGTAACCGCTGTCCCTGAAAGGGCCACTTCAGCTGCCTAAATGCAGTATGGCACACTCTCGTGTCTAATGCTGAAATTGTCATTCTAATCTGAATGTTTACTGTGGTTCTCTCTATTGCCCTCTAGTGGTTAAGTAAAAGTAACTACAGTATTCTAATGCACTGATTTTGTAAAAGTGTAAATCAAGCAGGGCTCTCCCTAGTGGTTAAACTTCATTCAGAAGGGCCTAAATCAAGGATGCTGAACTCTTTTAGAATTGCAAATATTCATGCCAATCATTAATCCATCCATCCATCCATCCATTTTCCGAACCGCTTGATCCTCACTAGGGTCGCGGGGGGTGCTGGAGCCTATCCCAGCAGTCTTCGGGCAGTAGGCGGGGGACACCCTGAATTGGTTGCCAGCCAATCGCAGGGCACACAGAGACGAACAACCATCCACGCCCACACTCACACCTAGGGACAATTTAGAGTGCCCAACGAGCCTGCCATGCATGTTTTTGGAATGTGGGAGGAAACCGGAGCACCCACCCAGAAAACCCACGCAAGCCCGGGGAGAACATGCAAACTCCACACAGGGAGGCCGGAGCTGGGATCGAACCTGGTACCTCTGCACTGTGAAGCCGACGTGCTAACCACTGGACTACCGGGCCGCCCAATCATTAATCCATTTGTCAAATCAATAGTCATGGAACTCAATTCATTTAAACGTATGCCTTTGATTGCATCATGACACATGGTGTCTCTACATCATAAGTGCTCATTTCCACCACACAGTTCTTTTAATTTTGCGACATGTCGCCGCTCCACGTGACAGTTACAAGCGTCGTCACGTCATGAATTAGACTTGTATCTCATTGCACCACTGTACAGTGCAGTACAAAACCTAACTTAGAGCTTGAACTGAAGCCTGTCGCCTCACTCGCTGACAGCATAAGGAAAAAGTGGGCAAGGACGGCAAATGGCACCAGCTGTGATGGAAGGGCTGACAGTCACGCACCTCAACAACAGCGTTGTTATTTGAAACCGACATGTCTCCCCTCCATCTCCAATTCCCCCTTCATACCCACCAACCATCACCACCTCAGCTCTGTCCGTTCACTTTTCCTCGACAACATTGTTTTGTTTTTTTAACCCCCATGCAGTAATTATCCCAAAATTGGACACTTTGGACGATTTTGGACTGTTGGGCAAATGGACACCACAGACAAAACAGTGAAAAATAACTCCACGAAGCTAAAATTTTGCATAGGATGTATATCTATGTCTTGGCCAATTCCCACTGAACATTTTGAGGGGTTGAAAGTGAAAAAAAATTAAAAGTGAAAAAAAATTAAAAGTGAAAAAAAATTAAAAGTGAAAAAAGTTGTTGCACATTGGAAGAGGGACATTTTTCGGACAATCCTCAAGGACATAATACCCTTCATGCAGCCGCTTAAAAATACTGCATGAGGGTTAAATATCTCAGCTTCAAGCAACATGGAGGTTTGTAGGTGTCATGATCTTTAATTACATTCTAATCTGCAATGAAGTAAGCTTCATGCTATGTATAAAAAGCACTTTGTGAATTATCAGATAGTGTAATGCTAAAGTTTAACAGGCTATATTTGTAAGGTTCAACATACTTTTGGGTCACTTTTAGAGACAATAAACACATGGTATTGTTTCTAAAAGTAAAATCTAAGACAGGGGTGCCCATTGCATCGATTGCGGGCTGTACCAGGAGCTCGTGAAGGGGGTGTTGGTCAATTACATGGCATTAACTTAGGCACTGCCCGCCCTCCCAGTTTTATTCTATTGATATAGCTGCCTGACAACAGCAGTGAATGAGTTAAAAAAAAAAAGAGTTCCTTCAATCATCGGTTATGAAATTTATCACTTGATTGACATACAGGGCAGCCAGTCATACACCTGTTGCATACCTCATGACACATGGGCATATACAAGGGTTTTTATGGCAAAACTAGCAGTTTACATTTTGTTTTGTCTACTCGAAACTTAATTGGATGGTTCACGTATGTATGTATAGCCATTTGTAGCATTAAAAACATCACATTTATCTATAATTAATTGTATTATTTTTTCATGTATATTCAATAACTTTAAAAACGATTTCAAAATAATAAAGCCAGGTTCATTAAATGCTTCACAAGTTAACCGTCACTTGTGTCACTTTGGGGCTAGACTGCACAATAATATACAAACACAGCTACACTGCATCTATGTCATTTTTCCTGAAAAAATTAAGCCATATTTTTTTCCAGCCAATACTATGAAATAAAGCTACCAGGTGAGATTCCACTTTTGGTGTGAAAGATGCAGCACCAGATGGTCTTTGTATGGCACGAAATACACTTTGGAGAATGAGTAGACAGCGTGGCAGACAGCAAAATTTCCTTGCGAAAAGAAAAAAAACAACATTAAAACTGTTGGCGAACGCTAGGTGAACGTTTTGTGAGCATTTTGCTGTGCATTATGGCTCAATATCTAATGTGTAAATTTACACACGTCATTGAACCCATCATGGACATGCCCATGTGTTAAAAATGTCAGAAAAGTGAAATATATCAATACAGAGGTGTATTTTTCTAAGCTTAGCTAATGAATGATTGTCAATCAAACCACACATACAATTAATTATACCTTAATTTAATAAATCTACTAACAAGAACAGAATGAGAGGATTTTTTTTTTGTGGGGGCGGGGGTTCCGTGGAGGGGTGGCTGGGAAGAAGCTGGTGAACATGTTTTTTCTCTTGTCAATCCATCTATCCATCCATTTTCTGAGGGTGACGGGGCGTGCTAGTCTATCCCAGCTGCCTTCGGGCAATCTGCGGGGTACACCCTAAACTGGTTGCCAGCCAATCGCAGGGCACACACAGACCAACACTCACACCTCGGGGCAATTTAGAGTGTTCCATTAACTCTTTAATTCAGAACGTGTCGGCGACGACACTTTTCGCGGCGACACGTGTTGCCGCCAACACTTTCAGATTCAAAGGCTCAGGTTGTAAAGGGCATGCATGTTTATGGAATGTGGGAGAAAGTTGGAGTACCTGGAGAAAACCCACCCAGGCCCGGGGAGAACATCCAAACTCCGGAGTGTTCTATGTGTAGCCTGCACTGATGTCGATCTGAATTTTAAATACTGTGATGTCAACAGTCAAATGTGACTTCCCAGTGTGACACGGACTGGTACAGTACAATACAAAAAACACAAACTGAAACTGCGTCTATGAGCACTCAAATTCAACACTGCAGGAAATGTTACTATTATTTCACTTATTCCCCAATCACACCATGATCGAACAGGTGACAATAATGATCAAACAGGTGATAATAATTTACACAAATATATTCCTACTAGATTACAATTCTTTTAAAACATCATATTATTGTTTTCTATCAAAAAAATTGCAACATTTTAGGCACTGAAACATTCACTGACAGATATTTTTGGATGGTGTGGAAAAGAAAAGGCTTCTTCGAGTTGCGGATATAAATGCGTGATTAATTAAATGCAGAGTCTGCAGGGCCACCTCAGTCATGTTTGGCGTGCACACGACACAAAGGCGGAAGCGGTCACTGTACACACCGCGAGATGGGATTGCACAAGAGGACAATTATTCTGTCGCCATTTTCCCAAGCTTAATACAAAAGACTTGACTGCGAAAGTACACACCCCTCTCACAAACCACAACCAATACACTGGCCGATATGGCCACAATCGCTCGGTGAGGCACCAGTAATCCAAAAACCTTACACGTGAAGCGCCTAACATTACGCCTAACAGACTGTTCTCATGACACTTTGTCTATTAGCGAGGCTGCGGAGAGAATTCTCGACATTTTTTCGAAAGCAGATGGCTGTACAGAAGCACAACAACCCTGTCGAAGTGGTTGATTGACGTGTGAACTGTCCAACCCAGGAAGTGGCGCAGATTTGAAATCGGGTCGCTGACCGCTATATTGACCAATCAGAAGGCGCTATGGGCGGGTTGATGATCGTCAATCACACAAGAACTATAAGATTTAAATAAGGAGGGAGGGGGGAATCCAATCCGGTTTGAGCTAGTTTTCTTCCAATGGAACATTATCATCTCGCTGCCCTGTATTAGATTGACTGTACGAGTTCAGCTTTATCTGGAGTATACGACAACAGTATATTTTTGTCCCGTATTCAGTTACATTTCGCAGCTTTTTCCCTTTTCCGCAAACACCCCTCACAAATCCACCATGCCTAAAAGGAGCAAAGTGAGTAAACGGAGATATTTCTTGCGTTCGGTAATACAGCATTTATAACGCACTGCTGCCTCTATAAATGGCTTGTTGGAGCGCGAGTTGCTACTTATTCGCATTGTACTTTTGGGCAAATGTCAAAAAATATCGCGCTCGCAGCCACCACTTGAGTTTGTATGCGTCGTCCTGATTTTGTTTCTGGAAGGTGGTGATTGTTGCTCTTATCGCTCGATGCATTGTCTAAATGTAACATTATTTATTTTCATTACTATTTTTGTGTATTCACGTGGTTTCGCTGCAGGACAGTGTAGTGCGCGGTTGCATGTTTACATAAACGCATTTGCAGTGTCTGGGTTTTAGGGGAAGTCGTTTTGTCCGTCTCCAACGTTTTTTCTGCAGAGAAAGTTGGCGGCATATTGATTGTCTCGAACGTGCAGTCAGTCACGCAGGATAGTTAAGTTGCACTTTGGCTAGCAGTAAAAGGCCTAAAATTCATTTAAATTGCGCCCAAGCTGAGGCCGTTGGGTCTCGGGTATTTTATTTCATGGCCACGCCACCTTGGGCGACATGTTTTATTTATCACTTTAGCTGAACATGAACGCTATTGTTAGCGAGCGGCCGCCATTAGCCGCGGTGAAAACGCAGCTGTTTGGACGGCGTTCGTCGTGGTAGCTCGTCGGCTCAGGGAAGGTTATAT
The DNA here is from genome assembly GCA_018466805.1 of Hippocampus abdominalis. Lineage (NCBI taxonomy): Eukaryota > Metazoa > Chordata > Actinopteri > Syngnathiformes > Syngnathidae > Hippocampus > Hippocampus abdominalis. The sequence continues at coordinate 2,789,717 of CM031710.1, forward strand.
AATGGCGAGCCTCCGTCAGCACAGCGCCGCTCTTGTTGCTGGGGATTCTTGTCGATACTGCGAGTCGAGTGACAAGCTTTGGCGAAGGACCTTTTCAAATTAATGGCGGGAACGCTTCACTTCCCTGCTCGCTTTTGTGCCCCCACCATCCTTGTCGGTCTTCGTGTTTATTACCAATGAAAATATGTGGCAAGGAGGCGGAGCTCGCCCCTCTTTCTAACTTGCGGAGGGGAAGTTTGAGCAAGCAGCGGCCGTTAGCGTGCTTCCATTTTGTCTGCAATGTTGGTTTTACACTTTACACTCAAACGACCGTTGTCGACCGCCACGGTCCTTCTAATGTGGGCACACCACTCGCTGCCATATTTTGCGAACTGCAAAATGGAGTCTCTATTTTTATGTGTGAAATTGATGTCCATGCGTGAATTTTTGCCGTCCTCGGAGCAGGAAGTGCCGCTCCGTCAAGACCGCCTCGACACGCCCACTTACTGTATTTATTAACCTCCGAGACAGATTGCCACACTTTGTTCATGGGGGAAATTAAATTATAACAGCAGCAATATTAACTCATATATATTCATATTAATAATATTGAAAACAACCAGCTACGAAGGCCCTAAAAGATAGTTTTATAAGCAAACATTAAGACGTTGCACGTGGTAGGCAAAAACAGAAATTATAAAATAAGAAAAACCTTTATTGTCTCACAATGGAGACATTTGCAATACTTCTATAATATTAGGAAGTGCTATATAATATTGACTGATTTAAGTTGTTTCATGAGAATACATAGAATTATAAACGATATGTTTTATTTTGCAGGATGAGTCAGAGCCAGCTGAAATAATGGTAAGTTATATTGCACAATCTGGTTTTAATTAATCATGCAAATGGTAATAGCCCTGCCACCCGCTAGGGGTCAGTAAGCACACAACTGTAAATAGCAGTCAAGGCGAAAAGTAATCAGCCCGTTTTTTTTCCCCTCACCATGCAGCCCAGGAGGAGATCGAAAAGACTGACTGTAAGTAGATAAACCTCGTTGCATATAGATATATAGTTGAATGTTTACATTCTGGCCGTCATACAATAATAAGTGCAATTTTTGCAGAAGTCCACACCTGCAAAGCCAGAGCCCCAAACCAAGCCAAAGGTAAGTTATATTGTAAAGTATAGTATAGTATATAGAGGCACATATAGAGGTGCAACGATTAATTGAGGCACAACTAATTGGTTCTCAAATTAATGTATCATTGTTTTTGATAATCGTTTAATTGTTTTGATCCCTTTCTTGGTTCAAAATTGTCTAAATCCTTAGATATCATCGTCTCGACACTAAATAGTCTCTGATTTCTGTCGTCCCAAATCCAATTAATCAATTTAATTGACAAAATAATCAACAGATGAATCAAGAATTAAAATAATTGCAGCCCCGGTTCTGTGAGACCCCACTTAATAGTTTATGAAAAAATTTTAAAGAATTATAAAAGGATAACAATAATTTTGTTCACCAACCGCCAAATCATAATAGCCATTTCTAGTCAGGACTCCTAAATATATCATACAGTGACAACTTATATTACACCGAATTCATACAGTGTATTATTAAACTTTAGATTTGTGAACAGTATTATCAGGCCAAATCTTGGGGCCCCCCTTCCGTCCACTATGCAGGAAATGCTGTCATTAGGACCACTGTTGTAATTTTCGCTTGTCTCTTTTTTGGGAAAAATAGTTACTAGAGCAGTGGTGGGCAAACTTTTTGGCTCGGGGGCCACATTGATTTCTAAATTTGACAGGTGGGCCGGGTCAGCGCAAGATAGAGTACATATAAAAAACTGTATATGTTGACAGTCCATACCAAACATCAACAGAACAAAAGCATTAAAGTATTACCATACTTTTTTTTTTTATGAGAACAGTGAAACAACTATGGTATATGTCCTGTATGAACATCCAAGTATGTTCACAACATGTGTGACAACACAGGCAACAAAGTGAAACAATATATTTCCCTAAAACTGCAGCATACAGTACAGGTATATAACAAAATATAACAAAGTTCGGACTATTTACTACAAAAAGACACGAGTAAAAGACCTAGTGGCTTTCTTTCCATTCACTCACTGTCTCAAACTTGACCTCCCCTCGCTCACTACACAAGACAGCGTTGCTCAGCTGATGTCGTGCAATGAAAACTTCCTCTCTTAAAAGCGGTCCAGTTTGCGTCAAGTTTTTAGCACGATAAAAGTCAAACCATTTCAGGAAACGTTTATTTACTCGACTGTGTTGAGCCGCAAGCAATTCACTCTGAGCATGGAAATAGCCAGAATCGGACTGAGAAAGAATCGCGTTTTTCAAAGTCTCGTAGATTTAAGTCTTTCAGACGCCAAGCGTCTCCTGAACGTTTCGTACTTTGTAACCCGCTTCGTTTAATCAGATGCACTTCACTTTCTCTTCCGCGGCCATTACTGTTCCTCTTCGTTTGGATGCCATGATCTACAGGACGTAAAAATGTTTGCAATTCCTGTAAAATTCACTGCAATAAAGAGTCGCTTGCATGTCGCCGTTTTGGATCCAATGACGGAAAATAGCAGCACGGACACACTTATTCCGTCGTATCTAGCGGGAGTTACTTTGATTTAGCGCCAAATGAAATGACTTTACATCGAAACATAATTGTGTACCAACCTTCGGCGGGCCGGATTAAAAAGACCATGGGGCCGGATTCGGCCCGCGGGCCATAGGTTGCCCTCTCTGTACTAGAGGGATCGGCTAAATTTAGCAAAATCACTGCTAAGTTGGGAACACTTAAAGCACAATTAATTGCTCTTGCTCGCTACCTCCCATGAACTAGCGGCCACACGTGTGCACATAAGAGGGAGAACTTTCAAAATAAAAGCACCACATATTTTATAGTTTACTAGGACTTTGCCCAGGTCTGTCGTATTTGAGATTATTAAATGTGTTTTCTTAGCTAAAGTAGTTCTGATTTACTCCCACCAATGGGTCAGAATATTAAAATTGAGCAATTCACTTTTAAATGTACACAGAGACAAATTTGCGTAGGAACTAATCTTTGAGTTCTGTCAATATGTGAAAGATGTTGAATATCTTAAAATTACGCCAGAACAAGGACATGTTTAAAGAATTGAAGTCATCATTCATCTCTGGGCGATACGTATCGTTGCAGAAGGCAGCTGCTAAGCCTAAGAAAGGTAAGGAGGTGGAGAAGGCCAAGCCCGAGGAGAAGGCGGAGGATGCCCCTGCTGAGAATGGCGAGGCCAAAGCTGAGGAAGAGGTCAGTGTTGTCATCGTGCGTAATCTTGTCATCGCGAAAGCTAATCTTCATTCTAATGTTGTACTCGACACGGAACTGTGTTTACGTGCGTTGCAGGCACCAGCCACGGATGCAGCAGAGGAAAAAGATGAGGAGGCGGAATAACATCTCTCAACCCACATCTTTACCAGTGCTCCCTGTACCTCTTTTCTTGTACAATTCAGGGGAATATTTTTATCGACTATTTTCTAAATACAGGTTTTTTAGTAGTCTGATTGTAGAGAACACTTTTTTTTAACGAAAGACAAAAAAAAAAGTCAATTTGGAGACGGGGGGGGGGGAATTTCATCACATCCCACATTGTAACGTTCAGTGGTTTTCATTTCAGAAGTTTTAAATGTGAAAGAGGGGGGAGGATACGGGGATGGGTTACAGTGTCAACAAGCAAACATAATCACAGGATCTTGGTCGACAACTGAAAGCGTTTGCCTGTGTGGATTACATTCCATATGCTTTAAAGGGACAGTGTATGTAATCTGTGCCGGGGCAGAGATGGACACAGTCACACATTGTTTTATTGTTTATACTGAAGAACAGTGTTTTAGAATGTTTGCGAGATTTGTCCTCATGTTAACTCTTGTACTCATGCAGTTTTCTGATGAAATTGGATTAATAAATTTAAAATCCCTTGTAGTGGAGCTCTCCCTATCCAAACGATGTATCTTCTGTGTTGGTCGTGTCCCTGTTCTGTGATAGCATTGCAATAAATTTGTATAGCTGCTGTGAAAAAAAAAAGGATTTGGAATCTGTATGCAGTGCGTAATGGTACATTGTACGGATGCAAAAAAAAAAAATGGAATTTGCTTTCTAAGCCAGCCGACTGAGGTGCGTAAGTGTCGAGGGGGGGGGGGGGGAATCTGGTCTCATAATGCCAGCAGACAACCTGTACATTTATTTGAGATGTTCAACGCATACCAGCAGTAGCAATACTCACGCGAAGTTTAGGTAACAGTGCAAGTGTGCCGTTTCTTTTTTGTTTATAGATGTACCTGTGTAATTATTGTTATCAACGAACCAATAAAGCTCAGTTGGTAGTTGTTATCTTTTATTTATTTTATTTTGAGAAAGAACCGATGATCAAACTATTAAAAAGTTCTTAGGTGAGAAGGATAAATATGTTGCAGCAAAATGATGAGCTCAACTGAGGCAGCTTCTTGGTGACTGTTACAGGGGAGGTGAAAAGACAAATCTGTTTAATATTTGAAACGGGACGAACCATGCCGCCTGGTTCGCAAGCAACGTCTAATGTTGGGTTGAGCCGAAGCCTCAGAGCCCATTAATGAAGTGCGGATGATCAAAATGTTTAAACGATGTAACGGGAGCGTCATGTCAGATGAGGTAATGTGATGGATTTATTGCGAAATAAAGTTTAAATTGTCATCTCCAAATTGAACGCTAGAGGGTGCCAAACCCAATTTACGTTTAAGACAGTCCACACAAATGTAATGCATATGATATAGATTGACATGCCATAAAGGCATATGATGACTTGGTGGTGAACCGTATCAAATGATTTGTTATGATATGGATAATACAAAACCAGTCATGTCAGCATTTGGTAAATTAAAACAAATGTTCACAAATCTATACTACTGGTCAGTCTACATGTGTGGGTGTTGAAAATGGCGTTCTCTCTTCGACAATGTAATGTTAACGGTTGAACAAAAATGCAATTTTTGGGGTCTACTGTAAAGTGAAGATTTTGGAGGTACGAGAATTCCACAAGACGCCAGTGTTATGCTGAGCTGTCATTGTGTTAAACTCAACCACAGGTGTCATTGTTGTCCAAATGCATCTGAAATTGTAAACTAAGACGGAACACGCCTAAGTCGATCACGAACCAAGACATACTTATGGTTATTATTAACAATAAAACATGAATGAAGATGTATTGTATTGTAAAAACAGTCAATATAAAACAATCAAATAAAAATCAATAAGTATGGCAGTAACTGTGCATGTTTTTCTTCATCTACATGATGCCATATTATTACACGTCTGTTCAAACTACGTACTATGTATGATTTTTTTTCTCACTTCAGAATTTTGTGCCACTTATCATATGAAATCTCAAAATCAATTTGCCTTTGTGGATCTAACATGACAAAATATGGAAACGTTCAAGGAGTCTGAATACTTTTTCAAACCCCCCTAATAACACATTCTGGTCTAGCAACATTCCCAATTGGAAATTTACGATTCAGCACCATGGACAGCTTCCCACGTCCAATCTATGTTTTGTGTTTAATATTTTAACTATTGCATCATAATTTACTGTAGTTAAAACATGCCTGAGTTTGAAATATCTTCTTTCATGGTGAAAAAAATATGTAAATATTAATGTTAAGTAGATGGCATGAAATTTTCAGATCATATGCGGCAAAAAAAAAGATTTAGGAGGACATTTGACCTTAGATAACCTTAGTGTGCATTTATTTATAGGTCAGTTCAGTAGGTACAAGTTGCTTGTCAGCGCTCCATCCGTTTTCTAAACGACTTATTCTATTTAGTGCTGCATGGGAGCAGCAAAAGGCAAACTACATCCTGGACCTTGAAGTAGTCAAATAAAAACTATTATATCAACACACACTATTTGGAATTTGGGTTGACCATATAGACGTGGCAACCGTTGCCATCTGCACTGAAAATAATGGTGTGGTGAATTTACTTAATTATATTTTGTCAAGGGGCTGCACACATTAGAATCATTTGGATTTAGATGTATAGTATATATATAGTATAGTATTCTATTTTATTTATTTATTTTTATTATTTATTATATTTTTTACGAAATGCACTAAGGAGTGGCACCCAAATTTCGTTGTAAGCTTATACAATGACAATAAAGGTGATTCTGATTGTCTACTTAAAAAATAACATTGTTTATATATATTTTTTTTTTTCAGTGATGCTTTCAGGTCACCATCCATCAAATCCATAGACAGTACTGATTGTTTTCATTTGGGTCACCTGCTAGCTGACGTTGGGCGAGCAGCACGGATTTCCTAAAAATATCTTTTTTTTTACTCATTCCACTGGCAATAAATATCCAGGCAAATCGTCTCCATTGTACAATAAACAGCCGAATAAATGCTTTAGGTGTGTTTCAAATTATTAACATGTCACATTTATTCATCCTCAACTTTAAAAGTCCATCAGATTAAAGCTATTCCATATTGGCACTGAGTGTTTTCCCATTATGAATACAAAAAACACACTAGTGATGCTGAAAGCAAGATAAATGAGATGATTTTTAAAGCTTATGGAAGAAAAAAAATCAGTATTCTAATCTGCAATGTGAGCAATAAAACAGCACAAAAAGAATTGACAATCAACTGTTTTAGACAGACACTAAACAGTTCATCTATGAATGAGAGTGTAGAAAACTACGAAACCTTATTTCTAATAATTGATGACAAGGGTTGATGCTACCAAATATGTGCAAACATGTAGTCAGTTTAGATTCTAGATTATGCAGAAAAAAAACCATTTGAAAGTATTCATGATTGTAAATTTACGACTACTAACGTCAACGCCCGCACCAATTACTGGCTATATTGTTTTCAGCATACAGCTATCATTTGGCATTATAAATGACAGTTTTAAAATAAATAAATAGTATAATAAGCATCCACTTTTCTGGGAAGACTTTCAACATGTCTTAGAAGTGCATCTTTGGCATTTCCATACATCCAAATGAACATTTGTGAGGTATTGAACAAGAGAGCATGTGAAAAGTTTTGTTGTAGTTGAACCCAAAGGTGACTGGGACTGCAATGATGGCTCTTCCACGAGACATCAATCCAAGCACGCCTTGATGTAATTCGCTTTGTGCACTGTGACATGCTCGAGTGGAAAATAGGCTGCTCCAAACTTGACTCCACAGAATAGAATAGTCCAAAAAGGTCACAAGAAGGAACTAAGCGGCCATGTTTGACCCCTAATTGATGAAGCCTCACTTAAAATTCGGTGGTTCGTACTTGCCCTGAGTATCTATGACGAAATTAGCTTTTGGACAGTTTATTTGTCTGGGTCATAATTTGCATTCGAATTATGCAGCACCTTTGATATCGGAGTGACGTTGACTTGCATGAGCATGACTCAGTCCATTTTTTCTCTTCTTCCCATCTTGGTGCGCATGTTGCGAATGAGGAAAAACGAAACGGTGGTGACGGTCATGAAGACCTCGGCTAACCAGAACGCTGTGTCCCAACTGTGTTGTTTGGCAATAGTGCTGAAAGGAAGTCCAGCCATGAAAGCCCCCACTGTAACAAGAAAAATAAAGTTGTGTCATTCATATGACCTTTCACGGTATATCAAGCACATCATTTTGTACTAATAGATTTACCGTTAGCCATCAGAGCAACAATCGCATGTGAGGTTCCACAAAAATTGGAAGGAGCACTTTCACTTGCGATTACCCCAAACAAGGCAATCGGCCCATAAGAGGAAAATCCAAACATAGCACCAAGAAAGAGAATCCAGATCTGCAAATGGCAAGAGAAGAGATTTTTTTTTTTCTTTCTTTCTTTTTCAGCTAAGAAATCACAAAAAAATGGTTACCTCTTTTTCTGAGACACCGATGAGCACAGAAACAGGATGGATGACTTGGACCCAAAGAGGAGCCTCCTGAAGTGAATGAATGAACTTCAGTACTGACTACATATGGAATATAACTCAATACAGTAATGTTAGAATAGCAGAGACATTCGGTCAAGGCAAGCAGGGGAGCCAGTGCTACCCTCTCCCTTCCCTGCATGTGAAAAATCAAATTGATTTATTAAAGGTTAGATTTGGTTAAGATTGAATGACTGTCTGTGTCTTATGTGTTGTGTTGCACTATTTTGTGATTATGTTATTATGACTTCAAGATGGCGCCGCAAGAGTGGCTGCCTTTACAGCAGCTCCTATACTTTTTGTTCTTTTTTCTTCCTTTCATAACTTTGCTGCTGTAAATTGGGAATTTCTCCTTTGTGAGACGAATAAATGTTTTCTTCGTCGTCTTTTTTTCCCCCTCAGAACATTTCTAATACCGTCCATCCATCCATCCATTTTCCGAACCGCTTTATAAGACTAAAAAGGGGGGTCGCGGGGTGCTGGAGCCTATCCCAGCAGTCTTCGGGCAGTAGGCGGGGGACACTGAATTGGTTGCCAGCCAATCGCCACACAGAACCCGTCCACGACAGAATACCTAGGGACAATTTAGCACGAAGAACGAAAAAAAAAGCCTGCCAGCTGTTTTGGAAGAAAGGAGGAAAGGAGCAAGGAGAAAATAGCAAGCCCGGGGAGAACATGCAAACGTAGGACAATCGGGCGGCGAACCGGTAGTCCAGTGGTTAGCACTGTGAAGCCGACGTGCTGAGGTACCGGGTTCAAATCCAGCTCCGGCCTCCCTGTTGGAGTTTGCATGTTCTCCGTATTGGCCTGCGGTGGGTTTTCTCCGGGTGCATTGAAAAAACATGAAAAAGTGGCAGGCTGATTGGGGTCTAAATTGTCCCATAGGTCTGAGGTGAGCGTAGGATGGTTGTTCGTCTCATGTGTGCCCTGCGATGCTGAACTTGACTCCCCCGGCCTAAGCTGTCACGAAGAAGCGGTAGCTCAAAGAAGAAAAATAAAAATAGCGGTAGTAAGGAAAAGAAAAGAAAATAATAGAAGCGATTACAGAAAATGGAGAAACGTAGTGACAATCTGGAGAAAAGTGGGTCGAAGATCGGCAGCTGAGGAGAAATTATGATGTAATTTACATTTCAAAAACCAGAAGCCATTCATTTACGAATGTGATTACCCTTTAGATTTGAATGAGGCAAAATAACATGCTCTTTCTCACAAATATATTGTTATAATCATTTGTTTCAGATGTACTGTAATTATTTTCTGTATAAAAAATAATTTGGTGTTCAAAAAGTCTTTTTTCATACTTGAGTCTTGAAAAAGAGGGGGTCGTCTTATAATCAGGGCCGTCTGATAATCGGGCCAATACGGTATTACAAATCACGACATTGTGCAGGTTCATGCAATGAAGTGTCCCATAAGTCTCTGAATTTGATCTATTTTTACCTTTGGCATTTCAGGTGTGATGGTGACCCTGAAGAGGTACATGGACACACACATACCGGCCATCATGACAATGAGCAGGCCGTGACGAGGGTTCCCGTGTGTGCCCAGGCCAGACTACGGAAAGTCACATGTTTATGACAAGCAGATCAAATCAAACAAGACCTTCTGACTGCTACTTACTCGAGCAACAGCTCTGTCAGAGATTAAACCAGATGCAAGGCTTCCCACAAAGCCGCCCACTTCCAAGGCACTCATGTAGGTACTGCCTGTGAGTAACCCAGCTCAAGTTAGAACCACGAAACAACAACAAAAAAAACACACACTCTTCAGAATCAAGTAAGCATAACAATGCGTACCCATAAGAGCTGTCTGGCCTTTCTCCTGCATGAGGAAAAGTTGTCCCCAGTCAGTTGCTGCTGTTTTCACGCCGAACACCACCAAGTAGCCCAAAGACAGCACCCAAAGAAATGGGGAGAGGAGGAACTCACTCAGGGTGCTCTCACCGTTGCCTGGTGAGGAGGAAAAGAGCAAACAGTGTTCACTTCGCTCACATTTCTAACCGACTAGCACTCAAAATTCACACCTTAAAAAGGAAAATTGGAGGTTCATCCTTTAGAACATAACCTGTAACTGTTTCAATGAACGTTGGCAAGCTGAAAATATTTTGGAGTCCCAACAATATTTTTGTGATTCTCGTGCAGAGAATGGCTAAGAGTCTTCAAATTACTGGAATATTTTTTTTTTTGTCTCTGTATATAGTTTGTACACTGTCACACTCAGATCACGTGGTTCCGATGTGATCCGTATCCATGGAGCCGCTTAACCTTCTCTCCATCTACCATGAGTTTTTAGGAATAGTGGTTTAAAACACACACACGCACACACACACACACACACACGCACACACAATAGCTGGAAATAATTTACAAAACGATCAAGATGTGTTAGATTTTCAGATTTACTTGAAGAGGTTTCCAAAAATACACGTAGGGATTATATAGTACAGTAATCCCTCGTTTATCGAGTTTTATGGGGACCAAAACCACCCGCGATAAACGAAAATCCACGAAGTAGCGACCAATAAACATGCAGTCAAACCTCGGTTTTCGTACTTAATCCGTTCCAGAAGACTGTTCGAAAACCGAATTGTTCGAAAACCGAAACCATGTTTCCCATTGGAATCAATGTAAAAATTTTTAATCCGTTCCAAGTCAAGAAAACAACTTTTTAAAACCACTTTTCATTTAACAATTTCACACCATAAAATGTACACATGTAATAGGAGAGCAGGTAATATGTAAAATACTGTACAAACAAACTAATATGTTTTATTTTCACCAATTCTAACATTAACATAGTAACATAAAAATTGAAGGAACATCTCTCTCTCTCTATCTGTCGTGGGGCATGCGCCTATACCAGCTGTCAGCAGGCAGTAGGCGGGGCATTTCGGCATCCCGAACTCCTTCGCCAACACAGACACACGCACACCTGACTCATATTTCGCGATCAAATCTTTCTTAAATTCTATAGTTTTGCGCCCTATTTTCCTCTTTTCTTCACCAGGTTTACCATTTCCACTTGCTTCCTTTGGTGCCATGATTAGGGGTTGATACACGATACAAATATAACAGTCCGATATTACGTAGTTCTCACCAAGCACGTCTGCGTTTAAAAAAAAAAAATCTGTATTGAACAATACAAACTCGTCTGCTCACAATTGACGCTACACGAGGAAGCTGTTTCTGTATGATTATTGCATAATAATGAGACACCGGACACCAGAGTGTTCATTATGTGCCGCTGTATTGAAAACTGACGGCCGTAAACAAACGCACGCACTTCTCCTGTGCTGCTGGGGCAAACCATTCTGAAAAGAGGGGGATTTCACTCCCCCTAACAGAAGTGTCTCACCAAACACGTCTGCTTTTTAAAAAAAATCTATTGAACAATACAAAAACGTCTGCTCACAATGGACGCTTCCTGTGTAGCGTTGCTACACACAATTTTTCGACCAAATATTTCGAGTTTTTTATGCCTCGGATGACGAACAAATTTCGGTTCTCGAACAAACTGAGCGCACTTGAATGCACCATTTGACTCCTCTCGCCTTCCTTACGAGGAAGTGACGCTTCCTCGGGTAGACGAGGAAGTGACGCTTCCTCGTGTTGCTTTCCATTGTGAGCAGACGTGCTCAGTAAACATTTTTATTTTAAAAAGAGCGTGGTTTCGGTTTTCGAACAATTTCGGGTTTCGAACAGCCTTCTGGAACGAATTATGGACGAAAACCAAGGTTTGACTGTACGCTTTACCTAACGTGCCAATTTTACTGAAATTGGCGTTTGTGCATTGTGATTGCTGTTGCTGAGTGTAAAGGGAAAATCATAATGTCATAATTTTATATAAATACACAAAGTGGTGTCCATCAATCCATCCTTTTTACTCACATTTCATTGCACCCTTCTTGGGTGCCAGCTCAATAGCAGGCAGACCCACATCCTTTGGCTCATTCTTCACCAACATGAGAGTCACAAGTGAGAAGGCAGCACAGATGACACCAGACATTGTTAGGATGGTCCTCCAGTCATAGTAGTGGAGGAGCACCGTAACCAGGATTGGGCCCAGACTCCCTGCCACATTCGAGCTGCAGGACATCACGGACCACCATGTTCCAAACTGAGAGGGCTCAAACCACTGAAAAAATAGATTGTGGACATTATATTCGATTTTAATTTGTCAACAAAAAACAAAATGAGGCATTTCAGTCCAAGATAAACGGTAAAAATTGTTCATCCCATAAAAGTTGTGAATTGTCGAATCGTAAATTCCAATTGGGGGTCTTATTCAATTGTTTCAGACAGGGAAATGAAACTAACGTTCCGCTTCACTGGCCACCGTATTTATTCACGGCTTACTAAGAGGAGCAACAGAAGCAGACGACTTAAAGATCCCCTGTGAGAAAACTCATTCCACAGAAGAGCAGTGGCAGTCCTCGAGCCAAAGGTTGTACTTAAAAGATCGAACCTATTTAAAGATCGGTCCTCTCAGTAAAAAGAAAAAGTGTCGACTGCTGTTGTTTCTTAAAGCGAGACGTACTGAGGATGTTCTACTTATAGAATCTCGAGTAATCTGATCCCCTTTCAACATGTTGAAGACGTGCCAAAGCCTATTTATTCCCCACCTTTTGAACACGGCAAAGGCATCTTGCTTTCCAAGTGCCTTTAAATAGCTAATATTGATTTAATAAGTCTTGCCTTTATTCTTTTAGACAATGATACTTATTCATCAAGTTATTTGTGGCTGAGACATTGCAGATTGTTGGTCATTCCTGACTTTTCTAATACCACTCTCCCTACTGACCTTTATAACAGGCTCGGCTTACATAGGTCAATAGTGTCTGGCGGCAAGTAGCCGGATTCCAATCAGTGAACTTTCACACGACAAAGCATGCGGTAACACTTATAGACTCAACATGCGAAAGCATTTGGGATTACCTTGCGGAGGACCTTCCCGCACGGAGGCCATCCACAACCTTGTCCCAGTCCGTTAATGAACCACAGGAGTGAGAACATGGTCACCGTGGAGGACCAGGAGAAAACCACGTTGATGCCTCCGACCACAAAGAGGCCGATGGAGAAAAGCCAGCGGGCACTGATCTGGTCTGACAACACGCCGCTGATGAATTTACTGATGGCGTAGGCCATCGTCTGGCTGCTAGTGATCAGGCCTGGAGACACAAGGAGGGTTATTGGTTGTTCACAGAGCGCTGAGAATGTGAAGCATCTCAAATGAGTGCCGAGTGCATATTCAGGATATTCTTAAATGATATCAATTAACTTTGGTCAACCTCTTTTGAGCGTTCAATCAGCCTGCCATGTATGTTTTTGGAATGTGGGAGGAAACCGGAGTACCCGGAGAAAACCCACACAGGCACGGGGGGAGAGCATGCAAACTCCACACAGGTAGGCCGGAGCTGGAATCGAACCCGGTACATCTGCACTGTGAGGTCGACGTGCTAACCCGGGGGTCGGCAACCCAAAATGTTGAAAGAGCCATGTAGGACAAAAAAAAAAAAAAACAAATATGTCTGGAGCCGCAAAAAAATAAAAGCCTTCTATAAAACTTACAATGAAGGAAGCACATGCCTTTCCTTTGTTGTGTGTTCACAAACGCACCTATAGAATTAATTTTGTCATTTCCTCGCTTGATTTTTTTGGTTTGGTGCATTATTTTCGCTTTTCTTAGTGTCAGTGAAGTGATCATTAATTTCCGTTTTTCGGAGGCTGTCTTTGAACGCCTCTCGAGTCGAAGGAGAAGTGAGAAGGCACGGAGTCGGACACAGACGTGTCTGTGTTTGTCGAGACTGTTAAAAGCATAAATAAAGTGTACATTTTAAATAGACAACACCACAGCTCTCCTTTTTCGGAGCTGCAACACGTAACTATATTTATTTGAACTATATTAGCCTACAATTAAAATCTTTTTCCATTTTCAAACATTTTTTATAAAGCTCCAGGGAGCCACTAGAAGTCACTAAAGAGCGGCATGCGGCTCTGGAGCCGCGTGTTGCCGACCCCCGTGCTAACCACTCGATCACCGTATTCGATACTAAAAAATATCTAATAATAAAATCTGTACGTTAAATGAGAGATATACTGAAATTTAAATTGGGGATGGATCGATGTTTTTATCTTTAGGCCAATACAGATGTGGATTATGAGTGGAGACAGATCTATACCGATTATTAATATTCAAGGAGGCTGATAACCCATATTTGGATTCAATATTCATTTTCAGGATTGGCATCCATTGTAGCCTTGCTGTCTTAGTAGGCGGGTTCCCCCCCATTGTCTGTGCCTTCTCAAGGTTTCTTCTTTTTCCGCCCCCAAATGGAGTTTGGGGGGGTTTCCTTGCCCTGACGGGTTTAGATCAGGGGATGTTTCAAATTTGTCAACTGTGGGCTTGTGAAGCTCAATATAAATTTGACTTGACTCGATAGGGTTTTTTCAGGGCCGATACCAATACTGATAATTAGTCTTCAAGGAGGTGATAAACAATATTTGGAGCTTATGTTCATTTTCAGTAAAAGGGAAGCTTTAAGATTAAGTTTTAAATTTACTGAGATGTCTTTAAGGTTATGATTAATGAGGTTAGTTGAATATTTCAAAAAATTGTTCCCTGAACTTAACAGTTTTGAATTGATCTCTTATTGGCCGTCAGATTGTTCAAAACGATCAATGCCGTTATTTGACAAAATGCTGAATATCCGTACCAATAATCGGACCGGCCGATAGTCAGTCTATCCCAAAACTAAATTCTTACCCAAGTCGTCTTTGTCCAGTTGAATCTCACCCATCACTGAGGGCATGACAAAAGAGAATGTCTTTCTGTTGAAGAAGTACAGCATGTAGCCAAAGAACATGGAGGAGAAGATGGTCAAGCGATAGTAGCTGTAACTTATTGCCCCCATGGTTCCACTGGATCAAAACAATTTTGTTTAAAAAAAGAGAAATGCTTTATTTGCTATGGGTCCTCTAGCATTTAGCCAGTCAGTCAGCGGAAGCAGTTGGAAGTGGACATCATTCGCTGGTGGTTTGTAGTGGGCGCTGGCCTAAAAATCCTCATCAGACGGTTCAGGCAGGTTTGAGGCGGCTTCTTTTGGAGAGTGGACGAAGCGCTCAGGGAACCTTACACCAGCCTGAAAATGAAAAAAGATAAACAAAATGTTTCACACGAAGCGAATTACACCCTTTTTAAGGAGAAATGAGTCTGGGTTCCGAACAAATATTGTTGGCTTCGTGTTCAACGAGGGTTTGTGTTGGTCAAAAGCACAAGCATGAAAATAACACTTTCTACTGCAAGATCAAACTGCAGCCATTGTACATTTGTCCTCCAACATGGAAAGTGCCCAAGGCCAAATCGTTCGGCTCAATGCAACACTTGCACTCACATTCCGATTGACTAAAACTGCTCTGTATCGCGATAAAGGTGTCCTGTTTCGGTTTGTGACCAACAGGTGGCACTGTGGGGCTTTTCCCTGCAGCTGCACACCTGTTGGTCGTTAGGCAATTATGGCTTTAAAAGGACTCCCAGCCCGAGCTCTCATTATCTGGTCATTGTTTGTGGCTGTTCGTATGCTCCTGTCATGTTTGTTTCAGTCGTGTGTTTTGTTTGATACTTTGTTTGTTTAGGATTTAGTTTTCTGTTTTAATACAATTCATCAAGTCCTACCTGCTCTTCTCTCGTGCCTCCCCCACCTCGCAACGTGACAAAAGGAGCTTTGTCTTCAATACATCGCAACTATGAAAAAAATATATCGCTTAAAGGAGCCATAATAGGCAATATTTTTCAATTTCCAGGTGTCTCGATTAAAGGATTCTGACATTCTTCTGTTAAAATAGACGTGCTGTAATTCTTTATTCATAGTAAAAAACAAATTAAAAAAAACAAATCCAGCACACTTAAAAAAGGGCCTTCTATGGATATTTGACATTTAAAATGCATGTATACAAATAGTTGAATCTCTGAAGTCGACCTATCAAGTGTTAAATTAATCAACCACTTCAACTTTTTGCTAGCAGCCAATTTCCAAAAATGTTCCTGTGAGGGAGCAACTCTGAATTTGGATAATTTTACACAATACTCGACACCACACGAGATTTACTATTGTCAAGCGACGGATTGACTCAATTTGTCTGACCTGTGGCACAATGATCAAAAACAAAAGATAAGCAAAGCTGCAGTGTTAGGACAGATTATTATTAGCTAACAATGTTACCAGTGATAGCTTCTGATAACCAGCACAAAGCCTACTAGAATTTGGGGCAAGCAGAAAAGTTAGCAACAATGAAATTGCCACACCTGGTCTTCATGGTAACAAAAGCCAACTCTACATTTGAGGGAGAGTGCCGACCCCACAACCCAAGCCGATACCTCAAGTCTTCTGTTCGGTACGGTATTTCAGTAGTTCGATCGAGTCGGGTTGCTCGCAGCGTGCGTGTCACAGTTCATCACATTGCGATAAAAATGTCACACAGCTGACTGGGCCATCTGCTTCGGCGAAACCACATTTAGAAGAAAGACTAAACATCCGATTTCGCGCACACTTTTCCAATGCAGTAACATTTCGATTCAGAGCATGTTGTGGTCATTTTTTTTTTATCGCTACATGTCGAACGTGTAAGTTTTAAGTCTCTTCAGTCTGCACTACAACAACACGCTTCTGTGTTATGCACGCGAACGCATCTTCTGCAATACGCATTCTTGTAAAAGTGTGCACCGAATTTACGATACGCACATTCGGCGTATACGGACTTAAATAAATCGAATGAGCGACACGGTGCCGAAAGATTTTGAAGGGAGGCCTGTTTCGGGGAAAAAAAAAACGTAAACGAAGCCACGTTTCATCAAACGCCGCCACGAAGCACATCGAGGATGCTGCCTGCCATCAGCCCACCTGAATGTGTCGATGAATGAGGAGCTCGCAGAGGCTGGTTGACCTCGTAGCGTCCCTGTCGTCGGGACTCAAAACACGCGAGTGTCCGCCACGAAAAGCTTCCCGGCTGGAGCTCGCGCGAATCGTTAAAGCGGTAGCGCCCAGTTTCTACAAAATGGGAACTATATCTCAGCGCGCATACACATTTATCTAAACATAAACACACGCACACGATTAAACGGTATATGTGTATTGGGTGAGAGGAGAAGACACGCAAAATTATTTTGAAATGTCAGCAATTGACGCCATCATCGAAACAGTGTGGTCACATTTATGCAAGAAACCCCACTGTGGTCGTTGGTGACATTTTTGAGGAATTTCTTCAAGTTTTTCACTATGCTTTCTTTTTTTTTCATTTTTAGAGGAGGCGGGGAGGTTGGGGTGCAGTTAGTGACTACATTTAACAACAGTAAAGAGTCATTTTGCAACAGTATATGACCTGGAGGATATTTTCTGGAATGTCAAATAGTCCATGCACAAAATGTATTGAAATGTGCACTTGTGTAAATTGTAGTTGTTTATAACTAGTAAAAGTGATTCTCACATATTTGAGTAGCGCTCACAAATATTTCTCTCGTCTCTCCCTCTTTATGTCCCAATTACATCTCAAATAAAAAAATAAGACAATTAATTACAGTAATCCCTTGTTTATCGCGGTTAATGGGGACCAAAACCACCAGCGATAAACGAAAATCCGCAAAGTAGCAATCCCCATATAGGTACATGTGTATGAGTATGAAACATATTTATAAGGCCAAATTTAATGGTATACATGCACATAGAAGTAAATTCTATAATAATTAACATGACTTAATGCTGTATACTGATTTATAAGTTAGGTTAGTGTATGAAAAACAAAATACAGCAAACATATACATGTCGTACTTTCGCTGCTTCTGACGGACCGTTTGCGGACGTAATTTATTTATTTTTTTTTTTTAATGAATGTTTGAAAAAATCCGCAATGCACTGAAGCCGCGATAAACGAACCTCGAAATAGCGAGGGATCACTGTAATTCAGATTTTTTAAATATGAGTTTCTTAAATGACTTCCTTTTGTATTTTTATTTATTTTTTGTATTATCACTGACATATTTCAAACAGCACTAAGCTTACTTACCAACTGAAGTCGTGTCTCGAGTCTAAACAAACAGTCAACTCCTTTTGGACGTGTAGAAGAAAACAAACAATTTGATCACGATGCAGCGGAAATGACAGCTTCAAGCAAATAAACAGAGAAAGACAAGACTGTTTTTTCAGGTTTTTAAAAACTGTAATCTATTACCCTATTCAGTTGATAACAGCTGTTATAAATGTTTTATTCTCATTAGATGTGCTCTGATGAGGAATAAAAAGTGGATGAAGTATCAAGAAATTTTGGATACGTCTAATAAACAACTCCACTTGCTACGCAATTCAAATACAGTGATCCTCGCTCTAACGCGGTTCACTTTCCGCGGCTTCGCTGTTTCACGGATTTTTTTAGTGCAGTTTTTTCAAATGCTTTTAAACAGTGAATTGCATTCTGCATCCTGATTGGCTAAGGCACTGACCGACGTGAACAGTCCAACCTCGTACTGACTATTAAAATTATTATTTTACAGTACAGTATTTCCAAAAACTATTATAGTTATTTGTTGAAAATGTTTGGGGGATTTTTGTGCTTGGGCCTCAAAACAGGTTTTGGTCTTTGGTTTCATTGTATACAAAGTTCAGTATTGTATAATAACTGTAAAAAATTAAGCTTACAAAAAGTATCATTGGTTCTTTTTGGAACGTAGCCCCCGCGATAAACGAGGGATTACTGTATCCTTCACTGCTTAACTGTGTGTGAAGACAAGCAGAAAGAAATCCAAGACCGTTTCACCTGTGACGTGGCTAAGACTAGAGCTCCATTTAGCAAGAGGAGCCAGATGAGGTGGCTCAGGCATTTGGCGAGGATGTTTCCTCGACATTTCTTTGGTGAGGTGTTGAAGAACCCAGGGAAGACTCGGAGCACACTCGTAAAACTTTTCCACTCAGCTTTTCTGGGAATGCCTCAAGATCCCCCCGGAAATGCTTGATGAAGTGGCTGGGGAGAGGGAAGTCTGAGATTCCTTGCTTAAGATGCTCCCCACTGCATGGAGGGTGAGAGAATATATCATCGTCCGGTATGTTTGTAATTGAGTAATAAACCGTATTTAAAAATGCAAACATTCTTGTGAAATAGTCTAAAGAATATCTAGCTTGTGAGAAATTGCACACAAAACTGAAGAGAACAAAATGTCATCATTGGAGTCTTGTGATTTTATTGGTTTGGAAATTCTATGTAAAACGTCTTTTTACAAGATTGTTACTCTTTGTGTGCGCCTCCCCACAATGATACAGCTCATGTTTACAACACAACCACAGAGACATTTTTTCTGAAGCACATGCATGCGCTTTTCTTCCAAAAGAAATTATACTGGAGTAACAGAATTTGTCATTTAAAAATAAAATCACAACCGCATGGTGATCGACTGGTTAGCACGTCCGCCTCACATTACAGAGGTCATCGGTTCAATTCCGGGCCTTTCTGTGGGGAGTTTGCATGTTCTCCCCGTGCGCGTGTGGGTTTTCTCCGGGTACTGCGGTTTCCTCCCACATTCCAAAAACATGCATAGTAGGTTAAGTGAAAACTATATTGCCCCTAAGTGTGATTGTGAGTGTGAACGATTGTTGTTTGTTTGTGTGTGCCATGCAATTGGCTAGCAACCAGTTCAGCGTGTACACTGCCTCCTGCCCAAAGACAGCTGGGATAGGCTCCAGCATGTCCGCAACAATGGGCGGAAACTCATTTCAGCCTCTTGCATCCTTGGCTCAGATAATGGAATGGATGGACAAATCACAACTTCATAGAGAAGCGGCTGTGTCAGGGTACCCTGCCTGTTTTCTGTGATATGTGACACTGACACATTTTCTTCTATTTTTATTAATCCAAGTGTTGTTTTAAATGTAATCACAAGAAAATAGGTGCTCAATATGCAGCCGGCCGAGAATTTTTAAAGCATTTGTAAAATAAATCCATCCATCCATCCATTTTCCGAACCGCTTTATCCTCACTAGGGTCGCGGGGGGTGCCGGAGCCTATCCCAGCTGTCTTCGGGCAATAGGCGGGGGACACCCTGAATTGGTAGTCCAGGGCACACAGAGATGAACAACCATCCACGCTCACACTCATACCTAGAAATTTAGAGTGCACAATCAGCCTGCCATGCATGTTTTTGGAACGTGGAAGGAAACCGAGAGCACCCGGAGAAAACCCACGCAGGCCCGGGAGAACATTTTGAGAGAGGCCGAGCTGGATTTGAACCGCTTGATGCACTGTGAAGCCGACATACTAACCACTGGACTACCGGGCCGCTTGTAAAATAAATGAATCCACAAATACATTTAGTCCATGAGGAAATTTCTGAGTTTTGAGAATCCTGTTTACTGCGCTTCATTCACACAGCAAAATTCTTCATCCATCCATCCATCCATCGGGGTGATCAGGTTGCTGGGACAGCATGTTAAGCAAGGAAGCCAAGACTTAACTCTCCCAGCTACTTCGTCCAGCTCTTCCATTCGGGAGACTAAGTATCTCCAGCGTGTTCTTTCTTGTCCTCTGGACCTTCTCCAACTGGGACATGCTCAGAACACCAAGGACCCATCTAAAGGGGTGTTCACACGGCACACATTTGCATCGTTGCTGCACCGATGTATTTTGTTGCGATATATCTTACACCGGAGCAAATTTTGTGGAGCATTCACACGTATAAAGCTGCTTATTAAAGAGAAGCCCCACTTGGGTTCACACGGCAGTTTCTGCGGCCGTGCGATACGATAGAAACAATACGGAAATAAAACATGCGCAATGCTTAAAGTGTACTTAATCTTTTTCTTTCAGTCACGACCCACAGCTCATGACCATAGGTGAGGAGTAGCAAGATACAGTAATCGACTGGTAAATGGAGAGCCCTTAAATAAGGAGGGATCCATCCACTTACTGTATTAGTAGCCTTATGAAGCACTGAGAAGCAAAAGGCATTGCATGTTTAACGAGAGGGTAAGCCTCAGTTAGGGGAGCCGATCCTGACTGTTGTTTGCACCAAACAGCAGTTCAGAGTATACACCCTTTCTGCATAGGAAAGGGGGTGCTGGAGGGGGTACCTAGGAGGGGGTGCTGGAGCGCGCTCACAGATTGCACATAAACCTAAACTATGTTCTAACATAAGGATTTGGGGGAACACCTTAGACCGCAGTTTAATGATCGACTTTGTGTTCAAGTCATCGGACTTGTGGCCGCAAGTGAAATGAGAAGCCGCGCTCTCAACTGATCATCACATAGTGGTGTGTTGGCTCCAATGGTGGAGGAAGATGTTGGTCCAACCTGAAAGACCCAAATGTCTGGTGAGGGTCTGCTGGGAATGTCTAGCAGAGTCCCCCAGTGTCAGAAAAGAGTATGCAGTCCCTCCATTAGGGGAGACTGAGGACATTGATTCAGAGTTGAGCCTGTTCATTGTCGGGGAGGGCTACCGGAGCTGTGGCCATTAGATGGCGCCTTCAGACATGTTGCTATCCTGGTCTCAATCTTTAATGATATTCTATCATACTATCTTTTACGAAACGTGATCCAAATGAATAGAAACTTTCTTATAGTCCGCCTTGTGTAACGACGGTTTAATATTTTGTGCCTCCATGATAAATTATTTTCTGGTCCTGTGACATTTCTCCCGCCATGGTTGTCGTTCCACCCGGGTCTCATCTCATTAGCTTTGACAATCCCAACTTTTGTTTTTGCAATGAGTAAACGTCATTATTCCAGAGGAATGACTTCCTCTGTGTCTGGAGGGGCTGATTCTGAGAACTCAATGGGACACGATGATTGGTCGGCACTCACTGGATCCTGCGACATAAATCAGCTCGTTTTCACTCCCAATTGTGAAACAAACACGAAGTAGTTTTAAAGCAGACGGATCTGTTGGATTCTTTTTTGGCAAATTGAGACTTGGAACTTGAACCATATCCATCAGCTGACTAGTTAAGATGTTATTCAAGTCAGGGGTTACAGTGCCAGTCTCATCTTACTATGTGTATAATGTCAGAGAAGTTCAAACTTTTAGCGTTTTTTTTTCCCCCTCTGCAAAGACTCATGATAATGATGACACGATGATGATCTGCATAATGTGTTTTGGAGACATATTTTATCCCGTTGTATTTGTAATTTTTTAAAATACCATATTGGTCCGAATATAAGACGGTGTTTTTTGCATTGAAATAAGACTAAAAAAGTGGGGGTAATCTTATATTCGGGTCTAGAATTATACCCATTCACGACGCTAGATGGCGCCAGATATCGTTGAAGCGAATGCTGAACTTGACTCCCCAGGCCAAGGTGAACCCCTGTCACGAAGAATAAAAATAAAAAATAGCGGTAGCACGAAGAAGAAAAATAAAAAATAGCGGTAAGAAAGAAAAGAGAAGAAATTAATAGAAGAGATAACAGAAAATGGAGAAACGTAGTGACAATCTGGAGAAAAGTGGGTCGAAGATCGGCCAGGTTACCCGGCAGCTGAGGAGAAATTATGATGTAATTTACATTTCAAAAACCAGAAGCCATTCATTGCACTTTAGTTTTCTGATTTAAATATTCAGATATTAAGATTTGAATGAGGCAAAATAACATGCTTTTTCTCTCAAATATATTGTTATAATCATTTGTTTCAGATGTACTGTAATTATTTTCTGTATAAAAATTAATTTGGTGTTCAAAAAGTCTTTTTTCAAACTTGAATCTTGAAAAAGAGGGGGTCGTCTTATAATCAGGGCCGTCTTATTTTCGGGCCAATACGGTAATAAAGCTGTGAAGGACAAGCTCTTTCTGAATGCTGAGCCACGTTTTGGGTCATGATTGTGAAATTATAGGACGGTGCTTTGGGGGTGATGAATGTCATGAATGTTACACATAGAGGCGATCAAGGGTGCAAGGCGGTTTCGAATTCACATACGCTGCCGACTACATAATTCGCAAGGGAAATCTTGCAGTTTGTACTGTACAAATGCACTTTGCGAGCACCGCACTCATCTCTCGGACCCCGGCGTATCAATGTCTTCTTCCGTGATGCATTGCGCTTTAAAAACCCTGATTTTAATGGGAATGGGATTGAACAACTGAATTCTATGAATGTGTGTACATGAGCACAGGCAAGTGAATTGACATTATCTTACTCACATGCATAATAAATGTCATACGTAACCTGAAATTGCTGTGTCAGCGTGATGGTGACGTTGGGGGTCATGAGGGATGTCAGGCCCAGCTGAGAGCTGCCCAGCCGAGAGGACACTACACATGTGCAAGAACCGAAGGTGGTGACAAATCCCACTAAAGTGCCCCAAAGTCAGTTACCAGGAGGATAGTCTTGAGAGCTGTCCAATTTCTTCTTTTTAAACGTTGTCGCTAACCAGACCTGGCCAATCAATTTGACGATACTGTGTGCGCGAGAGTATGTGTGTGCACGGGAAAATGATTGACACACTATTCGGTCACACATTTCTGTCACAACAATCTCTGTTCTGTCGCACTGTGGCAAGTTTCAATATACAAATTAAAATCAAATCCTTGTTATAAGATGGGCCCAGTGATGGATGATTTTGCAAAAATATCATTTTAATGATATTTTAGTCACGTCCTACTACGGAGCCCCTAAAGGGACATTGCGAGGGAACGCAAAGTATTGCGTTCCCTCGTAATCTTTTTTTTTTTTCCTTCCATGTCCCTTTAGGGGCTCCGTATCCTACAGACCGTTTATTTTGTTTTGGTTTTTTAAACTGTAACCTCTACCCTACTTAAATATGCGCTTAATTCTACAAATAGGTTTAAAAATAATGTATTATTCCCACCCTTTTGTTGTTGTTTTTTTTGTGACAGTAAATTCACAAATAACAATAACATTTATTGGCTGCAACAAATATCTTTAAACATCATTAAAACAAACTGTACATCAGTCAATAAATAATAATAATAATGATCATTGATTCAGCATACGAGACATAAAGGAGATGATGAAAGTCACTGAATGTCAGCTGCCATGCCAAGATCTGCCGTGTCCTCAAAGTTGACCTTGTAGTCACCTTCTTGCTCCTCAAACACAATGATCTAATGATCAGAATAATAAGAACTTAACAGGTCAGAGAGAGTCGAATCCGATCACCGACATCAGTTGAAATGCATTAAAAGTAAAATGCTGATGCTCTTTGCGCTTTTTCATGAACAAATGACTCATACAAACCTGATTGATTCCCCTGTTGAGAAATGGACCGGGGAGGTAAAGAGTCTGCTGGGGTCCAATTGACCAGTAGCGTCCCAAGTTTATCCCGTTGATAAACACAACACCCTTCTGCCAGCCCTGTGAACCAACGATGCTCATTGCTAATCGCTGCACATACAAGATTTTCATGCTAAGGCCTCAAAATCCATAAATGATGTCAAAACATTCCACTCACCGGCAGTTTCACAAAGGTATCGCTGGGATACTGATACAGAAAGAGCTGGCCCATGAAAAAAGAAGGGAAGCTGGGATTTTCCGGAAAGGTTTTCCAAGGAGCCTGATAGAGACTAAAGCAAGCATCTAATTCAAGCAAACAGTGGCACAAAATCAATAAATTGTGATATGAAGGTGTACAAACTTATAAATAAAGCTGGGTTTCATTTCCAGGCTGTATATTGTGAACTCCCGGAGTGGAATATTGTTTAGCAAAATGTCCCCTACAAGACCTGCAAGAATGCACATTACAAATTGGCTTCAACATTGCAACCGGCAAAAACATCTTGCATTTTGTCGAGCAAACACCTTTACGCTGGTTGTCAAGGTCCCTTCCCCGGTGAACTCGTCCACAGTTTTCCACCAATAAACTTAACGTCCGCGGTCCCTGTTAGGGATTTTGATCATTTGGTCATACTTGTCTCAACAAAAGAAGAAAACCACACAATGTTTACTGTACTAACTTCAAAACAAAAGACGAAATTCAAGTATAATGAGTTTTTCCATTACATTTTTCGAAACAATTGCGATCCTGACCGACCTCGATTTTGTACCTGACATGGCATTACTGTTTGAGGAAACACAACAGGCTCCGGAGTTACTGCTTACGGTTACGTTGCCAATCGGAAGAGTGGCATTCAAATGCCGGCAAGACAGTTCATGTCTTTTAATAATGAGAGAGTGGTGATATAAAGACCGGTTGGCACATTGCTTAAACGGGTTGATGATTTGAAATATCTGGGATCTTGGATGGGTGGCACTGAAAAAGATATCATGATCAGAAAGTCTGCAGCATGGGGATTTAAATTTTTTGGGAGAAATCATCCCTCCCAAGGGCCTTCAAGCTGTGCTTATCCACTGCGATTGAGGAATGAGTGCTCGTTTCTGGCTGTGAGGGATGGAACTTATCCCCAAATCACTGGATGGGGCAGACACCATCATACTGAGAGCTGCTCTTAATGTACATTGGAACCGACTTGTCATCGACAAAAGTCTATGTGGTAAACCTCCAAAATTCATAAATACATTTGGACAGAGATGTTTTGCTGGCCAGTGTACAATAAGCAAGAAAGAACGGGTATTCAAACTTGAACACATCCACTAGATTCCAAAACATGGGCGGAGGAGCCCATCTTGACCTTCACTGACATCCTGAGGCAGGATACTGGACTCAAAGCATCTGAGGTCCGGACAGCCAGGGAAGCAGAGTACAGCAGATCTGAATATTAATCCGAAATGCTCCAATGTGTACTAATTTGATGTTAAAAAGTGAACGTTAACGCGTCAATATGGAGCTCACCAAAACATTCATGAATAGTTAACGTGATTTTGGTGAGTTAAAGAGATGCTAAAAAGAGACGAGGATGCTTCTGGAATCAGAAAAATACATCTTTCTTTCAGTAAAACAGTTTTTTAAAATCAGGATTTCAGACTCCAAACTTTACAGTAGTTTTGTTTTTGGGGGTCATTTTGGTCAGTTACAAGTTACTTCGGTGGTCTTTCTGCAACAACTTCCCAGGTGGATATCCAGTATCATTTATGGTCATTTGCAGTTTAACAAGGACAAATCAGGATCCATCCCACTGCACAATGCAAAGAAAATGTATTGATCACTGGTCTATTCTAATTCCATACCTTGCCATCTGGAACAGCCAATTCCAAATTCTGGCGCTTGAAAAGCCCAATGTAACTTTTGTTTACAAAAACCTGTGAAAGAAACCAAACACCTCAAATTAGATAATTCAAAAATTTGGGTCCAGGGTTATAAAACATCACAGCAATTTTGTTAACACCATGTACAGTATGTTGTGCATAAAACACTTAGGTAGAAATTTTAACGACATTGGAAGATCACCTCTAAATACAGTACAGAGTGTTCCATTTACCTGCCATGCATGTATTTGGAATGTCTACCCGGAGAAAACCCACGCAGGTACATGTAAACTCCATAGGGGAAGTCCGTAGCCGGAATCGAACCCCTTTGCACTGTGAGCCCAACATGCTAACCCATCGCTCATCGTGCCGGCCCATCTTTTCATACCGTCTGTTGAATTCGATTTGAGCAGAATTGCTCCTTGCAGTTGGTGGTGGAAAAACAGTTCACTGGCACTGATATCTGTTTTCCAAATGGCTGACCCACTGTGCTTCTTTGATCAGGTCAATAAAATATTGATCAGCCTCTCTACAGACATTTGATTAATTTCTAGAAGTCACTTCGACTTCGTGGCAGTAACTGAATCCAAACTTCAAACGCAATATAGTGTTTCACCTTCACGGGGAACTGGATTTATGGCACCCACTGGAGCGTATAAGACAGGGGTTGGCAACCCAAAATGTTGAAAGAGCCATATAGGACTCCCACCCCCCAAAAAAAAAAATCTGCCTGGAGCCGCAAAATAAATAAAGGCCTTGTAACGAAGGAAATACATGCTGTATGTATCAATTTGAGCAATACTGTATTAGCCTACTATCAAAATGACTAAATTGGCTACAAATACACAATGAGTCTTCATGATTAAATGTTTTTTGCCCTTGCACTGCATCCTGTAGAGCAGCGGTGCCTAACCTTTTTTGACCCAAGATCTACTTTTCGATCACCCAACCAACCGTGATCGACCCGTTACCGCACACACTTACCAAAGAATGCCTACCTACCTTGGTCGAGACCTGACGCGGAGGCATGGGACGCACTTTTGCAGCGTGTTCACTATCGTAGCTCACGTGTACCGTTTTAAAATGCTTCTCTCGGCCGTCCACATTCTCACTCTTTGCAAGTACCCTCGGTGAATTGTACATAAAACGCAGTTTTGTTTTTTTTGTTTGTTTTTTTTTTTGCTATAGCCACCTGCATGGCCCTTTGCTAATAGAAACGTGTCGCAGGCTATAACGCAAATCTTCACTGACTTTATTCTACACATTTTTACAGCATTGGAAAACATTAAGAATGTTTGTGTCAGGGTTTTCCTCCTACAGAAACCATATTAAAACAAAAAAAATAGATTTCCCTCCCCCATCTTTTCCATTTTCGAACATTTTTGAAAGAGCTCCGGGGAGCCACTAGGGCGGCGCTAAAGAGCCACATGTGGCTCTGGAGCTGTGGGTTGCTGACCCCCGGAAAAGAGGAAAGGTGCTTACTTAGGTCTACCAGAAAATGTGACGAAAAAGAGATTTCACAGGGAAGGCCCACATTTTAGTGTTGCTCCATCCAGGGTCAGTACAGTCAAACCTTGGTTTTCGTCCATAATCCGTTCCAGAAGGCTGTTCGAAAACCGGAATTGTTCGAAAACCGAAACCACGCTCTTTTTAAAATAAAAATGTTTACTGAACACGTCTGCTCACAATGGAAACCAACACGAGGAAGCATCACTTACCTCGTCTACCCGAGGAAGCGTCACTTCCTCGTGTAAGGAAGGCGAGAGGAGTCAAATGGTGCATTCAAGTGCGCTCAGTTTGTTCGAGAACCGAAATTTGTTCGTCATCCGAGGCATAAAAAACTCAAAATTTTTGGTTGAAAACCGAATTGGCCGAGAACCGAGACGTTCGAAAACCGAGGTTTGACTGTATGTGTAATGAAAGTGCGTCAATGACAGACAGGAGAGGACAGGAAAATTGGCCATGCTAAAAATAAAAAATAAAAAACACCAGCAACTGCCTGAATTTTCCCTCATGCACACATGGGAAAATATGGCTAAAAATGATTCATTATTTCACACTAATGTGTGGAAATAAATCCATGTTGGCTGCACAACAGACGACACTAACGTTGACTTAAACTTCAAACTACAACCACAAAAATAAACACTGTTAACCCTCTCAGGCACAACAGTTACTACAGTGGACAACTTATCAGGTTTATCAGGTTACAGGTTATCATTATTGGAGCAGGAAATAGTTAAATAAATACACCAAGAGCTTAAGTTCTCGTGGAACGTTACAACTCACAAGGGCACGATCTTTAACGTTGTTTCCTGACTTCAATAAGCCTCCACTGGTGATTGTTGTCTCATACAGTGTGTATCCGTGGGACTGTCCATTCTTGTTGTTCATTGGTAGATTTTCCATGTTAATCGGCGTGTCTGACTTAAATGGCTGTGGAGGTAGTAACAATCAAGGCTTGACAGAACAGCAACTCTCTGCTTCACAAATGTTGACAGGCAATCGTACATTTAAAGACATACTCCCTCAGTAAAGCTTAAAGCATCCCATAAGGACAGGTGCTGGTACATGGTAGCTGGTTCATATGCTTCCGTAGGCTGGAGCACTGGCGGGTCGGGTAACTCTTCACCTCCTAGAGTGGGAATCGAGTCACTAATGTAACTATATGGTGCTCCAGCCACATCTGCAGAATATTTATTGTTCGTCTTACTGTTGAATTGAGAGAATAGATCTCTGAGGAGATGATACTTCTGAGTGTACTCTCCAGCTTCGGACAAGGGCGCGTCATAATCTGCAAAATATCGAAAATTACGTGCTGTCTATTGGTGGTTGTTGAAAGTATTATTCATTTAAAAGCGCAGGATCCAAAATCATTCAAATACTACTGACCTCAGGGAGTTACATCATTATCACATTCACGCAGCGCATGTGCATGAAAGAGAATGTGAGTTTATTTTAGATTTACGTGTATGACATCGTGGCACCTACCGTAGCTGGGGACCAATGCTTTGTAGGAAGGTTCAGCCAACCCTCCGCTAATGAAACCAAAACTGGAGCCTCCGTGGAACATGTACAGGTTTACAGACATGCCGCGCTTGAGAATCTCTCGAACAGTGGACACCATATCTGAGAAAGAATTTGAAATATCAACAGCAATCACTGTCATCTTATAAAATATTCAAGTAGATTCGATTCAATAGCAATGACAATATCCTTGATACATGTTGAGCCGCTTTATCTGGAGCTCATTCAGAATAGCTTGACCTATATTTGAACATTTGCATTTCAATTTACATAGCAGAAAAGTGTCACTGCATTGTCAGATGAGAAAAGAAGCAATACTGTACCAGTGTACATCGAACTACTATAGTTAGCCCTAATGCGGTGTATTTAACCCTTTCATGCACCAATTATAACCTGTAACCTGGTCACATAATATGATAAGCTGTCCACTGTAGTGACCGCTGTCATGAGAAAGGATGAAAAGAACAGATATGGCAATGGTAATAGTATGAGCTGTGGTTAATGATTTATGATCCTGAGTGGCAGACTTTAGAAAACAGTGATAGAATAAGTACCGGTAGATGTGAAAAGTTGTAGACATTTCTGATAAATCTATAAACTTTGAATGGGAGGATAAGCTTGGAGTTTTGTCAAAAAGGTAAATATTTCTATAGAAAAGGAATATATAAACTGCAGGGGTGCCCATTACGTCGAGTGCGATCGACCGGTGGATCGCGGACTGGTCCCAAGTCGATCGCGAGGGGTGTAGAGTAGAAAAACAAACAAACAAACAACCATTTGTGTGTCTTTGTGCATGTTAGTAATATATATTTTTTGTGTTAATGTAGACTAATCATCCTATCAGTCTCATTTTCACAAAAAGTATTTAAAAAATAAAATAAAATAAAGCAGGGAAATCTTTAGCCTACGGTGGCGCGCGACTGCGTCACCGGAAGTTGTTAGCACTCAGCAGTCTGCAATTGCTGCTTGTGATCAGAGCTGTTGCGCTATATCTTTTATCGTTATCATTATTCTCATTCAGAGTTCGTTTCGTGTACAATTCACCGAGGGCACGGGCAAAGAATAGGAATCGAGAGAGCAGAGGGAAGCAATTTAAAATGATACGTGTGAGCTACGTTAGTTAACAGGCTGCAAAAGTGTCAGGCTGTTGCTCGTTATGGCGTGCGTGTCTATGTGCGTGCGCGGTAACAGGTCAATCGCGTTAGGTTGGTTGATCGAAAAGTCGATCTTCGGTCCAAAAGGTTTGGGCACTCCTGATATAAAGGAATCCAGTACTTGTAAATGTATTACCAAAGATCGCATGACATAAAATCTTGTTGTTTTGAGAAAGATTATGTCAAAACTGCACTGGCCCCCACCAGAGCCACCTACCCCCATGTTCCCTTTAAGGTCTTCATTTAGTTTATTCCCGGCAGAGAAGAAAAATATACGCGAGGGGATGTTACCGTATTGGCCCGAATATAAGACGGGCCTGATTATAAGACGACCCCCTCTTTTTCAAGACTCAAGTTTGAAAAAAGACTTTTTGAACACCAAATTATTTTTTCTACAGAAAATAATTACAGTACATCTGAAACAAATGATTATAACAATATATTTGAGAGAAAAAGCATGTTAGTTTGCCTCATTCATATCTAAAGTGCAATCACATTCGTAAATGAATGGCTTCTGGTTTTTGAAATGTAAATTACATCATAACTTCTCCTCAGCTGCCGGTTAACCTGGCCGATCTTTGACCAACTTTTCTCCAGATTGTCGCTACGTTTCTCTTTTATTATTTTCTTCTCTTTTCCTTCTTACCGCTATTTTTTATTTTTCTTCTTCGTGCCACCGCTATTTTTATTTTTATTCTTCGTGACAGGGGTTCACTTTGGCCTGGGGAGTCAAGTTCAGCATTCGCTTCAATTATATCTGGCGCTATCTAGTGTCGTGAATGGGTATAATGTCTAGACCCCGAATATAAGATGACTCCCCACTTTTTCATTCTTATTTCAATGCAAAAAACATCGTTTTACACGGTACAGTACCAATACGGTACTTTAAGTATGCGGCTTTTTATTCAGTAATACTTGTGGTTTTGATTTTTCGAAACTGTGTCAGTCGAAACTGATCATTATCTGTGTTAAGTGCTGCTCCAGCTGGAGTGAAGGGCGTTTCCCTCCAGGAGGCTCACCTGTTCCGTGTTTCCCAATCAAGCCTTGCCAAGTATTTAAGGACTCCCAAGTTGCCAAGATGCTTGGTGTTGTGCTTCGAGTGTTGTGTTCTAGACATCCAGATATTATTCATAGTCGCTCTCGTTTTCATGGTTCCTTGTTTGTATTTTCATTGTTTTATTATTGCTCTTGATCTTTGGTTTCGCGTTACTGGACTTTTGACATTTTGTTTGTGCATTTTTTGCATTTCTTTGTACAGTTCCTTTTTCAAGCACTTTTGTTTTATGCATTGTTTTTCCTGGCTCCTTATGACCAGCGATTTCTGTTTGTATTTTGTCGGTGCGCTTTCCTGTAAATATTTCTGTTGTCGCGTTTTGTCTGAGGCTGCATTTCTGGGGTCATAAAACATTATTCGGTTCTGGACCGAACATTTGGTGATACGAGAATTTCGCCGGACGTGAACGATGCAGTGTATGAACATGCAAGACTAAAAGAAAAGGATGTTAAAGTGACAACACATACCCTCTGGGGGGAGCACGTGGTGGAGGTCACCCCATACATCATACCAGCCTGTCCAGTAATCCATAACCATGGTTGGTCTGTTTGGCTAACAATCAGAAAAGAAGCCATAGTATGTCATTCGATCCTCTTTGAAGACAGTGTGGGTAATGATGAAGAAATGACACCTACCTGGATCATGTTCAGATCCTGAATGGCTCTCTGATTTAGTTTCTTCAACTTCATTGATCTCATGACTACAAGACAACAGAATATAAGCATATGTTGAGTCTACGGAAGAAAGTGAGTGTATTAGTGATAAATACTTTACCTCCATCTACACCCCCTGACCTAAACATGTTGTGGGTGTCTGACGTGAGCAGGAGCTCACGGATCCCTCTGGACTGCAAAGCCTTTCAAAAAGTCACCACAGTCAAAATACCGGTACTGTATAACTTTCTAAACAGAATAGAGTCATCTAGCATTTTGAAGGGTATGCATAAAGGACAGATGTACTTATAAAAAAAAAAAAAAACTCGCTATGTTAAGAAAATTGTTTTTGTAAAAATGTTTACGGGTAGTACTAATATTTCAAAATGGAATTAACTGTACTCAAATCTGTGTAGTAATACTGTGATATTAAACTGTGATAATTTTGATCATGGTAATCGTGATATGACTCATACGCTAAGACACTTGTCTTATAGTTTCTTACCAGTGGGCGTATCCTATTTGAAATGACTCCCAGTATGTTAAAGCACAATGATTAAAAATCTTTATTCATAGTAATAGTAGTTATGAGATATTTTTAACACATCTTGAAACTCTGCCCCGATTATACTGTCGTATATTGTTTATAAAAAGTTATACTTAATTGTCTTATCTATGACCTGTATTAATGTACAACACTTTTCTTATGCCACAATTGTTTTTCATGTGTTTTATAAAAAAAAATTTAAAACGGATTTTATTCCTCTAAAGCTGTGTAATCAAATTTCGACATTGCTCTTGGATTGGATGTCATTAGTTTGCGCGGGTGCATCTCATGCTGTGGCCAGAGAGTGTTTGCTGCATTCGTATTTAGTGTGTCATATTACCTCTTTAACGAAAGGCATGTAAGTATCATCCTTCGCAAAAGACCCATATTCATTCTCAACCTGGACGGCAATGATGGGACCCCCTTTCTTAAACTGAAAGACACAGGAAGATGTATCACAACAGGCGACATGAACGTCCTCTTGAATCAGACTCTATAGAATGTAAGGCCACCTGCAAGGGAACAACTTTTGGAATAAGTTTGTCAAAAAAAATGTTGACAGCCTTAGTGAATCCAGGGTATGTTGTTCTCACTCTCATGTTGCCATCTTGGAGAAGCCAGCTACCAAAAACAGAAAAGATGCTTGGCCAAATAAATCCACAAATCTACAGGAACAACCAGGCCACAGTGCGCCACTCCATTCCGAACAAAGCTTCACTCACTGAGCCTGAGTCTTCCCCTGACAATGAGACACGATTTTTTTTTACTCGGCTTGAATTGAACACAGAATGGGTTGTGTTTCGTATCAAGTGGCTTTTGTGCGGCAGTAGCGTAACACTCATTTTTATGGACGGATGTCTACATTTCACCACACAAGGACCTTATGTCTTCAGCGTCTGACCTTGGCAGCCCCCCGAGGTCCAGCTCAGAGGAGATGTAAGGCCCTGGACGTAAAATCACCCACAAACCAAGCTCAGCTGCAAGATTGATATATGCTCTGAAATACAAGAGAAGAGATGAAATTCAGTACGGAGCAGGAAGGCAAAAACAAAATATTCACACCGAGTGAAGCTTCATATCAGAACGTTAACACAGCATCAGATGTGCCTGGCAACAAGAGGAGCAGGCTATGATGTGGCATCATGTTTCATATGTGCCACTGCTGTGTTTTTAATCGCTTTGGAAATTGCTGTTGTTGTGGAGATGCTGTCGTTGTCAGGTCGGGTGCCCCGACTCTTGCTTCTACCCAATGCACTGGGGCTTAGATGGTGAGGGAGTGGAACCTGAGTATTCCCATTGTGCAACCAAAGAGTTGCCGTGAATCACCTCAATAGGAATTGTACAGTACGTATTTGCGCTTGGTGGATATGACCTGAGAATTGTCAAATTTAGCAGTGAGGTGGTTAACCCCAAGCAATATGTTGTCAGGTAAAGTAGTCTCACTCTAAATCCAGTTGTGTACGGAAGTTGAAGACTTCTCTCTGTGGCTGATGAAGACTCCACGGCACAAATCTGCATTAGCACATAAAGCCCTTGGTTAACATTGGTCTGGGATGGTGAGTGATATGGTACAAAAACATTCCTACGTGGTGAGGGTGTTGATGCCACAGGCTTTCATTTTCATCAGGCGGTCCCTCCAGTAGGCCCTGGGCACGCGGAAATAGTGGATGGATCCGCCGAGGATACAGAAGGGCTCACCCTCCAAGGTGAACTGGGATGAGTTGGCACTCAGTCCGAATTTCCTGCTCGTTCTCTGCCCCACTGTCGGCATGCTGAGGAATGCAATTCATACTCTATATGTCGTCACATAACAGTGATTTGTGCTTAAATTAACATGACATGCTTGAAAGTGCAAGCTTCCCGCACAATAAGCATGAACATGAATGAATGAAAAAAGGATTGTTTCCCTAATTATTTGACCAATAGCGAAAGTATCATAACAACATGAGTGGACATATTCTAAAATGCACTAACTTTATTGCAGTTTTTACAAATAGGCTTGTAAATGAACATTTCTCATATAATTTGTACAAAACAAACTCACAGTAACTCATTAAATTCACAAGTTGGTCAGCACACAACTTACCCGAGGTATCTGTATGTGATGACAACAGCAACAGAAAGGCAAATGAGCGCACATTTTCTTTTGTGCACATTTCTTATCCTGAGGACAACCATAGATGACGATGCGTCGAACACTGCCGCAATTGAGCTTGAACTGTATCTCGGGGAAAATGAAAATGAACACATGATGCTCAAGGCGGTGAGAAAGCACCGCCTTGGGGGAGTGACCCTATACAAAGATTTGACTTATTTTATTTAACTATATAAAATGGTCGTTGCAAAGAATACTCATCGTCTTTTTTTTTGTAAAATTGGCTCGCACTATCGATCCTTTTCCATTAAAAATGGGACTATCATAAAAGCCTGTACAGTAATGAGTTGAAACAGTAATAAAAACTACATTTCCCAGCATCCTTCACAGTTGGAGCTTGCGCAATGTGTATTTCCCCCCCGGCCCTTGATCGTCTATTCAGTCAGCGTTCTTGTTGTTGTTGGTGCTGCCACAAGCCACATACAAGGGGAAGACAAACAAGAAACGTTCGTTTGTCCAGTTGCTTGACGCATGAGGTAAGGACGACACTGCCAATGACTGGGCGCTTTCCTCGCGTGGTTAAGTGTTGTCTCTTTTTGTCAGTTATCACAAGAGTTGCACAAGGTGTTGAACATTTCTTGTGAGGTAGCAGCGTAAACAAACATGTTAGCTGTGTGCCGACAAATTGTAAGACCAGACATAAAATTCTAACCAACATTTAAAGACAGATGTTGACGTGCCATACTATCGATGCTCTTTTCGGCAGGCAAAAAGAAAATGTATACGCTAAACGTCGGGTAACCCTGAGATAGCATGCTAAATGCCTTCCTAAAACAGTATATAGTCGGAACGAATATAACATTTCGCTATGTCACAAATTCTCTGTAACTGATCTGGTTTCATGTTTAATTCGACCCCTGTGTGTTTATCCCACCGAAATGTAACAACGCAAATTAGATTATTACGATTCTTAGTGTGTAAGTGAGCTAGGGCTCTTTGATCTGTGGTGTTTACACATTTGAAAGTGGCTTTCTTCTTGATCTTTCATGGTCTTTAATGTAGGAAAAGCCAGGTAAACATGAAGAATATCTATCTATCTATCTATCTATCTATCTATCTATCTATCTA
Organism: Hippocampus abdominalis; assembly: GCA_018466805.1. Classification (NCBI taxonomy): domain Eukaryota; kingdom Metazoa; phylum Chordata; class Actinopteri; order Syngnathiformes; family Syngnathidae; genus Hippocampus; species Hippocampus abdominalis. Next base: position 2,825,455 of record CM031710.1, read on the forward strand.
TCTATCATGTTCTTTAATGTAGAAAACGCCAGGTAAACATGAAGAACATCTATCTATCTATCTATCTATCTATCTATCTATCTATCTATCTATCTATCTATCTATCAATCTATCTATCTATCTATCTATCTATCTATCCAATCAAAATTCTAAGTTATTACAATTAATTAGCTAAGTGTGAGCCTGCTTATAATTTACGGGATGAATTTTTATTTTTTTAAATTAGGTAATAACATTTACATTTCTTTCAGTACTTTAAATATTGCAATAATATTAATCTTGCAATATTCAACACCCATGTCACGTTTTTCCCAATATCGTGCAGCCCTATAAGTACGTACAGTATGTCTATCTAATCTTCACATTCATTTGTCTTGTCTAGGTCTGCCTCCAATCACTTTCCTGATCCGTTGTACTTTGTCTGGTTTATGGCAGGTTACAGGGTGAATATTTTTCTGCCATGAGAGCTGACCAACAGGTCAACAGTCCCCATTCCTTCTGCAGTTGATGGATCTACAGCTGGTACAGAGATGACAGACAGTGTCAGGGCCTTCCTCCGCAATGTTGCGACGGTCAGCAGCACACACATGAATCCACAGCACATGGCACACCCGTGTAGATTACACTGACACTGAAACCAAAAGTACCGATGCACTTGGCAAATTTCTTGTGAAAAATATTTTGTACAGCCTTGCCACTTCCAAAGTTGAAAGTCCCAAAATGACTTTATTACATCAACAACATAACCATCATCATACAAATTCGCAAAAAAGTAAAAGTGGGATAATAATCATCGAACAGGAAATGGAAATTGTGTTGTATGAAAGTTGATGTCCTAAAATGTTACTGGTCCTTGCAAAGCACACGGACAAGAAACCCACTTCCATTTTTGCTGTGAAGTGTATATGGACAGTACACATATATTGTGTTAGAACGTTACGTGACCATATTTATCATTTAAAAATTACCAGTGGATAAAATAGCAGACCTTGTAAACCTGTACCTGTGAGTTGTTCTCCTTTGTTTTCTGGATTAATAAAAAGTCATCCAATGTAACATATTGTATGGGCACCCTAAAAAACGCAATTGGGCATAGTTCACATTGCCGTTTAATGCGTCAATGCATCCACAATCCTCATCATGTGGTCATCCTTTTTTTTTCTCCAAGCCACACAACACACCCAAACACCAACTCTTACTATGGTCGTGTACAGCACACCACAGACATTAGTGCACTTAAAACACACACGCAGGCAAACGCAGCAAACACATTTGTTGTAGCATAAAATTGTTTATCTATAAAGCAGAGTTGCACTACATCGTGAATTTCATTATTTTGATTACTTGCTGTTATTAAGATATCTGACAACAACAACAACAAAAATTATCCATATGGCACAACCGTTGGATATTATAAGTATCATGTTGGAAGCAGCACACTCATAATGCACTCCAAGCAAAAACATAAACCTTATAAACATACATAGAGTGACAGAAATTGCATCTGGAGTGCATATTAGCGGATTGACATGGATGGAATTTCAGAGAAGCACACCCCGCCATGCAGAATTTGAGTTAACAAATTAAAGTATACATTTTGATCGCAGGTTCGGAAAATGGATGGATAGGGCGGCCCGGTAGTCCAGTGGTTAGCACGTCGGCTTCACAGTGCTGAGGTACCGGGTTCAAATCCAGCTCCGGCCTCCCTGTGTGGAGTTTGCATGTTCTCCCCGGGCCTGCGTGGGTTTTCTCCGGGTGCTCCGGTTTCCTCCCACGTTCCAAAAACATGCATGGCAGGCTGATTGTGCACTCTAAATTGTCCCTTGGTATGAGTATGAGCGTGGATGGTTGTTCGTCTCTGTGTGCCCTGCGATTGGCTGGCAACCAATTCAGGGTGTCCCCCGCCTACTGCCCGAAGACAGCTGGGATAGGCTCAGGCACCCCCCGCGACCCTAGTGAGGATAAAGCGGTTCGGAAAATGGATGGATGGATGGATTTTGATCGCAACACTTGAAGCATAAATATGAACCCATCCATATGATGACAGAAATTGCATCATAATAGGCACTTGAGAGGATTGACATGGATGCAGTTTCACGTCAGTAACTGGTATCCCCAGGCCAGCCTTCATAGCCTCGATACTTTGAAATAAACTTGCAGCAGCCCGATATCGGTGCTCGTCCACTAATGTCATGAATGATTAGATCTGCCCTCAAACTGCATTTTGATACGCACTACACATTTTTTAAGTTCCTGATATGTTTGCTCTCCAAAAGACTTTGGTGGAGGTTATCGCATGATGGCACTCATGGTGATGGTATGAGGGAATGAGATGTGATGAAAAATGTTCAGATTTGATCATATGTCAATAATACGTTTGGCCAAACTGATTTTTGCTTTTGGTCATGTATTAATTAACAAAATTCAGATATGTTTGCATGTTGTAATATCCATAAGCCTGATGTCATACCTCTGGTTTTTAGACTCTGGCATTGAGTTTATGAAGGGACTATGAGCGACATTTGTTACGCACAGATTTTTGAGTATTGTCATCAATGAAAAATTCCTGTTTTCCGCACATTTTTTTTCCCCCAATAAGGTATATGGTTCAGAACTTATGTTTTCTTTTTCACCTGGGACCTTTGCAGGGGATCAAGGATTCCATACTCGGGATTGGAACCATCTCCAAGCTGGATGCCCGCATCCAGCAGAAAAGGGAGGAACAGCGGCGAAGAAGGGCCAGCGGGGCTTTGGCGCAGAGACGGGCTCAAAGTGAGGAGCGTAAACCTGACAAGTATGTCAAACAGTTGCATTAATTCGAAGGATTGCAATCGAAACTAATACAATTACTGTAATGTATCACTGATTTATACCCAGAGGTGCCCATAGAAATGTTGGCGTGGTCCTCAAACGAGCATCAGAGGTTGTTGTTAGGTGCTCATCTATAATGCATTCTATCATGCATTATATTTTTAACCACACACTGGTTTAAAAAAAAGAAAAGAAAAAGTGGTAACTTAATTTGGGCAAATATTACCTCAATATATGAACATTTCAAGCTACAAATGGGCTCAGGGTTCCAATTAAATCTGTAATGAGGGTAAACCATGTGCAACCATGATTTGGATTATATATATTTTTGTTCATTTTTACTTTAATTATTTACCTACTTATTTTTAGTGACCCCAAAGTAGCCAGCAGGATCTTTCAGTGCTGTGCCTGGAATGGAGGAGTTTTTTGGGTAAGAGGCTCAATGTACATGTCTGTGACAATCATGTTGAATCATGACACTCTTGAAAATTGAAAAGAAGTTCTTCTCTCAGCATCTTCTGATAATATTTGAATCTTATTATTTTGTTTTCTGTAGCTCAGTCTTTTCCTCTTCTACCGGGTGTTTATCCCACTACTCCAGACTCTATCTGCAAAAATTATTGGTATGTACTCGAGATGAAGATTTAACCTTGGCGATGGACGGTTCAGTTGTGAAATCCTCCTCAGACAACAATTTTTTTCGTTGCTACAGGTGACCCGTCGCTCCATGGCAATGTCTGGTCATGGTTGGAGTTCATCCTGACATCTGTCTTCAGTGCTCTGTGGGTTCTCCCACTGTTTGTCCTCAGCAAGATTGTCAACGCTATCTGGTTTCAGGTTGGTCCCCCAATGTTGACAGCATTTTTCTGAACGACCACGTGTTGTGTTTAGGGTCTTCTTCCCCTCAGTGGCAGACAAAGTGGATGTATGTTACACATACGTACAGCACATGTGACAATAAAGTTGTATTCAATTCAAGTCAATTCAATTCAATGTGCTTGCATTTCCATTTCCCACAAAAACGTGTTATTTTATCTGCATAAGAAAAAAATGTCAACAACACAAGTCTGCCACACATTCCCATTCCCATTTTTGTATATTTGTGTGCACACATGAACAACTGTTGACTCCCCTCGGTTAATGAAAGAAACTTGCGCGGTCTAAGAAATAACGTGAATCTGACCAAATTAATAGTATACAAAAAAATGGAATGAAAATTAATCACTGAAAATCAGACACTGCTTTTGATTTATGCTTCAACAGAATGATTTTAGTAAAGAAAAACATGAAACAGGCCCGGACAAAAATGATGGCACACACTTGAAATAGACCAGGCGCTTCTGATGATACGTTATATATATTTATTTTTTTTTTTTTGTTGTGATTTTCACAATTTTGTTGAACCAGAATTCTAAGTCAGTGTCAGATTTTCATTTTTATTCTGTGTGTTTATTACTTAAGCCAGATTCAAGTTATGCCTGTGACCAATGTGGATTTTCCTTTCATTAGCGAAGTTAGCGGGATGCTAACAATTGTGTGCAGATGTGTAAGTGATTTGTTGATTCAACAAATTTGGCATTCATCAGGCTGAGTTTGAACTAAGCTTTTCAAAAACCGCTTAATCGATGTTGACTCATGATTCAACAAGGGGGCCGGGGTGGGGGCTCGCGTTATCACATAGAGCAATTGAGGCTCTGATTTTTGGTTGCATTAAACATACAGATCCATACCATCTTTGTGTCTTGATAGTTGTGTACTTGTTGCAGGATATAGCTGACTTAGCATTCGAAGTGTCTGGCTGTAAAGTGCAACCATTCCCGAGTGTGAGCAAGATCATCGCAGATATGCTCTTCAACCTCCTCCTCCAGGCACTCTTCCTCATTCAGGTTTGCACCTTGAATGTGTGGTTAGTAGTGGCTGAAACTTGTATCACAATATATGTGATTCGTATTGGTCGATACAGTATTGCTAATTATTGAATTCAGTATTTTTAAATGGTTATTTATTTATTGATTTGGTTCAAAATATGGACCGGAAAGGAAAAAAACCCGCTGAATATAGATCATTTCATTTTAAGATATGATGTTCAAGATTTAATAAGGCGTCAATGCAACTCTGAAGAAGTCAAATAAACTGGTCAATCTTAAGATACAATGAAATGCCTTTTTAAATATAATGTGCTTAGTAAGGCTGGGTGATATGGCTGAAAAATGTTATTATCATGTTATAAATATTTCATTTCAGTCATTATTGATCTTTTTTTTTACCGATTGAAAATGGGGAAAACAATTACATTGATTAAAGATAAACTTACAACCGATTAAAAATCCAATTAAATAAAACACAACTATCAAGAGGAAAAAATATTCTACCAAATATATGGCAGTAAAACTTAATTTTCAAGGACTGTCCGCCAATGTGTATTGTAATGTGCAACGCTGTTGACATCCATGCTCCTCCAGCAGAGCTCGTAAATATTTATTTGTGGAAGACGCTGCTACTCCATAGCACTCTCATTGAGGCAGTTTCAGTACATTAACATTCATTTCTTGTTCATAAATATATCGAACTCACACTATGAGTTGAGCATCCGTCTGAGGGCTACTTTGTCCTATTAGCTGGCTCATTTTGTCATATGACATTTTTTTTAACTTGTCTGTGTAGTGTGACTCTGAGAGGGTCGGAGCTGGTTAACACCGGGGGATAGCGAGTCCTTAACTTCTACACCATGTATCCATTCAAAGTTTTTTGATCATGTTAGTATGCATAATATAATCTTATTGCAAGTGTTGTAACTGGTCATTTCTTTGTCCAAAAATAGTTGGGTGCGCTACACATTTTTGTGCTTCAAATTTCTTCTTAGGTGCCTATAATTGTGGTTAATCTCATACTGTACCCTCTGTCGACAGCATGCAGAATGTCGGGGTCGGGATTTGCTTGGTGGACTTTTTTTAAATTCCTATTGTTTTGAGCACAATTTCTGTTGATATTTTTGAAAGGGGATGAATATCTTCGAGCTAAACACACATGCCGTAAAGGTGAGTTATGTCAAACTGACACCATGCATTTGTGTCCTCTAGGGTATGATTGTGAGCCTGTTTCCTATCGATGCCATCGGACAGATGGTCAGTCTATTGCACATGTCTCTGCTCTATTCCCTGTACTGTTTTGAGTATCGCTGGTTCAACCACGGTAAGATAGCCCGGTACTTTTGACACAAACGTAATGCATATGTCATGTTTGTCAAACTGAAAGTGATTGACGTTTTCAAGGCATCGAGATGCACCAACGGCTGTCCAATATTGAGAGGAACTGGCCCTATTACTTTGGCTTTGGTTTGCCCATGGCTTTGTTGACAGCTTTGCCTTCATCATATATCATCAGGTAAAGCCTCAATTCCACGGATGTAAAGCTCAATTCCACGGATGTACATTATTTTCGCTATTTGGCTTGATCATGCTTTTGTCTGCTCCATGCATATAGATAATGAGGTGCAAAGTGTGTGTTAACATGATAAGTTGTTTTCTTACCTGGGTGTTACATTCAAGCGCACTAATGTGAAGAAACTGGTATTTGGAGATGAGCTGTGTGGAAATGAGAATTGACGTGACTTTGATGCGCTATGTTTGAAAGAGGTGGCGGGAGAACATTTTTAAGTTGTCTATGCTCAACATTTAAGATGGATAAGATAACCTTTATTTGTCCCACATTGGGGAAATTTGCAGTCTACAGCAACAATATTGGGGGGGGAAGAAAAAAAAATTGCTGATTTATGTTATTTACCAAACATGCTAGTAAAAATTGGAATCCAGAAACTTAGCACAAATAATTGCCTGTTGGGTACTAATGCAGTTACAAAGAATAATCAAGGACTGCATTACATTTTAGAGTCTTTATCTTCTCTTTTAGTGGCTGCTTGTTCTCCATCCTCTTCCCGCTCTTCATCATTAGCGCCAATGAGGCCAAGACACCAACAAAGCTGTAGTAAGTGACAAAATCAAGACGAAGTTTTGAGTCATTCAATTTTATGTCATTTCCCCTCGCCGAGTCATCTTGTACGTCCCGATTTTCAGCCATTTTCAGCTGCGTCTCTTCTCGCTGGTGGTGTTCATCAGCAACAAGCTTTTCCACAAGACGGTCCACCTCCAGTCCTCGATGACATCATCAACATCCTCAGAAAGGCTCACATCCCCTCACACCTCCCCTGTCCGACAAAGACTGCTGCCCACTCAGCGATGTTGATGCTGCATGAAGGACCCTCGCTTAATGTGACAAAAGTTTTTTTCCGAAGGAGTTCCTTAATGTGTTTTGCAGCACTGGGTTTACATGGTTTTAATCTAATCTCTGCCCCTTTTATTAATATTCATTTTTTTTCCACAATGTCAGTGTGACATATAATTGCTCTGTGCCTCACACTCGAAATGCATAATTCACTCACAATTGTTTTCTTTTGTCATTTTTTTTTTCCACTCTCATTTTATATAATGTGCCATTTGGGTGACTCTCCTTTAAGAAAATACAGCACAATAAATAATGTAGAATTTGAAGGATTTTGTTTGCTCTGAAGCAACTAGATTGTTTTACCAGTTGCAGTATGCGTTTGTTTGATGGCGGATTGTTTTACCAGTTGCAGTACGTGTTTGTTTGATGGCGCAAGTCTCACGTGGTGCTGTGACTGTCAGGTTATGGTGTCCAAGCAGTTCCAGGAAAATTGTTGGAGAGATTTTTTTTTAACTGTGGTGGACTTTCTGAAACATGAATTGACATATGCAAAAGTTAAAATGATTTGGGACCTAACACAAAACAAAAACGGTGTCACTTGTGGTGTGCTGGTTTCTGATTTTCCCCAAGTTAAAATGGTCCTCAACCTCTGGAGAGATGTGCTCATTGCATACAAGATGACCCCAAAACTGTTTTTAGTTATTATAAATGTATTCAGTTTTAAGGAATGATGCTGCCAAGCTGCAAGCACGTGTGTTATTTCGTGTTGTACCGCTAAAACATAACAATATTCATAACACTTTAAACATTGACCTGCGTACTGTAAACTCTCTACTGATGTGACGCAAGTATGTTTCCCCTTTTATTTGTTCTGTGTATATTAAATTCTGAACGTCCAACCAACATGCAGTATAATGAACCCCTCCAGCACATTCAATGGGTTGTTAAGGGGCCTAAATTTTGACCATACATTACATACATAACTCCTAAGGGCATAGTAGTGTTTGTGTAGACTGATTGTGAGTGAGGTTTTGTAATGGAAATGCATCTCATTTTAATAAAGTGAATAAGGATTTCCCAGTGATAGTGGATTAAAATTCGAAATGTCTGCTTGCAGAATTATGCTAACACATTTTTTATTTTAATTTGATTATTAATACAAAAAATATTTCAAATGGCTTTCAATGTTTTTCCTTATTTATTTTATTTTATTTTAAGAATGGGACTTTAATGTGGACTCTGTTATTTCACGAAGTGCTGTTAGCACAAAACTGCACAAGGCTATGTGTTCATTTTTTTAATTTTTGTTTTTGGAGCTGAGGTAATTACAGTATTAGTTTTAAAACTAATTTGTGATACCTATTTCCATCATCTTTTTCATTAACTTGTAGTCCATTCATTATCTGAACCGCTTATCCTCACTTCGGCCGCGGGTGTGGTGGGGCCTAGCCCACTTGTCTTTGGGCAGTAGGCGAAGGACACCTTGAACTGGTTGCCAGCCAATCATATTGCACACAATAGATGACAACCATGCATTCACACTCAACAATCACACTTTAGGACTAAATAGAGTGTCCACTTAACCTGCCATGCATGTTTTTGGACTGTGGGTGGAAACCCGAGTAACCAGAGAAACCCCACAAAGGCATGGGGAGAGCATCCAAACTCCACACACAAAGGTCCAAACCCGGAATTGAAGATTGACCTCTGTACTGGGAGACGGAACAGGCTCAGGCTCACCCAGGACAACGACACAACAAAAACCGTAGGGGCCGCTCTATCATTAAATTTAAATTTAATCCTGCGGGCCGCAAATGCGCCCCTGGCCATGAGTTTGAGACTACTATACTGTAGTTTAATGGCTTAACTTGGTTAGTTTGTTTTAAAATAATTTATTATGAGCGTACAGTTTAGTTTAATATATTTTTAGTATATGTTCAAATATTGTCCTGTACTGTATATTTTGGGGGGCTTTGGGGCGTATTTTTTTCAGAAGCACTTTGTGTTTTAATCAGTAGGAGGAGACAAAAACGTTCCTTAAGTAAGGACACGTCACTACACAAAAGTGGCGAGGCAGGTAGCCAAATTTGAGCAACAGCTAAGCAAACCAATCAGAACCATATATGATCACGGTTGACTGACGCTCAACCAATCAGTATGTCCTATCGGGTGAATGAGGCGGGAATATTTTTGGTTGTCTTCAACTCATGAGTTCACAGGAGCGAAGCTGGTAAGTGCAGCTAAATGAACATAAGTAATGGAATATATTTTCTTCGAGAAATAGCACGTATTTACTTAGGCCATTTTGCCGTTTTGCTAGTCATCCTCGGTTAACATTACTTGGAAGAGTTGTTGGGCTGGACTGTACGTAAAATAAACGAGTAGCTTAGCCATGTTAGCTATTCAGACTTTTGGAAGGTAAAATCACCAGATCATCAAGCACTCCTAATTACTGTAGGGCCTTTTTTCGTGTTTCGATTTGTTGCATTTTCAGTCACTTTATTTAGCTGACTTACTTTCTACGTGATTGTGGACGAATTTCTTAAAGCTGTCTGCCATAACGGCTCTTTTGGGGATGGTGCAGGCTGTAAAATAGCCATTCATAGAATAGTCGACCTACGTCAAAGGTTGCGTTTAATGTGTTTTCTTTGTCTTTTTAAATGTACGCGAGTGTGCATATTTAATGGCACAACCTCAAATCTCTGCAGAACTTGCCAAGAAGAGGAGGCGCTTCCTAGTTTTCTGACGCCACCTAATATAGTGCGTGGCCTTATCTGGTTGGACTCCCAACAGCTGAAACAATGGGAATTATTTTCCACATTTGAAATGAATTCGAATCTATACGTTGTTTGTCTTCTGCTCATCAGTTAGTTAGGTGAGCTGCCTTCAACCTCGCCACAATGACAAAATTGGGCTTCCTGCGTTTGTCCTACGAGAAGCAGGACACGTTACTGAAGCTGCTCATCCTTTCTATGGCTGGCATTCTCTGTGAGTGTCTTTACTACGTGCAATTAACATGTAAACAACTGCATTATTCCTTAATAATTATTCTTTCTATTCAGCGTTCTCCACCAGACTGTTTTCCGTCTTGAGGTTTGAAAGTGTCATCCATGAGTTTGATCCGTAAGTGCTTGCTTACTCAGAATTGTGCTGCGTTTGATTTACCCAAAACAAAATCCTTCCACCCATACTTGTTAAATTACAATTGTGAATCACCTTCAGGTATTTCAACTACCGCACCACCCGCTTCCTGACAGAAGAAGGATTTTATAACTTTCATAATTGGTTTGATGACAGAGCATGGTATCCACTTGGGAGGATCATCGGTGGCACCATTTATCCTGGTAGGAATGAGCAATAATGCTCAATTTCAAGATGACTGACAATATTTATTTGAACAGCTTAAAAAAAAAAAAGCGACCATGCTAACGCACGTATTTTCTCCTCCACCAGGCCTGATGATCACCTCAGCTACCTTGTACCACGTCTTACATTTTTTCCACATCACCATTGATATCCGCAATGTTTGCGTTTTTCTGGCTCCCTTGTTCTCCTCCTTCACAGCTATTGTCACCTATCACTTCACTAAGGAATTGAAGGTAATTTCTAATGAATCTTAGGTGTTTTTTCTTATTATTTTTATTATTATTATTGTTATTTGTTACCTGGAGAAGGCTCCATCTCCCTCATTGTCCTAAATAGTGCTACTGAAAAAAAAAACATGGATGAATGGGGTTGGATCATGTTTTAGAACTGTGGAGTATATCATGTTTGATATTACTTTATAGTGCTTATAATTTATTGTCGCTCACTTTTCTGTTTAGGATGCTGGTGCTGGGCTGTTGGCTGCAGCCATGATTGCTGTGGTACCTGGTTACATCTCCCGTTCTGTTGCTGGCTCCTATGACAATGAAGGTATAGCATAACACGCATGCCTCTATTTGACATGTGAGAAGACCACTCCAAACAAAATATTTTTCATCCTGTCTGCCCTACATAGGTATTGCCATATTCTGCATGTTGTTGACTTACTACATGTGGATCAAGGCTGTAAAAACAGGATCTGTGTACTGGTCCTCGATATGTGCTCTGGCCTACTTCTATATGGTGAGCAAATACATTTTCACAACGGTTTCATTGTAAGGTGTTTTTGTAAAATAATAATATTATTATAATTATTATTAATACATTTTATTAGTGGGCGCCTTTCTAAGAACTCAAGGACGCCTTACAACAAGCAGTTAAAAACACAAATACAATATCAACTGGTTTTGTATAGCATATGACACATTCTTTTAATATCAGCATTTCTTTAAAAAACTGCTGGACTGGAGCCTGCTTGTCTTCTTACCCAACATCGGAACTAAAGATCTCAATTTAGCCTTTAATAAAGCTAAAGTTGACTTAGCATCCCCTGCCCCTTAAGTTACGTTGCCTAACCTGAGGTCTTCTCTTGATATAATAGCTGTACAGTATATCGAGACAGGCCAAGTAATAATTACATTTTGTCTATTTTTAAAAGGGTGGAAGAAAATCTTAACTGTCATCTGTCACAATTTTGTTGTTTACATTTCCAGAGTTGTCCTGATGTCTAGCTCCCAAAGAATTTGTGGAAATCTGTAGCATTTGCACATCTGTAGCATATTTATAATGCATATAGAGGAAAACCAGATTGATTAAGCTCTGATATTTGTTGTCCTGATACAATGTTTACATGCATACTTGCAATTCCTTTAGCTCCCTTGTCTCATCATGTGTGTAGGTATCCTCCTGGGGTGGCTACGTGTTCCTGATCAATCTTATCCCACTCCACGTCCTGGTTCTGATGCTCACTGGACGGTTCTCTCACCGCATCTATGTAGCATACTGCACAGTCTATTGCCTGGGCACTATCCTGTCCATGCAGATCTCCTTTGTTGGTTTCCAGGTAGGGTTATTTTTACTTTCACTGCACCTGCAGAGCCCAATGAGATCCAATCTAAGAACCATATCAGAACGTTTTTGAGCTGTTTATCTTCTCAGCTAATGTAATCCAAGCTAACGTTGCTAGTTGTACTAGTACCGTTTTGAAGTCAAATATTATCTTTCTGTCCTCTCCCCAATGCTAGCCGGTGCAGTCCTCAGAGCACATGGCTGCCTTTGGTGTGTTTGGCTTGTGCCAGATTCACGCCTTTGTGGACTATCTACGCAGCAAACTCAACGCTCAGCAGTTTGAGGTGCTCTTTAAGAGCGTCATCTCCCTGGTGGGATTCCTCCTGCTGTCCGTGGGTGCTGTTCTCATGCTCACAGGTAGGTCCAAAAACAGCTGTGGGTTGAGATGAAGCAGTTGAGGAGACTTGAATCGGTGCAGTAAATGTCCTGTACCGTATTGTCCTGACCCCAGGGAAGATATCGCCATGGACTGGTCGTTTCTACTCTCTGCTGGACCCCTCCTATGCCAAAAACAACATCCCCATTATTGCCTCCGTCTCTGAGCACCAGCCTACAACATGGTCCTCCTACTATTTTGATCTCCAGCTGCTGGTGTTTATGTTCCCAGGTAAGTGTTCACTCACTACTCTCTAAATTACACGGGGTAAACCTGAGGGATTTACAATGGAGTTCAGTTCATATGGCGCCCAAACTTGTACCTGATTTGAAATCAGCTGTCGTATATAACCTACGCTAACGCAGTAAGAAAGTCATAATTACTGTTTCTGTTTGAAAATAACTGAAACAAGCAAATGGCAAGTCATGAAGTGCAGTAGAAACTGTGCATGCTTGATTGTTCCCTGTGACGACATAGTCAAACCTCGGTTTTCGTCCATAATCCGTTCCAGAAGGCTGTTCGAAAAGCGAAATTGTTCGAAAACCGAAACCACCCTCTTTTTAAAATAAAAATGTTTACTGAACACGTCTGCTCACAATGGAAAGCAACACGAGGAAGTGTCACTTCCTCGTCGTGTAAGGAAGGCGAGAGGAGTCAAATGGCGCATTCAAGTGCGCTCAGTTTGTTCGAGAACCAAAATTTGGTCGTCATCCGAGGCATAAAAAACTCGAAATTTTTGGTCGAGAACCGAGACGTTCGAAAACCGAGGTTTGACTGTATTGTTAAAATTCTCTGTGAACTCGCTATGCACTTTTATTTTTTGTAAACTTGAAAGATGTTGGGACTGTAACCTGAGGACTCTCTTGTAAATGAAAGAGTTTCCCTGAATATGAAAAACTCTCAGGCTGGTGCAGTTTTTCACCTCTACAAACCACACCCACACTGCTGAACATATTTTGTCAATTAGTACCTCACTGGCAATTGTAATCGAAGCGAAGCATTCCTATATTGCTTGCATCAGGTGGAATCCCGGTACAGTGGTTCCTCAAGTTACGAACTTAATTCATTCCGTGACACTGTAACTTGAAACATTCATAAATCAAGGTAACATTTCCTATATAAATGAATAAAAATCCAATTAACCCGTTCCAGACGGTGTATGTTTGAGAATGAATACAGTACAATATAAAAATGATTCAAATGTTGTTGTTGTTTCATAGTCCAGGAAAACGTTTTGCCATGTTTAGAAATGTAGGCAGCTGATTGGAAGGTGTGTGAGCGTGCGTGTGTGCGTGCGCGCGTGTGTGCTCCAGTATACTGAATACTCTACATACTGTTTACATCCTGTCAACGTTTTTGCCACGTTAAACATAAATCCAGGCGGCCGCTGTGAGAATTGTGAGTGGCAAAACTGTGTGTGTTAGTGGAATGTCCAGCTGTATGTTCAACAGCCTTCTGTTTGCTGCTACAGAGGAGACAGCGAGTTATATGTGGGGTTTTTGGGGGTGTTTACAGCCAACAGCAACATCGAAGTTATTCTGATATCACAAAGATGTAAAAAAAAAAATTTTTTTTTAACTATTTCAATGAACACACAGAGCAAATGTTTATTTTCCTGATATATCCCCTCCTTTCGCCACAGTTGGTCTTTACTACTGTTTCAACAACTTGTCGGATGCCCGGATTTTCATCATCATGTATGGTGTGACCAGCATGTACTTCTCAGCTGTCATGGTAAATCCCGGATTAGCTCATCTGAATGACTTTACCTGCTCGTGCTTCCTGTGTGAAAGTCATCCATGTCTCCTTCTGCTGCCAGGTTCGTCTGATGTTGGTGTTGGCCCCTGTCATGTGCATCCTGTCCGGCATCGGCGTGTCCCAGGTGCTCACAACCTACATGAAGAATCTGGATGTCAGCAGGCCAGATAAGAAGAGCAAGAAACAGCAGGACTCCACTTACCCCATCAAAAACGAAGTAGGTGATTTGACTTTGTAGTGCGGTTGAAGCATTGCCGCAATAAAATTCAGCGGAGAGTGTATACGACATGATTTTGTCCGAAGCTCTTTTTTTTTTTAATGGAATCTTTTTTTTTTACTGGTTTATTGGCGCTAATCTTTTTTGGGAGGTTTTTTTTTTTCTATTTAAGGCTTAGCAAGTCATTAACATTGATTGATTGTTGTACTTGGTAATTTATGGTGGATTCCAACAACAGCAAAATTAAAACACAGAACGTCTACTCACTTACAAAAAAAAAACCATGAACCAATCACAGGGCACATCTAGAGACAACGATTCGCATTCATGCTATCACTGAGTTGGAACTGAACCCACGCGACCAAGTTGCCATTGGTGACCACAATTCTGTAAGACTAGTTGGCCAAATTGAGAAATTGGCAGCATGGTGGTCCATTGGTTTTCCTGCAGCAAGTTTAGGCTCCGGCCTGGGACGACTCCTCCGCCGAATGGATATATTGTTCGGTCAATCGACTCGAGAAAGACGATGATTGTCTTAACTTGTTATCCCAGTGACTTTTTTTGGCTGCTTACCAGTCCAGGGTCACTCTAAAAATGTCATCTAATCCATTGAATGGATGGATTGACACAATTGGTTACGCACACGTAAAATGCTGAATATCGGTGGTGTTGTCTTTTGTAGGTTGCCTCTGGGATGATTCTGGTCATGGCCTTCTTCCTAATCACGTACACCTTCCACTCGACCTGGGTGACAAGCGAAGCCTACTCCTCTCCCTCAATTGTCTTGTCTGCTCGTGGAGGGGACGGCAGCCGCATCATTTTCGATGACTTCAGAGAGGCCTACTACTGGCTTCGCCACAACACCCCAGAGGTTAGTCATATCCCAAAATATTGGGTAGGGCTCCAGAGACAATAAATCGATGCATTCTGAACTCACTCGCGTGATGCTAAATTGCATGATTTTATTTCAGGATGCCAAAGTCATGTCATGGTGGGATTATGGCTACCAGATAACTGCCATGGCAAATCGAACCATTCTAGTGGACAACAACACGTGGAACAACACGCACATCTCGAGAGTTGGCCAGGTGAGTACAGCAACCAGAAAGAGGCGCCATGCTCATGACAAATCTCTCTGACGGGCTTCGTCTACTTTAGGCCATGGCGTCCACGGAGGAGAGAGCCTATGAGATTATGAGGGAGCTGGATGTCAGTTACGTGCTGGTCATCTTTGGAGGGCTTACTGGTTATTCCTCGGATGGTATGTTACAACTACGGTGAAGTCAAACATGCAAAATTGATGCTTACCTAAATACAGGATGCATTTTCACTCATGTTTCTCAATGGAAAGTGATTTTTCCACTGACCTGTTGTGATGGCTTCCACTAGTTTTGATGCCATTTTTAGTCGCTGCCATCTTGTTTATTCTCTGCTGCTGACTGTCAATCACAAGTCTAAACATGGCTGCTGTTAGATTTGTGGAAGTTTGGTTGATGTCTTTTGATTGTGTTCTACGACAAACGGCAACCGTTCGTTGTCTGAATGAAATAGAAGCTAGTAAAATACCTTTCATACTGTTGACATTATTTTGCCACGGAACAAAGCAAACAGTGTTTAGAGTTTTTTTTTTCTCCCCTCGTTGTACATAACATTATAAACAGGTGAGTTTTTCTGTGTGTAATGCAAGATAGGCTTAAAAAAAAAAAAAAAAAAAGGTGAATCTGCGAATGCTGAACAGCTAACTTGCGAGGTACCCTGTGCAAGAAATTTTTGGATTTGTCATTAATTGCTCGTCCTAGAAACACAAAGTACCAAGAAATATTTCATCAGTGATCTGCAATTGTGTTCACACAGATATCAACAAGTTTCTGTGGATGGTCCGTATTGGCGGCAGCACTGACACAGGGAAGCACATCAAGGAGCACGATTACTACACGCCCACGGGGGAGTTCCGCGTGGACCGCGAAGGCTCGCCCGTGCTGCTCAACTGCCTCATGTATAAGATGTGCTATTACCGCTTCGGCCAGGTCTACACCGAGGCCAGTGAGTAACTTTGATGAGTCATGTGCTCTCAGTTTATCAGTGTCGTGAAGCTTGCGCTACATTCACGGGACTTGACCCCGAATTCGAGTATAAGTATGAGCTGCATGTCTCTTTTGTGTGTGTTTTTTTTGTTAATGCAAAAGTGCTCAATTGTGTGCATTGAAGTGTAACGATAATCTTTGCAGAGCGCCCACCAGGTTATGACAGAGTGAGGAACGCTGAAATTGGCAACAAAGACTTTGAACTGGATGTGTTGGAAGAGGCCTACACGACAGAGCACTGGCTCGTGAGGATATACAAGGTAGGGCTCTCCTCACTGGGGTCTTTTTTTTGTTTGTTTGGTTTTTTTTTGCAAAGGCATCTGTCAATGGCACTTAGTTGACACATTGAGATTAAACTTGATTTAAACGTCACCTTCTTTTCATAGAGCACCCATTAAGGCTGTAACAAAAGACATGTCAGAACTGTGTAAACTTTTAGAGGTGGTGAAAATCCTGGTTTTAAAAGGTCTGGTCAAAGAATCCTATTTAATAAAATAAAAAATATATTTGTAAATTATGGCAGAATGGTATGGTGGTGAGCACACATGGGTGTTGGGGTGACCATCAACGTTAGCATATCCGTGTTTTTATTTGAAATACGATCATTTTTTAAAATTCATTACAACATTTTGTTTGTATGCTTCGCCTATTGTTTTAGTCTTCAACAAGGGTCTTTTCCATTATTTATTTTCACGTATTCATTCTAATTTGTAGGTCAAAGATCTGGACAACCGTGGTCTTTCAAGAACATAATCCCCCCTGAAGACAATGAAACACCCTGTTTGCGCACAGCACTGAACACCTTCCCCTGTGGTCAGCAGATGAGCTGTTCAACAATACTTTTTTTATACGGTTTGTTTTGGGGAAGAAAATTGCAAAGAGATTTGTGTGGGTGTGTATGTGAGAATCATTATTTTTTTGTTTATTGTTATAAAATCTCTGAGAAGGAATCCAAAGGAGGAGGTTTTCCTATTACCCATTCTGATCGTGGAAAGTCTGATTTGACAAACTGGCCAAAAGACAGAAGAGACCTTTTTCATTTTGTATAATGTGGTCGAATAAAGCAGGTTTCAACATGGGGAAAATTGGTTGTGCTTTAATTTTTCTTCTGCGTCAGCGGGACGAGCTGTTTTTCTGACTCTTACCACAGTAATATCTCTTCAGTTGTCAAAGGTAATTTGTGATCGCAAATGGAAAACGGTGATACTGATGGCAATTTAAAAAGAAAGGTGCCTGGATGAATTGCAACAGTAAGAATGGTAAACCTGTACATTGCACCAACATACAAAGTAGCCATTTTCTTTTGCCAATCGTCATAGTGACTACAGTACTACTTTTCTGGCCACATCTGGCATCGTCCTTTCTGTCTTTCTCACTTTCGTGACAGAGACGTTAAATGTGCCAAACTATAAATTGTTCACTCTGTTAACAAAGATGACTGCCTCCATATGTTTCTTATAGAGCAATTTGTGGAATCATACAGTATAATAGTTCTGTCTGTTCTGTCATGCTTAACTGGAGGTAGTATTTTTTTTCTACAGAGGCTTCATTGTGTTACTATAAACAAATCACTAGTGTTAAAGTGTGTGTATATATATTGTATAGATATATATAAATATATATATATGTGTGTATATAATCTATATATATATATATATATACACACACAGTTTAGTAAAGATAAGCTTTTTTTCCTTTTTCTTTTTTTTTAAACGAGCCTGACATATGAATGTGGACTTTTTATACTTACCAGTACTCTAATTTAGGAAAAATGGTTGAGAGAAAAAATAAATTCAACCTGACAAATCTTATTAAAAACACTGACTACAATTTTCTGGGTTAATGTAACAAGTGACCCTGAGCCTGATCTGCGGCTGAGCACAAGCTATTGGGCACGAGGCAGCATATTTCGATGCAAAATGCCAATCATGAGATTCCATTACATCGTGCACATATTCAAGACAACCGTAATTTTGCACAAAAAAAAGAAAAATCCACATTGGCGTGTGACTGAGTTACAGAAATGGTTTGTGCAATTAAATATTACATTCATGGTAGCATTTTTAAAAATAAATGTTTTGTTAATTTAACATTTTTGTTTTGATTCTGTCAGTTTCACATTTATATCATTGACCATTTTAGTTTTTGTGTTCGTTCTCTTGAGCAGGCTCCTTTCCCCTCCATACTTTCAAATGGACAAGTGATATTCATATAATAAAATAATCAAACACTTGTTAAAAGGTCAGACAAAATTGCCTTTATTGTAGTGAGCTACTATAGTTGTGAAAATATAAGTAAAAGTCAGTACATTCAGAACTTAAAAGTGGAAAGGTAAATGTTAACATTTTATCAAAACAAAAAAAGATCACTGGATATATTAAAATACGGTCACATTGTTTAGTTTCAGTCAGAAAATATATACACTTTTTTTTCTTTTAAACCAACAATGTAATATAGTGTATACAGTACAGACATACCATGTGCATCATTACAGTTTGACCTGGTCTGGCAGGTCATCCGTAAGAGCAGAATTTTTCCTGTAGACATAAGCATTGAGACTGTCGTCCAGTTTGACCAGCTCGGCCAGCGATGACACACACGGGTCATGATCGAGCACGGACGACGGCAGATATGAAGATTTGCGCTCGATACGACGGGAGCGGCGCACCGGTGTCAGAAACTTCAGATCTTTGATGTTGCTTTTCCGCCTCGAGGTGCTGGCCTGGACCTCGCCTTCGATTGTTTTCTTCACGCTGCAACATATGAAGGTCATAAAAGTTTTGACATCTCTGGTTGAGTTCCCCTTTCACATTACAATAGGATGTTAAATTTATGATTGAGATGACAGCCGACAGTTTACCTTTGCAAATACGGTGTTGTTTTGATACTGTATTTGACAACGTAGGCATGACCCATCTGTTGCATGCTGTCCATGTCAGAATCATCACATTGAACTTCTTCATCCATCAGTACTTTCTTTTTACGCTCATTTGTCAACATCTCCGTAGCATCTTCATTCTTAGACACGTCCTTGACATATCCATCCTCCGTAGCTCCTTCCTCCTCTTCGGCAATGTTGCACATGTCTGTGCTCTGTGGTAGTTCTGGGAAGACATCGATCGGCATCAGGTTATGCAAATCATCACAAAATTAGACTTTGTACCCAAGATCTCTTCAGATCCAGAAATTATACTTGTGAGAATTGGAAAGCAGCGCACACAAGGGATGGACGGATTACACCGTTCAGCAAATTTAAATCAAATGTGGCACAGTGGACCCGAAATGTATTTTTTGACAACTTCTAAAATGTTTTTACTTTTGCCGTAGCACATTAAGTTTTTGAAATATTTTTGTATTTAAGTTTGAACAATAAAAGCTTTGTCAATATGGATTTTACAACTATGACGTTTATGTGGAAGAATTATTATAATTATTATTTTGCGACAACGTGCCCTGAATTCATAAATGCATCAATTATAAAAGCCTAATGAAATGAAGAAAACCATTAGGGCAGATTCAGAATCAGTGCGAATAATTAATCTAGAAAAGTTTACTTGCATGGATGATTAAAATTTTTTTTTGTATAACTTGGTTAACCAATGTTATCAACCGACCCCATCTTCAGTAATATTGGCATTGGAATCAACTGGAAGTCACTCCTAAAACCAACTTTACGTTCCTATTATCACAGTGTCCGTTCATACAGATAGAACTTTTTTTCTACTTTGTTATCTGTGGCATACTGCAGCCATTTACTATGTCAAGTACAGCTCGATTTGGTTGGAAAAAGCTTTGAGTTTTCAATCTCATGTCGCACAGCTGCGACTAGGTGGCAGACTGAGCAAACCTACCGGGAAGCGAATCACAATACGCCGTCACCTTACATAACAAACCTACAGTGTCTAAGAGTCAAAGAAAATAAATAACGGGGTGGGTGATTGCAAATAAATACTGCTGTGTTGGGCAAGAATGTACTAACAAAACAAACCCATAATTATTTACTTTGTACATTTTTTTTTTTTTAATCGCTCAAGGCATGCTGGGTTCACCTTCAAACTATGCAATCATAGCAATTATTAATTCGAGCCACAAAGAAAAGCAAAACTGACAATCATTTTTCCAGATAATTGAACAGAGAGGTCCCAGAAAGCTTCTGCCTACGTCACCTGCAGCCAGGTAGTCGGCAGATCGAGACGAGACGCAGCAGAATCTCGCGATACCAAGCTCACCAACTAGCTTCGATTGGCTATTACTGCCTGCTAAACAAGTTTCCATTTCGCTCTTAACTCAACAGTTACAGCCTCCATGGCAGCGAATAAACTACACTTCTTACAAGTATCGTTCTCACGCAGGGATTACGAGGAGTAATTAACAGAGGGAAAGCCGGAGAAGCCATGCTAATTTGCTAAGCTAACGTAATGTCAACGTGAAAGACCGGAATTAAAGTGCTTGGGTGACGGAGTACACTTCACAGAGGTCTTGCTGCAACTGCGTCAAAGAGGCGCGTATCCAACGTTGATCAGCAAAAGAGCAGCCAATTTAATAAGGGTCTGCAGATATATTTTATTCAAACTAATCACACAGCTAAATTAAACAGAAAATGTGAGGGTGTCTCGTACGTCAACCAGGAGGAGTGGACTCCAAGATTCAACGTATTAGAATGAAGATAAGCGACTGAGAAAGTGAATCCACATTCTATGTTGAATGAATATTTTACAAATGTGATTTGTTTTCACGATACAGTACTGGGATTTGACTTGGATATTTGAGATCTGCAAAACAAATGTTTTCACAATTACATTACAGTAAACCTAATCTTTTTATTTCTTTTTTTGTCATTACCTTCTGCCAGAAACTTTTTTCTGCCTTATTTAGATTGATATCCACATTTGTGCAAAAATATGAAGGCTACTTTGCTTTTGTTTACATTGATAATTTTATTCAGCAGCACGTACTGACTGCATTAATCATTTTTTTCCCGGTCCGTTTAATGTCACTTCAACATAAATGAGAAAAGGTAAGCAGTCATAGTGTTGTATATATATATTTTTTATAAAATACCTGAAAAGATATCACGATATATCATTATATAAAATGGCCAATATCGTGATAGATTTTTCCCCCAAATCGTCCAACACTAGTATCAAAACTTACTTAACTTGAGCCAGAAAAAGCTTTATTGGCATTTCAAGAGACTCTTCAAATGAAAAGTTATTTTCTGACACATTTGACTCCACCCATTAAAGTAAATGAGTTGAATATTTCCATGGTTTCATTATGATCCTCACTGTTTCAATAAAACTACAATGATTCAGTGTGTTGAGCAGAGTTGGCGTTAAGAAATAAAACCCTGTCTATGTGCCATTATAATCAGGCCCAACATTCTGCTGAACCATCTGTAATTATGCGGGGGTCCTCAGTTTATGACAAAAAAATGTTCCCATGACAACTCCATAACTTGAATCTGTGCCGATACCCTTACATACAGGGTTCCCACTTCTGAAATTATTTTCCAGTACTTTAGTTTCATCTGATACAGTACAAGTCAAATGATCACAACAGACATGAATAAATTCCTCACCCAAGCTGTTTGAATGTACAAAATATAAGGTGCAATTACACTTCTAAATAAAAATAATTGCACCTTATACTTTGTACAGGTTGCTTTGATGTTACCAAATACCATACCAAATTGACAAAATACTGGTGCCACCCTCTTGTTATAGAGTATGACTGGACCAAACAGAGGACACCTTGTATTATAAAAGTATTTTTCCCCCTGCTTGTATACATTGTTCTGGTATAAACCATCTTGTTCTTTTATGCTACACTGCATTTTACACTCTATAGAACTGCACTCACCATCCTGGTATTTTGAAGGCGTCTGCATGGCTTCCAGAACATCACACAGGTTTAGAACAACCTAAAAATACAATAAAGAGCAATGTAAGTGTTAAATGCAACAAAGCATAGTGCATTTGTGTTATTTGAATCCCCTTACATCATCAAATCCATCCTGCGCAGCAGGCAAATCTGAATCAACATTTTCTAGGTCGAAACTTGTGTTCATTTTCACCGGAGGCTGCATCCGCATAGTTTCAGGAGCTTCCTGGGTAGCGTGCTCCGGTTTTGGTTGGCCCAGACTGGGCTCTGGTTCGGTCTTTGCATCATCCTGCTGTCCCTTACCATGAGCCTGGGATTTCACACTGGCTTTAGGATTTACAGATGCAGATATTTTTGTATCTGTGCGTGCGCTTGTCATAGCCGGTCTCTTGAGAGTCTTGCCCTTGGAAGCCAGCCACAGAGCTAATTTTGCCCTGCAATGATAAGAATGTACTAAGCATGCCTCGTTGGCAAAAGGTCAAACACAAACAATCAGGATTTTTGATGAAGACTTTCACCTTCTTTCCTCTGTCGTTTCCGTACATCTGTACTGGCTGAGGGTGCTTGTGACAGGAGGCTTTTTGACCTTCTTATCAGTTACGGCAATCTTTGGCTTCATGGGTGCAGCTGTTGTGTTTCTGGAGCTGGTGGGTCTTAATGTTGCCAGGACAGTAGAGGAGGTCGGAGGGCGGGCAGAGCGAGGCCCTGGAAGACGGCCGCTGGGTCCAGGTTTGGATGCTTGCGCGCGTCCATCCAACAGGGATTTAGATGTCGTTGGGGCAGATTTTTGGAGGTTGCGTCCAGGGACATCACCAACAGACTTTGACCTGCTTTTGGTCAAATTCACAACCTTTTGGCTCTCTGTTTTGGGTGGCGCTGGTTTTGACTCCGCCCCTCGAGCTGTCGCACTTGACTTCCAAAGTGATCCAATTTTTGACTCCACAATTTTACCTTTGTAGAGGCCGGGGGCAAATTTAGATGAAGCCACCGCAACAGGTGCCCTTGTGGTATCTGTGACTACTTTTTCATTTTTCACTATCTGTCCAGCAAGAATGGCCTGCTTCCGAGCAGGTTGTTCGACCTCACAGGCAGCACCACCATTCTCATCTTTCTGTGTGGACTTGCCTTTCAGAACCTCACCAGATGTCGACTTCGTGTCTTGTATTTTGGAGGTGATTTTACTGCCACCATTTCTAACTAGGATCTCCTGTTTCCTATTGCTTTTACATTGGACAGAGACAGCTGATGTCGATTTTGAAAAATCTCTTCGGATGAAAGACTTGACTCCATCACCAGGCTGAGTATTCTCCTTATTTCCCTGAAACAATTCGAAACAAACTTTTAGAGCAATCAAAAAAAAAAAAAAAATTACAACCGTTTACCAGATGCTTTAGACTGGTTTGGCACTGCAGATCCAAGTTCCCAAATCTAATTTAATGCCTTTATCAATCTACGATATTTCAAGTGACAAATAACCAACATGGCTAAGTTTACATTGAGAAAAAGAATAAAACAACCCACATTCTTCAAGTATAGTGAAGCACGCATATTCACAGGAACATGTCCTCTGTTATTCACATAAAAACTCACATACAGGCATTTGCCATTTTGATTATCAGGGCAAAGCCATGCTTCATTTAAGTATCTTTCATAAAATTCTCAACCAGCTCAATTATTTCCGGTTGTTTGAAACACTATATGCTCATCACCACTGTTCTCCCAAAGAAAAATGAAAAATGTTGAGTTGCAGCAAACAAGAGGCACTACTGCTGAGTATTGTTGTATGCCTCGTTGTCAGGCATCCAATCAGTACAACAGTGTTTTCTTTTTTTAGGGATGAAAAGGGATGAAGAAACAATATTGATATTGCAGCGGAGGTCCAGCCTTTATTGTTTTGTGTCCTCGGATAAAGGTATGTCTGTCCTCACCAGATAATATGTTTTCAGTTCACATGAATGCATCTGATGTGGCTTTAAAAGGGCTCTCACTGTGAATGTGAACAGCTTGCTTCATCAACATTTTCGGAAATCGATAAATCTATAAATATTTATATATATGTAACTAAGCAATTAAAGTCAGTTTTCCATCATCGGCCCTCTTTAAATGCTACTCGCAATAAGGTGACAAAGACACTTACTTTTCTGTTGGCTGGGGTTTTTCTTGAAACAGCAATGTTGCTCATGGTGCAAGCGCAACCTTGAGATATTTCACTGGTTTGTCCTAAAACATAAGATTAGGACCTTCCAATAATTACAATATACAGTATCATAAAATCCACTCAATATATCAAAATGAATACATCAGATCGAATCCATAATTAAATAGTATTACCTTAAACTAAAAACATAGTTTTTACTGACAGCGTATTGTATTGTACATTTTCAGCATGACTGCAATATTTACTGTGTGACAAGAAGATGAAATAGAAAATGCTGTAAATTTATCTGGAGTAATTGGCCAATCGGAGCCGTTCACGGTAAAATAACAAGAATTACCGGTCATGGTAGAATAACCACCGACATTATCTTATTCACTCAATTTTGTGGCGTTCAAGAGAGACACCGGCGTAATTCTATTCACTAAGACAATGAATTCATGGAAATTATTAGTATGTGAAAGCCCTTTGATCGGGATTTAGCCGTGACTCGTAGTTGTCTGGAGCAATTTCTGCAGGAACTGAAGATGTTGCTCAACTCAACTAAACTGTATTTATAGAGTACTGTACTTAAAAACAAATTGCTGTACATGGAGTAAAAATAATGCATACAACTACAAACAATAATCCCATAAATGAATAGCAAATGCTGTAGAAAGCACAAAAACAGGACTAAAAATCTAATCAAAGCTCATGCCGAGCCAAACTGTCCATTATTAGTTTGCTTGAACAGCGTCAAACATTGCGATTTATAGTCTCGTATAAACAATAACATCAGTCAATATAACTAAAACAACTTACCCTTCGATTGAACGTGTGTTGTAAAGTGGAAGAGCTCAATAATGTGGCAAAAGTGCGACACAAAAACAAAACCGGCCACTTGGCTTGAAATGTATCATTTGAGTTGCCGCTACTACACTCTTATTGGTTAGGGTGATCTCGCGAGGGCGTCAAATCAACCAATAGGATATGTCAAAACAAGGCACGAGATCGAGGCACCGCACTGGTTTGAATTATTTTGAAACGAAATAGCATTCCAGTATTACTGGTCACGAATGCTGTTCCGCCTTCAATTACAGGATACACAATCAGGGGTTTAATAAACAAAAATGAAATTTACTGAGGACACGTATTTTTATTTTTATCTAAATGTATTAATGTATCTAAATTTACGTTCATCAAAATTAGATAAAAAGTAAATACTGTAGTACATGTTGGAAATGTTTTTTTATTATTATTATTAAGGATTCAGATTTAGTCCGTCCAAACAATGCAAGCATTATTCCCAAAACAAATCGGATTTGTTTCCTCTTTATTAGACCAAAAACAGCGGAGTGAGTCCATGTTAATTGTATATGTTCGCGGAGTAGGGTAACATTTATGAAATATTTTGAAATTGACCTCTTTTATTTTGTTTCTAATCAAATATGGTCTAAGCAAGAACCAATTAGTTTTCCAGTCTTTATCTTCATGTAAATGTAAAAAACTGCAGCAGGTTTGGAAACACGTTTTTGAACGCTAACTCCAGTAGGAGGTTCCTGCATTTCCGGCGCACATGCTATATTTGCTTGTATTTTAGATTTGTCGAAACATAGAAAATAAAAAATTGATTTGATTGAAAATAAATAGATCCATCAATCACACCAAATTCTACAAAACGGACCAACTGCGATCTTCAACGTCATCCTGTTGTCTTATTGTGTGACGTCATTAAAAGACACAGGCACCCAGGCCGTTTTTTTTAGGATCGCTGTTGAGTTTGCCGTAGTTAATTCTCGAAATAGTCGAACCGTTTGCGCACGAGCGCGTGATATCGCAGGATTCTCAGACCTACGCAGACCAAGCGAGGAAACAGCTTTACTAATGTGTATTCATTCACCACGAATAATAGTAAAGATACACTATGAGTGAATCCAAGACTTTGATTTAACGAGGAAGCCTGCATATACAGTACTGTACTTATAAATGAACTGTATTATTATTATTATTATTACAGTACACTACAATACAGTACTGTATGTATGTCAGAGGCAACTCATTTTATTTTGAAATCCACGAACGGAAGTCCACCCATCTGCCCAAAACGGTTGAGCGCTACAGTTAGCAGTACTTGCTACCTTTTGAACTTCTTTCACATCACTACCCCAGTATTGAGGCAAACTACACAAAATGCAGAATCAGTGTGCTGCGCCAAACTGTACGAGTTTAAAGTCGGACTTGTATTCACTCTTCAGGTTTCCGCTTGATGCAGAAAGGTAAGCCGAATCTGATTACTCGTTCCTCAATGGAAATGTCTCTAAAAAATAATTAATCGAAGCATTGGTGTCTTCGCTTTTGTTTTGACATTGAAATGTCAAGAAACTGAATCACGCCGAGCATTTTATTATATTGTGCTTAACAACCCTACTATATCTATATAATGTTACCTTTGGTAACCATATATATTAGGCCCCCTTGTCCCAAAAAAATTGATGAATGATTCAATGTAATACAAAACATAAAAAAATTATACATTATACACAAATTATACCCAAATTGTATGATTCATCCCAGTAAATGCCAAGTACTGTACTTCTAATTATAATTGGCAAAAATATACAGTTTATTGTAAACAATATATGATTGATATATTTAAAGAGTATGAAATGAAAGTGTGACTTCCCATTTCAGGTGTAAAATGTGGGTGGAAAAATGCCAGCGGGAAGACCTAATAGACAAATCACCAGAACATCTCTTCAGATACTACCGACTTTGTGCAAAACATTTTGAAACTTCTGATGATGGTGTAAGTCATGTGATGAGAACAAATATTATATTAATTTTCCATTGTTAAGTCCTGTCTGGAAAATGTTTAAATATTTACCCACAAAGCTCCGTCCATGTATCAAATCACTACTGTTTGCGTATCCTGTTTTAATGTGGCTTTGTTTTACAGAGTGAGCCGGTTACAGCGATAAAGGATGACGCCATACCAACTATATTTGATGATCCCGACAAACTTCAAAATGCACAAGTAAAGCGCAGTAAAGAGATGGTATGTATTTTTAAAAAAAAGAACCCTCTTTGACACCATCCATCCATTTTCCGAACCGCTTCATCCTCACTAGGGTCGCGGGGGGTGCTGGAGCCTATCCCAGCAGTCTTCGGGCAGTAGGCGGGGGACACCCTGAATTGGTTGCCAGCCAATCGCAGGGCACACAGAGACGAACAACCATCCACGCTCACACTCATACCTAGGGACAATTTAGAGTGCCCAACGAGCCTGCCATGCATGTTTTTGGAATGTGGGAGGAAACCGGAGCACCCGGAGAAAACCCACGCAAGCCCGGGGAGAACATAAACTCCACACAGGGAGGCCGGAGCTGGGATCGAACCCGGTACCTCTGCACTGTGAAGCCGACGTGCTAACCACTGGGCTACCGGGCCGCCCCCCTCTTTGACACTCTTTAAGCAAACTACTGTAATAATAATGGTGTAATTCTGGTGTGAACTATTGCTAACATATTTCCCCCCCCCCCTTTTTTTAATTAAATATTTTCAAGGATGAAGATACCAGGGGAAGAAAAAGTGAGTAGAAATGTGCACTTTAAAAAAATTTTTTAAATAAACTGAATGCATCATTTAGTTCTCCGCTTTTTTCACCCCTTCAGAAATCAAAAGCTCTCAAGATGAAGTGGACAAGGAGGAGCCAAAAACAACTCCAAAGGAAGACACATACAAAAACTATCTCAGGTCTTTATTTGAAGCGCTTGTGTTGTTAGGAGAGCAAAACATTCCCGTAACCAGTTCCAATACTACTGAACAAGACTCTGTTGGCTTAAACAACTTTGAGGCGTTGCTCGAGTATCGCATGAGTTGCGGAGATGAGGGCATGAAGAAGTACGACGCAAATAGAGAGGGTTCGTCATCACTACAGCTCAAACAGCTGATTGAAGTGTGCGAGAAATGCATCCGCAGCAAGGTGATGGAGGACGTGAAAGAAAATGGCTTCTTCTCACTTATTACCGATGATCTGGTGAAGATTTTGGATGAGTGGTACCTCCCTGTGTTCCTGCGCTATGTGGATGACTCCAACTACCAGCGCGAGAGGTTTGTGGGTTTTTTGTCTTTCGATGGCGACGCAGACGTTTTGGCAGAGAAACTGCTATCTGAAATGATCAATGAATGGGGTTTGAACATGGAGAAGTGTCGAGGCCAAGCACACTCGTGCTCTGGAACACACTTTGCTAAAATTAAAGCATTTGCCGCCAAAGTCACTGAAAAGTATCCATTGGCCATGCTCACAGTTCGACCCACTCAAGCCTTGAACATAACGCTCGCTAACAGTATGGCTTTGTCAGGGGTTCAGCTTGTCATGTGTACCCTGAAGAAAATCGAGTCTTTCTTCAACCAATCCCCTTTACTGCGTCTGGAGTTGGAGCACGCCATTTCTGTTATTTACCCAGACAAAGAAGAGAAGGTCAAAGAACTGAAAGAGACTTGTTGCACCGGTTGGACCAGGAGACACGATGCTTTTGAGGTGACGCTGGACCTTCTTGAGGCTTTGTTGCTTTGTGTGGACAGCGTGCATGACAATGAGGACTTGCGATGGAGCGACCAGATCACATATAATGCTTTGGAGATCTCAAAAGCTCTGGCTGACTTTGAGTTCATCATGGCCTTGGTTGTGCTGAAAAACACCATGATACTTTTAAGGGCGTTTGGGAAAAACATCGAAGGGGAAGCAACGGATGTCTATTTTGCTGCTGGCAGCGTCAAAGCCGTGTTGCACTCTCTGAAGGAAGTATCCGACAATATTGACGTATACCACGAGTTCTGGACTGAAGAGGCGGTTAACCTCTCCGCCACGATGGAGATTCCAGTCGAACTTCCTCGGTCGCTCTTGAGGAAGCATCCGTCGGAGTTGGGAAGCCTTCAGCCGGAGAATTACTACAAGGAGCACCTTTCTCTTCCCATGGTGAACCATACGCTCAAAGAAGTCACTGAACTCTTCAGTGATGACCACCAAAAAGCACTCCGATGTTTGTCGCTGGTCCCTTTTGTAGTAGAACTAAACAAGGCTGGGCAGCCTGAAGAAGAAAACATGTTGGTGTTTAAAAACGACATTCCTAACCCAGGTTCCCTTGCCGCTGAGCTGCATTGTTGGTGGGTTAAATGGAATAAAAAAGGTAAAGGAGAAGTGTTGCTAAGCAGTCTGCAGGAAACGCTGCAGCAGGCTGACGTGAAGTTCTTTCCAAACATGCTAGCTGTCCTGAGACTGCTGGGCGTCTTGCCTACTTTGGCTCTTGATATCAGTTGTGACGTGGCGTACAAGCGCTTCAAGATGTACATGCAAAACACCCCGGATGCAGCTAAATCAAAGAGCCTGGCTCTTCTGAACATAAACAATGACGTGGGATATGATTTGGATTCAATGGTAGAAGTCTATATGAAGACCTACCCCGGCGGCGATGATGCTTTGTAGTTTTGTTTTTTTTAAACATTTTTTGACAGACTAGTTTTGAGGGAATGGTGCTCAATGAAATTATTTCCCTATGTGCTAGTCCTCCAAGCGCTAAGACTGATATACTTTAACATGTTACGGTTTTTTCCCCCTCTCTTGTCTCTCTGGCTCTCTCTTTGAGATGAAATGTCAATGACTCATTAAAATTAACATTGAAAACATTGTTCAATGTATGTAGTGGCATGGGGGGGGCCTGTCCTCCAAGACAAGTTTCTCCTATGGGAGACCAAATAAAAAATCAATTCAAATCGAATACAAAAGTCTAAAAATTATACATTTGCCAAGTGCTTTAAATTATCCAGTTAAGGAAGACAATTGTGACAGAAGCATCTTGCAAATGCCATTCAAGTTTACAATTGTTCAAAATTAGTACTGTGACAATCTCATTTGTTATCCACATTCCATAATTGTTTACATTTTTTTGTGTTGTGACAACTATACATTCTAAAATAAAATGTTTTGAAACTTTTGCATTATTTCTGTTTAATATCTGACTTTTGATCAGTCCAAGCAATACAGTACTTTCTATTGTGGCCTTTCAGTAGATTGGGGACAATCATTAATTATCAGCACTCATAACTGGTTAACTTCACTGTGCTGCGTGTGCGCATACTCAGTGCAAAAAAAACCCCAACCTTTTTGAAACAGAGCTACTTTTTGCATACTGATTAAGACAAAGGGTTAGTATATTGATACACATCTCTGAAATAGGTTTCCACAAAATACTTGTAATAATTTAATTTTGAATTATGAAGCTACGTTTCATAAAAAACCCACTTTTTATTAACTGAAGCCTTGATTCATAAATATTACTAGATATATCCCCTTACATATTATATTATGTTATTATTACTGTATTATGAAAACCTGATGTGGTACACAGTGCAGATTTGTAATGAGCCCCCCCAAAAATATACCAACGCTTACTTGCCTCTCTAAAAAAAAACATGTATTGACGAGTGTAATTTGTAAAATAAATAAAATAATAACAACGCGTGTGGACTGACCAATAGTATATATTTGTGAAACAATATTCAAATAGCCAAATTAAGACAAAGGATGTTCGGGCCAAACGCCAGCGACATACTGTACTGATAAAATGGAAGACCAACCAGTGGTTTGCCGTCGCTAAATTTCACAGACCGGAGAATCCAGCCAATGAAGGCTATTGTGCTCTCTGCTGGACAACATGTTTCATTGCAGTGTCGAGTTCCTGGTTCATATCACGGTCTCGGCGACTCGTGGAACACCACGCAGCATCAACTTTTTAAGAATGTAACTAGTCGAGTTTTAACTCGTTAAAATACTTTTAACTAGAATAGTGTTGAAATTTACTGTTGCTGGTAGACGTTTCGCCACGGCATGAGTCCTTAGACTCAGTGCTGGTTTCGCTCTCATTGGACTACCCTGCTAAGCTAGCTAACTGGCTAGTTAGCAAGCTATATTGCTTTCCAAAATGACTAACTGCTGTGCTGCAGCCAATTGCGACTACCAGCAAGAAGGACCTGATAGCAGCATCCCACTTTTCAGCTTTCCCTTGGACCCGGAGCGGTAAGGCTTTTCTATGGTTGAGCGGGACGTGCGCGAGGTACCGAGCATGCAATAGAAATATGTTAGCCATCTGCCTTTAGCATTGTCGTTAGCTCAACATCATGTTGGCTAACAGTGACACAACTCAGTTGAAAATGGCGCAGACTCACCACGCTCCTAAAATAAGTCACGGTAAAATAAAGTAAATGCATTCGTTTCGAAAGAGGAATTGACTGCACCGGTTGGTGTGGTGTTATTACGAAGCGTTCGACGTTTTGATAAATCGGAAAAAAGAGAGTAGTTGTAAACTTTTTGTTCTGCAAATTGCAAACCTCAATTTGCAAACGACGCCTACCGGCTCCGCGCGGTAACGTAGTGAGACTAGTTGAACTCATTACCCTACTTAAAAAAAAATCGTCATGCCATTCAATTTTCTGCTTTTCGTCGGAAAGGGATCGGAAAGCTTTGTAAACAGTTAAGTCGTCGTATTGCATTTCAGACCACTATGAGCAGTGCAATTTTGTTATTTTTCTTCATTCCGGGCAATCACGAATGACTCGACGTGTATCTAATCCGATAACTCGTTGTGCACAGTCGAAGCTTAAAATGCTCCATTAATGTAGTTGCATCATCAAACTTAAATTTGAATTAACTGTCTCTCAACTTCAAGCCACCCACACCCAAAGTACTGCAGGCCGTTTGCGTACTCCTGCAAGGTTTGTTATCTTCTTAAAAACAACCTTGCCACTGATTTGTCATTAAATGTTGCATAACAATTAATAAATTCAAACGGCGTTTAAATATAGGATGGAAGCTAAGAACACGCCAAGAATACCAAAGTAAATTAAGAGATAAGTGAATCACACAATGAGCTGTTTATTGATACGTTAGGCAAATTGGGAGGAGAGTTAAAAAGGAGGAACTTAACGAAAGGATAGGGAAATTATATATATACAAATTCAACACACACAAACGCATTTATCAAAACGGAAAAAACATTCAAGACACAAGTATGTTTCTTTTAATTGTGCACAAAATGAACCAGCCACTGACGGCCAAGCGGGTGTGTCATAACTAATTGACATGTTGAGTTGATGTATCTTAACCTCCATGGCAGAGGCTCCGTCGAACTCCTGAGACCGATTCACCGAACTCCGAGGGTTCAATCAAACCTAGGTTAAGAACCACTGCTTTAGACATTGTAAAAGTCCTAAGAGGGAATAAATTTAATTTGATCAAACAGCTCTCTGTGGAGCAATACATATACACTGCATGAGTCATAATGTTAGTTAGATATATATCTCCAACACTCGTGTTACAATTGTCAAAAATTAAGATCACATAGCTGTGTAATGTAAAGGACGACAGCCGTGTGGGATATGTGGAGGTGAGCCCAAGTGTTGCAGTTGTGCACATGAAGTCAAGGCAAAATGTGCAAACTGCGGCAGGGATTACGATGCCAATTAGAGAGTTTGACGAGAGGAAAAATGTTCTATTAATAGTTCAAATCAAAAGAGACAAAATAAAATGGCAGTGGCAAAATCTATTTACCTGGCTCAGGCATACTGAGGAAGGCATGCACTGTTATTGATGCGAAAAGCACTGCCCCGCAATTGCTCCTTCCGTTGTGGGACAGCCATCAACCAACTATAGGCTGGACACACAAAAAAGACATGAGGTGACGGCCCTTCACAAAGCAGCAGCAGAAGAGGAGAAGTTTATTAAAGATGATAGTACCTAAAAGCACTCAACCAATAAAGTTACAAAACCCGAAATAATATAGTTTAGATAGATGTATTTTTTGTTTAGTTTTTTTTTTACGGAGGACACTGCAGCGCGCTCTTGCAGCACAGGTGGACACGGACTGGAGTGTACTTGAAAGCTGCTCCAAAATAATCGATGAGTGTCTCAAACCTAAGTGGCCCCACCACGCAAGCTATGAGCCCATTATTCTTCCATGCAAGTTTTAATAAATGAATGCAGGGCGGCGCGGCGCGGCATGGCGCAGTGTGGGGTGGTCGTTTCCCAAGCCAGAGGTTGGAGGTTCGATCCCCAGCTAGCGCGACCATGTCAAAGTGTCCTTGCCCTGAAGCTGCGTCATCAGTAGGTGAAGGAGGTAAAAGTGTCAAGCGCTTTGAGTACCCGAGGTAGAAAAGCACTGTATAAGTGACAGCCATGTTCCTATTGGAAATATTAACTTAAAGTATGCTTCCTGTAAAAGAAAGCGAGTCAGTTACAGAATACCTGCACGTCATGGCGCATAGTCAGGATGATACCACCTCTGCCCCACTTTGAGCCAGGAAAAACCCTGAATTAGAATATAATATCAATTAGTAATACAATTAAAATATACCAAATAATTATGTAGCCATTATCCAACGTATATTGAATAATAGACTAGCAAATACTGTAATAGCTATTGTGGTGAAGGACACTGGTGAAAAGAACTAAGTTGATGTTAAAGTAATAATGAGGATATACTTACAAATAGATATTTGAATCAGTAAATTGATAAATTATGATGTTTGCAATCCAATATGATCAGTAACCGTTTAGAGGGGAAATTGGACCGCTTTCTAAATTGCAATAATTTATGATGGAATTATGAAGTGCAAAATACTGTATGTGAGCCAGGCTAATTAATGACAAGTGAAAAAGAGCTTTTGTTAATCCAAAAGAAGAGATTGTAAGCCCGTCGTAACTTTATATTTACTAAACTCAAGGATAATGGAAGAAAAAACAGGTAAGTTGAAATCTACTATGTACTTGTAAAAACACTCAGCTCTCCGAAATTAAAAGGACAGAGATTTCTGATTGTGTTTTTCCCCTCGATTTTCAGCTGCCAACAATGGTTGACGAACTGTTGTCGCCAAGATTTGGCGTCACAACCTCCAGAGGAACTGCACAAACTCTACAAACTTTGTGCAAAACATTTCGAGCCCTCTTTGATAACTGTTCAGGTAAAAATTATGGATGTGTTTGTTCGTCTCATACTCTGTTTTTGTGTATATGACGCTTGTTCTACACACACATTTTCATAGTTGTCTAGCAGTGTATTATTTTCAGTGTTGCTGTGTCAAACTTGACATTTCCATTGGAGTTAGTGTTGTAGTATTTTGGGACAGGGGTGGGGGCTGTGGGAGTTGCTTGGAAAAAAAAAACAATTTGACTCCAGTTTGAACAACTGCAAATTATGAACCAAATGAAATGAATACTAAACTATTGCATTTGTTAAATGCATACTAAAATCACATTCACATTCACTTACAAAGTTTGTTTCTTGTGTCATCACCGATTGTTCAAAAGTGTTTTGTCTCGATCAGGCGTCTGACAGTAGTTGATGGCCTGACACAGCAGCTCAGTCTTGACATGTGTGGAACCCTTGAAGATTTTTAAATATGTCTTTGTCCAATGAAAAACATGTTTGACAAAAATTGGTGAATTGTTTTGATTCATTGAATGCAAAATGTTGTTCATGTTTTAGACAAAAAAATAACTTGAAATTTGTCCAAGCAAAAGTTGTTTTTCTTCATTTCCAGAAATGTCTCTCGAATGACGATGCTGTTCCAACAATATTTGATTTTGGTGTAACCACCAATAATGAATCAACGTGTAACAGGAAACGTGCCGGAGGCCCTGTAAGTGTGTCACTGTCTGTGACAAATGTCTCTTAAATTTTTCTTTCAAATATTTAAATAATAAACTTTATTATTATTTTAAAATACAGGTGGAAGAGGAACCCACTGTGAAGAAGACAAAAGGTAAAATTCAAAATATTGAAATCCAGACGAGAGCCGAGTTAATCTGCATGTTTTTTAAGTTTATGCTGATTCTGATATTTGACCGAATAAAATTCTGACCATCAGTTTATTTGCTAATTCGTTCTAAATATATGTATATTTATTAGGGGTGGGGACTCTCTTTAAGAATCAGTTACATACCTTATAATTAATTACTCTCTATTTTAATTATTAATCTTAATTGCATTTTAATCATCTCAACTCAGCTGTATTTATAGGGCACTTTCAAACAACAACCGCTGTACATAAAACAACCATCGCTGTACACATAGTGCAGTACATGGAGGAAAAATAATTCATACAATAAACAATAAAACAATACAGTTTAATGACATAGATAGTAAAAAGCAAAACAAAAGACTCAAATTAGGTCTCATTGTGAGTCAAAATGCAAAGAATAAAAATTGGTTTTAAGACTAAAGATTTCAAAACAAATGCAGTCAAACCTCTGTTTTCGAATGTCTCTGTTCTCGACCAAATCGGTTTTGGACCAAAAATTTGGATTTTTTTCATGCCTCGGATTATGAACAAATTTCGGTTCTCGAACAAACTGAGCGCACTTGAATGCACCATTTGACTCCTCTCGACTTCCTTACACGAGGAAGTGACGCTTCCTCGTGTGACGCTTCCTCGTGTTGCTTTCCATTGTGAGAAGACGTGTTCAGCAAACATTTTTATTTTAAAAAGAGCGTGGTTTCGGTTTTCAAACAATTTCGGTTTTCGAACAGCCTTTTGGAACGGATTATGGACGAAAACCGAGGTTTGACTGTAATAGAATCTTAAAAAGAACTCTAAAATGTATCGGGAGCCAGTGAAGGGATGCCAGAGTAGGAGTCATGTGCTCCCTCTTACGAGTACCAGTCAATATTTGTTCTAAAAAGCAAGCATTTTTATTTGATTGTATTTTGATTTTAAATTGATTTTAGTGGAAGACTGAATCAAATAATGATACGCTTGACAATTTTTCACTCTGGAAAATGCATTTAATTACATCTCAGGGAGGATTGCCGAAGAGTATTAACTTCACGCATCCGATTTAATATGAACAATCTTTATTTTAGCTGTTCCAATTTCCAGTCCAGTTTACTTAAGTAATATCTATATTTTTACATTGTTTGTCACAAATGATGTTCCCTAAACTTGAACATGTACCAAATGTAGAACAGTTGATGAATTGTCTCATTCATCATTTGATGTCAAACCTGAATTTGCTGAATCAGCAAACGTAAAGAAATTGCCTCCAATACTTTAGGAGGAGAGTGTATATCAAGAAACGATGTCTGTAATAGTTATTTCTACCAATACACTATATATGAAGAAAATATCAGCAATGAAAAAAAAATGTACTCAGTCATGTGCTCTTTTTCATTAGAAAACGTAGAAACACCGAAAGTGACTGAGGCGACGAAAGAAGTTTCAAGCGATGACATCACAACACCTGAACAGAGAGATAACCAAGCTCAAGAGAATGTAGGCGGCCACAGAGCCAAAGAGACTCTTAAGGCCTATTTTAAGGAAATTCTGGCACTGACTGGATTCAGCATCAACGGTGGCAACATCAACACAGACGACTCGACCGGCGGCGCAAGGGATCAGCATTCTCTGAAGAAAATCTGTGAGGAGAAAATTGATAAGAAGGAAATCCTGCAGTTTAGTGAGAGCCTCATGCGAGAGGAGATCCAGAACAGCCTGAGACATGCCCGATTCTTCTCCATTTTGCTCCAGAATGTGACCACTATTGAGGGAAAGGAGCACATCCCGATTTTCATTCGATCCGTCACAGAGGCCGGGTTCCCCCAAAAACACCTTGTTGGTTTCCTGCCTTGCGATTTGGATGCGGACAGTCTTTTTACTCATCTTATCTCAGAGTTAAGAAATAAGTGGGGCTTACGGATGGAGCATTGCAGAGGGCTCTCGTATCTCGTTAGTGGACGTATGTGTCAGCCAATGCGAGACCTCACGTGCAAAATTTTGCTGGAATTTCCGCAAGTTGTTTTATCACCCAGCGACCCGTATGCGTTTAACATATGGATTATTCGCTGCATGCCGGTGCCAACGATTCAAACCATCGTGGACACCGTCGAAGAAGTGGCCTCGTTACTCAGGAACACACCTGAGCTGTACAAAAGATTGGAAGGGAAAATCCAGATGACATATCGCCATATAAAGGGAGAAGTGGATCGAATTAAAGCCATCATCAGTGCGAATTGGGAGTGCGGCACTGATGCCTTCCAAACCATGTTGGATATCTTGGAGCCTTTCCTGAACTGCATCAATGAAATGATTTCAAAGGTGGATGAAGATGCAGCCGAACAGATGGCCAAACTGAAGCCAGTTCTGAAGAATTTTAATTTCATCATGACATTAGTTGTGCTCAAGAACACCCTCTGCTGTGTGAGCATACTCAACTCCAGTCTCAGGGGAATAATTAGCATGAGCAGTACCTTGCAGTACACCATTTCAAATGCCTTAAAGCTGGTCAACAAATACCAACAGGACATTGCCATATTCAACAGAAAATGGTTTTCAGACGCCGTCAGTCGAGCCAAGAAGCTTGGCGTTGAAGTCGTTAAACCCGAGATTGACCACGGAGATGCCGATGACACCCAGCTGGAAGACTTTTACAGAGAAACTTTAGCCCGGCCCATCTTGCAGTATCTTGTTGCGGAGGTCAAGCGGATTTTCAGTACGGAGATGGTGAGGATTCTGAGATGGCTCTCTTTAGTGCCGTCCTACATGGCCGACCACAATTTCAGCATTCGCCGCGATAAAGTCGCGGACGCCAATTTGAATAACCTTGCAAGGCCTGACACATTCTATGAAGAGCTTGGTTGTTGGGAAGTCAAATGGAGGCACGCAAGCAAGCGCAGGATTCTGCCAACCACAGTGTTTGCTACACTGAAAATACCAGACATCGGCTTTTACCCAAACGTGCAGAGCTTGTTGCGAGTGTTGGGCACTGTGCCATGCGTAAATGCAGAGGCAGATGTTTATGGGCAATACCACATGGTACTGGAACGATGCCACGCCTACCTGAAAGACACTCCCGAGGACCAAAGACAGTTTAGCTCGGCATATGTCTACGTCAACCAAGATGTGCATTTCAATGTTGACCAAATGGTGGATTCATATGTCCAGAAGCATCCAGACATACTGCAGATGTTACAAACTGTGAGTAGATCTTTTTTTTTGTTTAGTTTTTAATTACAGTTGTCGTGACCAATAATAATTTTTTTTTAATAACTGTGAATTTTGTGTATTTTACAGGATGAAGAAATTATAGAAAAACCTTCAAAAGGTAAGATGATTTATGCAATTGTTTTCATTGTTTCTGTTCAGTAATAATGACGCTCTATACAGTGGAACCTCAACTTACTGGTCAATATAATAACACTGCCAAGTCTAAAATCACAAAGCTTGAGCCAAACTCTCTGCATTGAACCTCCGCCGGCGAGATATTCTCTGCGTCTTTCCTGTTTTCACTTCACAGAGACATTTCTAGTCTACTTACGCTTCCATTGTCGTCATACTCCTAATGACCATTTCACAATCTGTTTGCACTCTCTATTGGTGGAAAGGTGTTACTGCAGTCAAGCTGTGAAACATCATCTTTCTCTGTCAGCGATAATGTTCCATATTATTTGCTGGAATGATTGATACGGTAATTGATTCCAAAATAATGACAGCCTTAAGTAGTACATAGAAATACGGGAAAACTGACTTTTATGAAGCAATAGCATGGTGTGTTCTCTTTAGCAAGTCACTACGCGATGCGGTAGAACTCCACTGCACATTTGCGCAGTGTGCAGGATTTGTCTTTTGTATGTGGATATGTATCTGATGCATCTGGAGTATTATGCTCATCCCTACACATCTGATCTGTATTTCAACAAAAAAAAGAAAAAATACCGTATTTTCGCAACAATACGGTGCACCGTATTAAAAGGTAGTAGTGTCAGTAACAGGTGTTATGTCTTTCACTCATACACATGATACACTGTATTATTGGACGCGGGCATGGTAAAACATATGCTAACCTAAAAATATGGTAGCATGCATGCACGCTAGTGTATGGGTTTTTTTTCCCGTTTTTTTTTTTTAAAGGCAGCGGGAGCAAAACTGCGTCCGGTTTTACTTTAGTGAAGTATTTAACAATGTTCTCACGTTATTTTTTTAACAATCCTCATCCTCACATCCATCAAGTCCTAATCTCCTCTATCCGAAATGAACAGCTGGGCAAGTTCACAATCAAACACACCAGATCCCTTCGTGTCATAGTCAGAGTCAGTCTTGTTGCCGTGCAGCTCCTCAGAATTGATGCTGACTTTTGCCAATCCATTCACAAATTGTGGCGTAACTCGCCCGGTGTTGCCGCCCATCCTGACTAAAGCTGTGTTCGCCATTGCTCCCACCAACTTCACTGTGGCCGTTTCTGTCCATTACCATGGCAACCAAGCACAACAGTAAAAGCCGACTTCACACGGGCTGGTTCCCTTCCTCACTACGGTGTGTTTTACCGGAATGTCGAAAGTGAATGGCACCTCACTCATGTTGGTGATGTGGTTGGGGTGGATGTGTTAGTCAGCAAACTTTTTGTTGTGTTTCCAAATGCAAATTATGCTTGTCCCTCATCACTTGCTGGAGCCCAATCGGGTATGTCAGAATGTGGGGATTGGATGAGAGAACAGTTAGTAATGGATGCCAAGTGAGGACGACAAAGCGGCAGAATAAAGAACTAAAATCTCGAAGAAGGCGTCTTTATTTAATGTAATGCAGAAAATGTGTGTCAGATCAGAGATGCGTTACATTTCGTAAGGTGAACGAGAACATTAAAAAAATTCTGATTTAACAAAAATCGGAATTTGGCATCACACTCTGCTGTTTGAATGTAGCCAAGTTGAGGTGGCGTGCGGTCATTTTTCTATCTGCAAAGGACAGTGGACAGTCCATTCGTTTGTACGCTTTTGGGGTCACATCCCTCAAATGCTGAACATAAATAATCACATCTAGGTCTTGAACGACTCTTCCTGTAATTCGAGGACCTTGTTCAAAAAAGTATTCGATTATGTACGTGTACATTCTGACGAGAAAGAAATCAAGGTATTGTTCAAACAGGAAATCTATTACTGTGTCTGGTACTTTGTCAAAGTGACATCGCTTAATGCATATGATCAACACAGTTTTTCTTTTGTTTTGGTTTGATTCTTTTTTACGAGTTATGTTGCTGTTGGTGGCTTATGTAAGGTGACTTACACTTATTTTAAATCAGGGGTGTCAATCTCATTTCACATTGTGGGCTGCATACGGCCGCGGTAGATGTCAAGTGGGCCGGACCATTAAAATTACACCATACTCTGCTATAAATAACCAAAATATCATGGCTTTCCTTTGTTTTGGTATAGTGAAGCACAAGAACATTAGGAAAAGGTTGACATTTAACTCATTCAGTACCAGCCAATTCTGGACCAAGTCTGAAAAGACGTTTAAAAACGTCTTTGGGAGTGAGTGAGTTAATGACCATATGTTTTACAAAACATTTCATGAAACACCTTAGATTTCCTTAGACAAATGTGCAATTTCCTTTGATCATTCACATACAGTAAACATTCTCTAGTACGGACTCATGTTTGCGCTGTCCAATCTGTTCTTATAACAGAAATTCCTCTTTTGGGAAATGAGCATGGTGCATGTCCTTTATGAACCTGCAAGTATGTTGAAAAAATGCATGTGTAACAACACAAGCAATAAAATGCAAAAATATATTGTCCAAAAGCTGTTTATATAACAAAAACAGCAGTACAGTATACAGTACAGGTGTAGATAAAAAAAACACAACACAGTACAGTACGTACAGTATTTTAATGTTGACTTGTTTTCAGTTTTGGGAAAAAATGAGTCTATTTTGGGTTTTGTTTTGTTGGGTTCTTCTTCGTTTTCGATGCCATGATCTACAGGGCGCAAGTGAATAAAGTTAATAAGTAAAACGCACGCCAATAAAAAGTCACTTACAGGTCGTTCTTTCGAAACCGATGATAGAAAACGGCGAAGCGAACACGTTTCTTCCATTGCGTCTCCAGTTGTGTCGAGTGGGCGTTGCTTTTTAAGCTAGTGCCGCGATCTATGGACGTAAGTGAATAAAGTTAAAATATTTCGTAATTACAGTAAAACGCACGCCAATAAAAACTCACACGTCGTTGTTTCGAATCTGATGATCGAAAAATGTGAAGTGAAAACGTGTCTACTGTCGCGTCTTTCCGTCGCATCGGGTGGGCGTTGCGTGTATTTAAACTCCCGCGGCATTACGTCTCCCTCCGGGTTACGGCTAGTGGAATTTCCGCTTACGTAAGTTCCGGTAACATGTAATATCGTAGTCAAAATGTTAATGCATAGGTCTTTATTACGGGTGAAGGATATTCCTTTTGGGCATAGAATCGGCTTCACAGTGCAGAGGTCCGGGTTCGATTCCAGCTCCGGCCTCCCTGTGTGGAGTTTGGTTCTCCCCGGGCCTGAGGTGCTCTGGTTTCCTCCACATGTTTACTGTCCCTATATGCGTGGATGGTTGTCTCTCTGTGTGCCTGCGATTGCAACTGATTCACTGATGGGATAGGCTCCAGCACCCCCCGGACCCTCGTGAGGATCACTGATTGTACATAGAATTCCGGGGATGGGAATGTTTACTGTATATGCATTGCAACTGATCCCACTGATTGTACAAAGGCACAAAACTTTAACAAGTAATTGGTATTGAAAAATATAGTCATGCATTTTAAGATTTAACGAGATTTATAAAGAGAGGATTTTTAAAAACCATTTACACGTGCAGATCAAATCTAAATGTAATCCCTGCCTACACTTTACAAACTGAAGAAAACTGTTTGCTTTATAATCTATGAATTGCATCTTATTAAAAATATTCATTCTGTGTCTTTTATGCATTTTTTTATTGTTAAATTATCCTGCGGGCCTGATCAAACCTCATCGGGGGCCGGTCCCGGCCCGCGGGCCGTATGTTTGACACCCCCGTTTTATATGATATAAGATTTGGCACGACAAGGCTGCACTCTTGGGGGCAATGGCAGGCGAGGCAGGCACAGTAGCTCACAGTTAGGGTTGCCGTGCCCTCCCCATGACACAAAAAAAGTTGCTTCATGATGGGAACATGGCTGGACAAATTGGAGCACAGCCACGCAGTTCTAGAAAGCTTAATTCATCATCCATTTTGATGAGTATATATTTGCAGACGGTTAACAAATTCATCCGTTTTTATCTTAAAGTATCGCTACCTGGCTCCTACACCCTCTACTTGGGAGTCATGTCTGGCTGCCAAATGGCTGTTGGGGCGTTGGAGCATTCCCCGCCTCCTTGTACAATTATAGTCAAACAGATTTGGCATCATTCATGTTTGTGTTTATGTTTAATATTTAATCATTCTTCTTACAGCGTCAAGCCAAGGAAACCATGCCGAAAAAAACAGTGAAGATCAATTACAAGCAATAAACATGGAGATGGACGCTGAGAGTCTTGTAGAGATGAAGTGTGCCGAGACAGATAGAGACTCTTTGAAGTCAGCGCTGCAAGCCGCAGTGACTGCTGCATACACCAGCCAAAACTGGGAACAAAATGAGGTTTCTCCCGCTCAGGACGGAGAAGTTGACTATGTCACCAAGTCTGAAATGAAAGAAGTACTGACCGTGTGTGAAGATGCGGTCAGAGCAGGTATTCTCACGGAAGCCGGAAGTTCATTCTTTTCATTGTTCATCGATCGTGTTGTAAAGATCGGGGCAAAGGACTATCTTCCGCTCTTTCTTCGGTTCGTGGACAGTTTCGATGTCATGCGACTGGAGTTGATGGGATTCCTGGAAGCAGATCTGGATTGTGACGCTATGGTGCGTCGCCTCTTGGAAATAGTCACGGAAGAGTGGCGCCTTGATTTGAATAACTGCAGAGGTCAGGCTTACCTCGGATCTGGTGATGTGTCTTACAAACTCAAAGCTTTTGCTTGCAAAGTGCAGGAGAAGTATCCCCTTGCCATTAGCACACATTGCTCTTGCTACTCCTTCAATACATGGTGGTCAAAATCTATCCCAGTGCCAGTGGTTAAAAGAGCCCTTGACACATTTGAAGAGGTAGTGATGTTTTTTGGCAGCAGGACTGCTCTAGAAAAACAGCTGGATCATGTCATCGCCTATGGTCTTCGGGAGAGCTACGAGAAGGTCCAGGAATTGCAGGGGACCTACTGTTCCCTTTGGCAAGAAATGCACGACTCGTATGAGGTGTTTGTGCAGATGATGGA
This sequence comes from Hippocampus abdominalis, assembly GCA_018466805.1. Taxonomy (NCBI): domain Eukaryota; kingdom Metazoa; phylum Chordata; class Actinopteri; order Syngnathiformes; family Syngnathidae; genus Hippocampus; species Hippocampus abdominalis. The sequence continues at coordinate 2,869,018 of CM031710.1, forward strand.
GCCCCTCGTTGAGTGTCTTGAAAAAGTTAAAGACAATCCACAGAGGTGGAAAAGCGATGTTTCTGAACAAGCCGGAGTCCTCTTAAAGAAAATAATGCAATTTGATTTCATTATCGCTTTGGTTATCCTCAAGAATACCTCTTCGTTTACCAGAGAGCTGAGCGCTGGTCTTCAGCGTGATCATTTCAATACGGCATTCCAGCTTTGTCAAATCACCGGCATCGTGGCGACCTTGAACAGAATCAAAACAAATTTGAAAGTATTCCACCAGAATTGGTTTGACGAAGCCAGTGCGATCGCACAAAGTCTCAGAGTGCCCATAGAAATTCCCGACAACACTTTGCCAAGGGACACCTTAGTAAAGCCAGTCGGTTTTTATAAAGACAGCTTAAGTGTGCCCTTAGTGGATAACCTCATCAATGCCGTCAAGGATCATTTTTCAGAGGATCACAAAGAAGCTCTTAATTTCCTCTCCCTGGTCCCTTGCTTGGTGACAGTGAGTTACATGTTTGAGAGCTTAAAATCCAAGCCGCCTCTCTACAGTAGCGATCTTCCCGACGCCGACAATTTCTTCACCGAACTCTGCTGTTGGAGAGTCACCTGGAAGACAAAAGTTGCCTCCGTGACCATCCCAAATTCAATATTTCAAACGCTGCGCCTGCCGCTCATGCCGTTCTTTGGCAACATCAACGCACTCCTTCGGATTATGTCTGTGCTCCCCAGCACAGCCCTTGAGGACTGTGGAGTTGTCATGCGCCACAAGAAGTTCCAAGAGTACCTGCGGAATACAAATCCCAAAGACCGCTCCCCCTGCTTAGCTGTGCTTCAGGTCGGCACAGATTTCAACAGAGACCTTGACCGCATGGTGAGCCAGTGTTTGAAGGTGACTCCGCAAGCCCTGGAGGGCATCTGTTTGGTGAGTGCTTTTGTTCAATTGAGCTACACTTTGTGATATTGTTTGTCCCGTATTGTATTCCTCAAGCAGGTTATCCAGTAGAAGAGGGTGTTAGGGATGCTGTGCAGACCCTCAGGGGGTCTACAAACACTTTTTGATCTATATTACTAAAAGAAATATAAACATAAAAAATGACAGGTTTGCCCTGTGAACAATAGCTGGGTTCCCATGGAGGGCTTCCTCCCTATTCTCCGATGCAACCTAATATAAGATTAACTCTTTTTTTTTTCCCCCTTACTTGAAAGTGTTGAGCAAACTTGGAGTAAACCCCTGGAGAACCCACGGGGTCAAATTTGGCCCCTATAAATTCTGCTACTCAAATGCTACCTTTAAATCACAAAGGGTCAAATTTGGCCCTAATCCTAAATCAGGATTGAAGTATTGAATTGAATTGAATTGAAAATTTAATATTTGAAAAAACATATATTTTGGTGTTCAGTGAACATATAGCAGTCATTTACTGTAAAATTCATCATTTTCCAAAGAAGTAAAGGGGTCTTGGCTTCTCCAGGGTTAAAGCATCACTGTAAATCCATCAAAGGCCCTACTGCAGTGGTGCTCACACTTTTTCAGCATGCGAGCTACTTACAAAACGACCAAGTCAAAATGATCTGCCCATTACAAAAAATGCAAAGGATATATAATTATTTTCAAACGTATTGATGATTCTTTTGTATGTGCAATGTATGTTAATGTGCCTTGCATAACCGAATGAGCCAATATTGCACAACACTATAATAATTAACTATTAACAGTTTTTGTAATTACCGCAGTTCATTCTTTTTAAAGTCTCAGAACAATGAGCCAGCTGCTTCAACGGCTGCCTCTTTTACCATCTCTCAATACATGTGATGCATACTTATGTTTCCACAGGATAAGGAAACCAAAAGTTTAATCCGGAACGCTGACAATATGGAAGGTATAGTATTTATTTTTTTGTTTGTCAACTGAAATTTGCCATGAATCTGATTTTTTATTTATTTATTTTATTTTTTGTTGGACATCTAGTGGCCACATCTGTCAAGGTGGAAAGTTATGAGATGGAAATTCAGCAGGGTCCTGACGTGACGGATGAACAACAACACACGAAGCCAGTCGATGAAAATGGACAAATCGGAGATAACCGTCAAAGTCTGGTGACGTTATTTAGACAGGCTGCCATCCTTGGGAAAAAAAATATCAGCATCACGGACCTCTCCGAAGAGGAAAAAGAGCGTTTCACGCAGGAGCTCAACCTGTGCCACTGGTTCAAGAAGGAGAGCAAATGTGCACTGTCCACGAGTGAAGCTGAAATTGTGACATTACTCATAGACGGAATCCGAGATGTCATACTGACGGAGATACAGGAGTCCCCATTCTTCTCACTTATCACAGACAAACCCGTAAAGATCGCTGATGAGACTCACCTACCTGTTTTTGTCAGGTACGTCCGAGAATCTGCTCCCAAAGTAGAGCTGATGGGTTACTTGCCATATGACGAAAACTGTGATGTGGATACACAAGCAAGAAAGCTTACAAAAATACTAACAGAATCCTGGGGCTTACCGATGGCACAGTGCCGAGGACAAGCATTCATGCACCTGGGCTCAGGTTACCAAAGCTTGAAGAAAATGTCTTTGGACATCCTCGAGACTTATCCACTGTGTGTTGTAACACCAAGTGAGTCCTGTGGCTTGGCCCATTGGCTGGTAGGCAGTGTGCCATGTCCTGCGGTGGCAAAAATGTTAGATATCACAGAAGATTTGCTGCTATTCTTTGGTGACTCCCCTCGTCTCGAAGAACAGTTGGCACAGGCCGTTGATGGGTTGTTGAACATGCCAAGGGAGGCCTTGGAGGAAATTCCGGAGACATGCTGTTCCAGGTGGAAGAAGAGAGAGGACTTCTTTGACATACTTGCTGACACACTGGAGGGCATTCTCAGTTGCCTCGACACCGTCTGTTCGAATGCCAGAGGTGCCATGTCAATTCACGCTCAAGTGCTCTCCGCTGCGCTGAAGAGCGTGGATTTCATTGTCACCCTTGTGGTCCTGAAGAATGCTTGTGCTCCTCTTCGTAACTGTAGCACCGTCTTCCGCTGTGGGAACCCTGCTGATATTCTTTGTGAAGTGGAAAAGATCCCTCTCATCATAGAGACTCTCAACAAAATGTTGGAAAATGTCAGCACGGTACACTCCACTTGGTTTGAACAGGCATATCGGTTAGCGAGCAAGGTAGCCCCTCATCAAATCTGTTTCCCTGAGGAGGCCGGCAACTACGATTCTCCAGAGATATACTACAGGGAAACCCTGAGCATCCCCCTCCTCAAAAGTCTCATTGATGAAATGAAGTACAGCTTTTCAGACAACCACTTGAAGGCTCTATCGATCTTGTCTCTACTGCCATCCTGCAATCCACAGCCCATTGTTCCAGAATCCACAGACAAACATTTCAACTTCTACCTGTCAGATCTTCCAGAGCCGGATACAATTGAGCAGGACATCAATGCATGGGCCGCAGTATGGGGAGACAAAGACCAGGATGTTTCTCCTCCAACATCCATCGCCGAAACATTAGTTCATCCCGAGTGTAAGAACCACCCAACAATTATTTTACTGCTCCGGCTGGTCGCGGTGCTGCCCAGTGTCAGCATTGAATGTGACCTCATGAAGTCCACTTTGAATTCAATGAGGGATATTTTAAGGAACACTGTATGCAAAGGTAACAGGACAGCTCGTGTGATGCTCCTCTCTCACGACGCGACGCTGCGGAGGCTGCCCCAAGTCATTGGCAAGTGTATTGAGGTTGATCCAGAGAGCAGTCCATGTCTTTCACAGGTAAGTTAGTCGCTGTGAAGTGCTGAACTAATCTGTCAGACCTCCTGTTCCTAGTTTTCTCACAGATCAACTAGTGTCATAAATGGCTCCATGTATGATTTCATTTTCAGTGCAGTCTCAGCATGTTACTATTTTTGAACTGGAATGAGAAATTTCAAACTTTAATTTTAACTCAAATGTAAGACAACTCACTGACCTACTCTGAGAAGTCAGAATTGAATGACACATAAATTCATCTAATTACAATGTGTTTTACTGTTTAGTTTTTTCCGTTTTTTTTTGTTGTTGTAAAGCATTGCATTTGAAAATGTATGCGAAGTTCTATTTTTTTAAAATAAAATTTAATTTAAATGTGCTTTTCGGACACTATAATAATCGTGAACAAAAACATCGCTGTCTCACAGTATTAAAATTATAGCTCTAAAATAACTTATTTTTCAATATTTGGGTAAATAAAAAAACATTTTCCCCATTGAACCGTTTTAAAAAAAAACAAAATGTAGAATATTTGCGACATTAAGAAATGTGTACCATGATAAGTTTAGATACATTTTTCCATTTGAATTATTTTTAGTAAGTCGCTGTGCCCTATTACTGATGAGCTATATTTAGACCAGAGCCACGGGCTGCTCATGTTGTCCTCGGGGCTAAACTAGTACCTACTGGTAGTGATGGGAAAATGAAGCTTCAGATTTGCTTCATGAGCTCCCAGACTTTATCTCCCACTTCCCCCACATAAATTGAGACCCCTGATTTAGGGAAACTGTCGCATTAATCTTACTTTGGCTGGTGGTCAAAACATTTTTCAGAACTGAAATTTTATGTTTAAGAATAGTCAAACCACATTTGAATCGGCACCATCAGCCTGGCATGACCAAAGTTTTGCTTCTTGTAGGTGATGGAAACTTTACGAGGCCTAAATCTCGACAGGGGTAAGTGCATTCATCTGATCTCATTCATTTGAATTATTTCTCTGCTTCCTATTTTGTGTCTAGTAATGTATCTTCTATTTAATTCAATTCAATTGTATTTATTTTGCGCCAATTCATAACAGAAGTTATCTGAAGGTTCTTTACATATTCACCACATCTAGAACTCAGTATTGCTCCTTTAAGTGCAGTGTACTTAACGGGGGCAGCGCACCAATGATGACTTATTGTGTATGTGGCAGGGGCAAGGAGGCCATCGGAAATTTCATGAAAATATGGTAATTTTTCCGAACAGCTGATGTATTCACAGGCTGGTATTGGGCATGAAGTGCAGTGTGAAAAAGGCTTGGAGGCCAGCATGACTAAGCAGAAAGAAACATCAGCCAGACCCGAGAGACAATATAGGGCAGCAGTCTTCTGCCTTCACTTGTTTGGTTGAGAGAGAGAGACTGCAAGGGAGTGGGAAAGAGTGGTGTGGGGTGCTATAAACTGTATGTGGGAGGTAGTTCTTCATACCAGTCAGTGTTTTGGCAAAACCTTCAGGCTTTTGCTCAAAAGATGTAGGAGCTTCATCTTTCAGCCTGACAATGATCCCAAAGGATTTCCTTCGAAGATAAATAAGGGTTTGAACTAGCCCAGCCTGAGTCCAAATCGAGATACCTCTACAATCTGACAGATTCCCGTTTTTTTTTCTTTTTTGTCCCCGAGAACAGGGTGCAAATATTGCCTCAAAGATACACTTTACCCATAGACTGACTCCTAGCCAAAATGAGAATGCTCTTATTAAATTAAAGGTGCTGCAACAAAGTATTAGTTTGGGCATATATATAATTGTGCAACACATTTGGGACCTGCAAATCATTCACCACAATAAAAAGGACGAGATGAGTTGGTCACTGCATTGGAGAAATCTTAACTTTGAAAATAGATTATTTATCCTCCCAAGCCACCTGTTTTCCCATTGTCACACTGCTCTAGGTCTTTGGAAAATATAAGTAGCATGTGCTTTTTGTGAGTCTTAGTAGTGTTCTGCGTAGTACATCACTCATTATTTTCCTATATTTCAATAGGGGCTGACACAGAAGAGTTGTCAAACCGGGCGTCGCCCTCAGCATCCGACCCTGCCACCGAAGCATCTGAGAAGCTTCCGGAAGGAGAGGAGAAATCTACTGAAACCGAAGTGGTTCCGAAACCGATTCAAGGACCAAGACAACCAGTGTCTTTTTATGAGCCGCAGTTGCGTGAAGAAATTATCAAGGAACTCTGGGATTCTCAGTTCTTCACAATTATCACCGAACAGACTGTTGAGATTGACGGTGAGGTTTATGTCCCGCTGTGCATCAGGTACTTAAACAAAGAGGACTTCCAGTGTGAGGAAACGCTGGCTTTCATCCCGTTCGTCGAAGACTCTGCTGTCCTTTTAGAGGCGGTTGAGACCGTGCTCTCTGAAAAATGGGGGCTTAACATGGCGTATTGTCGAGGACAGGCCTTGCTCAGTGTCGGTAAAGCTGGAACTCAGATAAGAGCTGTAAGCTTAGCAATAGCCAACAAATACCCTCAGGCAGTCAGAACAGTGAGCTATGGTTTGTCCCTCAATGTGTGGTTGGCCATGTCTTCTCCAACAGAAGAAGCAGCCGAACGAACAGGGCAGATTGATGAAATATTACAGTGGCTGACCCAGGACGCGGAACGGCAGAACAAACTGGAGGAAATGATCCTCCACGTGTTTCAGAGCAATGAAGGAAAGGGGAACGAGCTGAGGGATATGCTGATGAAGAATTGGGAGAAGAGTCACGACATGCATGAGGTGATGGTAGAGATTATCGAAGCTGTCTTGCTTTGCCTAAGTGAGCTCAAACATCAGGGAAGTGTATCGGACCAGCAGCAAGCATCGCGGTTCTTTGATTCAATCAGAAACTTTGAGTTCATCTTTTCATTGGTGGTGCTGCGACACGTCTTGCACGAAAGCAAAAAGCTAAGCCAGTCTCTTCAGGGCAAGCCCTTAGACATGCTACTTGCCCTGAACACTTTGCCAGATCTCAACGCTTCTCTCAGGAATTTGATGAGCGATATCGACGCGCACCACAAGGCATGGTTTGAGGAAGCCGTCACGCTCGCATCCAAACTCCACATCCCCTTGCTACATTCAGTTCTCCTCGAACCGCTGAGCGAGTTCTACAAAAATGCACTAAGCCTGAAATTTGTCGAGCACTCTATAGCGGAAATTGACAACCTCTTCACCGAAAAGGTGATGGATACCTTTCGGTGTCTGGAGATTGTGCCTTACGCAATGTCCAAAGTCGAAACCAGCACACTCGGCGGTCTCGTGCTGCGCCTGTATAGAGAAGACTTGCCGGATGAGGCCTCGCTTCAAGATGAGATCAAGTTGTGGAAGGAGAAGTGGTTGGACCCCCTGGCGGGCTATCTTCCGACGACTGTCCTCGACACCCTCAAGACGTCGCAGATAAGAAGTTTTAGTAATATTGAGACTCTTCTGCGACTGCAGGTGATTTTGCCATTTTCCAGAAGGGAGAGTAACTTCAAGCAGGGAAAGAGAAGCTTACAAGAGTTCATACAGCAGGAAAACCGATCCCTCACTGAGCTACATCCTCTGTAATAGCCACAGAGCTGCAGGTCTTCCCATCCTAGAGAGACTCAAAAACAGTTCAACTCTTGAGGTGTGAAATCAACATTTCTCTGTATATTCTTGATTTCATGGGTTCTCCTTTTGTCGATAATCTGTTCCCCAATGGTTTTTTGATATATTTGATTTCTTTTCCCGTAGTTTGTACAGCAGTCCTGTCAAATGGGACCAACATAAGGGTTGGCATAAGGGTGGGGTGGGGATTAAAACAAAAAAAAAAAAGCAATGATCAATGCTTGTGTGCCTTGATGCAAAACAAATATTTCCTCTCATGTAACAATAAAAGGGTCCCATTGGCATTTGAAACAACAATAACAACAACATCAGTTTTCTCATGACCAGAAATGGCCATGCTGTCATCGGTATCACTTTTTACAAGTTATTTTATAATTAAACGTCACACTTTTCCTTTCCTTTGTGCACGCATTGAAATGCTTACATCCTGTTTTGTTGATTTCCCATATTTTATGTCCTATTGCAAAACTGTATTTGCTGTAAACCTAGCTTTTAAAGAATGTCTCCTTGATAGGAAAAGCATATATATTTGTCAAAAAAGTAATAAAAGTGTCCCAAAAAGTAATTGTTGTTGTTTGTCTTGAGGACCATTATAGTGCTCGAGACACAAGGTGGCACTGCGAGACCGGAATTGCATGATTTCACTCCGGTAAAGGTCAAAGTAAGTTTATCAAAAACTGGATGTCAGTTACTGCCCCGAGTTGAAATATATTCATGTCTTTATTTAACCGCTCCCAAATGTTCCACTTTTTGTTTTAGCAGCCCCTGCAGTGGTTGGAGCGTGAAGTTGATCGGATCACACCACTTATGCAAATCACTGCTCTTTGGCTTCAACTTCACCATTGTGGTTTAGTTAATATGTGATTTCTCAGCGCAAGTGTTTTACAAAGTTTTTTTTTCTGTTGGGGCTAGGTCAATTATTTGCTCAGGATTCCAATGTGGTTTAAGCCTTAGCAGAATTTTAACTAAATCTCGTGACGCACCCTCACCCGATGGATGATTCATGTGCACGGCGGTCACAACAGCTGTATCAAAGATAATAACATTAGTTAGGATGACACACCGTTTTTCTGCAGTGACTTGACTAAATATTCACACCCCTTGAACGTTTCCCATTTTGCCACCTTCCAACCACAAGCTTAACCCTTTAGGCACCCTGTAACCTGATAACATGGTAGGCTGCCCACTGTAGTAACCGCGGTCCCTCAAACGGTTCAACATGTGCTCCACCAACACGAAGTAACACCTAAATAATAAGTGGAGCGCCAATGATGCATCGTTTTCAACATTTTAAAGCAAATCAAAATCTGAAAATGGTGGCGCCTTGTTAGTTAGACCTCCCGTGTCAAAACTTGCTAGAGCCACCCTTCATTGCAGTTCCAGCTGCTCGTTTTGTGGAGTTTGTCTACCAGCTTCACACATCTAGACGCTGATATTTTTGCCCCTTCCCCGCAACGGGGTGGAGAGGGCCTTTCAATTGACAGTATAAGTCAACCCACAGAGGCTTGAATGGTATTCAAGTCTGGACTTTGACTGGGCCAGTCTTAAGTTTTATTTTTGATTTTAATCTTATCGATTCCGTTATAGCTCTTACTTGATGTTTAGAGTCATTGTCTTGCAGGAAGATGAATCTCCTTCCCAGTCTCAAGTCTTTTGGAACCTCCAATGGGTTGTCTTCCGGGATTGTACAGCAGGGGGTTCCCAAACCCCGGGCCGCGGACCGGTACCTGTCTGTGGGGCATTTGGTACCGGGCCGCACAGAAAGAATGAAGAACTTCGGTTACTTCCGTTTTATTTATGTTGGAATCTGAAAGATACATTTTATTATGAAAAGTTAGTGAATTCTCTGTAACATCCATCTATGGTGTGTTACTCTTGATGCAGGTCAAGGAGCGCTTCTCGGTCACGTGATCAGTTGCCGCTAAAATGAAACCTAGGAGCTAGCAAAATCAGTAAAAAAAACCAAACAAAACAAAAACAAACATCTTTGGAAACGTTCTTTCTTAGCCAGAAGACAGAAGAGGAGCCTACAACGTTCAAGAAAATAAGGTTTATATATATATATATAAAATAGACCGTATCAGGAGTTCTACTTAAAATATGGATTTATCTCAACGGGAGATTCCTACGCACTAAGCCCACTCTGTGTAATATGCGACGACGGTGAGTCATATTATTTGTGGAATATCTTACTTTGAAGGCACGTTTAAACGTGACCATAGCGACTAGAGAGTGTTGCGGCCAAATCGGACGTTCTTCGTGTCATGATTTGTGTTTACTGTATTATGTTTCGAAATACCACAGTTTTCATGCGGGTCATATTATTTTGTTGTATTTATCCGTCACACCTGAAAATATTGTCTGACATTAAACCGGTACGTGGGGCAAAAAAGGTTGGGGACCGCTGTTGTACAGTATTTTGCACCATCCAGCTTTCTATCAATTGACCAGCTTCCCTGTCCCAGCTGAATACAAACAACCCCGCAGCAAGATGTTACCACCGCAGTGATTCACAGTAGGGGTGATGCATTCACAGTATGAGTCGTGTTGCCACCAGACACAGCGCTTTCAATTTAGGCCCTCAAATTCATTATCGGTCTCATCAAACCACCTTCTTCCACGTGTTTGTATTGTCCCCTCCATGGCTTGTGGCAAATTATAAACTGTTTGTACCACGGGAGCTGTGAATTTCTGCAGCTCCTCTAGCTTGAACATTGGCCTCTATTGGTGACAGTTTAAGTGGATGGCCATGTCTTGGTAGATTTGCACTGCAGTAGTGCCATAATTTTTCCATTTTTGGATGATGGATTTGACAGCGCTCCTTGAGATGTGGATATATATCAGGCTCCTGCAGAGCTTGCTGCTGACCTGATTATTGGAATCAGGTGGTTTGGAGAAGGGAAACGTCCAAAACATGCAGAATAGTGGTCTTCCAGGACCAGAATTTGACATCTGTGATTTAGGGGTTTCAGAGTACAGGGAGCTGGATACAAATGCAAACCGAACCTTTCAGATTGATATCCTTTCAAGATTTTGAAAACCTTATACCATTTGGGTGCCACTCCACAATTCGTTGCTATTTTATGTTGGTCTATCATGTGAAATATCAACAAAATGCATTCACGTTTGCAATTGTACGGGCACAAAATGAAATTCTATTTCGCTGTGCAACTAATGATTAATGATGAATCAGATTTTTTAATTCAAAACTGTAACATTTCAAATTGACACTCGATAAATTGCAGAAATATAAATTATGATTGAAATACTGGTTATGTCAGAAAATGGGCAAAAATGTTGATCAAAGTAAAAGCAAATGTCTTATTTTGGCCAAAAAAAAAATGCCAAGCCTGCTTTTATGGAAGACTACAGCAGTCTGAGAAGACTTCTGTTGAAAAACTGTGATTTCAAGGATTTGAACAAGAATAAATTAAACAGTCTCTCAATGAATCGATTATCGAAATAATGATCAATTAACTTGATAGGTTTTCAAATAATCTTTGCACTTCTACAAATGTTGAATAATTTTTCAAAGCACTGGATCTATTTTCTATTTGTATTGAACACGTTTTGTCGTGGTTGTATGCAGTTGCGTCCAACTGCCGTGCACGATAATGAAATGCATTTTTGCGTCCATTGTGCTCACCAAAATATTTGAAATGCGTCTGAAATGGTTCCCTGTCATCTTGACACAGTTGTGTATCAGATCTTATCAGACTTTAAATCAAATTTCAAATGTATGTTTAGTCTCATTCGTATGCTTTGTTATTCTGACAAATGATAACAGCCCAGATTTTATACTTAGCGATACCTGAATTAAAAGTTTTGCAAAAGATCTCAAGGCATTTATTACAATGCCAAATGAAATGAACCAAAAACCAAAAATAACACGGTTGACCACAGTCAAAATAAGATAACACTCATGTGTGTTGGAAGTGAAACAGTCTCTTGCTGAGAAAAAAAATAATGTTATGATTCTATTAATATTGAGCGAGCCTGAACACTGATAACCCATCGAGTGAGTTTACAGATATATTCCCCCTCGTGAGCCGCAACAGCGGATGCCTCCCAAACAAAGCCCCGATTGTCGGTGCTCAACTCAGTGTGAAAGGAGCATCTCTGTGTTGTCGCTCAGTTGCTGAGCAAACGGATCTGCCTCCGCTGCGGGCCGCCCGCTAACACAGTTCTCTGGCTTCGTTGGAGCCATGTCCAGCCCACCAGGCTGCTGACCCCTGGACATGTTCGTTAATGAGGGCTAAACCTCCTGAAAATGTGGTTTCTATTTGATGGCTCTTTGGATTTATAAATGGGTTTTGTAAAGAGCTTCAATGTCGGGGATAGTGATGGCGCATGGAGGATGCACATTGTACTATATGTCCAAGCGCTGAAGTGATTGAGCCATGCACCAGGTTTCCCATTGGAAGTCAACGTTCTGATGCAAAACCCGTGGTACTCTTTCATTGTGTCAGGATTTAACGACTCTTGGGGGTGGGGTGAATAAGGACAAAGATGGCTTAAGTGGATTTTATTTCAAAGTTTCATTTCCAAGGGAAAATAAGAGGAGGCCTACAGGCTAGTATTTTTAGTATCACAAGCAAAACCTCTGGCTTGAATTATTCAGTGGCATCAAGTTAGACTTGTGGAAACAGGGAGCTTTTATTTTGTAAGTGAATACAATTTAGATTATTTTAAATGTTTAAAATATTAAGGCAGCCCGCTGATGACTGGTTAGCGTGTCGGCCTCATGGTGCGGAGATGCAGGGTTCGATTCCGGCTGCGGCCTTCCTGTGTGGAGTTTGCATGTTCTTCCTGTCCCTGCGTGGGTTTTCTGCGGGTACTCCGGTTTCCTCCCACATTCCAAAAACATGTGTGGCAGGTTAATGCAACACTCGAAATTGTGAGTGTGAGCGTGGATGGTTGTTCGTCCCTGTGTGCCTTGCGAATGGTTGGCAACCAGGTCAGGGTGTCCCCTGCTTACTGCCCGAAGACAGCTGGGATAGGCATGTAGTTAGGTATTTCAAATGCTTTTGGACTCATGAAAGGATGCTCTCGTGCTCATCTTCCATCCAGAAAAATTGGTATATTCATCATCAGAAGTACATGCATGGACGCAATGTATCAATTGCATCGTTTAACCCTTTCAGGGACAGCGGTTACTACAGTGGGCAGCTGATCATGTTATCAGATTACAGGGTGCATGAAAGGGTGAAAGTAAACTCATGCTTGTTGAGATCATGGTGACTGTGATTTCTCTGCAGCTCTGGTGCATTTGCAAAGACCTGTGCAATTAAATCAAGCATTCCAGACTTGGATGAAAATCCCCCCCAACCCCCCCACCAAGAGCAAGAGAAGCATTCGCAGCTAAGTTTGATTTAAAACATTATGGGATCTGTTTTCTTCAACCTAATCATATGCATGTTGGTAAGTTTTAAAATGTTTTAGCAGACTTGTGCAATCGTGAATTTTAGACGGGCTTCAACCAAGTATATCGTGCAGAGCGGGTGATCTAACATTATTGTATTTGATCGAGGCGCAGGTAGACAAATTTGGCGCTCCGCGGACGTGTGTAGTGGATATCATCGGATTTCATTCATAAAAATGATATCAGCTTGGGACAATGTCTCTGAGTCATTGTCGATGTCAATTAATTGAACAAATTGAACTATTGCAGGGATAGTCCAAGATTGGGGGTACAAGACTGTTTCTACCCACGTCATATGCATGGCCAACTACATCATCCGCAAGGAGAGAGCTTGCAGTTTAGCTGCCAATTTCATGCACGGACCCTCGCAAGTCAACTTCTGTTTGCGTAAAGTCAAGCACTTGGACCGCCCTGATTTTGACGCAAATGAGCGATGTCCCAAGGATTGACCTGGTCAAAGCTACTTCTACCCCACAACAGCGCACAAAGATTCAAACGCCCCGTGACGCCCAATTCTACATGTGCAAAGTTTCGCAAAATACCAAAAGAAAGAAAACTCCATGCATGTACACAGTTAGACTCCGCTTTGCGCTAGACTTGCGCTTGGTACGTAAACGGGGCTCTAAGTGTTTACCAACAGTAATACTCTTTTATTTGCCCCAAACAGTTACCTCAATTTTGTTTTGCTTCAGTTGAAGGAAATGTCGGTTTATCCAGTTATTTGTTTTAGACAGTGACACAGCATCTTACTTGAACTGCTGTCTCTTGGGCATATTGAGACATACTGTATACAGTACCTGTGTATCATCTGCATAGTCATGATAAGGCAACATGAGCAATTCTGAAGAATTTGACCCTTGGTTTAACATATGCATGGGGAAAAAAAAGGGGTCCTAGGACTGACCCTTGAGGGACCCCGCATCATGGCCAGTCGATGGCCAGATTTAAAGCTTCTAATGGTCACAAAACAACTCCTTTCCTGCAAGTCAGACCTGAACCATTTAACGACTGTTCCATTTAGTCCGACCCAAGTTTCCAGCCTGTCCAACAGTATAAAATAATTTACTGTATCAAGCGCTGCACTGAACTCCGAACCGGCACTCGTCTTGCGTCAGCGGTCAATCTTTTATCATTTTGTACTTTAATTAAAGCTGTTTCTGTGATGCGGTTGGAACCCGGATTGCCATTTATCAAAAAGGTCATTTGATTTCAAGAAATTGTTGGGTTGATTAAAGAAATGCCACAATGCATATTATTACATAAGCATCTTGTATTATTTTTCCAAATGATCCCCCCCCAAAGTCTGGTCTTGTCTGTTCTGCAGGCTCATGGCACTCCTGGAGGACCACATGACGTGTTCAAAAGTGCCACCCATCTGTTACTTGAAAGGGCTTTGTCTTCAAAGCACAATAGAGAGGAGGGGTTCAAACCAAATGGCGTGCAAAAGATTTGGAAACTAATCATGTCCTATGGTGCACGGATTGGACAGACGTTTTTTTTTTTTTTTCTCTCTCGGGCGATTTCCACCGTGGACCACGGCAGACCCTGCAATGAAATGGGATTTTCACGTCTGATCTAATCACGTCTTTAAGCAGGTAAAATTTGACAGTCACCCTATGTTATTACTTCATGGTTCTACTGCATAACGGCAATCATCAGGTGGAGCCATTGTGATCCTTGGGTTACAGTGGACAGTGATCGGGTTACGGGGTGCATGAAAGGGTTAAAAGTGATGCAAATTCATGCAGTATAGTCCACAGGTTGCTCATTCATTATGATTCATGAACCTCTTGGATTTATCATATCTTGACTGGCCTCTCATGGCCCTGTGATGATAAGCAGTACAGAAAGCAGAGTGATGGGTGAAACAGTTTAATTGGCCGAATGAATTGGAAATATAGAAAGAGGAAAAAAAATTAAATTCAGAATCAGAATCAGAATCGCCTTTATTGTCATTGTATAAGCTTACAACGAAATTTGGGTGCCACTCCTTAGTGTTTCATTAAAAAAATAAAATAACGGTTTAATAAATACAAAACTCAACAACGCACAACAACAGCAGCAGTAGTGGTAGTGTTGAGTTGACTTCATCATGCTCACATTTGATATTTAAAGGCAATGTAGCACGTCCTGTGCGCTAAAGTTTGTGAGTTCTGTCCTTTAATCCAAGTTTTTTTTCTGCAAATATTTTTTTTAAAACCCTGTACACAAATATGCTGACACAGTACTGTAACATGTGGGAGAAGCTATAGTTAGTCCATCTCCCAGCTGGGTAGTTTCGATACAGCATTAATTGGGGAAAAAAAACGACACTTGCTTTATTTTACTTGGGTGATAACAAAATCATGGGCATTACCTCCTGTTTCTATGACTGTTTCATCAATTGGGCTACCGCCGATTTGCTGTATTCCAAACATCTACGGGTATTTTATGGTCACTCCGCATCTTATTGAAAACATCGTATCACACTTATTGAAATATAGCACATTTGCTTGACCACTTCAGGAAAGCTTTTGTGACGAACACTACCTCTTCTCTGATTCAACTCTGAAATGACGAGTGGTTTCACAATCATGAACTATTAACGTGGCACCTACCCTACGTCCCCCCCAAAGGTGCCATCCCCCTCTCTCCTCTTTTATTCAGAAGGTGAGAGTTGTGGGAGAAAATCAAAGGCTTTTGGGTGTTGACCTCAGTTCAGGAATGAAGAGGCTGAGTGTAAAAAGTCTTTTTGAAAGCGGGCCCGGTCCGGCTGGAAGCGCCGCAACACCCACATATGTAACAATCTGTGCCCATTCACAGTTGACTGCAATGTAAAACACATCTGAGCGGAACCACAATCCGAAACATACACTCACTGGCCACTACATTAGGTACACCTACCCAATGAACTTTGAAATGTATCTCCTGTAGGTTTTGATTTGTCATTTAATGCACTGCGTCATGATGCTTATTCCGATCAGGGCAGAGTATTAGATAAATGGAGTGTAGTAGGTTCAAACAGCCCTCATTGTGGTGCTTTTGATGGAAGCAGGCTTGTTGCTGGATTCTTGAGATCTTTAAGTGCATCGGCTACAAAAGAAAAGCCTGGCAACACCCAAGCTGCAGCACAACTTGAGGCCAAGCATGTTAGCTCGAGCACCTGGAAGGTCAAGGTCTGGGCAACAGCTCACTCACTTCTGTCTCTGCCGAAGCACTTGAGGCGCAGAATATTCTCAGGAAACGCGAATTTCGGTTTTCCACAGCTGGCTGTGCAACATATCACTAACTGGAGTGAGGTTCACATTGATGAAGGAAAAAAAAAAAAAAACATGCGACGCGAGACAGATTTTATTGGCAGTCCTTCAAAGCACATTGCATCCATGCAAATACATTTTTTTTTTGCATGATGGGAAATTATGAGTTAGTTATTCAACATACTTAATGCGTCTTTAATGTGCATCACAAGAACTCTTAGAATAACAAAAATCAGCCTAAGTCTAAAAAATTATGTTGAAAAAATGATTTCTGATAATTAAGTGTTTTGCATTCAATATGCATCAAATAATCAAAATTTGTTTCGAATGAATATGGGCTTATTTGTTGTTATTGTCATATACTGTATATGATATTTGTGTATTTCGGAATTGGGAAAATATCCGAAAAACTAAATATCATACTTAGTATTTAGTATCTTTGTTAATAAAGTTAACCAACGACACTAGCCACAACATAAGGTATAATTGCACAATCTACAAACATCCAAGTAACAAGAGCAGAGTCAAAGATTATGCTAAATTAACAAAAACGCATTGACACTGTAACAGAGTTATTGATATAATATTTGGTCCTTTTGTTTATCTACACAAGAGCTGCTGATGTCACGATGGCGTGTGACTTTCATCTTAACACACTTTCTAAAACCTATTTATATCCTTACATGATCAGTTGTTATGTTTTATTTTTTAAATATTTTACAATACAGCGATATTTTTCTTGATGGTGGTGTTTAATCGAGTCTGGAACAGATTAATTGATTTTTATTTATTTATTTTTTGGTGAGTTCTCGAAAACAGGTGGGCTCCAAGATTGTATATCATTGACGGTAAAAATGTGTTTACTTTTTATTTCTACTTTTTGCCGTACCCTTTATTTATATATTTCAACTCAAGTATCCGTACTTCTGCTTAAGCACAGATTGTGAATACTTGAGCCTCTGTAGTCATGTAAAATTTTATTGTTTGCTGGGGCAAGCACATGAACGCGCCCCTGTCAGGTCGCGGCGGCGCGCTTTGTTATGCTAATGCAAGGTGTGACATCACCAAGCCACATCAAAAGTGGGCTGGGGTATTTTAGAGCCGAGTCTGCCCTCTCAGGCTCACTTGCTCTGATCCAGCCCAACTTTAGTTCCGCTCTCTGTCCGTCTTTCTCACACAGTCTCGTACGCGCTCAACGCTCTGGAAAACACAACATGCGTACCTGTCCGGAATTATTCTTACTTCGCATTTTGGATTTTTCGGACGCATCTGGCTAAAAACAAAAAAAAGACTCTCACTACTAGGACATTCGGACCTGCAGCCGTGTGATTTCTTTACAATTGTTTGATTTAACGTGGAAAGCGGATTGCCGCGGCAAAAAAAAAGAAGAAAAAAGGGTGAGTTGCAACTTGCTTGTTAAATGGGAGAATATTGTCGGATGTTGTTGTGTGACCAAAAAAAATACTTGATGTTCAAGACGAAATGTGCATTAAAAATATAAAGTTCGAGCATAATGCTATTTTTAAGACAGAATTTTTTTAAATACACACACGTACCGCAACGCTTCACTGAATGTGTTAAACAGAAGCCAATTGATTTGATTATATACTTGAAAAAAAGTTTATTTGAAATATCAAAGCGTTTAGTTATCAACGTCTTGCTAAATGTAAAATACTTAACAATGAAGACATTATATTCAAAAATATTGCTCATTAACACGATTTGAATACTCTACGATTGAGCGCTTGGTCTGGAATGTGACGCAAAGTTGTTGATTGCGGTCATCGAGAACATCCTGTCGGCGAAACTGGAGATGCAATCCGAATGAATTTGAATGACCGTTTGTTAATCTCCTTTACATATCGCCCCCCCCCCCCCCCCTGTCGCCCCACTATGCGTTTGCACCCTACAGCGGCAATAATACAACAGTAAATATCCAATCGAATGTATTTTGTGGCTGTAACATTTAATAGCGGCACTCGTCCACATTATCGCCTAAAAGGATTTTGCAGTAGTTTCCTTTTGGGTTTCTGTCCATCAGCATTAAAAGGCTTATTATCTCCTACCTGTGCGTTTTTTTTTTTGAATGCGCTCACTTAAGCGCACTTCAAAAAGATCACTTATCGGCGCTATCAGATGCTGCCGCTGTCCGCAGGCTGCGGATTACTGAGCTCACGTGGGCGGTTTCAATGTTTTTACATGTTTAGCGAAGTGGCAGTAACGCCAAGATGAAACGCAGACTTGTGATGATGTGAGCAAACGAAGGAGGTTGACTGGCACGCTGCTGACTCCCTTTGGATTAGAACGCATTCATTCACGGTATCCGAACAAAGAAAAACATTCAACAACCACTTTTTTTTTTTTTTTTTGGAAAGTTATGTTACCATTATACAAATACTAGCTCGGCTGCTTTACCATGTGTATTTGTATTGCAGTAACTCAGTGTATGAAGCTGGCTCAATGACTGTAAAGTGGTAGGTGGACAACCACTATATGGATAAACAGCCACCTCCTAAAAGTACAGGAGCAGAATATCCACTTTGAACCAAGTATAAAATTGGGACTGGTTGCTGTGGGGCGGTGTCAGCTTCAGAGCGCTGCCAAGATGCCCTTGTGAAGGTCACTTCAACACCTCTCCCTTTGAGCGGACATGCGTTTGTACATGTTGTCTCGAATGAAACAATGCAAAAGTTGAATATCGCTTTCAGGGACTACACAAGAAACGAAAGCCAAAACATGCCTAGTTACACATTGGGGTTTCCCCAAAAATAAAGTGGAATTGGAATGCGCTTAGTCAATTTGAAATGCAACGTAGTTAATGTTTGCCTTTTGGCTTTTTTTTTTTTCTACGTACGTTATTATATTTTTAGTACACTACATATAAATTGTTGTTGATAAGACTTTATCCAATTTGTAACTCAACTTAAAAAAAAAAAAAGTTTTTAAAATCAAAACCTGCAGGTAAACTAATAAAGTTAAACGCGCGGGATACATTTTAGTTCCTCAAAGAGAGGAGGGCAAAAAAAACATGACAAAATCCAGAAAATAAGGCACGCATTAAAAGTCCAGTCCAGGGTGCAAGCAGCTCATTCAGTGTCCGTGTGTGTATGTGCATACTATATATATAGTATATATATATATGTATATATATATGTATATATTTATATATATATTATATATATAGATGTAAAGATATATAGATGTGTATGGCTATGTGTATAGATGTAAAGATATATAGATAGTGGGTGAATGGCATTAAAATAAAATGTTGGTGCATTGTATACGGTAATGTTAGTTTGGTCACTGCGATAAATTCAAAAGTGAATTATCTGTTAAAATTTCTTGCAATTAATGTTTTTTAACGTAGATCACTTCATGTATATATATTACAAAGTGAATACTGTCTTTCTTAAACTTACACTCATTAGGTTTCTTTGTGGTGAAAGGTATTCATTTATTGGGGATAATTTCAGTCTAGGTTATGTTTTGAATTACGTCTTAGAGTTTGAGGATAAATGTGGTCAGGAGAGAAATTGTGGTCAGGGAGGAAATAGCATTTTTATTACATTGCCTGACACGGAAAAAAATTGGCGCTCTAAAATGTTTCAGGATATTCGTCTGTCCTGAAAATGTCTTTAAAGGTCACTGATGAATTGTGTTCTTCTTACAACAGGGTTTAACAGGCAAACCTTGCCATGACGGTGGAGCTGTGAGGTCACAAAGCGTAAACCGACCCCTTTATATTTTTGCGCCTGGCGAATCAAAGTCACTGTCAACCATGAGGAGGTGCTGTCACGTCCTGCCTCTCGCTGTGCTTGCCGCTCTGCTGCTCTCTCAGGTCTGCTCCGGCATCAAATGGCTGTAAGTATCCATTCCCCTCAATTGCATTCCACCAGTTCACACGACGTCATGAAACGACGCAACGTCGTGTGACGCTTTTATGCACGTGGTGGCCTTTTATGGGGTGAAGCCCCCGTGGCAGCTTTGAAGTGGGCCCCGACATTCTTGAAGTTGATCCTGATGAGGGGAAAAGCTTGAATGTTCAGTCGAGGTGTATGTCATGAAAGGGAAAGTAGATTGAACGGGCAGTTCCTCTGGCCATGACTGGAAACCTCTTTTAATAACTTGGATGCGGCTTCAGTAAACAAACGGGCGAAGTTGACTTTGAAGCTATCCGACGAAATTTACCACGGTGTATAATAATCACAGTAATAACTTTTGAAAGGCAAAGATGGAGATGGCAATGGAGAGAAGTCTGAAGATTTGTGGCGCTGGTGCCTACCCCAGCTGACTTTGGGCAGTAGGCGGGGGACACCCTGAACCGGTTGACAGTCAATTGCAGGGCACAAAGAACAACATCCGCGCGCACACTCACACCTAGGGACAATTTTAGAGTGTTCAATCAGCCTGCCATGCATGTTTTTGGAATTTGGGAGGAAACCGGAATACCCGGAGAAAACCCGCGAAAGCCTGGGGAGAACATGCGAACTCCACACAGGGAGGCCGGAGCTGGAATTGAACCGCTGCACTGGGAAGTCAACGTGCTAAAGCACGCGACTACCGAGCCACGGTTTTATTTTTATCACAGTAAAAAGTCAACAAGATTACCAAAAATGAAAGCCAAAAGCAGCGACGACTGGACCCCTCTCCTCGCACCGCCTTTTTCATGGCCAATCCTCAAAGTTATCAAACCTCCGTCCACATAGATGAAAAATCTTGAGATTTGCTCTGGAACAAATAAGGGGTGCGTTACACGTGTCATCGTATCTCATTCATAAATATGACCACAACGGGCATCAAACCCTCTAAATTATTGAATAATGTATTCTAATTATCATCAGCACGATATATTTGACCAACCAAACATTAACAGCAAAGACTAGCGTCTATAATCTTGGGGTCAATTTATTTACTTCAAGTTCACGTGCATTGGCTGCATCAAAGGCTTTACATCATGTCTTTGGCATGGTGTCTGTGTGTGTGCGCGTGTGTGTGTGTTGGCACAGCGCAGAATGAATATCAATCCCAATGCGTCAATGTTTTGTTAATTTGATTTCAAAATGTGAACACTGTTGACATGGAGTTCATGGAAAACAGTAAACACCATTTTGATGCCTCAAAAATGAGCTAAAAATCGCAGATTGATAATGTGATACATCAGCGTTTAAGCTGCAACGGGTAAAGCTGCGCAAAAAAAGTTGCAGCAAACGTTTTATCAAGGCAACTTTTCATATGAAGCATCTGACTGACCACATCAACAATTTCGCAGACGGAATAAAAACGTAAGCGGCCTCGGTGGTCGACTGGTTGGCGCAGGGGTGTCAAACCCATTTTTGTCTTAGGCCAACTTTTAGTTACCGTTTCCCTTGGAGGGCTGTTTGAACTGAAACTATATAAAAAAAAGTCAATAATAAAGGTTTATTTAACTATTGTTTAAGTTAATGTAATGAGGGGTTTGGTATCAACAAAATGCTGACAATATGTCTCTTATTTATTAAATATGAGAATTTTAAATCTTGGTCAAGATTTTAGCAAACATCATGGAAGTTGACATGTTTGATTTGCTTTCGCGGGCCACATAAAATAATGTGGCGGGCCAGATCTGGCCCCCTGGCCTTGAGTTTGACACCTTAGCGCGTCGGACTTCACAGTGCAGAGGTGCAGGGTTTGATTCCGGCTTCGGGCTTCCTGTGTGAAGCTTGCATGTTCTCCCCGGGCCTGCGTGGGTTTTCTCTGGGTACTCCGCTTTCCCCCCAATATTCGAAAAACATGCGTGGCAAGTTAATGAAAAACTCTTAAGTTGTCCCTTGCTGTGAGTGTGAGCGCGGATGATTGTTCGTCTATGTGTGCTCTGCGATTGGCTGGCAATCGGTTCAGGGTGTGTCCCGCTTACTGCCCGAAGACAGCTGGGATAGGCTCCAGCACCCCCCTGCGAACCTTGTGAGGATAAAGCGGATCAGAAAATGGATGGATGGATGGATGAAATAAAAACTTGGGCAGGATTATGTCCCATTGGGTGTGGGGGGTAGACATCTGCCTTGACCGGTTGGGTTGCAGTCACGCTCGAGACAGAAATAGCCATCTCTACATACTGTATTAAACCTGGATTTAGGCACGTGCGTCATGCTAAATCCAAGCGTGCAGTCGTGATGATGTGATGCCAAAGCAGATGTGACAATAAACACCTGCGAGTCACAATGAGCGGCGTGCCGTCACAGCTGATCACTGGGTATTGCCCAGTGCCCCCACAGAGACACGATAGTATGAAACAGGCCCGGCTGGGTTGCCTGCCTGCATCATCGCATGTTTTTCAAGAGTATAGATCTGAGACAGCCGCCCCTGCCTGGGGTTTCTCTGTAAAAATATTCAATCTAAATACGATATGATATAATCCAATACGTTCCTTGAATAGGATATAAATAGATCACTAACACTGAACTGAGGCCAAGGACGACAAAATGGTACCAAAAGAAAATGGTGCTTGATATTATCTATTGTTGTTGGGTATTTGGAGGAATATCTCGTCGCTAGTTCTGCACTGTAAGAAAAAAAAAAGGTCCGTGCCAAAAATGTATCAAATTTTTGAAACTTTTTCTATTTTTTGGGGACAGTGGTTACGACAGTGGACGGCTTATCACGTTAGCAGGTTACAGGGTGCGTGAAAGGATGCATAAAACTGCATATATTCAAATTTCCCGACATGAAACACTTCCACACGTAGCCTTTAGTCCTCCATTTAAGTAGCAAAACAACATAAAACAAATTGTTCCCAACAGCTAATTGTTGCTCGTGACACGACTCTGAAAGTGTGACAGGGTTCCCACGGGTCCTTAAAGTTCATAAAAATCATAAAAAAAGAAGTTGTAAAATTATGTTCTTAATTGTCCTTAATTTTCAGGGAAAGCTTTTAAAATCAATAAAAATCATAAAAAATTATTTCTTTTCGAAAATAAATTGAAGTTTTATATTTTCTAAATTTTATTTTTTCTTAGTGTAATTTATTTGAGAATTAATTCAAGTTTTTTTCATTTTCCTACCTGTAATACGGGTAGGAAAATGAAAATTTGACATACAGTTTGTCAAATAAAAAGTTAGTTGATTGCCCCTAAAAATAAAGACGTGCCCTTCCTTTGGCAGCAATGATTTGAACACCAGCTCAGTGATATGTGGCTTTCTGTTCAGCCCGCACATTGCTGAGCGGGCATTAAATCCACCATGAATCCCCTGCTGAATGGAGAAAAAGTCCTTCAAAAATGGCTAAATTAGCCCTTAAAAGTCCTTAAAAGGCCATAAATAAATAGTGGAAGCGTGAGAACCCTGTGTGAATCATTCTAATTTGAGTCTTAGTAATGCAATTAGTGATACGATGCTTGTATTTGAACGAAATAACTATCATTTTACATCTAAAACACACACACACACACACTAAGACAACCAACCCGATTCCAATTCGAAGTGATTTCTGTGCATGACCTCTTTTCCTTCTCTCTTTACACCACAGAGCAATATCGCACACACCCAAGACCTTACACATCAACCAGACCCAACACTGTAAACTGTTGCCTGGCCTGGTGTCGTCCCAAGCTCAGCTGTGCCGCAGCAACATGGAACTCATGCAAACCATCATCCAAGCAGCCCGCGAAGTCAAGAAAACGTGCCAAAAGACCTTTACTGACATGCGCTGGAACTGCTCCTCCATAGAAATTCCCGGCGATTCTTCCAAGTATCCTCCAGACCTTGACCGAGGTAAGACCATGAAATTTGCAGTATTTTCATTTACAAATTGTCACGAGAATGCAAATGCATCAAAAGCCACTTTGTGTTTACGCCTGGAGAGCCTTTAGCCAAGAGTAGAACTTGGCATCTCTAGACTGTGAGGCAAATCGTAACCCCTCCAACAGTGTGCTGCCAATGCTTTCTTTTACTGTCTTGTCTCTATCCAAGGATGGTCATTCTTCAGTCACAGATGATTTCTCTGGGTTATGACAACCGTCCTGAGCGATGAATGATTTCCACACACCGTTGCCAATTGATTCCGTGCTCGCTCTGTACCACAGTTGGGACATATATTATGCGCTTGTCTTTGGAAGTCCATTACCATAGAATGCAAATCAATTTCCAAGTAAATTTAAGAGCATAAGTACACCCGCACAATCTAGGATACTTACATTTATAAACATAAAATAAGGAAATGGCGGCCCGGTGAGTGACTGGTTAGTGCGTCTGTGTCACAGTGCAGAGGTCGTGGGTTCTATTCCGGCTCAGGCCTTCCTGTGTGGAGTTTGCATGTTCTCCCCGCGTCGACGTGGGTTTTCTCCGGGTACTCCGATTTCCTCCCCACATTCCAAAAACATGCATGGCAGGTTATTGGGAACACTCTCAATTGTCTCTTGGTGTGACTGTGTGTGCGGATGGTTGTTTGTTTATGTGTGCCCTGCGATTGGCTGGCGACCGTTTCAGGGTGTCCCCTGCCTACTGCCCGAAGACGGCTGGGATAGGCTCCAGCATGCCCCTTCTGAGGATAAGCGGATCAGAAAATGGATGGAAGTGAAAGAAATGCTACAAATGGATTCACTCAAAATTTAACATCCATTATCTGAGCCACATATCCTCATGAGGGACATGGGCTTGCTGGAGCGCGTAACCCCTGCTGTCTTCCGGCAATAGGCGGGATACACCCTGAATTGGTCGCCAGCCAATAGCAGGCCACGTGGACGAATAACCATTCGCACTCACAATCGCAAATTTAGGGTTCAATTAACCGACCATGTGTTGCTTTTAGATTGTGGGAGGAAACTGGAGTACCCGCAGAAAACCCACGCAGGCACGGGGAGAACATGCAAACTCCGCACGGGATGATATTGTGTTGTGATAATTCAGCCACACAGACAAATGATTTGTTGCGTACGACTAGTTCACGGAGCAAACATCTCATTTCCCCTAATATTTTACCCCTCCTCACTCCTCTATTGGTCACCTCCAGTTTTTGATGGCATCACTGCTGGGAGGAGCTTAAGAGGGTTATGGATTTCTCATCCATCTTTGAATGTTTTCTATGTCTGCAGTCCAAATGCAAAGGCCGGTACCGGTCGTTTTATTTTCAGCCTGTTGAATGTTGGTTGTTTGTGGTGTCATTGGCCAGGAACCAGAGAGTCTGCGTTTGTCTACGCCCTTTCTGCCGCCACCATTAGCCACACCATCGCAAGGGCATGCACCACTGGAGATTTGCGTCTGTGCTCGTGTGGGCCCATTCCGGCTGAGATCCCGGAGCCAGGCTATCGCTGGGGGGGCTGCGCGGACAACCTGCACTTCGGGTTGATCATGGGTTCCAAGTTTGCAGATGCTCCCATGAAAATGAAACGCGCAGGCTCCCATGCCAACAAACTGATGCACCTGCACAACAGTGAAGTCGGGAGACAGGTGAGCAAGATGTCTTCCCATTGAAGAAAATGATTTCCTTTTTGCTCTCTTGGTGAACTGATCACATGTTCTCTGTTGACAGGTATTGAGGGAAGCAGTGGTGATGAAGTGTAAGTGCCACGGCGTATCCGGCTCCTGCTCTATAAGGACCTGCTGGAGAGGCCTTCAGGACCTGAGAGAGATCGCCATGGAGCTGAAGAATAAGTACTTGTCGGCTACAAAGGTGGTTCACAGACCCATGGGGACACGCAAGCAACTGGTGCCCAAAGACATTGACATCAGGCCTGTAAGGGAGAACGAGCTGGTCTACCTGCAGAGTTCCCCGGACTTCTGTACCAAGAATGACAAACAAGGTTCGGTGGGGACACAGGACAGGTGAGAATGCCTTTCACAATATTGCACTTAGTTTGCTGCTAGAGAAGGAAAAGTTAAGATCTATAGACTACGTATGTGTGTGTTTATATTCAGTACTGCTCTGTCTGAATTAATCTGTCCTTCCTCCAACTATTTGACTATCTGACTGGTTGTGACAGGCTAGCTTGCTTCAGAGTTATTATGACGGTTCTTAATAATGTCCATCGTTTCTTGAAAATTCCCGTTTGAAGGCCTTGACGTTAATCTGCCGCCAGAATCTATTTTTTCTCCTCCCTCAGCCATTGTGGTGTGACTATTTAGCCATGGCTGGTTGGTACACTGTCACTAGCCAATCGATGGATCTGAATACAGTGATGTTGCCATATATGCCAGACCATTTGGAATTATTTCATTTAATTATTGAAGTATTCATGGAAAAATTATATAATTAACATCAGTCTGTGATTCAGATGTATTTTTAGGCCAGCAGAGAAGGCCCTCAAGGCCCCGATGGTCCACCACTGATGTATACAGATTGATCGAAAGAGAATTCATACTTCCCAGGGGCGAGTTTCAACCAAAAACCATAATAACAAAACCCCACAAAAACCTAAGTAAAATCCAATGTTTAACATTTTGAAAAATTAAACCATCATTGTGTCATTGTGTTTCCTGGTTGTGAGTTGAATGAATGAGTCGTCAATCGCCAGAATGCAAAATGGCGTCGGCCATTAGCTAGCTAACCAAACAGAAATAGACTATGAGATACAGTGAACGCGTGGTTCACATATTTGCGGGTTTAAAAAAAAATCCAGTATGTTTTTAATATTCTTACCGGTAAATTATTTTTTGTTTGTTTCCCCCCTCCCCCCCCAGGATTCTCCCTCCCCCATCCCATCAGTTTTTCATGGAAAACATATATTGAATGTTTATCAACATAAAAAAAGAATAGTTTCCTGGGTTTCTAAAAAAACATTTTAAAAAAAGACAACATTCCCACTGCATTTCAATGAGTGTCATCCATCCATCCATTTTCCGAACCGCTTCATCCTCACTAGGGTCGCGGGGGGTGCTGGAGCCTATCCCAGCAGTCTTCGGGCAGTAGGCGGGGGACACCCTGAAGTGGTTGCCAGCCAATCGCAGGGCACACAGAGAACGATACAACCATCCACGCTCACAACACCTAGGGACAATTTAGAGTGCCCAACGAGCCTGCCATGCATGTTTTGGAATGTGGGGAGCCGGAGCACCCCCGGGAGGAAAAAACCACGCAAGCCCGCAAGCCCGGGGAGAACATGCAAACTCCACACAGGGAGGCGGAGCTGGGATCGAATCGGTACCCGGTACCTCTGCACTGTGACAGCGTGCTAACCACTGGACTACCGGGCCGCCCTCAATGAGTGTCAATTATTTTGAAAAATTATTGTCGATTTTCCGGTCCCTATCCCCCACCAATGGCGGTGGTTGACTGTATGCGTGCGTGCACGTGCGTCTGATTTTACAGCCACCCCTTAGTAAGTAATTTTGTTACTTTGTTCACCCATTATCATTTTTTGGTGTTTCCACTGCAAAAGGCCACACTTTTCCGAAAATGTGTGTTGGTGTACCAGTTGTTGAAGCAATTTACAGGAATTTACACCATTTAAGTTTCTGGATAATGACTGCATCCAGCACTGCTTAGCTTCTTGAATAATTCTCATGACATTTGCAATTTCGATGCTGTCCTGCTAGCTATAATGCACTGTTGACGTAGCTGACGCATTTATTGCTATCCTGCCAATGGTCAGCCAGTCGTTGTGCAGCATGTCCAACTGACCTATAACTGTGGTCAAAAAGTGGCGTAACCTTTTCATGCACCCTGTAACCTGATAACATGACAAGCCGTCCACTGTGGTAACCTCTGTCCCTGAAAGGGGTTAAATCATGGATGCGAACTGAACTCTGCTGCTGTGTGAAAACGTGGCTTTACAAGGCTCTTTAATTCAGCGGAATAGAACAATGCCAAAGCCGCACAGCAGCAGATAGGAAATGACCAATCCGACGGTCAACTCATCCAGGATGTTGACTTTAGGAAAGTAATGTCCTACCCGATGGCACGGTTTAGTTAGCGGGCTGGGTGATAACAACCTGAGAGTACTCTCTGTCTGCGGCTTGTCTGAGCACGTGTCACTGAAGAAGGCCACTGTGACTGGGGTCCTTGTGCTTTTTTTATCTGAAACAGTGACTAATGCTCTTATTCCTGGGCCCGCGAGAACTCAAAACGGTTATCAACTGAAGGGGCGCGCACAGATTTGGAAGCATTTAAAGGTTTCCTCGAGATAAAAGTTAGCTGACACCATTTTGCTCACTCCCAACTCCGGACTGTGTGTGGTAGGGAGCAAAGGAGTCATTCTGTCTGAGGGTCTTACTCACGCATCCTGAAATCTGGCCAAGCAGTATCACAGGGAAAATATGCTACATTATCTTTGAAACGTATTGAAGTTGGGTTTTTTTTTAAAACGTATTTTGGAGAAGGACATGCTTTACCACAGACTTGCATGACACCGAAAGCACAGTTTGAGAATAACAACTCACAGTTGCAGGAGTTTCCCCACAAAAAAAAAAACCCAAAAAAACTTTTGCCACAGATTACATTTCATTTTAATCAACCAGATGTTGGATTACCTCAAATTGCGTGTGAAAGCTGAGATATGTTGTCCATGAGCCAAAATACAGAGGAAAGAAATTACTGTAACACCACTGCCGACCTGTCTCACTAAATGCAGTCATCACAGTCTTGTTTACTTTGTTTTACATATTTAAAGGCTGTAAATGTATTGTTATAACGTTGGCTCGCAGTATTCACCCAATACGTTGGAATGCTTGACTCATAACTCGCACAAGTAATTTGTTACGGACCACATGGTAGTTATAGTTTCCTTCGAAGGGCTGTTATGACCATAAACCCAAATAAATACAGTCATACCTCGGATTTTGACCATAATCCATTCCAGAAGGCTGTTTGAAAAACGATTTGTTCGAAATCCAAAACTATTTTATTAGCCCGTGATTAGGGGCTAATACACTATGCAGAAATAAAAGGTCAGATTTGCGTAAATCTGACCTAAGTCTGCTCACAATGAACGCTACACGAGGAAGCGTCACTTACTCGTGTAAGGAACCCGAGAGGACCCAAGTGGCGTATTCGAGTTTGCTCAATTTGGTCGAAAAACCGGTTTTTGGTCGTAATCCGAGGCGTAAAAATCTCAAATTTTCTGGTCGAAATCCCATTTGGTCGATAACAAAGACGTTCGAAAACCAAGGGTTGACTGTATATGGTCAACTCATATTACATAAATACAGCAAATTGATGAGTAACTAGTTTTGAAATCAGAAGGCCGGTAAAAATCATTTGCTCAACATTTATTTATTTTAAATGGGGGATTGGTAACAAAAAAAAATGCTTGCGATATTTGCTGATGTTTGCCTTGGACATTTTCAAAGGATTGTTAAAAGCCGACAAAAGCAAAAGTCCTTGGTTCAGTTCTTTACAAATCGCCAGGCAAAAACCACTTCTGAGAGAGAACATGAACTAAAGAAGGCAAAAAATGAAGATGAGGACGCAGTTAAAAGTTAAATGATCGTCATTTTTATTTTTTACTCTTTTCTTTGTTTTTTAAATTATGCACAACTCTCACTTATTGTGTAATAATCTAATTGTAATGTGTATTTGTTGCATATTTTGATGCATTTATGTGCTTTAGAAAACATTTATGTCTGAATTTTGGGGGTCTTGGAACGGATTAGGGCATTTACATAGAAAACGCGTCTTTGCTGACAAACTTTTCTAGTTAAGAAATTTCCTCCAGAACCAATTAACTTCGTAAGTAGAGGTACCACTGTAGTACTAAAATATTCCACGGGGTCAAACCTTTCAATCAAAACCATTCTCTTCACTTGTTACGTAAAAGTCCAGTACATTAAAATAGCATTCTGTTGGAGGCAGTACGTCACACGACCCCCTCCCAAAAAAACACACGCACCATATTGGGAAATCCACAAAGCACATCATCTATTCATCCCTTTTCTATACTGCTTGTCCTCATAAGGGTGATGGTTGAGTTGCAGTGTATCCCAGATGGCTTTGCGTAAGAGATGGGCTATGCTTCCGGACCGGTCGCCAGCCACAGCACAATGAATGATGTTTAATAAATAAATAATACAAATCCTAATGTATCACATGACATCTTTCAGCCATTTTTCCAGATAAAACAGCAGCCATGCTTCATGTCAAGGACACTCACCGGATGTAATTTCTGCTGCCTGATATCCAAGCAGCCGCATGAGCATGCAACATGAATGCTTAGGCGAAAAATCACGAGGCACTCGGATTTGTGGGCCGTGAGAGGAAACACTCAGGGAAACTTTGATGACTTTGCCTTTGCCTTACACTGCAACACCACTGATTTGTCACTCACCGGTGGCCACTTAAAGCAGAGGCTTTATCAGTCTTGACACTTGAATTGACCTCCTGTCTACATTGTTAGCCCTGACATTCACAGGACCTCGAAGCAAGAGAGACTCTTGAAATAGTTTGTGTTTTAATGGAGGGGAATAGGAGGGCAAATTTAGTGCGGTATGCGTCAGTGACGGGCTGATAATAGTTTCATGACAGTGAGTTTTGTTTTGTTTTTTTAATGCATTCGTTTTTCAAAAGTTTTCAGAACGGGTTTGTTCATTTAGGTTTTGTTTTTCCTTTTCAAAATTGCCTTCTTTTAGTTGAGTTTTTATTTATAGAAAAGGCACACTCTTGGCTATTGAGAAAATGGACTGCTTTTAGATGCGCCTCACAGTGTGGAAAATACGTTATTTATTTATTTATTTATAAATGTATTTAGTTTAAAAAAAATAATTATTTATCTATTTATTTTTTTTAATCCGTGAACCCCCCCAAAAAATTAGCACTTGTCACCTCGCGTCATGCTTCTGGCTGAATTAAATGACAAATAAAACGGAAGACATAAACCCGCAAGCTTGGAGTTACATCATTTTGTTGGCGCTTTTTTAATCGGCTGCCGCTAGATTACGTCACTTGGAGTTGACACACCGTAAAAGGGCCACAATTCCCAGATGACTGTTCGACTTTCCTTTTTATGGTGCTAATGGTGCTAATATCAAAATATATACATTTAAAAATCAACCCTTAAAGGCCGTGTATTAAATTCATTGACAAAGACAAAAACAACGGACATTTTTCGCTATAGTTTTGATTACATAAACTGTAGTTTTTAAAGAGTTAAAATGAAAACTGATGTTGAGAAATGATCTCACCCTGTAAATCTACCGGTCCTGCTGTGTTGCCGCACCTTCAGTTCAAATGAGTCTTAATGAGATTTTGCTTCAAAACTACACAAAGAACGCGTGGGTGTTCCTATCTCCCAGCTCCCCAACGACGTAATAAAACCTGCCTTTCACTCTTCTTCTACACTCCCGCTGCCACCATTTACTTAAGCGCCCCTCTCGTCACGCCGGTCATTAACACTCTGCCGTCATAAAAAAAAACGGAGCCGTAATGTGGAAAAGGGCAAACTGAAGAGAAATGGGGGTGGGCCTGTGTATTCAATGTGATTTATGGCGGAGCTGTTCACCGCCTATTCAAGAGTCCATTGGCTCCCGAAAGCATCCGAGGCATCCAGCGCCCAAAGACGATGTGACAAAAGGAAAAATGAGAGAGGAAAAAAAAATCAGGGCGCATCGCTCGGTCAAGAATATGTAAAGAGCCATTGTGAGCTCTTCACAGGCTCTGAGTTTGTACAGGCCCGGCAGATGAAATGTTTAGAACGAAGCCATTGGCTTAATTGTCTCCTTGCGGGGAAACCAAACTAGAAACAGGTTGTCTTTCAAACAAAAGATGCTCACTCAATCTTCTGACTTTATTTATGCTAATTTGCAGGCAGTGTAACAAAACCTCAGCAGGCAGCGACAGCTGTGACTTGATGTGCTGCGGCCGCGGCTACAACCCGTACACGGAGAAGCTGGTGGAACGCTGCCATTGCAAGTATCACTGGTGCTGCTACGTCACCTGCAAGAAGTGCGACCGGATTGTGGAGAGATACGTCTGCAAATGAGACCCATCGGCCGGACCGAGCCGCCGGAGTGAACCAAAGCACTACAATACCCAGAAGGCAAATTTTTTTGTCTTCAGCTTTCGCATGTGTATTTCACCACCAAGTGTCATTATCACTTTAGTATCGATTTTTTTCAAACCGTCGGTTGAGTTTCTACTGGACATGGAAAGCGACGACAGTTTATGTGAAGACCGCCGTCCTCCTGGGTAGTTTTTTTTTTTCTTTTTTAACTTGTTAATGACCATGAATTCCCCCAATGCGGATAAGGAAAGTCTATTTTATTATAGCTCTCATAAAAAGTAATAACGTTGGATTTTAAAGCTGGAGGGAGATGTATGAGATCAGATCTGTGGACTTGTGGGATTTTTTTTTTTTTTTTTCCGGTATAGTTGATACTTTTTCCTTCTGCATCAATGGACATGAGAGGAAACGCGCAAAAAAAAAAAGGGAACGTTTTGGACTCCGGACCCGCACGTTTGTCCTGTGTGCCTTTTCAGCATGAAAACCCTGTGGACCGGAAAGAAAAAAGGATAAAGGACTTGCAGATTAATCATCCTTCACATCTCTTGACATGCAGTCAGTTCCAAATATATTTTATTTTTAAGAGCATTATGAACTCATGGATATTGTAAACCACTTTTGTGTGGATGTACATACTCTTATTTTGTATACTGAAATAAAGATAAGTATTTATGAAAATATTTTTTTGCCATGAATTTCACCTTCATAATTAATGATTGTGTCTGTCTGATATTTAAAGCAACTGTGTTTTTTGTTGTTGTTGCTCCGTTCAGTGGTGATTGAAGTGGTCTTCTGCAATTTTTCATAATTGAACAAGGAATAATTGCAGCAGTAGTTAAGGCAATCGAATATGTTGATATGAAGCGAACAAAATGGTGTCATTCTGAACATATAAACATGACAAGAAGAAAATTGAGCTCCAGGTCGCATAGGACCAAAATTAATAGCTCATACAAATAACTTCCAAAAAGTAAATAAACATAAAATGACAAACAACGCGTCATTGTTTTCAAATCATGACTTTAAAACGGGTACAGCCGATGCAAGTAGGTGTCGAGAAAAAAAAGTGCTCAGTAAATTCAATATTTCGTGAGATGACATTTTCACTTTAAAATGTAGTACAGTCAAACCTCGGTTTTCGAACGTCTCGGTTCTCGACCAATTCGGTTTTCGAAAAAAAAAGTGGTTTTAAAAAAAAGTTGTTTTCTTGACTTGGAACGGATTAATTTTTTTACATTGATTCCAATGAGAAACATGGTTTCGGTTTCCGAACAATTCGGTTTTCGAACAGTCTTCTGGAATGGATTAAGTACGAAAACCGAGGTTTGACTGTACATATAAAGATGTACATTTACAAATTACCATATTTTCTGCACTATACGGGCACACCTAAAAGCATTACATTTTCTCAAAAGCCGACTTCTAATCCGATGCGCCTTATATGTGGATCAATATTTTGATTTTTTGGACGCAGTATTTTAAATGTTCTGTGAAGCGCTTTGTTTCAGCTGCAGCAGTTGTGAAAGCTCTTTATATATAAAGCTGTACAGTACTGTATAAGAATAAGAATAAGAAAAAAATATTGTATTCCCTTTTGTGTAGCTCCATCTAGTGGATGCATAAGGCAACCGCAGACACTATTATAACTTCTATTCTCTGCGCCTTATAATGCGATGCGCCCAATATATGAAAACAGTTTTGAAATAGGCCATTCATTGAAGGTCCGCCTTATACTCCGAAGCGCCCTATAGGGCGGAAAATACGGTAGTTTAGAATTAAACTACAGTTTGCTGCGAAACAAACCTTGCTTTGAATAAATATGACGAATCCCTCAAATAAAAAAGTGCTGGAACAAGACGTTTTGAAACCTTCAGCCACAAGGGAAACATTTACTTGGAAATTCCACCATGAAAAAACCCCCCAAAAAACACCAGCAGGGAACATGCAATGTTTTTCATCATAAACAGAGTATCATTTTGAGAAGCAGGCCTACAAATGCCCACATGTCAAATCCAAAAGAAATCTGATTAATGTGAGAAACAAAGGCAATGGGTGGCTCGTCAGACGGAAGATGGTGTGGTTTTGTATGCAGCACATGTTACCCTCTGACCAGCCTTGTGTTACTTGAAGTGGTTCTCATGATTTTGCATGGACATAAATAGCGAAGAAAGATGGCGCTCCATACTGTGAGGCCACATGACGCGGACTCAACATACACCCACTGGAGTTTACTTTCTGACCGCAGCATGTTTAACACATCAAACCTCAAAAACAACTTCAAAAACTAAGACATCCTCCCAAGACTGAACTAAGTGCATACATTTTGTTTTACGAACTGTTTGTTACGAGCAGACGTACGCCAACGGCTACTTTGGGTCCCAGCATATCGGCGCAACAAGGGCATGCTAAGTGTACACTTTGGTGTCGTTGCTGTTTCGTATTTAAGGTCTAGAAGTGTTTTCGTACACATATTTAACATAATTATGACTTTACTACCATGCTAGTGATGGACCGTGATGCATTCCGACTTGTATAAAAAAAGAAACCGAACTCGATCACAAACCTCCTCTATTTTACCGACTGGCTTTCTGGAAGTGCGGCAAAAACATGAAGCAGGCAAAACAAAAAAAATTGGTATGGACGTGTTCCTTCGCATGAGCGCTAACGTCCATTGCTAACTGCGCCTGTCTTTGAAAATACCAAAGCTCCCACCCACTTTGCGCCAAACTTGTGCTGGCCATGAAAATAAGGCCCAGTGTCGAAGGATTGAAGAAACAGTGTTGAACAAATCTGCCTCACAGTTTTGTGGCTCACGATTCAAATCTTCATTTTGGCTTTATGGTGTGGAATTTGCATGTTCTTCCTTTGCTTGCGTTGGTTTTCTTCCAGTACTCCCGACTTTGTCCAGCTGTCTCAAAACGTTAACGGATGACTCTAAATCGTCCTTACAGTAGGTGTGAAAAGGAGTGCGAATGGTTGTTCGTCGATATGTTCCAGGATACACCCTGGAAATCATTCCAGGGGTGTATCCTGCCTTGAGCTGGGATATGCTCCAGCTTACCCGAGATCCTAAAGAAGACAAGTGGTACACAAAATGGATGGATGGATCCCAGGGTTCCAAAAGCAGAAACAGGCAGTGGGGGTCATATGCGGTGTACTGTGGTATTCCGGTTTTGGGGGGGCTGGGGTGCATCTGATTGTGTGCAGGTGAGCGAGGGTCTGAGGGAGCGTGCACACGAGCCTGCCTGTCAACAGCACCAAGGTCTCTTAAGTCACTGGCATTCCTCTGTGAAGCAGATGGAGAGGAGAGGTTTATGTACGTCTGCGCAAATGCTTTTAGATAGAGTACCGGAGCTAAGACATTGATTCGGAATATAAATACCGTGGAAGTTTGAAAGTCAAGCACTGCTACGGTCACACGTAGCGATTCAACTAAAAGTTCCTCAGTGAGTATAGAAAGCAAGAACGGCGAAAGCAATTTATCGCTATCATGGCCCAAAAGGTAAATTTGACACTCGGTGTATTTCATCACACCATCGAGATTAAGACGGACCTGTTTTTACAGTCGACCTGGTCAAGTGACCCTCCGAGCAACCGTTGTTATCATTAATCCGTGCAACTATCCATCTCACCCCAGACTAACCCTCGCTCACTCCAACGCCGTCCGCAGAATATTTCACGTCGAGGACTGCTTGTGCAAACATAACAATCCTGGTTGTTAACCTTAATTTGGTCCACATTCCTTCATTTTTGTGTCTGTCAACACAAAGCTGGAGCTGAGCAGCTGTCTGACTCGCTAGATCGACCGACCGACCGACCGACCCTCATCTGGGTTGTAAAGCGTATTTTGTCCAGAATAAAGACAAAACAAAGTCAAAATGTAAAAAAAAAAGAATGGGATTAATCACCGCTGTACTTTCTTTCGACGTGTCTTTGTTTGTCAGTCGCTGAGTATGTCTTCATGGTTCGGTGTGTGACCTCTTGTTCTGTGGGAATCGCCTTGTAGTAAAGAAGGTAAAAAGGATGTTAATGGACAGCAGTGAAAATATCAGGGGTTAATGTCTGCCCGAACAATATAATACCAATTGCCTTTGTGCTGGGAGCGCTCGAGATAACTTGCTGTGAATGAGGGAGACAAAGAATTTGGCTGGAGTAGTAAAGGCATTCAAATGTACTGACCCGCACTGTAAATGGACTTTTGTAGACCCCCCCCCACCGAAACCCCCACCCTCACCCTCAAGCCTGGCGGTATGCGCTGTTGAAGGCCTTTTTTTTGGTGTTTGTTTTTGTTTTAGTTGTGAGTGTGTGCGTGTTCTTAAGAGCGTTGCCGGGAGATAGCAAATGATGCAAAGCATGCACCATTCTAAAAAAAAAAAAAAAAAAAAAAAAAACGGACATTAAACCAACCGACGGGAACAGAATGCGACACTACCACGCGTTGACGCCGCACATGGAAACTAATCAGGCCACTTATTGCTGAGAGAATGTCAGGCGTTAGAATTATTCTGCTGTTTGTAGAGAGCAAAACCTCTTTAAATAATAATAGCATAGTCTAATGTTTTCCCCAAATGCAGTCAGTTTGTCAGTTGGTTTATATCAGAAAAAAAATATATATATACGGTATATATATATACTGTATATATATATATATATATTCATTCATTCATTCACTTTACGATCCGCTTTTCCTCACAAGGGTCGCAGGGGGTGCTGGAGCCGATCCCAGCTGTCTTCGGGCAGTAGGCGTGGGGACACCCTGAACCGGTTGCCAGCCAATCGCAGAGCACACAGCGACAAACAAACATTCGCGCTCACACTCACACTGAGGGCCAATTTAGAGTGTTCAATCAGCCTGCCATGCATGTTTTTGGAATGTGGGAGTAAACCGGAGTACCCGGAGAAAACCCACGCAGGCCAAGGGAGAACATGCAAACCCCACACAGGGAGGCTGGAGCTGGAATTGAACCTCTGCACTGTGAGGTCGACGAACTAACCACTGGACACCGGGCCGCCCTATATACACACTCACACACACACACACACACACACATACATACATATACAGTACAGTCAAACCTCGGTTTTTGTCCATAATCCGTTCCAGAAGGCTGTTTGAAAACCGAAATTGTTCGAAAACCGAAACCACGCTCTTCTTAAAATAAAAATGTTTATTGAACACGTCTGCTCACAATGGAAAGCAACACGAGGAAGCAGCACTTCCTCGTGTAAGGAAGGCGAGAGGAGTCAAATGGTGCATTCAAGTGCGCTCAGTTTGTTCGAGAACCGAAATGTGTTCGTCATCCGAGGCATAAAAAACTCGAAATTTTTGGTGAAAACTGAATTGGTCAAGAACTGAGACGTTCGAAAACCGAGGTTTGACTGTATATATAAAATATATATTTTTTCAGCATTCCGCGATTCGTTGTTTATTTTAACAAAGTTAGTCACGATCGCATGCATGCTTCTTCCCCGGTGGTCTTCTTTTTCAGGTCTTTTTTCAGATCATCAGACGAGGTTGTCATGATCCTGTCTTGCTTGTCTTGATTGTGTTTCAGCTCCAGCTTGAGTGAGGGGCGGTTCCCTCCAGCAGACGCACCTGCACCGCGTTTCCTAATCACACCTTGCCATGTATTTAAGGACTGACAAGATGTTCAGTGATTGTCAGATTACTGTATTTAGCTCATGGCTCCAAGTGCTTACCTTTCTAGGTGTTCTTGACATTTTTTTTGCCACATAGCCTTGCCTTGTTAGTTCATCGTATTTTTTTCCTTGTGTATTCTCGATGTATGTTTTTGTATTGGATTCGTTTGTCCTTTGATTCGACAAGCAATTTACGTTTTTCTTGCTCCTTGCCTTTTGCGAGCGTTTTAGCTTTGTTCTTGCCTTATCCGGGTTTTTGTTGCCAGGGTCCTTAATTGCACTTTGTCGGTCTTGCGTTTTTGTAAATACTGTATATCAATTCTACTTATTTGTGTCTGCGCGTGTCGAATCCTTGTTCTGTCCGGAATCTTAATTTGTGGATACATTGTTGTCATATGTATTTCTAGTTATTTTGTTAGCATTGTTGGGACACGTCTTCATATACTCAGCCGCGATCCTCCCTCTGCATATTTATTTTGATTCACAGTACTGTATATGACAGTTGAGAATGTTAAAAGCGAGACATGACGCCTTGGGTGTCTTTTTGGTTTGCTCCGCCAAAGTACCGCAACATAATAAGAATAAGAAAACCTTTATTCATCTCACAATGGAGAAATTCCCAATTTACAGCAGCAAAGTTATGAAAGGAAGAAAGCAGAAGAACAAAAAGTATAGGAGCTGCTGTAAAGGCAGCCACTCTCGCGGTGCCAAAAGGGTGAGTAATATATATTCCATTTCATTTCATTTGGGCTTGCCATGTGTTTAACATCTTTTTATACGATTTGATAACTACTCATGTTAAATTGTTGTTCAAAACATTGCATAGCTTAGTTTAATAAAGGTTTATGACAAGAGCAGTTATGCCGTTATGAACGGTTTTGCTGCAATGCACATTTTAAAATAATGTGCTAGCTAGCACAATTTGTGCCGGCAGTTGTTTTGGGTGACATTTTTTTGTTTGTGTATTTTGTACCACATTGAAAAATATTTGTGACAAATGTCAGTGCAGCCTTACGTAGCCAAATGAGCCCATTCATCCAATCCAAGTTTCCATGCTGTGTCCTTCCCCTGTTATGTGAAACTGACCTCAAGTCATTTATTGTTTTTTGATGTTCACGATCTACTGAAGAAGAAACACTTTATCTTCAAGGAACCAAACATCACACGACATGTTTTGAATAAGAAGTCTTTTTTTTTTTCCAGACAAAACTCTGCTTTACCTCTCTCAGATTCGGTGATCTATTTGCACCGTCGCAAGGAAGGATCATCAAGATGGATGAAAATGGCCTAGGGAGAAGAATGAGTGTGGTGGAATTAATTTGAATAAAAGAAATACAGAGTTAAGTACGCTGGGAAAAGTAAACACTGGTCTGGGTAATCACAGTAAATCTGTTCTGGAGTAGAGGGATGGTGGTGGTGGGGGGGCAGCCAACGGTTTGTTCCTTGGAGGAGCTAACAAAGCCGGCGAGAAGAACAGCTTTACTGAGAGAGGATAAAGTCAGAGAGTGACGGCAATGTCTGGCTGAGTTCAACTATGTCAACATCAGCGTGCAATTCAAAGAGAGAAGAAAGCGACCAAAGTACTCAAGGAGCATATTTGGAAGGCGCTGGACTCTAAAGTACGCTTTATGTTCGTGAAATTGTATGCTAGCTAGATCTGGACAGAATATAACCCAAAGGATTTGCACCACTCTCATGGAGCCCCGACAGTGAGATAATGAAAAAATGCTCAGAGCTGTATTGCGATCGAGCATAATGATTTGATAAATGGAGCAGCTTGCCCCCCACCCCCAAAAAACGAGGACCACACATCACTTAAGCTATCAGGCCCACTGCCTTTGCTTTTCACCGCCCTGCGTGAAAGTGTGTTTTCCTTGACTGTAACTGTAACCGTTAGTTGCTTCATTGAAGCCCAAAAAATCATTCATAACCCCGCCACATTTTAGTGTCAAGCGATTTTTTTTTTTTTGGACCTGTTGAATGTTTATCATCACACAATATTATGGAAACAGGCTTTCGTACTTTGTGTAACTAGATATTATTTAGTTTCCTCAAAATGGGTTAAGAATAATTTCCAAAATGTTACAATATTGTAATGCCCTTCAATAGCGGAAAGAAGGATGCACGCAGTCGCTGATGCAATCTGTCGTTTTTTTAATAAACAAAATAAGCAATAAACACACACATCCATAGGAGTTGCTGTATACATAACTCGCGCCCATGCACTCCACACTCAGACTAACTACCGGAGCCAATATTTCCCCAACCTGGCTCCCTGCCCTCTCTATGACGTCACACAAATACAAGAAATAGATATTACAATATAAATAATGAAATGTGTATAAGAAGTCATTTTTCTTTTAACTGTAGATGATTCGATCTTTGTCACATATCGAAGAAGGGATTGAAAATATGGTGGCGTAAAGAGGAAATCAATTTAGAAAAGTTCATATCCCATTCAAAAACCAATAAATAACAATTTGACGTGTTTTTACATGTGTTTTTCAGATTTACAATCGTATGATGAATTACAGATCTTTGTTGCAATTTACATTTATTGGCGTTTTTATGTATCTGAGAACCAATTAATGGTTTTTATGAGCTTCATGGGGACAACATTGAGAAACATCGACTTTGTTGTCCCACTCTGTCTTAATTAGACTTCTGTGCTTAATTTGTGTACAACCAAGCCTTTTGCATTCCATGTTTTGGACATCAAATGTGTTCTTGTTGGAAAGCTGTTTTTCCCATCGCTATACTACATCAGTCCATTAAGAACAGATGTCTGGAGCTTGTTTATTGCGAATAAATAATTTGCTCCCATTGTCACTTTGCTCACAAGGTCGAGCGTGAACTTCATTTTATTTCCCCTTGTTTCTTTTTAGTGCGCATGTGATCGCTATTCAGCCTTGTTTCAGTATTTGGTTAACCCCGACAACTCAGGTTGAGCACTGGAACATGCTGACAGGCTCAAGCTCAAGTGCTAAAATAGTTTCTCCACTTCCTTCCACAGCCGCAGCTGCAGACATATAGAGGGTTGCCTTTAAAAGCCCAAATCCCCCCCCCCCCCAATCTGATTAAAAGGTTCTCTGAACATGTCCAAATGAAGTTTTAAAATCGGGTTTTTTCTCGCAACAACTCAAGCACGTCAGAGTTAGAAATAAAAATTGGCTAGTGCATATATAGCCACTTCCTCCTAATTTTTATTTTTTTGCAGTGTGGGCTCTACATTATAAGAGTGAATTTTGAATGGCAGCCAGAGGCACCGATACCCCCCCCCCCAAACCCTCCCCACCCACCGTCCCGTTTAATGGTTTCCATATTTCTCAGCCTGAGTGAGGTAATACAATTGATTTGGCAGCGGTCTAAATGGGAAGGGCAGACAGCAAAGTCATTACGCGTGATTAGCGCCATTTGCGGTGGTTCAACTGATTTGAGAATGATCCGCGTGGTGACATGAGCAATGGCAAATACTGTCTTTTTTTTTTTTTCAAACAGCGAACTAAAAATGAAACGGGCAGTGATATTCATGTGATTTTGAAGGGGAACCTAATGAGGACAAGCGTTGTGTTGAAAATGGATGGATATATCGGTAAAGCTATACAACACGTAGTTGTTCTGTTCACTGATGATCGTAAATAATTAATTGAAGCGTTTTGCATTTAACTTGCTTTGATTTGCTTTTCTGATTGTTATACTGGGCCTCAAACAAGTGGTACAATGAACAAAACGATGAGCTCACCAAAAATGGTCATCATCATTCTGATCCAACCAAATATTTGCTCCTTCTTCTGGGTTTTATCCCGCTCATCTATTCTGTCACAGATCGCAGCAAATCAGCATTTTTAGACCCCTCGCACGGGCCGCCTGAAACATGATGAACTCCACCATGAACACTTTTAAGAGAATTCATCACACAAACCACATGTAAGGGAACTCAGTTTCAGTGTGGTCAAACTATATCTACATCTCTGGCAGCACACAAAAGAAATGTCATCTTTAGACGGAGAAAAGACGGAATGCGTAAATTTACCAAACTACAAAGGCTCAACAAGGGATGCTGCATCTGGAAAAAAGGAGTCTGAACTCCATTTTAGTCAAATGTCAGAGGAAGTCTAACGCTCTGCGATAGGTAGAAAAGGCAAAAAGCTTGATCTTTGGCTTCACCTCGAACTCCCAAATCTGGCTTTGAAACGATTGCGAAATTTGTAATTGAAGTTGAAGTTGTCCATTTCAATTTGAATACGCTGTAAAACACAGCAATCGAAATTAAAACGAAATACAGTGCTACCTCTACTAACAAAATTAATTGGTTCTGGAAGAAATTTCTTAACTAGAACATTTGTAAGTAGAGACGCATTTTCAATGGAAATGCCCTAATCCGTTCCAAGACCCATCAAAATTCAGACATAAATGTTTTGTAAAGCATAAAAATGCATCAAAATATGTACCAAATACACGTTACAATTAGGTTATTGCACAATAAATGAGAGTTGTGCATAATGTAAAGAACTAAGAACTTTAAACCGTGTCATCACCATTTTTATTGCCCTCTTTAGTTCATGTTCTCTCTTAGAAGTAGTTTTTGCCTGGCGTTTTGTAAAGAACTGATCCAAGGACGTTTGCTTTTGTCGGCTTTGAACAATCCTAGGAAAATGTCAACGGCAAACATCTGCATAGTGAGCGATTGCCGAACTGGTGAACACTTTTTCTGGGTGAAATCACATTTACGTAAAATTATCGGAACACCTCATGGCCCGAGGGGCGAATGATGAGGACCATGAATAGACACATTCGGTAGATGTCCCTCTTAGCCAATGGGATGCCAGGAAAATGTAATAGCCAATGGCAGAGCAGCTATAGGTATGTTGCGATCAGGAAACTCTGAGCTGCGAGTAGCAGCCCATACTGTATTTTAACCTTTTGTATCTTAACATTTCTTTCGTAATAAGAGGCAATATTTTCCTATTGAGGCATTTTGTAACTTTCGTTACAAAACGTTCGTAACGAAAGTCGTAACACGTTCGTAAGTCGAGGCACCACTGTACAAAAGTTCCAAAAGCGATGTCAAACAAGTGTTGCGCATCAACACTTGGAACTGATTGTATGAATGTCTAATGGCCGCCATTCATGTCACAACAACCTTGACTTGAGCGTATAGAACAGGCGGACCACGACAAGGAGCGAGTTGGTGTGACGCATTCGAGCAATTAGCACACAAATTGCAATGGTTCCGCCCCGTGGACTCTTTCTCTCCTCATTTCTCCTCATTACCCCCGCTGCCCCTTTCATTGCCCCAGTGTGGGCTGCACATTTCCAGCGCTTTTTATAAATAGTTCTACTGCTAATATTTACTCCTCACTTTCAAGCCCAGACAGAGAAGGAAAGCGGGCTCGCATTCTGTTGCTCGGGCAGGAGGCGGCAACTTAACTGATGCCCTCATTAATTCCGCAGAAGGGGAAACAAACATTTGTCCTTTCAGAGCCTTGTGTGAGTTTGCGGAGGGGGCCCGGCTGAGTGACAGCAGCAGTCTTGTTAGGCAGGTTTGTATTACCGAGCCGTGTGTGCGTTTGCATTCATCAGGATGTGTGAGTGAGCCAAGTATTAACCCACAAAAGAAACCTGCAACCAGCAAGAGAATTTGCATTGGCTCGGAGCAAAAATACTGCATGCGGTGTAACATTCTGTCTGGGGCAATAAAAAATGTTAACTGCTGAGGATCTTGACGCACTTTAGTAGAAGTTTCACAGACAATGAAATTGTTTTGGCAAATCAACACTATCGACAGGATGAACCGTTTAAATGTGTTTTGTGTATCCTGTTTTGTATTTGGGTTAGTGCTTGTTTCTGAGAAAGAATCTCACACCGGAGCCACCTTGTTCGTCAAGTATCAACAAGAAGCATGATGGCAAATATTTTATAATATCACATTATTGTAATTTAAAAAAAACAAGTTTAAATTTCAACATGTTTCCTCTATTACAGTGAGACTGTAACTTGTTGGTAGTTTTTTTTTT
Organism: Hippocampus abdominalis; assembly: GCA_018466805.1. Taxonomy (NCBI): domain Eukaryota; kingdom Metazoa; phylum Chordata; class Actinopteri; order Syngnathiformes; family Syngnathidae; genus Hippocampus; species Hippocampus abdominalis. Next base: position 2,912,591 of record CM031710.1, read on the forward strand.
TAATACATTACTATACTACACTATAATCATTTTAGGTGGGAATGGGAGACAACTGCTGTTTTCATGGAACACACACACACACACACACACACACACACACACACACGGTTCCTTGTATCAGCAATCATAATGATGAATGAAATACAGGGTGTCCATAAAGTCTCTTTACCATCCATCCATCCATCCATTTTCCGAACCGCTTCATCCTCACAAGGGTCGCGGGGGGTGCTGGAGCCTATCCCAGCTGTCTTCGGGCAGTAGGCGGGGGACACCCTGAACCGGTTGCCAGCCAATCACAAGGCACACAGAGACGAACAACCATCCACGCTCACACTCATACCTAGGGACAATTTAGAGAGCACAATCAGCCTGCCATGCATGTTTTTGGAATGTGGGAGGAAACCGCAGCACCCGGAGAAAACCCACGCAGGCCCGGGGAGAACATGCAAACTCCACACAGGGAGGCCGGAGCTGGATTTGAACCCAGTACCTCTGCACTGTGAGGTCGACGCGCTAACCACTGGATCACCAGGCCGCCCACAGTCTCTTTACCATTTCAAAAATTAATGAAAAATGTAATTGATTAGATATTTTATTCAGATTTGTTCTATTGTATTCAGCATTTATTAAAGTTTTTTTAACCTCTTTTAATACACTTCTACATGGGCACCATTAGTTGCACGAAGAACATCAAGACGGTACTCGATTTCTTGCCATGTTCGCTGTAGCATAGCCTCATCAATTGTGGCAATGGCATCAGTAATCCTTTGCTTTAGGTCAGTAATGTCCCTTATCTTTGTTTGATACACAATATCTTTAATTTAACATGGTCCCATAGAAAGAAGTCCAGGAGAGTGATATCTGGTGAATGTGGCGGCCAAGGAATTGGCCCATCCCTTCCAATCCACCGGTCTGGAAATATTTGATTGAGGAACCCACGAACATGCAGCCCCCAATCTGGTGGTTGGTTGAAGGTCATTCAGTTGTGGTGCCACATATTCAGTTCAAAGGTCAAGGGAAACATTTGCAGAAATTGATGTCTCGTTGAAGAAAAATGGACCAATGATAAACAAATAAACAAACAGGATCCCTGAAACACACAAATGCAGTGTGATAAAAAAAACTTTAATAAACACTGAATACAATAGAACAAATCTGAATAAAATATCTAATCAATTGCATTTTTAATACATTTTTGAAATGGTAAAGAGATCTTATGGACACCCGGTATAGTATGATGCTGCGGGCTGGTGGGCAACTAGCACGATCGCCTCGCAGTGCTGAGGAGCGGGGTTCGATTCCGGCTCCGGCCATCCTGTGTGGCGTTTGCATGTTCTCCCCGTGCCTGCGTGGGTTTTCTCCGGGTGTTCCAGTTTCCTCCCACATTCCAAAAATATGCATGGCAGGTTAATGAAACCCTAAATTTGTGAGTGTGAATGGTTATTCGTCCAGGTGACTTGCGATTGGTTGGCAACCAATTCAGGGTGTGCCCCGCCTACTACCCGAAAACACCCGGGATATGCTCCTGCACGCCTGCGACCCTCGTGAGGATTAGAAAATGGCTGTCTGGATGCATGAAGTATGATTCACATGTTTTGTATGAACATACTTTGTATTATTCGCAGTTAAGTCACATAGGGACCTTGTAATGTACTCTGTAATCATATTCTGTACGTAATTTAAAATTAAAGTTCCTGTAACCACTGAACTGGCTTGGAACAAAACTGGAATTACATTTAATGTTCATTCTTTTTTTTTTTTTTTTGTAAATGACTCATTTCTAAAAAATTGTTTTAATCTTTGAACACTGTAGAATAGCATTCATGTGTGAACACAAGCACAAGTCTTTGACAAATTAATCCAGTGTACTGGAATTTTTGTTTGTTTTTTCTTTGCTATGAGTTACGTTTCGAATTACAGTCTGCACTTCCTTGCCTCCGACCAAGAGTGTCAAACGTTGGTAAATGAAGATGAAGTTGTGTGAACCACTATTTCTTCTTGCGGCTCCTTTTTTACCTTCCATTTCTCCTTCCTCTGCGGTGAAACCAAAGTCTGCGCCTTGAAAGTTTGAAGGCTGGCTTTACATTCCAACACAAATGGATTCCCTCAAGATTTTGCGTCACGATTCGCGTTCCATAATGCGCGCATGCACAATTCGAAGCTGTCAGCGCCCGTTACCCTACATAGATTACAGTGGCAGATACCTGGCTTTTGGCATCGCCACTGTGACGACAGCTTTTCATGACAAACACATTACAGAATTTATGAGGCCAATCTGAGGAATTTATGTGGTGTTCCTTGCTTCGTCTTTAAACTGTAAAAAAAAAGATATATCTCACCCAAAACGATGTACAGTAATCCCTCGTTTATCGCGGTTAATGGGGACCAAAACCACCCACGATAAACAAAAATCCGCGAAGTAGCGACCAATAAACATACTGTATTAAAAGAAAATTGCCCCACGTGGGCCTTCGCGCTTGAGCAGAGCGCACTAACACACACACACACACACACACACACACACACACACACACACACACACACGCACAGGCCAGTGATCCCTGTGTGCAGCAGACGTGTTTATGATTAGTCAATTAAGACAATTAAGGATGAAAGAGACCAGCTTTTGTACTTATAAGCCTCCTCTCTCTCTCTCTCTCTCTTTCTCTCAGCAACACACATACACGCACACAACACACACACACACACACACACACATTTGCGTGCGTGTACACACTAGCACGCATTGTAAACAACACTTAGACACTGGTTTTTGCAGACTTAAAAAAAAATTTTTTTTTGGAATGTTCTCAAAAAATCCGCGATGCACCGAAGCTGCGATAAACGAACCGCGAAATAGCGAGGGATCACTGTATTTTATACCAAAACGCCGCACCACTGTTCAACTTGGAGAGAAACATGACTGATGCGTTATGAGCCTCTTATCACATACTTGAGCATAGCAGCGCAAATGCGCAACACCCCTCACTTCCTAAGTACATTTGACAGCAAGGACGCGGAGCACTTTACAGTGATGGACAGCCTGAGCGTGGACGCCCTCGCGTTTCTCTTCGGCCCGCCAATTGGGGATTAGCACTACCTCATTGACTGCTAACCCCCTCAACTCCTCCCCCAAGCGCTCTCTAACCTTGGCGGACCATTGCCACGTCATAACATCACGGACTTGCCGCGCTTTCTCTTCCCCTTTCACTCTCATGTCAAGCGTTTCTCAGTGCATCGCATGGCACCCAAGCTTGCCTACTCCGAGTGATTGAGTACCAGTGAAATGCCAACATTCCAGTGTGGCGGGTGTTTTGTTGGGGGGGATTTCCTGATGTCTTTTGTGCCGGCGTGGCACAATTACTGTTGCTGAGCAATCACTGGCTATGAGTTGGACACTGGGTCAGAGGCATTTGACCAAAGGCAGTCAGAGCTTTCCCAGGCCTTGTTTCAGTGCAACATCTCATTTGGAAAGCACCAAACTTGTGCTAGAAAGGACAATGAACGCTTAGTCAGGATTGCTTGACAATAGTCTTCCATTATTAGAAATGAACTCCTCACTGTTTTAGTTAAAAAATTGTACACTGGAAATTCCAAATAGTTGATCACTTTATTGCTCACGCATAATCCGAGTACAGAAGGTCCTCAATTTATAACAGTCGTGCTCCTTCTGTGGCGGCATCACCCAATTTGTATGTACCGGGGGCCCTTGTGCTTAAAAATGACCTTAAAGTGCAAGAAATCATTTTGTGCATTTTTTTCCCACAAAAATCAACCCACTCAAAATTTGTATGTTATTCATTCGCAAAAAAACTTATTCGGCCTACCTACGTGTGTAGCAGAGGTAAGATCGGGCCAAAAAAATCCAGCCCGACCCGACCCGGCCCGCTGGTCTCAAACCCTGACCCGGCCCGAGCCCCGACCAATTAACTTGATTTGCAGGCCCGAGCCCGAAGCAAACCCGACATTTCCTATTTTATTTGTGATGACTCGTGAGGAGGAGGGGTGATTTGTGATAACGAATTAAAGCCTGTCTTTTGTCACGAAATCTAAGTTAAACAAGTCTGTAAAACTATTTACATCTTTTAAACATGTATTTCTGTTTCTGCAGAGGGTACATTAACCAACAATTTCCCATCAGTGACGGATTTTTTTTTTTTAATTTAAGGCCGTCCGTCATTTTGACGGTTTGAAAATTGGGCCATTAACCACAGCAGCAGTACGCCCTTAAGAATCTAGCGCGGCACTTTAAGAGAGAGAAGCAGAGAGACAAAGAAAAACATTGATGGCTGGATAATAGACAGAGACAGGAAGGACTTCTTTGAATTGTCATTGCAAGAGTTTAGTACAGAACGTGTTGTGATGAGGCGACTTGTTTTTTTGCGAACCACGGTCTCTCGTGGCCAAAACTATTGACGGCCTCGAAACGAAAAAAAAAAAAAGTCAGCGAGACCCGACTCGAAATTCGGGTCGAGGTCGGGCCGCCCGATCTTACCTCTAATATGTAGGAGCAGTGTAAGTGCAACAAAGACGTGACTGACACCTGGTGGCGAATGTTGATATTACAACTTAGAACTATGTAGTGAAAACCCGCATTAATACAGCATTGAAGTCACAATAATATCGGACATATTTGTATGAACTTAGAATGCAATCAAGTGAAAAACGGTAACTATGACAATAACGGAACGTACCTTCTTGTGCCACGGGAGACTTGTACCTGAATTCTGATCAATTGGAAAAAAACGATCACGACATTATTTACTAAATTAAAATAATCCTTTAATATATATTCTATACACTATGATAGATTGATTTTTTTTTTAAACTAACATCCGATGAATGGGTTTAGAGGAGAGGGGAATTTTGCCCTAAGGCTTCTAGAACGTTCCGTATCTTTATCAATTTCATTGTCTCAGGTTGTGCTGCACGTCAACCGCACAAGGGCCGGATCTGCTTTAAATGAAATCATGTTGAACTCCGATTAAATCAACTCCGTTTCTCAACTAGGTGCAGCTGTGTGTCCATCTACATTTCGCTTTTGCTTTCTGGGGTCTCTTTGATGCGAACCGTGGCGCGAATCCCAAATCTGTCATCCTTGCTATATTTCACAGATATGACTTTTTCCATCTATCTAGGAAGCTTTGCCAGATTTGGAATATGTGCCTTTTGGGTGGTGTGTTTGCACGAGGGGTGTTTCAAAGAATGGAAATTCGGAAAGATTTGAATTGAGTGTGTGTTTGCTTCTCGCGGCCACTCTTGTGCACACTCTTTCAAATTGGCCTTCTGTGGTCAAGGTTAGGGCGGCCCGGTAGCCCAGTGGTTAGCACACAGTGCAGCCGGGTTCGATCCCAGCTCCGGCCTCCCTGTGTGGAGTTTGCACTCCCCGGGCTTGCGTGGGTTTCTCGGGTGCTCCGGTTTCCTCCCACATTCCAAAAACATGCATGGCAGGCTGATTGATCACTCTAAATTGTCCCTAGGTGTGAGTGTGAGCGTGGATGGTTGTTCGTCTCTGTGTGCCCTGCGATTTGGCAACCAATTCAGGGTGTCCCCCGCCTACTGCCCGAAGACTGCTGGGATAGGCTCCAGCACCCCCCGCGACCCTAGTGAGGATGAAGCGGTTCGGAAAATGAATGAATGAATGGTCAAGGTTAGCGCGGGCATGCCACTCGAGCGGCTTCTACAGATACGTAATTTCGGAATGCATTTATTCCGACTCGCAAATTAGACTTCCAAGCTTTTATTTGCTAAATCAACCATTTTAAGTTTGGACCACACAACACATACATGCTAGAGATACAAAAACTGCATGACACATTGGTTCATTGCAGTCGTTTGGGATTGTATAACGGATGTCAGCATTCGCCCGTGACCCTGACTCAGTTGGGAGAAGCTTTGACCCTACAAATGAAAGGAGCACACAAGATGGTTCCCACATGAGCGACCCTGCTTGCTATTTTGCTTTAATCATCGTTGCCCCCCCCCCCCCCCCGGACAAGAGGAACTATTTAATGTCTGTGTTACAAGCGCTTTCTGTTACCTGTTACCATCCATGTTGAACGTCTGGTTGAAAGTGCCACAAAAGAGGGTGAAAGGTATGCAATTACGACAGACTGCATGGAAGAGAATATGCAATGACATTTTGGGGGAGGGACTGAATTCCTATCAAGATGCACGTATGTCACGTCAAAAAAAAAAAAAAAAACCCTAAAAAAAAAAGACAATGGTACCACAAAAATGAACCCAGTATTTGAAATAAGTTCCGATTTGGAATTGGAAGTAATGGAAGCACAAATAGTCCTCAGCACTGATGTCAAAGTCAAGGCCCGGGGGCCACATCTAGGCCCGCCACATCATTTTATGTGGCCCGCGAAAGCAAATCAAGCATGTCAACTTCCATGATACTTGCTAAAGTCTGAAAGGAAATTTCAAATTGTCACATGTAATCCGCAATAACGTGGAGATATTGCAAGAATGTTCTCGTTTCCAAACCCATTTTTTACATTAACGCTATCAATGTTTAAACAAGTAATTATTCTTGACTTCTGATTTCAAAACTAGGTGTATCCATCAATTTGTTGTGTGCTGTGGATGTAATATGTGGAGGTGATTAACCATTTAGATGGTTTCCCAAAATTCATAATGGCCCTCCAAGGCAAACCGTAACTACAATGTGGCCCGCGACAAAAATGAGTTTGACACCCCTTACAAATACACCAATCCGTGCTTGAAGCAAATTAGAATTTTTAATAAAAAATATTTTTTTTACACTGGTTGCATTTATATATATGTATATTTGAATACAAAAAAACCTGCTTGGAAGCATAAAATGCATAGAAAAAGGCTCACGGTGCATTCCATGCTGTCGTGTCAATATGCACGCAGTTCTTCAAATAAGCAAAAGAGTGCTTCTTGAAGTTTTTTAGTGGTCATTCCCAGTTGCAGCTGAACGCAAAACACTCTAAAGAAAAGAGAATTAAAGATTGTATATTTACCCCTCGGGCAGCCCGGTAGTCCAGTGGTTAGCATGTCGGCTTCACAGTGCAGAGGTACCGGGTTCCATTCCAGCTATGGCCTCCCTGTGTGGAGTTTGCATGTTCTCCCCGGGCCTGCGTGGGTTTTCTCCGGGTGCTCCGGTTTCCTCCCACATTCCAAAAACATGCATGGCAGGCTGATTGAATACTCTAATTTGTCCCTTGGTGTGGATGGTTGTTCGTCTCTGTGTGCCCTGCGATTGGCTGGCAACCGATTCTGGGTGTCCCCCGCCTACTGCCTGAAGGCAGCTAGGATAGGCTACAGCACCCCCCGCAACCCTAGTCAGGATCAAGCGGTTCGGAAAATTGATGGATATTTACCCCTTTCAGGCACAGTGGTTACTACAGTGGACAGACTATCATGTCATCGGGTTAGAGGGTTATAATTATTGGTGCATGAATGGGTTCAACACAAAAAATATCTCACCAAACCATACATGACCAAAAGTGCCCTATGCGTAGTGCAAACATGTAATAATCAATTCCATAGACAGATTAATGCACGGGTTTCAAAGCCAAGGGCCGGGGGCCAAATCTGACTCACCAAACCATTTTATGTGGCCCGCGAAAGCAAATCAAACATGGCAACTCCCATGATGCTTGCTAAAATTCTCATATGTAATAAATAGGAGAGATATTGTAAACATTTTCTTGTTGCCAAATACCCCATTACAATAACTTAAACAACAGTTGAATAAAACGTTATTCTTGACTTCTTTATATGATTTCAGTCATAATGGCCCTCCATGGGAAATGGTAACTAAAATGTGGCCCGCGACAAAAATGGGTTTGACACCTGGATTGATGGATATGGGCATCGATGTTAGGGTAATTACTCATGGAGCAGCATCACAGAGTGCAAATGAGAAATTTAGCATTGTCTCAAATATTTAAACAGCAAAACGTTCAACCAAGCCAACATTATTCTCTCTGCGGTGTGGGGACACTGGCCAGAAAGGGATCCATCCATCCGTGTTGCGGCATAATGTGATTGTGCGAGGAAAGCGTGCAAGTCTAAATTCAAAATTTCGGTATTGTATACAAAACCCATGAAAAAACAAAATATTTCAAAATCTGCGATATGGCAGGAATGCAAAAAAAGTGAATGTCGCGAGAGTTCAGCGGTATAATATTATAAAATTAAATCCCAGTATAGCTCATTAATGCAAAATTTCACCAATGGGAAACAAAGGTTCCTTGACAGTGTTTTTTTTTTTCTCCAAATGATAATAGTCAACCCTCTTGTGTCTTCTGTCAGGCCTGCTTGTGTTTCGATGAGAAATGAAATCATCTGAAAGACGCAGCCAAAAAGCAAACCTGGAGAGCGTCTCTCCATTCTCTGCTATTGAAATGGCACTGATCCTTTTAATGGCCGCAGCAAGCATGAAGCCGGACTCCGTTTCCATGTTACTCAAACTGTATGTAAAATTTCGCCTGCCAAAATCAATTACCACCTCCGGAGCCTGCCGCTGCCGCTTCAAGAAGCCCAATGAGGCAGAAAGCGGCTCGGTCCTACGAGGAGTAAAATACCACGGAATCAAACTAGTGGACTTCCTCCTTCTCCACATGCCTGAGCAATGTGTCAGAGCAGCCACGGCCAGGCCAGATGATTTATGAGCACCTTTGCTCCAGCCTCCTCTAGACTCCCTCCAGCCAAGAGGACAACGTTACTTCACAAATCAAAGCCCTGATATGTTCAATCATAAAAATAACTGGGAGTGATATGGCGCGATATGAGTTTTTACGATGGGGTTTTCTTGTTTTTCTTACTTATCTCCACGCGTTGGTTCTTCTTTGTGCTTGACCTCGGCTATTCTCTGCTCTGCTCTATTGACCTTGCATTTTACTTGTTTCTGACAAAACTGGTTAGCGCGTCGGTCTCACAGTGCAGAGGTGCAGGGTTCGATTCTGGCTCTGGTCTTCCCTGTGTGGAGTTTGCATGTTCTCCCTGTGCCTGTGTGGGTTTTCTCCGGGTATTCCGGTTTCCTCAAAAAACATGCATGGCAGGCTGATTGAACACTCGAAGTTGTCCCTAGGTGTGAGTGTGAATGTGTATGGTTGTTTGTCTCTGTGTGCCCTGTGATTGGCTGGCCTCCAGTTTAGGGTGTCACCTGCCCGAAGACAGCTCGGATAGGCTCCAGCACGCCCGCGACACTCCTGAGGATGATGCGGATCGGAAAATGGATGGATGCATGATATCGATGAGCATTTTCTTTAGTTTCTTGACATGGTTCATTTACCCAAATGACCACAGGCATTTTATTAGAGAGGCACGTAACACATAAATGTTGGTATAATTCATGCTAGCGCATAAAATTCTTCTCAGATTTTGCCAGTACAGTCAAACCTCGGTTTTCGAACGTCTCGGTTCTCGACCAATTCGGTTTTCGGCCAAAGATTTTGAGTTTTTTTATGCCTCGGATGACGAACAAATTTTGGTTCGAACAAACTGAGCGCACTTGAATGCACCATTTGACTCCTCTCACCTTCCTTACACGAGGAAGTGACGCTTCCTCGGGTAGACGAGGAAGTGATGCTTCCTCGTGTCGCTTTCCATTGTGAGCAGACGTGTTCAGTAAACATTTTTATTTTAAAAAGAGCGTGGTTTCGGTTTTCGAACAATTTCGGTTTTCGAACAGCCTTCTGGAACGGATTATGGACGAAAACCGAGGTTTGACTGTATTTCCAAAAGTGCTGCTTCGAAACGTTTTCATTTGTAAAACCCGGGCCGCTTATATTTTGCATAAGCACGAGAAAGTTTATCTCTCAGGAATGGAAAAAAAAGCTCATCTACAAACTCACACTGCACATAAAACAAAACAATTTTAATTGCACGCTACCTTAGTGTTTGAATGTTTCTACGCGACAAAGAACGTCTGATTTTCAGCAGGCAGGCCAAATCGCAATCGGGCGAAACCGAGCAGCCGTGCTTTACGAGAATTTACAGAGTCGAATACAGTACGGGTTTGTTTTACAGCAGCATTTTACCTGACAAGTATCATTTCCTCCGTGTGACCAGCAAGTTACAATAGAACTCTATCCCAAATCTGAACACTTCACAACGCTTTTCGTATGACTCGTTCATTTTCAACAAAGCTTGCTTTTAAGTACTTGTGGTAATATATCGAGTCGATCCATCAATGATCAATGAACACCTTTGCCGCTCTAATATTAAATATATTTTAGTGTTTGACTTGGCAGCGTTTACCTCCGCCTCTCGCGCCAACGTCAGTCAGGGTCGGCTCGAGCTCACCTGCCACCTGAATGAGGAAAAGTAGTTTTGAAAATATACAGTTTGTATCCATGTTTGATTTGCCACGTTGGCAATATATTTTCTTATATGAAGAGTTGACGTCAACTTCAAGGCACACGTAGCAGCAAGGTGTCAAAACCCATCAATGCTGGTTTGGTCAGAAATTTTACTTGAAGGCTCAATAAATAATATGACTGTGGTATTCATTTGCAAATGAAGTGGTTGTGAAGGTAAGGTGGATCTTAAAATGATTTTCATATCAGTTTAATTCAGATCTTATCAGTGGGCAGCCCGGTGGCCGACTGGTTAGCACGTCGGCGTCACAGTGCTAAGGTGCAGCGTTTGATTCCGGCTCTGGCCTTCCTGTGTGGAGTTACATATTCTCCCCGGGCCTGTGCGGGTTTTCCCCGGGTACTCCGGTTTCCTCCCACATTCCAAAAGCATGTAGGCTGATTCAACACTCTAAATTATCCCTAGGTGTGAGTGTGAATGGTTGTTCGTCTGTGTGTGCCCTGTGATTGGCTGGTGATTGGCTGGTGTGTGCCCAGTTCAGGGTCTCCCCCGCCTACTGCCCGAAAACGGCTGGGATAGGCTCCAGCATGCCTGAGTGAGGATAAGCGGATCGGAAAATGGATGGATGGATGGGTGGCACGGTGGTCGACTGGTAAGCACGTCGGCGTCACAGTGTGCAGCGTTTGATTCTGGCTCTGGCCTTCCTGTGTGGAATTACATGTTCTTCCCGGGCCCGCATGGGTTTTCTCCGGGTACTCGTGTTTCCTCCCACATTCCAAAAATATACATGGTAGGTTAATGAAACACTCTAAATTGTCCCTACGTATGATTGTGAGTGGATGTTTGTCTACATGTGCTCTGCGTTTTACTGGTGATCAGTTCAGCTCTCGCTCAAAGTCTCACCCACCAAAGAGAGAGACAAAAAATAAATAAATAAAGAAGCGTTACAGAAACTGGATGGATAGATAATACAAATATCATCCAAATGCTGAAAAAATATGGAAGAAAGAAGTCCTTATTAGTTTGAATTCTCTTGTGGGATAAAAAGGGCTTCAATAGATTTGGAACTGCTGGTCAAAGAAAACTTTTCATTGGCAAACCTTCTCTTTGAACGTGTGATGAATTCCTGACAATCAATCCAAAATAAATGTCAATTACCGGTACTCTTAAATAACAGGCACTGACATTTCAATCCAGATGTGATGAATTTCGATCCAGTTTTTTTGTTGTTGTTGATCATCTTAATCAAAATAAATAAAAGATTATTTCAAGTGGGCATTCCTTCGTCGAATACGTCTTAGTTGAGAATGCATTCTGCACCCGGTCTTTAGACTTCTCACAAAGAGCTCGTGGAGCAAAGCATCCAAGGGATACTTGGTTTCTCTTGAAAAACCTAAGCCAGTCATTGATGGGGGATCTGAGATGTAGCCCTCATGGGGGAACAAAGAGATTTTATTGGAGTCCCTGAAGGGAGTTTCTGGCTTTTACAGAGGCTCCCTGAGCTGTCCTTGTCGCTCCCTACCGACAACGGCGGGATTATAAGGTGAAGGCCCATCTGCTATCATGTCGAAAACTGGGACGCTCAGGATAACTGAATAGAATAGAAGGTTCCCATAAAATGAGTGTGGGTCATTTTAGACCCACTTAGGGACATGCTAACAACTGGTTAGCACGTCCGCCTCCCAGTGCAGAGGTGCAGGATTCGATTCCGGCTCCGGCCTTCCTGTGTGGAGTTTGCATGTTCTCCCCGTGCCTGGGTGGTTTTTTTTCCGGGTACTCCGGTTTCCTCCCACATTCCATAAACATGCATGGTAGGTTAACTACACACTCTAAATTGATCCTAGGTGTGAGCGTGAATGGTTATTTGTCTATGTGTGCCTTGTGATTGGGAACCAGTTCTGGGTTTGCCCCTCTTCTGCCCGAAGACGGCTGGGATAGGCACCAGCACACCCTCCTGAGGATAAGTGGCTCGGATAATGGATGGGTGGGTCGATAGATAGGAAAATATCACAATGTCAAACATGTTTTGAAGAATACCTGGAACATAAAATAAACGGGGTTTTCTTTTGTTTGTTTGATACTTTGGGTTAATGTGGTTTTCAGGACTTTATTCGGGTATTTCAGTAACTTTTTCCAGTGTACTCCTACAAGAATTTTTTTGGGGAATATCTTTTGTTCAGTCCTCCCTGCTCCCCCTGCCTCTCTGCTTTTTTGGTTCCACGGCTTTCAAACAAACCACGACAGATGCTAATCAGAGCAAAGCCTATTTGCATATTGAATATTAATTACAAAATGGCCCCTTCAAAGTGAAAAGTGTTTTTGACGAGTGAAAAATAGCTTGGGAAAATGCCATCTTTTTGCCATTTCCAACCCAAATTATCTTGCAAACACGATCATTTCCACTCTCTGTTGTTGAAGTCTGAAGCCAAAAGGGTAACAAACTGGCGGTTGTTACCCACTAAGTAATATGGTGTCTTCGCCATTGCAGTTCTGGCGTTAGATAGATGTGGATGTCATAGCCTACAAATGGGTAATCAACCTATAGATTGGTATGTGTACTTTGAGGTGAATACTCTGAATGTCTGGAAGTCATTTGTTCCTTTTGTCATGTCGAGCGCTGATCTACGGGTTCGGAGGCGCCCTGACGACAGTGACTTACTGTATGGGCCTTCTGTATATATCCCATGTAGAAAATCTTTTGTTCTGTTGAAGACGCCTTAGAGAAATCCTTTGGTTCCAGAGTTGGAAATCTGTTTTAGTTTTCTAGGAACAGCTGCAACGATGATATCTTTATAATAAATTACAAGAAGAAAAAAGCTTTTAAGTTCGCCAGAGTGTTTAAAGTTACAGTATTACTAAAAAGTAAGCGAGACGCCGGTATTTTAAAAGGATTCATTTCGGTCATTTTGAGTGATGGCAGTGCGAATATGAACTAGGATGACTATTTCAAGTAATTTGTTTATTTAGTCTGAGACAGATAGGAGACTTTCCTGTGCTTTCACCTATTGTCTGACATATTATTGAGACCATTGTTAGCTTTTGCGAGCCAGCACACCCACAACTGCCAGTCAGCAGTGATTTGTATAACTTCCTCTAATCAGAGTCTGCACAACATTCCAGCAAGCCGTCATTCACCAAACAAAGATGCACGGAGAATGTAAGCATTTGTCACCGGACTAAATCCAGCGGGTATTTTGGCTTGCGTGCAATGACATTGCCTTTGGCCTTGACGAATATGAAAGGATTCTTAAGCGTTCGTTTGCACAAAAAGAGCACACGGCTATCAGTCAACTGACGACACTTTTCACCTGACGTCATTTCTTACGTGTCACATCTGTGACACAATTAGCAACATTAACAGCACAAGTGACCCAAGTTAGATTTGAGCTGCCGTTCCATTTTTTTGCAAGACTTGAGATTCGAGCACTGTTTAGTGCCAGTGACTCAACTCACTTCTCGACAAGCAGCAGTTTGGCAGATATAATTATTTGAAAAAAGAGGCTTAAATTCTGTTTGTTGTCAGTCCAATTTTAAGTTTACTGTCAGACTAAATCATATACAAAGAATTACACATTGCGTATTTGAAACAACCACATATTTCGCATTTCAGCTAGCCGCTAGCTTAATGTAAATACGAAAACACATCTACGTTGCAGCGCTTTTACCCTTTAGACACAAATATAGAGCGATACTATAACAGTATTCAGTCATATATTCATTATCCTCTGCATAGAAAAACTAATATTTGGGACAAACTGATGAGCTGAGAGAGGAGTTGAGACTTCTCGATGAATATTATGTCTGTCTGGCTGTCTTAAACTGCCCAAATGTGACCAAGGCAAGCACTTTACAATAATCCATTCAATGCAGTTGCACTAGCTTAAACACGGGATTCCGGTTAAAATTGTGCTCGTGGAATATGAATAAAGCAGCGAAATCCACTATTTTTTAATTCATCAAGAAGCAGCTGTGTTTGCATGTAGTAATACCAAGTATAGAACATATTGTAAAGAACATTTCTGTGTTGCCTCCCCCTTTAAAATGTGTGTGTGTGTGTGGTGGAACGGATTAATGGTATTTCTATTCATTTCAATGGAGAATGATAATTTGAGATATGAGTGTTTGAATTACAAGCATGGTCACGGGACAAATTCAGTTTGTATCTCAAGGTACCAATGCAGTACAGTATACATTTCTATACGGCTCAATTTATTTTCGAAATGGGCTGCTACAAATCACGGCATAACTTGTTCCATGAGTTTCTCAGAGCTAGCTACTTAAAAAGTCTCAGCATGGCCCTGCAGCAGACAGCAAGCTCAAACATTTCAATAATCTCTACCCTTGTACGTCAGTCTGTTTTCCCCCTGCCTGAACATCATCCAAAGCTGTGTGCTGTCCAAACTGACAAATCAAAATACACCATGTCCAACATGGACCGAGCCTTTGTTTCCATAATACACCGCAGCTCCGCTATTTGTTGCTGCCTTCGATTGCCTTCGATTTTTTTTTTTAATTGTCTCACTTTCACTGTTTAGCTCTCATTTTCACATTCCATAAAGTATGCTGGGAATCTGGAAGGATGTGACCTTCCTGAAAGCAAATATACACTCATGAAACTGCTGGGTTAAGAGTAACCCACGTTGGGTGAGATAGCCAAGCTGGTGCTGGTACTGACGTAACCTTGCCATTTTTTCACTGGCTAACTCCAAAATGGCAACCGGCTTCAGCTCTTCAACCCAACCAAATCCAATCTGCTGGATCAAAATTGTTAACTCAATCCACAGATACCCAATGAGTAGGTTAGGAATATAACCCAGCATTTTTTAGTGCAAATATAATCCAACAGTTCTGAGTCAATAATGTCTTCCCATTGTTTCCAGGGGTGTCCAAAGTCGGTCCTGGAGGGCTGCTGTCCTGCCTGTTTTCCAGCTCTCCCAGGAGCAAAACACCTGATTCTCATCATCAGGATTGTTCTAATGCTGCTTCAGAGCTGGTTGATGAGCTGATCATTTGAATTAGGTGTGTTACAGCTGGGAGAGCTGGAAAACAGGCAGGGCAGCGGCCCTCCAGGACCGACTTTGGACACCCCTGTTTTAAACTGATGCTTCTGATACTGCTCTCCTAAAGTGGACATTCCTTGAATCTCACAGTGTCACTTCCCTGGAGCTAATGTGACATGATCCTCCTGATAGTGACCCTAGAGGTCCTGGGACTGATTTGGCTACTGTGTTTTGTGAGTCGGGTGGGGGGAGAATTTGCACTCTTGGACTATTTAGATACTCTGCCCTCAGGCAGGTACAAGTCCTGAGTGTTTGAGAAGCAAATTAGCAGCTCCTAATTGTATGCTCCGAATGACGTGGCATAAATCATGTCAGTCCGTGCGTGACGCAGCAACCTGTACGAGCATTCAAGGCTTCCAAAAGACTTCAGACTCCCTAAACGACTTTCGAATCTGTCAAGTGATAGTGAAGTGTATTTTCAATATTATTATTCGAGTTACTAGATTTCAAGTGGTGAACAGCATTGCATGTAAATAAGATGTGGAATACAGTTTTTGCAATGTTTATTTTATTTAAATTTTTTTAATTCCGTATTGGCCCGAATATAAGACGGCCCTGATTATAAGACGACCCCCTCTTTTTCAAGACTCAAGTTTAACACCAAACACCAAATTAATTTTTATACAGAAAATAATAACAGTATATCTGAAACAAATTATTCTAACAATATATTTGAGAGAAAAAGCATGTTATTTTGCCTCATTCGAATCTTAATATCTGACCCTTTAAATATGTAAACTAAAGTGCAATCACATTCGTAAATGAATGGCTTCTGGTTTTTGAAATATAAATGACATCATAACTTCTCCTCAGCTGCCGGGTAACCAGGCCGATCTTCGACCCACTTTTCTCCAGATTGTCGCTACGTTTCTCCATTTTCTGTTATCTCTTCTATTATTTTCTTCTCTTTTCTTTCTTACCGCTATTTTTTATTTTTCTTCTTCCTGCTCCCGCTATTTTTATTTTTATTCTTCGTGACAGGGGTTCACTTTGGCCGGGGAGTCAAGTTCAGCATTCGTTTCAATGATATCTGGCGCCATCTATCGCCGTGAATGGGTATAATGTCTAGACCCCGAATATAAGACGACCCCCACTTTTTCAATCTCATTTCAATGCAAAAAACACCGTCTTATATTCGGGCCAATACGTTAGATTTTTTGGTTTTGTTTTAACAGTAGCAAGTCAACCAGGAAACAGAATGTGTGGTTGAACGTTAATAAATGTAGCCTGCCCACGGTGACGGGTGTGATGCTGCCAAGGAGCATTTCGGATCATTAAACAATTATGTAATTTTACCAGTCAACACATCATGTACTACTACAAACACTACAGAAATAATGCAATTACAGAACTGCACAAGTCACCTTGTAAATCCCCAAAGGGGGTGGGGGGGGGGAAGGCACATGTGGCTAATTGCTACAGCAACCAGCCTTACCCTGAAGGCGCAATGTCACTTCTGGTATTTCCTCTTGGATTCATCAAAGTCAAATGCCTGATGAAGTTTTTGCTTTCTTTTCAGCTGCCTTTGCTTTTTTTTTTCCTGGGCCAATGACAAAGTGTTTATTTTGTTCCAATTGAGTGTGGAGAGGGGATGTGAGGAATATAATACATAATAGGAGGCTCCCTGCACTCGGGTTCATTGTGAAGACGTCGATGATGAAAAACCAGGACTTTGCTTTCGGGTCAGTCTGTGGACACATGCTGCCAGGAGCTGAATGGCACCCCCACCCTCCTCTTGAAATAAGAGGTCAGGGGCCGGCTACATCAATACACCCTCCTGACCTCAAATCCTCGACCCCCCGGAGCACCTCATGTCTCCTTAGTATCTTGACCATCAGGACACGAGACCCAACAGCGCTGCATATGTTACAGGTGCCATTTACAGAGAGACAGATGATGCTAACCAGACAGTCGAGCAGTCAAGAATCTCCCAAGTCCTTGTATCGTTTGGTGTTTCGTGGTGGCTGCGACGCTTCACAGGGGTGTTGCTCCGCTTTCGCTTTGAAGCCTCAGGGGGGAGCTGACTGTAAATTGGGCTTTATTACAGGGAAATGGACGGGTCAGGTACCTGCTGTGGCCACGTCGTTAGTCCTAAAAGAGGTTTATCACCTAACTCTCAGCTACTGTGGATTACCTATGCAGCCACTGCTGTCGACGTCGGTACCCCCGCTGTCCAAATGAGGCATCGTCACAATGGAATCCAAAGGAGGCAAAGTGTGAACACCGCATGGGATGATTCTTTTCCATTCACAAGTTGTTAGTAAACTCGTGAAAGGCACGCCTCCCTAAAGTGTTATTCATCCGTGCGCTTTAGCAACACTTCACAAGTAACACCAGGTTTCTAATGCTTGCTTTTGTCGTATTACTTGCAGAGAGGCGCACTGAATTTTGTGACACCAATTGAAAAAAAATTACCTGACAGTGAGCTTGAAACTTCCTTTGCCAAATCTGCTAAGCAACCCCTTTCCTCCCATCTGAATTATTGCTTCTTAACGGGCTGCTTATCTTTTTTTTTTTTCAAGCAGTGATTTATCCGTTCAACCATCCATCGTCGCTTATCCTAATTAGGGTCGCGATTGAGCCGGTGATTATCCCAGATGACTTTTTTTAAAAGAGGCAAGGCGCACGCTGGACTGGTCAATCATAGGGAACATGGAGAAAAAAAAAAAGATTCAAAGCAAGGCAAGTTTATTCTTAGCACCACACACAAGGTAAAACTATTGTCCTGTACAGTCGGAAAGAAATAATAATAATAATAATAATAATAATGATAATAATACATTTTATTTATAAGCGCCTTTCAAAACACCCAAGGACACTTTACAATCAAAAAAGAGCAATAAAACCACAGATAAAATTATAAATAATAAAAAAGCAATGAGTTTAAACTGGGTATGCAATTTTAAATAGGTGGGTTTTGAGATGAGTTTTGAACATGGGAAGAGAGTCAATATTACGGATGTCGGGTGGGAGGGATTATAAACATGATGAAGAAAGATGAAAATCAAGATTCCAGCATCAAGCAGGATGAATAAAAAAGCAAAACAGAAAAATGACAAAAGACAATTGTGGAAATGCTCAAGTAGCAACATGAATAAACATTTAGCAATCGTGCCACATTGCAAACCTGACTCTGGCTTTTGTTTAAATCCGGACCAATTTCAGATCTCGTCTGGCGTCGCTTGTCATGTACCACGTATGGAATATGAGGAGTAAATGTCCCCTCCCAGCCGGCTCTTTGCTGATTTCTGAATCTTAAAAAAAAGCAATGGCTTTGGCAGAAGCTTCAAAAGTTCCCTATTCAATAAATGGCGAAGTTTTGGGGACCACTAAGTATAGCCTGACCTCAGAGTAATCAGCGTAAGTCAAATTTAACCTCCTAATGATGTCAACAAACATGGTTGAAGTACAGTGATGCCCCAGTTATCGCAGAGGATATGTTCGAGACCCACCTTAAATATTTGGACTCCATGACGCAGACAGACAATATCCTGAACAATCCTTGAAAGAAATAGTTTGACCTACTTTATGCCTTTCATGCACCTTGTAACCTGATAACACGATAAGATGTCCACTGTAGTAACCGCTGTCCCCGAAAAGGTTAAACATATTTAAACTTATTGAAATACAGTTTTTAAAGTATGCCTTGGCTCCTGTTTTCACTCTCTTACTATCAAGAAATAGAAAAGAATCATAAAAATCCACTTGGAGGAAACAAAATGGCACTCGCTTGCAGCATTCTCCAAATAAGAGTGCGCCTCTTATTTGGAGAATGCTGCAAGCGAGTGCCATTTTGTTTCCTCCAAGTGGATTTTTATGATTCTTTTGCTTGCTCTAAGAATGTTTATCAATTCTTTTTGAGGTTTACTTTAAAACCGACGCAGGCTTTAAACAAAACAGAATAAATACATGAAACACTTCAAACAAATAGCTTCAAACAACCCACATTATTTTGACTAACAAAAATTAGCTGTAATGCTAACATATCACGTGACAAGCTAACAGATGGCACAATAATCCTAAACTTTCTAACTGCTACTGTTCGGGACTGCCGCTTTGTGTTCTCGCAGGCAATTACTGTGCAAATCTCCCCTTGGAACTCAGTGCTGCTTGGCATACTCACATTCACACCTCTTATCATCATGGACAGTTTAGAGCAGTTTAGAGCAGGGGCAATTATTTAGCAAAGGATTATTTTGCAAGAGAAACTGGAGCGCTTGCCAAGGACCATGCCAACATGCTCAGCTCAGCTTTGTTCTACAAAGTATTTTTAATGTAGTGGGAAAAAACCATTGTCTTGTGTCGATCTGGTATATAACGTCATAATTAAGAAATACCACATTTTAAACAAACGTAAACCTCCGTAAGGGGGCGTTGAAGATCCTTTTTTTTTTACTCATGTGACTGGGCTTTATACAGATCTGATCAGCTGGATTGAATCAGAAGATTTTTTTTTAATGCAAAATCTGCGATCGGTTGTAATGTTACAATTTGCTAATTGATCAGTGACACAATTGATCGGATCCACAAAATCAGACATTACAGCCAAAACAATCTTGTTTACTCCAGGGATGTTCTGTCCTGCCATGGTTAATAATCCAAGGCTTGTCACCAAATAGTCGGATTAAAAAAAAAAAAAAAAAGAACCCAATATTTTAAAATATTTGTGGTTTTTTTTTTGGGGGGGGGGCGACGGGTGTCCGCCCCATTTTCCATGTACAGTCAAACCTCGGTTTTCGAACATCTCGGTTCTTGTCCAATTCGGTTTTCAACCAAAAAGTTTGAGTTTTTTATGCCTCGGATGACGAACAAATTTCGGTTCTCGAACAAACTGAGCGCACTTGAATGCACCATTTGACTCCTCTCGCCTTCCTTACAATAGGAAGTGACGCTTCCTCGGGTAGACGAGGAAGTGACGCTTCCTTGTCTTGCTTTCAATTGTGAGCAGACGTGTTCAGTAAACATTTTTATTTAAAAAAGAGGGTGGTTTCGGTTTTCGAACAATTTCGGTTTTCGAACAGCCTTCTGAAACGGATTATGGACGAAAACCGAGGTTTGACTGTATTGATTATTTCTCAGCGTTTTTGGGAGAATTTCTAGGGTTTAATTGTTATTTTGCATTTTAAATCATGAATTAGCGGAAGTCGACTGACTGTATGGTAAATAAACAAGTTGTTTATTTGATCGGTCCATCTTCTGATCATATTTTTGATCAGTTATAAATCTGGGACCATAAATCCAATCAAACTTGAACACATTTCCTATTCCAATAGTGCGTTTGAAACTGGTTTCCCAAAAAGCTCGGCTTCAAATAGGTTGGTGACTCCTGCTGTCCAAATCCTCTTGGTCCTCTTCCCTTCAAAATAAAAGCACAACTTTCAAAGCAGAAACACCTCATATTTTATGTTTTATTTCGATTTCGTGGTCTCTGTGAGGGCCAGACAGAGACTGTGGGTGGGCCGGATGTGGCCCGCGGGCCAAACTTTTCCTAGCTCTGGTTTAGAGTCTTCAATTGACCTACAGCCAATTCAAGACCACGAGGACCCACACAAACAAAGAGAACAAACAAACTCCAGACAGAATGACCTAAGCCGAGGTTCGCCTAAGAACGACATGCTAACCGCGACACAACGCGGCTGGTCAAACAACGATATGGAAGAATATTTGTTTCGCAACCACTCCGAATGGATATCAGACAAAAATCCTGTAGTCATTAACTAGCACTAAAGGCGCTCACATCTGTTCCATATGAATGCAGTGGATTGCCGGCTCCCTCAAGGATGGATGTTTGAACGATATGATATGATGATATGCTCCATATCCAAACCACAACAAGGCTGCAAAATACAGTGATTTCATTTGGTTGCAGTTTGCGTGGGATAAACAGCTGTCAATTTGTTGCGCAACTCCATCATTTACAAGGAAACGTGAAGAACTTGAGTTCAGAATTGATTGCCAGTTGATCTGAATTAGCGTGGGTATTTCTTCCATGTGGTATTCAACAATGTTTACTTCTCTAGACTTGAAACATCCATCCATCCATCCATTTTCCGAACCGCTTCATCCTCACTAGGGTCGCGGGGGGTGCTGGAGCCTATCCCAGGCGACTTTGGGCATGAGGCGGGGAACACCCAGCCAATTGGTTGCCAGCCAATCGCAGGGCGCACAAATAACCATTCACACTCACAAACACATCTCAGGACAATTTAGAGTGTTCTATTATCCTACCGTGCGTGTTTTTTAGAATGCGGGATGAAACTGGAATACCCGGAGAAAACCCACTCGGGCACGGGGAGAGCATGTAAACTCCACACTGGATTCGAACCCATGACCTCTGCACTGTGAGGTGGACGTGCTAACCAGTCTTCCACCGTACCGCCCATTCGACATTCACTTATAGCGTAATCATGAAGCACCACCAATAGGTCACAAATTGTTCAGCCTTGGCAATGGTCTTGTTGGCCTAGAAACAATACTAAAAATCGGCGAATGAGTCCGTGTAGCCTTGGCTTTAATACCAATGATGGAAGGAAATGATCTTCCTGTTTTTTCAAGTTTCAGATCTTTGCTGCAAAGAAAATGAGTGTTGACGTTCCGCTGTTAATTTGAACCTGGCAGCCAATTTGAAATGAATTGTGTTTACTAACACAGGCGTGAACAATTTGATTAACTTTGGTGAACATGACAGACATGTTTTTATTACAATAAACATGATTGGGAAAACATGCCACATTCAAATGTGTCTGGAATTTTTGAGGGGGGGGGGCTAACACTGGGATAAGCTCTAGCTCACCAAGGATGGATATTATTCGTGATGCAAATAGTAGTTAGTATTTAGAATTTTAACAACCCAAATGAAGAAATGGTTAGACACTTGATGCGTTCTACGCTGAAGAAAAAGAAGATGATCCTTTTGGAACACTTGAATTAACCCTCATATTATGTTGAAAAAAAATCACATTGATTATGTTGTGGGTCATTTTGACCCGTACTGTAAAAATCCACACAAAATAGCCAAAAAACAGGTTACACCAGTAACAACTTTGTTTAAAATGATGTACACATTCAGAAAAGAGATAGACAACATCTTATGAATCCCAACAGTATATTTAAACATCTTGTGTACAATGTCAAACATTTCCTAGACAATGTCTTAACATGTCTGTGCGAGATCGCGTCTTTCGTCAAAATGCCTCATGGGTCAAGAATGATGAGCACATTTATTTCAAATCTATTTTTATTCATATAGCATTTATTGGCATATTTGTTTCTGTGTTGCTCTGTATGTACTTGGTGATGCTTTCAATATATACGGTATGTGCTAAATTGGATACTTGAAAGGTCAAATTATTTGTGTATTTCCTTTACGTAAAGCGTTTCATGGTCGTTGTTGCCTCAATGTAAGCTCTGCGTTCCCATTTATTTCTGAACACTCAAGCATTAAAATGTTTTGCATTCACTTTTGGTTAAATCAGTATTTTTTTTTTACTCCCTGCTGGACATGTTTGCGAAAGACCCTGCTTGCCATTTCTGTCTGGTTATTCATTTCCTTTGAGAGCAAGTTGGTCAGTTCAACATTTTGATTTTATTTAATTCAAGTTGACTACTTTGGGAGAACGACGCTCTTGAGCCAGAGAATCCAACCGCATTTGAAGAATCTAATGAGATCTTATACAAGAGGTGTACTATATATATTAAGAAAATATTTACGGCTGTGTTTGCAATGCACAGACTAGTTCCAAAATGCAATACAGAACATTAGTAGTTCCTGTCATTCATCTATCCATCCATCCATCTTCTATGATATCCTTTTCAGTGGTGGTGGGGAGCTGGAACCCCTCCCAACTGTCTTTGGAGCGAAAGGTCTATGTCCTGAACTGGTTCCCAGCCAATCACAGGGCGTAGTTACCGGTATTACACACTTTCAGGTAAATTCCATCCATCCATTTTCCAAACCGCTTGATTCTCACTAGGGTCGCGGGGGGCGCTGGAGCCTATCCCAGCCGTCTTCGGGCAGTAGGCGGGAACACCCTGAACTGGTTGCCAGCCAATTGTGTGGCACACAGAGACGAACAACCATCCGCGCTCACACTCACACCTAAGGACAATTTAGAGTGTTCACCCGGAGAAAACCCACGCAGGCCCGGGGAGAAAATGCAAACTCCACACAGGGAGGCCGGAGCTGGAATTGGACCACTGGGTCGCCCTTCAGTTAAATTTAGCCAATAAAAATGTACTTCGTCTCAAGATTTGTGTGTGTGTGTGTGACCTCGGCTCTGCTCGAATCAATCCAAGCGGAATTTTGAATTTGCTCTCATATTTATACTACTCGGGGCGGCCAAGTGGTCCAGTAGTATACTTCACAGTGCGGAGGTGCAGTGTTCGATTCCGACTCCGGCCTCCCTTTGTGGAGTTTGCATGTTCTTGCCGGGCCTGGGTGGGTTTTCTCCGGGTACTCCGGTTTCCTCCCACATTCCAAAAACATGCATGGCAGGCTGATTGAACACTCCAAATTGTCCCTAGGTGTGAGTGTGAGCGCGATTGGCTGGCAACCGGTTCAGGGTGTCCGCCGCCTACTGCCCAATGACAGCTGGGATAGGCTCCAGGCTCCCCAGCGTCCGTTGTGAGGATGAAGCGGATCAGAAAATAGATGGATGGATGGATTTATACTACTCTGGAAATGGGGCGTCCATATCTCAGATATTTGTTCATTTGGCTACTCTTATCAGTCAATGATCAATTATGGTCAATAACTGATTGACAGGCATGCCGCTCTCCACGTTAACAGTTTAATATATCTCCTTGCACCTCACATGATGAATCGAAGCTAAAATGCAAATGTTTTTGCTTCAGCGTTTCCTTCGCCGCGAAACACTTAAGATAGCAAACACGAAACTGCATGCTTAGATGAAAGCCAGCGTAACGCTAAAAGGATGACATTATGGTTGCTTTTTCGCTTTTCCCCAGAAAGCGTCGTCCTACCACACACGCGCCAGCAGACGTCCAGTTGGACTGCAAAAGTCCTCCCGTGAAATGCTCCCACTGTCCCGCTGTGGTGAGACTGAGGCCGTGTGGCTGAAGACTAAAATAAAAGTCAACTCTTCCCCCCCGACTGTGAGTAAAACCGCATGCCTGTATAAATGTTTTGACACTGGGGTGACCAAAAGGCATCCTCGTTCCTTATTAAAATTGTAATAATCCATCACTGAAAGCAAATGGATCGAATTATGTGTTTATTTGAACCATATTGCCGAAATTGTCGCGATTGAAACCGTGGATCAGAGATTGAAAATATACGGAGCTCCTATTTTTGGTTTGCGCTGACTAGAAGCAGGCATACAAATCAAAACCCGAGCTGAGCCAACACGTGCATTTCGAGGATTATTTGCGCTTCAAGCCGACAACTTTGTCACTTTAAGGATATACGGCCTCATCGTTTTTAAGCCTTGTGCCAACAAAGTTAATGTCTAATCAGTGATGGTGGCTTGTTTGATATATTTCGGGCCCCGCGAAGCTGCTCTTTGATGGCGCAAGCCTCTTCTGTTTGCCTTGTCGGTGGTGAGAGGGGAAAAAAAAAGGTGAGGGAACAAAACCAGATCACTCCCGCGGTCGTTTTGAAGCAACACCACAGTGTTGTCTGTGTTCTGGTGTCATGAAGAAGCTTTTTCAGGAAATACGGAACATTCAAACTTTCAATGTGGATGATGGAGGCCCCGAACTTCTTCACACCAATACAGTGGAACCTGCAAATACTGAAGATTTTGGTCAACCTCCAAATTGTGCGGCTTTCGTATGTTTTTGTTTTCAGAAAAAAAAAGATTTTTAAGAATTAGAAACACTGATGACAAATGACGAAAGCATGTCTATGGGGAGTAATTGGAAGGTGAACCACACAAAAACTAAATGCAGTTCACAACACTTTATTTTCCTTTTATTATTTTATAATTTTGACTTGGAGACTTTTTCTACACTGATAATTTGTGCAACACTATTTACTGTACATCAGAACTCAAAGGGGAGCTGCAGACAAAACCCCAATCCATCCTCTAAACCAGGGGTGTCAAATTCATTTTTATTGCGGGTCATGTTATTGTTACGGTTTGCCTTGCAGAGCCGATATGAGTTTACAGTCAAACCTCGGTTTTCGTCCATAATCCGTTCCAGAAGGCTGTTCGAAAACCGAAATTGTTCGAAAACCGAAACCACGCTGGAAAGCAACACGAGGAAGCGTCACTTCCTCGTCTACCACAGGGAGCATCACTTCCTAGTGTAAGGAAGGCGGGAGGAGTCAAATGGTGCATTCAAGTGCGCTCAGTTTGTTCGAGAACTGAAATTTGTTCGGCATCCGAAGCATAAAAAACTCAAAATTTTTGGTCGAAAACCGAATTGGTCGAGAACCGAGACGTTCGAAAACCGAGGTTTGACTGTATTACATACACAGCGTGCAACAAATTGATGAATAGCTAGTTTTAAAATCATAAGTCAAGAATAATGATATTGTGGACTACATATGACAATTTGGAATTTTGGTTCAGACTTTAGCAAGCATTATGGAATTTGACATGCTTGCTTTTGCTTTTGCGGGCCACATAAAATAATGTGGTGGGCCAGAACTGGCCCCCAGGCCTTAGGTTTGACACCTGTGCTCTAAACTGTTTACTTTCCCATTAAACACGTTATTTTTTACACAGAAATTTTTTACAACACTGATCCAAAAGAAATGGTAATGGTATTACTGTACACAACTGTTAGCGTTGTCTAAGTGCAAAAACGAATTACGCAAGTCCAGGGGTGTCAAACTCCTTTCACATTGTGGGCCACATACTGACTCGGTAGATGTCAAGTGGGCCGAACCATGAACATGATACCATACTGTGGTCTGAATCACCAAAATCTCATCTCTTTCCTTTGTTTTGGTCTCAAGAAGTATTGATTGGCGCTTTCATATCAATTGCTACGTTGGGTCTATCCCGGTGACAGACTGAGACTGCTGTTTTCTTCCCCGATCAAAACAATGTTGTCTTCTACTGTGATCAAAACAGTGTGCGCCCTAGCGGATAATCCACAAATTGCATTTTATTTAAAATATTAATTGTGTCTTTAATGCATTTTTTTTTTCACTTTTAAATGAAATGGACGGATCGAACCTCCTTGGGGGCCGGTTCCGGCCCGTGGGCCATATATTTGACACCCCTGCGCTAGTCAATAGCAAATAGTAATCAGGGATGGCTTCATCAATTGCCAAACGTATTTAATAATAATAATAGTACATTTCATTTATAAGCGCCTTTCAAAACACTCCAGGACACTTTACAATCAAAACAAGAACAATAAAACCACAGATAAAATTATAAATAATAAAAGGAGAAATTAATTTAAACTGAATATGCGATTTAAATAGCGATTTTAAATAGTTGACGCCGATTTTAAATAGTTGATTTAAAAAATGTATTTTTTTCTGAGCACATGGTCTTCGAGACATTTCCAATTTTTGTTCATAAGATTGACTCATAAAAGCTTCCACAATACCGATTTTACTCGAACCGCATATTCCTAAAAATTACATCTATTATTATTAAAAACTGATTGTGAAATTAGCGCAAAAAAAAACCCTCTGGAAAAGTTTACTAATATCTCTGATTAGAAAAAAAAAATCCTAAAAAAATTGTTCACCTGTGTTATTGTTCTCTTGAGTTTTATGTAAAAGCAGAATAATGCCCGTGGCCTCCATCCTTGAAACATCTTGACGGCAAAAGAGGGACATTGAATCGCTATCACGTTCTTCTTCCTCAACAGAGTCTATATTTAAAAACATGTTGGAAAGCACATAGTCGAGTGTTGTCGTATTCCTTTAATCCTATTTTATCACGTTGGCCACAGGATCCGCCGGCTTCCAAACGTTGTTTTTCTGGTTACAGTCTGTCAGTCGACGGTTGTTTATGGCGCCGCTGACCTGCACGCCGGATAATTAATAATAGTCTGATTCATCCCCTTCCAAATGCGCACGTCTCCTCCGAAGGAGGAAACGGCGCAGCTCCCCCCCAACCCCAAACTGAAAAATCCCTCTTGATTTAAACCTGTGTGTCTCCTGTACACCGAGGCAACAGCAGCGGGAGCCCCCTCGGAGGTCTCACATGACTTATGTGACATGTTTCATTAATGGCTAAATATTTGAAACGCGTGTGGACGGTTAGGGATGTAAAGGTCTTGCCATGTGTAAGGCATTTAGAGCATGTAAAGTCGGAAAATGGAAGTTTTTTTTGGGGGGGGGGTTAGGGGGGCATTTGGCACTGCTGTTCTTAAGGTTTGTTAAGATGAAACAATGTTATGTCATCAAGCATTTGAATGTAGCCACCAAGTGTTATGTTTGAGGCTGTTACGTTGCATTTACTGACATGAACGTTTTTCATCGCAACCTTGATGGCAGCTCTTCGGTGTTTAATTATAATAATAATAATAATAATAATAATAATAATACATTTTATTTGAAAGCACTTTTCATCATACTCAAAGGCCTTGTGTGCATATTACATTTGAGCCTAGATTATTTTTAAGAGAATTTCGTACTTGTAAAAAGGTGTTTTCTTCTTTTGAGTTTTTTTCCCCCTTAATTATGATAATTAATTTGCATAATAGTTATGTGATGCTTTTTTTGTGATTTTTTTGAGGAAGGGGAACTAATGTAGTTGTAGAGAAATTATTTTCCTATTCATAAATACAAACCAGCATTGGAGAAAATAAAGGTAGGGTTCTCCAAAGAAAAAAATCCCGTGCGTGATAGTCATTGAACTGGACTAGACTTTTGGCATGAATTTAAAATTACCTTAGATGTACTAATTGTTATTATTTTTGGAATATTTTGTTTCTAATTTGACTTGCAGGCATATGGTACTGATAACTAGAATAAATTACTGTTGAATAATTATGGATTAATTAATTACAGAAGTCAAAAGCAAATTCAGTGAAGGCTTTTTGTGTCCCAAAAGCTATTTTTGACACTGATTCAAAAAATATATATTTAACTTTTTTTTCTAGCACATCAGATATTTTAAGTCATTTCATTTTTACCTATAAAAGCAAAATTTAAAAAAATCATCTAAAAAAAAGTAAACATTTTGTTGATGTGTTATTTGCTATATTAAATCGTAATGTTAATAATATAATTAATATTGAATTAATAATGAATTAATGAATTATTATAAAATTAATTATGTTCTCCTGTTACAAGGCAATAGAAGCATTTACGTAGCCTGAAAAAAATGGTGTGTTTAAAGTTACTCCGTTTTATTTTGTCAAGTCATTGCACACAAGAGAATCATCTGGATTTTAGATCCATTTTTTTAAAAGTAGATGGATAGTCTACTTCAAAAATGGATCCAGATGATTTTATTTCAGGCAACCGCTTGACAAAGTAAAATGTAGGAAATTCATGGCACAGTTTTTTTCTGTGTATTAATCAGAGATGAATCATTTAAATCTGGGGGGAAAAAATGCATCTTGAATTAAATTAAATAAATTAAATAAAATTAAGTAAATAGTCGGGAACAGGGAACTAGTCTGCAGTCATTTCTTATTTATTTTTCTATAACTTGAACCATGTTCAAGAAAAGTTTGTGTTTGTGTGTGTGTGTGTTTTTCCAAATCAGAATTACAAGATGGAATGGCACCATCAAGTATTGGTTCTTGATATCGGTGCATACTCAATGTACTTGTACTCGGTCAGAAAAAAAAAAAGCGGTGTCATTGCATTACTTGGAAGAGTGATTCATTTTCGAAAGAGCAGCTGTTTTGGCTCAACTTCTGACTTTAACATCTCCTTCATGGGCAGATACCGTAAGCGTCCTCTCCTTTTGTGCTGTGGGCTAATGGTTGTATCACCTAACGGGTCTTTACAAAACGTTCTTGTCTTTGTGTAATGAAGCTTGTAATAGCTGAGCACTGACAAGACACGTCACTGAACTCATCTGGGGCTAAGCTGCGCAGTTCCCATCTTCAGTTACGGTTGAGCCCGCGCGGCCTCATCCACTTAACACGCGTGTCATCCGTGGCTAGACAAAAAGGGATAATATTGGGCTGAGTGCTAAACCTTTGTGAATCATGTTCTGTTGACATGGAATTTAAGGGGGAATTCTTCCAAAAGGTCATGAACTATGTCACGTACAGAAAAGGCCTCACCAAGATAGCTTTTTTTGTATTTATTAATGTGTTTATTTAAATAGATTGCTCTTTTGGTGTGTGTTTTATTTATTTATTTAAATAGATAGCTTTTTTTTGGTAGTATGCATTTATTTATTTATTTAAGGCTGATGACAATTTTCATTATTTGGCAGAATACACATTCAAATATCCATTTGTTTGGTCTATTAATTAAAAAGTATTTAATAAGAATCAGAATAAGAACACCTTTATTCGTCTCACAAAGGAGAAATTCCCAATTTACAGCAGCAAAGTTATGAAAGGAAGAAAGTAGAAGAACAAAAAATATAGGAGCTGGTGTAAAGGCAGCCACTCACACGGCGCCATCTTGAAGTTATAATGACATAATAACAAAAATGTCATAAATTAAAGACATTTCTATTGGTCCCTTAACATTTACAACGATCAAGATATGAATTGCAAGCAATGGATTTCAAGCCCTGATGTCCCTGTTGAAGACCAGGCGGCAAACGATTTTTTAATTTTATTTTTGGGTGGTTTTCAAGACATTTACTTGCTGCATCTAATGAAAAAAAATGGTTTATACTTGAGGACATTGCACAGTTTATTTAAAGCTCAATTGTTACCATGTGACAACTAAGATTAGCATTTTTCAGTATGTAAGCCCAAGTAAATTGTTTTTTTTTCTCTTTTGTACCCAATAATTCAGGCTGCATTCTGAAGCTTGAAGGAATAATACAAGACAATACGAGACATCTTTATTCATGTAGCGCTTTCACAACAGCTCCGTAAATCAAACACAACCTCGATCCTTAATTTATTATTCAGGAACTTTTACTGAATGCCCGTGGAAAGTTTATAGTCATGGCAAAAGATCCCCAACCCCATCAAAATACACATTTCTATGAATACTGCATAGAAACAGCAATTTTAATGACTTTTGTTGACATTGTTATTCGAAATGTGTTTTTAAAAAAATGATTCAGCTCCACTGTCTACAATTGTTCTGTTTCTCGTCTGGTTTTATTTTGTTTTTAATGTCTAAAATAATGAATTGGGATAATATAAATTATGACCACCCCCCCCAAATTATATATATATATATATATATATATATAGGGCGCAACCAATTCAGGGTGTCCCCCGCCTACTGCCCGAAGACTGCTGGGATAGGCTCCAGCACCCCCCGCGACCCTAGTGAGGATGAAGCGGTTCGGAAAATGGATGGATGGATATATAGGGCGGCCCGGTAGTCCAGTGGTTAGCACGTCGGCTTCACAGTGCTGAGGTACCGGGTTCAAATCCAGCTCCGGCCTCCCTGTGTGGAGTTTGCATGTTCTCCCCGGGCCTGCGTGGGTTTTCTCCGGTTGCTCCGGTTTCCTCCCACATTCCAAAAACATGCATGGCAGGCTGATTGTGCACTCTAAATTGTCCCTAGGTATGAGTGTGAGCGTGGATGGTTTGTCGTCTCTGTGTGCCCTGCGATTGGCTGGCAACCAATTCAGGGTGTCCCCCGCCTACTGCCCGATGACAGCTGGGATAGGCTCCGGCACCCCCCGCGGCCCTAGTGAGGATGAAGCGGTTCGGAAGATGGATGGATGGATGGATATATATATATATATATATATACACACAGTATATATATATATATCTATATATATATAGATATATATATAGATATATATAGATATATATATAGATATATAGATATTTATTTATTTATTAATATTTTTGGTCATTATTTTAAATGGGATGTAATTAAATATGTTTAATATTTTATATATTATTAGAATATTTAACATTTGGAGTTTGAGAGAATCAAGATCATCACTCACACATATTTCAAAAAATTGCGTTTGGATTCTGCCTCCATATAAAATGACATGAACCCTTTCATGCACCCTGTAACCGGATAACATGATGAACTGTCCACTGTAGTGACCGCTGTCCCTGAAAGAGTTAAAAAGCAGAAAGCCACAGAAACACAAAAACATCCGAGCTGTGAGGATGCGGACAGATGTTTGGATACAGAACGAAAGCATTTAAAAGCACAAACAATGCCTCTGTGTCCAAGAGAAGACGGTTAGATACCGGAGATACTTTAGAAACCAATCCCACATGGAACCTGGTTGTTAAAATGCTTCGTTTTAACCTTCAAGGCTACTAACGTTTAGGGTTAATGGGTTTCAGGTTTCATTTTCAGGACTCAGTTCACATCGCATCGGCCAAACGGTTGTACAAATCTTGGTTTTCAATGAGGTCATGAAAAGTCCCTATCACCGGGAGTTTTGTGGATTTAAGGCGCAAAGAGGACACATTTTATTTTCTTCATGACCACGATCAAAAAAGTGATCCCCCCGCTACCTGCAGAGCTTCAGGTAATGACAGAGCGCCACGTTATCCTTTCGATCTGGTCTGGCTCGGTATTTGCAGCAGATCACACTGAGACATGACCTTTTCTCTTTCCTGCTGCAGGTCCCCAAAAGCCCATCAGGCGTTAGATGATACCTCCATTTTTTTTTTTTTTTGGCTCACAAGAAAAATACACATGGTGGCGAACAGCTTCGGAGGGACCATAAGAAAAGATGTTCAAATGGGAAAATCTCTGTCTGTCTGGGGAGGTGAATTATTGTCACAGACTGTATTGACGGGGATACAGTAGGGCAGATATCAACGATACGGGGAAATAATCGTATGAACCGTATAAGGGCTGTTCACACAGGTGAATGACGATTACAGCGATTACGCGACGTTTGGCGAACACACACTCGAGAGCATGCCAGCATGGCGCATGGGAGTTTAAGTTAAATGCCTTGCTTGAGGGCACTCTCTCAACACGGCTCTCACTGATGCGCGAAAAACCCCCGCGCAGATACTTGAGTGCTTTGAGATTTTCTTGGCGAAACAACAACAACAAAAAATGGCCGAGCAACTATTAAACTCATACCGCCGCAACTATGTTTAACATAATTCACCACCGTGTTGTTGGTGCGTCTCCAATCCATAACAAATCCTGTAAAGTAAATGTAATGCAGAAGATTAATACCTTTTCATGACTTCAAACTGATGGTACGAAACGACATATGGTACCAATAGCGAGCGATTTTTTTTTCCAATTGCAGCTCCAATCACAGTTGGCTGCAATGCAAGTTGAAGAAAAAAAAAAATTGGACCTCGAATATTGTTTTCCAGATCTTCACTGTTCCCTTCAATGACCTCTTGCAAGTTGAGCGCAAACTACATAGTGATCCAGTCCGAGATTCTCTCAGAACACACATCTCCGTAACTTGAGGAAAATATCAAGTGTATGTGGTGGTCACACGGTGAGATAAAACCTGGCTTAATTAAGCCAACACCACATTGTGATCTGTACTGCTGAGAAACGGCAAATGGCATGACGCCGCCAACCCGCAGTATCATACAAATTGAAGAGCCAAAAAAATAAAATAAATAGCCCTTCTTATGATATCTATGAAAACAAAACAATAGCCCATTATTTTTTAATCTCAAAGGGACAGCAAAATCCCCCACTGTGTAATAAATATGTAATAAATATGCAATAAATAAACTGGCATTTTGGAAAGTCCGATATGGGTATACGTCCTTGAAAGCAATTTGTTCAACATTATGTGGTTGGAACAGCTGATTACGCACATTTTGGAACAACAACAAGTTTTATAAGCCATGAAGAACTGTTGAAAAACAGTTCACAATTTCAGTATTCTCTACCCATGTTGGCACACACAACAACGTCAGTTTAACAAAGTTAACAAATAGAGGAGGAGCTCGTTTCCAAACCAAGATAGGAGCCAAGTTATGGAAAATAAAAATAAAAAAGATCGCTCTTGCTATGCCGTTCATTGTGTGCAGACTCAATTATCTTTTATTGAACATGCTCAGGTTCAAGTTAACTGCACTCCAAGGGCTCTATATTCATAGACAGTGTATCTGCGCCTTGGCGCCAAGGCCGCTGGCTGAATTTCATATGGGCACAAGGTGATTCCGCATGTGACAATTGGGTGGAGAAGTCTCGGCCAAGATGGGCGGGCATGCGCAGCAGAAGGAGTGTCTTTGAGATCCGCCTCACGGAGTGACAAATTGGTGGTAGAAAGTTGATCTAGGGCGGCCCGGTAGTCCAGTGGTTAGCACGTCGGCTTCACAGTGCTGAGGTACCGGGTTCGATTCCAGCTCCGGCCTCCCTGTGTGGAGTTTGCATGTTCTCCCCGGGCCTGCGTGGGTTTTCTCCGGGTACTCCGGTTTCCTCCCACATTCCAAAAACATGCATGGCAGGCTGATTGAACACTCTAAATTGTCCCTAGGTGTGAGTGTGGGCGTGGATGGTTGTTCGTCTCTGTGTGCCCTGCGATTGGCTGGCAACTGATTCAGGGTGTCCCCCGCCTACTGCCCGAAGACGGCTGGGATAGGCTCCAGCACCCCCCGCGACCCTAGTGAGGATCAAGCGGTTCGGAAAATGGATGGATGGAAGTTGATCTAAAGGCCTGCATACCACATGTAACACCGGTGAAGGGTACACAGCCGGTCTAACGCAATGAATGTGTTTTATTTATAAATATGTGAGGAGCACCAAAGTATTTGATTTATTGTATTGTATATTTTTTAATCATTTGGCCAGCACAAAAATGCCTTTTTGCCAGTGCCCGCTTCACGGCGCGGCGTGCTTCCTCAATGTCAAGTCTCGAGGGCACGTAGCATGTAAAGCGAATAAAGCAGCCACTTTGATTGGCCATGAGTGAAATTAGCGGTGACCATTCCCACAGCGTGACAGCCATCCCTCTCACAGCTCCGTCAGCTTGCGCTTGTCTGTGAAATTACAGTGCAGCTGTAAAGTATTCACGGCGCTTCACATTTTCCACGTTTCATGTTAAAGCCTCATTCCAAAAGGGAATTAAATTCCCTTTTTTCCCCCTCTCAAAATTCTACACCAACACACAACATCTCATCCATCCATCCATCCATCCATTTTCTAATCCGCTTTATCCTCACAAGGGTCACGGGGCGTGCTGGAGCCTATCCCAGCTGTCTTCGGGTCGTAGGCGGGGGACACCCTAAATTGGTTGCCAGCCAATCTCAGGGCGCACAGAGACAAACAACTATTCACGCACACACTCACACCTAGGGACAATTTAGAGTGTTCTATCAGCCATGCTTTTGGAATGTGGGAGGAAACCGGAGTACCCGTAGAAAATCCACGCAGGCCCGGGGAGAACATACAAACTCCACACAGGAAGCTGGAGCCGGAATCGAACCATGAACCTCTGCACTGTGAAATCGACATGCGGGATTTAAAAAAAAAAAAAAGGATGAAATCTAACAGGTTGTAATTAATATTCGTAAAATTTGAGAAGCTGAGTCAAAAAGGTCATATTTCTCAGAATAATCAAATAGGACTGACAGCATTTTGGAAAAAGACATTCTCAGATCACCGAGAAGCACCCCCCCCACTCCACCCCCTGCCAATTAAACTACAATAGCGCAAAAAAAGTTAAGTCACACCATTTTTACAAAAAAAAAAATACAAGTCACTAAAACGTTAGAATCAAACCTTCATAACTGATATTATGCACACACAAAAAAAGACAAGATCAATAATTGAATACCATAAATTAATCTGCTAAATTGTAAAGTCTTTTAGAACTCTTACAAATAAAGACCAAAAGTGTTTTGCTAATAGTTGTATGGAACACAATCATGTCTATTTTTATTATTATTTTTGCAGGAAAGATAAATTAACGTGAGTAAAATGAAAGTGTAACATAAAAGGAAGAAATTGCTTGTGAAAAAGAGGAACAGGAAGAACGCTATAAAACGTCGAGCCAATGGATGCCCTGTTAAAAAGGCATTTCTGTTTTATAGGCTTTGAAACCCTACTTGGAAGGCCCTTGTTTGTCTCGGAGAGAATCCGTACTCCCCGGAATGGGTTATACGCCAGATGGGATTCATGTTTATTCATTTCATGAACTGGGACCACATTTAAATAACCAAAAGGCAATGTGTATAATACGTAATCTATTCTGCAACATGTCCGAGGGGTGACCTTGATCATCCAGCAGCACACTTCCCGAGGTTTCTAACATAACAAACTATGACGTCGTCATCATAGTCTTCCGCATCTCTCCGCCTTACCAAAATAGCCAAAGTGCATTAGCAAGACCGTCTTTTTACGAGATACCGCACGTGTAATGGAAGACTGTCGAAGCACAGGCATCATTATGGAACGCGCCATTTCTCAGCATTCTCCGCATTTGCGGATTAATTTGAGCCTTATGTGAGATCCTCCTGTGGCTGCGGCATTGCGGTGCGCTGAGGCCAGCTGCCACTGAACTGACCTCTAATTATCACAGCTTTAGTGTCCTTGAGAGTGGGTGTGTGTTTATGTGCGTTCCAACAGTCTCCATAACCATGTAAATCCCCTTTGAAACATCGTAACAATTCCAATGTGTGTGTGTGTGTGTGTGTGTGTGTGTGTGTGTGTGTGTGGGAAATCATACATATAGACTTCCTCTTCATACATGTGCTCCGGTTGCCTATATTTCCATATGTGTGTGGCATATAAAATCCGATTTAGTGGCGTTTACAACAATGTCGGAAAGGGGGGGGGGAGTTAAAAGCTCCGTGCAATCTTTTTCACATGGTAACCACATCCACGCTGGTGTTGTATTTTTCTTCATGCTGACATGTTTTGAAAGAATAACCGACGGTTTTGATTTTATGTAGTTGTTACTTGTCGTGAGATTTTGGATGAATAAAAATAGTGATGATGTGAAAATTGGGCGAAACTAAATCACATCTCTTTCAAATTGTATCTCATTAAATGGAATCATCACTTTGTCGACATAGCTGACTTCTGTAAAAACAAAAAAACAAAAACAAAAACACATTTGTGTCACGTACGAGTTGTTTTGCGCTTCTTATTTCACTTGAAGTGCAAGTTAAATGTTTGCTCATTTCTCTGCCAGAATTGAAAAGTTCACACTTTTTTTTTAGCCCAATCAAATAAATTCAGTTTTTAACCTAATCTTTATTGATCTGCCTCAATGTTTTCTCTACTCAAGGTGTAATCTTGCTATGTGTTAGCATTCCAACAGCTAGCAGGCTAGCATCGTATCAATTCTCATTGGACATAGTACACAGCCAGACCCCCCAAAAAAGTCAATCTTTGTCTCCCTGCCTGACTGCTTTCTCCACTCAAGTTTTATCTTGCTGAATGTTGCCATGTTAGCATTTGAGCTATTCTCTTTCACTATAGTGCCTGACCATGAGGCGTGAAATTAAATCATTAGCAATCTGCTTGACTTCCTTTTTGCTGCTGTTAATGCAGAGTTTCTGCTTCAAAAGAAACTGTCTTTTAGCTAATAAGGTGTCATTGATGATGTGACAAATGTTTTAGGTCGGAGCTGTCTTGCTTCGCTGGGTCTCCGCCATCTTGTGAACTTGTCACTAACGTTCTGAAATGGCCGCGAGAGGATGAAAAACAGGAAACATGGTGAGCCATCCAGTGAATGAAATCCCTCATAATGTCGGGAAGACCGAGGTGGTCTTCATTAATCCACTTTTTTTGTTTCCCTATCCGTGTAATGGCTAGTATTTTAAAAGCAGATCAAGATCGGTTCATTCAACAGCTGTGCCCCACCTGGTGATGAGTGTGTGTGTTAAGTTTGCATGAGGGTGGATGCTGTTATTAGTTCATGGTCACCTTCCCTTCTTGGCAGCGAGTAACGCCTGCGCGGAGTGCGAAGGCGGGCCAAGCCACACACATTTTCATATGTGGCGTTGCTGTTTACGTCCCAAGGTTTCATTCTCATGCTATATGGATTACAGCGCGAGCCAGCGGTGCTGTCTGCTTGGGATATAGTGTTGGAAGTCAGATATATTGCCTTGCGCGGTTCTACCTGGGAGAGCCGCGGAGCTCAAGAAAGCTGATCCTCTTCCCTGGCGTATGATCTGATACTGTATGTTTTTTACTCTCGCAGTGATTTGACACTGCGGCGCATGAAGGCTAAAGCATTTTCAAGAAAGTTGTGTGCGCGCGCAACCCTTGCCAGTCTCATCGGGAGATCTTGGATGGGAAGGCACAAAACGTTCTAGAAAAATAATAATAACATGGGTCCAGCTCCCTCTGGGTTGAAATCTCAGCTAGCGCCAATCACAGGGGCAACACTGAATTCCTGTCTGGAGATGCCAGAAGCTGTTAGAGTGAGAAGCGGTGCTCACTCAATGAAATATAACAGAAGAGATGGAAGATGAGGAAAATTGTATAGAAGGAAGTGCTCGACTAAAACAAACACAAGGAGTGAAGGGTATTCTTTGGCTGTCAGTTGTTGTTTTTTTCGTCCTTGTTTCTTGACATAGTTCTGCGCCTCTCCAACGTTCCCTCATTTTTTACCTCAACTTTGCCCATCATGGAGTGATTGAATTTGCCTTATCTCGGCATAACAATCTGATCGAGTGACAGGTTGACCTCACTAGAGAGCTCCACTTTCTCTAGTGGCAGGTAAAGTCCTGTTCATGTTACAGATGTGAGTGGCAAATTAGCACAGAGGGGCATTCAGAGTTTTCACGAGCTGATCGCTTTTCTTTGGATATTGACGAATTGTTAGTGTGTTCATGTGTTCATGACCGAAAGAACACGATCCAAGGTACAAGTGGCTGAAATTATTTTCCCTTTGAGACTCAAGAGTCGAGCCGCTGTTCGTCCACGTCGAGAGGAATCAGATGATGCGGCTTGGGCATCTGGTTATGATGCCTGCTGGATGCTTCTGGGCACGTCCCACCAGGAGGAGGCCCCACTGGATGACCCAGGACACGCTGTCTTGGGATTGCCTTGGGATTCTTCCAAAAGAGCCGGACGAAGTGGCTGGGGAGAGGGAAGCCTGGGCTACCCTGCTAAAGCTGCAGCCTTCGCGCCCTGTTCAAAAAGCAGAAGAAAGTGGATGGATGGGTGGATGTGGTTTTTGATGTCCTATCCTCTCTGTCCTGTGATTTGGTGACGATGGTGGTGCTGTCATACAGTCTCCTTTTGACTAATTTGTTTGTGTATTGTTGGGTGCTCTCTCTGAGTATCATTTTCATTTCTAAGAATCCTATGGAGTTTTACAACAATAATTTGCTCCATGTTGTTTTGGTGGTCTTTTCAACGGTCCATTAATCTCCTCCAAAAACTGATGTTAGAATAGATAGGTGCTGTTTTAAACCACTCCTGTGATGCAAGAAGGACCCTTGAAGGTTGTGCGTATGTGCAGAAAACGGGTCCAGATAGCATTGGGTTACACCGGGGGTCGGCAACACGCGGCTCCAGAGCCGCATGCGGCTCTTTAGCGACATGTAGTGGCTCCCTGGAGCTTTATAAAAATTGTTTGAAAATGGAAAAATATTTTGATAGGAGGCTAATATAGCTCAAATAGATATAGATACATGATGCAGCTCTGAAAAAGGAGAGCTGTGGTGTTGGTTGTTTTAAAACATACACTTTATTTATGCTTTTAACAGTCTCGACAAACACAGACACGTCTGCGTCCGACTCCGTGCCTTCTCTCTTCTCGTTAGACTCGAGAGGCGTTCAAAGACAGCCTCCGAAAAACGGAAATTAGTGATCACTTCACTGACACTAAGAAAAGCGAAAATAATGCATCAAAACAAAAAATCAAGCGAGGAAATTACAAAATAAATTCTATGGGGGCGTTTGTGAATTAACACACAACAAAGGAATGAATAACATAAACAATTCGGAGACAGTCCAGTCTCCTACATACATAGAGCATGTGTTTCCTTCATTGTAAGTTTTATAGAAGGCTTTTATTTTTTTGCGGCTCCAGACATATTTGTTTTTTTTGTCCCATATGGCTCTTTCAACATTTCGGGTTGCCCACCCCTGGGTTACACCACAGCCTGTTGCACTTTGTTGATTGTTCTCCTTGCAATGACGTCATTTGACATTCATACCTACTTCATAACCTACAAATTGGTTGATCCCATTACTGTTCGGCCTGTACGACGCAGAAGATCAAATTCCCAGCTGTGTAAGAGTTTAATGGATGTTATTTATCCTTGAAGCCAAAAGGGAGCTCCCATGTGAGTACAAGCCATTTGGGGTTAATGTGAAATCCTCCCTATTCCTCCCCATACAGGATGATTTATCCCTTTGACATAAGCATCAGCATGTGTTTAGCATGGATGGAGACACATCAGCTATGATTGCTGCCCATTGAGGTTCTGGGAATTATTTGTTAACCGTCAAAAGAGGGGAACAAAGCATGATTGACCTTACACTCGAACAAGACTGGCAACTATGTTCTACGTACAGTGAAACTCCTCTACAATGAAATAATGTTTGCAGCAAGAAATTTTTCACAACAGGGGGTTTTTCACTGTAGCAAATTTGATCTCAGATACAAACACACACACACACACACACACACACACACACACACACACACACACACACACACACACACACACACACACACACACAAACGTATGTGTACACGCACACACAAACGTATATGTACTCTTTATTTTTATTCCAATAGTGCATAAGCATGAGCACACACTTATTTGACACTTCATATTGTCAGTGTAGAAAGAAAAAAAGGGAAAGAAATTGCGAAATTTACGATCAGCATTAACTTTCACTTACATCAATTTTTTGGATGATGTCTTTTATTTGGCTTCCGCCGTCTTTCATTTTGATCACTTTTACCCTCTCTTCCAACATCAGAGCTCTTCTGGTCTTAGCTGTTAGTTTTGTAGCCATTTTAGCAATGCATCGTTCTTGCTGCGTCTGAAACTAACAATAACAAATACTTCCGTGTGGTGGTTGCTGTAGCCGTTTCCGAACAAAGCAGTAGAGGTCGCTGTTGAATTAGACTTCGTTGTAGTGAATCTCGTCGCGAGGCAAGAGCAGAGAAAAAGATTTCGTATAATGCAACAGGGGATTTTTTCGTTGTATGGGGGGCAGGAAAGTGGGAATGGAGATTTTTTCACACAAGGGGGTATTTTCGCCCATGTAGGTTTCGCTGTAGAGGAGTTTCACTGTATTCGGCATTGTACTCACTGAACCTCAAAGCAAGTGCCAAGAGCTGGCAAATTGTCATTCTTGCTAGCAATGTGGCATAAAGACTCAAACCAAAGCAGCGTTTGTGCAGTCATCAGATCTCGGGCATTTAATCAGGGGAGAGTCTGGATGTGATATGAGGTGACAAGTGTCCAAGAGCCGGCAAGCAGCATTCTGCATGTCCAAAGCCTTGCAGAGAGCTTATGATACACTATTGTTCCTACTCCAGGTGTGTTATCGCCCTCCTTCACTATTGTTCCTCCCCATCCCCTCTCCCCGCGTGGCTTCTATTCTTAGCTCCATTGTAGCTAAGATTACAATGACATGCTGGCCAAAGGGTAACCACAAATGTATCGATATATGTTGAGATAACGTTTTACTCGGCTCGTTCTCAGAGCTTGAGAGGATTCAAATGAGGTCATTGGTAATCAAATTCTAGGGGTAAAATGATCACACATAGGTTTTTTTTCTGTTGGCTTTAAATTGGATCTTGCAGCCATAAATGTCTCGAAAGATGTACAATTGGAAGTGAATATTGTCTGGAAAATATGCTTCAATAGGCAAACAAAACCACAGAAGGTTGAAGCATCATCATGCGTGACATTTGGCAAATTGCGCGAGAACTCAGAGAACATCTAAAGAGGTGCCAAACTCATTTCTATCAGAGGCCACATCGTAGTAGTGGTTTCCATCAAATGCCGGGAGTGGCTGTGAAAATCATCCATCCATCTATCCTCTACAGCGCTTACTCTCACCAGGGTCACAGTTGCTCTGGAGTCTATCCCAGATGATTTGGAGAGCAAGAGCAACTGAATCACAGGATGTTGATTCAGTTGTTTACTTGTGTATGAAAAAAAGCAATTAACAGACATGACACATAACTAAAGTCATTTCAAATGACAACTCCCTGGCTTTAAGAAACACGATAACAAATCAAGAAAAGCATGGTAGCCAGTAACTGTTTTTTAGACCAACCAGAGGGAATAAAAACTGTCGAATCACCCAATTCTGATGAAAATATGTAAGCATGGAAAAAAAATAACAAAGCAACACTTCAACGCACTACTAGTACTTTGTTGCACCACCTCTACATTTTATGATAATTTACAGTCTCAGAGACATGGACTTAATACGTGCTAAACAGTACCGTATTTTCCGGATTATAAATTTTTGGGGGATATTTATTTGATAAAATCCAACACCGAGAACAGACATGTCAGTTTGAAAGGTAATTTAAAATTAAAATAAAATAGAGAACAACAGGCTGAATAAGTGTACGATATGCTAACGTTACGTGACGCTTAAACAAAGAACTGAGAACGGGCCCGCTATGTTCACATAACATATTAAGAGTTATTCGGATAACTATAGCATAAAGAACGTGTTAACAAGTTTACCAAACCATCAGTGTCACTCCTGATCGCTAAATCCAATGAAATCTTCATCCTTTGTGTCAGTTTTAAACAACTCCGCCGACTCCGGAGGTCAAAGATGCGGCGCTTCCTCTTCTATGTCAGATTCATTGTGGGCCTATCAATACAGGCCTAGAGCGCCCTCTTGCAGTTTAATGTGAAAATAACATGTGAAATGATATAAAATGTGTTAATAATTTCATACATAAGTCGCCTCAGAGTATAAATCGCACCCCCGGCCAAACTATGAAAAAAACTGCGATTTATAGTCCGGAAAATGCGGTACTCTTTATTAATCTGGCTCCACCTTTCTCTGATTGATTTTGCCAGATGAGCTTTGCAGGTTGGAACCTTGTCGTGGATCTTTTTCTCCAACACTTAAAACCAAAGATTTTTCAATTTGATTGAGATCCGGACAATTTGCAGGCGATGTCATTGACCGCGTGTCTCTTTCTTCAAGGAATGTTTTCACAGTTTCTGCTCGATCATCATGAAAAATTATTTCCTCAACCCCAAACTCCCTTTCATTTCATGGGATAAGAAAAGTGAAATTCAGCCCAATATCATCAATGACTGTGGAAACGTATATGTTTTCTTCAGGCAGCCGTCTTCATAAATCTCACTGGCGTGGCACGAAACAAATCATCACCTTGCTCAACGGAGATTCGCAATTCATCACTGAATATGACTTCTATCCAGTTATCCACAGTGCACGGTTGCCTTTCTTTAGCCCATTGCAATCTTGCCTGATGAATTATACTAGAAGGTGAGTGGGCCTCAAGTTTAATTGGAAGGGCAGGACAAACACAATACCTGAAAAATATTAACATTTTGAGTGAGTTGATTTTTGTTAAAAAAAAACATGCACATACAGTCAGACCTCGGTTTTCGTCCATAATCCGTTCCAGAAGGCTGTTTGAAAACCGAAACCATGCTCTTCTTTAAAATAAAAAATGTTTACTGAACACGTCTGCTCACAATGGAAAGCAACACTTCCTCGTCTACATGAGGACCTCGTGGAAGGAGGGCGAGAGGAGAGGAGTCAAATGGTGCATTCAAGTGCGCTCAGTTTGTTCGAGAACCGAAATTTGTTCGTCATCCGAGGCATAAAAAACTCGAAATTTTTGGTCGAAAACCGAATTGGACGAGAACCGAGATGTTCAAAAACTGAGGTTTGACTGTATCAATAAATGAGTTCTTGCACTTATTAGTTTGCTGTCCCGCAGTTTTGTGCCACCCTTGAATGGTAACATTTTTAAACAAGAGTAACTTGCACTGGGAAAAAAAACCCATAGCTGTTGTCATTTGTTTTTGATTGTTGAAGCCTTTGTAAAAAGCACAATTATTTTAGCAAGACACATGAATGCGACACACTTAATTTGCTTGAGTGGGACACCAAAAATTGTGCGCTTTATTAGATTTTAAATTTGACTTCTGGGATTAACCCCACAAGTGCGGGTTTTTTGTTTTTTTTCTTTGGCTTTTGTGTTATTGTGATGCCATCACAGCAGGATGCTAGTCATGGCAAGGAGGACAAACGTGATTATACTGCAATTTCCAACCCTCCCATAGGAACTAAAACACAAATGGAAACAGGAGAAAGTAACACAGAATTGGAACTACTGCTAGTGCTACAACTAAATCAACAAAAATATACTATCGTAGGGAACTTTTTTTTCTGACAGGGTACATTACCGTATTGGCGCGAATATAAGACGGCCCTGATTATAAGACGACCCCCTCTTTTTCAAGACTCAAGTTTGAGAAAAGACTCTATGAACACCAAATAAATTTTTATACAGAAAATAATTACAGTACATCTGAAACAAATATATTTGAGAGAAAAGGCATGTTATTTTGCTTCATTCAAATCTTAATATCCGAACATTTAAATATGTAAACTAAAGTGCAATCACATTCGTAAATGAATGGCTTCTGGTTTTTGAAATGTAAATTACATCATAACTACTCCTCAGCTGCCGGTTAACCTGGGCGATCTTCGACCCAGTTTTCTCCAGATTTTTGCGACGTTTCTCCATTTTCTGTTATCTCTTCTATTATTTTCTTCTCTTTTCCTTCTTACCGCTATTTTTTAATTTTCTTCTTAATGCTGCCGCTATTTTTATTTTTATTCTTCGTGACAGGGGTTCACTTTGGCCTGGGGAGTCAAGTTCAGCATTCGCGTCAATGATATCTGGCACCATCTTGTGTCATGAATGGGTATAATGTCTAGACCCCGAATATAAGACGACCCTCACTTTTTCGGTCTTATTTCAATGCAAAAAACACAGTCTTATATTCGAGCCAATACACTTAATGGACTGAAATGTATTGTACATAAATTTTTTTTTGTTTGTTTAGGTTCTCCATTAAAAAAAAAAAAGTGTATGTCCTATCAGAGTGGAGCAGTCACTTTTAATTTAAATAATTAAACATAATTCTGGTTCAGCGCATGTAAACCAAATCACCACCTTGCATTGTGTGAATGGATCAGGATGCAATATGTTCTGGAGTTATTTCTTGAGTCTACGTGACCAGTGTTAACATCCTCAGGGATCAAAGCGGAGCAGAAAAAACACACAGCTTAACAAGCAGCTGAGTCAGCCGCTCACCCTTCACCACACTTTGGAAGAACGAGCAACATGAAACCATCAAGTGAGAAACTGTGAAACATGTTCTTGATTCGACAAACACTAACGTATACACACACACACGCACAC
Source organism: Hippocampus abdominalis (assembly GCA_018466805.1). Lineage (NCBI taxonomy): Eukaryota > Metazoa > Chordata > Actinopteri > Syngnathiformes > Syngnathidae > Hippocampus > Hippocampus abdominalis. The sequence goes on from CM031710.1 coordinate 2,957,310, forward strand.
ACACAAACACACACACACGCACACACACACTCACACAAACACACACGCGCACACACACACACAAACAAAAGGGTTCTTGTTTTTACCAGCAATTGCTTGTTCTTTTTTTTTTTCTGTGCTTTGTTACGTGCTTCTGAAACACAGCCACTTGAGTAAAGTGGGGAAAAAAACCAAACTTTCAGCTGTTTGTTGTATAGGCCAAAGAGTCAAACACACAAATACAAAATTAGGACACTCGAGAGGAGCTACGGTAGGCCAAACAATCATACGCAGACTCATCGGCCAACTCGACTGCAACTCCTGATGTCACTCACTAGGCCACACCCCCTTGTCGGTCTCCATACAGCACTCCGGTTGTTGTTGTGACTTGGCTTGTTCCAGCATTCAGTAATTGTACACGCACACACGCGTGCACAAACACACACACACACACACACACAGACACACACACACACACACACACACACACCGCTGTAAATATGCTAGCAAATTGCTTTGGCCTTTTGTCCTCGGCAGAACACCACCCGGATGGTCTGCATTTGTTCACCTGTAATTTAATACGACTGCAACAAACAAGCCAGGCATTTTATTCTTCCTCTTTGAACAAAGGTTCTCTTTTTGTGCCATGACGCAGTCCTGAACTTCGCCAATCTTTAAACGGATGAGATTTTGGAAAAAAAATTATTGCATCCGTTGCACTCTTGCGCAGGTCAAAAACAGCCAGATTAAGACCTCCCTGAGAAGGTGGTTTTGAAATGGGGATATTAGCTGGGGTAGTGATTCACGTTCGTTGTAGGTAGCGTCAATAAGAGCCCGATGAGATAATACGGTGCAGCCCGTCTCCCATTAGCAATCAAGCCGATGGTGGAAGACTGGAAAAATGCCAGATGAGTCAATCACACCGGTGGTGCAACCACATGTATACATGAACACAAAGTCCTTGTTTTGTTGCCTGTGCATTTTGCTCCATTTTTGTATTCCCGAATTAAGTTCTGTAGCTTTGTGTCTTTATTTAATTTTTTAAAATGTTTTGGTTTTTTTTTTGCTCGCGCACCCCCATTATCACAGGGTATTCATTACAGCTCCCCAGGCAATAGGTGAAAATCTGTTTAATAGAAAGACCATGTAAATAAACTGATTTTTAAATACAGTGGGGGTTTTATTACTCTCTTTAAATACATTTCAGTTTAATAAAACAAACTCTATGACGTATTCCTGTTTTCACTCCCTCGCTCACCAGAAATGGGACACCATCGTAAAACATCAGTTCAGGAAATGAAAAGAAGACTCTCGCTTGCATTGTTCTCCAAATCGCCTAATGTGTCACTCTCGTTTCACGTTTACTGTAAAACTGATCCTTGAAACCAAAGAAAATGAAACATGGCATATTTCCACAGCGAAACGTTCAACCAAACCAGATGATGTCATTGAACTAAAGTACACATAAATTATTCAAACTGCTATTTTAACACACATTGACAGTGACACATGCACATTTTAATTTTGTATGTCCTGTTTGAAAAAAAAAAAAAAATCCCAAACCACAATTTAAAAAAATATTGGCGGAAAAATGGGAGGGAAAAAAAAATCTGCCCATATGCTACATCTGCTCCTCTCCTTTGTCGGGCACTTTGGAGATGTATAATTTTGCTTTCTTGACAGGGTTAAGGAAAATCTACAGCTGGTTTCGCCCCTTCTTCACGATGTCACCCTGCTTGTACTCTCTTCCACACGCCTCTGATCAGCTGATCCCAAGTATGTGAATGAACCCCTTTTGATTCACACACACACGGACTTTCTTGAGATGACTGACTTTCTTTCCTCATCTCCCCCCCGTTGCAGACCTCGACTTCTTTCGATTCTCTCACTGCAGATCAACAATGTCATCTGCACATTTCATTATCCACATACACTCCTGTCTGATCTCATCGGTCAATTACCCGAGCAAACAAGAAGGGGCTTAGAGATGGCCCTTGATGCATTCCCAACGCCACTTTGAAGTTTTCCGTCCCTCTGGCGGCATGCCTCGCCACTGCCTTCCTGGAGGAATTCATACACAGAGATTCAAACTCATAACTTATTTACCTGATCCTATTTTGAAAAGAAAATATGGAAGTTTGACCGCCTCTGTTCTAAGCACTAGACTCGTCCGATGAAGCCATACAAAAAGACACTTTTTTTTTTCACTAATAATTGGAAAGTGGCATGTTTCCAGAAAAAAAACCTGTTTCTAAATTAGAAACATTTCAAATTGCTTTATTACCATACATACTTACATTTCGACCTTCGTCATACTAATTTACACGGCCTTGAACCTTGCAAAGAGCACAACAAGACAACTGAAGGTGCCCCTTGTGAGAAATCACAGCCAGTTCTGATAACGTGTCCACATGTGCCTCCAATAAGAAGTGGTAGTAAATGTGGGGGGGGGGGTCAAAGTTGACTCTGCTAAGGCTGCCATAACATCAGAAGATAGAGATATGAATCTGGAAAAGTCAATATTAGTCAGATAGTAGATATGAAGACAGAGACATCTCCAGATCAGCGCCCTCAGGACTTTTCAAGCTGGGCCCCCGCCTTCATCCCTCATCTAGTTTACCGAGCTTGTACTCTGGGCTATCTAATCCATCTCATCTGCACTGATGTGATGTTGGGTTGCTCCTGCTCGCACAGCTGCCTGCCTCAGGAATCCACGTAGCACCTTTTTCTCTCAGCTCCACGCACGGCCTCGCGGTTGAAGGCGTCATCGCTTTGTGTGTGTGTGTGTGTGTGTGTGTGTGCGTGTGTGGTCAACAATATTGAGATACATATTCACACTTAGGGGCAGTTGGGAGTCTGCAATAAAAATAAGGCAGAAGCCATGTAGGGATGGGATGGACATGCAAACTCCACCCAGGAAGAGAGTCAAACCTTCAACCTCAGAACAGTGAGGCAGAATGAGCAACAATATTGTGATTTAGAAATTATTGGTCCAGTTGGAAAAGAGACAAGATATATGAAGGCAGATCTCCAACGACATCAAGCTGTTGGATCATAACACTTTTTCCTTCATCTAAAAAAAAAAAAAAATACTTTCCTGAATTATAATACCGTCTTTTAAGGTTTTCCAACCAAGCCAATTGAATTTGATGTCCTTTCTTACATGCATCCAAAATGTTCCATTTTTTATACAGGGGCAAGATTTATAGATTCAAGGGTGTAGCAAACTCCGAACATTATCGCCATTGAAGATCGTGTAATTCATCTGCTTTACGAGGTCAACTGAGAGCATATGTACCCGGACCATGGATTATTAGCGACAAGTTGTTTCGCAACAGTTCCACCAAAAGAGGTAAAACTTTGGACAGAAGATTTTGATTCACATTTACTCTTGATAATAAACTTGAGGGAAGACAGGGAAGCATCAAGTCACAGTTGACATTCTGGTTACTTATTAAATGGAACATATGTTAAGGAAACAACTCTGGAGTGAGAGTTTTATTTTCAGACAAATATTCCAAGACTAGTTGTGTTCAGGTTAAATTGAAAACCCGTACAGCAGCAATGCACTTTAAGCATCATGGCGCTATTGCCAAACACTTTTACATGGTCCACAATGTTTTGGTCCAAGAAGAGACGGTGAACAGGGTGTATTGTTTTTTCACAAACTTGACTGAGGAAAATTATGAAACAAAAAGTACTGCGTAAATGCCTTACATTCTTTTTTTGTAAATGTTTTACTGTAATCAGGAAAACGGAGTTACCTTGTGTATGAAATACGGTAAATGCATAAAGTTGCCTCGCCTTGCCTTGCAGGTTACAAATCTGCCCCGGTTGGCTTAATTGCAGACTCGAAAAGGTACATTGGTTGGAAGGTGAGAGCGAATGGTTGCAGTGATTCCCAACCAGTGTGCCGTCACATCAGTATGGCGCGGGAAATTATTCATTAATCACAAATACCGTATTTTCCGCACTAAAAGCCTTCCATTTTCTAAAAAGCTCACAGCGCTGCCTTAAAATCCGATGCGCCGTGTGTATGGTCATAACGGTAATATTTCGACCCCAAAATGGCTCCTTGCTCGAGACATGCTGACAACGCAGAGTTCAAACTGAAGGCGATCGGTTACAAAGTTGAACACGGAAATAGAGCAGCGGCAAGAGAGTTCAACGTTAACGAGTCAATGTTATAACTCTCTGTTGGTTAAGTGAACTGTGTCGCTGCTTTATTAAATAAGTTTTACTGGCATCTGATCGTTCTGTTGGTGTTTCCTTGAGCGTAGCTCCAACTAGTGGATGCATTGTAGATTGTATAATGCGGTGCGCCCAATGTATGAAAAAATTGACGAAATAGGCCATTCACTGAAGGTGCACCTCATAATCCAGTGCGCCTTTTAGTGTGGAAAATACGGTCACATATCTTTGTCCATCTATCTATGCGAGCAACTTATAGTGACAGACGGATCAAATGAATGCTCTTCTATTAGAAGCCAACAAGTATGAAATTGACATATGTATCCTCTTTTTGTAACAATTTTGTCTGGTGGTGTGCCGTGCGATTTTTCGAACTTGAAAATGTGCCTTGCGTTGGGAATCACTAGTCAACAGTTCACAGGTGACCATTCCAACGTGTATTGCGCCACTCGCCAAAATCCTCCTAAGACTTTCATGAGGAAAGAGTTATAAAAAAATAGATAGATATATCGATTAATAGGATTCATTGATTCAATGCTAAGTTCTTAATCATTTTTGAAGTATGGTCAGTGTTATTAACCCTTTCCTACACCCTGTAACCTGATAACATGATAAGCTGTCCTCTGTAGTAGCCACTGTCCCTGAAAGGGTTAAAGGGCACCAAAAGGTAGACCAGTGGTTGCCATACTTTTTACACGAAGTACCGGCTAAAAAAAATAACTCAGTAACAGGAGAGAAAGTGTTTCAAAACTTTTACCCGGTAGTGAATACAGTCAAACCTCAGTTTTCGAACGCCTCTCTTATGGACCAATTCGGTTTTCGACCATCCATCCATCCATTTTCCGAACCGCTTGATCCTCACTAGGGTCGCGGGGGGTGCTGGAGCCTATCCCAGCAGTCTCCGGGCAGTAGGCGGGGGACACCCTGAATTGGTTGCCAGCCAATCGCAGGGCACACAGAGACGAACAACCATCCACGCTCACACTCATACCTAGGGACAATTTAGAGTGCCCAACGAGCCTGCCACGCATGTTTTTGGAATGTGGGAGGAAACCGGAGTACCCGGAGAAAACCCACGCAAGCCCGGGGAGAACATGCAAACTCCACACAGGGAGGCCAGAGCTGGGATCGAACCCGGTACCTCTGCACTGTGAAGCCGACGTGCTAACCACTGGACTACCGGGCCGCCCCGGTTTTCGACCAAAAATGTTAAATATTTTTTTGCCTCGGTTGACGAACAAATTTCGATTCTCGAACAAACTGAGCGCACTTGAATGCACCATTTGACTCCTCTCGCCTTCCTTACACGAGGAAGTGACGCTTCCTCGTGTTGCTTTCCATTGTGAGCAGATGTGTTCAATAAACATTTGTATTTTTAAAAGAGCGTAGTTTCGGTTTTCGAACAATTTCAGTTTTCGAACAGCCTTCTGGAACGGATTATGGACGAAAACCGAGGTTTGACTGTACGTATTATTCTTGTTAGCCGCTGCAACGTTATGCACAGTTTCAACATTACCATTGCGCTCAGTATATGGAAAAAATAATATTGTCCTTAATGACTCAATTGAAATGTATAGACCATAAAAATTAAATGAACATGAAAATAAACGTTCAAAAACAAGCAGTTGTTAATGATTAAATACAAATGTCGTGTATTACAAAGTTAAATACAACTGAATCATACGTTAGCAGTGATTCTTTCACAAAAACGCTAAAGGGATCATGTACACCATTACTGTAGTGGTACCCCGACCACACTTTGAGAATCGCTGTGCTCAACCAACAAACACCGTTAATGCCTTTCTATACGGCAGCTTGTAGGGGGCAAAAGAAAAAACAATTCTCATTAAAGTTCCTAGCTTGTTAGCCATGCTTGGAAGGTACAAAAAAAAAATCATAAAATCAACTCATAAAAAAACCAAACTTGTTGCCAACTTCCTTTTAAACACCCCAACAGCGCCAAGTGTACACAAATGCAGTTATGTTATGCTTGAACACGTGTTTGCGGGCAACATGTGCATCACCCCGAATCACGTACTTCGCCTCAATCTTACTTATTATGAAGGCAGCAGAGAATTGGGTGGGCCGGTGGTTGTGACGGATTAAAAAAAATAATAAAATGGATGGAAGAAGGCATGACTGGATGCACGGAAAAAAAAGGGATGATGACGTGATTCTGATGCTTTCCCGGATAGACGAATGACAGATTCATTTGTGCATAGATATACGCTGGTGTGACTTGAATGAACACACGCATGACAGAACAGGCGGCCAAATAAATTCTGGCAATACATCGACACAGATTTTATTCTCCATCGCTGGCTTCCGATCGTTTTTCCCGAACTCTTCCTTGTCACATTGAATATCTTTGTTCCTCAAGAGCCACTTGTGATCCATTAGTGTCAGAGCTATCTCTCGCTGCCCCCAGCATCTGGGACCCCCATCCGTCTCTGTTCTGCTCCTTTCCAGAATGTTGTTTTTATGCCTTACAATGTGTATGGTGCTTTTTGGACTCATTTCCACTGCGTATATCTTATTTCTTCTTTCATGCTAGACTTTCGTCCATTGACATGCTTCTCTTGTATGATTGGATAAGGCATATAAATCTGAGGTGTAGTATTCCGTTGGCGGCTCGGTCGCCGACTGGTTAACGCATTGGCCTCACAGTGCAGAGGTGCGGTGTCTGGCCTTCCTGTGTGGAGTTTGTATGTTCTCCAGGTGCCGGTGTGGGTATTCCGGTTTCCTCCCACATTCCATAAAATATGCATGGCAGGTTAATCAAACACTCGAAATTGTCCCGACGTGTGAGCGTGGATAGTTGTTTGTCTATGAGGGCCCTGCGATTGGCTGGCATCCAGTTCAGGGTAAACCCCGCCTACTGCCCGAAGACAGCTGGGACGGGCCCCCGCGACCCTTGTGAGGATAAAGCGGATCAGAAAATGAATGGATGGATGGATGGATGAATTTATTCAATGCAACTGTTAATTCAAAACACAATATTTTTCAATGACTTCGGTTCTAATTGGTTTGCCGACATAGACGTGACCATCATCGCGTTGTGCCAACTTCGAAATATCTGAAGTTGTTCAAACCTTATTAGCTAATATGTGCATAAAAGGAGAAAAATCATCAGCTGACCTCAACTTTATAGAGAACAAATAGCACATTCTAGAAAGGTAGATCTATCAGTGTGCAGTCATCTGGTTACCTCTGCGTCCCGCGTCCTAGACGCATAATTTCCCGCGGGACACACAATTCCAAATAATGTGCGTTTTTGGGACGCAAGGAAATTTCTCAGTCAAAACAACAACAAAAAACTACGGTAAATCTTTTTTTCCAGCGACGAACGCAGTTTGACCATCGCCGCCATTGTTTTGTTGATCTCGCGTTAAGTTATCTCGCGTGACGAGATTTCCATTCTCGCGAGACGAGATTGGGCTTCACCTCGCGGGAAGCAGACGATTGCCAAGTTGTGTAACGTTGCGGAAGTTTATTGCGGAGATATTACAGAAGAAGCAGCTGAAGTTGGATCGTTTTTTTGCGATAATAAGTTGACTTTGAGAAAGCCTTGCATCATTGGAAGCAGAGTAAAGAGAGGAGAATTTATGAACTCAAAGACTGAACCATGGGATGAAATAAAAACCTATTTCTCAGCAAATCTCGTATGCCTGAATTATTACATTTTTTGCAGCGCTTGTTTATAAGAAATAGACCTATTATCAATATATGTATATTGTTGTTGTTTGCATTATTATCATATGCAATTGAATAAGTAGACCATTTCAGAATTCGAAATTTGGGACTAAATTATAATGGGACTTTTCTGATCAGCGAGTCCCTGGGATTTGCAGGGCTCAAACTGTAAAATGATCACTGAGTGTGTGATTATTATTATTTTTTGGTATCTCATATTGCGGTTGGTGTCTGCTGGTTTTTTTTTTTCATCCTTCACCAAACCGTCAACTGTAACGCCACATTCACATTTTCGACCCTGTACCGACATCCGAATAACATCATGCAGTGGAAAATCAACTCGCCGCAGCTGGTAATGATGAAGCAGAAAATAGAGGCAACGTGACACCTCAGCATAATAACCCTGACATGTGGAAATATAGCAGAAATTAGAAAAGTCTTTCCTTACTATCTTCTGCAACCTCAGATGGGAAAATTGTGAATTGTTTTTTTTTTCAGCTAATGCACATGGGGAATTTTTCTTGTTTCATAACTGTAGGTCAGCCTCATTATTTGCTTGTAATCATATTCTAATGAGCCACAAAATTGGTTCACAGCCCAAGTATGACTTTACATGCAGCTTGTCAGATCATCAGCGTAGACTCACTTTGCCGCTGGCTGTTTCGTCATTTGCCGTTACTGTTATGAACCGGGACGACATTTTTGCAATGGCAAAGGCCTAAAGGAACATTTGACATCGGTCTCTTTCCAGAGGCCTTACATAAAATCATGTTAAATATGACGAATGCTGTTTCGCCCGCCGCCGCTGCTGCTGCAAATTAAAGTGACATTTATTTAACTTACCATTGCGGCAGACATTTTTTTTTTCACTGTCACTGAAACGAGATGCCTACAATATAAATGAGAAATATGACGGATTTTCAACTTTCCACTTCCCAAACGGTTTATTATGCCTGATGTGAATTTGAGTTTATCATGGCTGAAAAGGAGCTTTGTAACAGCTGCGTGGCACACTGTGCTCTATTTCTGATTTAGGCCATTTATAACCCCAAAGTATACTTTTGGGTTAGCCGCAGGCAATGCATGTTTTTCCCTGTGCACTCTCTGTTTTACAGTATGTATCACGTGTTGAGATACGCTTCCTCCCCATGTGCTTTTTCATCCCTGTGCGGGTTAAAACTGGCTCTTCTCTCCGGTTGGTTAGTCCTAATATTGTGAAGGAAGTTCTTACTCAAATATTTAACCTCCGAATGTTTTTACACAAAGAGACCAACACTGTTCGCGGGCATTTAACCGGCACATTTTATCTCATCCTTCCCTTCCTTGCTGTCGGTGATAAGCAACTGGCCAGACAACCTTGGGAGCAGTCCAATTAGTCAACAGAAAATAAGGAAGCGGTCTTTCTTTTGCTACGGCATCATAATGGAAACGTCAACGTACACGCTGTCACATCTGTGTATGGTATCATCACCTGCCATGACAGCACCTCCACCAATCCGTTTATGTTGTGCTATCAGACATTCTGCTCCAACACTTTAAACTGACAAACTCAAAACGTAAACGGTCAGGTTATCGCCCATCCAGGCCCCCCAGGTATAACCTCTACAAAGCAGGGCATGACTCGAGGTGAATGCATGTGTACAGTCATCCTTTACTTATTGTGGTTAATGGGGACCGAGACCTCCCGCGACAGACGAAATTCCGTGAAGTAGGCACCCCCCCTGTAAAGGTATATGTACATTTGTATATATCATATTTATAAAGCCAAATTTAATGATATGCATGGATGTAGAAGTAAATGTTTGTAGTAATTAACATTACTTAATGCTATATACAAATATATATATATACCGTAATTTCCGGACTATAAGCCGCGACTTTTGTCACACGCTTTCAACTCTGCGGCTTATGTAATGAAACGGCCTATATAAAGACTTTTTTAACGGCCGCCTGTGTACCGTCTTTCTTTGTAAATATCTCATGTAACAATATGGGCACCTGCGGCTTATAGACAGGTGCGGCTTATGTGTGTACAAAATGTTTTTTCCTTTAAAAAATGTAGTGGTGCGGCTTATAATCAGGTGCGGTCTATAGTCCAGAAATGACGGTATATATATATAAGATGTATAAGTTAGGTTAGGTTAGTGTATAAATAGCAAAATAAATATACATGTAGTACTGTATATGTTTGTTGCTCTATGTGACTCGCTATTGTTTTGCTGACTTTCGCTGCCTCTTGCGGCATTTTCGTTGCGGCATTTCCGCTATTTATTATTTTTTTTGGATGAATGCTTTTGAAAAATCCGCGATGCACTGAAACCACGAAAAGTGAACCGCGAAGTAGCGAGGGATCACTGTACTTGTTTTTTTTTTTTTTTTTGCCCTCTGAATTTACAAAAATGTGATATATGTTAATCACAGTTGAGAATGATGGGAATGTTGTTAGTCGTACTACTTCAAGGGGTAACAATAATTAGAGGTGGGGGACTTGAGTCACTGATTTTATGCCTTGCAACTTGCCTGGCAAAAACTTATGAGGGACTCATCTTGACTTAAAGTCAATGGTTTGTTTTTGAAAGATGAAGTTAGTGTATTTTTTTTTGTGTCGTGCGATGACACCAATCTGGTAACCTCAGCAATGGGCGAGAGCTGAAGTTGATTCGTTGAGTCAGTAAGTGCAGTGAAGGACAGGCCAAAGATGGCTAAATTTGGATTCAAGCATAATCTCTCTCGTGAAAGATTATGCTTCATTTCTTTCAACTCAAAGGTGAGAAACACAGTATCTACTACGTTTAATTACATCCTTCAGACACAGATAAGACAGCCGTGTCAACTGTGATGCTAAGATAGCTAGGTTACTTGACAGTTTAGCTCACTGATAGCAGGTCAAATATTAACGAAATCCAGATCAATTTTGCATGTAATTGAGCAGACAATAAAGTGAACAAATCCAGAAAGCAATTCTGATTCAAGCATAAGTTGGACTGCTTTTCTGGTCCACCTGGTGCCTGTCATATTTGATATAGCAGGGTCACATCAAACTAATGGATGTCAACTCGACTGAACTTCGTGAAGCGACAAACTACAAAGAGCGCAAAGTTAATGCCTCTCATTCACTCATTTACACTCATGAAATACATCTTGGAAGCAGATTGGCACCAAAAACAACGTACCGTATTTTCCGGACTATAATGCACTTCGGACAATAAGGCGCACCTTCAAGGAATGGCCTATTTTAAAACGTTTTCAGATACAGTATAGGACGCACCGCGTTATAAGGCGCATAGAATAGTAGCTACAATAGTGGCTGCTGTTGCATTGTGCATCCACTAGATGGAGCTACACTAAAGGAATACAATACAATACAGCACAGCTTTATTTATTTAGAGCCTTCTCAACCACTGCAGCTGTAACAAAGCGCTTACAGAACATTTAAAATACTACGTCCAGAAAAAAATCTGAATATTGATCCGCATATAAGGAGCATCGGATTATAAGGAGCACTGTCGCCTTTTGAGAAAATTGAATTCTTTTAGGTGCACCTTATCGTGCAAAAACTACGGTAAGAAAAGTATATAAATTGATGTCATACTCTTATGTTGTTTAACTTTTAGAGCTATAAATGTACAGTCAAACCTCGGTTTTTGTCCATAATCCATTCCAGAAGGCTGTTCGAAAACAGAAATTGTTCGAAAACCGAAACCACGCTCTTTTTAAAATAAAAATGTTTACTGAACACGTCTGCTCACAGTGGAAAGCGACACGAGGAAGCGTCACTTCCTCGTGTAAGGAAGGCGAGAGGAGTCAAATGGTGCATTCAAGTGCGCTCAGTTTGTTCGAGAACCGAAATTTGTTTGTCATCCGAGGCATAAAAAACTCGACATTTTTGGTCGAAAACCGAATTGGTCGAGAACCGAGACGTTCGAAAACCGAGGTTTGACTGTACTTTTTTTTGTGCTATGATCAAAGAAGTATTTTACGATCACTGCAACATATGCCGTGACTGAGCAAGTCCGTATGACTGAACTCGACTTGTTTGAAATTTGCCGGCGACTCCATTTGATTGCTGGAGATTTTCCCACAGTAACTTGAGACTTGTTTGAATCGACTTAGACCTCTGCAATAGCCTCATGTGAGCAAAAAAAACAAAAACAAAAACAAAAAACCCAACAAGAATACATGTTGCTATTTGGTAATTCGTTGTGCATGGAAAATATTAGAAAGAATACATAACACAAACTTGGAAGCTAACAAAATGAAAAGCAAATGGTAACTCCCATTCCATCATTCAAGTTGTATAACGTACATTAATCTACCCCGTTGGAATGATGGCATGCAATACAACCAGACATTATTTCCAGAAACAACAACATCATTACATGTGAAAAATTTGTAAGCTATTTCTTTAAGTCTGTAATTCACCAATTTGAAAAGGCCTTTTGATTCTGTGTCTTGTCTCAATTTTAGACCAATAATAACACACACACACACACACACACACACACATATAAGTCATAACGCCACCATTTTGACATTGGTGGTGAGCTTGGTATCCATTTCAAGGAACAGAAATTAGACCACAAGTATGAAAGACCAATCTGTGGATTGTCCCAAATCTCTTGTTAGAAAGAGACAAAAGACAGAATCGCTTGGCGACGAAATAATATATGTCCTGACATCGATATGTTCTGAGAAGAAAATTCTTCAATTGCTTTTCATAAACGCAACACACATGCAAAATTGCACTGGTCAGGATCGATAATAATCACAAAGCAAATAGTCTGTGGCTGTGTGTGTGCAGCAATAAACTTGTAAATTCATGCTTACTAAATTATCACCATTTGACCGAAATGTATGTGTGCAATGTTGGCAGGGAGGCCTCATGAAATAAATGAAGCGGCCAGAAATGTGGGAGACATTTTATTCATTTTGGATGAAAAGATTCAAGCCCAAAATGTAACTGCTTCTAATGGCTTAATATCGCTACCACGCTGGAGCTAAATTCGTCATTTATTGGCTAAACGCTACTTTAAGGCCAAGAATTTGAGCCAGGATGGCCAGTGGCCAGTGTTGCAATGTCTGGAAATTAAAGTCATCATAATGAAAGAGTAACTTTTATTAGACTCGGTTGTTGTTTTTTAATAATGCATGGGGTATTTTGTGGGTGGGGGTGTGGAGGAGGGTTATGTGGTACTGCACTGAGAACATTTCCCAAGAGTAAAAAAGGTTTTTGTTTGTGGGAGGCAGTCAAAGAAGGTTAAAATGTTCATGCTGCTCATGAGACAGACCTGATCGAAGGTCTCTTCACCATACACGCTCAGCCACTCACATGCGGTATCCGAAATGTCACCCCGGATTTTGGTATTGAACCGGGACACATGTAGCCCAAGATACAGTCAAACCTCGGTTTTTGAACGTCTCGGTTCTCGACCAATTCGGTTTTCGACCAAAAATGTAGTTTTTTATGCCTCGGATGACGAACACATTTCGGTTCTCGAACAAACTGAGCGCACTTGAATGCACCATTTGACTCCTCTCGCCTTCCTTACACGAGGAAGTGACGCTTCCTCGGGTAGACGAGGAAGTGACGCTTCCTCGTGTTACTTTCCATTGTGAACAGACGTGTTCAGTAAACATTTTTATTTTAAAAAGAGCGTGGTTTCGGTTTTCGGACAATTTTGGTTTTCGAACAGCCTTCTGGAACGGATTATGGACGAAAACCGAGGTTTGACTGTACTTGGATTCCTGTGATGTGCAACAACAAGGGTTCAAAGAATATGATGACAGCGCTTCAAATACCTTCTGTAGAAGCTAAACCAACGCTTAAAAGACACTCTGTTGCCGTACCGGATTGCTGTACAGTAATCCCTCGTTTATCGCGGTTAATGGGGACCAAAACCACCCGCGATAAACCAAAATCCGCAAGGTAGTGACCCCCCCCCCCTTCCATTTAGGTACATGTACATAATATTTATAAGGCCAAATTTAATGGTATACATGCATGAAGAAGAACATTTTGAAGTAATTAACATGACTTAATGCTGTATACTAATAGATTTAAACATGTATAAGTTAGGTTCGTTTATGAATAACAAAATACAGTAAACATAGGGAACATGTTTTTAAAAAAAATTTTAAGTCCGCAAACGGTCAGCGAGAAGCTGCGAAAGTCAGCAAAACGACAGCGAGTCACATAGAGCAACATATACAGTACTGTATTACATGTATATGAAAAAAAATAAAAACAATTATGAATATTTTTGAAAAAATCCGTGATGCAAAGCTGCGATAAACGAACCGCGAAATAGCGAGGAATCATTGTAATTGTAAATGTTCAATACACACACACACACACACACAAACACACGCATGCATGCATGCACACACAGCAGCGACAAATTATTTGCATTGACAGCAGTGGAAAACTGTTCCCTCTTCCGGTCGCAACAGCCACTAAGGAAAAGGAAGATTCCTACTTAAATAGAAATGACCATCAATTTCCCCCCCACCCCCACCGCCCCCCAATAGATAAATAAATAAATAACTGTGCATAACTATACACACATCATATGTGTCTTGTGTATCCATTCATCCAATTTGCTGTGACGTGTCTCCTGTTCAGGCGAAAGGCAGACTGGACCCGAGACTGGTTACCTGTCAATCTCAGGGCACAGAGACAGCCAACCAATCGGATTTTCATTCATAGAGTTCCTGGTTGGAAAGTCAATCCATACCGCCTGAACCAAAGTCCCGCCTGAAACCCCCAAAAAACACAAAGGATCAATGACACCGTGACCGACTTGGACAGAACCTTCAGTGAGATCCCACAAACATTTATTGACATCCCCAAAGATCTACATAGCCCCCCCCCCCAAAAAAAAAACCCTTTGCGATGCTATCGATTGACATCTTGGGAGTAATCGCAGACTGCTCCCCGCTGTCTTGCGGTGGGTCCGAATACTGTGAAGGTCTTCAAAACAGAGGCCCTCCACGTGTCTTGGTCGTGTCGAGGAACTGGGAACTCGAAGGCCCTTCTGGAATAACAAGGAAAGCCTGCAGCAAAAATAATCCTCCCCACACACAATAGGGGAGTATGTGGACTTTGTCTCCGACACAGCTCTGAAAAATGTGCAGCGTGATAAGAACGCTGCCCCCCTTTATCATAAAAAACAAGGATACCGGTCTTAGTGAGCAGGCTTACCAGATTATCCATCTGACTTCCTGGCAGCCGAGGGGCTCTGGCGGCATTCATCACACGACTCGAGCGAGTAACAGAAACCATGCTGAAGGTTTCTGAGCGGCCATTGCGATTAGAAGCAACAGGCACAACAAACATTGTTGCCCCGGTGACCGTGCGCATATCTTGGTGAAACAATACGGTACTGTGGTGGAATTGATTTGATTTGAACATACGTGCGTGTCACTTGTCAGGAAATAGATTGCGAGCAGATGGTACGGATCGTCATTGACTGAGCGGTTTTGTTATTTATATCGTTTGGCTAACTAACCGTATCCCAGCAAATTATTTTCTGACTTCCTTCAATATAAGAACGAGCAAATGTAATGTGACATTTTATCCCCAAAACTTGGACTGTAACTCAAGCAAAGACACACTGATGTGTTTTATTCGTATATCGGCTCAAGCGAATAAAATGATGCTTCGTTAACCCTTTCATGCACCAATAATGATAACACGATAAGCCGTCACTTACAGTGTCCCCGAAATGGTTAAAACTCTGACTTCATCTTCACATGACATTTTAATAAAAAAATTGGGTGGAAGTGGCAAAACGTGTACTTTTTTCCCCTTGTGGTGTCATCGTTTGGGAAGCTCTGCAAATTAATTGCGTTTCTGTCATGGAAATCTGCCCCTGAAGGAAAAAAAACAGTGGTGAACAACTTCCCAAAGGTTCCTTTGAGTTCATTATGTTCTATGAGTGTGATAACGGTGGCAATGTACAGTGATCCCTCGCTATTTCGCGGTTCGTTTATCACGGCTTCAGTACATCGCAGATTTTTTTCAAACATATTCCTAAAAAAAATATATTTTTATATATATATATATATATGCAGAGGTTTTTTCCGGCCTCCCTGTGTGGAGTTTGCATGTTCTCCCCGGGCCTGCGTGGGTTTTCTCCGGGTGCTCCATTTCCTCCCATTCCAAAAACATGGAGTACAGTACTGTATATGTTGCTCTATGTGACTCGGAAAATGGATGGATGGATATATATATTTATTTTTTTCGGTTTCGCAGCTTCTCGCGGACCGTTTGCGGACTTTTTGCGGAAAAAAAAAAAATATATACATATATATGTATATATATATTATTTATATATATTATATATATATATATATATATATATATATATTTTTTTTTTTT
Organism: Hippocampus abdominalis; assembly: GCA_018466805.1. Taxonomy (NCBI): domain Eukaryota; kingdom Metazoa; phylum Chordata; class Actinopteri; order Syngnathiformes; family Syngnathidae; genus Hippocampus; species Hippocampus abdominalis. Next base: position 2,973,553 of record CM031710.1, read on the forward strand.
TTTTTAACCTGTATATGTTAATTGGTCGCTACTTCGCGGATTTTCGTTTATCGCGGGTGGTTTTGGTCCCCATTAACAGCGATAAACGAGGGATTACTGTACATTGATGGGCTTGAAAATCCCAAGAACGTCAATTATTGACCATCCGGTGCTCTTTGAGTGCAAAATACATCAAAACAAACCTCAAACAAACCTTTTTTTTTTTTTTACCTGTATATGTTAATTGGTCGCTGCTTCGTGGATTTTCGTTTATCGCGGGTGGTTTTGGTCCCCATTAACCCCGATAAACGAGGGATTACTGTACATTGATGGTCTTGAAAATCCCAAGGTCAACTGTTGACCATCTGGTGCTCTCTGAGTGAAAAATACATCAAAACGAACCTCAAAAGCTACAGTGGAACCTCCAAGGTCAAATACAATTTGTTCTGGGATAGATGCCGGTTGACCTCTAATTTGCTCCAATTTGCAATTGTTGATTTTTTCCAGAGCAACTATCGGAAAATGAATAATCCTTTTCAAGGTCAAAATGTCACTTTTTTTTTTTTAAAAGCCGTACAAGCGATGTTTTAGGTGATGTTGACTTATCGTCATTTAAGCCATCATTCAGTGTACTGAACAGCCATGACAGAGACGTGTGTACCCTTTCCCATTGTGTAATAAATTCCATTTCATGATCTATGGTCGACATCGTTTTTTTTTTCTCCCCCACTTCACTTCATCACCTTGGTACCCTATTAACTGAAAACACACACACACACACACACACACACACTGTAGCCCCAAAGTAAAAAAACCAGGGCACGGTTTCCAAATGACGGGTGTTTAATAGTGTCTTTGGGGTTTCGTACACCAACACCGTGAAAACTGTTGGTAAAATAAAATACATTCAGCAATTTACAATACAGAAACAAGCTACGAGGCTAATACAAAAAATGTGGGCTAAAGCTAACCTCATTGCCGCCTGCTACTTCGGAGCAACTTAATTTGACAAAATAAATATTTCACAACGTGAATACATAATGTGCATAAAACAAACAAAAAATGTCCTTTTGCCTTGAAGTTGAAACAAAATATTATTCATTTCAAACTAAAATATTCTGATGACACTTACACACACGCACACGCACTTAAAGTCAAATTCTTTTGCACCGTCAAGCTTCCATAGGTGGTAAAACAGAACTGCAACACTCCATGCCCAAAACAGACATAAAAGTGACGCAAACTTCGTGTCGATTGTTCCACTGTGTGTTGTATGAACACAATTAAGGAGTCCAGCGCGCCATTTGATGGGTCCCTCCAAGCAAGGAGTTTGATTATCCCTTTCGTCTTGTTGCCCATGATGAAGACAACACAAACTGAGATCATTGCTGTAATCTGGAAACACGGTCGCTATAGTTAAAAAAACAAAACGATATAAGGCAAATAACTACCGGAAATGTGCCTGATAGCGATTCCAGATCCAGCAGCATGATGTGATGTAGTTGAGCTGATAGAATGCCTGGCTCGGTTCTCAGCTAAAAATGTGCCAAAATTTGCATTGTTGGTCTCATGAGGGCAGAAAATGGGTGGATTGTGTTAAAAGTCGTTTGCAAGCCCAGTTTAGGTGAGCTCAGATAAAACAATGCAAAAAAAAAAAAAAAAAAAGCGTTTCCCCACGGCTCGTTAGACATGTGCGAGGTGAGCATGTAGTCCTAATAGACAACAGAAAAGACTCAGATAATGACGACATGGCTGAATTCCATTTGGCTGTGAGGGGTTGAAAATTCCATGTCGCGACTCCAAAGGCACTGTAATCTCAAGTAAATTACAGTACAGTGAAACTCACTGCAAGTGTAAGGGGGGAAAAAAAAATAAAAAAGATTTCCGCCATATTAATGAATACTTTAAAATTCTAAGTGAGCTCAACGCAGACCACAGAACAAGAAAATCCATCAGTCCTGTTTCCTCATGTCCCCATACAGCAGTGCAAAACAATTAGAACATTTATTTTTGTATGCAGACATGAATACGACGTACGTACATGAAAGTAGCTCGATGGCCGAGGATCTTTGTGACAATTTGGCTTTGCAATGAAAGAACTCAAGCGGCAATATTCCTGAATCAATGCGCCTCTCAAACCTGAGCTAACTTTAATCATGCTTTGACAAAACGTCATCTTAAGTCGGGGGTCGGCAACACACGGCTCCAGAGCTGCATGGGGCTCTTTAGCGACATCTAGTGGCTTCCTGGAGCTTTGTAAAAAAAAATTGAAAATGTAAAAAGACTTTGATAGTAAGCTATCCATCCATCCATCCATCTTCTAGCGCTTATCCGGGGTCGGGTCGCGGGGGCAGCACTAAGAAAAGCGAAATTAATGCACCAAAACAAAAAAATCAAGCGAGGAAGTGGGGCGTTTGCCAGAACAAAGGAATGAATAACATAAACAATTCTGAGACCTCTCCCTACAGCATGTGTTTCCTTCATTGTAAGGTTTATAGAAGGCTTTTATTTTTTGCAGCTCCAGACATCTTCCAGCTCTCCCCGGGGGATACCGAGGCGTTCCGGGGGCAGGCCAGCTCCCTCTCCCCAGGCTCTTCCCGTGACATAGTCTCTCCAGCGTGTCCTGGGTCGTCCTCGGGGTCTCCTCCCGGTGGGACATGCCCGGAACACCTCACCAGGGAGGCGTTCAGGAGGCATCCTAATCAGATGCCCGAGCCACCTCATCTGGCTCCTCTCGATGTGGAGGAGAAGCGGCTCGACTCTGAGCCCCTCCCGGGTGACCACCTTATCTCTAAGGGAGAGCCCGGACACCCTGCAGAGAAAACTAATTTCTGCCGCTTGCCAACTGTTGTGCGATAGTCCCCCCTGAAATGACTATCGACCTAGAACGTCATGGCCCAAGGCAAAAATAGTCACACATTAACTTCATAACGAATGATTACAGTACTAAAAGTTAGCCCATGAAATGATTTGAGAAAATCTACATACTGTAAGCGTGAAAGCTTACTGCGGGAGTCTTAGTTCTGTTCAAACCAGCCACTTTCCATTACGAAAGCTGCCGGTGGAGCCGACGGGACAATCTTCGCATTGATAAGACCGAAAACCTTTCTATCGTTCTATTTATGCGCTTGGCAGATTTTGACAAAACGTGCTTTGCCCCAAGCAACGATCTGGAAAGCTTTGCTCTGCTAAGATTAATTCACACACACACACACACACACACACACACACCCACACACACACACGCAGACAAGCGCAACGCTGGGAGCCAAAAGCATGGATGCACCTGTGACGCACAAGATGAGACAATTGCACACATGAGGTCATTAATGAGGAGAGTTGTTTAACAACCTTGAAGAATTCCCCTCCTAAACGCTGCTATTTGCGGCGATAGTGCCCATGTGCGTCCCATTATCGCACAGCGGTACATAACTGCATTCTTGATGGGCCAAAAATCAAGTTTTAAATAAATAACTAAATAAATAAATAAATCGGCATTATTAGTCATTGTTTCGTGCATCCATACCGGGTTCGATCCCATTTTGTATCGCCCCCGGGCTCGTGGGTTTTCTCCGGGTTCCGGTTTCCTCCCACATTCCAAAAACATGAGGGTCGTTGGGCACTCTAAATTGTCCCTAACGTGGATGGTTGTTAGTCTCTGTCCCTAGCTGGCAACCAATTCATGGTGTCCCCCCCTACTGCCCGAAGGCTGCTGGGATAGGCTCCAGCACCCCCCGCGACCCTAGTGAGGATGAAGCGGTTCGGAAAATGGATGGATGGATATTAGTCATTGTTTCGTGCATCCATACATCCATTTTGTATCGCCCTCGTCCTTTTGAGGGTTGGGAGTAACTGAGATGTCTAGCCAAGGTGATTTAAGGCAGGGTGCGCTCTCGTTTTGGCATATTTTGTCCTATTTTTGGTGGTGCAGAGGTTGTGGGTTCGATCACGGCCTCAGCCTTCCTGTGTGGAGTTTGCATGTTCTCCACGGGCCTGCGTGGGCTTTCTCCGGGTACTCCGGTTTCCTCCCACATTCCAAAAACATGTGTGGCAGGTTAATGGAACACTCTAAATTGTCCCTAGGTGTGAGTGATGTTGCCAATGTAATTATACTACAGTATTTGGAAAACAGCGTTTTAAAAACTATGGATAGATTTTCACTTGACATAAATGTTAAAAGTTACATATATGAGACTACATATATATATATATATATATATATATATATATATATATATATCTACAGTCAAACCTCGGTTTTCGAACGTCTCGGTTCTAGACCAATTCGGTTTTCGACCCAAAATTTCAATTTTTTAATGTCTCGGATGACGAACAAATTTCGGTTCTCGAACAAACTGAGCGCACTTGAATGCACCATTTGACTCCTCTCGCCTTCCTTACACGAGGAAGTGACGCTTCCTCGCGTTGCTTTCCATTGTGAGCAGACGTGTTCAGTAAACATTTTTATTTTAAAAAGAGCGTGGTTTCAGTTTTCGAACAGTTTCGGTTTTCGAACAGCCTTCTGGAACGGATTATGGACAAAAACAGAGGTTTGACTGTATATATATATATATTTATTTTTTTAATGTATAGTCGCTAATGGTGTAGTGGCACACGTGCCGGGCTTGTGTGCGGGCAGCTTCCCATTCAGTGACGATGTGAATGTGGGTGTGAATGGTCATGTGTCTTTATATGTGTCATGCGACTGACTGGCGACCAGTCCAGGGTGTAGTCAGTTGGAATGGGCTCCAGCAACTTCCTGCGACCCTGTTCAGGATAAACGGTGTTAAAAATGGACGAGTGGATATGTGTGTGTGGGCGGCCCGGTAGTCCAGTGGTTAGCACGTCGGCTTCACAGTGCTGAGGTACCGGGTTCAAATCCAGCTCCGACCTCTCTGTGTGGAGTTTGCATGTTCATTTTCTCCGGGTGCTCCGGTTTCCTCCCACGTTCCAAAAACATGCATGGCAGGCTGATTGAACACTCTAAATTGTCCCTAGGTATGAGTGTGGGTGTGGATGGTTGTTCGTCTCTGTGTGCCCTGCGATTGGCTGGCAACCAATTCAGGGTGTCCCCCGCCTACTGCCCGAAGACAGCTGGGATAGGCTCCGGCACCCCCCGCGACCCTAGTGAGGATAAAGCGGTTCGGAAAATGGATGGATGGATGGATGGATATGTGTGTGTCTGTGTGTAATAGGGATGTGCTTCTCTCCACAAAAGACGATTCAATACGGATTTCAACGTGTGGGGTGGAAAACGATTCAAGGACAATTCAAGAAGAAGGTGGAAAGTTCAAAATAAATGTTACAAAATTGAAAAACACCCACACATTCATAGTCTGATCCGACTTATCAGAATGAGGGTTGCGCTGGACCATATTATATATACAAAAAAAAAAATCCACTGCAAAATGACGGGAGCTTCAAAATAAATATTACAAAACCTGCGCTTGACAATCATGTCACATTTTTAAAAGGAAAAGTCCAGATATGCATGAAGAGTACCAAAAATGGACAGATGGATGGATGTTTTCCTGCCTTATTGGGTGCACTACAGTATAATTGAAGAGTCACTTCTGCGGGATGTGTTGACATCATGACCATGAATTGGGGCCACTGTTTTTCCTCGACATCACATTGAAAATGGGCCTGTAGCCAGAAAGAAGAGTAGACATGATGTAATCCATGAAAACACAATGACTTCAAAACCTGTACATCATCGGCAACACAATTGGCTTCCATTAGGGAGACTAAACGATCATCCGGTGCAAATCTAAACTTTCCCACAAGTACAGTGATATGCCTTTACTTATTATGATCGTTCGCTGCGGGTGGAATCCATTTTGTGCTATATGTCGAACACAATAGTATTTTGGGTGTCAGTTGCATCATCCATCTTCCTGATAGATAATTACAGGACATGAAAAAGTTCTCAAGAATGAATTCCCAATACAATTGTCACACGAGTGCGATGACATCATCGCTCTTCAATTGCGCTCATTTGTTTGGTTGATTTATTGCTGGAAAGAAATTTAGTTCATGAGGCTGCTGCAACATGTGGAAAATGGGTCAGGGAAAGGTTTGGCGAAAAAGCAAAGGGTTTTCTTTATTGCTGCAATAGTATTGAGGGCAATGGGATATTATCCAAATAGTCCGGTTTAGGAGATGGTTTCCGCAGCTGAGCCGAAAATCGGGCTCACTATTGACCGTCCAAGTGCATCGTCAGAGCAGGGCCAGGAGGAGTGGAAACATCCAAGTCTGGACTTTGACTGGACATTGGAGTGTCCTTCCCTCCCCACTTGTAACATTGTCTCGAGACACCTGTTCATTCCAGCTATGAAGCTAGTTTAAGTCCCCGAATGAGGTCTCAGCTTGCTAATGAATGACTAAGTACTTTCGAGCTCTGTGTTGACATGAAATCGCAGAGTTGGGTGCTCGCCAAATCCGACGCTTGACTCTGTTGCATTTTTGTTAACTTATGCGATAAGACTTAAAGATGAGGCGGTCATTGGAGGACAATAAAGTGGTAAATGCTTTATCAATGTCAAGTCGTGGGGTGATGATTAAATTGTGTCAATCAATCAATCAGCCAAGCTTACTGGAAATATGCATTCCTATACTTTATAGTAATGGTCAAGTAAAGTGGATGTAGATTTTAGCAGAGGTGGCCAGTATCCGGAGATATTTCAAGGTCAAATGTGAGTCATTTTGAGTAATACTGAGGGCCAAAATAATTTCAAGCAAACCTGGTTATTTATTTATTTATTTTTTAAAATACATATAAAATAGATATACAGCGATCCCGCGCTCTAACGCGGTTCACTTTCCGCGGCTTCACTGTTTCACGGATTTTTTTGTGCAGTTTTTAAAAATGCTTTTAACCCTTTAAATCAGAACGCGTCGGCGAGAGGCCGCGTGTCAACAGTACAGTATTTCCAAAAACTATTATAGTTATTTGTTGAAAACGTTGTTTTTTTGTAATTGGGCCTGAAAACAGGATTTGGTCTTTAATTTAATTGTATATATAGTTAATTACTGTGTAATAACTGTGAAAAAATAAAGTTCACTACTTGGTTCTTTTTGGAACGTAACGCCCGCGATAAACGAGGGATTACTGTCTAGCTATAATGCACGTAGTGGGCAACAATGCAACAGAACTACCTTTGCAATGACAGTGTAGGACACCAACCCACTATAACGTGTGTTCTCAGTTCTAGCAGGAATACATGGACCAAGTAGGAAATCTTATCGTGCACAATTTTAAGACCCGTTGCAGGCACCCACCCCCTCAAAAAAAAGTTTCCGGAGCACTGCCGAGGTACCCTTCAGCAATGCATCAACCCCAAAAATTGTGGCCGCACAATTCACGTGACACAAAGGGGATAATTTTGAATTGAATTTGAATTGAATACAACTTTATTGTCAAATGTGCTCAATGAGTTTTCACTCAATGAGTTCAATAAATGAACAAAAAAATAACGTTTTAAAGAGAGACACATACACCAAATGGACTGCAAGTCTTTAATAACAAAAAGAAACCCATACAAAAGTATATGTACATGGTTACTTACTGAACCACCTTGCAGTCTATGGAAATTATCTTAACATGGTTCATTTTTATCATTTTACACACAATACCTCCTAAACGTCCATTGGGACAAAACTGGAGCTGAAATGAAACGTGGGCTGCCAGTGGACCATCTTTACACTGCCAATGTCCACATTGAGGACCAACACATTGGTTGTGAGATCATTTATAATATACATTATTTTTTATTTAGGGGCTAGAACACAAACCTTTTAGTTGATCTGAAAAATAAAATACAAACAACATTTGTGGGACATAAATAGATTTTTTTTCTGCATACCAGTGCAAGAAAGTATTCCGATTACTGAGATGAAAATCCTCGATGAATGAATGGAGAGACTTAATATCACACTTGCAATTAAGCCCGAGTGAGATACTCAAACTGATTACAGACATGTCGAACCACAACATTTAATGTCTACTACATACGAATCAGTGTATTTCACTATCAATGTCAACACTGGGGAAGAATGACATTTAAAAAAAAAAAAAAAAAAGACAATCATGATGGTCCACGGGAGGTTATCAGCGGGCAGGTTGCCATGTGGATGTTGATGAAAGCTAATTCCAGTCACCACCTCCCATTTGTTTGAAGGTTATTGGCGGGGCAGTGTGCCTGTTTATGTGAACAACTACCTGGCATGCACGCATACAAATGCCCACGCGCCCGTCACCACTGCCATGCAAGGTTCGGCAAGCATCTTAACATTAGCATGCACGGTCGTTGCTGTAATTATGATGACAGTGTAGGGTGGACACTAAGGATGGGTGTTGTACTAAATATTTTGATCAACTATAAATAATGGTGATTTTTTTTTTTTTTTTTTTTTAATATTTCATTGGTTGGGTGAACCTCTTTCAGAATGTTCTTAACTCCTATTTCCATACAAGTGTTGTAATGAGTGAAATAATGCTTTGCTGGTTGCCCCAATGCTATGCATTTCTTTTCTTCTTTTTTTTTTTTGCCACAATTGGTCAAAGATGCAATTAACAATCAATTCCACATGAGTGAGATCAAAAACAGGGTATGTGCCGATGGTTTGACCATTCAAGAGTAATAACAGTGAAGCGTGCAAAAAACCTGTTTGGTGGAAGTTAAACCTGAGGTATGTTAGTATGAAAAGTAGATTGTTGTGAGTTTCTGCAGTGAACGATTGTTCGGGATCGCAACTGCTATCGCTCACTGGATGAGTGCATGTCTCTCGTGAACAAGATGTGAATGGTGCTTTTTTTTATACAAAACACTCGTTCATAGAAGATATGGTTCATATTGATGTCCACTATTTTATGAATAAAATGGATTGAATGATCAGTATTATTGGTTCCATTTTTAAAATATATTAATGCCAGCTCTCAAAAAAACAAAAAAACAAAAAAAAAGGCTAGCTGTCCCGATACTTGCACGTGTAACTGCATTTCATTTTAAAATATGCATTGGAATTTTTTTATAATAAGTGCAAATCGGTCGTTATTCCAGAATAGCTCCATCATTGTCCTCTCATTTCACATCCCTGCCTTATTTGTGACCAAAATCCTTGTGCAAATTTTTCTTTTTCCTATGCCTGCTTTCCTCCTCCAGTCACCTGCCTCACTTGTCCGAGTTTTTGCGAGGTCGTCGGAAGCTGGACATGTTCTCATTCAGGGCGTAGATGCGTCTGGAGAACTCCTCAAAGCCAGCGACATCCAACTCCCCCAGAACCTGCTCATCACATTCCACAGCTATCGCTTGGTCCACTGGGATGCAGCGGTAGTCTTCCATCCTGGTCTCCTCCGCGAGCTCTAAACCCACCCGTAGACCAATTCCCAGGCCGAAGTTGGTAGCTTCGGTCCCCATGATCTCCTCGGCTTGCTCCACTGAGCAGCACGGACCGGGACTTGGAATCAAGCACGTTACCGGTCCTGGCACCAGAGAGCCGTTCATGACGCCTGCATGCTGACTCGCGGCCACTGGATCCTCACCGGTGCCCCCTAGTGGAGAGGAGCTGCGAGGCTTTTGCTCCTCCGTCTGATCATTGTGGACTTTCATTTCTCTGTCAGTGCTGTTGTGTATCTCCACCTCGGCGGCTGCACCGCTACCCTCTTCGATCGGTTTTCCCTCCTCTTTGGCTTCAATGGGCTCGTTGTGGTCAAGTGAGGCCATGTTGGCATCCAGGGAGGAAGACAAGAGTTTAGGCGGAGATGATTGCATTGTTTGGGTTATCGTGGCTGGCTCCTGCCCCACGGCGGCGCCATAACCGGGCGGAGGTTTCGTCTTGTACTTGTCAGCCTCGGAGCTCGCTCTCTTCCTCAGGCCCCGGTCTGGGGAGCTGCTGTGCGGTGGGTAGGTGACTTCCGAGGCGGTAGGCACGCCGAGGTGAGACTTGGCTGGTACTGGGATGGAGCTGGAGACATGGTGTCGGTCACTGTGGAGGAATGGAAACATGCCAAATCAGCAATCGTGCACAATTCTTTTTCTACTTAACAATTTACAAGATGCCCAAATAATAAAAATGACACCAAAAAATCTATTCTGTTCCTGAGCCAGGGTAACTATAGCTACAGCTCTCTTGAAAGCACTCCACTTTCCAACATTTGTGAGCCTGCACTTTCGCTGTCATCCACAAGTGCACAGCAGGCGCTCACCAAAGTATGCCAGACATTTTCCGCTGTAACAGATAACAGACCCGCAATCTGAAACAGCCCACCTCGCCCGAGTAGCGAAGCCATAAATTAACTTAAATGGGCCCTCCCTTTTCTGATAGGCATAGCCATTTATAATACACACAGACTCCTTATTCGTACCATTCTGCTAGCTCTTAAGTGGGTTCAAAGGTGAAAAAGATTCTCTTTGTGCTCTCAGAAGATTCATGTTTGCTACTGAATTGCCTCACTGTTTTTCATTTGGAAATGTCCGACAGAAATTGTCAAGTAATGCGCTGAATGTGTACTTGTCTGGCGGATGGTTCCACCATCAAACACATGGCAGACCATTTCAAAAGGGCCCCTGGTATTGACCTTGAAACCCCACTGAAGAGACTGTGACATGCAGAACAATTGTGAAGAAGCATTAGAAATGCCCGTCCGCTTCTATGACGGTACTTGTCAAACATCAAAGTGCCTATGATACAGTAACATGGAAACCAAGGCAGTGAGAAAGCTAACAAAAAAAAAACACAAACCGAACACCTTACGTTCATAACACCCATTGTAAAAAGCTTGTTTCACTTCTGTTTATACAAGTACTTGCATGAGCATTTAAGAAAGAAAATAAAATAAATAAAATATCACACGATTTTACGTAGAGTTGAGGTTCTTTGCGAAAATGGAGTGTTGTATGTTATTTCTGAAAATCGACTTTGGAGGTCCCATAATATGAGAAATGAACACTAATGCGCCAAGTTCACTGACAACATAGGAACATTTTCATGACCTGAGATCTCATTAAGTGTACTTTAACGAACGTGAACATATATATACATATACGCATACTATATAAAGTACATACTGTATATACATATCCACATACTAATATATATATATACATATATATATATATATATATATATATATATATATTATACATACATATACAGTCAAACCTCTGTTTTCGTCCATAATCCGTTCCAAACAGCTGTTCGAAAACCGAAACCACGCTCTTTTAAAAATAAAAATGTTTATTGAACACGTCTGCTCAAAATGGAAATTAACACGAGGAAGCATCACTTCCTCATCTACCCGAGGAAGCGTCACATCCTCGTGTAAGGAAGGCGAGAGGAGTCAAATGGTGCATTCAAGTGCGCTCAGTTTGTTCGAGAACCGAAATTTGTTCGTCATCCGAGGCATAAAAAACTCTACACTTTTGGTCGAAAACCGAATTGGTTGAGAACTGAGACGTTCGAAAACCGAGGTTTAACTGGGTAGTATTTTAATTTTTCATTAGGAGTTTGTATAAGTGTGTGATATGTCCATCCATCCATTCATCCATTTTCTGATCCGCTTATCCTCACAAGGTTCGCGGGGCGTGCTGGAGCCTTTCCCAGCCGTCTTCGGGCAGCAGGCGGGGGACACCCTGAACCGGTTGCCCGCCAAACACATAGACGAACAACCAACTCCCACTGATACCTAGGGACAATTTAGACTGTTCCATTAACCTGCCATGCATGTTTTCGGAATGTGGGAGGGAACCGGAATACCAGGAGAAAACCCACACGGGCAAGGGGAGAACCAGCAAACTCCACACAGGAAAGCCAGAGCCCCAAATCTACCCTGTACTGTGAGGCAGATGTGCTAACCAGTCAACCCCGTGATTTGAACTTAAGCAGGCAATGGTGACAACATTCTTGGCAACCAAATTAGATGATTAAGGTTTGGTGGTGAGTAAAGATTGCGGCTGGAAAACGGTGTCCAATTTAGGTATCGTGTACTGAAGTTCATAGTGAGGTTTAAAGTTCTTGGCAAGCATTTTTAACCGGAATGAAACAAACTATAAATTCCTTCATATGGCAGTTTTATCAGGCAGGCCAAAGAATTCTCATCTATAAGGACTTGGTTTTTGGTTCGAATTTTGAGATTTTAGTCCGCAAGGCACTGGGTATACCCCTTGTTAGTAGCTTCCTCTACTTTGCTTGCGCTTTTCAATACCTGTGGTCAGAGTTCCAGCGGGGCAGTGTGAAGGCTTTTTAATGGGCAACATGTGTTTATTGCGGCAGGAGCAGAAAGTTTTGATTGAGGAGATGACATGGGAATTAGTATTGAGTTTTGTGCCTGTTCTGGTTGTCACACCCACGCGTGTACGCAAGAGCACACACGCACACCAAGCAGGATGCATGCTTTGATCTCATCTATCTTTGGGCTCTTCCACTTCCCATTAGGAGGTAATCAGAGGAAGGGCCAGTTGAGAGCGCCGACTTTTGAGGGCTTCTCTTCTTTCAAAACAAAAGATTATTCAATGAACGTGTGTAAAACACATTTGAGGTCCCGTGGAGCGAAGCGGAGATGAAAGGCAGCTTTGTGCTTTGTTGGGGCATGGATTTGCAAAAAAAAAAAAAAAAAAAAAAAGCTTAATTTAAGCGTTAACACCAAGCCAAAAATTCAAGATGGTGGTTGGGGCATATCATGACATGACTCATTTCACCTTTGGATTGACGATTTTGACGACATGTATGCAGTCAAGCACCACTTGGTCTTGAAAATTTATGGATATGATGTGCTGCTTCTTTTATATAGAAAATATATTTTTGCACCGCAAATCACGAATTTGCCAGACGTCAAAAATCAAACACTACCCTGGAAAAAAAACAAAAACATTTTTTTTCTGCATTGGTGCAACGCATCGTGGGATTTCATTTGAAAATATCCCTTGTTGTTCACTACTTTTCTCAATAATATTGTGGGCACTAAATAGGGGATAACAAACACACATATAAGGCACTACAGAGTGGAGTGATTTTGAACACAACCCCTGAAGTTGTCATCAATGGCCTCAGTGAACTCCTTCCACTCCCTTGAGGGTTAATTAAGGGTTACAGTCAAGGTATTAAAATGACATTTAAAAAAAACTCTTCCCTTATATTTGTTTGTCAGCTTTCTTTGTCTTACCATCGGACAAGCAAGCCGTGCTCCAGAAAGTTCTTCAGGTTGGGTAATGTTTGCTGCAGGTCTGGGGTTGTCAAGCCATGTTGATATCTTAGCTGAAATTAAAAAAAACAAAACAACATATTAACCACAAGCAACACATCACTGTGTTCTGACATGAACTCCCACCCACAGAGGGGGAACTGAGCACATTCCTTCACCTTGACACAGTTTTTCTCTTGACATCAGACTATTACTTTTCTGGATACACAATTGGACATCGTGAGCTGATAACAGCCATATGGGGCACTGAGGCGAAGGTGTAGGGAGACACGGGTAAGATGTGGGTGGTTTAAAAAAAAAAATAGACTAGCTTAAAAAAAAACAAATAAAAGTCATCAGTGAACGGTGGTTCTGGTGCCACAATCTCCCAACAGTTGAGCATCGTCACATCAAACCATCACTTGCCCTGCCGAGTTTATTTGCTCTATATTACTGAGCAGGATAAGAGCATCATGTCACACATTCTGAATAAATCTCAGAGGCCCTTGTGTCTCACACGCACACATCCACAGGCCCACACACAAACACACACAGAAATGGACACACCCACTGTCTATTCCAGCTGACATCTGTTCTTTCCACTCCGGTGCCATAGTAATACCTCTTCTCTTTACGTCCACACTAAAACAGATTGATCCTATCTAATGGGCTGCTTATTTGTGAGCGCCTCGCTTAAGGGCAAGATTCAAACAAGTCATCAGAGAGACATAAATAGATTCACAAATGCTTTTTTTGGGGGGTGGGGGTGGTGTTGGTTAAGTGTCAGTAGGTTTTATGAAGGATTATGAACACACGGGAACTGCAAGGTCAAAAAATCCATTCGGGGATGCAGGTTAAAATAATAATAATAATAATAGTAATAATAATAATTCTACGGGAGACAAATTCCTTGTGTGTTCTACATACTTGGCCAATAAACATGATTCTGATGATAATAATAATACTGTAATAGTAATAATAATAATAATAAATACTATTATAATAATAAGAAGAAATATGAGGGTGTTTTCCCCCAAGTCTAATGCATTTGCTTTACACAAGTGAAGTGAAGTTAACCAAATCATTAAAAAAAAAAAAAAATTGCAATATTGGATGCTTAAAAAAATCTCAATAATCGTCCTCTCTAAATTATAAAAAAAACCCCATGGTGTTTTAAAAAGGTTGTGGACTTTTTAGATCCACTTTAAGAGTTCATGTGTCTGTATAAATGTGGCGGTATGTAGATTGTCCAAATCTGTTATATGAGATACGAAAGCTGTAGCCATGACAGCCTCAGACTATTTCAAAAGCGGCTCAGATCGTGAGAGCTGCACAAGAGAGTTGTTTCAAAGCCCAGCTGTTGAAGGAATGATCCAAAAGCTACCTGATCAACACAGAAACCATTCATATCTCAGTCTAACCCTTGGGGCCTGACTAGATGACAGCAGAGTTTTGTCCACAGGGCCAACCTTAACACAATTAGGTTTTATTTAAAAAACAAAACAAAACTATGAGCTAATTAATTTTTCGAATGGTGTAAACTTAATTCAAAATTTTTAATTATGAACTGAACTAGTTTGTGTTGAAGATCAGCTGTTCCAACACTTGATGTTGCTAAGGTGGAAATAGGCTGACCGGTTTATGTTATTTGATATGCTTATCGTATGATAGTGTGCCGTCTAGGACAACACCCAAACTCTTGACTTGAGGGGAAGGGGAAACTCGGGAGTGGTCAACACAGATGGAGAAACTGCCAACTTTGGATAACATAATTTTTGTACAGGCCAGAAGAACTTCTGCTTTGTCACGGTTAAGCTTCATGAACTTATCCATGAACCCGAAGTTGATTTCCGATAAACAGGAGGTGAGGGCGGAGAAATAGAGTGGAGTGTCATCTGCCAAGCAATGAAAGAAGATTTTCCTACAAAGATGCCAAATAGGGAGGAGGTCGATAATGAAAAGTACAGGGCCCCGGGACAGAGCCTTGGGACACACCTAAAGTAACTGGATGAGACTTGGATGAAAAACACTACAGCTGGATGAAGTGAGCGCAGTCTTTGAGGCAAGTTTAGGGTGGTGTGGGCGATGCTGATGGAGGAGAGTCAATGGAGGAGGATGGTGTGTGAGGTGGTGTCAAAGGCCTCACTCTTCCAGTCAAGGAGGATGAGGGTGGAAAGTAAACCGGAGTCAGCTGAAATGAGGATATCAGAGGTAATTTTCAATAGAGCTGTTTCCGTGCTATGGAGGGGACAAAAACCTGATGGAAAAGGCTCGTAAAGGCTGTTGTGTGTTAAATGGGAGTGGAGTTGAGTGGTGACTGCTTTTTCTAGAACTTTTGAAATGACCCGCCACTGGGACACTGCTTCACTTTCCTCCAAACTCCCAAGATTGAAACATTGAATCGAATTAATAGTTTGTAACCATCACCGAAATCTGAAAAATCTGCGTGGAGGGGAACATATCCCACAAAATGCTCAGGATAATTGCACTTGAGACCACCGGTCATTTCTAGTTTCCCTTTCATTTATTTTGGTGATGAATGCGAGGGGAGTTCCTTTCATACATATCCATATGTGCACCTGAGTGTGCTTTCAAATTGCCCACAGGATTCTTTGTAACGAGGCTAACCAGATCGTGGTGAGAAATTCCATGTCCCATTGAGCAAAGCTGTAAGGTGAGAGGTTCTAGTTGGAGAGAGGGTGGAGTTTGGGGCTCCCACTGGCTCTTTCACACGATGACATATTGAAACAGATCTGTCCGGGTCTCCTCATGTTTGATCACATCTTTGCGTGTCTCAACACCTTCCCTGTTTGATTATTCAACGAATCTCACTCGGGGCTTTGGAGACTCTGCAACATGTGTGGTAGGCAATCAGTTGGTCTGACCGTGAGGGCTTGAATGAATAACGGGTCACATTTGACTCATCCGGATTACAAAGACATGTAACACAAAGACTTTGCAGTGTGTATTGTAGACTCCTACCGATCTGCTCACCACATATAAACACAATCTCAGTAGAAAAGAGACAATCGTAAGCAGAAACTTTACAGTACATGCCACCCACTCAATCTGCCTGTTTGCCATCACCACTGTACTTTAAACAATGACAGCCTGGCTTCTGCCACGTATGACTGTTTCCCTGAGTGCGTCACTATCAATCAACCAGAGATTCAAATGTGACTGTGGGCGGGCCAAAAGGAACGTTGAGATTAATTGCGAATGATGTGGCGAAGCAGATGGGGCCCGCTAACAAAGCATAATCTCGCATCTTCACTTATGACAGACAAAAGGTCAATTCTTGGGTAAGATTTTCATGTTGAAATTCACGTGTCAGCGACTATCCTTCTGGTCAAGGACTATGAGCTTTACCCAGACACGACTCTTCATCCATATTCATGATGTGAGCTCCCAGAGACTATGGTCTGCAATATTTCATCGCTGTAAAAAGCGTACCTACCATTGCGTACAACCAAAGGCTCTGTGTGAAACCAAACATGAAGAGTTGAAAGCTACAAATTCAAAGAAAAGGATGCCGTTGCCATCAAGAATTCAACATATCGATTTCTTTCCCACATGAGACTATTGTTGCCGACCTTTCCTAGTGCATCCCTTTTGTTTTTCTATGCATACATTGAAAGTTTCATTTGATATGGAAAATAACTTGAAAAAAAAAGATGATAGCATTTCTTTACATCTACTCTGCATGGGTTCTGATGGCTTATATCACACAATGTTCCCATTTAGATCTATTTCAGACTGCAAAGACAGTCACAGTTTCACCTGCACTTGACCCGCCATGTGTGCAGTCTGACACAGCGCTGTGATGACAGCCTCCCCGGCTTTCCTCACTGTCAATAAATACTGCGAATATTTCAAAAAAGTGTATGTCCTGCAGCGATTTCCCTTTGTGAAAACCGGTACCATTCAAATTGGGGTAGATCATCTCAATATGTGAACTTAAAAAAAAGTGGTGTATTGCTACTGAACCCTTTCAGGGACAGCGGTTGCTACAGTGGACAGCTTATCAGGTTATCAGGTTACAGGATATTGTGGAAATTGTAAAATAAGGCGTTACTTTGCAAGCATTTTCACTCAACTCTCGAGCCAAAAAGGGTTAGTTTCCCTAGCAGGCGGTGGCCGCTTACTTTAGGTATTTGGCAAACCTCCGCATAAAGGGTTGCCGCTTGAACACAAGTCGTTGTTAAATAGTGTAGTAGAAAAGGCAATCAAATGTGACAAATTGCTGAGGCCTTGTTGTGTTGTGTAAATGTTTCGTAAAGCGCTTAGATCAAGCGGTTTTGAAGGCTCTGCATAAATAAAGCTGTTTTGTATTGTATTGTATTCCTTTAGTGTAGCTCCATCTAGTGGGTGCATACCGCAACCGCAGCCACTATTGTAGCTTTTATTCTATGTGCCCTATAATGGGGTGCGCCCTATATATGAAAACAGTTTTAAAATAGGCCATTGAAGGTGTGCCTTGTACTCCGAAGTGCCTTATAGTGCGGAAAAATACGGTAAAACTCATACCTAATGACGCAATTAAAAAGTTATGTCTAGCAGAAAAAAGTGAATATTTTGTCTAGAATTAATTTGATAATTTCATTATTTTTCATGTCCAATGATGGACTTTGAAAAACACATTTTGCCACTTGATGTCGACTGAAAATGACATCATGTGTTCAGGGGTCAGGTACCAACCAATCATGGCTCATGTGATGTTGGCACGCTGAGCCGTGATTGGTTATTACCTAACCCCGGAGTACAAAATTCATTTTTAAACGTGTTAATTGCACAGGAAAAATAATGGAATTATCAAATTCATTATATAAAAAATATCAATGTTTCCAAAAACCTTTCAAACTTGTCCATCCACGGCAACCTGTTGAATTGATCGTCCATATCATGGTTCAAAAACCTCCCTCAAAAGATGAAATGCAATAATCCGTGTGCACCCTGAAACTTTTGACATTTTCACCAAGCATGTAATAAAGCAATTTTTAAATATCCCTTACTCAAAACTCTTCTTCATTGCACTCGGTCCTTTAACACCCGTTGTTCTGCCTTTTTTTTTTTCCTGTGGTAATGCAACACAGGTGTGGTGTATTCACCGAGCCTGTCTGAGTTAAATTCAAACCAGATTGTTCGCTTGCATGTCTTGTTGCTACACTTTTAAAAAGCATCTTATTGCTGCCAAAGTCAGTCAGCAAATTTACATAATTTCGGGAAAGATTACGGGAGATCAATTGGAAATTCAGTAGGAGAGCACCGATGACATTAATTACGACAATCACGGCTGCTGTCCTCATGAGTTCTGTTCATATCGCGATTGTTTTTTTCACAGCAAATCAACGGAGTCAACCGATTGGAAAAGTCACAATCATTCAAGGTTATGGTGACCTCGGGGTTATTACTCTCACCAAAGTGAGGCATCGGCGCTGAAGCTACTGCAGTCAAGTAACCCGAAACCAACGTGGCCCATGTGAAGTCACAACACTGAGGGCAACTTCCTGTTTGCAAAATTGGCATACCACACTATCATCAATCTCCATGGCAGCCCTATGAACCCTAACGTCTCAATGAGGCACACCTTTGAAAACATGCTAAACAAGTGCTTTGTAGTCTTAATTTCAAAGCGTGATGCTCTTGTACTCGGTGAAAGATATTTTTTTTTTTAAACAAAAAAATCTAAATGGTTAATGATTGTTCAAAAATTGCGCAGCAATGAAAGATCAATAAAAACTATCATTAAAAAAAACTCGAGGCTATTCCAACCCTGTCAGTCTGCAGCGAAAAATAATGAATCGGCCTTCGTGTTCCAATACTTTTTGGAGAGAAGTAGAAAAATGAAATTCCCATGTGGAATGGGAACCACATTATTTGCTTGCAATCAGATAAGGAGAGGTCCTGTAATCTGTGATTTAGACTCGGGGATTTAAGATCAGAAAGTCCTCGGTCCCAGTTTGTTAAAGGCCTCTTAATATGTTTGCATTGGAAACAATGATGAGATTTTCTTCTTTCTTCCCAGCAAGCAGCATTCAGACTCATAATGAAGCTGAACCACATTTACATAGCATGTCTTGCGTATGAAATATAAGAAATGACATTTTTCCCAAACTACTGCAGAACGCTAGTAAGTAAACAATGCAACTCATTTTTTTTAATTAAGCAGCCCAAAAGCCACAGAAAGATCAAAATGAAAAAAAAACAAAACAAAAAAAAACAAAGTGGTTGAAAGCTCTTGCTAAAACATCCAACAACCATGAAAATATACGGCAATAGAGAGTAAAAAGATAGTTTGAACTGGAAATTTTAGAAAACCACTGGATGACGAAATCCATTTTTTCCCCCCTTTTCAGATGATTTCCCCAGCGCAAATGCAGTCTGTGATTTGTCAGATTTAACCCATTGCAGGACAATGGCCACTACAGTGGACATTTATTCAAACATTGCTTTCTTTATATAAAAAGACATTTCAAAAAGTAAAGAAGTCTGAAAACTCCTGATGTACCGTATTGGCCCGAATATAAGACGGCCATGATAATAAGACGACCCCCCCTTTTTCAAACTCAAGTTTGAAAAAATACTTTTTGAACACCAAATTAATTTTTATACAGAATATCATTACAGTACATCTGAAACAAATGATTATCACAATATATTTGAGAGAAAAAGCATGTTATTTTGCCTCATTCAAATCTTAATATCTGAACATTTAAATATGTAAACGAAAGTGCAATCACATTCGTAAATGAATGGCTTCTGGTTTTTGAAATGTAAATTGCATCATAACTTCTCCTCAGCTGCCGGTTAACCTGGTCGATCTTCGACCCACTTTTCTCCAGATTGTCGCTACGTTTCTCCATTTTCTGTTATCTCTTCCATTATTTTCTTCTCTTTTCTTTCTTTCCGCTATTTTTTATTTTTCTTCTTCGTGTTACCGCTATTTTTATTTTTATTCTTCGTGACAGGGGTTCACTTTGGCCTGGGGAGTCAAGTTCAGCATTCGCTTCAATGGTATCTGGCGCCATCTAGCGTCGTGAATGGGTTTATACCCATTAGACATTATTGTCTAGACCCCGAATATAAGACGACCCCCACTTTTTCAGTCTTATTTCAATGCAAAAAACACCATCTTATATTCGGGCCAATACGGTACATTTTTATAATTTGTGATTGAAAGGGCTTTCATTTTTCCCATAGAAGAGTAAAGAGCTGGTTCAGTTTCTCTTCACACATAAACTGCATAGCCTGGATCAACGTTTGTGATCCCAATTCCATGGTGGTGGGCTTGGGGTATGAGGAGGCAAAAAAAAAAAAATCAGGATCCATTTACTGCTGCAATTTCAGACCGGACAGCATCACCCATGTAAAACTAAGTCAAATGTGTGCGTATTTTAATTTTTTTATGTGAGCTCTACTGGAAGATTTCCTCTTATTTTTCGAAAAATAAATTTGGAAATTGCTTCTGTATCTGTAACATACATATAAGCACTTCAAAGATTAGTTCACTCCAAACTTTGATATACTGTACGGTGTCTGGAGAGCCTTAGTTTTGGGAGTGTGGTAAAAACAAAAGTGTATCGCGGGATGCGTTATGACAAGGTGGAATTATATTAAAGGAAACTGCGGACAGAACTGTGCTGTTTCCCTCTTTCTTTTTCCACGCAATCTTTCTTTGGAATGTACGCGAGTCATGAAACACAAGACTCCGAGAGGGAAACCTGGAATAGTTCAATAGTCCAGAAAAATCCCGCTAAGGCTGTCAAGCCCCCACCTTTTCCTCTCAGAAGTAGTGAAAATGGTGATAAATGCTTCAGACATTCCAAGGTAGATCTCTCTTCCAGGAGCAATGCTTTAGGGATCAAATAGCACATTGTTGTGTTGTTTTCCACATACGTACACTATTCGAGTTCCTGGGAACAGATTCAAAGCTGTTTTCGACAGTTTCTGCCCAATTTATTGTCGATAACCGATAGCTTGTTTGAATATAACTAAAAACCGCTTCATCCGACAGAGTCTATTGATCAATATTTCTGTGGTGCAGAAAAATCGAACACATCCACCTATTGTTCCCTCTGACAAAAACAACTTCTTTTAAATGGAAAATTGAAAAAAACAAAAAACATTCAACATCTCATCAAAAACATTTGGTCTTCCTTTTCAATCCATGATAAAAGCTATTTCTGCTTGTTTCCACACTCCGACTAACCTCTTACCAGTCTTCCATATGAGTAATCGCCATTTTTATAGAGCCACAAACGCCACTCTTAATTGCAGATGGCGCTCTGACGTAGGCGCCAGACCACCAACACGGCCTTCCGCCTGCATATCACCGTGCAAAATTGCCCAAAGAACGCGGAAGACTTTCCTCAGTAGACGGAAACAAAGACGAATCCCGAGCTGACCCGCTTAGCCGGCAACAGATTTGCTCTGTTTTCGTTCCCAGTACTTGGTTTCCTGCGCCTTAGGCCCACAAAATATAACCTAGCATGTTTAGTGACTGAAAACTGATTGAGCTCAGGCCATACTCCCGAAAAGCAGGATATTTTGTGTATCTCATCATTATCGCCTAATCAGCCCCGCATGGATATTTCACAACAATGTAGTTCACGATTAAGTGGAACGGGGAAGACCGAAAGTAACCATATGCTTCCAAGTAGAAGGCCAATGTTGCTGTTCACCTCCGAATGATGATGATGACTTGACAAATTTGTATGAGTAGAAAGGGCCTGGTTAAATGCTCTAAATTGTGAAGAGAACTCAATTCTCTGTAAATAACCCACATAAATAAAAAATATAGTCATACCTCGGTTTTCGACCATAATCCGTTCCAGAAGTCTGTTCGAAAAGCGATTTGTTCGAAATCCGAATCTATTTTATTAGCTCATGATTAGGGGCTAATACACTGTGCAGAAATAACAACAACAAAAAAGTCAGATTTGCTCGGCTTCGGTAAGGAAGGAACGAATACACCACTCGACTCCTCTCGGCTTCCTCGTGTAAGGAAGCCGAGAGGAGTCGAGTGGTGTATTCTTTCACGTTTGCTCAGTTTGGTCAAAACTGGTTTTCGGTCGTAATCCGAGGCATAAAAATTTCGAATTTTCTGCTCAAAATCCGATTTGGTCGATAACAGAGACGTTTGAAAACCGGTTTGACTGTACATTATAAAAATATGGTCGAAGTGGTAAGATTTCAGCCAAAATAATCCTTATAGCTTTCCTCGTCTTTATATACAAATGAACCCAACGTGACATGTTAATAATACTTTAGTATCGCTGAATTCCAAAGAGAGTGAGAAATAGCGCATTGATGGTGAACGGTGCAAGGAAATTGCTAGCGGTAATTAAAAAAAAATTATCAGTCCGAAATCATAGTTACTAGCCCATATATTGTAAACGCACTTCTCGAACTAAAACAGGATGTTGAAAAGATAACAAATAGAACAAAGGCCCTTTGCTCATCCTCAAATGGCAAATTACAGATTTGGATACATTCAAATGTAAAAGTTCAGCTCAGGCACTTACTTGGTGAAGAACTCAACAAGGAACAACCACACACCACAACTTCCAACACCCATTCACTTCTTACCGTTGGGTCATGTACCACTCCTCCATGATTTATTTCAAGTTTCAAGTTTCAAATGAACCTCCCGTAAAAGTCTTATGGCCCTTGAACAATTAAGCAGAAACTTCTAGTGAGAAGAAATAAAGCTCCGTGCCAGCTGGAATTTTCCCATCAAGGCTCCAACCCCACCAGAGCCACAAACAATCAAGATTCTGACACGCCACAGAAAAATGACTTGAACTTGCTAAAAGTTTCATTTGACCACTGATAGAAGGCACATGGGACAGTCTTGAGGAGTCCAAAAAAATTATAAATTGTTCACCGATATGACATCTTAAACAACACAATTTGTTGTGCTATATCAAGAGTCAAACTTTTTCATTTGATAAAACAACATTAATAAAGAAGCTTCAAAGGAATCTTGTAGAAAGTAAGATCCAGACAGACTGTTCTTACAGACTCAGCAGATCGTTTTCACCTCTGTCCATAAAACCGATACAGATTCAAACTTGGGTCATTCTAAAACAGATGTCGACCATCATCTGTTCCACAGGTGGGTCCACATATGGAGCAGATCACGTATTACCGTGATATTATGTGTGGAGCAACAATAACATATTTTGTTAATGCCATTGTTGTGTACAAAAGTACAAACTCTTAAGAGTGTTTTAAAAAAAAAAAAGATTTACCACCCGAGACAGCTAAAATATGCGGAATGCGCTCCCCCTGGGGACTCCCTCGTTCTGCTGGGAGGACTTCAGCGCTCATGTGAGCAATGCCCGTGAGATCTGGAATGGCGTCAAGTGTCCTGGTACCAAGTCCACATATAGCTGTAACGGGGTATATGTACACTTGGTAACAGGGCACCCCAAGTCGCAGTTCGATGATCGACTTTGTGGTCATGTCATCGGATTTGGGGCTGCATTTTTTGGGGGACACTCGGGTGAAATGAGAGGCGGAGTTGTCAACTGAAAACGAATACAGAGTATTGGCTCTGATGTTGTGACTAAAAGAACAAGATCGCTGGTCCAAGAATGATTTTCTTCTGCAAAGTCTCCGGGCTCTGCCTTAGAAATAGGGTAAAAGAAGCCCAGTCATCTGGGAGGGACTCGGAACTGAACATCTGCTCTACATGTTGAGGGGAGCCAGATGAGGCGGCTCGGGCATCCGGTTAGGATCCCTCCCAAATGCCCCATAGTGAGGTGCTTCAGGCATGACCTGCCTACAGGACACCATGGAGAGATTGCCTTCCAGCTGGCCTGGGATTGACTTGGGATTCCTCCGGAAGAGTTGGAGGAAGTGGCTGGGGAGAGGCAAGTCTGGGCTTCCCTGCTAAAGCTACTGCCCCTGCGACCGACCCCGGATCTGTGGTGGTAATTCCATCCATCCAACGCTGCACCTTTGCACTGTGTCCATCCATCCATTCCGAACCGCTTTATCCTCACTAGGGTCGCGGGGGGTGCCGGAGCCTATCCCAGTCGTCTCCGGGCAGTAGGCGGGGGACACCCTGGATTGGTTGCCAGCCAATCGCAGGGCACAAGAGATGAACAACCATCCACGCTCACACTCATACCTAGGGACAATTTAGAGTGCCCAATCAGCCTGCATGTTTTTGGAATGTGGGAGAAAACCGTAGCACCCGGTGAAAACCCACGCAGGCCTGGGGAGAACATGCAAACTCCACACAGGAGCTGGAACTGAACCTGGTACTCTGCACTGTGAAGCCGACGAGCTAACCACCGGACTACCGGGCCCGCCTTGGTGGTAATTCATCTCTCCTAATATCTTTTAAAGGTACTGTGAAGACCCACCTTTGTCAGTCAATTGATCAAAGTATTACATATGCTGTATATGTAGATTTTGTTCACTCTAAATGACATCCTCAGGCGAATTTATGCATTTCCACCTATAAAAAGGTTGATGTTTTCAAAGTTTCTCATGTGATTTGCACTTGCTGCACTGGACGTGTGTTGATATTTCACCTGAGCAATGTTCTTGTTGAGCAAGTAGACACCATATTCAAAATGAAACCGCTCTCCTCGGGGATACAAAGGGAATCTGTGAATGACAGGAGAAAAGAAAAAGACACATTTGAAGACTTCAGCAACTTTTCAGCTGATTTATAGTACGCAAGAAAAGCTGACACACCTTCAAACAAATACTTGCAAGCTAAACAAGCATTGCCAATTTCACATTTATTATAACCGAATACTGTATAACCATTTGACATTCAACAATGTAGGCTAATTCTCCATTACAGGATTATTGCTCGTTTGTATTGCTTGCTCATTTTTACTTTGCAGGATTCAAAAGTATGTGGCTCTTTGGTGGTGCATTCTGCAAATAATTCATGTTGATAGTTTCAGTTCATGTAGCCAGCAGCGTTTATGATGGAGAATCTTTGCAGATGTTTGAAGAAGCTGGCTCTGCAACTAGGAGCCTTCCACATTAATGCTACCCCAATACCCTGTTAAACTGAAAAATCAAACTGAAGGTGGAAGAGTCCAAACCACTTGATCATTCAGACCATTTCCAACAAATAGGAGCTTTCTTATCAATATAGTAGGCAAATCCCATTGCTGCCAGCCAGATGTTTCAGCCAGTCTGTACAAAGGGGTGCCTCCGAAGAATATGCTGACATTCATAGTTGGAAAACTGCCTTTGCTACCGGGAATTTCATGCTGGGGGCATCCTTTTCTGTTATTACATGCATATATCTCCAGATCTTGCGAAGCGGGGGTACGCTATAATGGGACACGGTGAAAGAAGCTCACACATGCACATGAATGTTTGCTTTTGAAGACTTGTCTACAGACAAATTTCTGTTCCATAGTAATAGTGTGTGATGGTGATGCGGTTCAAATGATAGATCACCTTCCTGTGATTGGTGCCGTGCCATTTTCAAAAAGGTGCATTTTTGTGAAAGATCAGAAAGAAGCTTTGCACGATGCAACAGTTTGACAAAAGTGTAGTACAGTCAAACCTCGGTTTTCGTCCATAATCCGTTCCAGAAGGCTGTTCGAAAACCAAAATAGTTCGAAAACCGAAACCACGCTCTTTTTAAAATAAAAATGTTTACTGAACACGTCTGCTCACAATGGAAAGCAACACGAGGAAGTGCCAAGAGTAAGGAAGGCGTCACTTCCTCGTGTAAGGAAGGCAAGAGGAGTCAAATGGTGCATTCAAGTGCGCTCGGTTTGTTGGAGAACCGAAATTTGTTCGTAATCCGAGGCATAAAAAACTCGAAATATTTGGTCGAAAACCGAATTGGTCGAGAACCAAGACGTTCGAAAACCAAGGTTTGACTGTATTTTCAAAGGCGTCATTCGCACGTGTTCATGTATTCGCAGGCATGTGAGTGAACATGTGCCTCTACGTCGCCATATAAGCGGGCACTGTTGTAAGCCTCCTTTCTGTGTGTCTGTGTCTTCCCCTCGGGGTTCAGGTCTTTTGTTAATCCTCTGTGAGAGCAAGCGGAGGCGCTTTCTCCCCTTTTAAGATGACCTACAGCTGCCTGAGGCACGGAGGAGCGTCGGGAAGAAAATAAGTGGGACTTTACTGGACTCTTCTGTCTGTTAGGAGATCACGCTAATAGCAGTTTAAAGTTGCATTCCTAGCAAAGATGTTCTGTTTTGTTATTTGGTTGTTTTATGTTTAATGTTCTGTTAAGCGCTTTGTTACAGCTGCTAAAGCGCTAAATGAAGAGCGGTATAAAAATTCTGACGTTCCTGCATGCAGCTCATGAATTGGTTGATTTATTCCACGCCATTTTAGAACTCATATGTTTGATGACAAGCATCTTTAAGCATTTTAACTTTCAAAGCAGTGCGATACTTAACTCTTGACATAAAATTTGTCACATTCATAAGGGAATACGCTGTAGAAAAATTTACTTTTTAAAACTCATTCACTCCCAAAGACGTTTTTAAACGTCTTTTCAGACTTGGTCCAGAATTGGCTGGTACTGAATGAGTTAATTAATTGCTTGTATAAAAGTAGTCTGGAGTACCTGCTGCTGGCCCGTGAACTATGAAATTAAACAACCAAGTAAACAGTTTTTTTTTACTTGCTTGTAACCGAAAATGGGCCTGAGTAAGGCGTTTTGTGACATCACAATTCACATTTTACAGATTATGGAATGTCTTTATAGCGCACCGTTTATAGTTTCTGGTGATATGGTGAATTACTTAGTTGCTGAGATACATGATGTTTCTTCTAAGTCGCTGGCTTTGTAATGCGTTGCAAATTTCAACATTGCAGGCAAAACAAAAATAGGCTGAAGGAATGTGTTGTTTTGCTCACCTGACGCGAGGGAAATGATCTGCGACGGCGTAACGCGCAGCAAATCATTGTCAATGTGACATAATGTTTTATGGCAATGTTTCTCAATTGAAATAGTGGCGATCAATCGATAGATAGATAGATAACATTTCTTTTTTTTCCTGTCGGGCTGATCGCATGTCCTGTCACTCATTAGTTTCACTGTCTGGTAGCTTACTTAACGTACTTAGTCTCGGTCTGTTCCTGGTTTTCCCGATTAGGTTTCAAGATATTGACAAATTAAATGTGTGTTACAATTTTAGTCCATCGTTTTTGTCCGTCTGGATTTTTTTCAGTTGGGAAATTGTGGAGAATGAAAAGGAGGGATACAATGCTTTCATTAGAGCGATTAGACGTGGCCCAAAGTGCACCTGTTATTTTATCACTTGAGATTTAAAGTCTTTTAAGTAATGCCTATGACAGGGGTGTCCAAAGTCGGTCCTGGAGGGCCGCTGTCCTGCCTGTTTTCCAGCTCTCCCAGCTGTGACACACCTGATTCAAATGATCAGCTCATCAACCAGCTCTGGAGCAGCTTTAGAACAATCCTGATGATGTGAATCAGGTGTGTTGCTCCTGGGAGAGCTGGAAAACAGGCAGGACAGCGGCCCTCCAGGACCGACTTTGGACACCCCTGGCCTATGAGATTTAAGGCGTACAGTTAAGCATACATTTATGAACTATGATACAAAACCGCTTGTTTGGTATCCTCTTATTTTTATTTGACTTTTTTTGTCAGTTCTCCAATCATGACTTGGAACCTCGGCTGTGTGAAGATCCGCCATTTTCAATTCATTTAACAGAAGTGCGATATTCGGTGACATGATGCTGTCACCATGAGTTTAAAACCCAATATTCTTTTGAATGGGCACTCACTTGTTTCTACGGCTTACCATGTCCCACTCCCTCAGCCCACACCCAGTTGTCGAGATAACACAAGACGAATATTTTTCCTGGAGTAAAAGGTGAATGTGAGCACCGGCTCATTTGCATGAGGCATAACCGTTATGAGTAACTACGTAATTTGAACCAGGGTGATAAAAATGGATGTTCACCGTGCTGCAATTCTTAATCCTTTCTTTATTTTGGCTGAAAGAGAAGAATGTAGAAGCAGTTTTAGTGACGACGCTTGGGAACTGTTAACAATGAAAAATGCATCATAAAGTCTTCTCGAAATGACATAATGACTCCGTGAAGGCTGCAAAGTAAAACGATGAGTATGTTTTGGCCCGGGAATTCCTGTAGCTAGGGTGCCACAAGTCATATCTCAACACTAGGGATATAACGAACAGAAAGGGACCGACAACACGACACGCATTCTTAATACCGCTACCCCACAAAAAGCAAGAGCTCCGTCACAGCCAGGTGATTAATGACTGCTGTCCACTGTGTCTAAAAATCACACTAGAAAGACTCCGGTTCACCAAACACCAGGAATTCCACCCGGGGACATCCAGTAAAGTCAACTATATTATTACACAGCAGTGGGGAGCGAGGAAGGAAGTGTGAGAATGGAAGCACTAACGCTGACGTGTGCAACTCTGATGGCAACACACAATTTGATCAGGTCTGACAGATATTATTACGTGATCGAAAAACTTAAAGAGTGCAGAGCAGCATTAAAACAAAGCGATGTAACAATTACAATCACCGAATGCGGCCTTAGAGTTGTTAGTACAGTTGGAACATGCATGGGAGAAATGAGAGGGGAACGCACAGAGCGGAAACGGAAAACTTTTAATCACTTGGCCAGTGGCAGTTGCATACAGTGAGGCTGTCCTCTACCTTAAACATTGTTAAATTAATTACAGTTCTGGAGGAATACTCATGGTGGGGGGACTGGTGTGATGTTGGTCCGAAGGATGGAGTGTAAAATACACAGAAAAAACACAAGCTCGGCACGTCAAACTGAATATGACGGGCAGTATAAGTATACATTTTAAACATACCGTATTGGCCCGAATATAAGACGGTGTTTTTTTGCATTGAAATAAGACTGAAAAAGTGGGGGTCGTCTTATATTCGGGGTCTAGACATTATACCCATTCACGACACTAGATGGTGCCAGATATCATTGAAGCGAATGACTCCCCAGAGTATTTGAAGACTCTGATTTCTTGACTCCCCAGGCGAAAGTGAACCCCTGCCACGAAGAATAAAAATAAAAATAGTGGTAGCACGAAGAAGAAAACTAAAAAATAGCGATAAGAAAGAAAAGAAAATAATAGAAGAGATAACAGAAAATTGAGAAAAGTAGTGACAATCTGGAGAAAAGTGGGTCGAAGATCGGCCAGGTTAACCGGCAGCTGAAGTTATGATGTAATTTACATTTCAAAAACCAGAAGCCATTCATTTACGAATGTGATTGCACTTTAGTTTACATATTTAAATGTTCAGATATTAATATTTGAATGAGGCAAAATAACATGCTTTTTCTCTCAAATATATTGTTATAATCATTTGTTTCAGATATACTGTAATTATTTTCTGTATAAAAATTAATTTGGTGTTCAAAAAGTCTTTTTTCAAACTTGAGTCTTGAAAAAGAGGGGGTCGTCTTATAATCAGGGCCGTCTTATATTCGGGCCAATACGGTATTTATAATTATGCTCCTAGTAGATACTGTTCACCTATTGGATGGTGATGCGCATTTGAATTTGCATTTGATTAGTCCACGTAAGCTAACAGCACACATTTTCAAATGAAATTTATTGCATGGGCCATGCGCGATGATGATATTTTTTCGATCTGTTGTGCAGCTCAGCTGTCCAGCCTACTCGTCGGGCCTTCAAAGTTCTCTAATAAGACAGTTGTCGCTGTGCACAGTACAGAATCGTTTTATGTACACCGGAATATGTAAAATCATGTGGGGTGGCAAAATATTGTCACAACTCTTAAAAGGGAGATGCGCCAAATGAACAAAATTTAAAGGTGTCTTAATGCATTCTTCGATCAAAAATTCATTACACCCATGTGACATGCTTCACTCACTGTTGTATAGGGCCAATGAGCTTTTATTGCCCCCCTGAGTTGATTCATTTTGTAGAATCACCTTTTGCTGCGACTACGGCTGCAAGTCTTTTGGGGCATGTCTCATTTTTGCACAAATCAAGACCGAAATTTTTGCCCATTTGTAAAACAGCTCCAGCTCAGGTAGATTAGAGTGTGAAGAACGGTTTTCAGATCTTCCCACAGATTGTCAATTGGATTCAGGTTTGGACTTGGCTATTCTAACACCTGGATATGTTTAGTTTTGAACCATTCCATTGTAGATTTGGAGGATCATCGTCTTGTTGGAAAGTAAGCCTCTGGGCCAGTCTGAGGTCTTTTCCAAGTTGCCCCTGTATTTGGCTCCATCCGTTTTCCATTCAACTATCTTCCCTGTCCCTGCTGACGAGAAGCATCCCCAGACCATGAAGCTTCCACCGCCATGTTTGACAATGGGGATGGTGTTTTCAAGCAGTGTTACTTTCCCGCCAGACATCACGTTTTGCATTCAGCCCAAAATGTTGTTCTGATCTGACAACGTAACTTTCTTCCACATTTGTTGTGTCTCCCAGGTGGCTTGGCAAACTTCAAACGGGACTTTTTATGGCTGTCTTTGAGGAAATGGCTGTCTTCTTATCACGCTTCTATAAAGTCCAGATTTGCGCAGTGTGCGACTAATAGTTGTCCTATGGACAGAATCCCCACCTTGGCCGTGGATCTTCAGCGTGATAATGGGCATCTTGGCTCCATCTCTGATCAGTGCTCTACTTGTTTGGGCTGAAATTTTAGAGGGCCAGCAGCCATCTCGTTACCTCTGCGTCCCGGACGCATAATTTTCCCGCCAAACGCACAGTTCCAAATAGTGTGCGTTTTTGGGAAGCAAAGGAAATGTCATAGTCCAAAAAAAAAAAAAAAACAACAACAAAAAAACTAGGGTAAATCTTTTTTCCAGCAACGAACGCAATTTGAATCGCCGCCATTGTTGTTTTGATCTTGCGTTAAGTAATCTCGCGTGACAAGATTTCCGTTCTCGCGAGGCGAGATTGGCGAGATCGGCCTTCACTTCGTGGAAAGCAGACGATCGCCAAGTTGTCGAACGTTAAATGTTGCGAACAAGTGTTGCGAAAGTTTATTGCGGAGATATGAACTCAAAGACTGAACCATGGGATGAAATAAGAACCTATTTCTCAGCAAATCTTGTATGCCTGAATTATGTAATTTTTTGCAGCATTTGTTTATAAGAAATAAACCTATTATCATATGCAATTGAATAAGTGAACCATTTCAGAATTCAACAACAACAATTTTAAGTACCGTATGAATTTCGCTCTCATTCGTGATTGCGTCCCACCGAAATAAAAAAAAAAATCACATTTTATATTCTTTGTCTGAAATGTGACAAAAAGGTCAAAAAGTTCAAGGGGGGCCAAATACTTTCGCAAGCGACTGTACTTTCGACACCATTTGTATTCTGCAGATTTAACCTGGCCTGCGGCCTGGCAGTTTTCCCTGTCGACTTTAGGTCGAATGTTGTAGTTTGAATGTAGCTCCCTCTTCACCTTCGGTGCATATGTTGCCTCTTAAGAGACATGAAACTGTTGAATCCCTGGAACAATAACCGCTTTTCATTGAGCTCACAGGTTCCGCTTGTTGGCTTCCTACGCCTATTATTCATCTGTACAATGTGCCTGACTCAGCCTACCCCAACAGTTTGGCTTTTGGTTTCAGCAAAGTAAGATTAATTTGTACATCCATACTTAACATTAAATATATTTTTTTTATTTACAATGATTACTTTTCTATTTGAGGCGGGATCTAAGCGCTGTCTGCGCTTGCTGGGCACTGTTCTCAATCAAACACTGAACATCTGGATCACATCTCTCCGGATCACCCCCAAGCTGTAGCTGGGCTCGACACTCCGACGAAAAATCTGGGCAAAACATGACGTTAGGGGCCACTAACTTCAGACGATCAGTCCAAGCGCCAAACGGTCAATTTTCACATCTTATTTGCATACAACTGAAGAGTACTTTTAAACAGTGGCCTGTTCCCAAATACCGGAGAACAATAGAATTTGGTTCAAGCCTCGTCTTGACTGACACAGTTAACATAAGTCACGAGTGTATTTGAAGCCAGCATTGATTTACACCTTATACAGGAACAAAAAAAAAATCTCTTACTTTTACAATAGCTGAAAAATTTATTTAACCATTTTGATGGGTGAAACGTCTCCTATGTTTTAATCAGGGCTCTACACTCAACTTTCATTTTGCGGAGCTCCTCCACCTGCTTGGTGCCTTCGGTCTACGGAACAGAAGCTCCTGGAGGTGCCGAGGCCTAAGCGGGGCCTCAGAGGGGATCGAATCTTTCCTTTTGCCGGCCCTTCCCTCTGGAATGACCGGCAAGTCAAAATGTTAGGCAAGGCCCTGTCTATTTTTAAAACTCATAAGAAGACATATCCTTATTCTTTTGACCCAATGAGAGACTTGACTTAGGTCCATTGTTTTCTGGTATTTACTGTATATGAGTTAGGATCATCATTTATTTTTTAATTGACAGTTTCACTTTTGTTGTTGTTGTCTAACGTGCTTTGATATAGCTGCCTCTGTTGTGACATGAGCTACATCAATAAAATCGTAATTTGTATAGTACATTAATCCCTCGTTTATCACGGTTAATGGGGAACAAACCACCCGCGATAAACGAAAATCCGCGAAGTAGCGACCAATACACATATACAGGTAAAATATATATATATATATATATATATATATTATATATTTATTTATTTATTTTTAAGTCCGCAAAAAGTCCACAAACGGTCCGCGAGAAGCTGCAAAACAGCAGCAAGTCACATAGAGCAACATATACAGTACTGTACTTTTTTTAATGAATATGTTTGAAAAAATCCACGATGCACTGAAGCCGCGATAAACGAACCGCGAAATAGCGAGGGATTACTGTATACACTTCTACAATCGTATCAAACTACAAAATTCTCACAATGGGTTAGAAAGAATAATTCAAGTACCCTCACTGCGGCAGGAATGTAAAATAAAAATGAAACAACCGGGCCCTGATTGAGTAGTCGCCTGCAATAGACTGACTGCTCGCTAATCCCACCACACTTTGAGAACCCAATCTCATGCCACCTCACTTATCTCAATTGGCTGCCTCTTTCCGACACTTTAATCACCTGCTTTTTTTTGTGTGTAACATTTTTAAAGCCGGCTTGGTGCTTTCCGTCTGCCCACACATCATTTTGCATTGTGAGGACGCCCCGCTAGGGCCCCTGGGGTCATAAACGCGTACCAGGGGCGCGGAACTTTCCTGTAGCAATGACCTGACTCTTGCACACCAAAGGGCACTTGGAGAATTGTTGTGTCTGTCAAGCATACAGCCTAAAAGTTTATTTTTGATGCTGGATACTGGTGTGAATATCCTGCATGGAGGAACTAGAAATGCATACAGTGAAGCGAGCCCCCACCCCCATCACATGGGAGTTTAAAACAACTGATTCTCCCCAGCTGTTGTCATGACCTAATCACACACACCGTGATGGTCATTCAATCACCGTGTATGATAATGTCTCATTTTTTCTCCCTCGTACACTTACTCCCAACTGTTTGTCTTATTATGGATGACAAATGTGGATGGAGTCAATGTTTATCTACAAGCCAATCCCTTATTGTAGAATAGGTTGTGTCATGTGGTTTTGAATGAATTCACAGTACTGAAGTGTTTCAGGTTTATCTGAGGGGGGTTGGTTCTTACTAACACGTGGAGGAAAAAAAGTGACCAAAAAAAAGTGTCTGTGCTTAAAATGTACATCTTATAAAGACAGTACATACATAGTTTGGGTGCCTGGTATAATAAATGAAAGGAGCAAATAAGTCAGTGTGTAAACAAAAAAAAACAAACAAAAGGATTTTATGCTGGCAAAATTTCAGCGCGATTAGCAACATGTAGCAAAGTAATATTCGGAAAAGCTTGCAAACCAACACCGTTGGGGGATTGAAATGAGTCGAATGACTGGAATTTTTTTTTTTTCCCTGGCAGCCATATGGTCAAAAGAAGATACTGTATAATCGAAAAGATTGTGAAATTAAAAAAAAGGGACATTTCTTAAAAAATGAATAAGATCAACCTACAGCCTGGCATTCAACTCAATGAAATGTAAAAAAAAAAAAAGGTGTGATGAAACTGGGCACCACAAAACTGACTGCTCTGTCTACCGTTTATCTGGCTGGGATTACTAGAGGACTCACTGATTATGATCATTATAGCGTATACATATAGATTATCGCACAGTATAGATAAACACATATGACGCTAATTATATTTTTTTGTGATATGACAACACGGAGCAAAAAAAAAATTGCCAAACCCAAAGTGACATTAATTTACAGAAAATAGATTAGTGGTGAGGAAAATTGCTTGAAAATTGCAAACCAACAAAAAACAGATACCAATACCTGTATATACATGGACTCCTGAATGACATCTTTGGTCAAATATACGGTTGTTTAAAATCTTAAGTGTTTGGAATTTGACTGAAAATGAATACTTTGTGGTTTACTTACTCTCTTTCCTTCTCAGTAAGTCGATCAGTGATGGTGTCTTTGATGGAGGAGCGTGAACCCTTGTGGATGACTGGATACCTAAGCGGGATCTGCAGGAAGCACGAGATCATCAGGACCAAGTGTGCCGTGTAGCCCAGGGCAACTGCCACACTTCCGTCATCCTTTGCTGCAAGAGAGGATGAGGGGGGGGAGATAATCCAAGACTGCATTAAACTGAGATGCTATGATTGAAAAGTGCCCAATATTTTTGATGAGTGGTATCAAGGAATCAAAGCTAAAATTTAAATGAAGCAACATGTCGATCCCAAGTGTCTGTATTTTACCATATCCACATTTTTGAAGCAGATAGTCATCACTGTCTGATTTGGAGAGCTTTCCTTTTTTTGAAAAATATTAAAATGTCCATCTAGTGAATAACATCAAACAACAAGGACATTATTTTTGTCCCGACAACATTAATATTGAAAACATTGCCCGAGCAAAACATGCAATTACTTGCAGATATGTGCTTAAGATGGGAAAATGTTTGCATGGGTACAATTACGAAGTGACTATGACAGAAAATTGAATGTAGAAGAGACAATATTTAGAAAGGATATTTCATCAAATAAGGTTGTCAGTGGAGTGGCAGCACTTAGATGATTAGACCAATACGAGACCAGATGTTGTTCTTTAAAAGTGAACCATTCCACCACATTCGAAAAAAATTATCGTAATACAGTCAAACCTCGGTTTTCGAACATCTCGGTTCTCGACCAATTCGGTTTTTGACCAAAAAGGTAGAGTTTTTTATGCCTCGGATGACGAACAAATTTCGGTTCTCGAACAAACTGAGCGCACTTGAATTTGACTCCTCTCGCCTTCCTTACACGAGGAAGTGACGCTTCCTCGTGTTGCTTTCCATTGTGAGCAGACGTGTTCAATAAACATTTTTATTTTAAAAAGAGCGTGGTTTCGGTTTTCGAACAATTTCGCTTTTCGAACAGCCTTCTGGAACGGATTATGAACTAAAAAAAACGAGGTTTGACTGTAAAATGTGCTCAGAAACATCTGTAACTCGAATTGCATTCGAAAAAGTGCAAACTTCAACAAATGACAAATCAGTTTTATTTGGCTCAGAAAACTATTTGCATACCTTGTTTCGTCATCTCAAAATAAATTGCTTTGCTTTCAATAAGCCGCACACACACACACACACACACAAAAGGCTCATTTGAGTGCTCTTGGGCGATGGGAAACAAGTCGATGAATATCGGGTCAGCTCAAAGGCAATTAGCCACGGGCAAACCTTAAGGGTGCAACAAGAGACCGATTGACCTTGTCAAGCTAAGTTGACAAAGAAAGCTTGGTTGAATGTTAGAAAGTGATGTGCCTTCATGCAGAATCACTTTGCTGGCGAGCAGGATTAAGGGCCCCGAATGACCCCGACCCTGGGTTCTAACGTGGAACATCCACCCCCGTAGGCCAGTATAAACGAGCTAACAATTCTGGACTTGATGTGGCTCTCTGGGGTAGACCTCACACATTTTAGAGGAGGGGTCATGAGGTAAAAATGGAACTGAATGCATCTTAATAAATGTCTGCATGTGGAAACAAAGGCATATGTCTCAAGTGAGGAAGGACATATTACATTTGTGCAAGATAAGATTCCATGGGAGCCACAAACTCTTTGGATATCTAAAATGAATATCAATATTTTTTTGTAATTTTTCTTGTCAGTTCTGTAGTAAACAATTGTTGAACCGGGCCGAAGCAATATGTCAGCCCACCCGCCATATTGTACGTGGCTTTATATTAGCCTTAAATTCGGCAAATTATATTTCAAAACTGAGCTAGGATAACACCACACAATCAAAAGCAATAATTCCGTATGACGACCCATGTATTTCATGTGCCCTCTTTAAGGCTGGGATATGGTGACGGGTCTGCCTGGGCCGTTAGCCTCTCTTCCACAGTGGCATGCATGGATGCTTTTTTTTTTTTCGAGCGGTGGTGGGAGGGAAGCGCTTTTAAAGGATGAGAACGGACAGGGACGGAGGATGATTAGTGCAGTCAAACCTCGGTTTTCGTCCATAATCCGTTCCAGAAGGATATTCGAAAACCGAAATTGTTCGAAAACCGAAACCACGCTCTTTTTAAAATAAAAATGTTAACTGAACACGTCTGCTCACAATAGAAAGCAACACGAGGACGCATCACTTCCTCGTCTACCCGAAGAAGCGTCACTTCCTCGTGTAAGGAAGGCAAGAGGAGTCAAATGGTGCATTCAAGTGCGCTCAGTTTGTTCAAGAACTGAAATTTGTTCGTCATCCGAGGGATAAAAAACTCAAAATGTTTGGTCGAAAACCGAATTGGTCGAGAACAGAGACGTTCGAAAACCGAGGTTTGACTTTATATGAATAAGGACAGAGGGATGATGAAGGAAGGGTACGCAGGTCGCAGACTGAGGACAGATCGGCAAAATAAGGTAAAGTGTCCATCTCTGCTAATGGCTAGTAGTGAATTCTAAAAAAAGCGTCTCTGCCATCGCTTGCTCTGTATTTCCAAACATGTTACGAGTAACTATTCCATGTGGACAGGCATTCGCCGTTTCAACCAATTCAAAGTCACCCAGTTGATGACAAGTGACATTGACGGACAAAAGTAGTGTTTATACAGTATTTTGCTTCCTTTTTTTTTTTTTTTTTTTAAATGCGTATTGACTTGTGAGCCTATACACGGATGCCAAAGAGACATGTTCATTGGTAAATGGTTACACATCCAGTCGACCCCCAACGGTCACTGGGGATAGGAACCAGGGTGACACGCGAATTGCATTGGGGGGAAAACCAAAACAAGACAAAACAAAACATAAATGAACATTCAATAAATGTTTTCCTTGACAAATGGGTTGGGGAGGGGGGGAGGGGCAACTTATTTGGTTCAGATGGTGTGAAGCATCTGTATTGGCAAGCAGGTAAGGAGTCCAAAGACATGTGTGGCCTACAGTTAAGCACGATGCTGGGAGTGCCGCGGTCTGAGGTTTCACGAGTGCTGCTGGCACTGGGGAGCTACGCTCCATTGAGGTGAAGCAGAGCGTGAGCCCTTCACTTCAGAAACTGTGCAGCAGGGCAATATTCCAATATGATGATGATGGCAAACACACCTCCAAGATGACCACTCCTTTGCAAAAGAAACTGAGGTTAAAAGGTGACTGACCAACTCTGTGATGTCATCATAGGGGTAGGAAAGGGGATTCCGGTAGTGAACCCCATTCCCAAGAGTGTTAGAGCATTGCTGGAAAATAATGGTGGCCAAACAACATATTGACACTCTCATTCATTCATCTCCCGAAGCGCTTTATCCTCACTCGGGTTGCAGGTGGGTGCTGGAGCCTATCCCAGCTGTCTGCGGGCAGTAGGCGGGGGACACCCCGAATTGGTTGCCAGCCAATCGCAGGGCACACACAGACGAACAACCATGCACGCCCATACTCACACCTAGGGACAATTTAGAGTGATCAATCAGCCTGCCATGCATGTTTTTTGGAATGTGGGAGGAAACCGGAGTACCCGGAGAAAACCCACGCAGGCCCGGGGAGAACATGCAAACTCCACACAGGGAGGCCGGAGGAGCTGGAATCGAACCCGGTACCTCTGCACTGTGAAGTCGACGTGCTAACCACTGGACTACTGGGCTGCCATATGGACACTTTGCCCCCAAATTTCATTTTTTCGCTCAGGAGTGTACCCCCCCCCCCCGTACGTATTGAGCTATTTTTATAGGACTGTCGAATTACATTTATAGCAGCTGTTCACTAGCTACTGAACATTGGAAGCAACGAGTCATTTCTTCAATTTTGTCCCATCAAATGATACAATGACATACAGTCAAACCTCGGTTTTCGTCCATAATCCGTTCCAGAAGGCTGTTCGAAAAACCGAAATTTGTTCGTCATCCGAGGCATAAAAAACTCAAATTTTGGTCGAAAACCGAATTGGACGAGAACCGAGGCGTTCGAAAACCGAGGTTTGACTGTATTTAGAAACATTGGAGGTGCAATCTCACTTTTATGAGATACTGTACTGGAAAGCCAAAGGTATTTGACTACGCCTACAAGAAGGGAAAATGGAAGAAAAATTGTTGTTTTCCCCTTTGAGGATATGACCGCTTCCACTCTTCTGCTAAGACAACATGTTGGAGTGTGACTTTGTGGGAATTTTGTCCATTCATCCAGAAGAACATTTGTGAGATGCTGGACCAGAGCTGTGGGCCAGATGGCTCATAATCTCTGTTGTAGTTGATCCAAAAAGATTTGAAGGTTTGGTTAAGATCAGGGCTCTCAGTTCTTCCACGCCAAACTCATCCGAGCGTACCTTGACGGATCTTGCTTTGTGCACTGGTGCACAGCTTTTCACAAGCAGTACTCAATACGCAGATACATTTCCAATTAATGTCCACTTACGAAAGAGGCTTGGGTTGGATTTGAAAGAAAAAAAAAAAACAAAGAAAAAAACCCCCCCTGAATTTTACTGTATACTGTTGTACCGTTAAAAAAATATATATTGTACTTTCCGCACTATAAACTGCACCCAAAAGCATTAAATTTTCTCAAAAGCCGACAGTGCGCCTTATAATCTGATGTGCCTTATATATGGATCAATTTCAGATTTTTGGGGACTTAGTATTTTAAATGCGCTGTAAAGCGCTTTGTTACAGCTGCAGCGGTTGGGAAAGCTCTGCAGAAATAAAACTGTATTGTATTGGCAATACAATACAATACAGCGTTATGCATCCACTAGATGGAGCTACACTATAGGCCCTATAGTGTAGCTCCATCTAGTGGATGCATAACGCAACCACAATTATTCTAGCTTCAATTCTATGCACGCTATAATGCAGTGTACCCTATGTATGAAAACAGTTTTCATTCACTGAAGGTGCACCTTATACTCCGAACCGCTTTATAGTGCGGAAAATACGGTATCTCATATACCAGCCACTTTGGGCAACAAAA
Organism: Hippocampus abdominalis; assembly: GCA_018466805.1. Classification (NCBI taxonomy): domain Eukaryota; kingdom Metazoa; phylum Chordata; class Actinopteri; order Syngnathiformes; family Syngnathidae; genus Hippocampus; species Hippocampus abdominalis. Next base: position 3,013,160 of record CM031710.1, read on the forward strand.
ATATTGAATAGGGTTTAAATATGAATATAGCCTTAGACTAATTTGGAAAAGTGTAAAAATTATGGAATTAAAAATGAGATTTTTTTTTTAGGTACAGTATATTATAATTTCTATCAGCGTTTGGGTTTTTGGCATTGGTTTCCTCATTTTGGGGTTTTGTTTGTGATCGGCCAACAATTTTCATTTCGCTAAATCCCTACTCTACAACACTGCTGAGAGCATGACTAAACCAGCAGACAAACGCTTGTGTGAACAGTCTGAAGTGTGAACAACCTTGACGTAAATTCCGATTTCTGCTCCTCGACAATCCTGCTGTGCCCCACACCTAATTTATATTATTACAAATACAGTCAAATCCATAATCCGTTCCAGAAGTCTGTTCGAAAAGCGAAATTGTTCGAAAACCGAAACCACGCTCTTTTTAAAATAAAAATGTTTACTGAACACGTCTGCTCACAATGGAAAGCAACACGAGGAAGCGTCACTCCTCGTCTACCCGAGGAAGCGTCACTTCCTCGTGTAAGGAAGGCGAGAGGAGTCAAATGGTGCATTCAAGTGCGCTCAGTTTGTTGGAGAACCGAAATTTGTTCGTCATCCGAGGCATAAAAAACTCAACATTTTTGGTCGAAAACCAAGGTTTGACTGTATTCATATTTGTCGGCTTGCAGGCATTTCTTGTGATAGAGATTTTGGCTGCCGCTGCTCAACCCGTTTGGTGTTTTGTTGTTTTGTTCCTGATTGTAAAGTGTCCTTGGGTGTCTTGAAAGGCCCTTATAAATAAAATGTATTATTATTATTATAAACTTTCATAGTTTATGTTTGTCAACTCTAAACTTTCTCCACTGCAGTGAAGAGGCAGAGTGTTTGTAACCTTGTTCCTAGCTCGGTCTGTAATGCACACTACTGCCATCTGTAGCTCAGTGAGTAGACCGACGACTAAGAATACACAGCATACGCCCCTTCGAGTTTCCCGTGGTAAGATAAAATTAAACATATTAAAACTCCAGATCAACAGCTCAACTTTTTTTTCCCCCCGACGTAATTTAAACATGAATGCCTGTAGGGAAAGCCATTCGAACTTGCTACATATTGAATAATGTGGCTTCTCCACGATATAGCTACATTAAAGGCACCGTGGTCGCCAAGATAAAATATTTGTTCAGCATGCCTTGCTGCAGCTCACCCAAGTAAAACCATGAAACACATGCTGGTAGACAATAAATTACCTTGAAAGTCTTCAGAATTTGGCAGCTTTACACCGCAGATAACATAATCTGACGGATTTGCCTGTGGAATTAAAATAAGAATGAGGAACAGGCATGCGGCATTTCAAGTATTAAAATAACAATCACCAAAGAGAATTTCGCTAACACTGTGGGTATGGGCATAATAAAAAATGTCACAGCAGGTGAAAACAAAATTCCAGGGATAACATGTAAAAATGTGAGCGGTTTCTTTCTATACATTACTATGACAAATTTTTTAACAATGGCTTTGCACTCACCACATCAATGGGATAAATGTAGGAAAGCTCAGAGAGAAGCTGGCGGCAGCGGAAGGTGAGCTGGGCATTGAACTTCAGGAACTGCTCTCTGGGGAGATACAATCCAACGCAGGGAACACAATGAGGAAGTGGTGAGGATGCATTTGTTTGATTTGGCCGGTAATTAAAAAAGAAAAAAAAAATGGATCGAGCTACGCTAAAGGGAATACAATACAATACAACACAGCTTGATTTATATAGAGCTTTCACAACCGCTGCAGCTGGAACAAAGTTGCAAACATATTCATAACATAACGCGCTGACACAGCAAAGGCCAACTTCACAATTAAAGCAAACCAAAGAATAAATTGTCACCAACGCAATAACCTTTCGTCAGCTTTTATTTTGAAGTTGGCACCCGTGGTGGCGTGACGGCTACCTGGACCTTTCACCTTGCCTTGTTATAGTTTAAATTGCCATTACAGATCAACATCAACACGCCATTTTTTGAGCAGAATATTTTTCAGACTAACATCACATTGTGAAGTGGTTTTATTTGCTGTATGGATATTTTCTGGCTTGAAATAACACAAAGTATATCAAATTTAAACACCTTTTAATCCCCCCCAACATTCTGACACTAAATCATATCTGTTATTGTCTGAAATCTTTGAGGATACAATCTTTTGTATCATTCCAAAAAAAAGATTGTGGCATCTTATCATTCACCTTCTTTCGAACGTGCGCCTGCTTCGCCGAGTCAAAAGAGGAGACAGATTAGAGTGTAATGATTTGATCTGAAATCGCTCAAACTGTCCAATGGGGCTTTGCCTTATCTAATCATTTAAACTGAGATGCGTGCCCTTCACAAATCACTGCCCACGAACGTGCAAGCGTGTTTTCCACGTACATGCTTGTAAAGTCTGCTCTTTCAAGCGATCAGGTACCGCCATCAGAGTTTGTTCAAAACCTAACATGGTGACAAACTTTGGGGGAAACAAAAAAAACAAACATTTGTTTCACAGCAGCAACCATTCAAAATAGTTTATCTAATCCTTCACCTCCTTCAAAAAAAAAAAGTTAAACATTTGTCAAAAATTAAGGTGGAACCATTTTAGCCCATGTTAATTATGGTTTAAAATGAGAGTTCCATATAAAACTGACGTGTTTTGGACACAAACATTTTCTGCAGTGGAGAACAATACACCCAATGAATCCCAGTGTTATGTTGAGAGAATAATCCATAATGGCATATTTATTTGGAAATAAAATGCACTGGCAAGAAGAGACTGGGGGCTCCACACCGCGTGTGCAATTTCCTTTGCGAATTATTTTACAGCCATTTAAATTTGACAATAAATTATATTTGAATAACCTTATGTACTGTAGATCCAAGGAATTGATATTAGGCAGATGTACTCGTGTTGATGTTAATTTCATGTTTTCTGGCCTTGAGAAGTCTCTGGTTCACCATCCGTGACTGCCTGGTACTTCTCAGATGAACAAAACTGGATCCAGAGCAGACAGCCGCTGCACATTCAGTATACCCTGAGGCCAATTCAAACAACCTAATACTTTTTTTTTTTTTTTTAACACGACATGCATACTCTGAATTGAGAACAAATATGAAGTACAAAATGCATAGTGCAGGCTGTAATCACAGGCGCTAAGCAACACATTGTGCCACATCCTTTCGTACTACGCATTACAAAGTGTCTTTGGTGCTAGGCGGGAAGATTCACACATACCTCTTGGCCGTACATTCCTTATGCAGCATAGTTAAGGATTCTCTCTCCTCCTTCAGACTTTGATGCTGAGCAGAATACAATTCCCCTAAAAGACAACAAGGTGGGGGCTTCTGTTAATGGGTGCGTGTTGCGTTATGTCTTGCTGCATCCGAACAACCAGGGTAGCGCATAATTGGTTGCAACGGTAATTTGTACTTGTGATCAAATCATTTTGTTGAGTGGAACAAAAACCATTTCCATCTGATGACACAAAAACCAGACGATATCCAATTTGCAAATAGAAAAATCTGACACGCAACAGCAAGCGCACACACTGGAGAGAAAGTAGAATCCAACAGAAAGCCTTTATTGTCATTGTATGTAGATACAACAAAAATGTAGTCAATGATTTAATAAACACAATAAAAAAAGTATTTAGAAAAAAAATATATTACCGTATTTTCCGGACTTTAAGTCACAGTTTTTTTTCATAGTTTGGGCGGGGGTGCGACTTATACTCTGGAGCGATTTATGTGTGAAATTATTAACACGTGATTATGTCATTTCACATGTTATTTTCACATTAAACCACAAGAGGGCGCTCTCGGCCTATGTTGATAAATCGACGATGAATCTGACGTAAGCGACGTAGAAGAGCAAGCGGCGCATCGTCTACCTCCCGAGTTGGGGGAGTTGTTTAAAAGTGACACGAGGATGAAGATTTCATTGGATTTAGTGATTTGGAGTGAAACTTATAGTTTGGTAAACTTGTTAGCATGTTCTTTATGCTAGAGTTATCTGAATAACTCTTAATATGTTACGTCGTTACTGACATTACCAGGTATGTCAGTCATGAAACGTTAGTATACCGTATACTTATTCAACCTGTTGTTCTCTATTTGATTATTATTTTAAATTGCCTTTCAAGATGACATGTATGTTTTTGATGTTGGATTTTATCAAATACATTTCCCCCAAAAATGCGACTTATACTCCAGTGCGACTTATGTTTTTTTTAATTATGGATTTTTTGGCTGGTGAGACTTATATTGGGAGCGACGTATAATCCGAAAAATACGGCACGTAATATAACATGCAAACAGGGTACAAATTGGGGCTGTTATACAGTCCGCCTCTAAATACCGGTATAAGTATTACGTTTAATTGCGTAAACCAATAAAAATACCACAAACTATGATCCCAAAACACTGATATGATTTCAAACATTACCGTATCTTTTCGTTCGGGTGCTTTGGGAGAAGCTGTAAATTTTGCTAGGACTTTAAGGCTAGAGGAACGTGGTGATACACTGCTGCTCTTGCTGCTTCTTCACAATGATGAAGAGGGTTTTATAAGTCTCTACGGTAGTGTCAATGGCTTGGCAAATTTTCGGGATCATGCCTTTTAAAGATTGCGTGCTACAGCCTTTTTTTTCTTTTTGCTTTGCTTTTGCTTTGCTTCATTATCTGAAACCAATTCACTCTCATGAGCCCACACTTCCCTCTCTTCAGCCACATCTTCCAACTCTTCCGGAGGAAATCCAAGACGTTCCCAGGCCAGACGGGAGACATAGTCTCACCAGTATGTCCTGGTTCATCCCTGGGGGCCTCCTGCCAGTGGGACATGCCCAAAAAACCTCACCTGGGAGGCATCCAGGAGGCTTCCTAGGCAGATGCCCAAGCCACCTCATCTGGCTCCTCCTCAATGTGGAGAAATAGCGGCTTGACTCTGAGTCCCTCCCAGATGACCGAGCTTGTCAACCTCCCAGAGGTGGTGAGCCCATGCGAAGGGGAACCCATGTTGCCTTTTTGAGCTGACTCTGGCCGGGCCCCATGGGTGCAGGCCAGACCCACCAGGCGCTCGCCAGCGAGCCCCACCTCCAGGCCTGGCTCCATAGGGGGGCCCTGGTGACCCGTGTCCGGGCAAGAGAGAACGTGTTCCAAATTTGTCACTCATCATCAGGGGGTTTCTTAGCCGTGCTTTGTCTGGTCCCTTACCTAGGACCTGTTTGCCATGGGTGAGCCTGCCAGGGGTCTAAAGCCCCAGACAACTTAGCTCCTAGAATTATTAGGACAGGCAAATCCCTCCACCACAGTAAAGTGATGAAATATGATATCCTGTTGGGTTCAAAAAAAAATTATTGTTTTATATGCCCAAAGAAAGCTGGAACAGGCTCCAGCACGCTCGCGACCCACGTGAGGATAAGAGGATCAGATAATGAATGGATGGATGTTTATCTTTTTAATCGTTCTTACTTATTTCCTTATTTCATATGTTAATAAAATCATGACCGAGTCTCTAGCGTCTTTATTTTTCGCTCGCTTTTAAACTGGCAGTTTGGAAAAAAATTCACTTCAAATACAAAGCAGTACTGCAACTTTTCTCATTGGGTACCTTATGTCGATTTGTTTGTTTTATTTTAACTGTGTCAAGGTCGAGTTTATCATACAAACTGTGGGGAGGAACAATCACGTTAATTACACAATACAGTCAAACCTCGGTTTTCGAGCGTCTCGGTTCTCGGCCAATTCGGTTTTTGACCCAAAATTTTGAGTTTTTTTATGCCTCGGATGACGAACAAATTTCGGTTCTCGAACAAACTGAGCGCACTTGAATGCACCATCTGACTCCTCTCGCCTTCCTTACACGAGGAGGTGACGCTTCCTTGTGTTGCTTTCCATTGTGAGCAGACGTGTTCAGTAAACATTTGTATTTTAAAAAGAGCGTGGTTTCGGTTTTCGAACAATTTCGGTTTTCAAACAGCCTTCTGGAACGGATTATGGACGAAAACCGAGGTTGGACTGTATATCCGAAATGCATATGCACGAAGGAGCGTACCGATGGCTTTGACTTTGAGTTTCTCTGGTAATTTATATTTTACAAAGTGGCTTGAGCAAGGCACACTCACATAAGACAAAAAGATTGAATTGCGTTGTGTGAGTTTCCCTGTTCTGGAAACAGATCAGGTGAGATCTAAGGATAGTTAACTGCAAAGCAATAAACTTGTGCAGAAGACTTATCCAGGACACTGCAGGAGTTGCACGGTTCAAACTTCAAGTCGCAAAATGCAATGCAAAAATTAAATCCTGCATATCACAAATGCAATGATGATCGTTTTAATAAGCGGGTCATCTCATTGCTCATGTAAGTGAGCTAAGAGTATTTCACATGGCTCTAACCTTGAGCAATAATATTCTAAAGCAGAAACAGACTCTGACCAGAAAACTCGCACCCAGGGCCATTCTGCTCGACATTGAGCTCAAACTCCCGCAGGAACAGAGGTGGGGGCGAGAAAAAAAAAAAAAGAAAAAAGAAAAAAAAGCAGTTCTTCTTCAAAGAGACACAGATCAGACAGGCCATATCTCTTATTGCATTGTTGCTTTCATGTAATTCCCAGCACTGCCAATCTCTTCTTCCATCTCGTCACCAACTTTACTGGCACAGAAAGATAAAATACAGCAATATGCGTGCAGTACACGAATTGGATATGTGTAATTTTGTATTTTAAAAAATTACCCGCTATTGAGGATCCATAGTTTACCGTGGATATATAATGAAAAAAGGCTGTGCCAGCTGCTGTTGAAATGATCATCATGGCAATAAATCAATCAGGAAGCGCACTAAAATCTCTTGACTAAAACAACCTCAGGTCCCACGGTTCTTGGCTGGGTTTCACAGTATGACAAACTCCAGTGCAGTGTTGTGCAATGTGGCCTGAACTCTGTGACCTCTACAATAGGCAAGGTATAGTGGGGTACATGCTGCCGACTTTCACACGGACGTCACGGATACAATTTTTGGTCCGTGCCTCTATATCCAGCAACTGCCAGCCTCAAGCTTGGATTTAAAAAATAAAAATAAAAATAAACAATGGGTCAGTCGTGTTATGTATCCCACATAAAAACACCGAACTAATAAAGTTACAAAAAACTAAAATAATATAGTTAAAGATTTTCTTTTTTTTTTTTTTGCACCAGTGTCTTGAAGGCTGCTTTAAAATCATCTATGATTGTCTCAAAAAAAATTGGCCCCCACCACACAAGCTATGTGCCCATCGTTCTTCTATGCAAGTTTTAATAAATGGATGCTTTAACATGATAATAGTCATATTCTTATTGGAACACCACATCGACCTCACAGTGCAGAGGTACCGGGTTCAATTCCAGCTCCGGCCTTCCTGTTTGGAGTTTGCATGTTCTCCCCGGTTTTTCCCCGGGTACTCCGGTTTCCTCCCACATTCCAAAAACATGCATGGCAGGCCGATTAAACACTCTAAATTGTCCCTAGGTGTGAGTGTGAGCGCGGATGGTTGTTCGTCTCTGTGTGCCCTGCGATTGGCTGGCAACCGGTTCAGGGGTGTCCCCCGACGACAGCTGGGATAGTTGGAACACATATCGTATTTTCCGCATGAAAAGACGCACTGGATTATGAGGCGCACCTTCAATGAATGGCTATTTTGTACACTTTTTTCATACATTGGACGCTTCATATTATAAGGCGCAATCTACAATGTCTTCACTAGATGGTGCTACGCTCCTTCCATTCAACTCGAGAGGCGTCCGTTCAACTTGAGAGGCGTTCATGACCGCCTCTGACAAATTTAAATTAACTATTACTGTACTTAAATGAAACTACGAAAATTGAAAATAATGCATCAAAACAGAAAATCAAGCGAGGAAATCACAAAATAAATTTTATATTCCCCCTACAGAATTTATTTTGTGATTTCCTCGCTTGATTTTCTTTGAAGTAATAATTAATTCACGTTTTTCGGAGGCGGCCATGAACGCCTCGAGTGAAGAGGCACGGAGACGGACAATGACGTACAGTACCTGTACTTGTTGAGACTGTGAAAACCATTAATAAAGTCTGCGTTTAAAAAACAAAAACAAAGCACAGCTCTCATTTTTTCAACCAATACAGGTGAGTCTTTGTCTGTCTCCGTGCCTTCTCTTCCGTTCAACTCGAAAGGCGTTCATGACCCCCTCCGAAAAACGCAGTGGCATTTCCTTGATCATAGCGCCACGACTACTACGATCAGATGTCAGTAGTAGTTATTTATTCCTTTGTTGTGTATTCACAAATGATGAAATCGCAATAGAATTCTGTAGGGGTGGTTATTTTGTGATATCATCGCTTGCTTTTCAATTTTGATGTACTGTATTATTTTATATTTTCATTTAAGTAATCATTAGTTTACGTTTTCCGGAGGCAGTCTTGAACGCCTCTCGAGTCGAACGGAAGAAGGCACGTAGACAGACAAAGACGTAGCTGTATTTGTTGAGACTGTTTTAAAAAATGAACACCACAGCTCTCCTTTTTTCGGAGCTGCAACAAATACTTATTTAATAAAGCAGCGACACAGCTCACTGAACCAACAGCAAGTTATAACATTGGAAGCATGTCTCCAGGAAGGAGCCATCTTGGAGTCGATGTATTACCGTAATGACCATACAAAAGACGCACCGGATTTTAAGGCGCTCGGTGAGCTTTTAAGAAAATGTAAGACTTTTTGGTGTGCCCTATAGTGCGGAATATACGGTAACTTAAAGTATGTTTCCTCTAAAAGAAAGCGAGTCCGTTGAATTTACAGAATACATGGCGCATGGTCAACGTGCTACCTAACCCTAATGGTTTTTAGCTTGAATAAAAGACCTTTTCTGAAGTTCATTTGTTTTGTTAAATACCACTGCATACCATTGCTGCACAAAACTATAACGAACACACACAACTGACATTTTTCGGCCAGGAGCTCTGACTGCTATACAGAGCATAAGAAAAACTAGTTTGACCAATCATAATAAACGCCGTTCACGTCCTGATTTAAAGCTCAAAGAAAGGAAATTAGAGTGTAACCCCCCCACCCCCAACAAATCCACCGCTGAGGAGCTAGCGGTGAACAGCTTGTATTTTAAATTCCCATCTGTGAAAAGGAAAGAACGATTTTCGCTTCAGCTTTCTGTTATGAATTGTGCGCAAAATATGCAGGAGTCCGAAAGTCAAGTAAATTAGCAGGAGTCTGTCCCACCAAGTGGATTAGCAGGCACCAAGTGGCCCGTTATAGCTGTCATCAGGATAATACAAACAGCTCAGGTTTTGTGTTTACTATGCTAACAATGTCCAAGATGGAAAAAAGAAGCAAGTCCGTAGCAATATTCTCATTGTTTTCTCACTAAAACATCGGCAGCTGACGCTCAACTCATCTTTATCTGCTACTGTAGTTCTCATGCAGGCATGCAACACACACACACGCGCACACAGAAAGAGTCTTCCCAAGATGTTTGGGTTTTTGAGGCCATTTGTTTTGAAAGAGGCCAGTTTCCGGGGAGGTTGAATTATTTGCTAATGGGCCCTTTAGCTACGTGAGAAATGTGGAGACCACACGGCCAGGTACAGATGAGATTGCGCTGAGGAATGGAGGCTAACAATCCATTCCGGATGCCCTCGAGGGATGTATCACGTCGCACTTACACCAACGTGCAAAACCGTCACTAAAATGTACAAAGAAGCCTGAATCTAATTAGCACTGTAATGTGTCAAGATTTACAAATGGAAAACAAATGGTTTTAATGGAATCATCACTTACACTAAATCAACTGCGCATGCTTCTTAAAGTCGTGCGGAGGGTAAATTCAAACCAAAAATTCAACTGAAGGTCGGAAAAGCTCTCCACTGCCATATTAAGCGTCATCATAAGCACTTTATAATGTCCATAAAATAATCGAGTCAGGCCAAAAATGTGCTGCTGAAATAAAAAGGGTAAAACCTGTCTTCCACGAGTGTAAGCAATTGAGCATGTTAGCAAAACGAATTGTTTTGGGCTGATTTGACATCTTAAGAAAAAACACAGCATCGTTCATACGTATACTTTTTTTTGTCTCTTTAATAACCGTCCAGTCAAACATAGGTGATCCCCCTCCACAAACACACAAAGGCGCACAAACTAGCAAAATACTTTGGCGCTAGCATACCTGAGTACACCTGCGCAAGAATTTGGGTTAATTCATGAGTGAGCTTGCCAAACCAAGCTTCATGAGCCATGCCCTCACATTCACCTTCCACTTCCCAATGAACTTGAGGGAGACTGCGGTAAATTACATTTCAGCTCAAATAGCACCAACGCACGAAACTGCAGACATGACGGGATTGAGTCAAACCCTGGCACAGAATGACTGAATCACAAGTACGGCACAATATTTTAGATTAAGTGTGTTTGTGGTTGTGTTTCCACATTCCATTCATCGTGTCTTTTTTTGTTACTGTACTCTTTTGGTTTGATTTCCTGCGATTCGTCTCCTCACACCTGTGTGGGGCTGTAATTAGTTGCACACTTTCATACACAGCTGCATTAACATTAAACCGGGAACAGCGGTTGTTGAGCAACATTCACGCAGTTTAAAGCATTTGACAAAAACCTCTCTCCCACGAATGGTTTTGTGTTCAGGGCTTGGCTCAAGGGCACTTTACACAACACTCAGAACGGCAAATGAAGTGAAGTTATGAGGTGGGGCATACTATAACATGCAATATAACCTGCTACAAACTCGACAAGCTAAATCAGGCCACTTTTGTACTATTTGGAGGGATATCAAGAACTGCATAGAACTGAATTTCTTGACTTTCAATGAAAAAACGGAAGTGATGATGTTTGGCCCTTGTACATCTAATCCTGCGAACTTGGTCTAACTGGCTTCCTACCTAAAGCCAACAGTCTTCAACATGGATTTTAATCTGGACAGGCGAATTGGAGCTGTTGTTAACTTCAGCTTCTTTCAACTTAGGAAGCTGGCTAAAGTAAAGCCTCTCCTCTCTCAACAGCACTTTGAAACAGTAATTTGTCACATCTTAGATGGATGACTGTAATGCACTTTATTTTGGAGTCAGCCAATCCTCCATCAAGCATCTCTAGTTGGTCCAAAATGCTGTCGCTCACCCTTTGAATGGTACTCATAAGAGTAAGCACATAACTCCTACTCTGGCATCCCTTCACTGGCTCCCTGTACATTTTAGAGTTCTTTTTAAGATTGTTTTCAAATCTTTAAATGGTCTCACCCAACCTTATCTCTCGGCGCTTCTCAACCCCTCAAAAAGTAATTTTTATTCTTTGGCTTTTGACTCAGCAGAGACTGGATTTTAGTTTGACTGTTTTGGGGCTTTTTACGGTCTTTGTTATTAATTTATTGTTTCATCCTTTTGTTGTTGTATGAATTTTTTGCTCCATGTACAGCACTTGGTATACAGTGGCGGTTGTTTTAAAGTGCTCTAGAAATACAGTTGGTGACTTGAGTGCATGTATGCATTGAAGATGTTTGGGTGAATTTGAAAGCTTGGCATCAATGAATTCATTTACATGTGGCGTGAGTAAATCTGTTTGCCAATAGCCTGTACATCTTACCTTTCTTCTGAAGCTGTGCCATGTCCTTCTGCCGCACATCTATTTCTCTGCCAAGAGCCTTCCTCTGCCGCTGCAGTTCACTGTGAAGCACAGCTAAACGCAGCTGCATGCACTCCCGCTCTTTTTTCTGCTCAGAGCAAACGAAAAGGAGCACACAGCGAGGGATATTAAGGAAAACATTCACAAAGCGGTCACAGCAGTGTGTGTGTTTAAAACCTTGTCGCCCCTTCAGAATGATATTTAAAGCACTTCAGCAAAGGTCTATCCATGCATATATTTTGCATATTGTTGATCCTGTTCAGAGTTGGGAAAACTGTATGGGAGCCAAGGCCTGCTGATATGGGTCTTTTAATTTTATATCGTATTATGTCTCCAAGTTTTATTATGTATACTGAATGTTTTGGCGGTTTGGATTTTTTGGGGGTTGTAAAAAAAAAAAAATACAATAAACTAAAATAAGAATTGGCACTGTCCATCCGGTTTTGAGTTGACATGGTCACAACATGCTTAGGGTTGTTTTTCTCCAGGTACTCTGGCTTCCTTCCTTTTATACATGGTTGGCTAACTGAACCAACTTGAAATTGTCCACACTGAAGCGGTGAGTGTGAGTGGTTTGCTGTCATTGGCTAGCTACAGGTCCAGGGTGTACCGTGTCTCTTGCCCCAAGTCAGATGGGATCGGCTCCAGTTACCTGTAACTCTAATGATGACAAGTGGTACAGAAAACCAACGCCGGATGATTGCTAAAGCAATAACCTAACTTTACGGAGAATGTTCGGTGTCTTCCACAAGACAGTGTCACACATCGGTTTTCACTTACATTTACTGATTAGACTTTTATTCCCAGGACTATTTGGGCAGTTTCCAACCGTCCTTGATTGGCAGGTTGTGTGACCTGTATGTATCATGGTTAACCTGCCTGTCACATCCATAGTAAACACTGACAAAGCAAGCTGCACAGGACCTCATCTCCCTCTTGTGTAACTAAATGTCTATTGCAGAGACATGGAAAAAAAGCAGGTGTGATATAACTGGTTCTCAAATCTAAACACGGAAATGGTTAGTCGATGTGCTTCTATTTATGACGCAAGAATTTTTTTTTCTTAAAAAAGTAATTTCTTTGAAATAAGCACCTGATTCAAAGACAAAATTAGGAATCTATAATTAAATATACAGTATTGGCCTGAATATAAGACGGCCCTGATTATAAGACGACCCCCTCTTTTTCAAGACTCAAGTTGAGCATCAAGACTTTTTGAACACCAAATTAATTTTTATACAGAAAATAATTACAGTACATCTGAAACAAATGATTCTAACAATATATTTGAGAGAAAGAGCATGTTATTTTGCCTCATTCAAATCTAAAGTGCGATCACATTCGTAAATGAATGGCTTCTGGTTTTTTTAAATGTAAATTACATCATAACCTGGCCGATCATCGACCCACCTTTCTCCAGATTGTCACTACGTGTCTCCATTTTCTGTTATCTCTTCTATTATTTTCTTCTCTTTTCCTTGTTACCGCTATTTTTTATTTTTCTTCTTCGTGGTAGGGGTTCACTTTGGCCTGGGCAGTCAAGTTCAGCATTCGCTTCAATGATATCTGGCGCCATCTAGCGGCGTGAATGGGTATAATGCCTAGACCCCGAATATAAGACGACCCCCAATTTTTCAGTCTTATTTCAATGCAAAAAAACGTCTTATATTCGGGCCAATACGGTAATTCCAGGATGACACATTAACAACAAGGGTCGTTTATTTAATTTTTTTTAAAGAGCTTTCGACAGACGCCATGTTGGGGTTAAAAATTCAACCTTGATGTTGATCCAGTATCAGGCCAACCCTCTCTGCAACCCTCACACATCTACTTAGATAGGGATCGTAGCAAAGGATCAGACAAAGATTACGCTTCTTCGTAAAAACTTCAGAAATGAGGAAAACATGACAGTTAAAAGTTATCGTTGAAAAGCAAAGCTGAATTAGAGTGTCGGTCCCGAAATATGCTTTGGACACAAATTCTTTGAATGTAAACCACCAATGGCTTGGACACAAATGAATCAAGTTTGAGCAGCCCAGTTGATGAGTCGTGCACGTACGCGCGCGACAGTAAGCCAGCACTGGTGCCTGTGATTCCTACTGAACATCAAACAGTAATGGGTCAGCTGTGTAAATACACAGCAGGCGTGGGGGAAGCACGTTGGAACCCAGGAGATTAATGGCTGAGGGTGGGTGATGGGGTGAAAGGGCCATGCGATGAGGTTGGTGGCCGCCACTCTGCGCTACTTTGATCTAGGCTCGCTCTATGATGCTCACAGTGTCATATGAAGCTCTACAAAGGCAAAGAGGGGGAAAAACCCTTAGAAGAGCTCCACAATACTGCACTCATTCCAAGTTGGTGGGCTGGTAGCAAACGGTAGAAAACAAGGATTATGTGATTTATTAGCTGATGTGAGCTCTGAATGGGGGGGTTTTAAGGAATGTTTCAATAAGCAGGAAATATCAGAGACAAGACTTTGAAAAGGCATCTTTGTGACAAAAGAATGGAGCCTCTATTTTATGGTGCAACTAAGTCAAGCCAATTGTGTGGCATGCCTTTAATAAGTACGAAGGTCTGGCAGTAAGGAAAGGGGGAGGGGGGGGGGGGGGGATGGGTATTATTAATAGCGATGGAGTGTGATGGAAAACAACTAAAAGTTTATACACTGAAATTCTAAGCCTTCTAAGTTAGTTTCTAAAAGAAAAAGAAAAAACAGGATCGTACAAGTAGTGTAAAGGTTGGACTATAAATCGGGACTTTATTCCCTAGCTTCCTGCAGCTCTCATTTTCGTATTTTCCCTGATTCATTATTCATGTATTCATTCTACATTTCATGAAGCACCTTAAGATTTCCTTAGATAAATGTTTCAATTTACTTTTATCATTCACATATATGCATTGCAGCTGATCCCACTGATTGTACAAAGGCACAAAACTTGAAACAAGTAATTGGTATTGAAAAATATAGTAATGCACTTTAAGATTAAACGAGATTTTATAAAGAAAGGAATTTTTAAACCATTTACACATGTGCATATAAAATCTAAATTTAATCCCTGCCTACACCTTCCAAACTAAGGAGAGTGCTATTAACTGTGTAAAGAATAAAGTATTCACATGTCCTTGATAGCATCTGCTGTGTTGGGTTGTCTCTGTGACAGACTGAGATTGCTGTTGTCTTCTTCTCTGAACAAAACAATGTTGTCTTCTACTCTGATCAAAACAGCGTGTCCCCTAGTGGATACTCCATGAATTGCGCCATAATAAAAATATTCATTCCATCTCTTTTATGCATTTTTTACTGCGGGCCTAATCGAACCTCCTTGGGCTCCGGTTCCGGCCCGCGGGCCGTATGTTTGACACCCCATGCGCTGATCCCATCCACCTGTCAATCTCCCGCCCCTTTCCGCCCTCACTCATGAGCAAGACCCCAAGGTACTTCAACTCCTCTCCTGGGGTAGAATCTCATCCCTGACCTGGAGAGGGCACGCCACTCCTTTCCCACGTGATGAAAAAGCCTCAAACGTAAACACGGCGTGTTTACGAACATGACTAGACTAGCACACGCTGGCCACCATCACTGAGGTGTCAACAGCGGGGAAACAAAATCTCCATGTGTTATTTAGCAGGCCACTTATTTACTCATGGTGAATCTACCGCCACTAACCAACTGACTAATAACTGATTTTGAAAAGTCAGGTTAAAAATTTAATTCCTCTTAAAGGAAAGTCGACCAACAGGATAAAAACAGAAAAGATATCACTGCCTCGAGCCACTTGACTAGCAGCACAGGACAGCGGAGGCAAATAAAGCCAGTACTGTATTTACAATAAATATATCAAACCTGGGATAAGAGCCTCGCTTTCACAGCTGTGCGGCTACCAATTCCAAAAATGTTAGATATGCTTTCGTGCGTTTGCTTTGTATCCCACTCGAGGATACGACATTTGAAGGGGAACATAAACAATGGATCTTGGATCCATTTTGACAGATGGACTATTTCTCCATCTGCACCGCTCCGTTAAGCAACCAAAACGAAAAGAAACAATAACTGGTCAGGGAGTGTGTGAAATTACATCTCGTATTAGTTTGGGTGATACAAGCTCTTAAATCTGGTTGAGCTTTTCATGCAACAAGCTCAGCAAATGTTTATTAGTACAAAGGCAGATAGGCAGCATATCGCCGATCGCAGCAATTACCGCCCCGTGGTAAGGTCGCGTCTCAACTCATCACATCTTTATATATTTTCTCAAAAGAAATGCGAAATTCAAGTTATCATGCATATAAAACAACCAATTTACTAATTAAAGACATTGAAGGGGACTGAACAGAAGCAATTATGTTGCCTGAGGCTATCCGTTATCCGCGCCATCAAATTCATTGTTGGCGTGTGACTGCACTCACCCGCACTGTGCATGTTGCTGTTGTTCTCAGCTTCTCCTCAATCTCCTTCCCGATCTTTTGCACTGTCACTTGGGTCTGTTTGATGGCTCTTTGGGCTGTGTGGAGCCTACAGAAAGGCAAAAAAAAATATTTGGAAAAAAAAAAGTTTCAGCACATTTTTTCAACTCCTTCCCGGCATGACACAGTTTAAAGAGCAATAATGAAAACAGCATCTACAATTTCTGAGACAAGGGATGGGGAACTTAAATGCGACTCAGGTGCCGTATAGTATCATGTATTTCCTCACCCAATGTATGACAAACATGCAATTTTAAATCTGGATCAAATAGCTTGGGTCAGAGTGGTGTGAATTGAGATTTCCTGTGGCGTGTACTCTGGATTTGGTGCTAGAGTCTCATTTTACACAGACTTGAATTATGCTGGGATAATTTTTAAAATCCTCAGGGGCCTTTTTTTTCCACCCAAGATGAAACTCTTTCCTGCGGCGAAGCTAAAATAAAAAATATGTAAAGGTAATTGAGGCCACCTGCAGTAAAATCATTTCATATTTGATGCCCACACTTTTTAATCTCTTTGAGGTGACAGTGATGACAGTTGAAGATAGAGGTTTGGAACATCAGGGCAAATCTGTTTTGACAGCTTCATGTGTTTAGGTGATTGCAATTGGAGAATCTGATACGGTCTCCCCCCCCCCCCAGGTGAGAACAGTTATCTGCACTCTTCTTTTCACGCATGTCAGCCCCCATCGTTCCTTCTTTTTTTTTTTTTTTTTTGCCTTCGGCCTGGCGCTCAGGCACAATCGGACAACCTATGAACCGGAGTGAAGCCGGCGGATAATGCCATATGCACCCGTAGGGGTTCAATTGCAGGGCAACTGTCCAGAGAACCTCAAGTATTCTCACTAACGACGCCAACTTTTTTATTCCAACACAAGACAGACACCAAACAACTAAACAGGATTTACAGGAAGTTATGACTATGGCTGTGAACTCGACCCTTGAAGATGATAATCATCTGTCAAACAAAAACATTCGATCCTTTGACGGTGACATTCGATACAACAGGGTGTCGGATAAAACCCAGGGCTTGTGAAACTTTTAAGTTATATGCACGCGTGGACAAAATTGTGAGGTTTTCAAGCTTACCGTAATTATTCAGAATCTAAGGGTTAAAGGTGCAAAAGATGGCCCCAAAACGGGGGTCGGCATGCGGCTCTTTAGCGACATCTAGTGGCTCCCTGGAGCTTTTTAAAAAAATTTTTGAAAATGGAAAAAGATTTTGATAGTAGGCTAATATAGCTCGAATAGATATAGATACATGTTACAGCTCCGAAAAAGGAGAGCTGTGGTGCTGGCTTTTTAAAACGTACACTTTATTTACGCTTTTAACAGTCTCGACAAACTTAGACACGTCTGCGTCCGACTCCGTGCCTTCTCTCTTCTCGTTCTACTCGAGAGGCGTTCAAAGACAGCCTCCGAAAAACGGAAATTAATGATCACTTCACTGACACTAAGAAAAGCGAAAATAATGCACCAAAACAAACAATCAAGCAAGGAAATCACAAAATAAATTCTATGGGGGCGTTTGTGAACACACAACACAGGAATGAATTACATAATCAATTATGAGACAGTCGAGTCTCCTACATACATACAGCATGTGTTTCCTTCATTGTAAGTTTTATAGAAGGCTTTCTATTTTTTTGCGGCTCCAGACCTATTTATTTTTTGTTTTGTTTTTTGTCCAAAATAGCTCTTTCAACATTTTGGGTTGCTGACCCCTGCCCCGAAACAATCATAATTTTCTGACTCTTTATCCTATTTTCAAAATGCCAGCATCATCAGAAAGCTTGCTAAACACAGAAACTGACAACATACAGTAGATGACATTGATTCTTTTTTTTTTTTAATCAATTCCCAAGTTAACGCTTTCGGGGACAGCGGTTAGTTACTACAGTGGACAGGTTATCATGTTATCAGGTTACAGGTTGTCATTATTGGTGCATGACAGGGTTAAATCTGAGAATCCTGCCCACAATGCCTGTCTATCACTGGGGCCTGAAGAGAATCTCTCGTGGTGTCCAAATATATTCGATGAATCCTTCTACATTTTTGAGCAAATCAACACGCCAAGGCAGGGAATAATCTTAATAGGTGTAAGGAGCTGCAGGCCACAGCAGCAGGAGGGCCAAAGATAGATCACCGTAACCATGTGGAGTCCCACTGGGTGTGGACGAAAAGGAAGAAAACGGAAAAGAAAGCTGTAATAATAGAAGAAGCAAAAGGGGCAGAGGTAAACTAGACTAAACTAGTACCGCAAGTTGTGAGGTTGCTGTGGTCTCCACTCTCCTCTCATATAAACCAGTGCTAGGTCTTGATAAAATGAGTAGCGTTTAAAAGACTATTGCATAATTCCTTTCATTTCATTGCACTCTGAATGCATGGGACTCATTTTTAAACCCTTGTTTAAATGTTTATATAGCCTGAAAATGTTAGTCGAAACTGCCCTAATGACCCAAATGACAGGATGTTTCTCTTATTATTGGTAAAGTCGAACTTGAACCATCCAAATTTGAAGGAGCTTCAGCTAAATGTGTGTAATTAGAGCCTAGTACGTAATCTGGCTATATTTACCACAGGGCTCCCCCCAAGGAATGCCCCTGTGGCTTCTGTAAGTAGTTCTTACATTTTATAGATACTAAAAAGGAAACTAATGTTTACCAACAAATGTCAGCGTATTGTTTGGAGAGTCTTAAAATGGTAAGGCAGGATTTCCCCCATGACACTCACTCGACAAATCACCACCTCCCTCTGGTGGTCTTACTTTGGGCTGCATCTATTTTGCCAGTGAAATATTTCATCACCGTGCAAATACGACAGCAAGGATATATTTACCCAATTAAAAAAAATGAACCCCAATTTGTTATTTCTTTCACAATTTAGAGCAGGGGTCACCCATTCTGGTGCTCGAGGACACCTGTCCACCACCATTTGAATCAGGTGTGTTGGAGGAGGAAGATTGAAACATTGAATAGGGGGCTCTCAAGAACCGGCGTTGGTGACCCTGATTTTACATATGAGGGATTGCTCCCCTGTGACCCAGACATGGCCAGAAATACATTCATCCATCCATTCATTCATTTTCCGATCCACTTTATCCTCACAAGGGTCACAGGGGGTGCTGGGGCCTGTCTCAGCAGTCTTCGGGCAGTAGGCGGGGAACACCCTGAACCAGTTGCCAGCCAATCACAGGGCACACAGAGACGAACAACCATCTGCACTCACACCTAGCAACAATTTAGAGTGTTCTATTAACCTGCCATGCATGTTTTTGGAATGTGGGAGGAAACCGGAGTACCCGGAGAAAACCCACGCAGGCCCGGAGAACATGCAAATTCCACACAGGGAGGCCGGAGCGGGGATTGAACCCAAGACCTCTGCACTGTGAGGTCGACGCCCTAACCCGGGGGTCGGCAACACGCGGCTCTTTAGCGACATCTAGTGGCTCCCTGGAGCTTTAAAAAAAAAAGTTTGAAAATGGAAAAAGATTTTGATAGTAGGCTAATATAGCTCAAATAGACATGTTGTAGCTCTGAAAAATGAGAGCTGTAGTATTGTTTTTTTAAAACGTACACTTTATTCATGCTTTTAACAGCCTCGACAAACACAGACAGGTCTGCGTCCGACTCCGTGCCTTCTCCTTGTTCGACTCGAGAGGCGTTCAAAGACAGCCTCAGAAAAACGGAAATTAATTATCACTTCACTGACGCTAAGAAAAGGGAAAATAATGCACCAAACCAAAAAAATCAAGCGAGGAAATGACAAAATAAATTCCTCGGGTGCGTTCGTGAACACACAACAAAGGAATGAATAACATAAACAATTCTGAGACAGTACAATCTCCTCCATGCATACAGCATGTGTTTCCTTCATTGTAAGTTTTATAGAAGGGTTTTATTTTTGTGCAGCTCCAGACATATTTGTTTTTTTCGTCCTATATGGATGGCTCTTTCAACATTTTGGGTTGAAAGACATTTTGCCCTAACCACTGGACCACCGGGCCGCCCCAAGTAATACATTTCACAATAAATAAATATCTATAATTCCAAAGAAATGAACTTACATGGCAGCACAATATTACGTACGTCAGCATTTGATTTAATTTTAGCATGGACAAAAAAAAAAAAAAATTTACCCATAATTTGGATTTGCCCAATACCATACCCTCTTGTTTCATCTTATGGTAATTAATCTTACCTGAGCAAGGAGAAAACACTGTAGGAATTTCTGACGGAGCTCTGGTCGACCTGAAGTAGACTATTTTTCTTGCGCTCCAAATGATCCTGTAACAGAAGTACATTAGCGACGAAATCAGGCACAATGTCACAAATCATGATCCAAGAGCTCTCTGGAAACCGGACAAACAACGTACCTTATGGTCAAAGTCAGCCACGTAGTAGCCATCATTCAACCCAAATATGATCTCATTTGTATTCCTGGATCGAATCTGTAGAGATAACAACAATACAGGGTCACTGGACAAAGAGTAATGCTTGTTTCATATGCTTGGGTGAACAAATAACTGTACAGTCAAACCTCAGTTTTCGTCCATAGTCCGTTCCAGAAGGCTGTCCGAAAACCGAAATCGTTCGAAAACCGAAACCACGCTCTTTTTAAAATAAAAATGTTTACTGAACACGTCTGCTCACAATGGAAAGCAACACGAGGAAGCGTCACTTCCTCGTCTTCCTCGTGTAAGGAAGGCGAGAGGAGTCAAATGGTGCATTCAAGTGCGCTCAGTTTGTTCGAGAACCGAAATTTGTTCGTCATCCGAGGCATAAAAAACTCAAAATTTTGGGTCGAAAACCGAATTGGTCGAGAAACGATACGTTCGAAAACCGAGGTTTGACTTGTACTTGTAAATTTTATTACGTTATTGGAGAGTGTTCCATGCAGAGTATTTTCTTCTTTTTTTTTTTTTGAATGAGTGCCCATAAATTTGTCTTACATGCATCCCATATATAAAGTTTACAATGACATCATAGTTTCATGTGTGGTGGCTGACCTGCTGCCCTGTGTACCGGAGGCCATCGAGATTAACTTTCCATTCTATGAGGAGCTGGTACTGTGCATCCTGTCCTCCCCAGATCCTCACCACAAAGCAAGACACCGAGGTGTCCAGAAGGTCCGGCAACATGCCAAAATCCAGACTCCTCCAAGTAGGATTCTTAAAATTAAGAACACACACACACATATATAGATCATCAGTAAAATATCACTGCACGGTAATTTGAATTCACAAAAAGAACTGAATCTCTTTCACTGAATCCATCATCCATTTTCCGTCCAACCGCTTCTCAAGGTATCCCGCAGCAGTCTTCGGCAATGAATTGTTGCCATGTCCACGCTGAGAGTGCCCAAGGTCATTTTTTGTTTTTTGGAATGTGGAGGAACGGAAATATGCAAACTCCCCACAGGGAGGCGGAGCTGGGATAGGACCTCTGCACATGTGAAGCGACGTATTGGACAATGAAATGCAGAAAGCATGCATATGTCAAATTTAATGTCCTAATGTGATTGTTTGCATCATGAACCCTACAGTGGACAGCTTAACATGTTATCAGGTTACAGGGTGCATGAAAGGGTTCAAGGGGGCCGATTTAAAGTACTCCATCCTATGTGGAGACGCTAATACAAAAAGCAGCACTACGCACGGGAAGCAGATCTGACTTCTGTTGTTAAGACTCACGTGATTTCACAAATTACTTTTTGATGTACGCTTTAAGATTGGTGTCAAAATTTGATTCTGCTCTCGGTGATATGTTGAACTCAATCTCCGAATAGGAGGCGGAAATCTGTTTGAATCCCGCTCGCAGACAGACAGGAGAGGATAAGGCTTGAAATTAAAAGTAATCTAAATGTGATTCTTTTTTAAATTTAGCGATTTTATATACGATTATTTTAAATCAATCAATCTGCATTCAAAGTAACAATATCAGATTTAATAAATATACATGTTGTGGTCTTGTAGGATAAACTTATGCGAAGGTAAAGGCAAATGAACCGTGAATGTATAAAGACTTTTCACCATGACAACTTCACAGAATTCTCACAGATAAGTGTGATGTTAACATGAGTCATAACTAACTAAATAAGTAAATAATTAAACCCTTATATTGAAAATATAGCCCACCAACCGACCGGCCAAAATGAAGCCTTTGCTATTTGAAAACTGCCATCCGTTAAACTTTAATGTCGAATTGAATTTGATTCATTGTTTAGCCCTAGAAAGGATACTGAGCTGCAAAAAAAAAAAAACATCCCGTGACAGTGCACAGATATAGTGAGAGTCACCTAATAGGAAGTAGAAAGCCACTGCTGAATGAAAACAGGAAGATTGGACAGGAAACATTTCTCATGAAGACAGATGACAGGATTGAGACAGAATACGAGAAAACTTTTAGCTGCAACAACAGTAAATTGTTCGAGGGGAAACTGAGCACAGAGTTGAAAGGAGTCATGACTTCTGGTCATTCTTTACGAGGTCTTGTATCCCGGGGGGGGGGGGTACCGAGCAGCATGCCTGAAACCATCTTAGGTCAGCTCATGATTCAACAGCAAGGCTGACAACAACATGTGGAGCCGACTTGGAGTAGTATTGAAAGAGCTCGTTTAAATACAGAGACCCAGAGTAGAATTGAGGCCCCACTTAAAAAGATGACCATTTTAAACTGTGAAATTGAGATAGAAATGAATAAGAACAAAATGTTGGTGAACTCAATTTATTCAGTCCACCAATGAACTCATTGACCAAAAGTCACTTGGATCCTATTCAAAGGCACTTGGGCCCCTTGCGACCACAGTTACTATCACACACACTCTTTCTTCCCCAGTCCTTGCTTAAAGGTCTGTGCTGATTTCCTCCAAATTCATACAATGGAGAAAAAATAATTCAAGGAGTGCCCCACACCAAAAACGGCAGTGTTGCCTTGAGATACGAGTGACCCAACTTTTGAGTTTTTCAATATGCGAGCCATCGTTTTGGTCTATTTTTATTTTTTAATTTTTTTTTGGGGGGGAGGCTCTAATTGACAGCAAAAATTTTATATGAGCGCTGCCTGGTCGCTCCAAACTCTATTCAATTGATTTCACAACAAGTGGCAGTATGGAAGACAGTAATAATGATTCTTCAAAAAACACCCTTGAAGATGTTTAATGCCACTCCCAGTGAAAAATTACTGTCAAATTAAACATAAAAAAAAAGAAAATTATACCTTCAGTTTTTAAAACAGCCCCATAGGTTTGCCTTGGGAAAGTCTGCTTAGCTTAATGCTAAAAAAACAATGCAAAATTCCGTCGATGGGCTAACAAATCTTTTAAGCAATGGATATTTGAACACTAATGGTGGTGCAATACACAGACAACAGAATAAAATATTCACAGGCATATTATTCTGTATACTTGGCAAAAAAGTATAATAATTTCATTGCAGTTTATGAATGTCTGTGATATACTGACTTGGTGGTCAAGATGCACTGACCGGGAAAAAAAACATACAGTCACAATGAATTATGATGCACATGCTGCTCAATTCTTAAATTTTTCTTGTATTTTCAAAACTTTGAGAGTGCTATTCCAATTAATTAATTAATTAATTTTTACAAATAAAAATCATACTCACCAGTGAGTCACGTATGACTTCACTCTTGTAAAAATCTAAAAAGACATGAGGAAACGGTGATTAAAAGGACACATACAAATGAAGGAAAATCAGTCACAGAAATCAATTTAAAGTTGTTGGGTTTTTTTGTTTCATTTTGTGATTGTTTTGATAAAGTTGCTGGGCAACGTGGGCCAGATAACGATATTCTCTCCAATAAGGCCTACTAGTTAAATTCACACTGACCACTAGAAATGCGATTTCCTATACAGAGATGGAGGGTGAAGTATGTGTCCAGTAGAGGAGAGCCATTCTTATTGAAAATGTTTCTTGCGGCGATACTCCGGAGATGACGCAATCGTCTCTGTTGGACAGACAGAATAAAACAGAATGGCATTTAGGGATGGTTGAAAAACAGACAACAAACAAAGCCAAAATTCCCAAATTCAATTTGAGTTAGAGGATGAAATAATTGCCCATTTGAAAACACAAAACCAGCATTCCGTTCTGGCACTGGTGCAGATACAGAAGACACTAAAGCAGACATTGACATCAATGATTCATACAATGGAGGCATGACATCTTTATGGTGGAACTCACCAGGTTTTACAGACGTGCGTTCATAACAGAGATGTTCTGTATTTTTCGGACTATAAATCCCAGTTTGTTTCATAGTTTGGCCGGGGGTGCAACTACTCTGGAGCGATTTATGTGTGAAATTAATTATTAACACATTGATACATCATTTCACATGTTGTTTTCACATTAAACCGCAAGAGGGTGCTCTAGGTCTGTGTTGATAAATCAACGATGAGTCTGACGTAAGCGACGTAGAAAAAGAAGCGCCGCATCTTCTACCTCCGGAGTTGTCAGAGTTGTTTCAAAGTGATACGAATGGTGAAGATTTCTTTGGATTTAGTGATTTGGAGCGACACTAATGGTTTTGTAAACTGGTTAGCATGTTCTTCATGCTATAGTTATCTGAATAACACTTAATATGTTACGTGAACGTAGCAGGCACGTTCTCAGGTCGTTGTTTATGCGTCATGTAATGTTAACATACCGCACACTTATTCAGGTTGTTGTTCTCCATTTTATTTTTATTTTAAATTGCCTTTCAAGATGACATGTCTGATCTTGGTGTTGGATGTTATCAAATAAATGCCACCCCCCCAAACGCGATTTTTACTCCAGTGCGATTTATAGATGTTTTTTTTTCTTTATTATGCATTTTATGGCTGGTGGAATTTATACTCCGAAACGATTTATAATCCAGAAAATACGGTACTCACATCAACCCGTTTGGTGTTTTGTTGTTTTGTTCCTGATTGTAAAGTGTCCTTGGGTGTCTTGAAAGGCGCTTATAAATAAAATGTATTATTATTATTATTAAGCACAGAAAAAGCCCTATGACTTTTATAACCAGATTACTGAGCACTTAACTGCATTTTTAAGGAATGATACATTAGAAGAGGGGAATTGGTCTACACATGTTATAAATCAACCTTTTATAGTCTGAGAAACACTGTGTCCATGTTCATTCTCAGTCATCCAGGTCATGGTAATCTGCAAAGGTCAAATCGAGGCAACGGGCCTTTCTTAGTCATATTGCCTGGAGTCAACCTTTGCGGGTCTTAAAAATAACATTAGTTCATTGTCTAAAAACTGCCATGCTATACAGGTGGCAGTGCCAAAACTCGTACAGTATTACATTGGAAATGAGATTTGCGATACAAAAGTTGATCATGTCCCGGGCTTTGGGCAAACGTGTTTACAATGGTGCACCATTTCCCTGGTGACGACAGGTTCAGTTGCACGCCTGCAGTCATACTGAGATTATATGGAAGTCATGGGATTCCCTATACGATTAAAAGCCTCAGACACAAGAACACTGATTGTTCCATGTGGGACTTTCAAATGTCAGTACGCCTGGTTGAATGTGAACCCCAGGCAGAGAGAAAAGGTTGTGACTGCAATGTGAAACTGCTATGAAAGGGAAGAGTGCTCCCAAAAACCAAGCTATAAAAGACCTTGTGATTAACAGCAAACTCCTGAAGGGCAAGAAAATAGACTTAAAATGATCAGATACATAGGCGATTTCCATGTAGCACATTTTTACTTTTTTACTATTCTCAACAAACAGTTTACAAATATTTTGCTTCCCTTCGTTTGCTTTATCTCCACATTAAGGAATGTGCATCTACAAAATGAACATGAATACAAAGGGTGGGACCATTTTTTGGTTTAATTTTATGAAGACAATCGTTTTTTATAAATCAATAGATTTTTGTTTGAGCGCATTTCAAATCAATTGGGGTGGTGGCAACCAGTAAAGGCGCTGTTGATTCAGTCTCAACTAATTTTGTGGCCCTGAACAAGAAAATGATAACAGCTATACGTACACTCAGGCACTCACCATGGCACAACTCGTCAATAATCCACTCATTCCAACACTCGTATTGAAGAAACATTCCAACAGAGATTCCTCCGTCGCTTGATTGCAACCAGACACAATAATCGAAAATTAATTAGTTAAAAGGTGAATAGGTGGTTTTGCAAACGTGGGAATCCACTCTTGGTGCAGGAGCAACATGAGATCATGTTCTTCATGCCCTCTTAATATTCTGGTGAATTAAGTGAGCATGTGACATCAGAAGAAATGATAAGGAAAATATGCAGACAATCTTATGAGCTGGTCACTTGACACAAATTACTTTACACTGCAAAATATGACAGACTGGCCCTCTGTTCAGGGCTGCATCGTCATGCAAATACTGCTAAGATTATTATTATCTCTTTTGTTTTTCATACACCCATACCTCTTTTAGCACAGTCATCCCAAAATTTGAGAACTATTTCACGTAGGAAAACAATGGCAAACAATGAAATAGCGATGATATGTTACAGAAGTACAAACATTGTATTCCCCAACAACGCATCATTCATGGAACCGAATCTATTTGACATGGGCCAGTATGACTGAAAACTGCGGAACTCTGTTAATGCTGCCCATGTGACTACGGCACACTTGAGTGACAGGCTAATATATAGTACAGTATTATGAAACTGCACACCGGTGTGAAAACGTGTTCTTTATGGAAACACATTTTAAACATATTTGGTGAAACAAATACATAGTGGTAAAAAATCATTTAGCCATTAGTGTCGCATTGCAAATTAGTCGGACGTTGTTGGCGTTACACTTTTTCCTGTGAGGTTAACCCAATAAACTTCGATTACAGCCGTGGTGAGCCAAGCAATGAAATTAACAAGTGCACAACATTGCCATAATATGATTATTTCGAAATCATTTGAGAGCGTGCACGTATACGAGCCGACCGGCTCTTGTTAAAAACTCGTGATTGAAATAGCGATGCCTTTGGAACTTTTACACTGTCAAAAGTCAACGTATGACAAATGAACCGTAAGCTTATTTCAGGCACATTTTAGTGAACGTCAGGTGAAAACTATTCAAGTTTCCGATGTTCATTCAGTGCAAGCAAACCCCCAGTAATGACATATGCCATGGTTTTTCTTCCTGTCACTTGGGAGCACGAACACAAAGTTTACTTGCTGGAATACCGTAAGTGTTTCTTGCAGGGGGATAATAAAAAAAGTGAGTCCATGCACATTTTGAAAACAACCCGGAAAAACAGGCGACCGAGTCGAATATGCCGGAGTAAATGGTTTTAGAGGACTCGGTGTTTCACCCAAGCTAGCGACCTGCAAGCTAGCAGCTGTTAGCTTCCGAGCTAGCCTGACAGGCCCGCTTTACTCCTCCAGGCAGCAGTTGCAATTGACATTCTCAACTCTTACAAGACACCGAGACCGAGGCAGCACTGTCCGAGTCGCATGTCGGTCAGCTGAATGTTTATCCGTGTCAGGGTGTGTTCAAAGCCTTTGTGCATACCTGCTGGGATGTGAGCTCGACGTGCAAGGATCTGGATGATGAAGCTCCAGAGTTGGTAACAGAGACGGCGGCGATGGCGAGAACCCGACCGGTGATGGAGCTCATCCTCCTGTCGGCATCGAAGCGGGGCGCCCTCACTCAACAAAACATTCCATGATCAGCATCCACAGATATCGTGGCTTTCAGTCGTAAAGTCAAGGCATCCGCACGAGGAACGCACTAATGTTTTTTCCCCTTTTTTCCTTTATTTTTCTTTTTGCAACTAACAAGCCACACCAGCTGTCAGCTAACCAACAGGACGTAAACAAAGTACTGGAAAGGCTATTTTGCTACACTGTTCGGAAATCCGTCTCCGGTTAAGTGCTGTGACGCACACGCTTCTGATTGGCTAAAATGTAACGTCAATCGTAAGGAAACAACGATCGAAACTGAAGATTCGTAAGACTATTGGTTAGTTTTTCTGTTTCTCTTCGACCATGGGCGGGCCTACCTTGAAATCTGTCAAAGCAGCGGAATATAAGGAAGTAGTCCTCAAACAGCGTGACTTTACGAGCCAGAGTTTTATGCAGTTGCATTACTTGGTGCAGCTGGTTTATACCTGGCATTTAAAAAAAAAATCCGATTGGTTCATAAAAGTGAAACCACAAAAGTAAATTTAGCTGTTTGAGAACAAACTCGTTGGTTGAACCACTACATCCGTAGTTTCGTGAATACCAGCTAGATAGGACTAGACCGGTGCACGGTGGCAAAGTTACTCACACCCTGTACTCAAGTTAAAAGTACAGACGTGTTTCGACAAATCTGATGTGTTTTGACTCTTACTCAAATAAAAGTATACAAGTGAAATAATGATTGATTTTTTTGCTCTCAATTATATACAACAAGACCATTTTTGATTACTTGGCATAACAAAAAATGTGTTTCTAAGGTCTATAGCTCGCGTTGGCTCTGACTTTCTTGCCATCAAAACAATGGTAAATTAGCTAATGATATACTGTAAATGAAAATATACTACTGTATTCTAAGTGCAGTCTTGTGTAAAGTAATTCAAAGCGATACTTGGTAAGTACATGTACTGTATCTTTAATGAATTGAGAAATACATAACTTACGTTTGAAGATAATTTCCGAATATGTTAAAACACTGAGAACTGTGTAGTACACAGTTGTTTTGATATTGAGTTAAACTGTTTTTCACCCTTTCATCTTTCCTGATTTTCCCCCCCTGTGGGGGTGGGGGGCGTGGCTAAAATAGCGCGCCGAGTTATGACGACTTTAAACCACTACAGTATAGCGTCCATTCAGGTATCCTGCTGTGCCAGCAGCCCTGAAAAAAAAAGCATCTTCTCTGATCCAACAATTTACAGAAAAGTGTTGTCATTATTCATATCCCTAAGTGTTTTGTTTTGTTTTCGTCACACTTCTGTAATATTGAGATGTAACGCATTGTGAGTGCAACCTAACTATTAACCATCAAGAAGTGTGCTCAAATGTCTGCCATGTAGTGAGCCACGGTCTGAATGACACGTACCAACATACAGTACTTGCCGGGTTTTTTTTTTCATTTTCAAAGTTTGTAGGCTTGTGACTTCTCTTTGGTATGTCAAATTTATTAGACATTGTTATGTTCACTTTACAGGAACATAAATAACTTTGGTCACACTATTTATTTACCTGGTGGCTCCCTTATTTATGTATCTACGTTGTACAGTATCTACATTTACACCGTACAAAAGGTTGGGCACGGTCATTTCAGCTTTTCAGGTAAAATTTCTGGAAGAATTTGAAAAGCACAATACATTTACTGAATTGACCGAATTTGACAGACTATCCTAAGTTTGTTGTGATATGGGAGAATATGAGAAGAGAATATTTGATGGTGTCATGGACATGAGGACAACGCAGTGGAATTATTCTAAATCGAACGTCAAGTGGACCTGACAAATTTCCAATCTCATTTTTGAGTGAGTGTAATATTCAGTATGTCCTCAAGAGGGAACTATTTTCCCATTCAACTTGTGGCCCCCCTTTAAAAATATTGTATTGAATCAGTTGCAACAATGTACATTGTTTTCCTCACCATCAATGTAACCGCGCCAATTAAGAACCAAATACCAGCCCCGGTACCAAAAATGTGCAATTTCTTAGATGTGTGAATTTAAAACTGCCGTTTAAATCAGAAGTTGTCAGCATTTTTTTTTTAAAACGATTACCAGTTATAAACATCACATTGCCAATAAAGAGTGCTCAGAGCAAAATGAGAAAAAATTGCAGAGCTCAGATAAGACTGATTATACAACGACAGATAAAATGGCAAATAGAATTGTTTGCATAAAGTACTGTATTTAGTTTGTAGGAGGCGAAGAAAGTGTTTTGTATTCTGGTGCACATAATAAAATAAAATAATAATAATAAAAGTGGAAATAGTACAACCCCTTTGTGCAATCAGTGGGATCAGTTGCAATACATATATGTGAATGATAAAAGTAAATTGCACATTTGTCTAAGGAAATCTAAGGAGCTTAATGAAATGTTTTGTAAAAGATCTGTTTATTAAATTTTGACATTTTCTTAATGTTCTTGTGCTTCTTTAGACCAAAACAAAGGAAAGACATTATTTTGGTTATTTATAGCAGAGTATGGTATAATTTTAATGGTCCGGCCCACTTTACATCTACCAAGGCCGTATGTGGCCCACAATGTGAAATGAGTTTGACACCCCTGCCATAAGGTATGACCAGGGAATGAAACTTTGTTGTTGTCCAATGAAAAAAAAAACCGTCCACATACATTCCTTCTGAAAATATACAAAAGTTTAATTTAAGATAGTTCGGCACACGTCATACATCATACAAATCCTTGCCGTGCAATTCTTGCAGCTGTATTGCACATGAATTAGACTGTACTTTATATTAAATTCACAATTGCAAAACCAGTGGACATTCATCTCCAAATAACAGTCAGAAATGAATAACTACCTTGAAAATATGGCAATCCCAAACCCAAATTGTGCAATGATATTTGGCATACAGTCCATCACATTTTTTTATCAAAGAGTGACACCCTCCATTATCCGGTAATACACTTAATGCATTATGTAAGACATTTCCTTCCTTTTTGCCCAATTAACACTGATTGCATATTCGCAAAGTAATCCAGGATGCCTTCGATTTAAAAACGAGTATATTTATTGATATTATCCACTCTGGAATGCAATCATAAACCCTCCAAAAGCACTTTAAGATAAAGGCCACTACATCACTTTTCACAGCAGAACAAATCCATCCACACCTGAATACCACTTGGACAATAAATGAGAATCATCTTCTATGTCAAAACCTCAGGGGTTTTTTTTTCCTTCTTGTGACAAAACCCCTGGAATAGAATCGGTGAGACAAAGTGCATTGGAAATATTCATTCAAGAGACAAGCACCGACACAGGCTTCTTTTTCCTCGATATTGAATACAATTAATACTTTATGGCAGTCTAAAAAAAAAAAAAAATTATCACACGTAGATATATATTGCATTTTCAACACAGGAATCCCATGGAGAAGTAGAGGCTTTCCTTAAGAAGACATTTGGTGCTATACGTGTGTTTGTGCGGACACAGTAGCTCTTTGGCAACCCCATTCATCTGTGGGTTTGTGCATCCGATTATCATAGTGGTACACTTAATATGCATTGGTTGTGCTTTTATAAAAGAATATTTTACAGAGCTTTGTGGGGAATTATGTGAACGCATATATTTGGAAGTCCTTACCTTCACCTCTGCATTTACATGACACGCCTAATATATAGTTGGATGCCTTCTGTCAGAAAATGTAAATATACACACAAAAGGCACTTGTGTTCAGGGATTCCACAGTGTGTCATGCTCAAGCCACAGTGCCATTTTCTCAAAACCTGCCAATCCCTGAGGACAATCTACGTTTTTTTTTTTTTTTTTTTTGCTTGGGAGACAAGAAGCAAAATGTGCTCATGTAGATTAGAGTCCAAAGATGATCCCAATCAGGCTCCAGGGTTGGATTGAGATGGGGAGCGGTCTGAAGGTGGGGGGGTGGGTCAGAAGTTACACAGTTCTCAATGTTTCGAGTTTTCCCCTTCATTCTTTCACTCGATGTACAGAATGTCACTCTCCTTGAAGCCAAAACGGGTCTTGTACTTGTCAAACAGGTTCTGGAGGGACTTAACATACATTGCGTGATAAAGATCCACCATTTCATCAGACGGATCCTCCGTTTTCGGCACTGTGATCGGCTCCCCGACTAAAATTTAAAAAACAAAATAATCAAACACATTGAGCATTGCGGTGAGCCGTTTAGCCAATTGGCATATTACATGTCAAGAGAAAGAGGCTGAAGTGCACTTGCCTATGGTTGTGATCGGTTTGCCGTATGGCACGATACCCCAGGAGTTGCCAAAGAAGAGGCCACATCCGTGGAAAAGGCATGGAGCGAAGCCTAACAACTTCTGTAACTTCTTCTGGACAGTTCTCCAGTAAGTGCCCTCTTCCAGGATTACTTGCTTGTACGCATCATTTTCCCCAAAGGAATATACGGGAACCAAGTCAGACCTAAGGACATCGACAGAAATACATGTTTAAAAAAAAAAAAAAAGCTCAAATGGCTGGCGTGTTATTTCATCCATCCATCCTTCCATTTTCCGATCCGCTTTATCCTCACAAGGGTCGCGGGGGGTGCGGAAGCCTATCCCAGCTGTCTTCGGGCAGTAGGCGGGGGACACCCTGAACCGGTTGCCAGCCAATCACAGGGCACACAGAGACAAACAACCATCCATGCTCACACTCACTCCAAGGGACAATTTTGAGTGTTCAATCAGCCTGCCATGCATGTTTTTGGAATGTGGGAAGAAAACGGAGTACCTGGAGTACCCAGAGAAAACCCACACTGGCACGGGAAGAACATGCAAACTCCACACAGGAAGGCCAGAGCCAAGATCGAACCCACAACCTCTGCACTGTGAGGTCGACGCGCTAACCACTCTACCACCGGGCCGCTTATTCCATACATAAAGTATTAATTGTATTTTATTACATTTTTATTACACAACATTATCCGCACATTAAAGAAGCAATTTTAGTTCACCTATGCGAGATGAACAGCTGTTCAGCCTACTGAATGGACAAGAATAAAAAAAAAAAAACAGATGGAAGTTGTTGTTATGGCTGCCAGCAAGAAACACACATCAGTAATGCTTCAGATGTGATCAAAAGTGGTGGAAGCCCGCTGGGCAGGTTTGTGTTTGTTGCCAATATATTAAGCTCAATTATTGAAC
This sequence comes from Hippocampus abdominalis, assembly GCA_018466805.1. Lineage (NCBI taxonomy): Eukaryota > Metazoa > Chordata > Actinopteri > Syngnathiformes > Syngnathidae > Hippocampus > Hippocampus abdominalis. The sequence continues at coordinate 3,046,074 of CM031710.1, forward strand.
CATACCTATGTTTTGGCAACGATAAATGATTTATGTCATTTTCTGCAACATCATAACCTTTTTTCGCTTGATTTTCCCATCCAGAACTACAACGCGTAATTGAGTTTTCCACTCCAACTGCATTTAATAATAATCACAGTGGAGTAGGCAGCAGTTGTTGGCTAAATTCAGAGGGGGGTATAGTACCGCAAGTAGCGCATTCGTCTGAACATTTCCAAAGCTGTTATGTTGTAATGTCTGCATAACTGCATTTGTTTTCTACGTAACTCTAATCTGCTTTAAAAGGTGAAACCCGTTCATAATCCTCAGTGATATTTGACATAATCAGGATTGTTTGGGTTCTCTGCGGGCCACTACCAATAAAATGCGTACAACCGACTCTTGTATGCCCTCTTTAAAAGGGCACAACGTGATTTTGGTAACGTACATGGGAACGAGAAAGCTTTGATTTGATGAATTCCTCCAACGGATTCATTTTCCGATCCGCTTTATCCTCACAAGGGTCGCGGAAGTGTGCTGGAGCCTACCCCAGCTATTAGCGGGCAGTAGGCGGGGGACGCCCTGAACTGGTTGCCAGCCAATTGCAGGGCACACAGAGACGAACAACCATTCGCGCTCACACTCACACCGAGGGACAATTTAGAGTGTTCAATTAGCCTGTCATGCATGTTTTTGGAAAGTGGGAGGAAACCGGAATACCCGAAGAAAACCCACTCAGGCCCGGGGAGAACATGCAAACTCCACAAAAGGTAGGCCGGAGCGGGAATTGAACCCAATTGCTCACCACCGGACCACCATGCCGCCCTCAACTGATATTTGAAGCTGAAAATGGATCGTGCCAAGTCATGCCCGCTCACCCTTTTTGGAGTGCCCTTCTCACAAAGCCTTTCCGGTTCTTCAGGATGACAGAGTTCATGCCTGGCGTGCTGTGTAACGACTCCGCTGCGCCTCCGACAACAATGATCACTGCGTTTCCTGTGCCGTTGCATGACAGCAGGTAGTCAATGGAGTCTTTGTTGACAGGACAAATACCTGAAACATTTGAGGGGGAAGATTAACGGCAACCAAAACCAAATGTGCAGTCTTTTGTTGTGGTTTTATGAAATCTAGTCAGAATCCCAAATTATTTTAGGCTGATGGAAGTGTGCGGTGAAAAGGTGTGTTCCTGCTATTATGCATCTAAACTAGGCAGAAAATTGAACAGATGAGTTCGGACGCCCCATAAAACATACAACAAAGACTAATTTCAACTAAGGAAACAATGTGAATTTCAAATCTTGCTTTTATTTACAACTCGGTGCTAAGAACCGGAATTGCTTAAATATCCTATTGCTTCCAGTGCCTTTGCGGGTTTTCTCCGGGTACTCCGGTTTCCTCCCACATTCCCAAAAATATGCAATACTGCAATATGCAGTATGTAAGTGATGACTCTAAATTGTTCGAATGGTTGATTGTGAGCACGAATGGTAGTTTGTCTCTGTGTGCACTGTAATTGGCTGGCAAGCGGTTCAGGGTGTCCCCCGCCTACTGCCCGAAGACAGCTGGGATAGGCTCCAGCATGCCTCGCAACCCTTGTGAGGATAAAGCGGTTCACTTAATGGATGGATTATGTACAGTCAAACCTCGGTTTTCGACCAATTCGGTTTTCGACCAAAAATTTTGAGTTTTTTTATGCCTCGGATGACGAACAATTTTGGTTCTCGAACAAACTGAGTGCACTTGAATGCACCATTTGACTCCTCTCGTCTTCCTTACAGGAGGAAGTGATGCTTCCTCAGGTAGACGAGGAAGTGACGCTTCCTCTTGTTGCTTTCCATTGTGAGCAGACATGTTCAATAAACATTTTTATTTTAAAAAGCGTGGTTTCGGTTTTCGAACAATTCGGTTTTCGAACAACCTTCTGGAATGGATTATGGACGAAAACTGAGGTTTGACTGTATTTGGTCCCAGTCAAAACAGAGTACAATTCAAGAGTACACTGGCAAAAATTTGGAGCAATACTGACTTTGGAAAAAAAAATGTTTTTTTTTCGCTCAGAAATTTTTAGTCACATTTTCAAGGGGAGTTTTTGAGTACATTTTACTTATATAGTATCAGGTTATTTATATTTTTTTTTTTTAAATGTCACTGATGTGTTGAGAAACGAACCCACAACCTTCAGATTGGGACATGGCCACTCTACCACCCGAGTCTTGCCTATCCTACTGTGAGCTAGAAAATCACCGGTGTCAACTGAAATTCTTGAAAGTCCAAAAGGAGACCCACGTAATTGGGGTCTTGGAGACAACAGCGATTTACCAAGTCACAGTAGTAGTGGCATGGCTCAGGTAGCAGAGTGGCCGTTTCCCAATCTGAAGGTTGTGGGTTCGTTAATATCTTACTCTTAAATTTTACTCTTTTTAGACTGGGACCCAATATAGTCTTTTTAGAGTTAAGTGTACTGCAAGAAATGTACTGTGAAGCTTAGGAGCTATTTAATTAAATTAGGTTTAGCGTGTTCATGATTAGATTGTTAGATTATTTTAAAAATGTCTATAATTTTGCTTCAACATGGATGCTGCGCTTTGCTGATAAATTAATGTTAAAATTGTGATAGATTATTGTATGTATATTTTATCGTATGTATACATTAAATTTATTTTAGATTTTTTTCATGCATCCTTCCATTCGCTATTTATCCCCTTTAATCTCATTAAAACCTTGGAGAACCCACGGGGTCAAATTTGGCCCCAATAAATTCTGCTACTCAAATGCTACCCTTAAATCCCAAAGGGTCAAATTTGGCCCTAATCCTAAATTAGCATTTAAGTATTGAATATTTGAAAAAAACATATTTTGGTGTTCAGTGAACATACAGCAGTCATTTAATGTAAAATTCATCATTTTCCAAAGAAGAAAAGGGTTCTTGGGTTCTCCAGGGTTAAAGTGTGGGTGAGCTAGAGCGCGCAGAATATTTTATTTCTGGTCGTCTTTACCGGTAGAATTTTAAAAAAAATGTATTTTAATGTCCTAAAATCTGTTGATGTTTACCCAAACGACAAGCAATTTTATTTTTGACTTTGTCCACTTGCTGTAACTTCATGTAAACTAAACCTTGACCGTAAAACCAAAATACATAATGGGATTATTATTACTATTAACCGTAATTAAAAATTTAAATGGTCATTATTTCATCCCTAGTATGTATGCACTTGCACATGTGTATGGATCTTGACTGTAAGATTGAGAAACACTGTCCATAAAGTACCCTTAAAGTGAAACACACATTTACTCGATCACGTTTTGGCGAACAAAGTAAAGCGAAGTAAACAGAAGCGATTTCAGCTGTGCAAAAGGGCAAAGATTTGTTGTCTGACAGATTCAATTATCAGCCTTATCTTCCCTTTAGAATAGCTCATAAGAAGAGCGCTCACCTCCAGACATCAGGTACTCTCGTAGGACAGGCATTCGGAAGTTCCCCGCCAAAGTTGCTAGAGAGGGCTTGATGCCTGGAAATTTCTTGGAGAAGCCTGTAGCCTCTGTCCCAAAGTTGCAGAAAGCCCCGAAACAGAAGATGCCGTGGGGATGGTAGCCGAAGATATAATTTCGATTGGGCAGCAGGTTGTGGGTTTTAATTAGCTGGGGAACAAAAGAACAAGGACTAGTGAGGAAGGTTTAAAAGAAGAAAAAAAAAAATCACGACGTAAATGCAACTCTTCGTTTGTTTGTCCATGAAAATGTGTTTTGGCTACATAAATACAGAAAGTCATTGAGAGTGTTCCGAAAAATGCGCATAATTTAGAAGACTGATATGGGACATCTCCAATGATCTGAAAATTCAACAAGATGTGTCAGTAAATAAATACATACTGGCTAAACCCGGGGTGTCAAACTCATTTTTGTCGCGAGCCACTTTGGAGTTATATCTTCCCTCACATCGTATTATTACTTGTACACACACACACACAAAAATGATGGCTCACTAGTTTTGAAATCAGTCATGTATTTGTTAAATTATTGCCAAGTGAGTGTAAACAGGGTAATAAACTTATTGCAAAAAGCTAACGTTATTTATTACTTTTGACAATTTGAAATTTGGTACAGATTTAAGAAGAATCATGGAAGTTGACACAGATGATTTGCTTTCGCCGACCATATAAAATGATGTGGCTGGCCGGATCGGGCCCCCGGGCCTTGACTTTCACACCTGTGGGCGAAACTGAAACCGACCCCACATGTACAGTATATGTTGCTCTATGCGACTCACTGTTGTTTTGCTGACTTTCGCTGTTTCTCGCGGACCGTTTGCGGACTTTTTGCGGACTTTTTTAGGAATATGTTTGAAAAAATCCGCGATGCACCGAAGCCGCGATAAACGAACCGCGAAATAGCGAGGGATCACTGTACACTATTTACCACTATTCTTCTGGTACACAGCTAAAAGTCAGGTGTAATTAAATCAGTATCTTTTAGATCCTCACCAGGGTCGCGGGGGTGGCTGGAAGTAAGGCGGGGGAAAAAGCCAAAACACAAACGAACAACATACGATCATACCTAGGACAATTTAGAGTGCCCAACGAGCCTGCCAAAATGTGGGAGGAAACAGCACCGGAGAAAACCCACGCAAGCCGGGGAGAACATATCCACACAGGGAGGCCGGAGCTGGGATCGAACCCGGTACCTCTGACTTGAAGCCGACGTGCTAACCACTGGGCTCGACTAAAAATGGACTTTGAAATATTGGTTGAATCGACTAGTGGACTAGTCGACCTAACGACTCCACATCGGTCTTCCAATTCACGGAGGACTTTTGGCTCACTCGTTCTGCTGCCACGGCATGATTAGAAGCGAACGGCCCGGCCAACACAAGATGACACCGGCCGGTTTGTTGAAGAGAAACTTGCGCGAGGTTCCTGCTAATTTTAACAACTACATTCACCATAATGGCATAACTGTGAGTTGCATTGTATTTGTCTGTCAAAATCTGTCTTTACGTGACACCAATCCACAAATGTGAAAAGTTGATTCTTATACAAAAAGAAAATCTCTCTCTCTATATATCTCAATGGCCTCATCAATGAATCAACTTTGCCTTTATTTATTTTTTCTTTTTACATTATCGACAACCTTCCGTATATTTTAACCAAAGCTTTTCTTTTTCAAGTATTTAAGTATTATTCCGTAAGATACACCGATACAAATAACTAAATACATCAATGAATAATTTGTGACACCCTGTCTTTTTCATTTGTGCCCTGAATTCAAATCTTTGTTCATTAGCAACGAAGAAACCAGGACATCCTTATCAATGGATCATGCTTCGTCTGTCCATATAAAATAATGACGCAGTATGCAGTTCACGTGCACCTGGTCAGGCTGCCATGAACAAGACATAAAACTTAATTTAGTAGTTCAATTTTTTTTCTCCTTTTTGCACGTGGTACATTTTTTACTTTGCACGTTATGGTGGTCAATTAATCTGAACAAAACGACATTAACCGTGTCCTGATCTGTTCGCCGGACTTAAGAGTCGACTCACTGTTTACACAATACCGAGGAGCTGCTCAAACAACAGTTGCATAACCACATTAGCAAATGAGATCACATTCAAGATCCCCTTAGTATCACAAAACTCCACCTGGTTGTCATGGGGAGTAAAGTCAACGCCAAGGGACACCATTCTTTGGTTTCTCCAAATACACCAACGAGAACTGAGCCCTTCGAGATTTGCCCAGAACTCCATATCACTGCTTTCGTAACGGTCAAACTCCTGATTTCCTTTCAACTTTGCTCAGTCAGCCTCCAGCTCGTGTAAATAACAGTCAGTTGTTCACAATTGATAGGAAGCAATTTACAAATTGATTAGCCTGCAGAAATATTCCGGTACTTCTAAAATACAGTGTGTGTGTGTGTCATTTGGAAAGGGTGGTCCCCGTAAATGATGAACAAAAAACGGGTCCCCAGAAAACATGTAAACGCGTATGTGTGTGTGTGTGTGTTGGGGAGGTTCACGTGAAAACCGTTTCAAGAGATTAACTTTTAAAAGCAGACCTCAGCAAAGATTGCTCGCCTGGGATTTGTTCCTTTTGCATCACTGATATTTCTCAAGATGACAACAACAACAGCAACACAGAAAACGGTCCTAAGGTCAACAGGACAAAACGCAAGTACACATCAATGTGATGGACAAAGTTCAACCTGGAACGGCATCACTTCAAGTCCATTCCCTTGGTTTCGTCAACACACTATAGATAGTACTTTCTGCACAACATATTGTGGATCTCACTTTAGACTAATTGCACATGAAATGAATGACCTAATAACATCCAAAGTCCTAAGATAAAAACACTTGGGCTTTGGTCTGTAATATAGGAGGATAATGTGTTCCAAAAACGCTTTTCACCTTTTAGTCTATCAGACAGGACAAAGTTACGTCAAGGCCTTAAAAGACATCTGATAGGTGACCCGACGTCTGATAACATTTATCTCTTAAGTCATACCTAAACATAATCAGAAATGGACAACAACTTGCTCAGCAGTTAGTGTTCTTTTCGTTTTGGCCATTCCATGAACTTTGATGCTTTATCAACAGTCAGGTTGCCTCAGTGATAAACAACAAAGTGTTGAGATTTCTTACCCTTATTGGAAAGTAGTCTCGAAAGTATGTCCACACTGTCCAACTTCTGACCCATGAAGATCTCCTCCCACCTGTTCAGGAAAAATATTACAATTATTATTTATTTTTTCATTCTAGTCTGTGTATTATTAAATTGAATCTATTATAGTATAGTATAGTATAGTATATAGTATGGTATGGTATGGTATAGTATAGTATAGTATAGTCAAACTTCGGTTTTCGAACGTCTCGGTTCGCGACCAATTAGGTTTTCGACCAAAAATTTCGATTTTTTTATGCCTCGGATGACGAACAAATTTCGGTTCTCGAACAAACTGAGCGCACTTGAATGCACCATTCGACTCCTCTCGCCTTCCTTACACGAGGAAGTGACGGTTCCTCGGGTAGACGAAGAAGTGACGCTTCCTCATGTTGCTTTCCATTGTGAGCAGACGTGTTCAGTAAACATTTTTATTTCATAAAGAGCGTGGTTTCCGTTTTCTAACAATTTCGGTTTTCGAACAGCCTTCTGGAACGGATTATGGACGAAAACCGAGGTTTGACTGTATAGTATAGTATTGCTGGTGCTGGGTTTGGTGCCTTGCTCAAGGGCACCTGAACAGTCGTCAGGAAGCAGACTAGCTTCCCTCTACAAAGCAATATGGCTTAAAATGTATATTACGGTACGAATTGAACGCTTTCATGGTCTAACTGTGTATTGTCATAAAAATGAAGTATAAAAAAGTATTTTTGAATCTATCACAGTCCTTTCAGAAAGCTGAATCGATACAAAACACACTTAATTCTTCCATTTCCCATGTTTTGTGATTTTATGTCCTGTTTTCATGTAATATTTCTCTTGTCTATTTTTATATTGTATTTCCTCATTGTCTGTACAGTGTCCTTGGGTGGCATGAAAGGCGCTTTTAAATAAAATGAATTATTATTATTACAAAAAAGATAATGTCATTTTGAGAACATTTAAGATGCGGATCTCAAAATGTTTAACGTGCTAAGCCAGCGTTGTGCTAATCGTGGCAAGTTTCTGTCCTTAGCTTTTGTAAACTGCTGCAAGACGTGTCGCAATAAGCAAGTAAGTGTTTTGTGTTATATTTTCACATAATTCATTTCTACATTATCGAAATCCATCTTTGATGGTGAAAGTCGCTAAATATCGCTAATGATAGAGGCAACTCCCCCCCCCCCCCCCCCCGACTTTGCCCAACATTCGACAGAAAAATTGACCAATCCAACTAACTTCGCATTAGTCGACTTACCTTTCCCATCAGTCTATGGAAAAATTTTACGGAATTTTTTTGTATCATTCAGTATGTTTTTGTTTTTTTAATCATTCATCAAGACGTACTATATTATAACATTGGTAGGCTCTTATGTCAATATTCTCAACAAGTCTTTCCCTTCATTCACACAGCTGCAAAAAAAAAAAAGGACACTCAAAGCATTGATTACCAAACAGAGCAGAATCTTTGTACGTGCATCGCCCAATCAATTTCACACCTCAAAAACCACAACCCCTCACTGGTGATATCATGACGCAATTGAGGTCCCTTTTTTGTGCAAATTACGAAAAAAATTTTGAGGGGTGTGTGTGTGTGAGGGGGGAATGGCCCGGAAATCCGCTATCATCATGAGATTAGTAGAGTCACATCACATGTTTGTTCTCCATTAAAAAAACAAAAAAAACAATGAGAGACGCTGTCAAAATACCTTGTTTCGGGGTGTTCCAGTCAACAATGAGCCAGCAGGTGTAAAGGGCAGCGATAAACCAACAATCGGTACAGAACATGTAGATAAGCAGAACAGTGCAGACTGCCCCTGAACAAAAAAAAAAAGAGGAGTGGGCTAATGTGAAAAGTGGGAACTCAAAAATAACCAATTAAATCAGTTTAAAGAGGACAGAATCTCCACAAGGCCCAAGCATGAGTATGCAGCTTAGTGATCTGACCTACTTGGCACTAATGAGACTGTATGCTAATTCTTTAGGTTTTTGTTGACTTTCTTCCAGCTTAACTCAAATGTACCATTACCGACAAATACACACACTCGCACATACCCAAGGCTAAGAAGGTGATGACCCACTGCAGCACGGCGATGGCCTGGAGACGTTTCTCTATCTTGGATCCACATGGCCAGAAAGCCAAAGGCAGGTCCTGCAGGGAGGATAGGATGCCTGGACAGAAAATCGCAAAGGCAAGAAAAGAACATTTCTGAAGATGCTCGAAGAAAGTCGCAGGGCGAAAAAAAAAAAAAAAAAAAAAAGAGTCTTGGTGGTCACATCCCGTCATGAACGAGTGTTGTAAGGAATCAAATGAAAGTACAGCTAACCGTTATTTCCATCCATCCTTTGCAGTCAAATTACAAAGTACACTGAAGCCGTAAAGTCACAAGTGAGAGGACTGCTTGCAATGGGGGCAAGAACGAATTATTCATGAGAAAATCAATAGTTAAGAGTCAAGTCTGACTGAGATCCAAACAAGAACACATCCCTCCGAAGATTTGACTAATCTCATTATTCCACACTGAAAATAACCCGGCCCTAGGCCACGGTACCTGCAATCTAAGATCCCATGACTACTTAAGGGCCACCGTCACCACTTTTTTTGCTGGCGGTTGATCTCCAATGATCTCGCTGATCCAGATCGAACTGGTCAGCAGACAGAAAAGTACACAAACATAGCAATGCCCTCGTCCGCATAGTGACAGTCGGCATGTGTGGAATGAACAAAAGTACGTAGAGGAAAATAAGTGCATGACTGCTCTCTTTAAAAAAAAATTTTTTACGCATGGTAATCAACTTCCATATTTACTAAGAACAGGAGCTGTCATGTTTGGACAAAGTTTCTTTAGTCTCTAAATCACTGGTGCTGCTGTAATTTGGGATGAAGGATGACACATGTAAAGGATCTGGCAACCCCAAATATACACATTTCTCATATCCTTATTTTTCACAATCAAAATAATATCACAACATAGAAAATTAATTCATCATCCTAATCAGAAAATCGAGCATGTACGAGCTGTATATTTTTATAGAAGTATGCTGTGTCCAGGAACGGCAACTCATTTGTTTGATCCGTGCAATTCAGGAGTTCCTGCTGCAGCCTTCCCTGCACCGGTGCTTACCTTTAAGCACGCCCGAGTATGCGGCAAGGATGGTCTTCATGTTTCTTGGTTGTCAACAACACCGTCCGGGAAAAGAAAATTGGATGTACTATGTCTACGCGCTACAGAGGCGAAAAGGTCCCAGCTCACAGCTCCCCCGTCATGACTGATTTCGACTGCAAGGACCTGAGACGGCCGGGCGGCATTTAATCATTGCCGGGGAGGAGTCAAGCGCGCGCGCGCTCGTGTGCACGTGGGTGAATTGAACGGCGTGCTCTCGGCAAACACGTACACACGTGGGGTTGCAACTTGTCTCCGTTGCACCGAAGTCAAGTCATGTGGAGCCACCGCAGCCAGTTACAAAATGTGATTTGGGGAGGGGACTCTATTTATGCCAATGAATATTAATTAGCGATCATGAATATCGCCTTCAAGGATGACAATGACTACAATAAATAAATCCATCCATCCATTTTCCGAACCGCTTCATCCTCACGAGGGTCGCGGGGGGGGGAGGGGTGCTGGAGCCTATCTCATCTGTCCTTGGGCAGGGGGCGGGGGGACACCCTCAACTGGCCAATCACAGGGCACACATAGATGGACAACCATCCACGCTCACACTCACGCCTATGGACAATTTAGAGAGCAGGTGTTAAAGTTAAGGCCTGCGGGACAAATCCGGCCCGCCACGTCATTTTATGTGGCCCGTGAAAGCAAATGTGTCAACTTCCGTGATCCTTGCTTAAATCTGTACCGAAATCTCAAATTGTCATACGTCGTCAATAACAGTGAGCTTTTGCAATCATTTTATTACCCTGTTTATATTCACTTGAGCAACAAAATGCTTGACTGGTTCAAAACTAATGAGCCATCATTTTTATGCGTACAGTCAAACCTCGGTTTTCGAACGTCTCGGTTCTCGACCAATTCGGTTTTCCACCAAATATTTCGAGTTTTTTATGCCTCGGATGAACAACAAATTTCGGTTCTTGAACAAACTGAGCGCACTTGAATGCACCATTCGACTCCTCTCGCCTTCCTTACACGAAGAAGTGACGCTTCCTCGTGTTGCTTTCCATTGTGAGCAGACGTGTTCAATAAACATTTTTTTTTAAAAGAGTGTGGTTTCGGTTTTAGAACAAAACGGTTTTCGAACAGCCTTCTGGAACGGATTATGGACGAAAACCGAGGTTTGACTGTATATATACAGTATCTCGATGGCCTCATCAATGAATCAACTTCGCCTTTATTTTATATTATCGACAACACCAAAAACCTTCCGTATATTTTGCCATAAAAGCTTTTCTTTTTCAAGTATTTCCCTATGCTTGCGTAAGATACACCGATACAAATAACTAAATACATCAATGAATAATTTGTGACACCCTGTCTTTTTCATTTGTGCCCTGAATTCAAATCTTTGTTCATTAGCAACGAAGAAACCAGGACATCCTTATCAATGGATCATGCTTCGTCTGCCCTTATAAAATAATGACCCAGTATGCAGTTCACGTGCACCTGGTCAGGCTGCCATGAACAAGACATCCATCCATCCATTTTCCGAACCGCTTGATCCTCACTAGGGTCATGAACAAGACATAAAACTTAATTTAGTAGTTCTATTTTTTTTTCTTTTTTGCACGTGGTACATTTTTAACTTTGCACGTTATGGTGGTCAATTAAGTAAAATATGATGTGATGATTCATTCGGTAGGCGGCCCGGTAGTCCAGTGGTTAGCACGTCGGCTTCACAGTGCTGAGGTACCGGGTTCAAATCCAGCTCCGGCCTCCCTGTGTGGAGTTTGCATGTTCTCCCCGGGCCTGCGTGGGTTTTCTCCGGGTGCTCCGGTTTCCTCCCACGTTCCAAAAACATGCATGGCAGGCTGATTGTGCACTCTAAATTGTCCCTAGGTATGAGTGTGAGTGTGGATGGTTGTTCGTCTCTGTGTGCCCTGCGATTGGCTGGCAACCAATTCAGACTGCCCGAAGACAGCTTAGGCTTAGTGAGGATAAAGCGGTTCGGAAAATGGATGGATGGATGGATTCATTCGGTTTCACTGTCTTAATGGCAGACATGACTCCAAAGTGGCTCGTGACAAGAATTAGTTTGACACCCCTGATTTAGAGTGTTCAAATGAGTCTGCCAGGCATGTTTTTTGGAATGTGGGAGGAAACCGGGGTACCCGGAGAAAACCCACACAGGCACGGGGAGAACATGCAAACTCCACACAGGAAGGGCGGAGCCGGAATCGAACCCTGCACCGCTGCACTGTGAGTGGGCGTGCAAATTAGTCGACCACCGTGCCACCTTAAAATCACTTCGATGTATAGAAATAGCGGCCCGGTAGTCCAGTGGTTAGCACGTCGGCTTCACAATGCAGAGGTACCGGGTTCGATTCCAGCTCCGGCCTCCCTGTGTGGAGTTTGCATGCTCTCCCCGGGCCTGCGTGGGTTTTCTCCGGGTGCTCCGGTTTCCTCCCACATTCCAAAAACATGACGGCAGCATTGGATGCTCTAAATTGTCCCTAGGTGTGAGTGTGGGCGTGGATGGTTGTTCGTCTCTGTGTGCCCTGCAATTGGCTGGCAATGTCAAGCAAGGCTCCAGCGCCCCCCGCGACCCTAGTGAGGATCAGACTACTCAGAGCATAAAATGTCAATGATAATATAACTTGAGAGATACCCGAGAGAAGGGGACAAAATGGTTTTAAAAATGAGGAAAGATAAACATTTAGAAATTTTAAACATTAAATAAACATGAAGCATTTTAAAAATAAAAAAATGTATTTAAAAAAACTGGCATAATCCAAGCATTTATCTTTTCATGGCACACTGCTATTCCTCGATATTACTTTAAAAAATAAGTACACACACACACGCAAATGCACACACCCACACCCATACACACACACACACACACACACACACACATACACGCACACACAAACTTTCCTTCAGGCTGATAATTACTCTTGCTCTTCTGAAAACACTAATGACCACTCCCGACTAACTCTCACCATCTCATGTCTCATTTCAGAAAAGAAATGTGGTCTTTTATGCCCACCATTCGGACATATAGCATATCATTAATACAACCGAAGGCACTTCCCTAACGGCATCATTGGATTAAAACTCCAGCCAGATTGATACAGGTGGGCACCATAACATAACTAAGCGTGGTATCATTTCCATTGATGTGATAAATGATTGTTTTTCATTTGTGCACTGTGATTTCCTGCCATTTTTTTCATGATCGATGACACTTCTCTCGCAAAATCAGATGGGATATGCACCATCACACTCGCGACCCAAAATAGGACAAGCATTATAGTAAAGAGAGTTTGGCCTTTATACATGTCATATCAAAAATTAATGGAATTGCTTCCTGGTGCTATTATACAGTCAAACCTCGGTTTTTGAACGTCTCGGTTCATGACCAATTCGGTTTTCGACCAAAAATTTTGAGTTTTTTATGCCTCGGATGACGAACAAATTTCGGTTCTCGAACAAACTGAGCGCACTTGAATGCACCATTTGACTCCTCTCGCCTTCCTTACACGAGGAAGTGACGCTTCCTCGTGTTGCTTTCCATTGTGAGCAGACATGTTCAGTAAACATTTTTATTTTAAAAAAGAGCGTGGTTTCGGTTTTCGAACAATTTCGCTTTTCGAAGAGCCTTCTGGAACGGATTATGGACGAACACCGAGGTTTGATTGTAGTTAGAATATTCTTTGGCTTTTCCTGTCAGGGGTCAAAACAGAAAATAACTCACAAATTATTTTTATACTGGATAACCTTCCTGACACGATGTAGCTTTTTAAAAAATTTTTTATCCAGGCTTTGGACAAGCAACGGTTGGGAATTTACGCATAGTAAAAAGTGTCGTGGGCCACCTGACCTGAATGAGACATTTTCTTGATAATGACCAAAATCACTTCAGAATATCCAACATAAATAGTGATGACATTGTACTGCTAAAAAGGGACTGGATTTGAAGTCATCGGGATGTGTATCAACATTCGTGTATTTCGCTGTTCACTTTTGTCTTATGTGCGTGATGCACATGCGCCTTATTATTTGTCGATTTGTTTGTTGCAACACATTCAAATCCGATGTCTGCCTTCTCGACTCTTTCAGCAAAAGATTGCACAGCAGCAGCGTGACCTCCTCCACGAGATTTCATCACACTGGATATTAGGTGTGTGTTGAAATCCAATTTCCATTGGCTGAATAAACTCTTTTGCCCTTTGTATCTTATGCACGTGCAGTTCATCCTAAAATTTGGACTCCAGCATGCCCAAGAACCCAGACAGCGTTTAGATATCGTCCTTGACTTGAAACTGGCAGTTAGGCAATGACTCCCATCCATCAAACAAAACGTTCTTGCAATTATACTGGAAATGTCATTTTCATTTCAAAATTGCATTTGTCAATTTGACCCACTGAAAACTTTTGAAATACTAATTTTTCATGCAATTTGGTCAATCGTGTGTTGCTTGTGCCATCGTAGGAACCCAGACATATCCCCTGGAGGAAATTAACCCTTTCATGCACCCTGTAACTTGATAACATGATAAGCTGTCCACTGTAGTAACCGCTGTCCCTGAAAGGGTTTTTAAAGTTATACAAATGACATGATTGTTTTTCCTGAACACATTCCCAGTCATTTGCGAACATTGTAAATGCTTGAAAGCATTTAAACCTCATCTCAATGGGTATAACTGCACAATAATAAGATCCAATTCTTGGACTGTAAAAAAAATAAAATAAATAAAATAAAAATCTTGACAAAAATAATATTCCTATTTTTATTGATAATCTATGGGAGTGTTACTTTATTTAGCTATATAATGAAAATAAATGTAATTTAATGAAAAAACAAAATATATATATATATATAAATACATAAAACATTTGTGTGGTCTTGGTAAAAGCAACATTATGGTTTGAGTACTTGTGGTTGATCACACCGAACGGTGCCAGTGTACCTAATAACATGTCCGGAGAATCGTTCTACTGTCTCACCATGTATTTATGTCTATGTATGGAGTTTTGCCCATATGTTTTCTTTTGTTTCCAAGAGAAATCAAAGATAAGCACTGCGGTGCTGTTTTGCCCTTTGATCTCTTTCTTCAAAAATAAGTCTATAATGCTGTTACTCTGACCTCAAACCGACTCCCTCAAGCGGAGGCCAAACACTTATCAGTGTTGTACAGTGTCATAGCGAACCGTGGCCCTGTTCAGATCAAATGCGAACACACCCGTTTTATGTTATTCCATGATTTACAACAAATTTCATCATATTATTTCATCACCTACAAATAACAGCTAACTCTGTCAGTGTTATATCAACAAATTGCAGTCTGGTTTAAGATGAATCCACTTTATTGCCACCGTGCTCAGTTTTGGTTCCATATTATCCTCCAAAGCAGGGGTGTTAAACTAATTTTTTAATCACGGGCCACTTTGGAGTTACGTCTTCCCTCGGAGGGCCGCATCCGAAAGTGAAACCGAATAAATGTTTCTCGGGGTATTATTACTTGTACACAATAAATGGATGGATGACTAGTTTTGAAATCAGTCAAGTCAACCATTTGTTGTTGTTGCTCAATTATTGTTGAGATAAGTGGAACGAGGCTAACAAAATTTCAACCTTATTTAATACACGTGACAATTTAACATTTGTGTGATCATGATTTGCTTTCACGGGCCACATAAAGTGATGTGGCGGGCCGCATCTGGCCCCCGCGGCTTGACTTTGACACCATTGCTCCAAAGTGTCACATACTATTTTAAATTTCTGCAACGGTGTGCTTGGCCAAACACATGCACACACACACACACACACACACACACACACACACACACACACACACACACACACACACACACACACACACACACACACACACACACACCCCACACACGCACGCACATGCACACAGACGCACACACAGACGCACACACACACAGACGCGCGCACACACACACACACACACACACAGACGCACACACACACACACACACACACACACACACACACACACACACACACACACACACACACACACACACTGTCCGGATTGTGTTGAAAGAATTAGGGCATCGTCCAGTCAGACAGACATTCAGTTTGGAAATATCCAGCCCAAGCCAACTCCTCATAAAAGAGCCTTTGCCAAAGTTCACAGGCAGTCTTATCATTTAGGGACCTGGTCCAACACCAGAATCATTGCTTTGCTTTGCTTGTGGACTACAGTAATTAAATAATAACCAGGACACATATATTTGGTTGAATGATGCCTCACTAACCTTGTTGTCGGTGTGTTTTGGTAAGATTGCGGAGCTGGTCTAAAAAGTGTAATGGAAATCATGAATAAAATCAGGCAGTTTTGATTTGGAGATGTTTTATAATTTTCAACAAATAAAAAAAATAGTTTGTCAAATTATTAAGATACATTTAAGTATCACAAATAAATCAGGGATCAGCAGTAAACAAAACGGCACTGAGGGTAGTAGAAAAATGAAATCCGTGACTGTTTAAGAAACCTCTTTGATGACACTGTCTTAATGATGGCTAGGATCAAATACCAAATACCCAGACAGTTGCTTTAACTGAGAGAGGAAACCTAAACTTAAAATGCACATATTTGTGTGTAATTTCACAAAAAGAACCTCAAACAAAAAAAGTCTTTATGTACTGTCATTGTTGAAACTTATATCGTCGACCCATAGAGCAGGGCACCTATAGTTGCATAGACAAAATCATTTTATTTAGCCTCCAGTACCATGCCGTAATAAATTTGGGGTTATAGAGCCAATCAAAATTTTTTTTTCTCAACTTTGCAAAATAAATAGCAACATAAAATGTGTCCTATTCAGACAAAGTTCAGGTGTGTGTCTTTGTCCACGCCGTAGTCGGACTTGTGCTGCTCAAAAAGCTGGCTGAGCGCGTCCATGTACAACTGGTGAAGGGCATCGAGTTCCTCCATCGTTGGCTTCTCGTTTCTCTTCACTCTGATGGGACGCCCGACTGCACACAACAAGTTGCAAGTGGGTAAATGAAAGTGATATGTGCCTCACACCGAACACTCACTTACTTCGATGTAAACCCAAGCGCAGTGGCCTGCCCTAAAAACAGCTGACCAGTGAAACTACACTATATTGTCGGAGATTTGACATGATAGTTTGAAAATGTCAACACTAGCACAGATGTAGCCCTTTCATGCAACAATAACGATAACCTGTAACCTGATAACATGATAACGTATTCACTGTAGCTGTTAGGGTTGCATACCATATTTCGGATTCCGAATTATCGTAAAGAGTGACTTTATGTAAATGAATATCACGTATTGTTTCCAGTAACATGTAAAAGTAATTTGAGCAAGTTTGGCCATTCAGAAGTGTGTATCAAACTGCCCTCCGCATTAATGAGTACCCGAGAAAGACCCCTGCCCCTCAGTCTAGAGCTGGGTCACCACCGTGGTGCCCCTTGGGCACCAGGTAGCTCCCAAGGACCACATAAGTAGCGGGCCGGTTCAAAATATAGCTCACCAGTGATTTCCTCGGATGGTTGTCATTTGAAAATGTTAAACACTTGTTGTGATGTGTGGAAATAAAATGTTAACATACGTTCGAACCTCGTTTCAACGTACAGTCAAACCTCGGTTTTCGGACGTCTCGGTTCTCGGCCAATTCGGTTTTCGACCAAAAATTTCGAGTTTTTTTATGCCTCGGATGACGAACAAATTTCGGTTCTCGAACAAACTGAGCGCACTTGAATGCACCATTTGACTCCTCTCACCTTCCTTACACGAGGAAGTGACGATTCCTCGTGTTGCTTTCCATTGTGAGCAGACGTGTTCAGTAAACATTTTTATTTTAAAAAGAGCGTGGTTTCGGTTTTCGAACAATTTCGGTTTTCGAACAGCCTTCTGGAACGGATTATGGACGATAACCGAGGTTTGACTGTAATATATATTATATAATATATTATAATTGACATGTTTATACTGTGTTACATGTTCACGTTTTTACATCTATAAATGTTAAACATCGTAGTTGGCGGCCATTTTATTGGAAACGGTTATGACAAACTCCCGTTATAATGTACAAATTCGTTCTGTCCCTCTGCCAACATCAGGTTGGGAAATACATGAGACTGTACATCAGGATATCGCCAGCCAAGTTGGCTGGGCCAATGTTCAAAGCTCATCCAGTGACCTATTGTTGGCCCGAGTCATGCAATGCGGGCGCTGTTGGCATTGGTGCCCACAGTTCATAGATCAAATCAGTCAAAGTCTAGCTTTGTCCACTCACCAACGGTATGGATGGGTTTTCTGTATGGCATGAGTCCAAAGGAGTATTGGAAAATCCCACGAGCATGGAAGAGTGGCAGGGAGATACCCATGATGCTTTGCAGCTGTTCCTGTACACTTCGAAGCCAGGTTCCTTTTGAGTTCCCCACTTGATCAAACACCTCATTCTCACCAAAAGAGAAGACTGGAACCAGGTGAGCTCTGAAAAAAATAAAATAAATAAAAACGTTTCACTACGAGTTAATATTATTAATCACTTGAGATCTTAACTGCTTATTCACAATCGATCTCAAATCATATGACAAGCTGTACCAGGAAACATTGTGACTTGAATAAGCCTCTCTTTGAATGAATAGACTGATACAATCATGTCAGTCAGCCACAGAGGCTCGGAAAATCAGGCACTTACCCGTGTTCCATTGCCATTTTAATAAAACCTTTCTTCTTGGCCAAGAGTACATTGTACATTCCGGGGTGGGCATCGAGGGCCTCTGGAGCTCCACCAACAGCGATTACAACAGCATTTCCACCACCCCTCTGCCGCAGTGGATAACTGGCACTTTCTTTATCAGATGGAATCAGACCTGCAACATGGCAATAAGGGTAACTACGCAATCTGTGGCAATGAAGTAAAGTATTACTTAAATGTAGCAGAATGTCTAATAGCCCAGAGGTTGTACAAGCAAGCATGGACTGATTCTTATTGGACACGTTTTGCAACTTTACAAGCGTCAAGTATGACGTTAAAATGAAAGCTTATGAAACATTGGCATACCGCAAAAAAAAACAAAAAAAAAAAACCCTTAGCAGGGCTCATGACAATTGAGTTCAGTGAAAATTAAGTGATTAGGTCAGTGCATTTGATGGTCTCTTTTGGGGGCTTTCTTGTGACACTCATTCCAAAGAAGGAGCAGCGCTACAAGGCCGACATCAGAAAAACAGACATTACAAAGAAGGAGTCAAGTCAACTAGTCTAAACATAATATTGAATTTGTGGAATATGAATTAAGCAGCGAAATCCATCCCTTTCATCCATCTCAGCGGGCGGCCATTTTGCCACTTCCTGTCGTCCTGTAAATGACACCACAGTTGCTCAGGGCTCACATAAACGACCAATCACGGCTCAGCTTGTGAACGATGCATGACCAACCTCTGAAAACAGGTGTGCCGTGATTAGTCGTTACCTTGTGCACTGAGCAACTGTGATGTCATTTTTAGTCGCCAGAAAGTGGCAAAATGGCCGCTCCCTGAGATGGATTAAGAATGGCTAGATTTTTGCTTCTTAATTTATACCGCACACACGTAATATTAATTCGAATGGCGTCTTTCGACTGGAGGGGGGTCATGGAACATATTACTGTCAATAATTTTATTTACCCGACTTCCCTTTTAACATTCAGCTGCATGGTATTTCTAATTTTCTTGCGAAACATTTTCCCAAAATGGGGCCTGTCACACGAGGCATTTATCTCAGTCTGAACAATACAGGCACTATGTCAAAGGAGTACATGGCGACCAAACGAAGAACGCTGTAGCGCAACTGGACTATTCAAGTTGTCATCAACGACGTGACGCTTCTCATCCGAGTAAGCTTCAGCCGTTCATGCAAAAGGCTGACATGGCCTCGATGCCGCCTGCTCCGGAAGCTAAATGTCAGGCTGGTAAATGGTATCAGTGTCGTGGTATTCAAGTTTGTTTTGGTGGGGTTCTAAGGATGAGTTCAAGACACACAATATTGGTATGGATGCATTCCCCAGTAGAATTGAAACAGTGGAGCAAACCTGCACACATTATGTAGTCTCTGAAGAATGGGGCTCGAAACCAAAGGGGCAGCATGAGCAGGTAGCTGGTGAGGCCTGGAAATAATTGCTTGAAGCCTGTGGAATGGGTGCAGAAACTGGTAAAGGCTCCTGCCACCAGGACTCCATGAGGGTGGAAGCCCAGTATGTAGTTGTGTCGAGGGTCCAGGTCAGCTGTCTTCACCAACTGGGGAAAAATGAAGACAGAGAATATTTTTTAACTGTTAGACTTTTTTTTTAATGTGGAATTTTGTACAACAGTGCTGATGGAGTTATTCCTGAAATTGGCTGTGTTGAGCTCATACAGTATGTGCCTTCTTCTCCTTGTTTTACCAGCCCTTTTTGCTCTTTGAACTTTTCCATGCTGCAATCAACAATATCCGACTTCCTTTCCATTATATATACAGTACATATAGACGCACAGTGATTGTTGTAGATATTGCGATGTACAGTGAAATTCCTCTACAACGAAACCTACATGGGCGAAAATACCCCCTAGTGTGAAAAAATCTTCATGCATTAACACCATCCCCACTTTCCTGCCCCCATACAACGAAAAAAAAACCTGTTCCGTGTGTGTGTGTGTTTACATCTGAGATCAAATTTGCTACAGTGAAAAACCCCCTGTTGTGAAAAATTTCTTGCAGCAAGCATGATTTCGTTGCAGAGGAGTTTCACTGTATTGAACAGCAATTCATTTTGAATTTTGTAAAAGCCTATGCATTTTCCCCTAATCATACAAGCCTTATTTTATTAAAGTTATTTCATGTTTAAAAAAAAAAAAAAAGTCAATAGTAACTACTATAAAATGTTCCACCCCCATTTTTTGTCACTCCATTTACAATTGATTTAGTAACAATACCTGACAGTGTCAGTCAAACTGGTTATATTTTCATCACAGTTAGTTAGTTAATTACTTATCATTTATGTGAAAAAGAGTCAATAACAAATCCTAATAAAAAATAATAATAAATAGCGGCTACCTGATCGACACGTTGAAGGACTCTCGTGGCCAGTGGGGGTTTTAGCAAATCATCAAGAACTGTTGTCATATTATAAAAAGGCAATACAGACTATACTTTTTTTTTTTTTTTTTGGGGGACTTAAGATAGGATGAGATAAGAAAAGATTTATTTGTCTCACAACGGAGAAATTCCCTTGTCGGAAGTCTTCCCTGTACCGAGCGTCATTTCAATCATCTGCATAAAGCGGTTTTGTGACCTATTTTATTCGTATGCAAGATCTTAATGTTGTGAGGGTGACACACGAAATGTATTTTATGCATTAAAGCAGGAAATCTTTATTTTACAAACGCGTACTTTGGACAGGACATTGAATGAATTCTGCAAAACAGGTCGTATTTTCTCTCATGATCAACACGGTAAGACGTGAGATATCTAATCTAAGGAGTGTTTACATGTTTCACTGAGCCCAGCAGAAGAGATAGGGACCTGCAGTGCCATCTCTATCAGCGCTGAACATCTGTCCTCGTGCAGTTTGTTTTGCAGCACCTTTGTGGAAAAACAATCGGCTCCCCTCACTCACTTGCTGAGATTCATACAGTAATTCAAGATTAAAGTGCTCATCGGGTCGGATTTGATTGGGAGCCAAGATATCATCTCACATCTTCATGTGATACGTTTTTTTTTTTTCAAATGTGAAGGGGAGGTTCATTTGATACCTTTTTTATTCTCCGTTCATTCTAATGCTAAATGACACTTCCACTTTTTGTTTCCAATCATTTTCTCGTCGAGAGATTTCGGAGATGATGTGTTGGTTTAGTTCCACATTGTTTGTGTTGTGCGGCATTAGCAGCTGGCCTCAAACTGGGTTAATCATTAGTTTGAGTTCCAGTTACAGATCCTGATGTTGTTTGTAATCAAAAGATCTCTCTAACATTTGACATTGAGACTTTTTCAACTTGCCGTCTCAATAAAATCTTTGATAAATCAGTTAAAGGTCATGAAAATTATTGACATTTAGTAATTTGATGATGAATCAATCTAAAGTAGTATTAAAAAAGTGTCTGTATCGGCGATATTGGCCCCGTATTTAATTGGTATCGGATCGATACGAATATGCAGTATCGCATATACTCATTTTAAAATTATTTTATTTGTCTTTAATCTTGAAGTAGTCTCACCGCAGCGTACTTCAGTTACTCCACCTTCTGTTGTGTCAGGTCAGCAGGCAGATCACAACCCAGAATTAAACGAAGGTTCCCCCATAGGTTTCCTGCTTTGAATAAGGTCAGGGGTTTTAAAAGAGCCATTAGGACAAAAAAACAACAAACACAATATTCCCAAAAAAAATAAAGCGAAGGAAACACATTTGATAAGGAGACTCGACTGTCTCATTTTGGTGCATTACATTTTCCTCGTTTGATCTTTTCTTATTTTCGTGACAGTGAAGTCATCATTAATTTCTGTTTTTCGGAGGCTGTCATTGAACGCCTCTCTAGTCGAATGAGAAGAGAGAAGGCACGGAGTCGGACGCAGACGTGTCTGTGTTTGTCGAGACTGTTAAAAGCATAAAGTGTACGTTTTAAAAAGCCAACAAACACCACAGCTCTCCTTTTTCGGAGTTGCAACATGTATCTATATCTATTTGAGTTATATTAGCCCACTATCAAAATCTTTTTCCATTTTCAAACATTTTTTATAAAGCTCCAGCGAGCCAATAGATGTCGCTCCAGAGCCACATGCGGCTCTGGAGCCGCGTGTTGCTGACCCCCGGTATAGGCAAGCCCCTTCCAGGGTTAAAACTCAACTCATATTTTTAATCTGTGGCCAACAACTCGGCATTATATACATGTTTTACTGTGTTGACTGTTTTGAAACTATTAATTCTTATATGGCTGATTTGTACTTTCTGTCCAGCACTTTATATTCAGCTGCAGTTGTTTTTAAAGTGCTCTGTAAATGACGTTGTGTTCATTTGGCCTGAGTTTTGTATCCTGCCTAAGATGACCAAATCCTTCACGGCCTTTACTTTCAACTGTTTGACTTCGTGCCGCTTCGCACATGACACTGGACAAGCAGATGTCATACAGCATCTACAGATATAGGAAGTACATCCACTACATAACTAAAAACAGAAGTAACGAAGGCGCAGTTAATGAGAGGGAATTTTCGAACAGCTCTCGAGGACAATCTCTTCTTTTCTTCTCTCAAAAGAAGGCTTCAGTGATCACGCATCAGCTGGTTTCGTCAAAACCTGATCACGGTATCATTAGAAACAGCGGTTAAAAGACACCAATGAAATGAATTGAAAAGAACACTCCTTCTCTTTTCCACATGGAGTCAGATGACTCTGGAAATAACACATGGATAATGCAACGTGGGAGAACTGAGGTTTGAAGGCTGGAGAATTTGGACTTCAATAAGGAACTTAAGACTTGCCATTGGCACGTTATTTTAATTTTATACTGTACAAAGGGTCCCAGAAATGTTCCAGGAGTTGGTGTCACAAATGATAGGCTTCAAATCCAAACGAAAGATGACATGTGACATCGCCAAAGAGAACTTTCAGCATTTGCTTGATTCAGTGCACGAGAGGACGCAAGAATTGTGGCAGGACAATCGGCGTAAAATGTAAAAACAGGTGGGAGTATGATACAGCCATGCAGTCATCCAAATCAAACAAAGAGGAATAGTACTTCTTTTACCACTACTGCTGCTATAAATGACTCAGTCGGAATCTCCATTAATCATTTTTCATTGAGGATAAAGAATATATATATTTGAGTATTATTAAATTACCTGTCTTCAAGTTTTGCTCCACTATTTGTGTTCAAATATTCATTGCTTCTAAAACTGCAACAATTGACGCTAGCCATTGGCATGACAAGGGCAAGTCAAAGCGAAAAAAAAGGAAAAAAAAGAAAACGGGGAATACTTGTCATTTCTTGAAAACCACATATGTTGTCCACTCATATCTCAAGGCATCACTGTATTTTGGGTGGGGGGGAAAAACTTGGATTTGAAATACAACTTTTGTGAAACCAGTTCTGGAACTTTTCTAACACACCTACTACTTTACGCTATAACAATAAAAAGCAGGAACTCTAAAATATTTCAAATGACGTTTCAAAAATGAAGTCAAAAATATTTTTCTATCATCTCATCTAAAATAGATCTACTGAATAAACTAACTAGAAACTAGGAAAATGATTTACTGATTCATGTTTACAGGTTTTTCATATTTGTAATTGCCAATTAATTGTTAAGGTAGGAAGGGGTAAAAAATTAGAAATTTGATATAACAGTTTAAAATTAAATGTAGGTTTAAACCCTTTTTTTGATGATGGGACAAATGCAACAAAAAAATTTAAAAAATCATTTTAAAGGTGTTTCTTGTAAAAAATTATTTAAGTAAAAAGTTATGTATTTATTATGTATTTATTATTTATTTATGTAAAACAACAACTTTTTTAAATTGTACTTTTACAAACTTTTCCCTCATAAAATTAAAACTTTCATTGTTGTAACAAAATAATGGTATGATTTTTTTTTCTTTTCTTTCAGAGTGCCTTTTTTTTATATGCAGGAGATACCATACAGCAACATGCTCTAAGACCAATTAAAAACTATTTGATTTGGTTTGCAGAATGAACTGTATGCTCTCCGGCTCCACAAACCTGTCACAAACTGTGCTTTAAGTGTCGAAAGCCCAATTTCAAACATAACATCAAGTGTAGCATCAAGTATTGGCTCAAAAGCTGTCAACCACAAAAAAATATATACATACAGCATGCACTACTAGTTCTTGACCACAAGAGAGACACAACAGGCTAAACGAGGAAGCGAACCTTACAGAATTGCAAGGCCCGTGTTTGTTTTCGGTTCCGGGCCAGACGATTATCTTTCCCTGCAATTTGTTCAGGGCTAATCATACAAAGACAAATAAAACGAGAACTGTTGAACTATGTCATTCCGTAAGAACCAATTGCCTCATTCAGAAAGATGAAAACGATTGAGCAAAGCTTCTGAACGCTAAATGTTCACAAAGATAATGGGAGAAATATTGAAATCTGCCTTTTTCACTTCATGCAGCCATAGGTGAAGGGTGAGAGGCGGAGATCGATAGCATATTTCCTCTAGCGAGTGAAATTCGAGCTCAGTGACAGTTGGGTGTAAAGTGAGTGGAGAGCAGCCAGGACAGCATTATGCAAGACAGACAGCGGTGTAGTAACACCACGCAGCATTTCCATTTCACTTTAAACTGCTCATTGGATGGTCTCCTTTTTTTTTAAATTACAATTCAAAACGAGTGTCTCATAATTCCTTTGTATTATTGATCATTAATATTTTGTTGGGGCTTTTTGGAGCATTTGGAGAGAACTCAGTCATGTATAATTGTCTAAAATTACTGTAATAGAATTTGATTGGCGGCCCGGTAGTCCAGTGGTTAGCACGTCGGCTTCACAGTGCAGAGGTACCGGGTTGGATCCCAGCTCCGGCCTCCCTGTGTGGAGTTTGCATGTTCTCCCCGGGCTTGCGTGGGTTTTCTCCGGGTGCTCCGGTTTCCTCCCACATTCCAAAAACATGCATGGCAGGCTCGTTGGGCACTCTAAATTGTCCCTAGGTGTGAGTGTGAGCGTGGATGGTTGTTCGTCTCTGTGTGCCCTGCGATTGGCTGGCAACCAATTCAGGGTGTCCCCCGCCTACTGCCCGAAGACTGCTGGGATAGGCTCCAGCACCCCCCGCGACCCTAGTGAGGATGAAGCGGTTCGGAAAATGGATGGAATTTGATTGGTGTTATTTGGCATTTGGAATGAACGCAGCTCCTCTCTCGAAGTTTTAAGATGTGGCCGTTATGCATAATTGTTTGCCTTGTGACCGCCTCTGCCTTTTTCATGCGGTAAAGAAATGGACACAAAATCTTCTGTGCAAACCCGACAATTGTGTCCCTCATTTACAAACTTAGCTTTCATCAAGTAGGCGCCGCTAAATTAATATTTTTATGCTTGCTGTAATATTTTCTTTCATCAAAAAGGACATGGACCAAGACCCTGTAAAACATTTGAAGTTTGTTCTGCTTACAAATGTCAGTCCAAAAGATGCCTTGAAAACAAAAGTTAGCTCAAGTCAAGGATAATCTTTGTTTCAATGCAAAAGCTTACATCAAATCAATATTATGACGACGTTATGGTTATCTCAATATTGTTTTACAACTCAGGAAAGTTTATTTTCCTTTTAAAAAGTTAAAACCAATAATTATTCATTCCTTTTCCAAACCGCTTGATCCTCACTAGGGTCACGGGGAGGTGCTGGAGCCTATCCCAGCTGTCTCCGGGCATCAGGCGGGGGACACCCTGAATCGGTTGCCAGCCAATCACAGAGCACACAGAGACGAACAACCTTCCACGTCCACACTCACACCTAGGGACAATTTCAAGTGTTCAATCAGCCTGCCATGCATGTTTTTGGAATGTGGGAGGAATGCGGAGTACCCGGAGAAAACCCACACAGGCCCGGGGAGAACATGCGAACTCCACATAGGAAGGCCGGAGCTGGAATTGAACCCGGTACCTCTGCACTGTGAAGTCGACGTGCTAACCACTGGACTACCAGGCCACTAAAAGCATGAAAACTTGATTAACCTAAACTAACACCCATCTCTGCATTCCTTCTACTCATAGTTAAAAGTCCAACGAACTTATTGACTTTTGTACAACTTGCCGTTTAAATGGAACTTTTAAAACGGGCTTTCACTTGTCGTACTTTTCTAGCTCAGGTAGTCAAAACTCTTAAACACTGTTTACTCATTTATCTCCTGACGACGCAGCATCAGGAGCAACTCGGGGTTCAGTATCTTGGTCAAGGAAACTTCAACATGGTCACAACAGCACGAGATCTAACCTACAACCTTCAGGTTGAGAAACAACCACTTTGCCACTGAGCCACGTGTTTCACTTTTGATAGGCTGGTTTGATAAATTCCATTCGCACACCCTCTCTTCAGAAATAGCATTTATTCCAAACACATCGCTATACAGGGTGGGCTGGTCGTTGACTGGTTAGCGTGTCGGCCTTACAGTGCAGGGGTGCAGGGTTGTATTCCAGTTCCGTCTTTCCTGTGTGGAGTTTGCATGTTCTCCCCATGCCTGCGTGGGTTTTCTTCGGGTACTCCACTTTCCTCCCACATTCCCAAAGCATGCATAGCAGGTTAATAGAACACTCTAAATTGTCCATAGGATTGTCTGTGAGTGCAAATGCTTTTTCGTCTGTGTGTGCCTTGCAATTGTCTGGCAATCAGTTCAGGGTGTACCCGCGCCCACTGCCCAAAGTGGGCGGGGGCTCCACCACGCCCCTCGACCCTTGTGAGGATAAGCGGATAAGCGTTTTTCCATCCCCTGATTGTTTTTGTCAGAGCAAGCCAAGTTCGACAAGCCAAAGTGATCTACAAGTCATTCATACGCGTAAAAATCGAAATCTCCGGCGAGTATTATATATTTACTATATATTGATAAATATTGATTCTCTGATGCATTTGAAACACATACACAGTCTACAGGAATAAAGGGGACGTCACTTGCTCGCAAGGACATAGATAAGGACATTTCTTGATGGGAGATCAGATTAGATAAATCTGAAGTATTTTGCTCGGGAATGCTGAGGGTAAAGCTTACCCACAATATCGATCCAGAACATTGTTTAAATACGTGTCTTATCAACAGCAGCATTCTACATCTCACCTTGATGGGGAAGTAATCCCTCATGTAGTCCCAGACTTTGATTCCGCACAAGTAGGACATCTTACGCCCTCCGCGTGCGGGAGTGTCATAGTCAAAGTACCACCAGACGGAATAGAGCACGCCGATCAACCAGTAACGCGTAAACAGCAGGTAGATGAACAGGAAGATGCACGTGGGTGCTGGGGACACAAAGATATGTACATTACATGTTTAAAGCCCGTTGGAGGTCCATACTGTCAACAAATTATACTGAATTGATCCTCCTTTCCCCCCGAATGGGAATGATGGAGGGCAAATGGCTAGCGCAGCATAATTAGGCCATCAGAAGTGGCCTGAGCAGAAAGAGGCATGATTGCACAATGTGACGCTGCAGTTACAACCATTTGCCGTATCTCATTGCATCATGTTGATCTCACACCCGCGATAAGGGAAAATCACCACAAGTTCGTCAACGCTTCCTCAATTCCATGGCACCAAGTTGCCACAAGATGGTGGCAAAGTCATTTTTTCATTGCTTTGGCCAGACCACCAAAACAGCAAATAGTTGAGTTTTTTGGGGTACTTTTTTTTTTTTTACAGTGAAAATCGGGGAACAATTGCCCCCAAAATAATCTGCACATAGTTGAATTCACAAATACAGTGATCCCTCACTCTAACGCGGTTCACTTTCCGCGGCTTCGCTGTTTCACGGATTTTTTGGGTGCAGTTTTTTAATGCTTTTAACCCTTTAAATCAGAACGCGTCGGCGGCACCGCGTGTTGACAGTACAGTATTTCCAAAAACTATTATAGTTATTTGTTGAAAATGTTTCTTTTTTT
Source organism: Hippocampus abdominalis (assembly GCA_018466805.1). NCBI lineage: Eukaryota > Metazoa > Chordata > Actinopteri > Syngnathiformes > Syngnathidae > Hippocampus > Hippocampus abdominalis. The sequence goes on from CM031710.1 coordinate 3,074,422, forward strand.
CGTAATTGGGGCTGATTTCATTAAATATATAGTTAAGTATTGTATATAACTGTAAAAAAAAATAAGTTCACTACTTCACGGATTTCACTTATGACTGGTTCTTTTTTTAACGTAACCCCCGCGATAAACGAGGGATCACTGTACTGAACCATTAATATGCAGGGTGCTGTTTGGCTCCCTCTCCTGGACACATTGTTGCAAAATTGCCTTGATACTTCGGTGGAAGAGACTTAGCACAAGTGAGAAACTTCCACTCAGACTACATAGCTGCAAAACACATTTGATGAAGCATTTGAACCGAAATAGTGTTATCTACAAAAATTTACCTTTTCAGGCACAGTGGTTACGACAGTGGACATCTTATCATTTTATCAGGTTACAGGTTGCCATGAAAGGGTTAACAGTAGAAGACTAGTACTAGTACTGTATATTAAATGCAGGGCATGCCAGTCCCTGGACTCACCTATAAGGACAGCCAGAAATGTGATAAATTACACTTACCCAAGGCAAGGAAAGAGAAAACCCATTGCAGCACGGCGACGGTCTGTAGTCTCCTGTGGAGGGGCACACCGACTGGGGCAAAATCAATCTTCATATTGCTCGAAGGGAAGTCAGGCAACTTGCAGAACCGCAGCTGGTGGGGAGGAAAAGAAGGCAATGAAGAAGGTCCAAAGTCTGCCCTTGCTTTCATCACCTCCTGGTTGACTGTCTTATCTCAGACACTCAATGTAGGATTTGATAAATCGCACTTACCATATCACACCACATCTGGTCTTTGACCCAGAAAGTCGCGAAACAATACAGAACATTCAAAAGTGAGCGTATATTAGCACTGAGCAAAAAGATTCTCCCGCTTTGGCTCTTTTTGTATACTCTCACTGTGGCAAAGGGCAGGCTTCACCAGACTGAAAATGTCCGTCTCTGTCAAGGCAGCACCATCTGGCTGAGAAAAGAGAAAACTGCATCTCAAGATGAGCAAAGATGATAATTGCACATAGGTCGTTTCAAATGCTTTAGAATTGTTTTCAAACAAAGAAAAGTGGGAAATGTTATGTTATATGGGCATCCCAGGTGACGGAAAAATCGCCAATAATGTGAAAAAAAATGAAGTGGGGAATTGGAAAGTGAAATCAAAATACTCTGATTTTGTATCTGTGTCATTATTTGCTGGCATTTTGCATACGATCGCTTTTTGTCATTTTCGCAAAGACCTTCGGCACTGAGTATTTGACATGTTCAAAATAACTAAGCAATATCCTTCTCCGTTTGTTTACATATTTACCATTCGCATTTACATATTTAGTGCACACACGCACATATCAGTTACCGTTGAAAAACAAGGCCGGTGTTTAACAAACTTCCTCTTTTTTTAATGTATTTATTTAATTGACAATAAGAAAAATAAACGTGTCTTTTTCCGTATGACCTTTCATTTTACCACAAGCAGATAAACAAATAAATAAACAAGAGAGAAAAAAGACAACATAAAGAGAAGCAGCATTGACAATGTGTAAATAGAACAAAGAAGAAAATTAGGGTTAGTTACAGGAATAAATATGGAACTTTTTAGTTGAAGTCAAAGCTATGCTGCATGAATGCAGGGAACCACCACCTTTGCCATCTTGTGGAAGAGTTTTTAAATAGCTTACTTCTGCCTTCAACAATACATCGCTGGCATATAGGTAGATGAATGAATATACTGTACTTTCTTTTGTAAATAGATAAGAAATTTCCAACCAGTTACAGTTACATGTGCCACGGCACAGTGATTGAAAATGATACTGGTTAATTAATGTGGACATGAAGACAGTAAATCTCTGCACATATTTGCATTTTTACTATCAGTTGTAAATGTGCATATATACCTTCTAAGACATAAAAGTACTCATTGCCAACCTGCTTGTGTTTTTCTTAAAAATGTTATGGTCGCAACATATTCTATGAATGTATTTACACATACAATTGCATACAAGCACACTCTATATACGGAATAATCGTAATATCCAGAGATGTAAGTAATTATTTCGTCCTTGCGAGTTTCATAAATATTGATTATTCCCCTGCTCATCAGTTTGAAGGGTACGTTCTCATGGCACCTTGCGTTAATCAAGATTCTAGAATTGTCGGTTTTTAACCGGAAATAGTTTTATGATTCAAAACAAAGTGAATTTGTCTGACGCGAATTGGGAGTTACGCTGTACAGTTATTTCAATTCAAATAGGGAAAGGCATGATAACAATAAAACATATCTCATAAGATTCGTGTTTCTCCCCATTTTGGTCTTAAAATATTAACAATTTCAAATGGTACAACCGGAAATTAGCTCGAAATTTTAACTTGATCTCATTATTCCGGTTTGTGTCTTCCGATTCTGAGCGGGTGAGGGCGGGGCCGTTTTTCCCTTGCAGTGTGGCGTGGAGTGATGTAGCACAGAGGATACGGACGCAGACGACATCCGAGCAGAAAACTCTCATTACGATAGATTTTTAAATTAAATGATTGGCAATGCATGCGTGCACTTTAGAAGTGCCATGGATTTGCGTTTATTTTAATCTAACCTGAAAAACATTGGACTCAACTCGGATACGGACTCGCCTCCATCGTAAACAGCATCCTGTAAAAAAAAAAAAATTGGACCATTTTGATTCTTTATCGTCTACTGTTTTCTCAAGTAACCTCAGCATGGCGTGGCCTTGCATCAGCAGGGCGTGCTGCATGGCTCGCTTCTGGAACCAGATGGACAAGGCTGACATTGCGGTGCCTTTGGTGTTCACCAAATACACGGACGCCTCGGAGATGCAGCACGTCCAGCTGCAACCTCCATTACGGGCCGGGGTCGCCATAGAAACCCAGCCGCCTCGCACCCATCGCCGCACCGCCACCGCAGGTCCACGCGCGCCGCCGCGGAGGTGCGTGTCGGAGGAGCGAGTGTGTAGCTCGGTCACGAGGGAGGACTTTAAACACTGGCGAGTGCGACCCGAACCCAGCTGTAAACCCAAGAACGAGTACCACGGCCCAGAAATACCGTTCAACAGCGAGACTCAGTACCAGAAAGACTACAAGCCATTGGCCCATTCCGAAAAGGTACGACCACCCGTGGATACCTAAACCGCCTGCCACCATCTCTGCGGGCGAAGACCGGCCACTGGACCGGCCCAGACACGGGAAACAGCATCTAGCGGACGCCGGCGTGGAGAAGAGCGCCATTGCTGACAAAGTGCAAGAGAAAGACCTCATCCAGGGCCACGAAAGGAAAAAGCGGTCGAGCAAAAAGGCAGAAGGGGAGAAGAAAGTCAAGGTGGAAAGGGAAGGACGGGCGGCGGTGGATGCCGTCAACAGGCAAATTAAACAGGAGATTGCAGCCGGCAGCTCTTACAAGTGAGTAGAAACACGCATGTGGTTTACTTGTACAGTGAACCCCCGTCACCTCCTGAGATCTGAATTCAGTTTATTTTATTTTATTTTTTTTATTATTTATCGCCGCCTTGGAGCTGAATCAACAACTCACAATTTCATAACAATATTTTTTACTTCAGGATTTACAGCAGGGGTGTCCAAAGTCGGTCCTGGAGGGCCGCTGTCCTGCCTGTTTTCCAGAGCTCCCAGCCGTGACACACCTGATTCAAATGATGACAATCCTGATGATGTGAATCAGGTGTGTTGTTCCTGGGAGAGCTGGAAAACAGGCAGGACAGCGGCCCTCCAGGACCGAATTTGGACACCCCTGATTTACAGCATGTCTACTGTAGTGATTAGCAGTGTTAAAAAAGTAGTATCATTAAAATATTTATCACTTTTCATGACATTTGTGTTTTGCTGCAGTCTTTATTTTTTTTTCCCAGCAAGAAAGAAACGTTCTTTTGATACCACCTAAACACAGTAGATATCATTGGTAAGGCCAAGATGTCCTGTGCTTAGCACGTAAGGGCTTCTTCGTAGGTTAGCTCAAATGAGTCAAGAGCTACATACCAAAATTAATACAACTTTATTTGTAGAGCACATTAAAAACCACTGAAGCAGCATACAAAATGCGAACATCAAATAAAAATAATATTTATTCTTTTCACTAAGCAGAGAGAATATATTAGTATTGTATCCCCAGTGTGTATATGTGTTGCTGAGCATGTGATAAAGTTGCAGGTGTTTTAATGTTTGTGATTGCATAATATCTTGTCTTATTTCCATTTATTCTCATTTCTATTCTATTCCATTTGACATAATACTGTCATTCTCATTATGATATAGTTATAGTAATAGCGAATATTGCACCTTGGTGTTTTATGATAGAACTTGAACAGGAAGTGACAAATAGACAGCTTGAAGCAAGCACACTTGGATCTTCTTATTTTGAGAAAAGTCCAAAAGAGAGAGTAAAACAGTCCCAAGGCAATACCTTACAAAGTGTGTTTTAATCATTTTATTGTGTCTAAAGGGCATGAGATGGGTGCATAACATACACAACCAGGGTAATCTGTATTATGTAATGTTCACAGCCATGATAGAGGATGATGAAGCATCATGTCACGCATGTCGGTCACTGCGCGTTGTTGTATAAAGTTCTTGCAATTCACTTTTTTATTATCAAATGCTAAGTCTTTTTTTTTTCATTGTCTTGCCTGGGGGGTCAACATTGTTTTTTTTCCAGATCTTAGTGAAATTGAACACATATGGCTCTTTTATATGAAGTCAAAGTTATGACTCAGTTGCCATAGCAAGAATCACCGCTGATGATGTGGTCTGATGCCATGTGAGATTAGTGTGTCTTGCGATTCAGCCGGTTGGAGCCCCGCTGCCGTGTGTGCGTGCGTGTGTGTGTGTGTGTGTGTGTGTGTGTGTGTGTGTGTGTGTGTGTGTGGTGTTTTGTGGAGCAGGGTGCAGCCCAGGGCACTGTCCCCCTCCACATGGCACGACACAATCCCACCCGAACTTCTGTCTTTCGCTGCCAGTGGAGTCTCAAAGCAGGTCAACTGTGGGTTAACATTATGGATGGTGGGCACAAATCACACAGCACATGCTGAAATGGCATCAGTGCTCATTTGGAATACGTTTGAAATACAGTTCCATTGGTCACTAAATTCTGTCAGCTTGAAACATAAATGATTACACTCCAGCTGCACTGTGCCATATGGCGGATAGTTTGTATTTAAATAAAAAAAGGGAAAATGGCAATTAGGGTAAAGGTACAAACAGTGTAATTTGTGATCTGCATCTCATTAACCATTTAGCAAGTGCAACTCTGATCCCATTCATTCTACCACACCAAATATAGTCTTCATTAACTGATGAATTTTTTTTCAGCAACAGTGCCCCATTCATCACTTGTACGTTGCCTACCCCAGCTAAGCTATTATTAGCTGACATACGAGCTCAGCGATCATCTGCTGTAACATTCTGTGGAAAATGGACCATCCATCCATCTATCCATTTCCTATTTCCCTCGTCCTCATTAGGGTCACACGTCAGCTGGAGCCCATTCGAATTGTCTTCAGGCAAGAGGCGGGTTACAAACTGGGCTGGTCGGCAGTTAATCGCAGAGCACATATAGACTACCGTTCACACTCATGTTTGCTCCGAGTATGCAATGAACCTAAGTAGCGTGTCAGGAAGTGTCGTGATGTCTTGAAAACAGATCATTGTTGGCACTTTATTGCGTATATCTGTATACTCACGCACATGCACAAATTTATGAGGTAAACCAGGGGTGTCAAACTCATTTCACGTTGTGGGCCAGATATGGCCTCTGTAGATGTCAAGTAAGCCGGACCATTAAAAATTATACCATACACTGCTTTAAATAACCAAAATAATATGTCTTTCCTTTGTTTTGGTCTAAAGAAGCACAAGAACACTAGGAAAGTCTTAAAATTTAATGAACATATCTTTTACAAAACATTTCATGAAGCACCTAAGATTTCCTTAGACAAATGTGCAGACTGAGGCTGCTGTTGTTCTTCTTCTCTGATCAAAACAATGTTGTCTTTTCCTCTGATCGAAACAGTGTGTCCCCCTAGCGGATATTCCACGAATTGCATCTTATTAAAAATATTCATTCCGTGTCTTTTATCCATTTTTTTCACTTTTAAATTATCCTGCGGGCCTGATCAAACCGCCTTGCGGGCCAGTTCCGGCCCATGGGCCGTATGTTTGACACTACTGAGGTAAACACTCCATAGCTCAAGAACATTACAAAAGAACAGGCTGAGGGGAAATCATGAAGCTGAAAAAAATGGAAAGAACTAGCACCTTGCTACAAGCAAAAACAAAAGGCACAGGGTAAGAAAGCTAAACAATGCTGAGTCATGTGAAGTCACATTGATCGCAGAATCAACACTCCAATACAACTGCATTCTATTACTATATTTTCTGCTGCTTTGGTAGAGTCATATTTAACCCTTTCAGGGACAGCGGTTACTACAGTGAACAGCTTATCAGGTTATCAGGTTACAGGGTGCATGAAAGGGTTAAGATACGTTCAAATGCCTTATTATGCCTGATATAGGCCATGAGTGAAGAGCCGTCAGCTGCCTGAGCCTTTGTTCATATTCTCTTTTTTTTCCAAACAGACAAAGCCTACTTTGTCACTGTGTTATCTGCAGTGACCAAAAGGGATCTTTTTTTTTCCGACTTTCACAAAACGAATGTTAGAAAATAGCATATGAAAGTGCATTTTTTTCCCGGTGATGACGAAGCAGAGGCTGCAGGTTCATTGAGTTCAGAGTGACTTGATGTTCCCATTTTGTAGTGAAACATCTTTTATTGCAGGGAACTCGAACCAACTCCTTTCAAAAGAGATTTTTCTTTCCGAAACGTCTCCAAATCCTCCTCTGCCTGCTGAATGAGTTTGTTAGCAGAATGAAACCCACAGCAGTGAAGTGATTGAATATTGTGGATTTTGAAAATGATCCTCTTAGAGAGCCTGCAAAGCATTGTGTTGACAGTGAGTACAGAAATGCAAAAAAAGAAAAAATCTACTTCAGCAAAAGAAAAATGGGGCACAACACTAGAAACCGTTGGATATCGCTCTTCTCCAGAAAGTGCAACTGATTGTCTAAACTGCTCAGACTTTCATGCTGTGTTGTCGTTAAGCTGGGTTCACATATTGTTGCCAAATTTAATCCTAAAATTTCCACTGATACTCATTTGTTCCATCAGTATCTTGTCAGATCATACTGAATCTGCTTCATGCAACCAATTTAATCTCATATTACCGCGTGTGATGACAGTTAATTCGTATACGTACAGTATATACCCAGGAATGAGTCGCGTGAAATACGGAGCGAGCCTTCTTTTAAATATGTGAAAGGCAAACGCTAAAAGTGCTCAAAGAGTCATATCGTACGTTGCCCAAAGAGGAGCTGCTATCCGACAGGCCGGATGAGAGAGTATTGATTGAAAGCCGGTCTTTATGGCCGCTGATCCAACAATAAAAAGAAGCCACAGAGGTCCTCTGGGTTCATTGATTCCCAGAAATACTCTGGGAGACACTGCCAGTGCTTTATCAGCGCCGAGCACTCTCATATTTAACTTGAGTCTGAAATAAATTTAGCGGGATTTTAACGCTGTCTAAGATTTAGATCTCGGCTAAGGCTCGGTCGTGTGGAATCTGCATGGTCTCCCTGTGCTTGCAAGGGTCCAGGTACTCTGACTTCCTCTCACATTCCAAAAACATGCATGGGGAGTTAATTCTTGGCTCCAAATTGCTCCGAAGTGTGAATGGTTGTTTGAAATTATATATGATATGGCCATGAAGACCTTAATGTGCGAGTAATTGGAAAAAACCCCAAAAAACATTTATACCGTTATTGGCTCAAATATAAGACGGTGTTTTTTGCATTGAAATAAGAAAAAGTGGGGGTCGTCTTATATTCGGGGTCTAGACATTATACCCATTCACGACGCTAGATGGCGCCAGATATCATTGAAGCGAATGCTGGACTTGACTCCCCAGGCCAAAGTGAACCCCTGCCACGAAGAATAAAAATAAAAATAGCGGTAGCACGAAGCAGAAAAATAAAAAAATGGCGGTAAGAAGGAAAAGAGAAGAAAATAATAGAAGAGATAACAGAAAATGGAGAAACGTAGTGACAATCTGGAGAAAAGTGGGTCGAAGATCGGCCAGGTTAATCGGCAGCTGAGGAGAAGTTATGATGTCATTTACATTTCAAAAACCAGAAGCCATTCATTTACGATTGTGATTGCACTTTAGATTTGAATGAGGCAAAATAACATGCCTTTTCTCTCAAATATATTGTTCTAATCATTTGTTTCAGATGTACTGTTTGTATTTATATTTTCTGTATAAAAATTAATTTGGTGTTCAAAAAGTCTTTTTTCAAACTTGAGTCTTGAAAAAGACTCAAGTTATAATCAGGGCCGTCTTATATTCGGGCCAATACGGTACTATAATTGTCTATAGATACCACAAGATAGTCTCTAAGCACAACACGAAGCTCAGTAACTCACTTCAACATCGTTCCTAGGCACCAAGATGCCACAAGATGGCAGCAGAGCACTACATGAAGCTTCTCAGCTCACTCCAAGGTAGTTGGTTGGCCGCAAGAGGCCACAAAATGGCACCAAAGCAATACTGTTATATGAGACAGGGCATTGGCATGACCACAAAAACCAGCCAATAGGTGAGTTTTGGCGGTTCGCTGATTGTGCTTTGTGATTGACTGACAACCAGTCCAGGCTGTAACCCACATCTTGCCTAAAGAGGAGTATGTGACAACAGACTGGTAGTATGTGAATAGATGAAATCTGTCATGTTTCGGTTTGTGACCAACAGGTGGCACTGTAGGGCTCTCCCTGCAGCTGCACACCTGTTGGTCGTTATGTCGTTAGCCATTTAAAAGGACTTCCGGCAGGACCACTTAGGTCTCGGGTCATTGTGACTGTTCCTTTGTTGCTGTCATGTCTGTTTGTTTGCTGTAGCTGTCATGTTCTTGATCATGTTTTGTTGACTGTTAGTTTTAGCTACAGCCTGGGTTTTGTTTGATACTTTGGATTCTTTTCGTTTTCAGGACTTTGTTTTGGATTTAGTTTTTTGTGTTTTATCAATACAACTCATCAAGTACACCCTACTCCTCCCTCTTGCCTGCTTTTTGGGGTCCACCACCACCTCGCAAACATGACAAAATCAAATCTTGGACTGATTTGCCACGCTCATATTCCGAAACAACAAATATATGATTTGCTTACTTTGCTTGCACATGTATTGTGAAGATGTTTATTCACCAATATACATCGCATGGCTATATGAGTCTTCCAAGTGAAGCAGCCCATATTGTGCCACATTCAGGCGGAGTTGCATGCTGCGTCCTGGCGCGTTTCCATTTTTGTCAGCGCCAGTGATTGGTTGCAGTGTAGAACTCTTTCTTATGCACATAAACCACCACAGCGGGTTAGCGGAAATATCGCTATGACAAGAATAGCTTGTGTTGCAATGATACATGCATACCAAAAAAAACGGTTACAGTGCTTCTTGCCAATAACCATTTATGTTTACTGTATATAGTATATAAAGTATCTTCAACATTTCTCAAGCACATACGGACCTCAGGGACACAGGAATTATTGTTCCAATGACCATGAATAGCATCTACAGTACGTTCCCGTCATGTGCAGGCTGGAGTACCACACCGTGAAATCTTTACACTTGGACAATCGACACCCTGTGGTGTCATGTAAGTGTTTTATACCATCGTCCTTGGATGCCATTGTATAATCCGTCTTTGCGCTGTAGCCTCTTGGTCCATCCTGGCCCCGAAAGCGAGCCTAAGTCCTGTTATGTAATCACTCTCTGTGTGTGATTTCCATCTCTCCAGTGCGCTGATGCTAGTACCGGTAGTTCTCTTTTCTATGGGTAATGCCCCAGTCATCAGCCTTTGTGCTATGAACAATTTACTTTTCGCATTGTGACATTTCACCCTGTGGCTTGTTTTATAAATGTGAAAACACATTTCTGTCAGAGTAGTCATTAAAATGTAAATGTGTGCAAACTAACCAACTGGAAGAGGAATTCAAAATGATCACCTTATATTTTAACTTAATTATGTAAATGTCGCTGTCATGCTACATGGAAAGCTTTGGTCACATACTGTCTTATTTTAGATGACCCAAAAGCAAGACTTGCAATTGTAACGACGGGCATCCAAAATGTCTTGATGCCATTTTTTTTCATCTTGAATTTTAACATAGCACTGACTGTTCATAAAGGTATTGTAAAATATGCAGTAGCTATTTAGATTAGATTTTCAGGCGTTGATTATTTTTTCTCAATCGACGTGAGCAAAAAGGTTTATATCTGCAATTGTCTCTTGGTGGGCGATTGTTCCCAATGCAACCTCATTATAGCATTCAGCTTTCAACCTGTGAGAAATGTATTCTTATCTATAAATAGAATGCATCTCCTTAGTATTTATTGACTTTGTTCTCTTCGTAAATATACTTTTTTTTCGAATGGAGGCAGAAGGAACGTGGCCAAGTATTGACTCCCTCTCTCTGTGCTTGAAGCTGCTGCGTAATGTACCACTTTACTTTATTTACACTGTGAGCAAGGACATTTAAATGTGCCTCACGATTGTTTACAGTGCGCGTTCATGACTCTGCCAGAGCCAAAGGGGAAGACTGATATTTGTCATCGGATTAGACTGAAGCAGAGTTGTGTTGTAATTGCCGAATCACTCTACTCTAATGTCCCGCAGAAACATTTTGGTTGGTTTCAGTGAAGACACAAAGAGGAAACGCTGTCTCAATATTGGGCTTTCATCAAAAAGTAGACATAAATTAATTTTATAGCAGCGTGCACATGTCATCGACATTGTTGGACTCAAAGTACTCAATGAACATAGAGCAAAATCAAAGTAATGAATACAAAAAGGTTCAATATTTATTTCATCTGGCACGGACGGATGGCAAAGGACACCCCCTCGCTAGGTTGGAACACCCAGCTTGGTGCAGAACTCTCAGCCAAATTCCCAAATAGGCGCATTGAGGCATATGACTGCAAAAAAAAAAAAAAAAATCAGGATATGACAGCATTTCTGCATCAAATGGACATGTCTGAATACATAGCCCTCAAAGTCTATCCGTGTTTTGGAAGCTGTGATGACATCTAAAGTATACCATAAGGTTGCCCAGAAACCAAAAATCCGGGTTAAATGCATTTGTTGTTTTCCAAACTTTTAATTTGAAATGAAAAATCCATTTTTAGTATTATTATCTAGTACAAATGATATTTATTTACCTAAACTTGAAAATTGTATTACCACGAATCTTGTCACCTGATAACATGATAAGCTGTCCACTGTAGTAACCGCTGTCCCTGAAAGGGTTAAAGAACTTCATTGACTCCGTGTGAACATGATTAAAAATAATTTACAAGAATATGGTTGGTTAGAAAATCACTGTCATTGAAAAAAAAATGTTAATAAAATAAGAATGATGACCACTTGGCTTCTCTCCTTGCAGAACCGAATTTAAGGCTTATAGAGATGTGAAGCCTGCACAGATGATCCGGGCCAAGTCCCAGTACTTACCTCCGGATGAGAAGACCAGGCTGGAAACCAGCTATAGTGCAACATTCAAGGGACAAGCCCCGCTACAACCTACGGACAACAAAGCCCTGGAGAGGAGGAGGATACGCAGCTTGTACAGCGAGCCATACATCGACCCCATTAAACAGGTGCGCACCGATCTGCTGGGTTTTAAAGTGTAACTTTAAGGATTGCTTTAAGACATACATGTTTACATTTGCAATTACCCTCAGATAATTGCCTGTGAATGCTGAGCGATTCCATTTAGCTGAAAGTACAGCTTTGCCACGATGTTGGACCATCTTTGGGCAATTATAAAGCTTTTTAGCAGGGGTTCACTGTCGTACCATAGCAGAGTCCTCACTGTCTGGCTAGCAGATGGATCTTTTTCTCCACCAAACTAACTGGGAGAATCATCAGTGGTTGCTGACACGCAGGGCCCTATTTCCATGCCCAGCACACACCAAGTGAAAGTAACTGAATGGGAGGCGTTTTCTTTCTTTGGGCATTTTCACAGACAGTCGCAGTTAGAAATGGGCATTTACGCCGTTGTGGGAGTGAACACTCAATCAAACCGGCTTCCCTCCTCCCCTTCGAATTAAGTGCAAGAGAGGCGCGACCAACCACCATGTCAAAAGCATAATGGACTCGCTGGAGTGGGTACAGGAGATCGGTGTGTGCAAAGTATGTTGTTCATAAAGTACTGCAAGATCACCACTTGCGGATGATGAAAAACTGGTCAAAATCTAGCAGTTAAAGATCGCTTTAAACCCCCCCTCCCATCGTGTGTCTGCTTTAGAAGTACAGCCCAACCACACACACACACACACATACACACATGCCAGTTATTCCACAGTACGGCTGTGCTTTTAAATATATATTAAACACTATAATAATAATAATAATAATGCATTCACTGAATTGATTTCCACAATGATTCTGTAACATACAGTCAAACCTCGGTTTTCGTCCATAATCCGTTCCAGAAGGCTGTTTGAAAACAGAGATTGTTCGAAAACCGAAACCACGCTCTTTTTAAAATAAAAATGTTTACTGAACACGTCTGCTCACAATGGAAAGCAACACGAGGAAGCGTCACTTCCTCGTCTACCCGAGGAAGCGTCACTTCCTCGTGTAAGGAAGGCGAGAGGAGTCAAATGGTGCATTCAAGTGCGCTCAGTTTGTTCGAGAGCCGAAATTTGTTTTCGTCATCCGAGGCATAAAAAACTTGAAATTTTTGGTCGAAACCCGAATTGGTCGAGAACCAAGACGTTTGAAAACCGAGGTTTGACTGTATTTAGGAATGAAATACTATCCAAATACGTATCAACGGAGCGCAGAATATTGCTGATTGTGCTTCGATCAAATCCATCAAAATCACACTACACAACCTGCGCCACAACTTAGACCTGGTTTTACTTTTTCCAATGTCTGGTCTTCTTTCTGTCATGAAGTAGTCAAGTGAAACGCCCTTGGTCTGCCGAACTGGAAAATAGTCTCAGCATTCACACAATGACTGTTAGGATTGCTTGCTCTTACTGTTCCACAGTTATAAAACTGTATTTCCGCTCATATCCGCTATCCGACATCCTCAGGTGGACAGGTCTACTGTCCCTCGCACTAAAGCCAAAAAGCCTGGGGCTGTCGCATCAAGCCAGGGCAAGCCAGTGAAGAAAGCCAAAGATAAGCAGAGCGGGGCACTGAGGGGTTCCAGGAAGATGACCTCGGAGAACCAACCCGTGAGCCGGCCAGCGTTGGGCGACAAGGAGAAAAGTAAAGAGCTGAACAACAAACTGGCTGAAGCAAAAGAGTAAAAACCATTTAGCACCTTTCATATTCTATGTTTTCGGGGGAAAGTAAACACAGAGGCTGCAAAACAGTTTTTTTTTTTTTTCTGTTGCCATCCTTTGTTTTGCTTCTGCTTTGCTCCCATCCACTAGCCCTCCTTCTCTTTTTGTACTCTTGTACAATAATAGAATAAGGTGACATGTCATCAATCCATTGTCTAATTTCGATCGTTGCAGTCACAAGCGGGCATGAGTGAGTTTTTTTTTTTTTCTTCCTCTTCTACTCGACGCCACCCCCACTCTGCTCGCCTCCATCTCCTGGTTGCTATGGCGACAGGCTGCCTGGCTACCCGATGCAACGGATAAAGCTTGCATGAGACCGACCGCAAGCGCTTCTGGTGTCTGGCTTGATTGACTGAGCGGATCGTTCTCCTGAGTTTATCAAAGATTATCAACGGTTGGAAGCATTGAATAGAAATAATGAGGAAAGCTGAAGATCTTTGATAAATGTCATGCCTGGTTAATCATGTGTCTCTGATCCGCATCTCATTTTGTTTTTGTACCTGCTGTTTCATCTTTGCTGCTGTTTATGCTTTAGGTGTGACTCGATGCATGATCGTAATTATTTGTGACTTTGGAGCCCAGTTATCTCTAAATCCGTCTTCAATGAGAAACTTACAGTCGTTTGTATCCCAAGGAGCATTTACCTCATTCTTACTCACAGGCTTATTTTAGATGAGCTTAGTTCAATACAATTTTTTTTAGCTAACTTGCTGCTAGCAGACAATCTGGATCACTCTATCTGATTATGCATTAAAAATTATGAATATGCATATTACATTAATATTGTCTCCGAAGGTCCCCAGGGCATTTAAAATTTAAATAGCATCCTCATTGGTTCTGTGCGGGGGGAGTTTAGTGGGGCTAAAATAATTGTTTTGAGTGTTTGGGGGTAACATAAAACGTCAAGCTTTTAGTGCTAGCGGTCCGAAGTCAGCGTAGCAATGTAGTCGTTAAAAGCAAGACTGATCCCTCTGTAAAATTACACAATCATTATACACAACCAGGCCATCATGAGCGGAACCAATGAGTTTAGAAAGCCACGCTTGTGATCGTAAAATTCTAATGTTAATTACTGTATAAGAATTTGATGCGGCGCGCTTGGTCGACTGGCTACCATGTCTGCCTCACAGTACAGAGGTGCAAGGTTCGATTCTGGCCCTCCTGTGTCGGGTTTCGCATGTTCTCCGCGCCTGCGTGGGTTTTCTCCGGGTACTCCGGTTTCCTCTCACATTCCAAAAACATGCATGGCAGGTTAATGGAACATTCTAAATTGTCCCTTTGGTGTGATTGTGAGTACAAATGTTTTTTTGTCTATGTGTGCCCTGCGCTTGGCTGGCAACGAGTTCGGGGTGTACCCCGCCTACTGCCCAATGACAGCTGGAATAGGCTCCAGCACACCCGCGACCCTTGTGAGGATAAGCTGATTCGAAAATGGGTGAATGGATGGATGTATACATCTTATTTTGTCTGGTTAGCTTTTTTAATATTGACATCATTATTTTCAATTCATCGTTGCTCACATTTGTCTTGTTAGAATTCAATTTTTAATGCAAGTATGTTGATTTTAAAGCTCATTTATTAATGTCCGGGAAGTTAAATATGGTGGTATCTGAGTATATTGTGTGTATAAGAGATATGTCGTGAAACATACCAGATCCCAAAATGTAAAGCCTTGACTTTTTCTTTATTTTTATTTATTTATCTACTTATTTCTTTATGTATTTATTTATTTATTTTAATTGTGGTTTAAAGAATTTTCTTTACGCCATGTGTTGGATGTAGAAGGCGACCTAAGTAAGCTGGTTTGTAATAATGTAATTGTAATCACTATTGTATGCACTTAACCAATGTTAGCTATTGTAGAGTCATCTTTCACAACACGCGTGCGTGACGTATACAGTGGAACCGCTAATCCATGCTAATCGACAAATAATTTGCATTCAGTTTTACAAAAGCAAATAATGGAAATGAACAACTTTGTTAACGTCATACGACATAAACTACTTTTAACGTTGGGCAGAGGGAACATGTTTGCATGGAACCTGAGAAGCAAGTCTCTTCACATTCCGATTAAGGCTAACTTTGCAGCGCACATTATTTCACATACTGTATAGTCATTATTATCGTAAATCTGTACTGAGCAGGCAAGGCAGAGGTGTGCGTAATGCTTTCTCTACTTTTGGCAACTGAACATTTAGTTATCAGTTCTATGTTTGTCATTGCATTGTTTCCTCGCTTCACCACCTCTGGTACCCTTCTGTGACAGTCATCAGTGCTTTCACTGTATAAGTAGACATATGTACTGTCATTTTTCTTTCTTTACCTTTCGTTTAAGATTACAAATGCACTGGCATGGGTCGAATCTCTTCGCGCCTCCTTTAAACGTCACACACACACACACACACACACACACTTAACATTCTTTCCTTTATTCGCTGTGCAATCATTACCACCATCTGTCAAAGTTGAACGCATGACCCATAGGGGCTGAAGGCCAACCTCATTTGCATTTTGCAGCCTTTGGTTAGATGCTGTCACTTTGTCTCATAACACGAAGGAGGAGGGGCCACGTCATGTAAACAGTGCTTGACACGCCACACACCCGGTGCTATCTTTGTGGTTGTTAGCTAAAAACAAAAAACAAACAAACGGATAGAGAGTTTGGGAAAGGAAGTTATGTCTAGACAAAAAAATCTAAATAAAAAATTGACTGTGACGTACTTGTGTTTCTGCTTGCTCATATTTAAAGGAATATTACAAATAAACGACCCCCCCAAAAAGTCAAAACAAAAGGTGTCTTCTGGATTCTTTTTGTTTCTAGTAAAGCGTTAGTGGTTGCAGGTTTCTGTCAGTATTTCTCCTGTCCCAGTCTTTGTCAAACGAAACATGAAAATCCACACGGAAGAGGATTTTCTTATCCAAGATTGCACCGCATTCTGGCATGACCTCTGGCATTCTTTCTATGATGCATGTTGCCCTCGTGAGAAGAATATATTGTTTTTGCATCATATCTCTCATACTGATGCATCACAATAAATTTGTGGACAACTCAATTTATTTCACTAGTACAATCCAAAAAGTGCCAAATCTATATACAAAGTGATATATGTTGTGATTTGTATTTGTTATCATTTTGAAGATTATTGCTTGGATCTCAAAAAAATGTGACCAACTCAATAAATGAATATTCCATTAAAAAAAAAAAAACTAAGGATTTTTAATATAGGAATTGGCCTATTGAAAAAAATATTCTACGTGTACATTATGTGTTTGACAATGAGTTGCACTTTTTGAATTGAACTATTAAAACAAATGAACTTTTCCACTGTATTCTAATGTATTGAAATGCACCTGTTTATTCCAGGAGATCATGTGGCTTTACAACAACATGCATGTTAAAAGGGTTTTTGGAAATGTATTCCTGAATATGTCATGTCCTTGTTTAGACCTCTGCTTTCTTTAATTTCCAGAAATACAAACCCATTTCCAAATAAGTTGGGATGCTGTGTTAAACAAAACAAAGACAACAACAAAACCAGAACGATTTGCAAATTCTTTTCCACTTATATTAACTTGAAAAACACAATTATGTATTTATTTTACAAATGTTCACTCATTCAGAATTTGACACCTAAAACATATTCCAAAAAAGACATTGCCTTTTGACAACACTCAATAAGCGTTTGAGAAATAAAGACTGTTGAAGCTTTGTAGGTGGATTTTGCATTTTATAATGCGTCACATATTTGTAATGGGAAACAGGTCTGGACTGCTGGCAGAGCAGTTTAGTACTCACTCTGTTTTACTATGAAGCCAAGCTGTTGCAACACATGCAGAATGTAGCTTGGCATAATCTTGCTAAAAATGTGCTTATTTTTATGTCCCTGAAAAACGCCGAGATAGCAACAGATGTTGCTCCAAAACATTGATGTACATTTCAGCATAAATGGCACCTTCACAGATTCTGGCTTTTGAACTTTTCACTGAAAACAATTTGGTTGCTCCTCTTCCAGTTCAGCCCAGGGAACACATTAGCCGTGATTTCCCCCAAACAATTTCAAATGTGGACTCGTCAGACCACACTACACCTTTCCACATTGCGTCAATCCTTCTCAGGTGAGTTCGGGCCCAGAGAAGCTGGCGGCGTTTGCGGGTGTTGTATGGTAGAGTTTTAAATAGCATTTGTAGTATTCCTGAGCCTATCCCTCTCACAATGATACTCGTTTTAAATGCAATGAGCCATGTGGGATCGAAGGCCACAAGCATCCAGTGCTGGTTTTAGGCAGAGATTTATCTTGAGTCTTGGATTTTTTGATGGGAAATGGTAGATGACGAAATCCATGTACAGTCAAACCTTGGTTTTTGTACCTAATCCGTTCCAGAAGACTGTTCGGAAACCAAATTGTTCGGAAACCGAAACCATGTTTCCCATTGGAATCAATGTAAAATGTTTTAATCCGTTCCAAGTCAAGAAAACAACTTTTTTAAACCACTCTTTTTTTAACAATTTCACACCATAAACTGTACAAATGTAATAGGAGAGCAGGTAATATGTAAAATACTGTACAAACAAACTGTAATATACTTTATTTTCACCAATTTTAACATTAACATAGTAACATAAAAATTTAAGGAACATCTCTCTCTCTCTATCTGTCGTGGGGCGTGCGCCTATCCCAGCTGTCAGCAGGCAGTAGGCGGGGCATTTCAGCATCCCGAACTCCTTCGCCAACACAGACACGCACTCCTGACTCATATTTCGCGATTAAATCTTTCTTAAATTCTATAGTTTTGTGCACTATTTTCCTCTTTTCTTCACCGGGTTCACCACTTCCACTTGCTTTCTTTGGTGCCATGATTAGGGGCTGATACACGATGCAAGAATAACAGTCCAATATTACGTAGTTCTCACCAAACACATCTGCTTTTAAAAAAAACATCTTAATTGAACAATACAAACTCGTCTGCTCACAATGGACGCTACACGAGGAAGCTGTTTCTGTATGATTATTGCATAATAATGAGACACCGGACACCAGAGTGTTCATTATGTGCCTGCATTGAAAACGGATGGCCGTAAACAAACGCACGCACTTCCCCCGTGCTGCTAGGGCAAACCATTCTGAAAAGAGGGGGATTTCACTCCCCCTAACAGAAGCGTCTCACCAAACACGTCTGCTTTTTTTTTTATTGAACAATAGAAACTCGTCTGCTCACAATGGTCGCTTCCTGTGTAGCGACGCTACACGAGGGAGCGCGGCTACTCGCGGCTACACGCGTCACTGTCTTTTGTTGCACCTGTCCCTGCTTTTTTGGAATGCATTGCAGGCATCAAATTCAAAATGAGAGAACTGTTGCAAAAAAAAAATTAAATTCAAATTAATTTTTAATTTTAAAAAATAATAAGTAAATGAATAGAGAAATACATTTCATCAGTTTTAATATTACATATTTCTTGTCTTTTGTTTTGTATTCAATTCAATATAGGTTGGAAAGGATTTTCAAATCACTGTTATCTGCTTTTATTTACATTTTACACCGGATCCCAACGTCATTGGAATTGTGGTTTGTCCAAACCAAATATATATTCACACTGTCGTCATAAATATTTGGGGGATGTCACGTTTGGATGATGCTATGTCTCTGAATTTTTATTCGCTAATGAGTGACATTTGTATTCATTTGAAGGGTTGTGCTAAAACAACACCACTACATACAGCTCTGCCAGCCAATCCGAGATATTGGCTGGGTACAGACCCTAAAGCAACACCTGTGGGGCTGTGCGCTACCCAATCCCAGGTAACCCTCAAAAAGTATCACTTAGAAGATGTCGGCCACAGACAAATACCACGCATTCTCATTCATGGCCATTGAGATGTGATTTTTTTTTTGTATCTTTTTTTCGATTTCACAGTGGCACGGTTTTTATTTAAATGCTGAATCACCTACACAACACCTTAGAATAGAGTTACTGTATAAGTGTTTCTCTTCCGTATGGACACCCAAGTAGTGGTGTTGGGATCGGGGTGGGGTTCGTGGGGGGCTTGCCTGCTGTCACCTCCTGCATGTGAGCTACCTTCCATGGAGCCCTTCGAGTTGCAGCCATGCTTAAACCTGCTGGAATGCACCGATTGTTTCATGCTGTCAATTATAATTGCATGTGAAATGTTTCATAACCTGCCCACCATCTTGGGGAGGGGAAGGGCAATATTGAAGTCACTTTTGACCTGATTTGTGGATTCCCATATTCATGTAATCACATCGCTACGGTGGATATAGAAAGTGAAGACATTCCTGTTAAAATACAGTGGTGCCTTCAGGTACGAATCAAATCATTTTGCCCTCTCTTGAATAGCGCTTTACATAATTGTAATTTATAAAAACAAAGAATAATTACAGAATTATGTAGAATGTAAAAAACAAAGCTCTGTTGTTTTTTTTAAGTACCCAACGTGGAAATCGCTTTGTTTTATGTTTAGTTTGACAGTAAACTTCAAATGGTTGTAGCATCAAACTTTTCAAGCCTCCTTTTTATGAATTGCTCATAATTTACCAAACTGTTGCTTCCTGTGAATTAAGTTCATTGCCACCATGCAGCATTTTTTATCTCAAGTTAGCGCTCACATGCCAGCTTGTACCTTAAAAAATTAATGAGGGTCACTTGTATCTCAAGGCGCCACCATTATTTCACGCTTAAGTTTCAAGTCAAAGGCCAGCTCTGAATCCAAATATGTGGGGTGACCTTAAGTGTTTGAGTGGGTAAACGTTTGCCCAAAAGACTTAATGCTTGTCATGAAAACAAAGTTAACTTAACTCATTAACTCAAAATCTTATTGTCTTTGTCAAACACGACGTATTTGTTTGGCTTTTTGGCGACATAACTGGAATCTGCATGTCACTAATGTAGGCTAATGCACAAGTCAAGTCCAATCACCCGTCACATTTGTATAAAAAGCGCTTTGTATGTTTTAAGGACGGTACCTGAGCATGTCTTCTTGTTAGTTAATTGTGCACCATTGGTTGTCTCGAAATGTTTCATATTGTACAAGTCTCAAAGGATGAGAGGACTAGATTTTTTTGGTAACAATTTCGATTTGTATTACCGTAATTTCCGGACTATAGAGCGCACCTAATTATAAGACGCACCACTAAATTTTTAAAGGAAAAAAAAAATTGTGTACACACATAAGCCGCACCTGTCTATAAGCCGCAGGTGCCCATATTGTATCATGAGATATTTACAAAAAGGACGGGACACAGGCGGCCGTTAGAAAAGTCTTTATATAGGCCGCTTCATTAAATAAGCCTCAGAGTTGAAAGCGTGTGATAAAAGTTGCGGCTTATAGTCCGGAAATTACGGAACATAGTTTGAGTTGATGACTTCATGATACTTTCTATATCCACCGCATAGATTGCATAGGCACAGTAGTTGACCGTTGACTTGTGCTGGTCATATGGTTAGGATGTGTTCCCAAAGCATGCCTTGACTGTTTTTTTGTTGGACCTGCAATTGAAAACGTTATCCAGAATATTTGCGGAGTGCTATCTTGCACCCTCAACATGGGTAAGTAAGAACAGGCTTGGAGAAAGGTAGTTTGGGGAAGGTTGTGTTAGTGATTGGCTTATTAATACTGAAAATGTAATTCCTTCCAGTCTGATTTTGATTTTTTTTAAATATAGGATTTTTAAATATATTTAACATTATGATACATTCTCATCATGTTAGAACACCCCGAGACCCTCATTGCACTGGCCCCCTTATTAACCTTTGACATCAAAATGCAACGCTACCTAATGTTTACTTGTCAAAGCTTTTTTTACTGCTGCATTCTCCATAAAACTTCATTTTCACCATTCAGAGTTTATGCGACGATCTTAGTAGTTTTGATCTCCTCAAATGAGCGGTCGCAGGGTGCTCAAGTCAGCCAGGCGACTGTTGTTGCTCTCCTGAAACATGTTTTTCAACGTGTCTTTGTATTCTTTCTCCTTCTTGACACCTTAACCATGTTCTGGCTCCTAGAGATGCTCAGGACGAGTTTGTCCGACCCGGTCATCATCATACCCAGGGTGCTGCTGGAGGAGAACCTGAATCACTACTGGAAAGAGATGAACACCAACGCAGCAGCGGAGTTGTGCGATTTGCCCTCGATTTGAACCAGACTGAGTAGTATTTTGAAAATCACATGCACACACACACACACACGCACACACACACACACACACACACACACACACACACACACGCATGTCTGAAATAGTTTTTGAGCTGTTTGTCCCGTGGCATTATTGAAAAGGTGCTATATAATTTTTTCTTGTTTTATGCATTATATTTCAAAGATGTATCGACAATAATACAAGAAAAACACACCATAAAGTGCTCATATCTAAAGAAACCTGTATGCAGTTATAGTGTAAATAAAATCTCAACACTTGCAGATTGAAATATTGTTTTGTAATGTATGTTTTGTGGCAAATCATTTTTAGCCGAAAAAAGGGAACTTTTATAATAGTGTTGTTGAAACATGAAGGCTTGATGCCAGTGGGATCTTCTGTGTTGTCAGACACGTGACAAACTAGGGCATTTTTATACTTAGTGGATGGTTAATAAGTAGATTTGGATAGCGGGACAAAATGAGATGAATCCTTTTTTTTTTTTTATTTTTTTTAACTTTCCATGGGAGTTGATGAGAATTCACTGAAATATTTGGGAACGCTAATCACAGTAATATAGACTACATTACACTTTGAGGATAAATATTTAAAAACATTGTTTTGGCATCAATTCATTTGAAAATCGTAATTCACGTAAATACATACATGCTGAACGAACGAGACCTATGTTTCGATGTACACAGGACTGCTGGATGCTATTGATATATATATATAGTGATATATATATATATATAGTATACTATATATATATATACATATATATATATATAATATATATATATATATATAGTATACTATACAGTATATATATATATCACTATATATATATGTATATGTATATATATACTGCATATATATATATATATATATGCAGTGTATATATCGCGGGGGGTGCTGGAGCCTATCCCAGCAGTCTTCGGGCAGTATGAATTGGTTGCCAGCCAATCGCAGGGCACACAGAGACGAACAACCATATGCTCACACTCATACCTAGGGACAATTTAGAGTGCCCAACGAGCCTGCCACGCATGTTTTTGGATGTGGGAGGAAACCGGAGCACCCGGAGAAAACCCACGCAAGCCCGGGGAGAACATATACACAGGGAGGCCGGAGCTGGGATCGAACCCGGTACCTCTGCACTGTGAAGCCGACGTGCTAACCACTGGACTATATCTACATATACATATATATATATATCCATCCATCCATTTTTCTGCCGCTTAATCCTCACTAGAGCCTATCCCAGCTGTCTTCGGGCAGTAGGCGGGGGACACCCTGAATTGGTTGCCAGCCAATCGCATCCACGCTCACACTCACAACTAGGGACAATCTAGAGTGCACAATCAGCCTATGCACGTGGGAGGAAACCGGAGCACCCGGAGAAAACCCACGCAGGCCCGGGGAGAACATGCAAACTCCACACAGGGAGGCCGGAGCTGGATTCGAACCCGGTACCTCTGCACTGTGAAGCCCATGTGCTAACCACTGGACTACCGGGCCGCCCCATATATATAGTGATATATATATAGTATACTATATATATATATATATATGCGGTATATATACATTTAGATATATTTATATATATATATATATAAACAAAGATTTCACTCATTTTCGAGTTAAGTGAATCAGACACAATGACAAAGCTCTTGTGAGCATGGAGAACTTGATGTCACAGTCCATGTTGCTCCTCATTACTATGATCTGCGTTCATCGCCATAGTTTACACAATGTGCTCTCTCCGCTTCCTCACAAAGTTGATAGAGCGTGTTTGCAAGTTTTCAGAAATTGTTAGGATTGTGCGGCAAGTCGCTCTCGATCTGGAGGGACAATGGAGAATGGATATCGGTCTCAGGCACTCTCTTTGCTCACAAATGATTTAAAATGCAAAGAACTGGGTTAAAAGTGTGTGTGTGTGGGGAGAGGGGGGGGGGTCACACAATACACTCCACTTATTATGTACTCTGTGCTGTATGTGTGAGAATGAGCCTGTGTGATTCTCACATACAAATTATGAATTTTACTTTTTGAAATTAACTCCTGAAATAAATAAACTTCTCATGGAATTTTGATTTATTACCCCTTTCATACACAAATAATGATAATGATAATGAAGTGTTTTTATTAGTCTTTATGGCATGAAAAAAAATAATGGCAGTGAATGGCAACACAAAAAAGGGTCCATTTTAGTGGTTGATACACAACTGTGACATTCGGATTCATTAATATAAGAGAAAATAACATCTGAATAGCTGTCAACTTGAGTAGTGGGTGACGATTGCCAAAAGTCCGTGTGTGCGTGAGTGGGTTTGAGTGAGTGACATATGTACCGGTAATGCTTTTACAATTTGAAACTAAAGCTATAGCTTCCCCCGGTGGTCAATTTAAGACACGACAATCTGAAATCGAAACATTTCTCCAGGGAATTCCGGTACAGTATACGACAAAATGTAGCTTTTTCGGCACCGACATAAAGTGATTCCAGTACAGTATATTGTTTAATTATCATAATTTAACCTAACATTTAGATTGTTATGTTTTGTTTTGTTTCATTTTTACACATTGATCAACATTATAAAGAGTTGGACAGAGATTATTATTTTTTTTAATCCAAGCAGTCTAAAAATAAATCGATCAACTTTGTGAACAGTGAAATTGGAAACTGACTGTTTTTATTTTAAGCTATAATAGGTAAACATGAAAACATTTCCAGCACTATGCAAACAAAATCTCTGCTATGACAGATGTAAAATGTTTTCATCTGTTATAAAAACGGTGTATACGAATGTATTTATGTGTATAATAAGAATCAGGACTCTTGATTCTAAAAAATCGTATGCATCCATTTGTTTAGGAGCGTGGGAAGCTGGAGCTTATCTCAGCTGACTCCAGCCACTTGAACTGGTTGAGAAAGATGACTCATCACATTCACAGTCAAAGTGCAAACTGAAGCCACACTGCCTGGATGGATCTCAAAAATTGTGAACCAATCACTATAAAAATATACTGCTCCAAAAAATAAAGGGAACACTCAGCACTATGTAACTCCTAAGTGTTCCCTTTTTTTTTTGGAGGGGGGAGCAGTTTATTACTTATTTATTACTATATCTTGGTGGAAGGGTACTACATTGTTGTTATTGCTTTTAAGTGACCACCCTTAATTGAAGTATTCTACCATCAGTGCTTCATATCGCAGATGGAATCCTCGATCCTTGAGACCCCCAAAACTCTGTATGGACATGTATAGACTGACCACTAGTTTAGAAAACGATTACATTTACCAAATTGTAACATTAGAGGGTTCAACAAATGTATGTTGCCATCTCTAAAAGTCTAATGAGCAAGTATGACATAGTGCAAAGGCTTTGCAAATTCAATCAAGAACGGAAGTTATCAGGGAAACAAACTACTAATGTGCAAATCTTGTAACGCGGAGACTTAAGCATTGAACTCAATATCGGTGATGTTCAGTGGCTTGGATTTTGGATTGAAATTATAATGTCCAATGCGATTCCTTTGATAGTAGAAGAGACAAACAGAGCCAATGACGAAGAAGAGCACCACAGCAACTCCAAGGACGGACAGTCCGATCAGTTGCACTCTGTCATTTCCGCTCTCCGGGGGCACTTATTCGGCAATTCAAAATGAAATGAAACAAAAAACAAGACATCACGTCAGCAGACAGTTGTTATTTCAACGGATTGCTAAAGTATGAGAGGACTGCATAATGATCCCTGAGTGCCTCCAAGTCACACTTTCAAGACCACGTCACTTCAATTCACTTTAGGAGGCACAATGGAATTAATTTTAACACCATTTCCATCGCCGTTGCCCTCAATGGGGAAATGGGTCAGGTTTTAATACTTCTTTTCCAGTGAACTTCACAGACAAATGCTATCCTTTTGTCCGTTAATCTTGATTCAAACCTGTTGTACAGCAGTTGTCCAGCACTCACCTTCTTCAGACTTAAGCAGAGGCCCAGTCGAACCGAATGCTCTTCCAATGGTGTTGGAAGACCAAGCTGTTCTTTGCACACAGTCCTAAAAGAAAGAGAACAAGCAAATGTGTTTTATGGTTAAAAAAAAAAAAAGGGGGGGGCGGGGTTGAACTATGAATGCAGTCACACTCACGGGCACGCAGATATCAGATCCGATCTGCAAACAGATCTGCACGTGGCAGTGCAGATAGATCAAATTGAGGTCGACAAAGGAGAATATCTGCACAGACACACGAGATGTGCTGGAATTTCCATTCATCAACACGTCAGTGTACATGTTGAGGGCACATCTGCAGGGCACAGACATGAGCATGTTGAAAATATGTCCCTAGACTCTGATATAGGGGTAAACCTCACGTCATACATCCATCCATCCATCCATTTTCCGAACCGCTTTATCCTCACAAGGGTCGCGGGGGGTGCTTAGTTGTAGTGACTATTGACAATTTAGAGTGCACACATTGCATGTTTTTGGAACGTGGGAAAACCGGAGCACCCGGAGAAAACCCACGCAGGCCCGGGGAGAACACGCAAACTACAAAGGCCGGAGCTGGATTTGAACCCGGTACCTCAGCACTGTGAAGCCGTCGTGCTAACCACTGGACTACCGGGCCGCCCTCACGTCATACAAAGGAGGGTTTTAGTTATAGTACTATTGACTGAAACATTCATAAAAATACAAAAGTGGAATATTTTAGGAATGTAAACAAGTCAGTCTACCAAGACTTGCCTTCCTGGTGAACACCGAACTGACTCATGCGCTACATCTCAGCTATCCTATAGAAACACTTTTTAGTAGTTTGCATTGCATTCCAAATGATGATGCAACAATATTTTTCTGCGATTGTCCTTAATAGTCAATGCAAATGGCACTCAGCAAAATTATTTTCAAGTCATCAACCTTTCAAGTGCCCGAAAACTGCTGGGGTAGGATCCAGCATGCCTGAGACCCTCGCGAGGATGAAGCGGTTTGGATAATGGATGGATGGCGTATCTATGGTTCCCAGAATGCATTGCATGGTGCAATGCAATTAATTAATGAAGTTATAAAGTGGTTAATGCTTGTCATATGTGGTTGTGTTACCAGAAGTTGAAGGTGTCATATTTACTACATTTGTGTTTGATTTATGTTGTACTATGCCAATGGTTTTGTTTTATATAATCACCCCACCCCGCCCCCCAACAAACTATGACTTTAGGTCATGTGTGAAATACAGTAGTAGCATTCAAGTCAATTGCTTGTACCGCTGGAATGGCTCATCTGAGCATTGCCAGTACTAATTAAGGAACTACAGTATAATGTTTTAATTCATAGATTATCAGAAAGATCCTTTCAGCAATTTTCATCAAGTGTATTTAGGGTATCAACGTAAGATGGAGTTATGAGTAAGATTTATGAGAGACCAGAGGGCCAGTGGTTAGCGTGTGGACCTCACAGTGGGTTCGATCCCAGCTCCGGTCTCCCTGTGTGGAGTTTGCATGTTCTCCCCGGGCCTGCGTGGGTTTTCTCCGGGTGGTCCATTTTCCTCCCACATTCCAAAAACATGCATGGCAGGCTGATTGAACACTCCAAATTGTCCCTTGGTTTGAGTGTGAGCGCGGATGGTTGTTTGTCTCTGTGCGCCCTGCGATTGGCTGGCAAACCGGTTCAGGGTGTCCCCCGTCGACTGCTCAAAGACAGCTCGAATAGGCTCAGCCACACCCCATGACGCTTGTCAGAATCAGAATCAGAATCAGAATCAGAATCATCTTTATTGGCCAAGTATGTAGAACACACAAGGAATTTGACTCCGGTATAACACGCTGCATTAGTATCATCGTAAACAAGGACATGACAAATAGTATGAAAAGACATTTCGTAGTGTAGTGAACCGTAGTGCGGTAGTACCACCCAGTGACAACTGTGAGACAAAGTGCAAAGTATTAAGCAGAGCTAATATGATCAGTGGTAGAATACAATACTATAACAGTTGGTGCAGAAAATCATCGAACCATTTGTGAGGAGAAAGCGGATCCGAAAATGGGTGGATAGATGGACAGTGTTACTTGAGAATGTCTTAACATTGGCTATTTGTCTGAGCAGCCAGCCCCATTAATTGGTCAATCATTTTTATCATTTACAAAACCTTTCACGTGCTCTATTCAATCCAATTGTGAGAACCTGCTCCGGCCCACCGGCTGTACGTTCGATACCACTGTTTTAAATTCTGGAGAACCTTGGCTTTGAAGTCATCCATTAATCCATTCATTTTCTGATCTACTCATCCTCACAAGGGTCACGGGGTGTGTTGGAGCCTATCCCAGCAATTTCCGGGCACTAGGTGGCCTACACTCTGAACTGGTTGCCAGCCAATCCCAGGGCAGACATAGACAAACAACCATTGGCGCTCACACTCACATCTAGGGACAATTTAGAGTGTTCCATTAACCTGCCATGAACCGGAGTACCCGGAGAAAACCCACGCAGGCCCGGGGAGAACATGCAAACTCCACACAGGAAGGCCGCAGCTGGAATTGAACCTTTGCACTGTGAGGCCGACACGCTAACCACTGGACCACCGTTAAGTTAATCATCCATCCATCCATTTTCCGAACCGCTTTATCCTTACAAGGGTCGCGGGGGGTGCTGGAGCTCACAGTAGGCCACCCTGAACTGGTTGCCAGCCAATCGCAGGGCACACAGAAACGAACAACCATCCGCGCTCACAACCACACCTAGGGACAATTTGGAGTGTTCAATCAGCCTCCCATGCATGTTTTTGGAATGTGGGAGGAGACCGGAGGACCCGGAGAAAACCCACGCAAGCACGGGGAGAGCATGCAAACTCCACACAGGAAGGCCGGAGCTGGAATCGAACCCGGTACCTCTGCACTGTGAAGTCGACGTGCTAACCACTTGACTACCGGGCCGCCCTTAAGTTAATCAACAATAGAATAAAATAAATTCTGGTAATTTATTCGTCTTTACAGTGAAGGTGTTCCCGTGAACTGAGTGCAGTCTTAGTTTCTGATAGCCTACACCTTGTTTGACCAACTTCTCCATTTGGGAACAAGAGCTAAGACTACCGATATTAATTTTTTTTCTGTACTGTTTTCTTGCTCACCTTTCTCATAAGCCTCTGCACTCTTTGTGAACAAGTAGATGCTTGCTTGGTCGCAGCGTCACAGCTCTGCCACGAGTTGCCGTGGTAATGAAAGCCCATTTTAGACCAGGGGGCGAGTGAGCGATGCCTCACTAGCATAAGACAGAACGTCCCCTCAAAACCGATACGTGGATTGTGACGAGTGGATATCTCTATGCTATGTTTAGTCATCGTTAGTATGTATATGAACTCATTCACTCCCAAAGACGTTTTTATACGTCTTTTCAGACTTGGGTCTAGAATTGGCTGGTACTGAATGAGTTAAGAATGTATATTAAGACAAATGGAAATTGCTTAAAATCGTGGGTGTAAATGCATAATAAAGGTGAGATCAACTTTAATGACACACTCAAAAAAAACATTAGTGTTGTTGCGATTACCTGTTGTCCAGGAAGACAAAACGTTGGTTGTCCAGCGGATTTTGGGTGGGGGTAGCCCAGCACGAGTAGATCACGACTTTGATCTCTTCTGCTGAGGTATTCATGCTCACTTCTACCACTACAGCCTCCTCGGGGGATAAGCTATAGTTATAAGGTAGAGGAAAGGTACCGTTCAGCAGTTGTACTGTCACCTGGAACATCCCGGCGCTTGTGATCACATCTTGGATCAATTCATATCTGGAACAATGACAGAATGCAGAAAAAAAATAATTTACTATATTATTTTTGCAGTACAAAAAGAATGTTCATTCTACATGCATTGTTTGAAACAAGTTAATTATTTCGTTATCTGTTAGGGTGGGAAGCTGAAACCGATCCCAGCTGTCTTTGGGCAAGAGGCTAGGTACACCATAGTCTGGAGGTCACACAACCTTTGATTTCAAAATTAAATCACTATTCTGTTAAATCTAAAAAATTTTTAAAAAAGATTACCCTGTCCCCGCTACCATCGAGTGTTTGGGTTTAAATTCACAGAATGAATAAACATTTTCCAAGAGGTCACAATATTATGTAAAACCAGCCATAGCTTTACGATAAGAAAGTTGTAAGATTATGAGCAGAGACGTATGCCTCCACACATAAAAAAAAAAATCATATTATGAGAATAAACCTAAACTAGTTCAATAAAAACTTCTATGATATTCATAAATTTAACAAGAGTTTTTTTCAGGAAATAGTATTGATTGTATTGTCATGAATAATGTATTTATGTAATGTTTTTTTTCATAATAATGTATTATGAATAATTTATTATATTTATTCTACATATATATTGCTAATGCTATATTTTATATTGCATTTATATTGAACTGTGTACAGTTGTTTTCTGAAACATTTATTTTGTGCAATGAAACACTTTGTTTCCACCCCCCCCCACCCCCAATTCTGCTGCTGTAGCCTGCAAATTTCCCCAATGCGGGACAAGTAAAGGTTATCTTATCTTATCTTATCTTATTACTATTAGTGGTGTAACGAAAACAATGCATTGGTAGACCAGAAAATGAACTGGTGTCTGCATAGCTTGAATGAAAAAAAAAAAAAAAGACGATCAAAGACCTTTGCATCGGTTAAAAATCAGCTTGATGGCGCTGGTGATTTGTTGTTTGTCGGAATTTAATTCACTTGAATAGTTTGGAGGACTTTACCCGTTAAGAAATAAGACAAAGGCTACAACTGTACTCCTGTATCTTTGAAGGAAATGCCACATTTGCAGTACTGACAAGTCACGCTGTCAAAAGATTCAAAAAGAAACTCATTGCATTGTACCCTCTTAAACTCAGTGAATCAAATTGAATCAAATCGTTCCACTTTAAACTATACCGCCCTTGAATAGAATTTATTGAGAAACGTATCCAAACTTTTTTTATCAGAGAGTTGGTAAGATCACAAGAGCAAAAATCTTGACATGAATTAAACCATCACAAGACTTTTTGATCACTTTGCAGTCCTGTAAAACACAGGCCTTTATTGAGCTACGAGGGATGTAAGGACGTACCCCATGGAGCCAAAATCAGCAGACATGACCATACTCCTCATGTAGGTACAGATTATGGGAACTTCCAGGCGCAATTTGGGTGCCTCCAGTGTTCCGTTGGGTGACGTGTATGTGTCCATGGTGTTGAATAGCATTGCGGAGGCCATGTAGTAAGACTCATTCTAGAATAACAAAACAATGGTCGGGGGTTATTA
Organism: Hippocampus abdominalis; assembly: GCA_018466805.1. Taxonomy (NCBI): domain Eukaryota; kingdom Metazoa; phylum Chordata; class Actinopteri; order Syngnathiformes; family Syngnathidae; genus Hippocampus; species Hippocampus abdominalis. The sequence continues at coordinate 3,105,253 of CM031710.1, forward strand.
ACATATTTAAAGCATTGTATAAGAGAGCACTAAAAACAAAGGGATTCAAATATATGATAACTCACTTGAGTAAAAATCGTGACACACTCGTTCCACTCCACGACAAGCTGAGCATGGCTAGCATTGAACCCGCTGACCCCGCACTCCTGATGTCCGAGGTGCAGAGCGTCCTCCCTGATGTTGTTCATAACAAGAAACTCTCTCGCTATTGTCACTGTGATGCCTGTAACTTTGCAATCCACTGATATATCACCAAGAATTGGAGACATCCTATGGGACGTATCATTGGACGTTGCGTCTAAAATAGGGGTAGTGTGTTGAGTCCTGGAAGTTGTGGGTGGTGTTGTAGTTTCTGATGCATAAGGGGTTGTTGCAATGGTGCTGGTTGTTGGTTGCAAAGTGCTTGTTGGCATTCTGGTGGAGATTGTTGCCGCAGTCGAGGGAGTTATTACTTCAGCAGAAGTGGATGTCGTCGGTGCAATGAATTTGGATGTAATTGTCGTTGTTGATATATTGGAAGTGGTTATTGGTACCACGGTGGCAGTTTTTGGTACCATGGTGGTGGTTGTAGGTGAGCTTGTGGTGGTCGTAGGTGGAGTGGTGGTCGTTGGTGCTACCAAGGTGGTTGTTGGTACCATGGCGGCAGTTTTTGCTGGGATAGAGAGGGATGTTGGTGGGCTAGTGGTAGCTATTTCGGTAGAGGTGATTGTCTCGACGGTGGTCCCAATAATATACAGAGCTGGATACGTTGATATTATTCTTTGCGGTAAAGGAGAAGTGCTGACTGAAGATAATGTGATCGGCGTTGATTGCAATGTTGTGGTTTCCAGTGTAGCTGCACAAGAGAAAACATTGTAGTTAAAAAACAAAAAGCGAATAGAAACTTAAGCATCAATGATTGTACCAGTATGTGTGGTTACTGGAGGCATGGAACGAACACACAATGCTTTTCCTCGCTTCCTTTGTATTTGAACAGGAAATACGCACATTCAGATGTTTCCTTTTCACCAGTGGATCAAAGACGTGCGGCATGAACGTCTGCTACAAGCTAAGCTTAGCAACAAGAAGCTGTAGCATCCATTAACGATTCCATCACCTCGGATTGAAAAAGAAAATCAGTGTAAAGTATGGACCAGAGGCTGTCATGTTTCGGTTTGTGACCAACAGGTGGCACTGTGGGGCCTTTCCCCTGCAGCTGCACACCTGTTGGTCGTTAGGCAATTATCGCTTTAAAAGGACTCCCAGCGCGATCACTCATTGTCGGGTCATTGTTTGCTTGTTAGCTGCTGTCAGGTTTGTTTGTCATGTTTCGGTCATGTTTCATTTAGTGATAGTTTTTGCTTAAGTCATGGTTTTGTTTGATACTTTGGATTTGTTTTGGTTGTTAGCACTTTGTTTTGGATTCAGTTATCTCTGTTTTATTAAATACAATTCGGCAAGTTCACCCTGCTCCTCCCCCCTGCCTGCTTTTTGGGGTCCACCACTACCACGCAACGTGACGGAGGCGATTGCTCTAAGACTGCAAGGGAAGCTCAGCTTCCCCTACAATGTCAAAAAGTAAGTAATCAAATATATGTGTGTACGTACAATTGTGTGGACATGTCATGGGCTAAATATGCGCTACAACGAGCTCAACTTTTGTTCCGAATCAGCTTCTTATAACTGGTTACGACGCGTCTCTCTTCTCATTCATTCCTACAGCTTCACTGTGCTTTAAACCGTGTGGACGCTGAGCATCGGACGCTGGACGTCCAGAGAGTTCAAGGTAGGTTGTCCCAATGCATTGAAACGAGACGAGTCATTGGGTAAATGCTGGTTTTGTCCTGCCCATTGGACGCTCAGCGTCTCTGGGAGTCTATGTACTTTTCTGCATGATGATTGGATGATCTGTCTAAGGCTGAATCTACATTTTGATTGACAGCAAAATGAGCCAATCACTGATCAGATGGTGAAGGCATCCTTTTCATTTTTTTGAAAAGGAACGGAGAGTAGAATTCACGTATAAATAAATGGACACATTTTCTGATCTAGGCTGAAATTGAGCTTCCCATCCTTGACAGACCAGCCACTGGTATGGACCATGCATCCATTTTCTGAGCTAGTTATCCTCACAACAGTCGCGGGCATGCTGTCTTTGGGCAGCAGGCGGGGGTACACCCTGAGTTGGTTGTCAGCCAATCCAGGGCACACAGAGACAAACAACCATTCACACTCACAATCACACCTAGAGACAATTTAGCCATTCATGAACCTACAGCAATGCATGTTTTTTGGAATGTCGGGGAAGAAACCAGAGTACCCAGAGAAAACCCATGAAGGCACGGGGATAACATGAAAATTCCCCACAGGAAGGCCGTAGCCTGGATTTGAACCCAGGACCTCTGTGGTAGAGGGCAAATCGGTCTTCCACCATGCCTAAAGCCCAGACCATAGAACTAAAATGGAATGTAATTTAGGTCATTGAAGTCATCATATTTTTTTTTTACTCTTCTTGTGAAGGGGACGGTACAGGCTGGGCAGCACTGCCTCACTTGCCTACCTTGACCTTCCCTGGTTACATTTGAAGTGTCAGTATTTTTATGTTTAAAAAAATTATCAAAACGTGAAATGTCAAACTCTCCAAAAAACAATTCTACGTCCAAAATGAAAGACGGCAGTTAGAATTGAGTATTTCAATGAAAGCAAAAAGTAATTATCCACATTCTTTTATTTTCAGTGATAAAACATTCCAGGATAATTATTTGAATGGCTTGTACCAATACTATCAAAACCAAAAGTTCAGGTGTCATATTTGCCTTGTTTTTATGTTGACGGCCTTCAATTATACAAGCGGATGCGTACTTTGTTTTGCTTACGGGTCCATAATTATCTTGTAATGAATGCAGCAATACCACACTGTGAGACGCTACCTTGACAGGTTCTCCCAGGCCTTTGTGGTTCTGTGTCCATAAATCCATCGAGACAGGAACATGTGTAGGAGCCCCAAGTGTTTGTACACGTCGCCCACTGGGAACAATCATTTTCCCCGGGAACACATTCATCAAAATCTACAAGAACAAACAAACACGACACATTTTATGTTGTATTACTTCTCTGAGCTCCTCCGCCCTTACACACCCGCCCGGTGCGTCAGGTCTGCGGACCAGACACTATTAGAGGTCCTGAGAACTAAGTGGAGGCCCAGAAGAGATCGAGCCCTTTCCGTTGCTGGTCCCTGTCTTGGGAACGACCTCCCGCTTAACGTTCAGCGAGGCCCCTGGCTGCCCATTTTTATTCTTTGGCTTTTGACTCAGCATGAGAGTGGATTTTTAGTTTTACTATTTTTGTGCTTTCTATCCATCCATCCATCTTCCGAACCGCTTTATCCTCACTAGGGTCGCGGGGTGTGCCGGAGCCTATCCCAGCAGTCTTCGGGCAGTAGGCGGGGGACACCCTGAATCAGTTGCCAGCCAATCGCAGGGCACACAGAAACGAACAACCATCCACGCCCACACTCACACCTAGGGACAATTTAGAGTGTTCAATCAGCCTGCCATGCATGTTTTTGGAATGTGGGAGGAAACCGGAGCACCCGGAGAAAACCCACGCAGGCCCGGGGAGAACATGCAAACTCCACACAGGGAGGCCAGAGCTGGAATTGAACCCGGTACCTCTGCACTGTGAAGCCGATGTGCTAACCACTGGGCTACCGGGCCGCCCTGTGCTTTCTACTGTATTTGTTATTAATTTATTGTTTTGTTGTTGAAGGAATTCTTTTTTTTTCCATGTACAGCACTTTGTATATAGCGGTGGTGGTTTTAAAGTGCTCTATAAATACAGTTGAGTTGAGCTGAGTTGAGAAACAGTGGCTGTAGTACACTCAAGACATGGAAATTGGAAATTAGGCATCCAAAATACTTAACTTTTGCAGTACAATTACTACAAAGTATAATGAAACTCCCCGCTTAATCTACCCTCTATTATGGAAATCTTAAAAGTAAGGTCAGACAGTTTGAAGCTATCAGTGACATAATGGTGTTAATCGACCTCCATCGACCAAATCATCGTTCCCTATTGAAATGAAGGGAAATGCTATTGATCCGTTCCAGCATCCACCCCTAGAAATCATTTTTAAAACCGTTGTGATGTGTTTTTAATAAGGGAAGTAGCACTTCATTACTTTTGCGCCTTTTCAAAAAAAATAGCCATGACATGAACAAATAGTGTGTAAAAGAATCAAACAGTTTCTGCATCGTGATTAATTCATTCTGGCTCCTTCAGTGACTCCTAGCCTCTTCATTTTATTTTAAAGTGCACCATAGGCTAATACAGTGTTGTGTTTTCTTACAGGTCAGACTTTGGACATGCCTGCTTTAAATATACTAGAACACTGTCAGAATGAAAAGACACATACCAGTGATGCTTGTGTTGTTTTCATCCATTGTGTATATGGAGCTGTTCCTCAGTGAATCGAGTAGTGCTGTGGATGTGTTCCTGATGTCCTGTTCTTGACCAGGGCTGAAGATCACGATGAAGTCGACCACCACACTACCAGGGGAAAGGTTTCGGATCTCAATTCTTACCTGACCTGAATTAACCATCGTCTTTAAATCTTGGTCTAGAGATTGGTAGATCTGCAAGGAAACATTCCCACTGTCACAATGTGACATCCACGTTCAGTTGGTCAATTGTACACCTGATGCACTACCTCGTCCAAAATGCCCGCGGTGAGATTTTTGTAGGCCTGGCTGCTAGTGTTGTGCAAATCATTGGTGAACGGGATGTTGGTTAGTCGAGTGCTGGCATCGAGAGTTTGAGCATCTACAAAGAAATGGTTGTCAGTTAATTTCATGATCGATTAATGGTGTTCCAATTTTAATCCAGGTTCAAACCAAGTTCAAGGATAAAGAATAGGGGCACACATTTCAAAATCTTTAGAGCCCAATCCACTGCTCCCCACACCTCGATTTTGATGACAGACAGAAAGACACAAAATTAAAAAAATAAATAAAAATAGAAGTTGCTGTGTCTCCATGTTGTCAGATTATTCCTATTTCGAAGGCCAACATTTCTGTGCTTAAAATGCTTTTTGGTTGGTCACATGAAATATTCAAATTTTGTGAAATGCTGGATTTTTTTTGTGTGCGTCTCTTTATTTGTTTCAATTTTGAGGATTATGGCAAATAATCCTCAAAACTGAAATAAAGGATTGAAATATTTAACTTTCCGTGTGGTCAACTAATATATGCACGCAAACGTCACATTTTTAAAACAAACTATCGAAATAAATGGACTTTTCATATTCTATTTTTTTACTTAGTAGTGTACGTATTTACACAATTGATGGGTAGGCTGGCATTTAAGAGACCCTGATATTAGAGACCATTGTAATCGTCAGACATTGGTCAACAGCAAAACAAATCATCTAATAATTAGGTTTGTATGAACGATCCTTACCAGTTTTGACTGCAATGTAAAGAATATCTTCGTGGCTTTCATTTGTGTGGAGTTTAACAGTGACATAGTAGAGCACCCCCGGCTGCAGTTCCCTCAGTTCCGTCATGGTCTGTTCAGTTGTCCACATACTAATAACCTCTGAGCCCTCACTAAGAACCACCAAGTAACTCTGGTTGGCTGAGATTAAGCTGGACCAGTACACACAAAAAGAAGTGCCAGTGATGTTGGCAGCCTGTAATCTGCTGATGCTGGGGGAAGCTGGAAAAGGGCAGAGAGTGAAAGAGAGCGAAAGAGAACACAATTATGACTCCTAAACCAGGGAATTGACAGAATTAGATATTAAGAGCTTTCATACACATTGAAGTTGTTGTCAGAGTCAGAGGCAGCCCATCGGTTGAGAAAGTGGGTCCGTACGTTGTACTTTGAAAGACGGTGCTTGCGTTCAAAGGAGACATAGTCATGTTTTCAGCGACGTTGAAGCTAACCACGGTGCTGTTGCGTTCAGTCTGAGGCGAGGTTGTATTGATTGGAAAGGGCAACATTGTGGGGCCTCTGGAGTGGCAGGCATGGGGATGGCATTTGGCACTAAAAAACAAGAAAATAGTGAGTGATGAAGAATTACAACGATTAATGTAGACTAGTGTACAGTATGTAGTTATACATACAGTAGCATGCGAAAGTGATGCCACCTGATCATTTTCAAAATAATGTTGAATTATTTTATTTTTTTTAGGAGTAGCAGCAGCTCACCAGTAAGGACTTATGATGCCACAAATTCTAAATTTATTTCCACAAACCAGTGTTGGTGCATGAGCAACAACTTTAAATCCTTTTGCCGATTTCCACAGTTTTGTGAAACATTGCTTTAACTAAAAAGTCGTTTCACTACAAGTGTAGTCCGTAATAACCACGGTCATGCTAACCTGCACAATGAGTTCCGGGATTGCTGGGGTCAACATCAATATATCCTGCATGGCAGACGCACTGGTAGGAGCCCACCGTGTTGTTACATTGTGCCAGTGGAGCGCACTGATGGAGAGCAGGATGTGCACACTCATTTACATCTACAAAGATGAAGAGACGGACATGAAAGGGTAATACTGACAATTACAATAACATCGAAAGACACTGCAACCCGCAATGTAGCTAAGACCAAAATTATTCACGCCCTAGCTAAATGTCATTTATTTATTTATGGATTTTTTTTATTTTTTTGCCACCTTATCACAGGACACATTGAGACAACCATTCACGGGCACAGTTTATTGACAGTTTAGAACGGAGGTCGGCAACCTGCGGCTCAAGAGCCCAATGCGGCTCTTTAGCGCAACCCTAGTGGCTCCCTGGAGCTTTTTCAAAAATGTTTGAAAAGTGAAAAAGATCGGGAGGGAATATATTTTTGTTTTAATGTGGATTCTGTAAGAGGACACACATGACACAAACATTCGTAACGTTTTCCTGTAAAAAATGTGTAGAACAAATATATTTCAACATTTCTGTCAAAGAGGATTTGCTTCATAGCCTGCGAGACAGGTTTCTATTAGCAGGGCGGGATGTCAGTCAGGTTACTGTTGTAAAAAAAAAAAAAAAAACTGCGTTTCATGTATAATTCACAGAGGGTATTGACAATAAAATGGGAATCCGGAGGGCCGATAGAAGCATTTTTAAACGGTACACGTGAGCTACGAACACGCTGCAAAAGTGTGTCCCATACCCCGTTCATTTTAGGGCCCGTTATCGCTGTTGCTCATGATGGAATACATGTGTAAGTGCGCGCGAATGCGCTCGGGTTGTGCTAATGGGTCGATCGCGGGAGGTTGGTGTCCAAAAAGTAGATCTTCGGTCAAAAAATGTTGGGCACCCCTGCTCTACAGATGCAATGCGGGGGGTGGAATTTTAATCATGAAGGCTCATTGTGTATTTGTAGCCAACTTAGTCATTTTGATAGTAGGCAAATATAGCTAATATCGATACATACAGCATGTGTTGCCTTCATTATAAGGATTTTATAAGGCTTTTTTTTTTTTTGCAGCTTATCCATGTGTGTTTTTGGGGTTGTATTCCAATATGGCTCATTCAACATTTTGGGTTGCCGACCCCTGGTTTAGAATCTTCACTGAACCCGGGGGTCGGCAACACGCGGCTCCAGAGCCGCATGCGGCTCTTTAGCGACATCTAGTGGCTCCCTGGAGCTTTATAAAAAAATGTTTGAAAATGGAAAAAGATTTTGATAGTAAGCTAATATAGCTCAAATAGATATGGATACATGTTGCAGCTCCGAAAAAGGAGAGCTGTGGTGTTGTTTTTTTTTAAAACGTACAGTAATCCCTCGTTTATCGCGGTTAATGGGGACCAAAACCACCCGTGATAAACGAAAATCTGCGAAGTAGTGACCAATTAACATATATATTTTTAAAAAATTGTGCATGTGGGCCTTTGCGCTTGAGCAGAGCCACTAACACACACACACACACAAATTGTTTTTTTTAATGAATCCGCGATGCACCGAGGGCCGCGATAAACGAACCGCGAAATAGCGAGGGATCACTGTCCACTTTATTTATGCTTTTAACAGACTCGACAAACAGACACGTCTGCGTCAGACTCCGTGCCTTCTCTCGTCTCGTTCGACTCGAGAGGCGTTCAAAGACAGCCTCCGAAAAATGGAAATTAATGAACACTTCACTGACACTAAGAAAAGCGAAAATAATGCACCAAAACAAAAAAATCAAGCGAGTAAATCACAAAATAAATTCTATGGGGGCGTTTGTGAACACAAGACAAAGGAATGAATAACAAACAATTCTGAGACAGTCCAGTCTCCTACACACATACAGCATGTGTTTCCTTCATTGAAAGTTTTATAGAAGCCTTTTATTTTTTTGCGGCTCCAGACATATTTGTTTTTTGTTTTGTTTTTTTTGTCCTATATGGCTCTTTCTACATTTTGGGTTGCCGACCCCTGACTTAACCCAACACCACCTGTACACATTTTGGAGCATTTTAGAGGAAACACAATCATCATTTTATAGACAAAAAAGTCCTTCTATACTCTTTGAAAGAGAAGCAAATAAATGGTCACCAAAATAACTTCCATTCTGGTACGTGTTTGTTGAGGTGGTTACTACTGCATTCATAATACGTATGGCTGTCTGACTTGTGAGCAATCTGTGTATGTGGGGGAGGGGGAATATGTGTGACTAACTCGGGTGTTATTTTCTGCCATCGCAGGAAACATCCCACAGAAGACGGTCGCTCGAATAGAAGCGGTGGGAGAAGGAAGCTGTGGTGCGACTGAGTCATTCTTTCCTGACCGCTATGTTCTGTACAAGTATCACACGCTACAAGAATGTCGCTTGTCTGAAGGAACACAAGTCAAGTCATGAGTGGCCTTGCCTCTGCTTGTCCTCCTCACCTTCTTCCACTGTCACATCTGATACCTCCTGAACGTGTTTGAGAAGGAAATGCAGCTTTGACGTGACGTCGTGCAGTGAAAGAACAAAGCTGCATTCGAGCAGCAGCGACGTGCCAGTTCTGTACGGCTGCACAGGCCTTGAGGCGAGGTAATAGAGTGAAAAATTAACAGACTCCAGAGCTCCGGTTACCTGTATGAAAATAAAGGAGCGAACGGAATATTAATCTTCGTACAATACAGGTTTGGAATGTCCGCTTTTTGGTACCATTGCTTGAAGTAATCTTGTATGGTTGAGAAGAGCTCCGTTGTTCATCAATTGTTGGTAATCTGTCTTGACCGTCACTGTCACATTGAAACGGTAGCCCCCATACGCAGTATAATTAGCTGATCCTGATAATTAAAAAACATTGATGCCATCTTGAATAATTCAAATAATAAAAAGCAAAATAAGTTCACCATTATAGATTTTGCATCATTAAAAAAAACATGATCGTGAATTATGATCATTGTGTAAAGTGACATTTCTTTTTTTTTTTTTTCTTCATTTCAAGAAATAGACGCATAAATTCATTCTTAAAAACATGAGCCCTGACCTTCATCAAGCCTGTAACGTTCACAAAAGTGGAGGAAATGACATTTGCGGCGTGCGGTATTGCGCACGTTTCTTTGATCACGTTGCTGCGAGGCGCAGGTTCGGGGGCAGTGTTTCCTAAGCTTTAGTGACGCAAAGCACTCAACAAACTCAACACATCACCCAAAAAATATCACTACAACAATATGTACTGAAATAATGACAATCTTGTCTCAATTTACTCACAAATGGATTTGTGCAGTGTGAATTGTTGAACACAAAGCTGATATGCTCGCAGGATGCCATGATTGATTCCGTTGTATGAATGGCAACAGGTGAATACGATAAATAGGTTTTTTGAACCTTCCGTCATCTAATCCAAGCTCATTTATGGAAGAGAATGTATCTATTCGGCTTTGAGCTATATGTCACTGGCGTCAAAAGATTTCCAATGAGAGATTTCGGACAAACGAAGTGAAATTGGATGATTTCCCACGGCAGCCTTTTGATCTCTTGTGGCACACTAGGGTTGCCATGGGATCCTGGTTTAGAATCACACGCACAACACCCTACATCCTCATTTTAGCCAGATATGTGATGTGTTTTTCCTTTGCGCCTATGGCACAACTTAACCTTTTAATTATCCAAGATAACACTTTGCCCGTTTGGTAAACAATCACTCATCTTTCCCAGTTTAGGATGAGAGGAGTTATTGATCAACAGTCGCTCACAAGACCAACACGTTCCATTACTGTCATAAACACAATTATGGGAAGTCTTCCTGAAGTGTTTTTTGGTGTGGAAACTAATGCGATGACAAGGACAACACAAGGAATGACAAAAGTACACTCTGTTCTTAAGTACTGTAGTAGTATATATATATATATATATATATATACATATATACACTTGTACATGACCATGGCAAATATATATATATGTATATATATATAATATATATATATTATATATATATGTATGTATATATATATATATATATATATATATATAAATAATATGTGTATATATATATATATATATATATATATATATAATATATATATATCCTGTGTAAAAAGTAATGAAAAGTAGAATTAGGCTACTGATTCAACTCTTAAAAAAAAAAGTTGACAGAAATGTAAGTGAAACGTCAAAAAATATGTTTACGCTTACAGTAACTTGCACCTTGTTGAAGAAAAAAACAAGGATAGAGTGATCCCTCGCTATTTCGCGGTTCGTTTATCGCGGATTCGGTGCATCGTGGATTTTTTCAAACATATTCATAAAAAAAATATACATGGCGTACAGTACTGTATATGTTGCTCTATGTGACTCGCTGTTGTTTTGCAGCTTCTCACGGGCTGTTTGCGGACTAAAAAAAAAAAAAATGTTTTTTTTATGTATATGTTAATTGGTCGCTACGTCGCGGATTTTCGTTTATCGCGGGTGGTTTTGATCCCCATTAACCACGATAAACGAGGGATTATTGTACTAACTTACTGTACAATACTTTTGATAACTTGCACATTTTTGAAGAAAAAAAACAAAACAAGGATACTCACTTGTAATATTACTGCAGAGAAGTGACCTGATCTCTCACAGCATTTTTGCCAGTTTGGACAATCGATGTCCCAGTCGCAGTCATCAACACTGGAATTCGATCTGTCTGTTGTTGTGCACGATCCAGGTTTGGTCATAAATTCCTCACTCCGGTTTAAAGCTCCAAGAAAAATCACAAATCACATACGTATTAGCATCAGGTTATTTGTAGCAGTGAAGTGCTGTTGTTATATGCAAGTAGTAGACACCAAAAAAAAAAACAGCAAAAGGCCAATTTGCACACTTACACAGGGCACAGTAGCTTCCCACTTGTACATAACCATGGCAACATCTGGTCACCTGCTCCGTCAGCATCCTGTACTCATTCTGATGAACTATTCTGAAAAGTGTCACTGGACATGCCGTCCAAAAGAGCCAGCCGCCACAACTCTTGGTCACAGTATACGGAACCCTTCGTAACACCGGGGAACTCACAATGCGGGTCTCGTTGTAAATACACAGATGGTATCCAGATGCAGATAGGGTTTGTCCTATCAAATAAAATACATGTTCCTTAATCATGACATTTGTTGGTTGATTAAGAAGCTATTATTATGCACAGTTATCTCTAAAAACCTTTGCATCTTGGTAATATATTCAATATTTTTTCAGTCATACCTTCATATGCTGCTATTTTCCATGTGTAGACAACTGGGAGGGTAAATATCATCCAAATAGACAACATCCAGCCCATTTTAAAAATATATATATTATTACAAACATATATTTAACAGCAGCATTGGAAATGCCCGGTCCCCATTAGGATTATACCAATTGACTGTTTAGCTGTACTGTACTCAAAGCCTAAATCCTATGTGGTTCTAGCTCCACACCCTCCACCCATCCCCCAGCCCTGGTTGTACCACCTCTCCCTAATGGCTCACAGAAAAATAGCAGCTGGCAAGTGGTGGATTTATTTTGGTAGTTCTATTATTCACTGTACCGAATTAATTAATGCAAGCGTTCCCAACATTTCCTATGTGGAATGCAGAATATATAACACTCATAACATGTGGAGCAATATGCTTTGGTTTTTTATTCTAACGGGACCAGGCCTAGTAAAAGAATTGTGAAGTACGTTTTTTTAGTACTTTTTTAAAGACAATTGTAATGTTGGAAATGTGAGATATGTAAACATGTTTCTATCGCCATGGGAGACATGGATGAGAAGGGAGATGCCGAGTCCCCAAAGATGTGGTTTCCACGCAGGTAACCATGGCAGTACTTGTTATACTGCAAATACTATGACACCGGTGTCAGCAATTAATGTCTTGCGAGAAGGAATGAAATAACACTTTCTCATACATAACATTGATTCTAATTTGATAAAAGATTCTATCATAACAATAAACATTTGGATTTAATCACACAAATGACTCTTTAATGTTTCAGTGGCTAGTTTTCATTCTGAATGTAATGATGAACATCATTATTTGCATTTATCGTAACATGGTGAAAAAAAAAAAGGTGCCACATTAGGTTTGCCGCTATCATCGGGTTGGTTATGACAAGCTATATTTGGAAGCAGGGGAGTATGTGCGAGGCGAAAGGATTCAAGAAGGGGTAAAATTAGGCTGCTTTATGAGGCATCTTATAAATCACAAGTGCACTGAATAGTTTTCTTTTATCCATCTGATGTGAAGAACATAAAGCAAGACTTTGCAGTGGTGCAATCTGTGCCACGCCTAATTGCGTCACGCAGTGGTTGCCAAGTCATGTTGCTTACCGTTTACTGTATTACAGGAAAAGGACTGTGGGCAAGATAAACAGGGCACCCGGTCCCCATTGAATGCTATGACACAAGCCAACTGAAACTGCTGGCGTGACTTCCATTAACTCAAGTTACTAAATTAAATAGCTTAAGTTGAATTGAGGTTGAGTGAAGGCAAATGCAATACTGTACGCCCCTCCATGAGCTGTCATCTTCCCGCGACGGAGTGGTTTGCGTGTCCCAATGATCCTAGGAGCTAAATTGTCTGGGGCTTTCGGCATCCTGGCAGGGGCACCAATGGCAAACAGGTCCTAAGTGAGGGACCAAACAAAGCACGGCTTAGAGACCCCTAATGATGATTGAGAAATTTGGAACACGTGTTTCCCTTGCCCAGATGCAGGTCACCAGGGCCCCTCTTTGGAACCAGGCCCGGAGGCGGGGCCCACTGGCGAGCACCTGGTGGCTGGACTTGCACCTATGGCGTCCGGAAAGGCAATGTGGGTCCCCCTTCCCATTGCCTCACCACCTGTAGGAGGGCCGGGTGCCCTGTGAGCTGGGTGGCGGCAAAAGGTGGCGGCAAAAAGTTCCAACTAGATATGGTCGGGCTCGCCTGTGGGTACGGGCTGTTACCACCAATGTCAGAGTTTGGTCCGCATTGCTGGCAGTGAGTCGCATTTGTTTCCAGTGAAAGTCGGACTCCGCCAAGGCTGCCCTTTGTCAACGATTCTGTTCATAACCTTTATGGAGAGTATTGCTAGGTGTAGCCGAGGCATTGAGGGGAGTCCGCCCCTCAGTGTTGTATCTCTGCTTTTTGCAGATGATGTGATAATGATGGCTTCTTCAAGCCGTGATCTCCAACTCTCGCTTGAGCAGTTCGCAGCTGAGTATAAAGCGGTTAGGATGAAAATCAGCACTTCTAAATCAGAGACCATAGTCCTCAGTCGGAAAAGTGTTGAGTTCTCTCTCCAGGTCGGGAATGAGATCATGCCCCAAGTGGAGGAGTTTAAGTATCTTGGGGTCTTGTTCACGAGTGGGCGTATGATGGAACGTGAGATTGAGAGGCGGATCGGTACAGTGTCACCTGTGATGCAAACTCTGCATCGGTCTGTCGTGGTGAAGGAGCTGAGATAAAGAGAATCACGAAGACAGTTTCAAAAAGTGGAGAAAAAAGTTTACATGATATTTAATATACTGTATCTCCTTCAAATGAAGGTACAATATGCTTGCATGGTCTGAGTAACAACATGGGAGCAAAACTGACATGACATAATTAAAATTTTTGCAAACAAGTATGGTACACAAACAAATACATCTCTTCTCGCTACAGTGCTTATAAAATATAGCGCGTGTGCTCCGTTCAACTGAAAAATAGTTGTGATATCCCTTTAAATTTGTTCTAACGTCAGTCCTCTTTTGGTCCCGCCTTAGAAATCCTCTAACCTATCCAAGCGCGATACACGTGACGAGCATTCATTGCAATGACCTCATCCCTGGTGTGGGATGACGTCAAATTCAAGATGGATGGAATCACGACCAGTACGCAGAAAACGACACAACACTGAATAAAGTCCAGGTTGTTTGGATGAAAAACTTAATCACGAGGGCAGGGTAAGCGGAAAATATTATTTTAAGTTGGCTAAATACGGAATTGAACATGACTGCTGGAGTAGCATTTACTGGGAGCTTTTTTTCCTTCCCCCCCTGACGTAACTCAAAGGGGCAGTTATGCTGTTGTTAAACCCGAGCAGCTACAACCTGTTTAGCTTAGAGCTGCGTCTCGTTTGAGCGTGCTTAAAAAATAATAATAATCAGTATTAAACGGCACTGCTCTCATTGGAGGCGTAGCGGATTTATTAATATTGTGCTGCTACGGAGAGTGCATTAAACTGAGTCCATAACGCGCCCAACTTTTCCTCCCCGACGCGACACCACATTTTCGCTAAACGACCGAGCAGGAATGGCTGAGCGCGGCGCCATTCACATTCCGCCTCATAAATCACTAACATGCTGCCACTCTTTTTCATGCCAAAGTGCTCTTTTTTTCGTGGAATAAGTAAAGAGTCATGCGGGAGTGCGCCACGTCTCACGGGTGATCTAATACCATCAGCGGTACTGGACTTCCTCGTCGAAAAAGGGGGGAAAAACCCCGACACGAGTGATTCGTTATTTGGGGTGAGGTTAGCTGTTTAGTTAGTAGTTTTACACGGATGAATGAAGACAGACTGCATCTTAAAATGACGTGTCCAAGTTGGGAACAGCAATAATTAACCTAATTAACTGTCATGCTTACGGTATTTGTATACCTCTGTGAGAGGTAAGAAGGTTATTAGAGCGGAGTGCTTGAACATTTTCTTTTACTTCTGTGGTAAAATACTGCATGTATAACACGATGTCTGGTAATTGTTCGAACATAATATGACATTTAAAAAAATACTGTACAGAAATATGAAAACATTTTGCAAAGAGGTGCCACTTTACTGACCGTCTGTGTTACCGTCATCAACTTGCATCAGAAATTTTAATAATAAATTAGTATATTCTGTGCAACTCCGTTTAATGTTGTTGATCACTTTTGCTTCACAGTTCTGTGGTTCTGGGTTTGAATTTTGGTTCAGACCTTCTTTTGAGGCATTGCATGTTCTCCCCATGCTTGCGTGGGTTTTCAACTGGGATTTCTCCTCCCACGTTCAGAAATGTGTCTGATAGGTTCATTTAAGGCGAAGCTGTTGATAGGGGTGAGTGTTAATGGTCTTTTGTCTCTATGTGCTCTGCTATTGATTGTTGACATTCCAGGGTGGTACCCAAAATCAGCTGGGATAGGCTCTGTCACACCGTGACCCTCGTGAGGACAAGCACGTGAATATTCTATTTACAGGATACAATTATTAAAAAATATAAATGTACAGAACATTGACCGAAATCATTGCATTATGACTCAAACATCTGAGAATCACTACCATGGAAATTTGTTTTAGGTTCATATTTTATTTGCTAATGTTTGTGTATTTGCGTTATTTTAATAGTCTAAAGACTCTTATTGTTTTTTTTTATAACCGATCACTCTTAGTAAAAACACATCTGAGTAAAATTGACTCGAGTCTTGAAAATTAATTAATGCTGAAATTTAGTGGTTCACACAGTGCCAATAGCTCATTTTATGTGGCCTGTTCATGCTGGGATTCAGCTGCCTGGTCTCTGGTCGCTGTTAAACCTCGCAGACACCGAATGTTTGTTATTGATCTGGTTTGGCTATTTGCCTTACCAGGCGTCGCCTAACACTATTAAAAGTGCTAATATAGCGAGTACTATACGTGAAGGTGAAAAAAAAACTTGGCTCATCAAGTATAAAAATTATATAACCATGAAATTTGAATGTTCAGTCCCTCAGCTAACATTTTCTTGTCCTCTTCTTGTATCCCCTTTTAGCAATGGAGAGCCTAGTGCACTACAGTTATCCTGCCCATGCCCTCTCGGTGCTGGGGCTCCTCAATGATCAGCGACTCCAAGGCCACATGTGTGATGTGGTGCTAGTTGTGGCAGATCAACGATACAAGCCCATAAAAGTGTTTTGGCTGCCAGTAGTGAATATTTCCAGTCCCTCTTTACCAGGATAGACACGTCATCGAAGGTTGTAAACCTGGACTTCTGTGAGCCTGATGCTTTTGAGATTGTGCTGAATTACATTTACTCCTCTTCGCTCTTTGTGGACAAAGACAGTCTTTCAGCCATCCAAGAGCTGGGCTACACCTTGGGAATCCCTTTTCTCACCAATATAGTTTCCACAAGGCCACATGCTTCATATTGTGTGTCGAGAAAAAGACTGTCCTATACAGAAGGGGACGACAATGATGTCCAGACAAGGAGCGTCATTGTGTGCCGTGTCCGGAATGACACATCCGAACCCTCTTCTCCAAACTGTCCAACAAAACCATCAGAAAGACCGTCATCTCTTGTCACAACCGAATCGGCTCGACCTCCATCAGAACTTAACTCCTGTGACTCAGTCAGAAACTCTGAAGCAAACACGAGTAAATCACCTAAACAGACTGAATCTTCTGGAAGGAGGCCCAGCCATCATCAATACGCATCCATTTTAAAAGGGAATCCACCATACATCTCTTCGATTAGGCCCCAGCTGAAAACATCTGCATCATTCAGCGATGCAGAAGTACACCACAGCAGGATGCCGTCTTGCTCATACCAGGACATGAAACAGGATTCAGGGGAGCAGGAGCCTCGCTACAGCACCAAAGTGTCCTTTCAGGGTCAGGCCTCTGAGCTAAGCCAGACTATTGACCGGAGTGGGCCGCTCATAAAAAGCTTACTTCGACGATCGTTATCCATGGACAGCCCTATTCCGGTCTTCTCCCCCACACTGGAGCTCAAGGAGCTGCAAAATCACGAACAGTCTGTCGTGAAATTGGCATCAAAGGCATCAGATCCCGAAATATCAGCTCACAATGGTAATTTAAGAACCTCCCCCATTATTCTCAAGTCGAAACACCACAGCAGACGTGATGAACAAACTCAGGTAGAAAGAGAGCACAGTGTGAAAGTGGAGCCTAGCAGTCCACTCGCAGACCCTTTGGACATTATTCGAATCACAGTCGGGGAAGCTTTGCCAGTCAATCTGAAAGACTTGCAAACAAATTACGAACAGTGTTCCAAGGCTAGCTTAATTCCTTTCGGGAAACGGAGGGAAAGGCCAGACAACAGACGGTACCCATTCAAGAAGAACAAAATATTGAAGGAACACAGCGTCTCCTCAGAAGAGAACAGGTCGGAAATGGTGTCTCGCAGCACCAGCGACGATAATGAGAACAATGACGAGTTGCCTCGAACAAGATTTTTACATGCTGGAACTGCTTCAAGGTTTTCAGGTCCAGCGCCGGACTACACCGACACATAAATATGTACCACAACCCGGAAAAGCCGTACGCCTGCGACATCTGCCACAAGCGCTTTCATACTAACTTCAAAGTGTGGACACACTGTCAAACTCAGCACGGTGTCCTGCAAAATCCAGCCTCATCTTCCAGCTCGCCGGTGATGGACGATAGATTCCAAAAGAAGCTGATCGACATGGTGCGAGAGCGAGAAATCAAGAAAGCTTTGCTCTGGAAGCTGAAGAGGAATAAACAAACGTTGCAGTCTTCCACCCTCTGCAAAAAGCGAGCAAGGTCCAACTTTGTGTGTCCCTATTGCGGGAAAGTGTTTGTGTTTCAGTCTCAGTATAGGCAGCATTTAAGGACACATCCTGCAGAAAAAGCTGACAAGGACGACGCGGGGGAGAACACCCTCTTCCAGGAACAGGGTGCGGTGATTCACCAGAAGGATTCCGATGCCGGCGTTTACGCCTGTAGACTCTGCAATATGAAGTTGCCTTCGCTCATCGAGCAAGGCGATCACGAGAGGGGCTGTCGGCATTCCACCGTGTGCCCGTATTGCGGCCTCCGATTCTCCAGTCCAACAGTCAAGAAAGACCACGAGGTGCACTGCAAGTACAAGAAACTGACGTGCCTGGAATGCATGCGAACCTTCAAGTCCTCCTTCAGCATCTGGCGCCACCAGGTGGAGGTGCACAACAACAACGTGATTAATATTAAGGAACAGATGAATTTGAGGCTGGAGGAGCACAACGAAGGAATGTCTGAAATGTTCATAGAGGAACGTTACACCGGTGAATCTCTTGCACAAGAGAGACATATTTACAATGACTCCTCGGGCACGCCTATGTATGATTCCGAAGACTCTTCATCCTATGTGCCCGAGGACTTAAGCATGGGCCATCATGGGAGACTAGTGGTCAAAGAAGAGCCACTGGAAGAGTCCGTGAGCGAGCGGGAGGAAACGGAGAGCAGCCAAACCGGACTGGAAGAACCCGGCGTGTGGCCTTGTGAGAAATGCGGAAGTCTTTTCTACTCTCGCAAAGACCTGGAGCGTCACCAGGAGCTCCTGTGCCACATCAAGCCCTTCATCTGTCACATCTGCAACAAAGCCTTCAGGACCAACTTCCGCCTTTGGAGCCACTTTCAGTCACACATGTCGAGCACAAGCGAACACGGAGCCAAAGAGACGGACGGGCAACCCCCGCCCCTTTCCCCCTCCCCACCCATGACCTCTCAAAACTCGGAACGGCCCTCTCCGCAGGGCTCCTCGCTCAACCAAGCAACGCCAGTCGAGGCCTGCCGTGGCCGACGAGTCCAGCAGCCCCGAGGCTTCCGTGTCATTGGTAAACAACAGTAAAATCCAAGCTCCGCCTGAGCAACAGCCGAGCACCCACAGTCCCGTGTCGAGGTCCAACAGCGTGGAGAATTCCGGCGGGGCTCAGGATGCAGAAACCCTCTTCTACCATGCGCCATCTCTCTCCGCCCTGACCTTCAAGAGGCAGTACATGTGCAAACTCTGTCACAGGACCTTCAAGACGGCTTTCAGTCTATGGAGCCATGAGCAAAGTCATGGCCACGTGTAAGCATCCGGCAGGTTCTCGCAGCGCATTTCATACTCGATAATCAAAACCGCAACCCAAGCCCGCAAAAGGCAGACTTTGAATGTTACAGCTTACCCCCGCTTGCCTCCAGTGTACAATTTTAAGGACACCGCGTTGAATCGGGTGTGAACAGACAAGAGTACTCGGGCCACACTAAAAAGCGAAACAAAAATAGCCCAATGTTATTTTCCCCAAGATTTTTTTTTCTTTTGTAAAAAATGACGTGAATGTCAAAATTCCCTAACAAACACGCAAAAGTCTGAGAAAAGCAACTGCTGTGCCTTTCTCTCGAAGGACCTGCCATATACTCCTCTTGTTATATGTTTAGTTGCTAAAAAAAACCTCCTGGTAAGATGATCAAACAAAATAGGCGATCTCAGACTAGTTTTTTTTTTCCCTCTCCTGTACGGGGATAAATTATTAAACTGCTCAGACTGCTGAGGTGTTGACACGCTCAAACATTGACTATTTAACCCTTTCATGCACCAATAAGGATAACTTGTAACCTGAAAACATGATAAGCTGTCCATGTCATAATCGCGGTCCCTGAAACTGAAAGGGTTAATTTACGAAGTTTATCTTCCCAAGATCCTCAATAGTTCTCATTCTATGTACAATTCTTGTATTATGACCTAATTTTCATACAATTCCGATTTTTTTTCTTTTACCATCACATTCATTTGAAATTCTTACTTTTTTTTTGTTCATATTTTTTTTCTTTTCAGTGTGACCCTAATACTCTGCATAAACATGAATGTGCAAACAAGTGCTTAGACACCTTTTGGTTTCGGAAATGAGTTATTTTCATTCCAAAATGGTCTGCTTCAATTTATCGTAGTTGCCTAATTATATTTACATGTACGTGTGGGTGTTTTAAGAGAGGAAGAAATCAAGGTGTGACTTGAGCTGTACCACACGTGACTTCAACGAAAAGGAGAAGGGTATGATTACATGCGCCGTTTTCTGAGTAAATGCTTTTGTTTATCTGCTGCAGTTGGATTATGAATTTGTGCTTTTGCTGTTTGCATCGGAATTGTTTCTTGGTGTGATGAACCTTAAAGATTTTTCAAGTCTCATGCACTTTTTTTTTTAATTTTGCCTTATAATAGTGACCATTGTACAGTTGTGTCTTTAGGACTGACGCATGCGCCTAATTGCGATTCACTTTCTTCACACGGTTGCGTTCATTTTCTCACGTTCAAACCGCAGTACTTTGACGTAAAAGCATATATCACAACATAGTACAGTATCCATACGATCAAAACATCTCAGGTTGTTCGGGCATTTCAGAACACTGATAAAGGATGAAGCCAGGTTACAGTCACTGCTAATTTACCGTCTGAAGTATTAATGGGGTGATTAAGATAACATTTTGTACCATTTCAGTGGGTGTGATTTTGTATGTTGTACAAATAAGGTTTCATTTTCCTCACGGCGAGTGGCATAGACTGAAAGAAAAAGTGAAGTGATGTGTTTGTGGTCCTGTACTTGGCAGCGTATTTGAATCGGAAGCTAACGCATTTGTACATTACAATTAAACTTTTTGGGTTTTTTAAGTTTAACGGGTCATCATGGTCAGTAATTCACAAGGCCCTAAAGTTATAGGTTCACTCGGTTCAAGTAGCCTTGAGGAATGTAGTGGACATCCCTTTCACTGCGTTGTCAGTGGTGGATAAGCGTTGTTAGTCGTCATCATTGGATAAATGAGGCAAAACTAACTTTAAAGTGCTTTAAGAACAACGCTTGATAAACTCAACCCATTAACTGTTTCAAACAATTCCCTACTTCATACCATCCTAAAAATGAGCACTAAACGAATCAACTTCAGACACGCAGGCTCAGTTTCTTTATCCAATCGAAATGACTGAAGTTCATTTTTCAGCAAAGTGTCATATCTCATCAGTGGATGTGTCATTAAAGTTGCATACCTTACAGATATTAGAGCATCTCACACTGTTCCGGACCTTGGCTTTTCTCATCATCGACTACACTTGAATTAATAGCAAGAAATATCCATCCATTTTCAACACCGCTTTATCCTGAACAGGGTCGCAGGGAGTTGCTGGGACCTTACCCCAGCTGACTTTGCGCAGAAGGCAGACTACCCCCTTGAACTGGTCGCCAGTCAGTCGCGGGGCACATATAGAGACTGACAGCCATCCACACACGCAATCACGTCACTGAGTGGGAACCGATACCACGCCGCCTGCACACAAGTCAGGCGAGTGTACCGCGACTAGCAAGAAATGCTTTTTGAAAAGAAGTGAATACAGTGAAACTCCTCTACAATGAAATCTACATGGGTGAAAATACCCCCTAGTGTGAAAAAAATCTTCATGCATTAACACCATTCCCACTTTCCTGTTTCAAATTTGCTACAGTGAAAAACCCCCTGTTGTGAAAAATTTCTTGCTGCAAACATGATTTCGTTGTAGAGGAGTTTCACTGTATTCCCGTTTGACACCAGTATTAGAGAATTGTACAATCCAACATGTTGACAGTGGCCTTCATATTTGAATATGATTGGTTTATGCAACCAACAACATATTCAATAACATTTGGTGGCATGATGACTTCACTCAGGTGGTAAAGCTGCGGTACGTGGAGGCAGAATTGTTTATTCTCATGGGGTATGTGTTCCTGCTTCGTGAAGAGTCAACGTTTTGATTGTGGCCTAGGTGTTTCAGTGTGTATTCTTGTACCCGTACATACTTGTACCTTTGCTTTGGCTTTCTCGTAAAAATGGAGAAATATGTAGAAATTAGTCGTGATACATTTGGGGAGCTGCTGAATTCAAAAAGTGTCTCCGTGGCAACACAGGCTTTGTTGTGGTAGATTCTTTTGACATTGCATTGATAATAGG
Source organism: Hippocampus abdominalis (assembly GCA_018466805.1). Lineage (NCBI taxonomy): Eukaryota > Metazoa > Chordata > Actinopteri > Syngnathiformes > Syngnathidae > Hippocampus > Hippocampus abdominalis. The sequence goes on from CM031710.1 coordinate 3,127,338, forward strand.
TCAATATCACTATTGAGTGCTTTTGGTGTCCTCATCAGAATGACTATGAAGCAGTAGCAGAAAAAATGAAACTGAGGTCTTAGTATAAGTGGTCAAACATTTGCTCACGTATCAATACAAGGATGTCACTTAAAATACATTTTCTTCATTTTATTGGAATTTTTTTTCATTCCATGGAATATACACTTTTTGGCATGTCCCAAATACTGCTCTGCTGACGACAATGTGTGTGATAAGTGGTTCAATGATTACAAATGTTTTTCATGGTTTTATTGTCAACAAGTTACTTTATGAAAAGACATTTTGATCATGCGAATATCCGATTTTCATGATCACATTGAATATGAAATTGCGATCAATGTGGGGTAACTGACCCTTTAAAAGGCTTTACTGTAACTACTACCTGTATTTTTTTTATTATCATTGAAGGCTGAAACTGTATGTATGACGCCTAATTTATGTCATAATATGTGTAGTTGGCTCTCAATCTGAACATGTCCGCTGTGTCAGTGAAATCTCAACTTCCTTCAAAAATTCGAACCACATTTGTGAAACAGTCCAGTCAGCTTGTTAACCAAATGATGTTGCTGAGTGTGAAGGTTCACCACGTGCTCATAAAATACCAACATTAGCCAAAAATAAAATATCCACCCTGTCAGCAAGTTCACGTCTTGCCGTTTGCCATCACGTTAATAATTAAAAACAAAAAACAAAACGTGATATCTTGACAAGTATTCATTTCTAACAGTGTAACATTTTCATGTTGCGAATGTGAAGTTCAATGGAAAATCTCACATTTTGGGGGGTGAAATGTGAAGTCTCAAAAGCACCTTATGGTGATATTGACACAATAGTGCTCTTAAAATTCTTTGTGAGAAACACTTTCTGTACTGGTCTCTGGAATTATTAGGATTGTGTACATGGATGTGTTTCTGAAGTTTTGTACCAGTTTTGTCAGTTAAGAAACTTTTTAGTACACCTGTGCTCTACTTGCAATAATATTTGTATCAGCATTGGTTGTTGTCGTTGCTTTTTATGCAGCTGTTTTTGTGTTGTGTTTTTTTCTACGGTGTGCTTTATCTCTGTAATAAAGAGTTACATTATATATGACAGTGTAAACACTTATTTTAAAAATGTATTTTAATGCCTTGCAAATGATTTGAATTGTTTAAATAGGCCTAGAGCTTCAACTGACATTAAGTTTTCTTTTTTCAGTTGCTGTGGAGTGTACGGTAAATGTTACCTTTAGACAGTTATTTCAACAGACCAAAACCCGTAGCTATCAGCTGCCCATTTTTAAATGTAACTTAAACCTGTAATTTCAATATACTTCCACCACATTGTGTAGATTTTTCACTATTCAAGCAGTGGAATAAAAAAAAGTCCTGCTGGTAACTTTAAGCATGTGGATAACCTTTTGGCTTGGAAACTAACAGGTGGCACTAATGAATTTACATATAAAACACTACACTGGACATGCTACATATTTCTATGTTCTATGAATGCCTATGCAGTAGGATGGTTTGCATGAACTAGTTCACCTCTTTCCTCGTCACCCAAGACTTCAAAGAACAAGTGGCTATTGAACTAACAAACTACTAAAACAAAGAAAGAAAATCTGTAAACATATCGGGTACCGAACAAAGACAATGTTTAACATAATTCTTTTTATTTACAATATATTACATAGAACAATTATGTATTTAAACAATTTAGAGGCAACAATATCAGCAACAGAACATTGACATACTGTATCCACTCCTGTTCATGTTTCATTTCTGAAAGTTGGCAAGTACGGATAATTAATAATTACTTGAATAACTGTACCGTTGCTTTACAATCAAAAACAAAACTGATTAAGAGCAGACAAAAAGACTGCAATCTATGCTTTGCACCATCATGTGTGAATCTTAACACAACAGCGCTGTAGTCTCAATGACAACAAAAACAAAAATGACCAGACCAAGAAAGAGAATAAATATCCAATGACAGAGTGAAGGTAAGGGTTACTACAAGATTGGACAGAGCAGTTGTGAATGGGGCAACATTTGTTTAAAATATAGTGAGAGATTTCACTCCCGACTGGCTTCAGTGAGCCTACTTGTTATGATAGACCCACAATGAATGGTCACTCTTTTTTTGGTAATTGCCTTGCCGTTCCCCAAGAGTTCCTATCAGAGCCACTCCTGAAGGATTTGTGTGTAGTAAGAGACACGTTAACTTAAAGTGCCAGGGTGTCTTTTATCAGCCTTCTCATGGTGGTGCTCACAGAAGTGCCCAGAGAGTCAGTGATCTGATATGTAATCTTATGAAGATAAGGCTGGACTTCTCTCAAACTGGTGTCAAAGACATTGTCTACTTCGGACTGGGTGGGCATCTTTGGCACATACTCGTGGCGATTGATGACCTCGACAACGTTGATCACTTTGTCGCAGAGTTTTTCTCCCACTTTCTCTCTGCAGATCTGCCTCTCCTGCTCGTTCGCCAGGTTGACGACGTTGACTCTGATGCTCCACACCTCCCAGGGAATACACTCGTCAGAGAAAGGCCAGCGGGACTTCTTCTTCTGGTAGAATTCCAGGGAAATTTGACCGATGCCATCACTTCCAGAAATGCTCAAAGCGTCCTGCAAACAAACATGTCCACGTGGGTCAGGTGACAGGCCCTCAGTTGCGTCATTTAAAATACATTAATAGTACCTTGAATTCGGACACAGCTTTTTTGATCACCCTGTCAAGCTCATCTGAGGAAATTCTGACAAAAGTGAAGTCGATGAAGTCGCAGTCGATGTCCACCGTCCCAACTGTTCCGATAGAGTAAGTCCCTTCCTTTTTATAGTGAAATTTTCCAGTGCTGCGGTGCAGTAAAATTGTGTGCAGCAAAGACAGGATTGACTCTTCAACCTGCCTCGCTTCCACTGTGACTTCAAGAAGCTCTGATCGACAATTCATTGTCAAACCGTTTTTATAAGCTACTCACAAGCGATAACTGATGGTGGTGATGGCGTCTGTTTACGATCGACATTTAGCGCTAGCTCAATGCTAGACTTGTATTACCGTTACGGATAAGCGGAACAAAAAAATAAGAGATAAAATAAAACGTCCTGGGATTATCTCCAGACAATCCAAACTGTGAGGTTTCTGCCCGCAATTCTTGTGGCAACAAGCCACCAACCGAGCTAAACGTTTGTTATAAAAGGGACAGGAAGTCACGGTTTTTACGTCGGTGGTACAGTCTACGGCAAGCACTTAGTTCAAAACAACTCATGCAAATAAAATACAGTGATTGTACGACAAACAATCGACAGTCACTAATCATATGACATAGATTTACAAACTATATAAAAAATGGTAAATAAAACAACGGTACACACGTATTGATATACAATGACGTATATTTGAAGCACATATACATATTTGCATACATCTCGCGGTGCATTGTGGGAGTTACAGTTTGTGCCACATATCCTTTTCCGAACGGTAACTTCTCGTACAATCACATTGCACGTACAAACCTCCTCAAGCGACGAGAGGCTCTCACTGTCTCGCTTCATCTCTTTCAATATGTTTCACTGGAACCTTGTTTATAAAATGGACAGCGTCTTCCGGCGACTCACCGATGACTTTGGATATAATTCCTTTTAGGGGAAAGTTTGTCAGTCCTCGCTGCTAATAAGCTGGTTAGGCGAGCCGTAGCCGGGATTAGCCAACTGAGCTAACAAACGAATTCGGAAGTGTATTAGAATGAAGACTCGCCTGACACTACAAATTACCTTTCGCTATGAGAAGGGGAGGTTGTAAGAGCTGTGCCCTTTTCCAGTAGGGACTTGGATTGATTTATCCCCAAGGAGCAACATGAACAAGAATAATTTATTGTGGGGATTGAGTGCAACACAGTTATTCTCAGTGAAGAGTAATTGCGTTAAGTGATTTTCGAATTTTATAAACAAAACGAATGATGCCAGGGACACTTCCTCTGGAGGTGTTTTAAGCTTAGCCTTCGTTTTCATCATCAAAGAATGTCCGACCTGGAAAGTTCCAGTTCATATTTTGGTCTGGATGATCCGCAGTGGCTCTGTATGGTCACACTTTTCATTGCGTCCTTAGTTACCCTAGTACTGTATTTTGTACAGTATTTCCAACAAAGGGCAACAGGGTTGGAGAAGACCCTAGCAGAGGACAATGCGGCTAAGGAGGAAGCCGCCTCTCTGCTAGGATGGGCGCTGTCGCTGAATAGTTGGAAACGTCAATGGAGAGGAGCATGGTGCAAGGCTTTGAATGCCAAATCAGGGGAGACTCGTGGGGTAAGTATTTACTGCCTCGTCACCTCACTACCACATTCAATAAAATAACCTTTGCTGTCACTGGTAATTTATGGCAGACATGGGTGACAGTGTTTATACCCAAAAAACCCACATGGTTATTAATCAAACTGAGCATTATGACCCTGATAACAGCAGCAGATGGTATTAAATGTGCAGATGGCTGAAATGTTGTGGCAGGTCTGTGCATCCAGTGACAGTGCATTTGTAATCAAAGACTGCGAAGGTACATGGTCAGTTATTGGTGTCGTTTCACTCGCTGTATGTTGCTAATTTGAGTGTTTTGGACTTTTTCTTGATCAGAGTCCACTTATTCTGACCTTCAATGAAGATGATGTCGAAGCATCCGAGCTCATGATCAGCCAAGTGTCCCGCTTTCAGAAATCAGCCAAAAACAAGGTAGCACTTGACATAATTATGCATTTGCAAATTCTCACACGTTTTTTTGAAACATACCTACTGAAAAACTGAAAAACTCACCTCTTTAATCATTTTCTGCAGCATAGCAACAAAAAAAAGTCTATAATTATAGGCAAATACCTTCATGCATCTGTATTGATCTATTTTATGTACTTTGGAAGAACAGTAGTTCCTGGAGGTCTCTCCAAAAGCACGTGTTGTACATCATCTTGGAGTGTGTGGTGCAATACTGATGCGCTTTTCATTATAAACTATATAATAGGCACTTTTAATCGTTATTAAGAGAGTGTCAAGGAGGTGAGCTATTCTGGGTTGTGCTCAATCCCAATTCACCTCAAGTAGTGAGTCTCCATTTTATTGGCTTCCAGATGTCTAGATGCAGCACATTCTAATGGTTATGTTGTTTCTACTGTATATCCATGAGAATCTCCGTTCTTTTTTGTCCCTTATATTTTCTTGGTCTCATCTACTCTCTGGACGTACTCAATTTTACGCAGTGCCCGCTAGTGTTCAGACTTTGACACCACATAACTGAAATGCCCTGTGTCACAGGCTATAGTCCATTTCAGTGTGATGCGTGGCGAGACTGTTAGAAAAACACACAGTTGCATGTAAAAATGACAGTAATAAGGTTATACTGTACTCTAATTGTCAATGCCTGAGTGAAACATATGCCATGTTCAAGAAAAGTGTGTTATTTGTTTTCGAACCACCTTGAGAAAATAAGACCCCAATTTTTTTTACAATTGCAAGAAATAATGAAAAAAATGGTATTGGTGTATCCCGACGACTGGGTGCATTTTACCTCGTACCCAAAGGCAGCTGGAATTGACAGATCTACATTCTCGTTGTGAACTAATACGCCACCATGTGACCGCAGTCTGTTCTAGGAGGCTGTTCAACACATTTAGAAATGTGTCTCAAAGGAAATTTAAGCAATCTATTCCCAGGCTAAACTGTCTTCATCTTGCAAATAGGCCATTTGAACAGCGTTTTTGTGACACTTAGAACAGGCATGTCCAGCTGCGGGCCTCGAGGATCACCGTCCTGCCTGTGGTTCATTCATCCGTTACCATGAGTGGCACAAACAGTGGCGAGTTTTGTTTTAATGTGAAGTGATTCAACCCACGTTTTGTGGGACAAACTCTAAAAAGAGGCAACCATACTAAATATTATTACCCAAGTAGATTGGGTCCTCATTTGCTGCAGCAAGTGAATTTAACAAGCTGTTACTCCAAAGAGGATTGGACAAAAATATTTTTCTTTTTGCAGTTTGCCATTGTAGGCACAAACACACCCACTGCTCTGTTGTTATTTTGGGGAATGTAATGAACAGAGGCATAGTTACACTTATCCACGGTGTCTTTATTTAAGAAGCTTACGCTGGCCAAACGCCACAGGCAACGATAAATGCACAGGTGTGTGTGTGTGTGTGTGCTTGAATATTTTTTTACACATTGTCCCTCTCATTTATAAATAAATCCATTCATCCATTTTTAACACTTCTTATCCTGAACAAGATCACGGGGGGTTGCTGGGTCCTACACCCTGAACTGGTCGCCAGTCAGTTGCAGGGCACATATCAAGACAAACAACCATTCACACCCACATCCATCCCGTCACCGAGTGGGAACCGATCCCACGCTGCCCGCAAACAAGTCAGGCGACTGTACCACTACACCATCAGCGACTAAATAAATTACATATGTTGTGAAAATAAACGTAACCTCTTTGTTGGAAGAAAATTACAAAGCCACAAAGAGTTGGGTCGAATAATTGAATTCCTGAATAGAGAAAATTGAAAATGCATCAACTTGGAGTGCAGTATTTACATTTTCATCAAGGTAAATGACTTAATAGCTTATGCCAAAATCATGTGTTTATTGATATACTTTCATGATCCCTCACACAAGACTCTACATTGTGGCGTATTTCACAGAAATTACTCGTGACAAAGCATGACGTGTCAAGTTCCTCCTTGTCATGACTCCTCATTTTACGACCAAATAAGAGTTTCACTTCCAGTGTCTGGCGTTGCTTTTGAATGAAATGAAATAACTCATTGTAGTTGCACAGAACACTAACAATTCATCGTTGTTGCAAATGTACTGCATATCATTGGCTTGCTGTCTTCCTCCAACAGGCTGCTTGCTGTTACGTGGTCGGTGAAAAGCTTCGGTTCTCTATTGGTGTGTCCACATCGTTGTCAGCAGATCCTTGTAAATATACAGTGTGTATATCCCCACTGGAGCTGCAGGTAAATGTACTCAAGTTCATCTCGCTAGCCCGGGGATCGGCAACACGCGGCTCCAGAGCCACATGCGGCTCGTTAGCGACATCTTGTGGCTCCTTGGAGCTTTATAAAACAAATTTTTGAAAATGGAAAAAGATTTTGATAGTAGGCCAATATAGCTCAAATAGATCTAGATACATGTTGCAGCTCCGAAAAAGGAGAGCTGTGGTGTTGTTTTTTTTTAAAAACGTACACTTTATTTATGCTTTTAACAGTCTCGACAAACAGACACGTCTGCGACTACATGCCTTCTCACTTCTCGTTCAACTCGAGAGGCGTTCAAAGACAGCCTGCGAAAAATGAAATTCACGATCACTTCACTGACACTAAGAAAAGTGAAAATAATGCACTAAAACAAAAAAAATCAAGCAAGGAAATTACAAAATAAATTCTATGTTGTGTATTCACAAACGCCCCGTTTGTGAATACACAACAGAGGAATAAATAACAAACAATTCTGAGAAAGTTCAGTCTCCTACATACAAACAGCATGTGTTTCCTTCATTGTAAGTTTTATAGAAGGCTTTTATTTTTTTGCGGCTCCAGACATATTTGTTTTTTGTTGTTTTTTTGTCCTATATGGCTCTTTCAACATTTTGGGTTGCCGACCCCTGCTCAAGCCAAAAGAATCATCTGTCTCTTCTTACACAGTGTGAAGAGTGTTGTTTAATGGGAGATCTTATTAAAAGTGACATGCGGCCCAAAAGTGGATCACTGCTTCTCCGTAACGTTAGATTACATGCTTGATGTATTTGTCTGGGCTTGGCAAACGTCCCAAATTCTTTACTGCAATCACTGTCAAGTTCATTGCCCTTAAAAGTGTCCCACTTCATCGAAATGGTTCATATGATCTTCTGAAATAACCACAATGGAGGAGTAGGATTTAGTTTTTAGGTGTTTATGAAAGCATCGGGCCCAGGAATAATTGTGAATATATTTTCATAATGTTAAGTGAAAGTTAAGATTTTTCACAGAAATTTATCGACAAAGAATTACAGCCATATATTCGGAGCACATCAAACATTAAAGTAATTTTTCATGTATGTTAAAGGGGAAGTCTACCGAAAAATGTTCTTTACAATATTATGTTCAGTGTAGTCCCAGTAGTCTAAAACACAGCATTCTCATTCTAATTAATGTTATTTTTGTGGAAAATGAGATAAGCAGTAAAATCCCCCCGTTTTTAAGCCATCTCAGGGAGCGGCCATTTTGCCACTTTCCGTCGACTGAAAATGACATCACAGTTGCTCGGGGCTCAGGTACCGACCAGTCAGGGCCCATCTTCAGAAAACAGGTGAGCCGTGATGGATTGTTACCTGAGCAACTGTGATGTCATTTTCAGTCGACAGCAAGTGGCAAAATGGCTGCTATTTTGACAGTACGTTTTGCTGCTTCACCCAAACACACACGCAGTATTAATCTGGATGCCGTGTTTAGACTAATGGAGGCACATATTACTGTCAAGAACCTTTTGAGGGTGACTTCCCCTTTAATGTTTGGATTTTCTTGAAGCCAAAGAAATGTAATACTGGTATTATTCAGTGGCAAAGTGAGATGCCTAATCCCAAACCACGAACAAGCAGCAAGTGAAAGGCTGAAAGGCGAAGCGTTTCCAAGAAGGAAACTAGTACCGTAATTGTGTAATATCCATGTGCTCTGGATTTACGGTACTCGTTGACTGCAAAGAATTTTCTAGCATATATAAATCATAGGCAGCCCGGTGATCCAGTGGTTAGCGCATCGACCTCACAGTGCCGAGGTACCGAGTTCAATTGCAGCTCCGGCTTCCCTGTGTGGAGTTTGCATGTTCTCCCCGGGCTTGCGTGGGTTTTCTCCAGGTACTCCGGTTTCCTCCCACATTCCAAAAACATGCATGGCAGGCTGATTGACCACTCTAAATTGTCCCTAGGTGTGAGTGTGAGCGTGGATGGTTGTTCGTCTCTGTGTGCCCTGCGATTGGCTGGCAACCGGTTCAGGTTGTCCCCGCCTACTGCCCAAAGACAGCTGGGACAGGCTCCAGCACCCACGGCGACCCTTGTGAGGATAAGTGGATCGGAAAATGGATACATGGATATTAATCATACTTTGTCGTATGTGCATTTATGTTAGTCGTCCAAATACTTGTGATTCTCCAAGAGGTACTATGCATAAAATGGATGTCGTTCCTGAAAAGCAAATGACTGGCCCTCACTTGCAACACCCAGATTTAGTCCTTTGAATATTCCAATGATGGTTCGACAGTATCGGATCATTTTCACCTTGCTGATTCGCACTGGCAAATACAATGTTGCTAACTCAGCTACTCAAATTAGCATATCAGTCATCAATTGAAATCTATCTCCCATCATCTAACTCAACAAGGCTGTAGTCTGGTTTTAGCTGCACTAAGCTTTTATCACGTATTTAGGTTCAGTGTAAGAGCTTCGATGGAGGCTAACCCACTTGTATAAAGATTATTTTTAAACCAATAAGGTGCTTGTCACACCACGGCGCTCTCTGAGCTCTTTGTACCATAAATACAACTTGTGTGAGTGGCTAGAGAGCTCAAGTCAGGATTAAAAAAAACAATGTAGGTCAGCATAAAGGAGGTTTCAGTGTTTGCTCTCGCTATTTTAGCTTCGTCCGGAAAAGGTCAGAAAGTCTTTTCAGAAGACCCCATACATCCAGCGGAACGTTGGTTAGCATTTGACTGGGGATACAAGCTAGAATGGTCCTGGCATGTCATGCTGTGCGTGCGTGGAAAAGTGTAACAACAAGCATTGGCTGTTGATGGCGTGCACCACAATAACACACTTTACACAATTGAAAGCAGTTGAGGGCCTTCCAACCCACTCTTGTAGCGCATGGCTTTTTGCATGCGAGTGTACCCATGTGACACTTTTGTGTAAACTTTGTTATGCAAATACATTGTTGCACTGTTATATCAGCCAGTCAGGTGGTATGAACTGCAAAACCATTTTAATGCTATTCAGTGATGATAAAAGGCTTTTCTGGCCAATTATTTTTGCTCTTTTTTTTTGGTACCGTGTTTTAAAAAAAAAAAAGGTATTTGTTATGGGAACCTTATTGTTTATGCGGACCGATTTGGCAGTCAGTGGACTGCACACTGTGATGTTGTGCTTTGGATCCATCTCGATGGCCTCATTGCTATCTGATGTGGCTTTTGTTTGGCATGTTTGTCATTATGCTGGCAGCCCTGGAGTCCAACACTTAAAATCCAGGCATGCTAGGACACGATTGGCGGCTGTAGTTTGTCATGTTCTCTCCTATTCTTCTGCGTCATCTCTTTGCAGCTGGCTTTGATTTTGGAATGCACCTCTTTTTGAACCCCTTTCCTCTTTTGTCAGGCTGACTCAATAGAATTTCACGTATTTGTCATTTTAACTTGTCTTTGAAAATGGGATATTATAACTATTGTAACTAATTAAGGAGATAGGAGTGAACTTTAGGCTGTGGGCAATCAGCCAAAAAAGCGCAGTTATTATTATCAGTATTAGTAAGTGCAAATGTAGATATATCCATCCATCCATTTTCTGATCCGCTTAATCCTCACAAGGGTCGCGGGGGGTGCTGGAGCCTATCCCAGCCGTCTTCGGGTAGTAAGCAGGGGACGCCCTGAACTGGTAGCCAGCCAATCGCAGGGCACACAGAGACAAACAACCATCCATGCTCACACCCGCACCGAGGGACAATTTTTAGGGTATTCAATCAGCCTGCCATGCATGTTTTTGGAATGTGGGAGGAAACCGGAGTACCTGGAGAAAACCCACGCAAGCCCTGGAAGAACATGCAAACTCCACACAGGGAAGCCGGAGCTGGAATTGAACCCGGTACCTCTGCACTGTGAGGTGGACGCGCTAACCACTGGCCCCACCGGGCCGCCATTGTCGATATATTTTATGTGTATATAGATCATTTAAAGTCGGATATACTGTACATATATCTGTATATGTGGCGTGCTGGTGATTAAGCAAGGTCAAACGCATACACTGAAGACCAAAAGTACCTATTATAGTGGTTCTCAATTACAGACAGTTACGGTAATGCCCGCGGATGAATCATACAACGTAGACCTATGATGCACAAAGCATGACTGCAGAATTGCAGATTATCAATATGAATGATCTAATCACATTGCAATGTTTTAGACAAGAACAAACACGTAAATGCAACGTCTTGTTATCATGGAAGTTATAATTCCAAGACAGTCAACTTAAATGGGATTAGTTCTGTTAGTTTTTTGCCCATAAAACCACATTTATTTTACAGGACATTTAGTTATATATTATTATATAATTGTTTGAAAACTGTTTGATAATATTAGAGACCTCAAGGTTGTCTTTTGTTTATACTGTCGTTGAAAAAGCATTGGAATTTGCCAGTAGTGAACGTACTGTACTGTAATTAGCATGCCATGACCTACTGCACTCCCCCTTCAGGCACCATTAATATTCTGCTCTCTCTGTTACTCAGCTTGAGCTCCGATTGCAAGAAGCTGAAGATCAGGTTGGAGTGAGCTGGGGGATTTCTCACCTGGAGACGGAAATGGTCCAGGTGACACCTAGTTTGAGCCAGGTACTTTTCCTCGCGTGGAGAATGTCGACTTTGAATGCCATTTGAAATGACTGAATTTACTTTGTACGTGCTGCGTGTATGCACGTTGAGGTGGACTCAGTTGCATGTTTGAAGTGTGATTTCACTGCTCTCATTGTCATGTCTTATCAGGACAACGTCAGCGCTTCCTGTGTGGCAGCAGTAAAGGAGCAATTGAGGCAAGTGCTCTGTGCGACGCGAGCCTCGGTGTTATTGAGCTGCAAGCCTTCTCAGGCCCTTGAGGTCAAGGTGGGTGGTTGAGTCATGCCTCATTTTTATTGTGCCGAAGAGGCAAAGCGTAGGGCTTAGTGTAAGATTTCTGATGTTGTTTGATTTATTAACACCTTTTATATTGAAGCTCTATGAGAAAACATTTGAAAGCTTCAGTTTGATGGAGTAGGAATTCCATTCTTGTGTATTTTGTTTTTTGTAGCTACAGCCTATAGAGCTTTAATGGAAGATTAACACATTGGTTCTTTCATTAAATGCATTCACTGTTTTCTTTTGCCCATTAAGATTAATATAATTTACAGTCGCACCGTTCTTCGTTTTTTAAAAGAATCAAGATAAAGATCAGAGTATTGATGGAATTGATTTCTGTTGTGATTTCACCCTAATTAGTGTCTACATAATAATTTTCATGGTACCCCGGATCAAGAAATGTCACGACCTTAACTGTAGTTTAGCGCATGGCTACAAACTTGCCACACGCTAAAATAATCTTACATGGTTCATTCCAATATGCAGTTCTGTAATATTAATGTTTTGTTGGTTTTTAAACACATACAAATATTTTGTCATGTTTTTTAAATGGCCATTTTAGCTGTTTTTTTTCTTCTCCAACTTGTAGATAAGTATACCAAATTAAATGGTCAACAATTTTAAAAAAACAACGATACAATTCACTTTCTTCAACAGGAACCTTGCAACAAAGTGTTTTCACCACCCAAACCTCCTCGTGCGCATGACTGGAAGCTGCTGGTGAAAAACATTCGTGTGACACTCCGTCAGCAGGAAGATGCTGCAGGTAAGATTATTGTGCCCAACTGCTGCTGCTTTATAATCATTGTCTCCAGAACTTCAAACCAAACTTTGTTAGCAACGTTGTGGCTGCAAATGTTCGTGTCGCTTGTGTATCACAATACCATAGCGGTTTTCAGTTCAGCAAAAGCTTATCATTGGTCTTATCTCACTCTGTAAAATGACTTATTGCACCAGGGTGTGAGCTTGAAGGCACAATAGACATTTCCTGATAGGTTTGTTCTGCAAAAATCTACTTTTTTAAATATTGTGCCCATCAGTGAAAACTTAATGCTAACGACATATCAGAGCCCACCTGATCCTAGCTTTGACGTTATCTATATATATATTATATCTTTTGTTCTTCAAGTTCAGTATAAAACATTATACTCCATTTGTGATGTCATATAAATACATTTGGTATGTTACGAGATAATTGACAGCTGCTCCATTGTATTTGACTCTGGTCTACTACTTCATGGGCTGTCCCCGAAAATAGGCAGCTATATATTCTTCTTGTTAGTATATTTCCATTTGTTGTTGCTCCATTGTATTTGACTCTGGTCTACTACTTCATGGGCTGTCCCCGAAAATCATAATTATCTTTAGTAGAACATGTGCAATTCAGTCTGTGGATCATGTTCGATGCCACTCTTTTTACCCGTCAGAATGAGGAACAGGAAGTTGACAAAGCAATATTCAAACTTGCAACACTGCTGTTTATTTAATTAGCTGGCACGTCGGTTGAATAATGTGTCCGATTCAAGGAAGAAAATAAAGCCCATCTTTTAGACACCGTTATAATCTTAATATTTACTAATATGTAGATGTATAACCTTTCCTGATTGACAGCTGGCCTTGATAATGGGCCGCACACTCCATTGTCCTGGTTCTGATGTGAACTGCAATCAAGATGATTTTTATTTCATTTTTTTCTGATTGCAGGCAGCATAAGTCCTCTGTGTGTACTGCAGTTAGATGACCCCCCACAAAAGTTTAATACCCCCGTTTTGACGAACACAGCCAGTCCTGCCTGGGATCAGCCTTTTGTCTTGTAAATTTCACAACACACAAGCATCACAGAAACTACTACTGTCTTCCTCTCTCTCAGAATTCATATTTTTCTTACTCACTGTAATATTTGTCCCCTCAGTGAACTGAACGGCCGATCGAAAGAACTTATTATTCTGTTGCTGAATGATGGACAACCTCAAGAGGGTGAGGAAAAAAATGGTTTGTGTGTGCCGGTGTTTTTTTTTTTTTTTTTTTTTTTAAATTTAAGGTGTTTTGCACCCATCCTTTGAACATCACATTGTTGGTTCTGTTTGACTAAACTTGTATGTTGGTACCAGAACCCAGGCTGTGTGTGGAGGTAAGTCCGACTATATCCAGTCGGAACTTTTCTACCTCGCACACCAGCTCGGGTTCCTTCCCTGTAAGAGAGGTGACCCATGTCCCTAGAGCTAGCTTCTGCAGCCGAGGATCGGACCGCCAGGGTCCCCGCCTTTGACCCAGCTCACATTGCACCCGACCCCTATGGGTGGTGAAGCATGCCCAAGCCCGGCCGGGCCCCAGGAAGGCCCGGCCACCAGGCGCTCGCCAACATTTGACCCACGTCCGGGCAAGGGAAACTGGGTTCCACATCATAAGAGCCACCTAGGACCTGATGGGTGACCCTGTAAAGCCCCAGGCAACTTAGCTCCTAGGATCATTGGGACTCCACCACGGTAAGGTGACGACTCACGGAGGGGTCACACCAGCAGTAAGGGATGCCGTCAAGCTGACCTATCGGGCCTTTATGGCCTGTGGGACACCAGAGGCAGCTGACCGACTGGCCAAGCGGAATGCAGCTTCGGTGGTCGTCGAAGCAAAAACTCGGGCATGGGAAGAGTTCGGTGAGGCCATGGAAGCCGACTTCCGGACGGCTTCGAGGAAATTCTGGTCCACCATCCGACGTCTCAGCAGTGCACCACTAACACTGTGTACAGTGGGGATGGGGTTGTTGACCTCGACTCGGGACGTTGTGAGCGGTGGGGGGAGTACTTCGAAGACCTCCTCAACTCCACCAGCACGCCTTCCTTGGAGGAAGCAGAGTCTGGGGACTCTGAGGTGGGCTCTCCTATCTCTGTGGTTGAAGTCACCGATGTGGTTAAAAAGCTCCTCGGTGGCAAGGCCTGGATCCGCAGTTCCTCAAGGCTCTGGATGTTGTGACACGCCTCTGTCGCGTGGTCAGCGGGGAGAGTGCCTCTGGATTGGCAGACCCCCTCTTTTTAAAAGCCGGAGGGTGTGTTCCAACTACAGAGGAGCCTCCCTGGTAAGGTCTATTCAGGAGAGGAGGGTCCGTCAGGAAGTCGAGCCTCAGATTGAGGAGGAGCAGTGTGGTTTTCGTCCCGGCCGTGGAACAGTGGACCAGCTCTACACCCTTAGCAGGGTCCTCGAGGGTATGTGGGAATTCGCCCAACCGGTGGTTTTGTGGACTTGGAGAAGGCGTTTGACCGTGTCCCTCGGGGAGTTCTGTGGGGGGTGCTTCGGGAGTCCGAGCCCATTGATACGGGCTGTTCGGTCCCTATACTGCCGAGGTCAGAGTCTGGTTCGCATTGCCGGCAATAAGTCGGAATCGTTTCCAGGCTCCGCCAAGGCTGCCCTTTGTCGCCGATTCTGTTCATTACCCAGAATTTCTAGGCGCAGCCGAAGCGTTGAGGGGGTCTGTTTTGGTAGCCTCAGTATTGCATCTCTGCTTTTTGCAGATGATGTGGTACTGTTGGCTCCTTCAAACAGGGCTCTCCAACTCTCACTGGAATAAGCGGTTGATCACCTCCAAATCTGAAACCATGGTCCTCAGTCGTGGAGTGCCCAAGGAGATAAGTGGAGGAGTAACTCTTGTTCACGAATTCGACAGGCGGATCGGTGCAGCGTCTGCTGTGATGCGGACGTTGCATCGGTCTGTCGTGGTAAAGAAGGAGCTGAGCCAAAGGGCGAAGCTCTCAATTTACCGGTCGATCTACGTTCCAGCCCTCATCTATGGTCACGAGCTATGGGTCGTGACCGAAAGAACGAGATCCCGGATACAAGCGGCCGAAATGAGTTTTCTCCGCAAGAGATAAGGTGAGAAGCTCGGTCATTCAGAGTGGGAGAGGAGCCAGATGAGGTGGCTTGGGCATCTGATTCGGATTCCTGAACGCCTCCCTGGTGAGGTGTTCCGGGCATGTCCCACCGGGAGGAGACCCCGAGGACGACCCAGGACACGCTGGAGAGACTATGTCAAGCTGGCCTGGGAACGCCTCGGTATCCCCCGCATAGCTAGGGAGAGGGAAGTTGCATCAAGCGCTTTGTTTCTATATTTCAGAAAGCCTTCTGGGCCAGGTATCAGTGCCTTTTGACCTTGTTAGGAAGCAGCCCAAAGGAAACCAAACATTTTCACTCATGACCAAAGATGTAGTGACGGGATCACTTACTACTGATGTAAGACTCACTTATCCTTTTTTCTTCTATCAGAGATTTTCCAGCATCAAGTTGGAGGCCCACCTCAGCCACGAATGGTGTGATTCTTTTGGAAAGCAAATCAACATTAGTCCTTGTAAATATTAACTCATTCCGTCGTTAAGATGTCTGGGAGTGAATTAGTTAATAGAACAATGACAATGTGCGTGTCCCTTTTCGAATGGTAAAGTGATGTAGGACAGCCAAATGAATTGCATCAAGGCTTTGTTAGGAGTCTCACTAAATTGATGCGGAAAACTCAACTCTTTTTGCATCAAGTTGGAGGCCCACCTCAGCCACGAATGGTGTGATTCTTTTGGAAGGCAAATCAACAGTCGTTAAGATGCCTGAGCTTAGGACTAACTTTTTGCATTTGGTGCACCCACATTTTGTTCTTGGTTGCCCAGTGCTATGGTTAGTCACATCCAAATTGATGACTGCATCACATTCACACACAGAAATTCACATCCTGAATAATTTTTCGGATTTTTAATATTTTTGAATTTCAGTCAGGAACGTTGCAGCGGGAGTACGTGCGGAAAAGTGTTTTGTTTATTTAATAGTAATGCTTCAAAGAATAAATCGCACGCAGAAATATAATTTACTTTGCAGTGATATTTCAACAAAGCACATTGCACACATCTTTAAATAAAGGCTGGACCCCAAACATTTTTGTGCAACGGACCATTTACACGTCAAGACATTTCAAAGGACCAAAATAAAAACAACTGATAAAAAAAAAATACCACTCACTATAACTGTGGGCAATCAGCCAAAAAAAGCGCAGTTATTATTATCAGTATTAGTAAGTAAATGTAGATTTATCCATCCATCCATAGAGCTGAAGACCTGCTATCCTCACTAGGGTCGCGGGGGGTGCTGGAGCCTATCCCAGCAGTCTTCGGGCAGTAGGCGGGGGACACCCCGAATTGGTTGCCAGCCAATCACAGGGCACACAGAGACGAACAACCATCCACGCTCACACCCATACATTTATATTCCAGTCAACTAAAAAAGTATTGAAGCTGCCTACATTGGGGATTGTGTTTTTGTTGCTTGTTGGAGGCAATAAATAGTTGAGTTTTCACACCAATTTAGGATGAACTGATGAGAGGCAAAATGCTTTCCAATACAAACTGAACAGTCCAGTTATGATTGATTAAGTATCTTGAGCGTGAGAACCAATGACTTTGTAATCTTCCATTTTGCGATGCGCTTAACATTTCATATTACCTTAAAGTCTGTTGTCTTTGCTTTCAGATTCTTCCCAAAAAGCGATGATTCAGAAGCCCAAGCTTCCTGAGCGCGTGTTTCAGAGCAGATGTCAATGTCGGGAGCAACAGTTAGCAAAGCCCTGTCTTCTTCAGACACAGAGTTGCTGATGCTAAACGGCACCGACCCTGTGGCTGAGGCCGCCATCAAACAACTCCATGAGTCTGCCAAGCAGAAGCTCAGGTCCCCTGTGAAGAAGAGTACCATCATCATCTCTGGGATTGCCAAAGTAAGGATGAAGTAGCTCAGCAACAGAGTTGACGTGCATTTCCGCTTGACTATGATTCTTTTCCCAGACCCCATTGTCCCAGGATGATGAGCTGGCTCTGATGGCAGGCTACGCTGCAGCGATGGATGCTTCAATGTCCGACGAAAGCTCCTCTCAGGATATGACCACGGCGCTTGTGTCGGGGACCAGTAGCCCGCCGGAGGGTTCGGAACACGAGGATGGTCCCAGTGGAGTGGGCCGTCCTCCCGGGAATTGGGAGAGCAACACCGGAGAGGATCTAAATCATACCTCACTCTCCATGTGTGTGCCGGAGGTCAGCTGCAAAAAGAGAAGAGGTGAGACACAGTGTAATTTTCCGTTTTGTGCTACAGTGCTAACCTCCAAAGTCAAATACAACAAAAGTTGGACGGGTTGGAGTTCGACCTCAATTTTCTGGGAAAGAAATGCCTCAAGAGTCAAACAAAACTTGAATTTCAAACCATCATTGAATGATGTAAGGCGAGAACCAGCTTCTCTTGAGACTTGATTTCACTGAACATCTAAAGCGGGGGTGTCAGACTCATTTTTGTCGCGGGCCTGATTTTAGTTAGTTTCTCTTGGAGAGCCGTTATGACTGAAACCATATAAAGAAGTCAAGAATAACGGTTTATTCACCTATTATTTTCCTGTAATGAGGGGTTTGGTCACAAAAAATGCTTACAATATCACTTATTTATTACAAATGAGAATTTGAAATTTTGATACAGATTTTAGCAAGCATCATGAAAGTTGACATCTTTGATTTGCTTTTGCGGGCCACATAAAATGATGTGGCGGGCCAGATCTGGCCCCCGGGCCTTGAATTTGACACCAGTGATCTAAAGGATTACTTCTACAGCTGTTTTGTGGGGGAGGGGTTGTCTTTTGCGATGCCATCACAGAATGTGTTTCTATGTTTCTATCAATTATTGACCCAGTTAGTGACGATCACACTGACGGAAGAAAACCCACTTCCGTCATTGCTTAGTCCGGGGATCGGCAACACACCGCTCCAGAGCCGCATGCGGCTCTTTAGTGACATCTAGTGGCTCCCTGGAGCTTTATAAAAAAAATGTTTGAAAATGGAAAAATATTTTGATAGTAGGCTAATATAGCTCAAATAGATATAGATACATGTTGCAGCTCCGAAAAAGGAGAGCTGTGGTGTTGTTTTTTCAAAACGTAAACTTTATTTATGCTTTTAACAGTCTCGACAAACACAGACACGTCTGCGTCCGACTTTGTGCCTTCTCTCTTCTCGTTCGACTCGAGAGGCGTTTAAAGACAGCCTCAGAAAAACGGAAATTCACGATCACTTCAGTGACACTAAGAAAAGCGAAAATAATGCACCAAAACAAAAAAATCAAGCGAGGAAATCACAAAATGAATTCTATGGGGGCATTTGTGAACACACAACAAAGGAATGAATGACATAAACAATTCTGAGCCTACATACAAACAGCATGTGTTTCCTTTATTGTAAGTTTTATAGAAGGCTTTTATTTTCTTTGCGACTCCAGACATATTTGTTTTGGGGTTTTTTTGTCCTATATGACTCTTTCAACATTTTGGGTTGCCGACCCCTGGCTTAGTCCATAATTTTTTGGAACAGACTTTCTATCAGTACTGACGGAATGCGCACCCCCAGACATTGGAACGACTCGGAAGTTAACCAGCATTCTGGAACAGATTGTGTTCAACTTTGGAGGTTTATTGTTATTTACATCTCAAGCTCAGTCATTAAAAAATTACAAAGCAGATTTTGACCACTTTTTGTTTGGCAATTTGTCTTGGTTCTGCGGTCTCTTTTCCTTTCTCCCTTTCCCCTTCACTGTCTCACCGTTTGTGCTCTGATTACCCCCATCTTAGAGGAAAGCAGTCCTAAGCACACGTTATGTCCAGATGAGTAAGTTACCACTTGTGGATAGTAATACTACTCTAGTTTTTATTGTGTGTAGTTGAGTAGGTAGAACACATTGTTGACTTCAAAGCATTTCTCGTTTCATATTTTCATGTATTTATGAATTTCTCAGTGAAATAGTGTGCTAACTATTCTATCATAGTGCACAATGACAACCATTTTCACTCATACCTCATAACTAGTATTCATGTGGGAGAAAACCCCACATGCCCATTGCCATTGTTTGGCAAACACGCAACGCTGCTCATCATCAAGAGAACACCATAACTAATGATGCCTGGTGGTAGTGGCAGCGTCATGTTTCGGGGCTGTTTTACTTCTACTGGAACCGGAGCCATAGTCAAGGTGATGGGCGTTACACACGCTTTCAAAAAACAAGCTTTGTCAGGCTTGCTCGAAAGCAAAAAAAAAAAAAGTCAGGAAAAGCATTCTAGAACAGCTGAACTTTATTTTGGATTAATCATTGGCACTTTAAATTGTGGCGGGTTTGTGCTGACTCCCATTTAACATCAGTTTGAGTCGGAGCAGATCCCTCTGAACAAAGCCACATCCCCACTTAGACAGCGTGCACACTTGTGAAAATTGTAATTTCCAGTGTTTAGTGTAGCTGGACTGGATAGATAACATTAATAGTGGGAAAAAAAATTTGAAATTGTGTAGACTTTTCAAATCCACTGTTTATACTGTGTATGCCTTTATAGTTGCGTGTGTGTGTGTATAGTTGAAAGGCTGTTCAACATACCGGTAATACCATATTTGAACAAAATGCATTCACTATGGAGTATCCATATGCAGTGAAACTCCTCTACAACGAAACGTACATGGGCGAAAATACCCCCTAGTGTGAAAAAATCTTCATGCATTAACACCATTCCCACTCTCGTGCCCCCCATACAACAACAACAAAAAAACATGTTGCATGATACGAAATCTTTTTTTCTGCTCTTGCCTCGCGACGTGATTCACTACAACGAAGTCTAATCCAACAGCGACCTTGAGTGCTTCGTTCGGAAACGGCAACAGCAACCACCACACTGGTTTACACATGCGCAGTAGTCCAGGAAGTATTTTTTTATTGTTAGTTTCAGACGCAGCAAGAACGGTGCATTGCTAAAATGGCTATAAAACGGACCTTTGGATGCCAAGCAGCTAAGACAGGAAGAACTCTGACGCTGGAAGAGGGTAAAAGTGATCAGAATGAAAAACGGAGGAAGCAAAATAAAATACATTATCCAAGAAATTGATGTTATTGAAAGTGAATCATAAATTTCGCAATTTCTTTCCCTTTTTTTCTTTCTATACTGACTACCGTATATGAAGTGTCAAATAAGTGTATGCTCATACTTATGCACAATTGGAACCAAAAAAAAGAGTACACATACGTTTGTGTGTGCGTGTACATATACGTTTGTGTGTGTTTACATCTGAGATCACATTTGCTACAGTGAAAAATCCCCTGTTGTGAAAAATGTCTTGCTGCAAACATGATTTTGTTGTAGAGGAGTTTCACTGTATTTATTTTGTATGTTCGTTTACTGCACTTAATGATAACCACCAGAATTTCTCAACACAAACGTGCATTCATCTGCCTCATGCCATTAGTTTGTGTTAACGCAAAACAAAACAAAAAAAACTGAAATGATGAAACTTAAGTCTCTCCCCTGCTCTGCACTATAGGCAGCTTCCTTCAGAAGAGCGCCAAGCTGTTCTTCCGGCGGCGGCATCAGCGCAAGGACCCCGGAATGAGCCAGTCGCACAATGACCTGGTCTACTTGGAGTCTCCTGCCACTGTTGAGCGGGCCAGCAGAACCGCCACGCTCAGCCGCATGCTCAGCCGCAAAAGCAAAAGTAAAGCCAATGGCGCCGCCTCAATTGGGCAACCACCTGCGTGACACGTCCCCCTTCGACAACTACCACCTCATACTTGCACAGTGTACGTCGTTGGGATTTTCGTCTTCCAATGGCTGGCCAAGCATAGTGGGGCACCTGCATTATTTGTCACAAAAACTGCAGAGGATGCTCTTTTTTTCTGCCGCATGCTGTTTCAGTGCAAATGTGTGCGAGTGGGCATACTTTGATTTTATTTCAGAGGATATTGTGCATGTTTCCTCAATTTGGTTTTATGCAGCCTTCTCAGAGTGCTTGTGTGGCCTTGTTACCGACAGATGGGACTGATGTGGGCCTTTGTCTCTACCTCCCTGATGTTGAGTTTGAAATTTCAACCATCCCTGCTGTGAACCGTAGCTTTCGTACGATGGAGCAACAGAACCAATGACGAAGATGAGAGCGGGATCGGAGGATTTGCACAGATTTCAGTATACTGCTATTTTCTATTTTCAGTGCAATGACTGCGCAAAATTATTCACAAAGGGAGATGATGCATTGCATCGGATTTTCGGTGTAAATTGTATGACTACTTCTGAGCACAAATACTATACTACCAAATATGGTAGTTAAACACATCTGTATGCATCAAGATATTTCTTCTAAGTTGTACTCAGAGGTCAGTGTGTGTGTGTGTGTGTGTGTGTGTGTGTGTGTGTGTGTGTGTGTGTGTGTGTGTGTGTGTGTGTGTGTGTGTGTGTGTGTGTGATTTGCAAATACAGAAACACCTGTAACATATCAAAAGAAGTATCAGCCATGCATTATCACCATGTTAAATACAGAGTGGAATTTAAAAAATAAATTACAATGAAATATGAAAATCAATGTCCGAGATATAGATACAAACTCACCACAATGTTTATAGGATAACGCGTGTCTTTTTGTGTGTTTTGGAAAATGCAAATGTGTTGCATCTTCCCAACACTTTTTATTTTTATGATGTACGCTAAAATTACCCTCTCTGACCTTCACCCTGCAACTGTGACATCACTCACACTCAAACTATGCTAATTGTGTGTCACACACCAAAACAGAAAGTTTTCTATTTAATCCTCCAATTCCTTGGCTTGACAGCCACTGTCCCGCGCTTAATGCATTGTTTTTAACATCCTGTATCTTTGAACACGATTGAACATTTTCATAAAGAAATCCGGCTTATGATTGTATCTTTCTTTTTTGTATCATTCATGTAAAAAGGTGTGTCTGCAGGCTGTGCTGACTACTGTACCTTCATTCTTTCATTAGTAAGATGCAAAAGAATGCAGCGCTAAGGTTGCCTTACAGTAGTTCTATACATTTTGCCACAAATGCGCTCTAGAAAAGAACGTGACTCAGCTTTTGGCTCGATCATTGGGAGCACTGAAGGAAGAACTGAGACGGACATTCAGCTGTGTCCCTACATCATCCCCAATTGCATCAAAAAAGCCTATGCACCTAGGAAAACTTGGACTGCCGTGTTGATGCAGTTGGATATTTGTTGAAACTCATTTGCTTTTCATGATGTTTCCACTGCAGGAACAGCATAGGGGTGCTTCTTTGTCCTAAATTATGTACGGTGGGCCCTTATTCCATTATAGGCGATGCTCTACCGGCAGTGACTTCTGCTTCTTAGAGGGTGGTGTTAACTTTTGCCAAGTGTCAGTAACCTGTTTGCACTATGTTACTAAACAAAAGGGCTGTTTATTTTTATTGTTTGTTGTGGTTTGGAACTTTTGTGTGGCATGTGCACAGGAAAAGATCAGCTGTACTACTGCTACAGAATAAACCTAACCATGTCAAAGCATTACATTTTCAGCAATAAATACTAATTGGATGGTTGCTGTATTGATTGTACTTCTCATGGCATAAGCATACAGTATATAGATATAGATCAGGTCTGGGCAACTGGCAGCCCAAGAGCAGACTACATACTGAGTGCCCCTTTGATGTAAACCCCCTCTATATATATATATATATATATATATATGATAATGCCAATATGTAAGACCCCCAAAATTCTGATAATGCCAATATGTAAGACAAACATAGTACCGAAATAATACATTTTTGAATGAGTTGGGTTTTGTGAAAAATTTAAATGAGTTCTTGTACTTCATTTTGGTTTCTTGTTCAGCAGTTTTGTGTTGTCTTCGAAAAGGTAAAGACATTATACAAGAGCAATTTGCAGGGGGGGGGGCGGATACAGTGTGTTTATTTTGTTGTTTGCTTCAAATCCTTTGTTGAGTTGGGTTAGGATAGTGGATATTTTAGACTTGCATTGAAAACACTAAATGAAATGTATTAAGAGCACATTTTGCACGCATGCGTGTATTCTGTCCATTTTTAAAAAGCATTTTTTCATACATCTGGTTAGAAAGTGTGTCGTGCAACACAAACGTACCGTTTGTAACTTCACGATGTTGTGTTTTTCTCGGAACTGTTAAACCAAGAACTCCCTGTACCATAATTTATTATAAACATTTGTTATTATAGTGTAAGTATGCGATACGATTATACATACATTGTAAATTGTATTACAATCAATTAACATTTAAATCATTTTAATTTAAAAGCTCATTTAGAATTCGACCACGTTGACATTATCGAAATTAACGTTCAATGGTGGATACATTCAAATTTGCCTTCAACTCCCACAATGCAACAGGCGCCTCATTTCCGGTCCTGCGCCGTTTCTGGAGCGGATTGGAACCCGGAGTCAGGATTTGATAAATGAAGTGTCTTTTGCAGAAAAGGTAAGATATTTCACCCTCAATTTACGTCGAGCTGCGGCAAATTCTTGCCACAGTTGAATAGAAAACGTGTCGGAGGTTTGTTTGATTCGTTGCGCGTTTTCCTTGTCGTCTCCATTGCTGTTTGCTGGACGCGAGGCACTGCGACTCCGGTTTGGCGCTTTGCGTCTCCCGTCCATCCGCCATGCCGCCTGTTCTTTGTTACATTTTTGTTCGAGACCAGACGCTCAGATCGGAGTTAAAACCCGGCTACACTTTCGGAGCAGTTGAAATCCTGGATCTACTCGGACTGTACACGTTAACGTGTTGGCTGCAACTATGTCACTTGGTTCATGTTGTCAAAATACTGTTTTGTTTGCGCATTCAGTACAGCTCAATAGCCCGCATTAAATGTATTTGCACACGCATCATTTCATTTATATCAGTATAGGCCGTCTGGTGTTTTTTTCCCTCTCATATGACAACTGCCAACTCTTTGGCTCCCTACTTGCTTCAACGTTCCCTTTATTTGTTGATAGGTTTACAGAATGGCTGCTCAGACTCCAGAGGAGTGCATCTGTGAGTATAGATCCCCTTCAAAATGGTATAAGTGTCACAATGGGAGTGTGTTTCTGTGTGTGTGTGTGCATATTTATACATTGACAGGTGTGGTTTCTGTGTGTGTGTGTGATATAGGGTGTGAGGACTGTGGGCAGTACCATGACTCTGAGTGCCCCGAATTAGGACCCCTGGTGACCGTCCAGGACTCTTTTGTCCTCAGTCGAGCCCGGTGAGCATGCACCTAATTAAACATGACTGGAATTCATCACTCTTTATTTGAGTTTTGTATACAGTAGTAAAACAAGCAGAAGTGTGAAACTGACATCTAACCTCACTGTACAGAACTTCCAAACCTTTCAATGGGTCATCTTATAAATCTAGTCTATGAGAGGCTGATTTTTTATTTCAAGCACAAATATAAAACTAATTATGTTGGACATAATTAGTCTCATAATGCGCACACACATATAAACTCACTGGACATTTCATTTGGTACATGCTGTATTTTCACAATCTTGTAAAAAAGAAGTACAGTCATACCTCGGTTTTCGACCATAATCCGTTCCAGAAGGCCGTTCGACAACCGCTTTGTTCGAAAACCGAAACTACGCTCTTTAAAAAAAAAAATATTGAACACATCTGTGCACAATGGAACGCTACCCAAGGAAGCGTCACTTCCTCGTGTAAGGAAGGCGAGAGGAGTCAAATGACGCATTCAAGTGCGCTCAGTTTGTTCGAGAACCGAAATTCGATCGTCATCCGAGGCATTAAAAACTCTAAATTTTTGGTCGAAAACCGATTTGGTCGAGAACAGTGACATTCGAAAACCGAGGTTTGACTGTACTTTAACAATTATAAGGATGCTCAATGAAGCGGTCTTATTTTCAGCAACCTCTGCATATCACACGAGTCAGTTTTAAGATTAATTTGTCAAATTGATTTTAAAGAAAGTCTTCCACACCCAAATTGTCCCTTTAAAATCATTATACAGTACATACATCGCCAATAATGTCCAAAAAACTCCGCTTGGCTTACAAACCTAGACTAAAAGGATGCATTTTAATATGGAAAAAAATGTGACAATTTAACAGCCATTAATATAAAACAATCACAACACTAATTAAGGTACGTAAGATACTGTATTACAGAAGAAATAGCTGTCTGTAGGAGGCAGTACACTTCATCATCCTTGAGTGTTTTGAAAGGTGCTTTTAAATGAAATTTATTATTATTATTACTGCAAACCACACACACAATAGCATCTATCACTACATTACTGCAGCTCCGATAATGTCTATCAAAACTCGGTTTCTAGCAATATTTTTGATCGCTCTTTTGTATTAGCTCTCATCATAATGTCCTGGTGTACCCAATTTTGAAGAAGCGCAGGTCCAATTTAAGAAAAAAAAATGTACTTGACTTCCCTCCTGTTTCAGTTCCTCAATTCCAAATAGCCTGGAGATCAGGCCAGTGGCAGAAGGCGGCGAAGGAGTTTTCGTCCAGCGACTGCTCGTCAAAAGGACTCGTTTTGGGCCCTTTGAGGCGAAGCGGGTCCCCGTTTTAGATAAAGAAGGATTGTTTCCCTTGAAAGTATGTTGATGTGATTTCTGAGATATTTGCAGATTGCGACTTTGGTCTCACCATATCTCTCCCCTCGGATGAGCAGATATTCCAGAAGGATGGGCTAGTGGTGTGTTTTGACTGCAGTAGTGAAGATGACTGTAATTGGATGATGCTGGTACGACCTGCCACAGATCACCAACACCAGAATCTAACAGCTTACCAGCAGGACGATGAGGTGTTTTTCAACACCTCCCAGGTTTGTATGCACACCCAATCCCAGTAGCCTTGTGTGCGTGTGTGCACAGAAAAAGCTCATCCTTTCTGCTTTCTGCTGTTTGTTGAGCAGGATGTGCTGCCAGGAGCAGAGCTGAGGGTCTGGTATGGAGCTTTCTATGCCAAAAAGATGGAGAAGCCTTTGCTCAAGCTTCCAGTTCAGCCACTGCCACCTCGAGGTTGGTAACATTGTATTTATGATGTTTGAATGGTATTTTCGATAAGAACCAGGTAGTTGTTTCTGACTCTCTTCTGGATCTGTACAGAGACTTTCGTCAAAACCAGCTCCTCTCCACCCCCTGTGATGAACTTCAAAAACGCAGGTAATCCAGTTCTAACAATTCTGAGCTACTATGCAAGTGAATGTGTGGATAGTACTAGCTCGATCTCTATGGAAATGCATGTAGTGGGAGGCTATCCTAACTTCCTGGGTTGTAAAGACAGTGCAAGGAGTCATAAAGCCAATCCTTAAAAGTTATAGATGCAGGTTAGATAATAGTAACACTTTTCATTGTGTTCCAAAGGGTGCTTGAAATCCTTGACTTTTTGTAATCTGAGTCAATAGTTTGCTTGTTGACCATCAAACAGGCATAAGCCTGCGTTTATGGTCAAACCATATTTCCGTTTTTTTTTTTTTAATGTGGGAACTATTTAGGCATGACAGTGCCGTGGTTCATTCGACTGACTTCTGCACGGAAAGTGAGGGCAAGTTCATTTTGCGCTCAGCGGTGGTGTGAATGTGAATGGATGGTTGACTCTTTGTGTATGGTGATTGACAGGTGACCAGTCCAGGGTGTAGACTGTTTTTCCATCTATAGTAAGCTAGCTCCAGCTGCAGCTCGCCCTGTCCCCGAACGGGATAACCGGTCGAGAAGGTGGATGAATGTGTACCATTTAATGCCATTGCTTGGTAAATGATCAACGTTACCGGTATGAGCTATGAAATAGAAACAACAGGTATTAGGTGCTGGAAAAGCTTTAAATTTGATCTCAAACAGGCTCATTTTTTACCTTGGAGAAGGTGTTATGAACCTTTCTTTGTGTGCATCCTATATAAATAAGAAAGCAGGTCACATTGACTCTCTACTTAAAATTATGTGCTCACAAATGGTCCAGACCACTGGCTCTTTGTTTATGTGTTAGAACGATGCGGTTTTTAGTCACTCTATTCTTTGGCATTTGTTTTGTTTTTTCGGCTCTCATCTCATCTCGCATGACAGAAGCTGTCAGGCAGGTGACGGCCTCCACTGAGCTTGCAGAAGACTCCTTACGACCACAGGAGGAGAGCACAGCGGGGCCCAGCGAGGAGCTTCAGTCCGCCGCTGCTCAGCCTCCTGTGAAGAGAGGGCTAACTCGTGGAAGGAAAGCCAAAGGGCGCAGGACTCGACCTGTTGCCTGCGCAAGCAGGAGTAAAGGTGAGGAAAAGAGAAGTCATCTGCCGCTTGGTCTATCTTATCTGCCAGTCCTGCAGCATCATTGACAATTGTTGTTCTATACCATTTCTATTATATGACTCAAATGTGTTAAAAATGTTTGCGCTGTTGTTGTTTCTGGTCTGTCTTCTCAAGAGGACAAGGAGACAGGTAGAAGATGATGCAGAGAGGGCTGAGCATTGATCCTTGGGGTACACCATGGAGGAATTAGGGCAGTCTGGGATGGGAAGTTATTAATGAGATGAATGTGCCGTTATTGTTGGATCGGAGCCAGAGAGATGGTCTGAACTGAAACCCGAGAGAGCAGATGAGGTCCAGAGCATGGGTGGTTAAATTGGCATGTTGAGCAACGCTAAAGATGCTGACCATCTCTGTGAATGGTGGTAGAATTGCACGTCGAAATTACCAAGGAGGAACGCCGAGGGAAGAAAGAATTTTATGTGCACCTATGTGTGTAAATTACATCATGTAACTGAAGGCAAAATTGTCTTTGCAATTATGTTCATGCCCTCCCTAGTTGGACTTAAATTTCAGTCAACAGCTGAGGCAGTAAAAGGCTGAAATGGCAGCCCCCTGAGATGCATTAAAGTGGATGGATTAATTTTCTTATTCCACAAATGGAATATTGATCAGAATATAGTGGGTACAAAGAACTTGATTGCAACATTTTTGCCTTCAGTTGTCTTTTCAGTCAGCACCTTGACACTTGTCAAGGTGTTCACCTAATCAGTTATCATTGTTGTAATTACATGAAACATTTCCAGAGTTTTGCGTCAATCTTGACAATATACAATATGGATTTCTCCATTGCTTCTCTTCACGTGTGCAGATGTGAAACCACCCGTGGCGAGCCCAGAGTCGCTTGTTTCCGAGTTAGCAGTTGCTCCAGAGAAAAGCCGACATCCTGGGGCTTCAGATGCCGGGATTATGCACAAGAGACACAAAGGTCGAGAGCACAAGAGGGTGTACCGCTGCTCCCTGTGCAACAAGGTCTTTCAGAACAGCAGTAACCTGAACCGACATATCCGATCACACGGTACTGGGACAGTTTTGCTTTGGCTTTGGTAACGGTGATTAGTCACTTGCCTCTATTCGGGAAATACACATAAAAAATCTTCATATTTCATGTCTCCAGGTGATAAACTGTTTAAGTGTGACGAGTGTGACAAGTTGTTCAGTCGAAAGGAGAGTCTGAAGCAGCACATCTCTTACAAGCACAGTAAAAATGCGGTGAGTGAGGATGCATAAATATTTCAATGGACAATTAGCTTCTCTGTTTAAACAGCTTGTTAAAAAACATGTTTTGCTTTGTTTTGTTTTTGTGCATCCAACAGCCTGACCTAGACTACAAATATAAATGCAACACTTGTGAAAAATCCTTCCGCCTGGAGAATGCCTTAAAATTCCACAACTGTAGGACAGGTAAGGGAGTTCTGTTCTGTCTTTTTTTGGGGGGGGGGGGTGAAAATGGCAAACTAAAATCTCCTTCAGAGACTTGCCAATGGGCCTCTATTCAGCGCATGCTCAGTGCATTGATCGAATTGTTAAATAGATTGTCCAAAATAAAAAGGAAGACCCTTTTCAGTCATTCTAATACAGTCAAACCTCGGTTTTCGTACTTAATCCGTTCCAGAAGACTGTTCGGAAACCGAATTGTTCGGAAACCGAAACCATGTTTCCCATTGAAATCAATGTAAAATGTTTTAATCCGTTTCAAGTCAAGAAAACAACTTTTTTAAACCACTTATTTTTACATTTTCTCACCATAAACTGTACAAATGTAATGGGAGATTACCAATTTTAACATTAACATAGTAACATAAAAATTGAAGGAACACATCTCTCTCTATCTGTCATGGGGCGTGCAGGGCAAACCATTATGAAAAGAGGGGGATTTCACTCGCGCTAACAGAAGCGTTTCACCAAACACGTCTGCTTTTTTTTATTGAACAATACAAAAACGTCTGCTCACAATGGTTGCTTCCTGTGTAGCGACGCGACACGAGTGAGCGTCACTTCACTCCTCTCAGCTTTGCTACCTGCTAGAGGAGGTAGCAAAGCCGAGAGGAGTAAAGTGACGCATTCAAGTGCGCTCAGTTAGTTCGAGAACCGAAATTTGTTCGTCATCCGAGGCATAAAAAACTCGAAATTTTAGTTCGAAAACCGAATTGGATGAGAACCGAGACGCCCGAAAACCGAGGTTTGACTGTATACTCGTGACAAATTCAGGGTGTACATATTCTGCCCTTCACGCTTCATAATCTGGAATAAACTAAAAACACGTGTCAGTGTCATTCAGTACAGTACAGAATCTGATTTATTTTGCGTTTCTATTGTGAATGAACTGGATATTATTTCATACCTGTCAACCTCGGCTAATGGCTGCCCTTATAAATGATTACGATTCCCCTTACAAAGCAACAAAAACCCGTACGGTTTACCGCGCATGCGCACATCATGCTTTATCAATCCGACCGTGCACAGCGATGAAAAAAAATATACGATTGAGGATTACCTTTGCTGGTTTGCCGTGACAATAGTAGCGATCGACGGCGGCATTGTCGTTGGCTACCAGCAGGTGAGACGATCTGGATTTGAGCCAAAATGGTCTTTGTGAGATCGGTTCACAATTGTTTTTTTTTTTTGCCCGTATAAAAATTGTAATACGCCATACATCATTTGAAATGATAAAAAAAACATAAAATACGGGGAATATGTACAAGTTGACAGGTATGTTATTTTTATAATATTTGATTATTCAAAATGTCAAGTGCATTCATTTGCATATTTTCTCAGGTTATGGCCCAAGTAGGATTAAATCCATCCATCCATTTTCTCGACAATATGTCTTAGTTAGGGCCCAATAGGCTGGTGCCTATGCCTGCTTGGGTGCAAAGACAAGAGCACACACACCCTGGAGTGTTTGCCAGCCAACCCGCAGTGCATGAATATGAAATGAATCGTATTATCATCATCTTTTCTCCAGACAACAAAATGAATTGCTTTAACCATCCCGCTTTTCTCCAGACGACAAGACATTCCAGTGCGATATCTGCTCCCGCTTCTTCTCCACTAACAGCAACCTGTCCAAGCACAAGAAGAAGCACGGGGAGAAGCTCTACTCCTGTGAAATCTGCAACAAGATGTTCTACCGCAAAGACGTCATGCAAGAGCACCACAGGCGGCACGGCATCGGTGAGCGTGGCAATGCATTCCGTATTCTCGCCTTTTAAGGGGCATCCTGCTTGAAACATTCAACACGGTGGGGTGTTTAACCCTCATGCAGTATTTTTAAGCGGCTGCATGAAGGGTATTACGTCCTCGAGGATTGTCCCAAAATGTCCCTCTTCCAATGTGCAACAACTTTTTCACTTTTAATTTTTTTCACTTTCAACCCCTCAAAATGTTCAGTGGGAATTGGCCAAGACATAGATATACATCCTATGCAAAATTTCAGCTTCGTGGAGTTATTTTTCACTGTTTTGTCTGTGCTGTCCATTTGTCCAACAGTCCGAAATGTCCAATTTTGGGATAATTACTGCATGGGGGTTAATCATGCAAGTTCAGGGAGTTCTTTGAGACGTGTGGGCTGTGTGACATGGCGCACCTGCTGTTCTGATACCTGTCTGCTCAAATAGCCTGGGTCACAGCTGAAGAAGTACAACATCGCCGTAAGAGTCTGTTTACTCAGGGAATTCCTATCATTGTCTAGCAGTGCGGTGCAGGCTTCAGGGTGTTTTTCTTGGCTCAAATTAAGGTAAAGGTGGTACATTTTTGGCCGTTGGATCTCACTGGCTTAAACAACCACCGGTAAATCATTTACAGAAACCATGTGTTTTATTATTTAACATTTTATTTT
This sequence comes from Hippocampus abdominalis, assembly GCA_018466805.1. NCBI lineage: Eukaryota > Metazoa > Chordata > Actinopteri > Syngnathiformes > Syngnathidae > Hippocampus > Hippocampus abdominalis. Next base: position 3,159,186 of record CM031710.1, read on the forward strand.
TGTCGAATGACAATTCACTGAAATAGAACATTTTAAAATACTGAAAGGGTATTAATATCAAAGGACAAAAGGGCATTGTGTGTTAAATATGTCCTTGTTAAATGATATTTGAACGCAATTCAATTCATCATTTCGTAGGGCAACACATTTTAGCCTTGTGTTTTTGACGATATAAAATGCTTTCATGCACTCTTTGTAGTCAAGGGTATCCTGGCCTGGTCGCCTTGCAGCAAATGTCCAAGTGCCTCACTTCACCTTCTAGAAAAATCAAACACTTCCGATATTGAGACATTTTAATCATTGCGATACCACCAAGATAGTGTATTTTTGATCTAATTCTAGTTCTCCACATCTTAACTCCTTTAAATCCCAGCCATTTTCACTGGAGCAACCCCCTCAATCCCAGCGTTTTACTGGATTTTGACTGATCTTCCAAGGCCCACTGAATATTTGGCTCAAATGCTATATAAACATGGAGCCTACCAAAATAAAGTTTGGACTCTCTTCTTTCTATCTTTTTCCATTCTTCAGCAATGGGCATTACAAAATAGCTAAGGTTCATGAAAATGGCGATTCCTGGGCAAAAAACGGAGAAAAAGAGCTTTTTGTGAAAGCATGCATTTCAAGCATGTGAGGCACCACTGCCACCTACTGGTCGCTTTTTTACATGATTTACAATGCAAACGGCTTATTCTCATTCACAAATTGCATCAGAACCTCCTCCTCTCGATGACGCAAAAAAAAGACTTGGACGTACAAGTACGTCCTTGGTAGGCGGGGCCTAATTTTAAACAGACGTACAAGTACGTCTTGTGGAATTAAAGTGTTAATAGTGGGCTCTGAAGCTCATTTCAAGCTGTCACAATGCAGGTGGTATATTTTACACCTTCGTTAGTATGTCTAAGCCATGCGTCCATCAGGTCATCTCGTGCCATTTCCACTTCCTAATGATTAGAACGGGAGACCTGGAAAACACGAGAGGGCAGCATGACCATTTACTTCCTAATATTAGGTATCGTCAACTGGTATCAGCAGCCTCTGCGAGTTTGGATACCTTGAAATAAGGCTTGTATTAGCCTGATACCGAAACCTGGTATCAGTACTCGACCATCCCTAGCCAAAATAGACAAAGAATTACAGCTTACGTAATATCCACTTGTCACTCTATGGTGCAAATGACTGTTTGGAGGTGCAGTTCTGTCTCATGTAAATGTATAGCGTTCGTGACCATGATGGATGCAGCAGAAGTAGGGAATGTGATGAAGGGAGTGGCTATTCAATCCCAGCTCCGGCCTCCCTGTGTGGAGTTTGCATGTTCTCCCGGGCCTGCGTGGGTTTTCCCCGGGTACTCCGGTTTCCTCCCACATTCCAAAAACATGCATGGCAGGCTGATTGAACACTCCAAATTGTCCCTAGGTGCAAGTGTGAGCGTGGATGGTTGTTTGTCTGTGTGTGCCCTGTGATTGGTTGGCAAGTGGTGTCCCCCGCCTACTGCCCGAAGACAGCTGGGATAGGCTCCAGCACCCCCCGTGACCCTTGTGACGATAAAACTGGATGATAATAAGCGGATCGGAAAATGGATGGATGGATGAATGGATGGATGGATGGAAAAAATGTGCAATAATATAGCGACTTTTTGTGTTGTCATAACAGTCTCTTTGGCTCATGTCCACACTGCAAATGAATGGCGCTTGCCGAAGCCATCACTAGCAAATGTAACCAAAACGGAACCCTAACAGAAATATTTAAGATTTACTTGGTCGTGTAATTTCACAGGTGAGGCACTCAAGAGACCCAATTTTTACAAAACCAATTTTTCCCCCCCCCATAATCTGTTCCCTTTAAGATCTAATATAATACTTGATTTAAACAGGGCCAAAGCACATGAAGAGAGAAGAGTTGGAGACCAATGGAGAAGAAGCCACCAAGTACAGAAAGGAACCATCGCCGTGTCCCATCTGCGGCAAGGCGAGCTGTCTACCTGCTAGTGCAGCAACTCGTACAGGATCCCAGGAGTTGACCATTTATTCTCAAATGTCTGAACAGGTGTTCTCCTGCCGAAGTAACATGAACAAACATCTGCTCACTCACGGCGATAAGAAGTACACCTGCGAGATCTGCGGCCGCAAGTTCTTCCGAGTGGACGTGCTGCGCGATCATATTCATGTTCACTTCAAGGTCAGCCAACGATCGCTTGCCCATTTGCAGCCTCTTCTTTAATTCATTTGAATTAAAGTGACAGTGCTTGTTTATTTAGATTATGAAGATTAGGATTATTTCCCAAAAATATCCAATCACCATCCTATTAAAAAAAATTGGGTGGGGCTTTTCTCTTTCTTAAAATAGCTACTGGAACTAGAAAATGACTCAGTAGGACTCCAAGCCAAAAACTGCAAAATATGTCCTTCAGATTTGTTCAGTTAAAAAAAAATCACAGCGCAAGGCCGTACATCTTCTCGCAAGCCCAGTTGCTCAACTTTTTCACCGCATTGCCGCTCACAAAGCCCAGATGTAAATGGACTGTAAAAATGACAATTTACATTCAATTCTTAAATTTACACATGTATTGGGATTCTCAACAATTGAATGTGTTCTTCATATTATGTCAATTGGTTGTGTAGATTTTGCTTAATCCTGGAAAAAAAAAAAAAAAGTAAGCATCAAACTGGCCAACCTGACACTTGTGCTTTACTAAGCTACAAAAATAACTTTAGTTCATCAAAACTGAATAAGAACTGTAAAAAATACGTACACTATATAAAGAAAAGTAATTAATCAATCAGCCATAACAGCATATATAGGATTTTAGCTCTTAGCATAACTTGAAAAATCTCTCGCCAAATTAAATTGTTGTTGAAACAGTAAATTAACAGTAATTAAAATGACCATATTAGTAAAGTACAGTCAAACCTCGGTTTTCGAACGTCTCTGTTCTCGACCAATTCGGTTTTTGACCAAAAATTTTGAGTTTTTTATGCCTCTGATGATGAACAAATTTCGGTTCTCGAACAAACTGAGCGCACTTGAATGCACCATTTGACTCCTCTCGCCTTCCTTACATGAGGAAGTGACGCTTCCTCGTGTTGCTTTACATTGTGAGCAGACGTGTTCAATAAACATTTATATTTTAAAAAGAGCGTGGTTTCGGTTGTCGAACAATTTCGGTTTTCGAACAGCCTTCTGGGACGGATTATGGACGAAAACCGAGGTTTGACTGTAATTGAATTACCACGATTGCATGCTGAGATGTTTTTTTTTTTCTCCAAATGCTTGATTCTCAGTTTCTATTTACCCAAAACAAACAAAAAATGAAATTAATTTATTTGTTGCAGGATATAGCCTTAATGGATGAGCAGGAGAGGGAGGACTTCATTAAAAAGATCGGCATTTCAGCAGGCGACAGCGACGATAAAGACGATGAAGAAGATGAAGATGACCCCGAGCACCACAAATACAACTGCAAGAAATGTCAGGTTAGCCCAACCCCCGGTTGGCCAAACGTTATCACGCTATCAATGTGGTCCCACATGAATTTAGACGGGCCCTTTGCTCGTGTCCACAGATGTCGTTTGCTAAGGGCAGAGAATACCTGAAACACATCACAGAGCAGCACAAAGAACGCGGCTACGGCTGCGCGATCTGCAACCGTCGCTTTGCACTCAAGGCAACGTACAACGCCCACTTGGTCATTCACAGAGAGCAGCTGCCTGACCCTGCCGTGCAGAAGTAAGGAGCGTACAGTCAAACCTCGGTTTTCGAACGTCTCGGTTCTCGACCAATTCAGTTTTCAACCAAATATTTCAAGTTTTTTATGCCTCGGATGACGATCAAACTGAGCGCACTTGAATGCACCATATGACTCCTCTCGCCTTCCTTACACGAGGAAGTGACGTTTCCTCGTGTTGCTTTCCATTGTGAGCAGACGTGTTCAATAAACATTTTTATTTTAAAAAGAGCGTGGTTTCGGTTTTCGAACAATTTCGGTTTTCGAACAGCCTTCTGGAACGGATTATGGACGAAAACTGAGGTTTGACTGTATTGGTAAATACTTTCTGTTCATTTGCATGTTATTGTGTGGGTTTTCCTCTGGTTTCCTCAAAGAGGTTAGATTCATTGACAGTGTGATATGCCACTGAAACATCTTCTATTTCCATGTGCTTTTCTCTCCCTCTTCTAAAGGTATATCCATCCCTGTGAAATTTGTGGCCGGATCTTCAACAGTATCGGTAACCTGGAGAGGCACAAAATCATCCACACTGGTGAGATCATGCAAATGTATCGCAGTACAGTGTTTGATTTTTTTTTTAAGGTATGCATTGCACTTGTCTTTTTACAAGTATTAAATGCACGGTGTGGCGAGGAAACATCTGGCATAATCTAAATATGAGTGGCTGTAAAAGGTTTGCGCATCCCGCAGGGGTGAAGAGCCACGGCTGTGACAAGTGTGGCAAATCCTTTGCGAGGAAGGACATGCTGAAGGAGCACCTGAGGGTCCACGACGACATTCGAGACTTCCTTTGTGCCGAGTGTGGGAAAGGTTAGCTCCCATTGTGTGCTTGAGCATCTGTGTGGCTTGGATTGTTTCGGCATGATGGAACCTACCGAATGCCCTTGCGCAGGTATGAAGACCAAGCATGCCCTCCGGCACCACATGAAGTTACACAAGGGCATCAAAGAGTACGAATGTAAGGAGTGTAACCGCAAATTTGCCCAGAAAGTCAACATGCTCAAACACTATAAGCGACATACGGGTGAGTTATCGTTTGAATTTGCGATGTGAAAATGATCGATGTATTGCATCATGTTTTGCATGTGCATGTCTGTGTCTATAGGTATAAAGGACTTCATGTGTGAGCTGTGCGGCAAGACATTCAGTGAAAGAACAACTCTGGAGACGCACAAGCTCATTCATACAGGCAAGTATCCTATTTACCGGTAATATCAATTTTGGTTGGTGCGCATATGCCTCACTCCGTTGCACATGACAAATAAAATCAATGTGGATTCGCTTTTCCAATCGTAGGCCTAGTTGTCACAAAGTACTTGCCCGAAATTGCTTCCTGATGCTTCAATGTTGCTGTCGGGCTCTTGGCAGTCTCCCTGACCTGTTTTCTTCTTGTCTTTTCATAAATTTTTGAAGGTCGCCCATTTCTTGGTAATGTCACCGTCGTGCCGTATTTTCTCCACTTGATGATAATTGTCCTTAACGGTGTATTGCGTAAACTGGTGTCTATAGACATGATATTTTCCAAGGCACTTTAAACGGTGGCAGGTGAGTGCTGACTCCCATGTAACACGAGGTTGAATGTGATTGGTTTCTCAAGGTATTAAGTCACAGGCAAGGTGATTGTTAATACTGAAAACAATAATCTGCATGTATTGACTAATATTTATTTTGTCTGTAAATGCAATACTGTTTGTGTAAACTTCTAGTGTGTAAAATGGTCACATCACTTTGCGCTATCATCTTTTTTAAGGTAGTATGCAAGCGAACACTATTGATGGGCCTCACATGAAAGTGATTCGTCTGTTTTGAGTAGTAGAGCGACTAAATACACATTTTTATTTACCATGGCTTCAGAATGAAACATTATAACCTGGCGCGTTTGGCTGCCAATATTGTTTTATTGTTTTGGTTCCTGAGTACCTTGGTTGTCTTGAGCATAATAAAATGGTGTGGTTTTATATTGCGTCATTGTCCACTCTGTTTTGAGAGCTTTGCTGCCATCTTGTGTCATTGGGAGGCCATTACAACTTATTTTGGGGCTGGGAAGACCATCAGTCATTCACAGATTATTTTAGTGCGTTTCAACACACATTTGGGTTTTGTAATGAGCTGATTTGTTTTGAAGAACAATGAAGAAAAAAATAAATAAAATCGTACTCTCAAGAACAATATTGAGTAGCTATTCTTACTTAAAAACACCTGGAGGCGGGGCTCAGTAGCGGTCACCCGGTAGCCTGACTTGCTCCTATGGGGTCTGGCAGGGCACATCCCGAAGAAGCAACAAGTAATGAGGTCTCTTAACCACGGGAATCTGGTTGTGATGCCTCCCTGGCGAGGTCTTTTGGGCACATCCTACAGGGAGGAAGGAGGCCCCAGGCAAGAACCAGGACATGCTGGAGAACTATGTAACCCGAGGAATGCCTTGGCATCCCCCTAGAACAGGGTGTCAAACTCATTTTTGTCGTGGGCCACATTTTAGTTACCGTTTCCCTTGGAGGGCTGTTATGACCAAAACTCAAAAAGTCAATAATACCGGTTTATTCAACTTGCTTAAGTTACTGTAATGAGGGCTTTGGTTACAAGAAAATGCTTACAATATGTGTCTTATTTATTTCATATGAGAATATTAAATTTTGGTCGAGATTTTAGCAAGCATCATGGAAGTTGACATGCTTAATTTGCTTGCGCGGGCCACATAAAATGATGCGGTGGGCCGGATCTGGCCCCCGAGCTTTGAGTTTGACACGTGCCCCAGAAGTACTGGATGAAGTCGCTGGGAAGAGAAAAATTTCACTTTCCCTGCTTAGGTTCCTGTCCTCTGAGACCCAACCGGACCAGACCTGTATCAGTAAAAGATGAATGGATACTTTATTATTATTGTTTGATTTTACCGTTGGGCGATACTGTGAGGTCGACTGGGTAGCACGTCGACCTCACACTGCAAAGGTCCAGGGTTCGATTCCGGCTCCGGCCTTCCTGTGTGGAGTTTGCATGTTCTCCTCGTGCCTGCGTGGGTTTTCTCCGGGTACTCCAATTACCTCCCACATCCCCAAAAACATGCATGGCAGGTTAATGGAACACTCTAAATTGTCCCTAGGTCTGAGTGTGAGTGCGGATGGTCGTTTCTCGATTGGCTGGCTACCAGTTCAGGGTGTACCCGGCGTACTGGCCAAAGACAGCCTGCAGCACACCCGCGACCCTTGTGAGGATAAGCAGATCAGAAAATGGATGGATGGATGGTTTTACTGTCCATTACAGGACAAATAAAGGCTGATTGCTTTCTCGCCTTGCCAAGCCTCTCTCATGTTGCCTCTCTCAACAGTGGGAAAGACCTGGACTTGCGCCACCTGCGATAAAAAGTATCTGACAGAGTACATGCTGCAGAAGCATGTGCACCTGACCCATGAAAAGGTGGAGGCCCAGTCATGTAACCTCTGCGGCACCAAGGTTTCCACGCGGGCCTCAATGAACCGACACCTGCGCCGCAAACACCCCGAGGTGAGCAGCATCGCTTATTTGGTTGGACTTTGTGACGCAATTACACATAACCTTCCTTTTTGTTTGCCTTTTGTGTTTCAAGGTTGTCCCCGTGAGAATTGATGACTTTGATGAATTTCAGGAACCCCCGACAATCAATGACTCATCTGTCAGCATTGCTCAGGTTAGCTTGAAGCCTGAAAAAGCTTTTTCTTATGGTTTATGCTCGAAATAACACAAGCACGGCTAATCTTTTTTTTACATCATGTTACTGTATACAGTCAAACCTCGGTTTTCGAACATCTCGGTTCTCGTCCAATTCGGTTTTCGACCAAAAATTTCGGTCTCGGATGACGAACAAATTTCGGTTCTCGAACAAACTGAGCGCACTTGAATGCACCATTTGACTCCTCTCACCTTCCTTACCGAGCAAGTGACGCTTCCTCGTGTTGCTTTCCATTGTGATCAGACGTGTTTAGTAAACATTTTTATTTTAAAAAGAGCGTGGTTTCGGTTTTCGAACAATTTCGGTTTTCGAACAGCCTTCTGGAACGGATTATGGACGTAAACCGAGGTTTGACTGTATTATATGGCTGTGGGTGTTTTTTATTTTTTATTTGGTGACATAATGAATAACCTCACAATCCCTTAGCCAAGCCTGACGTTAGAAAAAGACAGCCTGTCTCAGGAAAGACCCAGCCGACCTACCCGCCAGGCCAAGAAGAAGCTAAGAGTCACGCCCGAGCCAGAACTCTCCGGATCAGATGATTACGTTGATTTCACAGAGCCCAGACATGAACCTCAGCAAGAATTCAAAACTGTAATCATTGGCGAGGAGACAGAAACGAGCTCTGCAGTGCAGAGTATCCAGCAGGTACGGTTGCATATTCACCTGAACCGTCGAGTCAAATGTATTTAGATCTCCACTAATCACAGAAAAGTCTCACAGCTGACAATTATTAACGACATCCCTTGATCTGAACAATTACAGAGATAATGTTCATTTCCGACTGATCAACAGTCGAGAGATCAACAAGCATGGACATTTTTTTTAAATCCTTTCGTGATCTCCAGGGGAGAAATTAACTCATTCACTCCCGAAGACGTTTTTAAACGTCTTTTCAGACTTGGTCCAGAATTGGCTGGTACTTTTTGTTTGCTGCTGCAGAAGAAATCTTGCTTTTTCAATTCCTGCCTTGTCATCATTTCAGGTGGTGGTTCTCACCGACCCCAACGCCGCATCCGCCCCCTCCACCAACAACTCAGTGGGGCTAAGCAACATCACGGTCACGCCCATCAACAGCCCAACCCCAGCTCAGTTCACAAGCTTGCAGCCCGTTGCCGTCAGGCACCTGACAGCCGGCGACCGGCCCCTGTCGCTGGACAACTCGATCCTCACTGTCACTTTCGACACGGTCAGCGGCTCGGCCATGCTCCACAACAGGCACGCCGATCTCGGTCCAGAATCTGTCGGTCCACCCGGAGGACAGTCCGCCCAGTCGGTTTCCCATTTCATCAACCTTGCCACTCTAGTCAACCCCATGAGTCACCAGCTTGAAGCCCAGACTCTAGCCTGGAGGCCATCACCGGCGGCCGAGGGCGGCCAAGTCACCCCTGTGGTTGAAGGCGCCCAGGGGGAGGTTCACGGGGTCCAGCGTCAGGGGCCCGAGGGAGCGCAGGCAGGCCCGAGTCAGCCGCCCACACCACAGCAGCAAAGCGGCGCCACACAGCAGATGTTTAGCTACTAATGAGGCGCTGGTCACCTCAAGCGGTTGCATGTACAAACATTTGTCATTGTAGATTTTATAAAAATGTATATAGTTTTGAATCATTGTCACCCAGATGCCTCTCTAGTGCCATTCTAGTGATTTTTTTTTTTCAGAAAAATCTAAGTGTTAAAATAGTAAATTAAATCTTGTTTGGAAAAAAACCCCTCTATTTTTAATGCTTCATTTAAATCCTTCACCAGCCATTGCAATGTGCATGTTGTCAAGATGGAAGCACTAGAACAGATTTATTTTTTTATATTTTTAGTCATGTGATCACGATCATGAGTCATTTGTTCTGTTGCATTATACTGTGTGATTTTGTCTTCACTTGTCTCTTAAAGAAAAAGAGGATGTTTAGCACACGGTTCAAATTACTTCAATCTTTTATTAAGAACGTCTTTCGTCCTTAGGCACTAGTCACCGTATCTGACCAAATTGATGGACTGAAACGTGACAGATTTTGGAAAATGGATTGATGCGTTGACTGCTTGAACAACCAATCGGATTCCTTAATGAGTAGTTGCAACTGTGGCGGGCGTGGTTCGGTTCGCCAATTTATCCCAGAATGCATTGTCTCCTGCCGAAATGAACTCAGTGTGACAAAAATAGCAATATTTAGTGAGTACAACAAATTTCTCCTGATGACATAAAACGTATGTAAATTAAAGTCGACGAGATCCTGCAACTTACAGCAGGGACACTGATGACACTAATGAAGATTCCCTGAAAAGATCAAAATGATGACGTAAGATGTGGTTTATTCTTTGTTTCATTCATATTGTTTTTATTATGAATTCCTCTAACGATCGCTTTATTTATAGACAACTGAAAGATGGAGTGTTTTTTTCACCCGCCTGGTGGCAGCAGCGAGCCGAGAAGAACCTCACACGCCCCGATGCAAGTTTAGAACGTCAGCTCGGAAAATAAAATTAAGAGATAATTTCGAATTAAACCTCTTGCGTAGTTGCGCTTACATAAAAGGAAAGCTATTTTTAAACAAATAACGGAATACACTGTACTTTATGTCATATACGTGAGAAGTGGTTGAGATATGGAAAATAGAACGTCTTTTGCTCAAGAGGTGTGCCATTGTCCCTCAGGGAGGGTGAGCTGTGAACGCATTTACATTAACAACAGGTCCCGCCATTTTGTAATCCTTTCATCCACACAAGGGTCGCGGGCGTGCCGGAGCCTATCCCAGATGTCTTCGGGCAGTAGGTGGGGTACACCCTGAACTGGTTGCCAGTCAGTCGCAGGACAGAAAAGGTCAGACGCCATTATACGTACCTTATGTGCGTTGAAGTGAAATTTGGAACCATTTCAGCAACGTGGATGCGTGGAAAGTGTGTGTGTGTGTGTGTGTGTGTGTGTGTGTGTGTGCTTGCATAGTATTTTTTCCAGTTGTTTATTTTTGTATGTTCATTTAGCTGTGAATGTGTGAATATTGCTGTTGTGACACTGTTAAATCAGGATTGGGAGTCATTGAAATACTGTAAAATCTATGTGGCTATTTGAAGTGTTTTTCTTGGCAAAAACAAATACTACGAATGATCTACGTCAGAATAAAATAACATAAAATGATGCCATAAATTCATTCATTTCAATCTAATCAACTTAAAAGTATAGAATAAAAGTCACAACAATCATAATATGTCATTAGAGGGAGACATGAAATATGAATACAGACAACAAAGCAAAAATCGGAAGGATTGTCAACACAATGTAATTTTTTTTTTTTTGCTACACGTCACTGGCATATTTGACCGGAATCAACATTGACAAAGTAACTTGATTCTCACTGCTACTGTGCTTGAGTACATTCTGCAATACAATGACACTTAATCATGTTTGTGAGATGACACAACCCTGGCTTTATTGACTATATTCTCAATTTTCCCCACCAGAAATAAGAGAATATCTAGACCGGCAGATAAAGTGGCAGCACAGAGGCCTCGTGGCCTCTCATGGTGGATTGTCAAAGCAGGAAATGACGTCACAGCAGCAGCAAGGGTCAACCCCCGTGTACACCTGGAGAGAAGGAGGGGCCAGGCTTGGCTAGACAAGAAGGAAAAAACAAGGAAGTGCTCACAAGTAATTCAGTTGTTGTGTGTGTGTGATCACTCCTCCACTTTGTGCGGGGGGGAGAAAAGAGGATCTGATCCTTCCAGTTGGTTTGCCAGCACGGGTATGGACGTTCCCGATTCACCGCATGGGAATATGGGACTGCTTCGGACCTTTGATTCGTCTGAGTTCTCCGGCTGGGAGAAAATTGGCTCAGGTGGATTTGGACAAGTATACAAAGTACGGCATGTTCAGTGGAAAACATGGCTCGCTATCAAGTGCCCTCCTTGCCTTCATGTGGATGACAAGTAAGTCCCTTAAACATTGGAATGATGTCAAGCAAGCTCATTTCTGCAGTTGGTTCGGATTACGATTTTCAAAAATAATTTAATTGTGATTTGGTTGTTCCTCAATATTGTGATTGAGATTTAACATGTGATTGTTTTTTCACGGTCCTCATAGCTTGTATTTTTTTTTAAAGCAAACATAAGCAGTTAATGTTTCTGTATTACAATAAACAACATGAAATTTATTGCACTTAAATATTTTGTGTTTTATAGGCTGTCTGATGCTAAAAAAGGAAATTGGACCATGAATTGATGTGAAAGAGAGTTTTCGGTTTTCATAACAACAACTTCGTGCCCAATCAAGCGCGGCATAAACTTGAGTCAGGAAGTCATAAGTCCGATCATGCAATCAAATCTGCAGTTTTATGACTTCAACTTTTCTTGTTCCGTGAAACAATGTAAACACGTGGACTGCATTTTTTTTTTTTTGAAGCTCTGAACCAATCTAAAGACTAAATAAATAATAATAATGCAAGTTTTAACTTTGGCTCCCTTTTACATGTTTAGCACATTGGTCTGCGTTGCATGTGTACCACTCGCACGCTGACTTTCTACCGTGGGTCTTCCCTGATCGCAGTTACGAAACCAACACATCATAGAAATGCTAATTTGCCTCCAATTAACACTGATCTAATCAGCCACTCACCCAAAGGAGGAGTTGTTTTGAAATGAATAAGCATTTGCAAAGATGCACTCACTGATTCAATCCCTGCCCAAATTTACCACAACAATGTGGAGTATGTCAATAAGAATTGTAGGCATATTCATTGCTTGCAAAATGTCCTTTCAATGGTGTTGAATTTCCATCTTAAAGCAACCAGGGGCAACTGGTTATTCTGTCTTAACCCAGTTTGCGCGCCAATGAAAGATGGCATGATGCAAACTGCGGCAATGAAAACACAACTTGCAATTATTCTCCTTTATATTGCACTGGTGTGGAAATAGGAGTTCAGAACATCCATCCATCCATCCATCTTCTACCGCTTATCCGAGGTCGGGTCGCGGGGTCAGCAGCTTTAGCAGGGAAGCCCAGACTTCCCTCTCCCCAGCCACTTCTTCCAGCTCTTCCCGGGGGATCCCGAAGCGTTCCCAGGCCAGCTGGGTGACATAGTCTCTCCAGCGTGTCCTGGGTCGTCCTCGGGGTCTCTCCCAGTGGGACATGCCCGGAACACCTCACCAGGGAGGCGTTCAGGAGGCATCCTAATCAGATGCCCGAGCCACCTCATCTGGCTCCTCTCGATGTGGAGGAGAAGCGGCTCGACTCTGAGCCCCTACCGGATGACCGAGCTTCTCACCTTATCTCTAAGGGAGAGCCCGGACACCCTGCGGAGAAAACTCATTTCGGCCGCTTGTATCCGGGATCTCGTTCTTTCGGTCACGACCCATAGCTCGTGACCATAGATGAGGGTTGGAACGTAGATCGACCGGTAAATTGAGAGCTTCGCCCTTTGGCTCAGCTTCTTCTTTACCACGACGGACCGATACAACGTCCAGTTCAGAACATTTAGAGCCAATCTCCTCTGCCATTGAAATAGGTAATCAATAAATAAATTGATGTTGAAAAGACACCAACACCCATCCAAGATGTATCATATGCAAGGCCATGAAGTCTGCAGGGAGAAATAATGGAACTTCACACACTTTCGGTTTGTTGGGTTTCCGGAATATGATGTACCGTATAATTAATATTACTTTTTTAAATATACAACTGCCCTCTTTCCAAATCGTGCAATGCATTCTGGTCCAAGTGATAACATCAAATTTCAATCCGTCAACTGCTTATCAAACATCGCTAAAAGTGAAGCGACAATTTCAAGGCACAGAAGGAAATGACACTCTTCCCCCAAACTCCAAAGCGATGCGGTGAACCGGAAGCCAAGATGTTATCATCCCTTTAAACATCTCCAAAGTACATCTTCGCGTCATTTCACCCCGCGACTTCGGTGACCCGCACAAGAACTCAAAAAGGCACCTTTTGTTATTCCTGAGTTGCCGGCTGCCGCTGTGCGGTGTAGACAATAATAGAAGCTGTAAAACCAGTCCTACCGGGCTTGGCTCTTATAGTGCAGGGGCATTGTTTGGTGCTGCTGAGCTGCAATTTGGCTACATGGAGGATGTGAGCAACGAGTCGATGCGCACCTTCTGATATCATGTCCGCACATTGTTTTTTTTTTACGTAACGTGGTAGGGCACAAAACAACACGGTTTAAAAAAAAAAGTGTTTTTTGTTTTTGTTCTCCTTAACCCTTTCATGCACCCTGTAACCCGATAACATGATAACCTGTGCACTCCAGTAACCGCTGTCCCTGAACGGGTTAATTCCAGTTTGTTACGCAACGTAATAAAATTGTATTATTTTCTTCGCGGAAATTTCCTGTGACTTTTTCCTGTCTGTGTTACTTTTTTTTCTTTCATTATTTTACATTTAATACAGAGCAGTAATTAACTCATTCAGTACCAGCCAATTCTGGACCAAGTCTGAAAAGACGTTTAAAAACGTCTTTGGGAGTGAATGAGTTAATAGCAAAATGTGTGGAACTAAAATTCCTGACTTAATTTCCATTGTCTGTCTGACTTATTTTGTGTTTGGTTCTCATGGTATGTTGCAAAAAAACAGATGATCAATCTCTGAATTGGAAGACCGCTCAAAATTCCTCGGAACATGGATGTACTCTGATTCACCGAAAGGCTAATGCCCAAAGTTTACATAAACTCGCTGTTGTGTATGGAACTTTTTGTGAAGGCATATCACTCTCTAACTGTGTGAAGTTATTATTATTACTGTACATCAAGAAATTACCTTTCATGTTTTTATTTTTTTAAATTTTATTTTCTTTCTTAAGGGAAAGAAAATATTTTATAATATTTAGATATAATTAAATAATAATTTTCGATCTTAAGGGAACAATCCTGGGACTTAAAGTCCTGTGGTCTGTCCGATTGAAAATTGGATTGGAGCAGTCAAGTTTTAGAAGTAAAAATGCCTGCCGGTAAACACTTTTCATTTGCAAATAGTTGTGAACAGAATAAATTGGAGACAATTACGACTGTCTCGATGACTAATGGCATTGTTTTGTTTTTTTAAGGACACATTGGCGGATTAAAAAAAAAAACCACGAGACAATAATGAAGTGCTGTAATTTTCTTGGTATGTAGCCTACGCAAATCACCGTGAGACTCACGTGACTATAATTTTTTTAAAGATTATATATATATATATATATATATATATATAATATTAAATATAAATAATAATGAATAAATTACATGTATATATATTTATATATAATATATAATAATATAATATAAATATAAATAATAATAAATAAATTACACACACATATATATAAAGATACACATTGCACTGAACATGAGCTTCCTTCATTTTACCAAAGGCAAAAATCCTACTCTGTTACTTTGGTCTTTCCCAGGCATTCCAAAAACGCAGGAATTTCTTTTATCTCCGCCCCATTAAGAAGGTTGTATTTTGAAAACCGCTTTGGCTTGAGATATGTAGTCTTGAGTGCGTGAATGACCCACACAGTTGTGTAGCAGTGATGTCAACGGGGGAGTGGGGGTGGGGGGGCATGGGCTGATAGCGGCAGCTGAGCAAAGGTTGAGCAATGCAGAACAAGCGCTCACTCACCTGCTGCATTCCAGGCTCATCTGATCTGGAATGTCCTCAAGGCCTAGCGGACCCACTGGACAGTGAAAAGCACAAGCCACATTAAGGCCGAATGATTTTGGCGGGGTGGGGGGGACGACTAAATCCTCCACTCCACTCCATTTTGCACTTGCAATTTCATATGCTTTCATTTTTCAAGATCCCCTTCCCACATTATAAAACAAACACAAGCAATAAATTAACTCTTTCAGGGACAGAGGTCACGAGAGTGGACAGTTTATCATATTATCAGGTTACAGGGTGCAGCAAAGGATAATCTGTTTTACAAAAAAAAACAACAAAAACAAACTGATTTATTGTACAAGAATAGTTTGGTCTTAAAGAAATAAAGGCACATGAAGCCGGAATTATAATGAAAGACATGTAGTCAGTAAATCAGATTACAACAGTCATGCAAACAAATCTTTGGCTTTATCCCTTCAACTTTTCATGTTTCATGAATCGATTATGTAAACATGTGGAGTGCGCTTCTTAAGCGTTGAACTTTTTAAAACACTATACATAAAAAAATAAAATATACATATAATAAAAAAATAGCATAATGACCGACCGAAATCGACCTGTTTTTTGGTGTTTTCTTTATGGGGGGGTGGGGGCGATTGTGATTTAAAAATTGTATTCTACTGTACTTGTGCTGTCAATTTAAATTCAATTCATTTTTTCAGCCCTTATCCACCTGCACCCACTGGTTAATTTCAGAAACATTCTTAAAGCCTACAAGGCTGTGACTCCAAGGTTAATGGCAGTAAACATTTACCATAACTGTCAGTGCAGTCAGCATGACGTGCAGGCTTCTGAATTTTGATGTTGGGCCTGAAGTGATCTCAAATATTACGGGTCAGCGAGCAAAGTATGAGCCTCCAAAAGATTTGCTTAATGTTTTCTAAGATCGAGATGATCATTGCTGTTTAGTTTAGTTTTTTTGAAGCAGTCCCTCAGGCCAGTGAAACTTTTCAAAAGTAATTTTTTTAAAATGTATTTTTTTACTTCTCTTTGCTCAGAGAGCGATCAGAGCTGCTGGAAGAGGCCAAGAAAATGGAAGCAGCCAAGTTCCGCTACATCTTGCCTGTGTATGGGATCTGCGAGGATGCTCAGGGCCTGGTCATGGAGTACATGGAAAGAGGCTCCCTGGAAACCCTTCTGGCTACGGAGCCGCTGCCCTGGGAGCTCCGCTTCCGTATTATCCACGAGACGGCTGTTGGGATGAACTTCTTACACTGCATGGAGCCACCGCTGCTCCACTTGGACCTGAAGCCTGCCAACATCCTGCTGGACGCACACTGCCACGTCAAGGTGTGTTTTTTATCTGTTTCCACTTACACTGATTGGAAGATTATATCCAACAAACAACAGGAAAAGCTCTCATGAGAAAAAAAGGACCACCACCAGGACTAAACCTTTTTGATGGGCTAAGTTGCGGTGCCCCTGTTAGAGCAGTACTGATTCTATATAAGCATAAAATAATAGGATATGTTGCCATGGTTAGTTTATATTTATATTAAGCATTTTTATTTTGGGCAACTGCATTCATGACTGTGTATTAACCTCACTAAAACCAAGGCATTGTCCATCCATCCATCCATTTTCTGAACCGCTTTATCCTCACAAGGGTCACTGGGCATGCTGGACCCTTCTCCCAGCCGTCTTCGGGCAGTAGGCGGGGGACACCCTGAATCGGTTGCCAGCCAATCGCAGGGCACACAGAGGCGAACAACCATCCGCGCTCACACTCACACTTAGGGACAATTTAGAGCAGTTGTGTCAAACTCATTTTTTGTCGCGGGCCACATCAGAGTTATGGCTTCCTTCGGCGGGCCGGTGCAAAATCCCATCGTTATGTATTACCCATGACAATTTGACATTTCGATACAGATTTCAGCAAGAATCATGATAGTTGACACACATGATTTGCTCCCGTGGGCCACATTAAATGACGTGGGGGGCCGAATCTGGCCCCCGGGCCTTGACTTTGACACCTGTGATTTAGCATGTTCAATCAGCCTACCATGCATGTTTTTGGAATGTGGGAGGAAATTGGAGTACCCGGAGAAAACCCACACAGGCACGGGGGGAGAACATCCAAACTCCACACAGGGAGGCCAGAGCCGGAATCGAACCCACGACCTCTGCACTGTCAGGTTGACACGCTAACCACTGGGCCGCCCCAAAGCATTGTAATTTCACAAATTAATATTGATGCTTCAAAGAATTAATCTGACCAAATTACTAACATATTTACATCGCCCTTATTTTCCATCATTGCACAGAATATGTTTTTGGTTTTGAGCGCTGATCAAACTTTTTAGCTACCGTTCACCTGGAGATATTTTTAATATATTTCAAATGAAGGTGGAATCGAAGGTTCCAATAAATCACTGAGCTGCCTTTGGTGGTACTGTATTATGAAATTGACGATTAAGACAAGTTATTTTTGTCAACCAAAGTACCCAGTAATCTCACCCTTCCTTAAAGCTCACTCAAAAAGCCACAGTTGTATTTTCTATCAAATAGCATTCCAGCAGTGTACTGGTTTGTCTTTCCTGTTCATCTGTTTGAAAATGACGGCCTTCAGTCCTAACAGACTTGTTGTTTTACTCGGAGCGGCTCAACTGAAATGAATGTAGTAGGTGGGAACCATCAATTTAACCGTAATAGCTACATGTAAACACTTCTTCCAGGCTTGTCCCTACAGGATTCCTTTAGTTTCCTGTATAAAGCACCCTGTGACTCTATCTCGGTACGCGTGTTTGTGTGACTGCGCGTGGGTGTGCTCACTCCACGACGAAGGGCCTCTCCTGCCTCTGCGGCATGCCGTGACTTGGCCCTGGAGTTTTGCTGCCGCTCTGCGCAAGGAAACGTAGTCAACTTGCGAGATGACTAGTCACGGTCTTCCGTTTAAGGCTCCGTGTTGTCTCTCTGTCTCAGATATCAGATTTTGGCCTGGCTCACTGGAACGGTTTGTCACGGGCCGATGACATAAGTCGGGACGGCTTCTGCGGCACCATCGCCTACCTGCCACCTGAAAGCATCATTGAGAAAGACCGAATGCCTGACACCAAACACGACATATACAGGTTGGATTTTTTTTTAAGCCTCTACAGTAATCCCTCGTTTATCGCAGTTAATGGGGAGCAAAACCACCCACGATAAACGAAAATCCGCGAAGTAGCGACCCCCCCTCCATATAGGTACATGTACATAATATTTATAAGGCCAAATTTAATGGTATACATGCATGTAGAAGTAAATTTTGAAGTAATTAACATGACTTAATGCTGTATACTAATAGATTTAAACATGTATAAGTTAGGTTATCCATCCATCCATTTTCCACCACTTATCCGGGGTCGGGTCGCGGGGGCAGCAGCTTTAGGAGGGAAGCTTGGTTAGTTTATGAATAGCAAAATACAGTAAACATTTGAAGTCCGCAAACGGTCCGCGAGAAGCTGCGAAAGTCAGCAAAACAACAGCAAGTCACATAGAGCAACTTATACAGTACTGTACTACAAGTTTATGAAAAAAATTACAAATTTTAATGAATATGTTTGAGAAAAATCCGCGATGCACTGAAGCCGCGATAAACGAACCGCGAAATAGCGAGGGATCACTGTAATTGTACAGAATTCTGTTAGAAACAACGTAATGTAAAACCGATGCTTCTGTTTTTGTTTTTTGCCAGTTTTTCCATTGTCATCTGGGGCATCCTCACTCAGAAGAAACCCTATCAAGGTAAGACCAAAGTATTATTTAAATAATACAGCAAAAAGTATCCCGACAGTGAAAATCTCATTTATTTTTAAAAAGTCGTAAAGCCAGAATACAGCCAGAACGATAAAGCGAATGAAATTTCATTTTAACCTATGTTGAATACATAACATAAACGCAACGTCAGCCTTTACAAACCACAATCACATTCACTTATTCACCCCATTCTTGCGGCTCATGCAACCGATACATGAGCCCACTGTCGTAACCGCTGTCCCTCAAGGGGTTAATAGTGTCTACATGTGTGCTTGTGTGTGCGCGTTTGTCTAGCGACAGCTAGTGGCTCCCTGGAGCTTTATAAAAAAATGTTTGAAAATGGAAAAAGATTTAGATAGTAGGCTAACATAGCTCAAATAGATATGTTGCAGCTCCGAAAAAGGAGAGCTGTGGTGTTAGTTTTTTTAAAAACGTACACTTATTATAATAATATAATATTTTACAGCGCCTTCAAGACACCCAAGGACACTTTACAATCAGGAACAAAAAACAGTCTCGACAGACACGTATACGTCCAACTCTGTGCCTTCTCTCTTCTCTTAACTCGAGAGGCGTTCAAAGACAGCCTCTGAAAATCGGAAATTAATGATCACTTCACTGACACTAAGAAAAGTGAAAATAATGCACCAAAACAAAAAATAAAGCGAGGAAATCACAAAATAAATTCTACACAACAAAGGAATGAATAACAAACAATTCTGAGACAGTAGAGTCTCCTACATACATACAGCATGTGTTTCCTTCATTGTAAGTTTTATAGAAGGCTTTTATTTTTTTGCGGTTTCAGACACATTTGTTTTTTGGGTTTGTTTGTCATATGGCTCTTTCAACATTTTGGGTTGCTGACCCCTGGTCTAGTAAATACCAGCAAACATCCGTGGACGGGGTTAATCTGATAAATAAAGTGTATTTTGTCCTCTTAGGTAGCAATGCAGTATATATTTTTTTACTCTTAAGTCACCAACTTTGTTCTTATAGAGTCACTTGAACTCTATAAGAACAAAGTTGTTTACATGGTGGCCAGGTTGGTGCCCGAATGAAAAAGTGCCCCGCTCGATTAGAGAAGTGAGAAACTTTGATCGTGTCGCTCCGTTTCCTTCTTGGAAACAGTCCACACTGTAGCTACTCATCTACAGATTTAATGCACCTCTCTTCTTTATTGGCACTAACTCTTCCTGTAAACCGGTTTGAATTCAGTGAAATGAAATGACTTTTATTATTGGATAAAGCAGCACGCTGGCCTCATGGTCTGAGGTTTTTGGGGCCAAATCTCCGATCGGGCCCTACTGTGTGTAGTTTCGATATTCTCCCTGTCCTTTGAAACTATACATTGTTACTCGGAAACGGAGCAAATGTTGAAATTGTTTCTTTGGTCACTTTTCCCCATAGGAGAGAACAACATCTTGCAGATCATGGTGAAGGTGGTGAAAGGGGTGCGTCCGGATCTTGGGGCAGTGCCGCGTAGTCACCCGACCACCTGCACTGGCTTCCTGAGTCTAATGCAACGCTGCTGGGCAACTAGTCCTGAGGCCAGACCCAGCTTCCAGGGTAAGCTTTATTTTGCTCCTTACTTTTCGGCTTTTCCTTTTTTTTTTTTCTTTTTGACTAATGCTGCACTGGTGGTAACAATACGCCTCATTATATTTTATTCTAATTTTTTTTCAAGCCTTTTAAGCACCCTGCAACCTGATAATATGGTAATCTGTCCACTGTGCTAACCGCTGTCCCTGCGAGGGTTGATATATTGCTGGTGTCAGGCAGAAGCCCCATACCACTAAAATCATCACTTCTAGGAGACTCCAAAAATGTTCAAACATGAATATATCATCATCAAAGACAACAGGCCATTTTCAGCACTTGAGATTGTTCAGTAATTGGTATAAATAACACTCGCACACACTAATCATGTGAGTGAATCGCTATGGGAAAAAGCCAATAATTGCTACTTTGCTTTACGTTGGCCCATCTTTTAGAAGGACTCTTAACTGACAGCAGACAGAATTACATTTAAAAACTCACCTTTTCACGTACAGTAATTGTAGCATAAAACTGATTTTCTTTCCTCGTCATCCCCGATGTCATCTCTGTTGTTCCTAAATGTTGACTAACCTATTGATGATTCTTCTAGACATCACATCCGAAGCTGAAGCTCTGTGCTGCAAACCTCAAGACGAACCCAAGACTCCGACCTTGCCAGGGTCGGAGCCTACTTCCTGTGACGGTCTTTCGCCTCACCGCCAGGTAGATATTTACTCCCTTGTTTAACCCAATGATGAGGAAAAATAGTATTTATTTGTGCCTTGGTATGTACATGTATTTGTTAGTCTGTGCGTGTATGTATGGAAGTACATGTACATATGCATATGTAAATAAGAAAACAGTAACATAAAGTGGTGAGGTATATGTATAACAATTAGTAATGAAGATATAATGGAGAAGGGGCGGGGTTAAATAAGTTCCCACTTTTCAGACATGGAATTGAAATGACTGTGCTCTTGTTCTTTCCATGATTGTCCATTTTGTGCAATATAAATACCTGTATATACTTTTACTTGCCCGTTTATAAGTTGCATGTCATTTATATTTTCTGAATGGAAAAAGACGGTACAAAAGTAGAGTGCTCTTTTCCTATACAGTCAAACCTCGGTTTTCGAACGTCTCGGTTCTCGACCAATTCGGTTTTCGACCAAAAATTGTGAGTTTTTTATGCCTCGGATGACGAACAAACTGAGCGCACTTGAATGCACCATTTGACTCCTCTCGCCTTCCTTACACGAGGAAGTGACGCTTCCTCGTGTTGCTTTCCATTGTGCGCAGACGTGTTCAATAAACATTTTTATTTTAAAAAGAGCGTGGTTTCGGTTTTCGAACAATTTCGGTTTTCGAACAGCCTTCTGGAACGGATTATGGACGAAAATCGAGGTTTGGCTGTATTCCGACCTGTTGGTACCCTCAAGAATATATATTTTTTTTCATTTTTATTTTCATGGCTGTTTATCTGCATGTGTTCCAGACACTGTTATTACATGGTGAGTTATTTTCAGAGTAAATATTTAATTAGAACGACTGTGACATGGCCAAAGAAGAATGTTGACTGATGGGATTGCTCAAGCCTATCTGCTGCTGTGTGTCACATCCGCAGTGTTGATTTTGTGACAAGATAAACACAGTGACCCGGCACTGTGAATATTTATCTGTCTGTTAAAATGATAGGGTTTTGGATTTGAATGTTAGTCATTTTTGCATGGTTAGTCTGAGCAAGGGATATTAAAAGCAACAAGCATGTTTTTTTTCATAACTTAAAACACTTTCCATACTTGAAGGATCAGGAATTATAGAGGAGACAGAGGATGATTTCAGGATTTATAATAATAATAATGAAAGTATTTTCACTCATGGAGGCAGCGGGTCTGCATGATATTCTTCCAGACAGTGTTTTCCGGCTACTAGAGTCAAACCTCGGTTTTCGACCATAATCCGTTCCAGAAGGCTGTTTGAAAAATGATTTGTTCGAAAACCGAAACCACACTTTAAAAAATAATAAAATAATAATAATGTTTATTGAACACGTCTGCTCACAATGGAACGCTGCACGAGGAAGCATCACTTCCTCGTGTAAGGAAGGCGAGAAGAGTCAAGTGGTGCATTCAAGTGCGCTCAGTTTGTTCGAGAACCGAAATTCGGTCGTCATCCGAAGCATAAAAAATTTGAAATTTTGGGTCGAAAACCGATTTCCTCGAGAACAGAGATGTTCGAAAACCGAGGTTTGACTTTACTTGAAAGTGGCTCTTGATCTTCACCCACCCTAGCTGATAATATCCGGCTGATAAATCTCAATTAGACTGTCCAGTTTCCATTATAAGGCCCTTTTGAAAATTGTCTCAACATTCCGATTGTGCTAGAAGTGGCATTGGACTAAAACACTTGCCACACAGTTTACCAACCACAGAATGGAATGGAACGTATGTGTGTCAAAGAACAGTTTATCCGCAAATCCCTAACTGGTCTATTCTCTCCACAGGTTAAAAACCGTAAGCAACCGGTGCGTCCGATCTCGGCCATGTTGCCCGAAAAAGACTACAGTCTGTCCGAGCTGTTGACCCAGGTGGATTCGGGGATCTCGAGAAGCTTTGATCGACTGAAGGAAGACAGCTGCCAGAGCAAAGAGAACACTAGCAAGAGGCTGTCTGGCATGTCCTCCGCGGATTCAGCCTTCTCTTCGCAAGATTCTATAACGCTCTCTTTTGAGAAGGAAAGCACCATTGGTAAGAGTTTACCTCAAAGTCGAAACTTGAACACGGAAGAATAGAAGCTAATGTCTTGCGTGATAGTGAGTATTAAATGTCATCTTCTTCCGACTAGATTCCGGCGAGGTCCACAAAAGGAAGTTATGCGACGCCATCAGAACAAAGGACATTGCAAAACTGATGAAGCTCCTGCAGCCGCAGGATGTTGACCTTCTCCTCGACGGAGGAGGCAGCCTCCTCCATCACGCTGTTGTCTTGGACAACGAGGAAGCCGTCAAATTCCTTCTGCTGAACAACGCCAATCCCAACCTCGCCAACGCGCGCGGCTCCACCCCCTCCACATGGCCACAGAGAAGCACTTGAAGCCCCTAGCAGAACTTCTGCTCGGCCGGCGGAGCACCAACGTCAATGCCAAGGATGAGGACCAGTACACGGCTTTGCACTGGGCGGCGCAGAACGGCGACGAGCCCATGACGCGCCTGCTGCTCGAACGGGGGGCGGCCATCAACGAGACCGACGGTCAGGGACGCACGCCTGCTCACATCGCCTGCCAGCACGGCCAGGAGAGCGTCGTCCGGGTGCTGCTGAGATATGGCGCCAATGTCCGGGTCAAAGGCAAGGACAATTGGACGGCGCTGCATTTGGCTGCCTGGCAGGGTCACCTGGGAATCCTGAAACTGCTGGTAAAGCAGGCGGGTGCCGACGTCAACGGCCAAACGACGGACGGACGCGCGGCACTGCACTTAGCTTGCCAGAGGGGGCAGTACCGAGTGGCCCGAATCCTAATCGAACTCAAGGCAGACATTCACATGAAAACCTTGGAGTTAAACACGCCCTTGCATGTCGCGGCGGAAACCGGTCACACCAGCACATCCCGCTTCCTGATCAAACACCACGCGGATATCCACGCCGAGAACAACCAAGGATTTACTCCTCTTCACTTGGCCTGCCAGCGAGGCCACCTGGCCACAGTCAAGATGTTATTAGAAGAAGGGGCCAATCCTCAAAAACTTTCGCGGGCCCAACGGAGCCCATTCCACCTGGCAGCCGAGAGCGGACACAGTGCAGTTCTGAAAAAACTGCTCCTTCACTGTCCAGACGGGGGCGCTCTGTCAGATAAGCACAGCCCGTTGCACCTGGCAGACGAGAGGCGATACTTGCCAGAGGACCCCCAGGACTTAATTAGCGAAAGCTTGGCACCGCCGGAGCCCGAGCATCCACCAGAGGCTAAGTCACTCCAGAGGAGAGTCGTCATTCTCAAACTGACGGAGCGCAAAGACAATCCGCAGGCGACCACCTCACAGTGTGCACCAGCTATGTGCTAACAGAAAAAAAGGCTATTCTGAAACTGTTAAAACTGATGCCCAGCTGGTGCTTCTCAGTTAGACCATCAACGGAACAGAATATGCTGTTAGCATTTTATCATTCTTAAAAAAAGCTTCTATGTAAATTTTTATTTATGACAACATTTAGAATGTACTTTTTTTACCCATTTTTTTTAACTGCATAAACACATTTGGTAAGATGAAAACTGGTTTGGAAACAGTTTTGTGGACCTTTTTGAGAATGTTGAACTGTAAATCATGTATAGGGGTAGACAAACCTTTTGTTATTGTTTCAGAGTCGTTATGGATTTTAAAAAGCTTTGATAATGTTATGTGCCCGTTGCATATGAGTGCTACATCACAGAATCCATTAAAATACCTTTCCCCTTACTGTAATTTAGCTTCTCGACTTTTTCCTATTTCAACTGTGAAATCGCTTAATCTGGTCCTAAATGTACGGTATGGCTGACATTTTGAGGTTACGCATACAAGAAGCCATGCTCAGTTGTTATCATAAGTTGGTGTCTCTCATTTGATTGGTTTATATTTATGGCCTACAAGTATTTTTTTATGCAAATATCCACTATTAATCGTGTAAGCATAGGCTAATGCAAATTCTCTGAATATATAAATTGGAGAAACTTAGCAAGAAAAGGGAAACAAGGAATGCGCCGACTAACGTATTTGCCCCTACTAGCTTAGTCTCGCCATAGGCACACAGCTCAAAAGAGGTGTGTCCTATCTCCCGATCTGTTTTTCATATCTATGGTGGTCGCCAAACAAGCTAATAGTTAGCATGTCTTATTTTATTTCTTCTGCTACTGCTACCCTGTCTTCATCTTTGTAATTCCCACCAGTCAGGATACCCTGTGGCACCGTGTTGCCCCTCACAGGCCAGGCTTGGTACTACAGCTGATTTCAAGCAAGGAGACCCTTCATTTTCAGAGATAATTGTCAGGTGAGTGACAGGCCGTTTGTCATTTTGAATACATAACTGTAAGAGCAATACGAACACGATTTTTTGTTGCCATGTTTGTGATTAGGGTTCTTCTCTTTTTTTTTTTTTACATTTCATGTCATCTTCCATCAACCAGGAAGTTGTCAGATTGAAAAACAAATGAGTCCCTTTTTTTATGATTCACGAGCATAGCCAAGAAAGTATCTCGTGTCATGTGTCTCAGATTTTGTTCTCACAACTACGCTCACATGTGAGAAACAATCATCGCCCTTGACAAGAGGGCGAGCTGGCGTGTCTACATTTGTACCCTCGGTTCAAGTGAAATTACAGCCTCGTCTCCTCCCCAGACTCCACAGACCACGCTCAGGTTGGCAAGCATCATGGGAAATGCCCCGGAGGTGGATCACATGATGCGTGCGTGATTAAGAAATGAGTGAGGGTGCTGACGTTCCACCAGCAATGTCAGCGTGTTGATAAGAACGTGTCATCACAAAGCCCCTGTCTCATCACAGGCGCCCTGAAGACTTGGCTCTTAGAACCCGAGGCATGATGTAGAGTGACAAATGCTTAATTGTCCTGTCCTTAGTCGTCTTTGCAGAGAGGCTAATAATGAATAACCAGAGTAATTTGAAGCGTCTACTCCCAGGCGAAAATTTGACAATTTTTCCGACCTATTGTAGCTCCGGTGATGTGACTTTGTTGACGTTGCCCAATCATAGCTTCTGTTTTTAAATATGTTGTTTTTATAAATGTCAAAAATTACCTTTTCTTATCATCATCAGCATGAGTATCACATCTTAGATCATTTATCATTGTAAGTCGGGCTCGTCTGATATTTAGTGTCATTTCAAAAATAATAATAATCAGCCAAAGTTTTTTGCCAATTAAATACCACGATAATCATCCTCTCTCATTAAACAGTAATTCTGTTCAATATGGGCAGGAAATAAAGGACATATATGGCTGACAGAATATTATTCTGTGTGAATTGCAAGATGCAACGGCTGTAACACTTACAGCTCAACATTTTAGTATTTTTGCGCTGATTCCAAATCTGTCCGCGTTTTTTCTCTAACACGTCAGGTTTTCAGAATAAGTATAATAATCACAATATAATATGAAAAATAGTAAGTGAGTAATGTTCATGAATTAAGGGTTAGGTTCAGCAACAAATTCTTCGGAAGCGTCAAAGCTGTAAACTGGAACGCATGGTAAAAATCCAGATTGCGCAACCTTTTATAGGTCAGGGTTGAAAACAAATAAAATAGCTCAAAATCCTGTTACGCAGGAAAAAAAGTCAATACATTTTTTTGAAAGCTGCGTCAAAAATACATTTAAGGGCATTGAAAGCCATCTCACGTCAAAATTTGCTCTTAGTGTTGTCTCCATAAATTTGAAACGCAACTCTGTCAAGATGGCATGTTCTGACATGTGAGAACACCGTCTGGGTTTTTTTTTTTAAGTCATCACTTCATGTCAAAAAAGATTTATAATGGGGGAGAGGAAATAACATTTAAAAGGCAACATGTGTAAATCATAGGGTGTTGGGGGGGGGGTTCTTGACTGTAAAGTAAAAAAATATCTACTAAAGGTCAAAGTATTGTAAAACAGTCAAAACATCTGCCTGTTATTCATATCTTTGCATCATGGATCAAAAAGTTCCTTTATTCATTTTCAACATTTTAAAATAATCGGCCAATGAATCGGTCATCTGAATTTTTTTTCTAAACATGCGTTCAAAATGTACCCCCTCCAGAGTACATTTTCAACACATTGTTGTACACAACAATAGTAAAACGGTTCCGCATACTCCGGCTGCCACACAAGAAAAAACATTGATGTGTGAATGTGAGTGTGAATAATTTACATCCCCTGCGACTGGCTGAAAACCAGATTAGGGTGTGCCCCATTTCTCACAATAAACCAGCTGGGATAGGCTCCAGCTCAGCCGCAACCCTAATCAGGATAGATGTGAAACTTTGTACAGTCGATTTTTCACCGGAATAGAAGGTTTGTTGAATGTGGGAAAATTGCCTTGATTTTTGTTGTTGTTTTTTTTTAACAAGTTGTGAATGTGTCTTTGGAGCTTATGCATATTCATGGTTCACCTTCATTTTCTACTCGTCTGTCTTCCCACTCAGCGTTTTGGCTGCTTCCCCACTGGCACCGTTGAACGATTAGTGTCACTCCCTCTAGGTTGGGACTCTGTCTGCTTGTGAAAGATACATCCAAAGTGTAAAAGCCTGTGGAGCCGCATTCACTGGCCTAATGGGAGACTTCCGGTGTCATCAACCCAATTGTGTTAATTACAGAGCATGGAATATATGACACATCTTAATATAGTGGGTGTAAGTTCACCTTCCATTGTAAACAAGCGATGACATGGGATGTCAGATGGTTTATGTGTAGTCATTATGATTAGGTTTTTTTATTTTATTATTTTTATTTTTGTTTTTTTTACTGTACTTCCGCTGAGGGTGGAATTGGATTTCCATTCATTAATATAGCAGCAAAAAGATTCAGGAAGCCAAAGCTTTTCAAAACAAACATGTTCACTCATTATATACATTCCACAATGTTTACATAGTATCGGTGTCAAACTCGAGGCTCGGGGGCCAGATTCGGCCCGCCACGTCATTTTATGTGGCCTGCGAAAGCAAATTATCTGTGTCGATTTGCATGATCCTTGTTAAAATCTTGACATCTAGCGATAATTGTGTGACCTTGTTTACACTACCTTGAGCAGTAATTGAACAAACAAATAGTTGCCATGACCGATTTCAAAACTAGTAATCCATCAACTTGTGGTGTAGAAGTAATAATAATACGATGGGAAACATTTGTTCAGTTTCACCGTCATAACGGTCCTCCAAGGGAAGACATAACTCCAAAGTGGCCCACGACAAAAATGAGGATTTGAATATTTGTCGATACTTGCCCTGCGACTGACAAGCCACGAGTCCAGGT
Organism: Hippocampus abdominalis; assembly: GCA_018466805.1. Classification (NCBI taxonomy): domain Eukaryota; kingdom Metazoa; phylum Chordata; class Actinopteri; order Syngnathiformes; family Syngnathidae; genus Hippocampus; species Hippocampus abdominalis. Next base: position 3,187,511 of record CM031710.1, read on the forward strand.
CGGACCCTGCCTCTCACTACAAGTCAGCTTGATAGGCTATAGCTCATCCAATGATGAGCATCAGCTTTGCAGAAAATTGATAGATGAAAAACCTTGGATGAGTACGGGCGCTCATTATAATAGGTACTGTAATATCGTTTTGCTTCAAGGAAACTTAAACCAACAATCGTGGGTGGGGTGTGGTCTCCAAGTACCCACTTGATGGCGCGCATGTGCTTCTGCCATGTCGAGACTCGCGTGTGCATACATCCATCCATTTTCCGAACCGCTCGATCCTCACTAGGGTCGCGGGGGGCGCTGGAGCCTATCCCAGCTGTCTTCGGGCGGTAGGCGGGGGACACCCTGAATCAGTTGCCAGCCAATCGCAGGGCACACAGAGATGAACAACCATTCACGCCCACACTCACACCTAGGGACAATTTAGAGTGTTCAATCAGCCTGCCATGCATGTTTTTGGAATGTGGGAGGAAACCGGAGCACCCGGAGAAAACCCACGCAGGCCCGGGGAAAACATGCAAACTCCGCACAGGGAGGCCGGAGCTGGAATCGAACCCGGTACCTCTGCACTGTGAAGCCGACGTGCTAACCACTGGACTACCGGGCCACCCGCGTGTACATCTACCTGCTTTTAAATGAAATTGAAGGAGCCACTTTGATTGGCCATAACTGAAGTCGCCTGTGACCACTCCCACAACGGCGCAGCCCTTCCTCTTGTAATCTGCAAAATTACCAATACCCGGTCTGTTTTGCCACAGCGCAAAGTTGTGCCACTGGCCACTCACAATTTACGCTGATTGTGCAAACAGTGCCCTATGGGTTATGATAACATCTGTTTTGAGGACCGGTCCTGTCTAATGCAAATAGACCACAGCTCACCGCACACCCGTTTGCTTTTGGGTCAATGCCGTGTACAGGTTCAATTACCACAAAAGCCAAAGGAGGCCTGAGGATGTTGTGACCAGGTGAACAGCCACTTGTTCACAAGCAGGCAAGAGTCTGCTTGTGAGAAATACAAAGCCCCATAAAGACAACGTTAAAATGTATTTTCACTCATGAGGGTAGCACTTCATCACAAGATCACTTGCATGTCTTACATGCGCAAGTGCAACGCCAAGTACTACCAAGATCAAGTTTCAGAGGTGATGACGATGACCCTGTTAGTGAACGCAAATCGGTGCTAACATTGCAGCTCTCTTCACCCTTTGGCTTTGACAGTCAGAAAGTGTAGTTTGGTCATTGCTTGAAAGTCAGATAATGGATCAATGGACTCTGGGTAAAGTCATGGGTAATGAAAATCGGTACATGTGTTAAATGCTTTCTCTTCAAATTAAATACAATTGCTTATATTTAAGCATGAAGCCAAATTTATCGGCATATGACTGGCTCCAAAGGGAATTGACAATCTTTCCAAATGCTGTGAGCTGTTTTCCTCAGCAATCTTTTTCCATCCTCTTCATTTATTTTAACCTCACGGAACAAGCTAAGCAAGATCTGAGACCTCGCCTCTTAAGACACAAGGCGTGCGACAACATGTGCACCTTTCCTCCAGGCGAACACATGGACGTGGGCGCACTCACACAGCTTTAATGGAATACAGTACACGATTTATGGCCTGTTTCCTTGTGCTTGCACAATGGCAATGAAGTTGCATTTTGGCAAACTGGGCAAAAGGTGAAGACATGATTTGAAATTATGTTACACAGGACAGGCAAATTCATGTGTTTGTACTGTGTAGACAACATTTTATGGTCTAATGTTGAGAAACAATGGAGGGGAATGGTTCCTGGAGATGTTTTGAGATTAAAATTGTGAGGATTAAGTCCACACAGGGGCGGGAGGAGGTGCTATGATGTCACTCCAAAGCAAACAGTGTGCTCGTACTGAGTCAACACATGTACCTCCTGCCAGCTAATAGAAAACTTTTGCCAACAGAGCAGGAGTGCATTCATCACTTCGACACCCTGGGAATTAAATATAAGAAATAACCTGGGCTTGTGGGGAAGAAGGGGATCTGTGTTGTGTACAGCAGCACATTTATAAGAGAGCTTTTTATTAAATTTTTGACATTGTTGAACATAGGGGAAACTCAATACATTTTTCAGGTTGACTAATAATTTCATATGTTGTTGTTTTTGTTTTGGTGTTCAGTTAGGCTTTTGCATAGCTAGCCCAAGCGTCCAAAGAGTCCCTGAGCAAGCATTAAAAACTTAAATAATGATGTAACTGAACACATGGGCGTGAAAAAATGTGAAAAAAGCTTAAAAAGAATATGCTTTGAATAATTAGGTGCAAAAAGTTTTTCTTTCAAAAATAACAAAAATAAGTACCTTAATCCAAACATGTTTTATGATACTCTATTCGACCTACATACTATTAAAAATCTCAGTAAAAAAAACTCCAGGTTCTGTTGACAGTAAGTGAGTTTAGGGGGCCCCCTTGTGGTCACGGGGCCCCGCTTGAGCATGTGCTTGGTTCGCTTATGCTTGGGCCAGGTCTGGGCTTTACTACTAGATTCAATAATTCTCCTCAGAGAACCCTTTAAGATAGAAAGGGGGCATATTAGGCAGACAAGTAGACTTTTTTTTAATCGTGTATACAATGTTTACCACGTCATTGAAGTATTTGTCAACTAATCACAGAAGGTGTCAGATTAATTATTATTATTATTATTATTATCAGCTGACTTTTATTTGTGACCAGAAGCCTGTTACTGTAAACCGAAACGGATGGAATGGAAACATGTATACCGACGACATCCGGAGGGCATACCATGTTGCGTTTGTGGGGGAGTATTAAAAGTAATTGTTATGAGGGACAACTCAGTACGAAAAAAGAATAATGCAGCTCTGTGTGCCTATGCCTTTTTAACATATTTCTTTAATTGTTATTTTTTAGTTACCGGTATGTTCACGATCTTGTGAAGAAACCGTTTTTCTTTTCCTCTCTGAGCCAAACTAGTGGTACATTCCAGTGGTCGACAGGCGGTTTCTGCTAAATGTTTTGGGATTTGCCGTGACGCGTAGATGTTATCAGATGTTTCTGTTTTACCGAGCGAAGAACAACTGCTGTGCGTCGTGACGGAAACGGCGACCAGACCGAGGACAGTCTCTTGAAGCTAAGGGAGAGTTGGCGGCGCTCGCTGGGTAAGACAATATTGTGCTCGTCAATGCCGAATAACGGTCACGAAGCATACAGATGTAACCACTCGAGGGGATGCTAGTTTAGCTACTGTTACTAGCTTTACTTATTGTTAGCTCGACTTTTTTTGAACAATATACGATATGCACACGTACAGCGCATCGATAGTTTTGTTTTTTACACCAATCAACATCTATCAGTCAACGAGGAACCTGAATTGATTTTTGTGAAGATAATCAACGTAATCGTTTGGTTGCTAATGCGAACACAACGTAATTGGTATTAAAGCGTCAATGTGTATCGTTCCTCTAAACAGCCAATATGCACACAACAATCTATTACGAGAGACGATAAACTTTTTTAAATTTAAATTTTGGATGCGAAAGTTTCAAAGTTAATCCGACCCACCGACTATGTATTTATATTATGTTAGGTATTTTACCTCAAATTAGTTAATTAAAATACCGTTATATTAGTATTTCCTTCATCTAATCAATTTTTGAATTCACTTATTTTTTTATTGTATTTGAATCCATTTTATGTAATAATTATTATAACATGGATTATAAATAATACAATAAGATGAGAATGAATGTTAAAATAAACTCTTTTTATTTATTTATGCAAAAACACACATGCAATCCCCAAAGACAACATGGCCGCAGTTCATCGTGATTTTGTAATAATATTTTAGAAGTGATCATTTGAAAATGTAAACACCGGCAGATATTTTTGGAAGTAAAGGGTTCCTTATTGATATTTATCTGTTTCCAAAGTATTGTGAGAAATCATGAACAACATCATATCTTCACCAAGTGTACATTTTCACTGTTGTAATTCCTCTTAATACCGTAATTAACATTTTTGGTCCCTGTGATTTTTATTGCGAATTATAATGTACTGTTAGTGTGAATAGTTTATGTGCCCTGTGAATGGCTGATGACCACTCCAAAGGTTACAACGCTCCTTGCCTGAAGCACCATATGGATGGTTTAAAGTGATACACTTCCAACTTTTCTTGCTCTCAGAATCAAACATATCGGATATCTGTAATTGTGAGTGCAGCATAAATTTTCAGACCAGATAAGCCATGACATGTGAGCTTGATGTACTCGAAATACAGTACTCCAATTGCAATTAAATATGTTTGAAATATGCTATGTTAGAAGTTTGTTCATGATTAAACAATTCAGAATGTCCAAATCCAACTTTGGTCCCACTTTCTTTGCAATGTATTTTTTGCAAACTGCCCTTTGACTGTATTACACCCACAGAACTACAAAACGTTTCTCTCAAGTGATACGAAAAAAAAAATCCAATTACAGCAAAGAAAAAGCAAGAAAAAAAATTACCTTCTGCAAGCTTCTTACATTGAGCCATTCGATTCATTTCCCAGCTGTTTCGCTGGACGTGCCATGGATGAAGAGGAGCAGTTTGTGAACATTGATCTGAATGACGACAACATCTGCAGCGTCTGCAAGCTGGAGACAGATACAGGGACCTTATCTTTCTGCCACGTCTGCTTTGATCTCAGCATTGAAGGTAGAACCACTATTGTTTTTTGTTTGTTTTTGTTTTTTAAATCAGATGCTCACAAGATGGACTGATACTTCTTAAACTGATAGCCCGTCGCACTGGTCACTAGCCTAAATAAATCTGGTGAGCTGTGATCGGAAAACAGTAAGTGGCAAAACGGCCATCTTAAAAAAAAACACCCCCAAAAAAATCACCCAAATCCTCCCTAAATATTTTGAGGAAAAAAATGAGACTATGCATATCGGTGAGTGCTGAACCACGAGTATGCTTTCAACACAGCAAGATGGCGGAAAGTCATGTCATCAGTTACATTTTCTTTTCCTTGTGTCTGTGCCCTTAACGGAACAAAGGCTTTTGCAGGCAACGCAAAAGGGGCTTGAAGCTCCAATATTTCAGTGTATCAAAGTTACAAAGCTCCTCATGCGTCACTTTACCTATTGTGATAGTGACAGTTGTTTCGAATTGGCCAATAAGCTGCTATAGCTTAGGACAGGTCCATTTTTGTTTTACCTGAGTGTAGAATCAAAAGTATAATTTCCGCCTCCAGCCTCTCCTCCCTACATGCTCCTCTGACATTCGCATGAAATGTTGAGACTTGTTGCCATGCACATGCTGTGCCTTAACTTGCACTGATACATCGCCGCAGCAAGATCCAACAAGCGACGAAGCCATCTTTAAGAGTTGAGACAGATTGTATTGCACAGGATTTCTCCTTTGTGCCCTTTGAGCATCAATATTTGTATTTACTTGTACGGACTCTCCGTGGAAGAGAAAAGAAAAAATGTTTCATGTCAGTTATTTTTATGTACAACATTCAGGAAGTGCAGCCATTGTTGGAGTTCCGAGTAGGTGTTTCCTAAGGAAACTGCTTTGGCCTCGCTATCCCATTTCTTGTGAAATAACAGCATACGGTAATTGTGATGATCTGCAATCCACTTGAATGCCTTTTCTTCAATAGGAATTTCTATCTGAGACACATTGTTTTGTTCCACTGCACCATGTGAGCTGTGGTCAGTACATGATTACATAGCCTGAACCACAACAGCCCAGCCGAGAACAAGGAAGCTGCTGTGGTTTCAGAAAAGAATAACAAATAAAAAAACATCACGGGCGAGTGGAACCCAGATTGCGTGTAGTGGTAACTGTATTCATGTAAGATAAATATATGTGCAATATTATTATTACAGTGAAACTCCTCCACAACAAAACCTACATGGGTGAAAATACCCCACAGTGTGAAAAAATCTTCATGTATTAACACCATTCCCACTCTCCTGGCCCCCATACAACGAAAAAAAACCCTGTTGCGTTATACGAAATCTTTTTCTCTGCTCTTGCCTCGCGATGAGATTCACTACAACGAAGTCTAATCCAACAGCGACCTCGAGTGCTTCGTTTGGAAACGGCAACAGCAACCACCACACTGGTTTACACATGCGCAGTAGTCCAGGAAGTATTTGTGTTTGTTAGTTTCAGACGCAGCAAGAACGTTGCATTGCTAAAATGGCTACAAAACGGACCTTTGGATGTCAAGCAGCTAAGACAAGAAGAGCTCTGACGCTGGAAGAGAGGGTAAAAGTGATCAAAATGAAAGACGGAGGGAAGCAAAATAAAAGACATTATCCAAGAAATTGATGTAAGTGAAAGTGAATGCTGAACGTAAATTTTGCAATTTCTTTCCATATTTTTCTTTCTACACTGACTATATGAAGTGTCAAATAAGTGTATGCTCATACTTAGGCACTATTGGAATAAAAATAAAGAGTACACATACGTTTGTGTGTGTGTGTACACAGATGTTTGTGTGTGTGTGCGTGTTTACACCTGAGATCAAATTTGCTACAGTGAAAAAACCCCTGTTGTGAAAAATTTCTTGCTGCAAACATGATTTCATTGTAGAGGAGTTTAATGTACCTTGAATTATAATTTGGACTAGTTTTCTGTCAGTCCTATAAACATGTCATGAGTCACATGATTCAGAGAAACCAATGTTCAAATAGCATCAAGCCAACTTCGAGTAAAGGGGTAAGGCTCAACCAGACTTGAGCCTCCAGGTTGAGCTAACCACGGCTGCTTTCCTTTATCTGATTATATAAACACATTTCTGCGGAGGCCTGCTAATGTTACCAGCTGGGTTTGTGTTGTCAGAATGATGCATCCGATTCTCATTTGCCGCACTACCGTGGCTATTGCGACATGCTCCTTCCAACAGCCAATTCTTTGGCAGTGAACTCTTCACCCTGCAGTTCATTCTGCTGCGCGATGCTTTTAAATGCTCCAGGATATGCGCTTAGGTTTTCTCACGCCTTCCAAAATAACAAATGGACTACAGCAAATGTCAGATGAGACTTAACAAAGTTTGGAGACAGTAGTAATCTAATAACACCTTTTAGTTGGCTTTCACTTTATTAAGTGAGCCAGTTACTCCTGGTAAATGTGTCACATTGCACACACACAGGGCGGCCCGGTGGTCGACCAGTAAGCGCGTTGGCCTCTTAGTGCAGAGGTGCAGGGTTCGATTCTGGCTCCGGCCTTCCTGTGTGGAGTTTGCATGTTCTCCCCGTGCCTTGTGTGGGTTTTCTCCGGGCCCTCCAGTTTCCTCCCACATTCCAAAAACATGCAGGGCAGTTTGATGAAACACTCTAAATTGTCCCTAAGGTGTGATTGGAAATGCAAATGGTGTTGGTCTACGTGTGACGTGTGATTGGCCGGCAACCAGTTCAGGGTGTCCCCTCCTACTGCCCAAAGACAGCTGGGATAGGCTCAAGCGCGCCCTGCGGCCCTTGTGTGGATAAGTGGATCAGAAAATGAATCGATAGTTTTCATTGAACCCATAGAATTATCGTATCGTTGTCGAAATGCAGTCAAACCTTGGTTTTCGAACGTCTCTGTTCTCGACCAAATCGGTTTTCAACCAAAAATTGCAAGTTTTTTATGCCTCGGAATCCGACCGAAAATCGGTCCTCGACCTAACTCAGCGCACTTGAATGCGCCACTTGACTCCTCTCGCCTTCCTTACACGAGGAAGTGACGCTTCCTCGGGTAGACGAGGAAGTGACGCTTCCTCGGGTAGACGAGGAAGTGACGCTTCCTCGGGTAGACGAGGAAGTGACGCTTCCTTGTGTAGCGTTCCATTGTGAGCAAACGTGTTCAATAAAGATTTTTTTTTTTTTTTAAAGAGAGTGGTTTCGGTTTTTGAACAAATCGGTTTTCGAACAGCCTTCTGGAACGGATTATGGTCAAAAACCGTGGTATGACTGTACCTAGCAAAAATATTGAGATATAAAATTTTAGCCATATCACACAGCCCTAATGAATATGTATATGCTTATCAGCGCCTTACTGCTGTCTGCGTGAGATCAATGTTGTCTATTTAGACCACACAGCTGCTGACTCAACATTCTTCCACGTGTTGCCAGACAGCTCTGTTCAACACCTTAGCACCAATGACCTTTATTCCACATGCCTCCAAAAGTAAAGTTCTAAAGTAGAGTCGGCAACCGCAGAAGGGAACAAACAAACTGTCAGTCACCTCTTTTTATGTGTACAAGTAAACGTAGTCGGTGACATTTGTGCCCAATGTCTCTTTCATAGCTGAACAATATGTATACGCCTCCGGTGAATAGTCTGTGTGTATACAACCGTAAAAGACAAGAAGTGCTAAGCTGCTTAGTTGAAGTGAGCTCTTCGGCTGGTGCGATGTTGCCTTGGTTTGTGGGCCGACCTTTTTTTTATCCATCCCCCCACCACACTTAGAAAGTAATGGTTAGTGCATGTTAGAGACTAAAATTGTTACGGCAGTCAATAAATCGTATTTGCAGTCACTGACATTTGAAAGGCAGAATACCCATTTATGCACTCATGACTTGGTAATCTTCTGTACGACTTTTTCATGAGACTAATCCGTTCATTATGAAGTTCTGACTTGGAGGTATGTGAGTCAGACTGTCAATATACATAGCTAAAAATAGATAGATGACTTGTGTCATGGTCCGAAACTTCTACTCAGCCATATATATTTAAAGTCGCCCTTGTTTACATTTTGCGACAATTTTCTGGTGGCCAATGATTGAAATAGAATTTGTTCATAATTGTTAATATGAGGACGAAACCCCCCCCGACACACTCAAGTCTTATGAGGGCAGAATGCGTAAACTCACCGTGCGCATTGCTGCAGGCATCTCATTTTTAACTTGCTTTCTTTTCTGTATTCAGAACTTAACACTATAAAAGATTTTGTTTGCATTGAGACGGCACTCTCCTATTACGGCTGCAATCTAAAGGCTGCGCTTGGTAATCCCCCTACACCATAAGCAGCTTTACAGAGAGATTGTGATGGGTCAACCGGACAGTTTTAGCGTCCATTCATGTTGGTGAATATTTATTCACACTGGCAGTTCAGTGTTCGAGTACTGTTTAACTTAGGTGGAAGTCAGGTTTGTTTTGACACCTGGTATAATGCAGGAAACACAAATACAGTGATCCTTCGTTATTTCGCGGTTCGTTTATCGCGGCTTCGGTGCATCGCGGATTTTTTCAAACATATTCGTTAAAAAAAAAAAAAAGTCCGCAAACGGTCCGCGAGAAGCAGCGAAAGTCAGCAAAACAACAGTGAGTCACATAGAGCAACATATACAGTACATGTGGGGTGAGGTAGGGGCTGAGAAGATGTAAAGCCATGTTGATTGGCTGTGCATCTTCTTTCAGTCTTAGCTCGCGGGTTACTCTTTGATCTTTAATCAGTGTCTAAGTGTTGTTTACGATGCTGCTAGTGTGTGCGTGTGTGCGTGCGTGTGTGTGTGTGTGTGTGTGTGTGTGTGTGTGTGTGTGTGTGTGTGTGTGTGTGTGGGAGATAGAGAGAGAGAGAGACTTATAAGAACAAAAGCAGGTCTCTTCCATCCTTAATTGTCTGAACAACCTTAATTGACTAGTCATAAACACGTCGGCTGCAAGCTGAGGGATCGCTGGCCTGTGTGTGTGTGTGTGTGTGTGTGTGTGTGTGTGTGTGTGTGTGTGTGTGTGTGTGTGTTAGTGCGCTCTGCTCAAGCGCAAAGGACCACGTGGGGCATTTTTTTGATATATATACGTTAATTGGTCGCTACTTCGAGGATTTTCGTTTATTGCGGGTGGTTTTGGTCCCCATTAACCGCGATAAACGAGGGATTACTGGACAGATTTTTTACATCATATGAGTTTTCATGTTAGAGACCCTCTTTCGTTGTATGGTGTTTTTAGTGGAGAGGACCGGCACAGCAATCTTTCCACCGACACTTCTCACAAAGCAGACCCGTGAAAAGCAGCATTTGCTGGATAATAGAAAAGATAAGAAAGAGTAGTGGGAGGACAAAATAGAAGAAGCTTAAATGGTAACTACATGGCGGTTGCAAACACTTCTCCTTGCTATTTTTTATTGGCCTGAATGGCTGAATTGTCGAGGCAGTATACACACACTCAACCAATTTCGCCTCCAAAGAAACTGTTTCCTCTGGAAAAAGCTTCAAGGTCGCTTCTTAATTGGCTGTCGGTCCATTTCGCGTCACAGTCGCGGAGTTCATGGCTCGACCTTGCGCACAAGGATTTACCATCATAAATATTCACCATGTTTAACATTTTTCGCAACCAAATTTTTTTTGGGGGGGGGGGCAATCAGATGCCCAAGCACTCAAGTCACAGACTGGTTAACGACAGCTAGCTGCTAACCTGAGCTCACAACAGCCAACTCTACATTCTTCTCATTCGCTAACTTCCAAGTCACTCATCAGGTCAGGCCCCGCCTTTTAAAGCCACACACAATCGAAGTTACAGACACTACAGTGTAGAATGTGAAAAAAATAATACCTATACCACACATGCATATTTTGTATTGGTAATTGGTTTTTACCAATGCAAAATCAAATTTTGCGACTAACTCAACTATGACTTAGTTGTGACCAATCGATATGCGTGTGCTTTTATTTAGTTCTCCTGTTTGTGTGTTTACAGGCGTTTCTGCTTCCACTCTATTACATTCGAAGTCTCTGCGAGGCCACAGGGACTGCTTTGAGAAATGTCACCTCATCGCCAACCAGAAGCTGTCACACTCCAAGATCTCCCGAAGTGCCTACGAGGGCATGAAACTGGCCCTCAGCCAAAAACTGAATCGTATCATCCAGTACGCGCAGAACAAAGACAATGTCCCGTCCAACAATGGCCTCAGCAGACGCGGGTCCAGGCTTCTCTGTTACAGCCAGCTGGGCGACCGCAAGCTGCTGCCTCAGTCAGAAGCCCAGGTGCCGCGTTACGCCCCCCGCTGGGAACCGGTGGAAGCACCGCGGCTGCCTGACTACAGCATGGGGACGTTGGAGTGTCACACAGTCCAGGAACTGAGGATGCTGCAGAACTCGCAGGGGGATGTATGGTCCAGCGATGGCAGGAACGCTCTTCACATCCGGAATTCACCGTCAACAGGAGGGCAGACTGAGCGCAAACATCAGGGCCACAGCAGAGATGAATGTGAGCCAGTGTGGAATTTACCGACTGTATGAACCCCCACACAAAGTTTCACTTTCATTTCTTGAGCTGAATGTGTCAAGAAACACCGGCTCACCGCTTAAACTGCATTTTCAGGTGTCACAAATTAACATTCTGTGATTCCAAAGGGGTCACATTTTTCGTGGTTACAGTTTTGAGCGAGCGTATTTGGATGATTCAATGCGTACACATTACTTTGTAGGTTGCAGTTCACATTCATAATTGATAAAAGATTTAAAAAGGCAAGATGTATTTTTTTTTTTTACATGCAGAACCTGATGAACATTGTCATTGGATTTACAGTCAAACCTTGGTTTTCAACCAATTTGGTTTTCAACCAAAAATTTCGAGTTTTTTATGCCTCGGATGACGAACAGATTTCGGTTCTCGAACAAACTGAGCGCACTTGAATGCACCATTTGACTCCTCTCGCCTTCCTTACACGAGGAAGTGTCGCTTCCTCGGGTTGCTTTCCATTGTGAGCAGACGTGTTCAGTAAACATTTTTATTTTAAAAAGAGCGTGGTTTCGGTTTTCGAACAATTTCAGTTTTCGAACAATCTTCTGGAACGGATTATGGACGAAAACCGAGGTTTCACTGTATTTCAAATGTGACATCTGTATTTCTCACAATCTAACCCCAGCTGTTTTTTTTTCTTCTTTTAGTGACTCAAATGTGTGTGGATGAGCTCCATCACTTGAACACCCAGCTTCTCATTAAGATCCAAAGTAAGTGGCATGAATGAGCCAATAGCATTTTTTTTGATGGTTTGAAGAAATGCATTCAGTCAGGGTTGCAGGGTTGTATTCAGCCAGAGGTGCTGCGGGGCTTTGAGAGCATTTCCAAATGGAGGTGTCAATCTAGGATTATGGCATGAATAAATAAACACTATAACTGCGGCTTTCTTTGTGTTGAACAGCCCACATCTTTTCCACAAAGGAAACCATATCATCTAGTGATTGTCATTTATTGGAAATGGGCTTTTTTTTTTTTGTTCATGTGTGACCCACTGTCACAGCTTCTGTTCACGGACTTCAGATGCAAATCACCTCTTAGCTATTTCTGGTCTGGGCAACACATTTGTTGTGCAACGTCCCTGTTAAATAAATAAAGACAAAGACAAATGTCCACATTTTAGGGATACCCTGTCAAATGCAGCCCCTTGTAAAGGCTGAGAAAATGACATTCCATGAAGTCAGAGCACCATGTAAAGAACAGCTGTCTACTTTTGTGGCGCTTCCATAGATGTCGGTTTTATCACTCTTTCTTTAATTACCTTTACTTTATCAAGCATAACACGCACAGGGACAAAACCACCCCACCACCACCACCACGCTCCTCCAAAAGATGTTTTTTCCTTTGCAAAATGTATTATGTGCTCCCCAATCTGCTGTTCAGCTCATAATTGAACTATTAACTGCATTAGTAATTTGTTAGATTAGAAGAGGTAAAAAAAAAAATGCATTTCATGCTCCAGAATGTATGCTACATTTACATTTTTAAAATCTACGATCAATATGGTGTATAAAGCGCCTCCTCGATTTACAACTGTCCTGATAAGAGATTATGAACGTCACACAATGAATGAGCTTTCGCAGTGGCGTTCGAATGTCGTCGTATGGCACAAAAAGTCCCGCTCGCTTACTGCTAGATTTATTGTTTTATATTCATGGGCTACAAGGTACTGTGTTAGCCCAGGTTGCAGCTTTGGCATATGCTCAAAAATTGTCGAGATTTAGACAGGATGTGTCCACCAAACTACGATGATATGCAAATGATCAACCATATTTTCCGCACTATAATGTGCTTCGTAGTATAAGGCGCACATTCAATGAATGGCCTATTTTAAAACTGTTTCCGCATGTAGGGCGCACCGCATTATAAGGCGCACGGAATAGAAGCTACATCAGTGGCTGCGCGGTTGCGTTATGCATCCACTAGATGGAGCTAAGATAAAGGAATACAATACAATACAGCTTTATTTATGTAGCGCTTTCACAACCGCTACAGCTGTCACAAAGCGCATTCCAGAACATTTAAAATACTAATTCCAAGAAATCAGAATATTGATCCACATATAAGGTGTACCGGATTATAGGGCGCGCTGTTGACTTCTGAGAAACTTGAATGCTTTTCGGTGCTCCTTATAGTACGGAAAATAGGGTAATTTAGCATGTGACGTGTCTGGTCTCAGCTTGAAGTGGCTGGTGTAAAAGTTTAGCATCACCGTGCCTCTTGTTCCACAGAGGTCTTCGACGAGCTTACTGCGGCCGTGCAGGAGAAAGATTCGTTGGCGTCCGAGCTGCACGTGCGTCATGTAGCCATCGAGCAGCTCTTCAAGAACTGTGCCAAACTACCCTGGCTGCACATTAGTAGGGCTGGCGTCAAGACCGGCAGCGGCAATGGTGTCGGAGGCCCTGTGGATTGATATGCATGCGTGTGTCTTTGGGACAATTATGTGTGTGTTTGCAGCAATAAGACTGAGAACGAAATGCCCTCTGCGTGATGCTGCGGGGATAGCACTGAGCTTAGTATTAAGGGCTTGCTTGGTGACAAACGGCTGAATTTTACTCAAACTGGTCAAAGTCCAAAATGTCTTCAGGCACTGTGTTTCATTTACTTTTGGGTCATTTTGTGCAGGTATATTTGACCCATTTTCTGTTCAATATTATATTTTTTTATATTTCTGCTCATCATTCTCAGCATTTTAAAACCTGGCTTGCTTGAATTTATGTTATATTGCGCAACAATGAATGTCCATTTTTGTTGCACTTAAAAACAAGTCGTTTTTTTGAAATCTGCGTTTCAACTGCTTTTTGTTCTCTAGTATATGACTTTTACATACAGCTGAGTCGGTATCACGGGAAAGCACTGAACATGTGAAGGTTACGCAATTATATCACCAAAGGACTTTAGATTAGTGCAATAAGATGAGATAAGTTGAACTCTGAAAAGATCATAGGACAAAACCAAAAGGGGGAACTCATGGACCAAGGCTTTATAATAATTTATCTGTACTGTATAGCTTATATGTCCTGTTGGGTATCCCTTCTCCCCCCCCCCCAAAAAAAAGCGTCTTCATTACGTTATTCAAGCTCTCTCTGAAAAAGTATTGTTGTATTACAGAGATGCATGAAGAACTTTTAAGGACATATTTATTTGTCAAACCAAAGTCAGTTTAAGATTCTGTGCTTCTCTTATGAACTGTAAACGCCATGAACAGATGTCGCAACACCGAACTGTGTTTCACTTGCGCTTTTTTGTTTCTACTCAATTCCTCAGAGTATTACTTTTTAACCAACTTAGACTTTGTTCTCAGTGACTATGTAATTCTTTGGGTTTTTTTGTTGTTTTTTTAAGTTTTATGACTATGTGGTAGACGTATGTCATTGTGTTATTGAGACACTGTTTTGGTTAGGTCATGAAATAAGGAATCTATGCAAAAGAGAGACAGATCATTTAGACGCCGAATGCAAACAACTACTTGTCTTGAGAAAGCTCCTTTGGCTGCAGAATCAGATTCGTGATTAGAAAGAGTTAAAACGTTCATTCTCTTTGTAAGAGAGTCCATTTATTTGACCCTTTTTGGGTTTTCGCTCCATTTGAGACGTATATATTTTTTGAGTAGGTTTTAGCAAAGAGATTTCTGTTTTTGTGGAGTTTTAATGTTATGAATATGGATGCCGTGTATTTTTGTACCGTGTAGAAAAAAGAAAAAAAGACTGCTCATCTATGCCTTTGTTCAGCAGAATTCCTCAACTGGAGACTCGAGTATACATTTTGACCTTTGAACAGAGCCACGTGTGTGTTGTGTGAGCTTTTACTTTCTATTTATTTTGTGGTTGTGAGTGTGTGTGTGTCAAAGTGGAGCTTAAACAGCTTGTATGATTTATGCTTTTTTTTCCCGGTTTCAATAAAATGACTTTTATTTATTTTTTTTGCTACAATGGTTGTCTTAAATATTACATTCTTGCATCGGCAAGGTGAGTTTCAATTGATGCACATGTGGTAACGTCAGGGTCTGTTTTTATGATGTTATGTACTGCTGATCAAATTGTATACTCACGTTGCAAACTTTCATCACATCAAATCATCAACAACGTCCTAATAAACATTGCCCAAATATTAATCCGAAACGGATGATTGTTCAATTTTGAGTTGGTTAGTGAAGTGATCGAAAGGCACATGATTTTTTTTTTCCAAACTGAATTCTCGGTTTTGTAATATCTCCCTCATGATTTCCCATATTTACTCCCCTGTTAAGTAACAGTGGGCTGCACATATTGAGAAATAGGCAGATAAGAGTCACCCGGTTGGTAAATTTTACTTTTCATGGGTGTACAGTCACACCAGAAAACACAATCTTTGTACACACGTGTTAAAACATACATATTCCGTAAGGATTGACAACATGCTTTGATCAATAAAATTTCCATTTTCTTTCTCTCCCAAATAGTATAATTCTGAAATGCATCATGATAGTTTAAAAAGAAAAAAAAACAACTCATAGAATCAAGATTTTTGCAGTTAGATTTACAATATCTGCTATGCAACTACAGCAGATGGAATGTGAACCTCCCATCAAAATACCATTTAGTGAACAAACAACACAAACGTGTTAAAAAAAAAACACCTGAAGAGCATCTGAAGCAAATTGGCTGTGTTCCTTTATTTTTTTCACTAAATCACTCCTGAAAATGAATCGAACATAGTCATGTACTTAAACATTTGCTTGTTACTATTTTCCATCACTTCTGATTTCAGATTTGCTTTTTTTTGGGGGGGGGGGCGGTAATATACATAAGAATTTGAAGAGGCAATAGTGCACGGAGAAGCAAAATAAGGTCATGATACAAAGATACGATTTTTCACAATCATAATGTCCCTATGAAGGAAGCCATAACCACGATGTGCTACATTAGTTGTCCATCATTAAACGGGAAAAATAATTGCAGAAGGCAATGGAGTAGACCTAATATGAAGGTCACCCTCATTTAAATCACTCCGGCCAAGTTCAGTCCAAGCCAACTAAACGGTATATTATGTTTATGACTTTATATTAACATTTTATGTAGTATTGTTTGCTTTACAGGCATTTATTTTCGTACGACTCCCAGTACAGTACACACGTTCACCATTGTTATGTAAAAACTGTATGGGTTACCAGAGAGCAAGTGTGCATGCTGCCCTCTCGTGGACGAACGACGCACTTACATTTACAGCTCATTGTACTTTATCAGGTTTTGTCTGTAGAAAATTAATACAGGGTAAGCTAAGTGTTCTGTTCTGTTTGAGTCTCCTTGGTTCGAATCTCTGCTCGGGCCCTCTTCTGTGGAATTGTCCATATATTAGCTGGCGACCATTCAAGTCCAGTTCACATCCTCCATGAGGCAGCAAGTAGCCTGGTTCTTTGTACAGTAATTTTTAACGCATGTATTTAATGCGTTGTCAATTTCTGATGAAAACGTCAGCTATTGTATTAATTATTGAGAGATGACTTATGATTTATTGATGTTCATTGAAAAAACATGTTGGAATTGGAGTCAAATAAAAACTTTTAATTTTGAAAGTAATCTTTTTTTTTTTAATTACGAATAGACTTTTGACCAAAATAACGTCAAAACTAAAATAGAAGTTTTCATGTGAATTTTCTTCTGGGTCCACTCATTATTGAACAGCCTACCAAGATTCATGTACCAAAGTGAAGCTGGCTTCAGCGGCTGAAATTTCAAAAGAATCTGGGGCCGTGTGCCTTTGCTGCTGTCGGTGCTGTCCCCAGTTCCAGGTCACCATTCTGTTGCTGGCCGCCGAGGGCGTATGGAGTGAGTCCAAATTCACGCGCAACACGCACAAGAAGCTGTGTTACCTGGGTTCTGTTGTCAAAAATCGGGCAAGCTAACCGTTGCAACGTAGATGTTTGCATTTAAATCTGTCATTTTTTTGCTCACATCGGGGTCACTAATTGTAGCGTTGCGGTGAATGACGAGACGAAGGGACGAAGGCAAGTCATCGTGTCTCTTTTAGAACTCTCCATACAAACCTGAACTCTTAATATAGAAGCTTAGTGCCCTTCATCGCTTTGATCTCTATCATCACTTAGATCTCTATCGTCACTTTGAGCCAAGAAGTTTCATGTTCCCACCACTCCCTTAACGATAGAGGTTCACAGAGGTCCAGTGTCCACATCATTGAAGGGAGGTAAGCATTGCAATATTGTTTCCTGACTTGGCTTGTCATTTTGTTTCATTCTGTTGTCAACTAGTGTCTGAAAACAGTGACCAACTATCATTCCTACTCTTGTCCACTTCAGCCTGTGAGAATATAAAGCTCTGCCATGTATGAACATGTATGAATGCTGCATCCTGCAGTCATATACCTATAAATAAAAACTTCCAACTGCTTTTCCGGTAGAATCATGGATGTATTATCAACGCTTCTTGGCTATCATTGCCGGTGAGAGTCTCCTAACGGCCGCATACTGTGATATAAAGCGCGCGCGCGCGTGTGTGTGTGTGTGCGTGTGTGTGTGTGTACATATATATATATATATATACACACACACGCGCGCGCGTATATATCACATATGCGGCCGTTATCGCCGGCAATGATAGAACAAGTGTAAGCGTTGATATATATATATATATATATATATATATATATATATATATATACACACATGTACACACACACACACACACGCGCGCTTTATATCACAGTATGCGGCCGTTAGGAGACTCACCGGCAATGATAGCCAAGAAGCGTTGATATATATATATATATATCATATCTATATATATATATATATATATATATATATATATATATATATATATATATATATATATATATATATATATATCAATATATAAACACACACACACACACACACACACACACACACACACACACACACAGATTATAGTAACACATGATACGTTTGAGGTCGTTTCGACCTCTTGACTTAGGGGTTTTAAGTTTTAAGTCTTCGGGGACAATTCTTTTCTTTTCGTTCGAATTGCATAACGCAATAACGCCGTCTACCGCCAGATGGCGGCACTGTATCAAGTTGAGACTGACCGTAGGTCACGTGACACCCTGCGGCTCCCTGTGCACCTGCAGAGAGGAGGAGGAGCGGACTGGTCTGGATGCTTGGCGAGAGCTCTGCCTCTCAAACACACCACAAGTTTTCCTGAGCGAAGTTTCGCGGAAGGACTTCGACTGAAACTAAACTGCAACGGGGATGGAGCTACCGAACGCCTGCTTATGCTGTTTGTTCCTCAGCATTTTGGGGGGTAAGTTTTCCCCCATTAAACGCTACTTTGATTCCGACGATATTTTTCCGGCAGCAAGCGTTTTTTCCCCTGCGAATGGTCAGCCTCGTGTTTTTTGGAACGCCAACCGGTGGCGAGAAACTGGACACTTGCTTTGTTGAAATCAATTCAAGTGCTGATAACTTTGTTGTATTCTTACGACCTTCACAAGTAAGTAGTAAGGTGTACACATGACTTATTGGGTAGATATAAAATAATCATAGTAAAAACATTTTAGAAGAAAATGCTCAACTGGGGCCAATTCTGATCCAAGGTCAGTTTTACAAAGCTAACGTTGCAGAAAAAAAGCGTCCAACTACACGTGACTCGAATTGTCTCAACAACTTACAATGAATTAGGTATTATACTTAGATCATGAATTTAATATGGCAAAATATGAACGATCCACTTATGTACACGTTGATGTGTCCCCGGTTGGTTAACAGTGGCTCGAGGGGCTCTTTCATATTTTGGTTCCTGAACTTCAATGTACTCACTCTGGCAAATACGTGGAACAAAACATTGGAAGCAGTTATTCCCAACTAGTTATACATTAGAATACATATCTTTATTTATATAGCTCTTTCACAACTGCTGCAGCTGTAAGCGCTTTACAGAACATCGAACATAAAATAAAAATGGAACAGAACACAACATAAAACATGGAATTTCTCCATTGTGAGACAAATAAAGGTTTTCTTATCTTACTTTATATGCCTTGATGTTTGAAGCAGTTATAAATGAAAGAGGAGAGACATTGTGAGCTTTACTCAAGACTTGATGAAAGCCAGTGAATCGAAAGTCACAGTATTTATTTCGGACAGTTTATTTTTGATAAACGCACGTCTTTCAGTTTTAATATTTTACTGGTGATTGTTAATGTACATACCCTGCTTGTTTTTATCTGTGTGTGTATATGTTGTTTTAGCACCACATAATGTGTTGCAGATAAGTACATGGGTGTGTTTAATGTCCTGGAATTTACATTGAAACTCACAATACAAACTCCTCCCACCCTAAACAGTAACTGAAGCGGGATTGTGTTTTTGTTTCACTATGTTCTCTTGTGAACATATATTGAACTTATTAGGGTTAGAGACGTCATGGAATAAAGAAATACTTGAGAATGTGGGGCATGGAGTGTAAAACAATGAATGTTTGTTCCTTGTTTTTTTTTTTTTTTTTTTACACTTCTATTGTCTCATGGCTCACTGTGTGTGTGCGTGCTAGTTTGGGCTCATTATCACCCTAATGGCGGCGTGGCCTCATCATTTGGGCAATGTTCCACTTCAGCAGTCAAGAACAGTATCTGTCGGACTGGTAGCATTCTTTTGACAGTTTTGTCTACAGGAGTAAATCATATCTGTGAACTGCTCTTTAATGATGAAATAACAAGGAAGTGCATTTCTGCTCTATTTTCTTGGAGCGCTTTGATGGATGCTTGGCACGAGACTATAAAGTGAAACAACCCCCCTAAAATGTTGCAGAAATATCTTGCCTATTAGGAATGGATTTTCATGAAATTTTTTTCATCAACCTTAGGCCTTCCCGTGTGGACTTAGTGTGTTTGTCTCTCTTTTTGTGTGTAATTTTCTTCAGGTGCACTGGCTTCCTTCCATGTTTATAAACACTCACACATTAGATTGACAGATGATTGAATCCTCCATATTGTCCATAGCTGCGATTTTGTGTGTGAAAGGTTAATACTGGTCTAATTTTTTTCCTTAATGAGCCCAGTGATCTACTAATCAGAATCAGAATCAGAATCATCTTTATTGGCCAAGTATGTAGAACACACAAGGAATTTGACTCCGGTATAACACGCTGCATTAGTATCATCATAAACAAGGACATGACAATAGTATGAAAGGACATTTCCTTGATCAGTCTAGCATGTATACCGCTTTTAGCTAGCACGTATACCGCTTTTAGCTAGCATGTATACCGCTTTTAGCTAGCATGTATAACGCTTTTAGCAAGAAAAAAACTCAGCTCACTTGTGACCTAAATGAGGGCAAGTGTTCTAAAATAAGAATGTATTGTAAAGCTGCCCGCTGTAGTCACCGCTGTCCCTGAAAGGGTTAATTGGTGTTTTTGGTATTTTTTGTCTTAACTTCTGCTGGTGTAACCTCATCCAGAACCTACTGTGCTATCAGTAGCAGTGCCAACACTTAATGCAAACAGTTAGACATTTCTTCCCACCGTTTTGAAACCTGGCCTTCATTTCCCCTATTACAGTATTTGCTGTCCCCACCATGTTGACCACTAGCTCTTTAGGTCAATGCTAGAACAATGTCACTGACATTGGGGGGAAACAGAAACCTGAGGAAACAGAGCTAACGTGGAGAGTGCAGTTACCTGATAAGAGTGTAACTGAAGGTTGTGGCCAAGAGCCGGTTGCTTGGTTACCTTTTGAAAACACACACGCACACACACACACACACACACACACACACATATGCGCGCGCACCGATTCTGTGAATGCACTTTGTGTATGCGCATACATGTTGTTTGTCACAAAACCACTCTCGTCCTTGACATACACATTTCTGTTTAGCGAGAAATAAACAACCCTGTTATTTTAAACTCTGAACGTTGTGGATGCTACAAATAGCTTAACGTAGCAACGCGTGTGATCAGGATTTATTTATTTTACAAGCAGAATAACTGGCCATTTGTTTTTTTCAAATGACAGGTGAATTTGTAACGTAATAGAGCCTATCGAGGTTCATAGGTGGGACAACAAAGATTGGTCGAAGCCTGAAGATGACAGCCTTCGTCATTGTCATTGGCCCCCGCGACAGCTCGTAATGACTTCAGGTCACATTCAGCGGTCGCGACCCAGCCGTCCACAGCTATTACTTCCCTCCTGAAACCGGTTGCACGGAAGCAGCCGCTCGCGCTCACCCTGTCCTTGAAAATGAAGCAGGAACATGTGGAATTAGATTACACTCGGGAACACTGCTCCGTCCTCCACAATCTGAGGATGGGGGCGATCCCGCATGAATATTCACTGTCCCTGGCCCTTAATATTTTAGCGCGCTTGTGCCTTATGAGCCCAATGCCAACTCCTGTTAAACGATATGGGAATGTGAAATCCTGCTGTTCATGCCCCCACACTACTTTTTCCCGCTTTCTCTGTTTCCCCTCCATTTCATTTCAGTTTTATTCGGTGAGCAAAATTGCTTCCTACTACAAAATTAATTGAATTGATTAATAGTAGTACTTGTTTCCTGGTTCAGTTAATGGCTGAGCAGCCATTCTGTATTCATAGCCCATTCCGTTCTGACAGGTTGAGAGTAAAACCTCCTTCTGGGATGCTGCCAAAGCATTCTTGTGGGAAGATATTGGAAAGATTTGCCTTTAATTCCTTGTTCGCTGTCAGTGTGACATTGACAAGATACAACGCACATCCAAGTCCTGCGTTTTCTGCCATCTAGGCTATAGCACCCTGCCGGCTATATTGTTTAGTAGCATATAAATCCACGTATCGTAATTTTTAACAAATCTGGTCATTAGTTTTGTGGTCATGTGATCTTCATGGCACACATTAGTTGATGCTCAAAAACAAATGTGCCATTTGTAATAGCGGTGAGGATTTGACAAAATATGTTTTACATCGCACGTCTCAGTCCTCTAACATTTGGACAACTGGGTAAAAAAAGGACGACTTTGCCCTCTCCCTTATCCTTGTAACATATCCGTTTACACAAGGTCATTGCATTGCTGAATGTGCCAGCCCCTCCACCCCCTCCCTTCTTTCCACCCCTGAGTCCATCGGTTATCTTGCCACGCTTCTCCAAGGGTGATGTATACCCGCATCGCACATTCATCACTTAGCCACTTGATGGCCAGCATCTCCAACCCCCACAGATAGCGCTTTCCAGACTCTTCCAGATTTTTTTTTTGTATTCTACGAATATGTCCGTTGTTACATTTATAGCGAAAAACAACCCATTGAAATCTTGCTTGAGCTGATCGTGCATCCCTAATTTCTACCTTGACTGCAACTTCTAACGATGCACTACGCATAAAGGGTTGCTGTTAAACTGCGATAAAATGGTTAGCACGTGTCGCTGTTTTTGGGCGCATCCCTCCGAGTGCATGCTGCAACAAAAAGCTAACAGAGAAGACACAAACTACAGAAGAAGAGGCTGCAACACAGAAAAGGAAAGAGATGAAGTAAACGATGTCAGACATATCAGTACAGTATCTTACAATGCTACAAAACATGGCAAACTGCAGCCAAGTTAACAGCAAAAAATATATTTATTTATACATGCTGCAATACAACAAAATTCTATTTAAAAAAAAAAAAAACCTGGGCACACACAAATGTATGTTGCCCCTCCCGCTGGCTCAGTCACTTTTCTATGAAATATAAAATTGTACTTTATTATTAAAAACTACAAATACACGGTTGTTTGATAGTACAGTCAAACCTCGGTTTTTGAACGTCTCGGTTCTCGACCAATTCGGTTTTCGACCACAAATTTCGAGTTTTTTATGCCTCGGATGACGAACAAATTTCGGTTCTCGAACAAACTGAGCGCAGTTGAATGCACCATTTGACTCCTCTCGACTTCCTTACACGAGGAAGTGACGCTTCCTCGTGTTGCTTTCCATTGTGAGCAGACGTGTTCAGTAAACGTTTTTTTTTTAAAAAGAGCGTGGTTTTGGTTTTCGAACAATTTTGGTTTTCGAACAGCCTTCTGGAACGGATTATGGACGAAAACCAAGGTTTGACTTGACTTACTTGATAAATAATACCAAACGTGAGCTGTGTATACACACTCTCATTTTAAAATTATTTACTGTCCATTGGCAGAGTGGCGGTGCGTCCAGAATTTATGGTTCGGAATCGTAATTTCACAGATCTCACCGATTGTTGAGATTCTCATTCTAATTTATAGCACACTCGGTTAATTGGGTTTAATGGCAAATCTTTGTGACATGGTCTTGCGTTTCGATTTTATGACGGTAAGTGTTTTAACTCTTCTAAGGTGAATCTGAACCTGTGAGGGACGTGTTGGCACGGTTGTGCACAATCTCAAAGTCAAAACTGTCTGTCAGTTTAGCTAGCTGTCATGCTCACGTTTAAAAAGTGGGGCTAAGCTTTAGAGAGAGAGAAAACACATCATCATATGCTACAGACTTGACAATGTGTTCTGACAGCCTATCTATTGCTGCGAGTTCCAACTCTCTTTGTACAAATACTTTGCGGACAAGCCTCGCGTGTTGTCGTTCACGTCACATTATCGGCGTATGTCCAGGCAACCCTTCTCAGAGCGGAGTTGCGGCAAGATAATTGCGTTGTCTCCGCCAGCAATAAACCCGAGCTCTCCTTTCTAAGAACATTAGAGTTAATTGTTTGTCTAATCTTGAAAAATATTGTGCCTCTGACAGGGCTGCTCGAAGAAGGTCGGGGGCGGTTGAGAGGAGGAGGAGGAGTGGAGGAGCGGGTAAAGCAGCTGTTGAGGGAGACGTTTTTTGCGCACCTAGCTCATTAAAAAGCATGACACATTGTTCACTGTGAGCGCGGAGAAAGGCAAATAATGTCTGTTGAGTCTCCCTTAATTTGTCTTGGTGGGATTTTGTTTTAATCACCAAGTCACATGACAAGCACCGTGGACAAAAGTTTTGAGACACACAAGATCTGAATGCGTCGGCTTTCCTTTTCGTTTGTTTGACCGTCAGTTGGTTTGTTTGTGTTCATTTCATATCCTTCCGAGGGATATCGCAGTCATCCCTTTTGCCGACTATCTGTCTGAAATCTCCTTTTCGTAAAAAAAAAATGTCATCTCAGCGAGTCCTGACATTGTGTCCGTTTTTTTTTCAGACGCTCGGTTGTAATTGTACATTATTCAACACAATAGACGATTTAAATTTCGGCTCGGGCGCAATCTCAGTTATTGACCTTTTTAGCAAACTAACACTTAATTTGGTTTGTTGAGGACAGCTCAGACGCATGTGTCAGCTTTTCAGCATCGAGGTGTGCAGGCCTGAATTCTGCGACCCCATTGGCCACGTTAAAAATGCCAGTTCAAATCTTGTTTTGGCAGCCGAGGAAGGGATCAATCACTAGGAGCTGTTCCAAAGCAAAAAAAGAAAGTCTTTAAAAAGGCTGGCCATCCTTTTCCCCCGCCGCATGCCTTTTATAATATATGCAGTATAGGGCTCAGTAATTGGGTGACTCAGCAGCCTCTTTCCCATCGTTAACCCAAGTGTAATACAGATTCTACCCTGTTAAAAATGCGCAGGAGTCTATGGCCTTTCCCCACCCCCCCAACATTTCATTAGCAAGGTATACTGTTTTTGATAGTCAGTAAATCCATCCATCCATCCATTTTCCGAACCGCTTCATCCTCACTAGGGTCGCGGGGGGTGCTGTAGCCTATCCCAGCAGTCTTCGGGCAGTAGGCGGGGGACACCCTGAATCAGTTGCCAGTCAATCGCAGGGCACACAGAGACGAACAACCATCCACGCCACACTCACACCTAGGGACAATTTAGAGTGCCCAACGAGCCTGCCATGCATGTTTTTGGAATGTGGGAGGAAACCGGAGCACCCGGAGAAAACCCACGCAAGCCCGGGGAGAACATGCAAACTCCACACAGGGAGGCCGGAGCTGGAATCGAACCCGGTACCTCTGCACTGTGAAGCCGACGTGCTAACCACTGGAATACTGGGCCGCCCTAGTCAGTAAATCCCGTATGTATATAAAAAAAATCAAAATCAAAAAAACATTATGCAGTTTTTGCACTTTATTAATCGTAAGTAAGGCGGCCCGGTAGTCCAGTGGTTAGCACGTCGGCTTCACAGTGCAGAGGTACCGGGTTCGATCCCAGCTCCGGCCTCCCTGTGTGGAGTTTGCATGTTCTCCCCGGGCTTGCGTGGGTTTTCTCCGGGTGCTCCGGTTTCCTCCCACATTCCAAAAACATGCATGGCAGGCTCATTGGGCACTCTAAATTGTCCCTAGGTATGAGTGTGAGCGTGGATGGTTGTTCGTCTCTGTGTGCCCTGCGATTGGCTGGCAACCAATTCAGGGTGTCCCCCGCCTACTGCCCGAAGACTGCTGGGATAGGCTCCAGCGCCCCCCGCGACCCTAGTGAGGATGAAGCGGTTCGGAAAATGGATGGATGGATAATCGTAAGTAGTACCAAGACAAATCCTTTTTTCGTGCATGCCAGCGCTGCACTGTTTATTTTATTTTTTTTAGCTTATTAAAACAGTGATTTTGCACGTATGGTAATTATCCAAATTGACATTTTGTAACGGCATAAATAAATAAATACCACTCAACATATGCCCAAGTCCAAATTGTGGGTGAGAAAAAATATTGCAGTCACCTCGGCTGCCTTATCCTACATTTCATAGTATCCGTAACATATGTGTGATTGGTGTATACATTTTATTTTTTTGGTGCGCTCCGTCACATCCTCTTCGTCATCTTCTTCCACTGTTTGCAACTTCTTCTTTCTCCCTTTGTTTGCTGCCAATTCAGAGATGACTTACAGTAGTAACAATAGAAGTAGAAGTAACCGTAATTAAAATAGGGAAGGCTCATGCCTGCTGCCTGGAATGGTTTCATGACTTAACAGTAGACCATAAACGGCTTCTGCCCTTCAGAAATAGTGAAATAAAAATGTATTCAGATTTGCCGTCATGTGTTCACATGCTTTAGTTTTTTTGGCGTTTTTTTTTTCTCCCATTTGGAGCCACTCCAAATTTGAAAGCCAAGCTGTTGTCTGACTTAAATTTACAGCAATCATTTTGCAACCAGGTCTCCACAGCGTATTTAGCGGCGTTCCTCTTCCTCTATCATCATTAACATGCATTAATATGTTCCCTTGCACTTGTGCCAGCGAAGCTGTAGATTTGAAGCCTGAGTTGGGAATTGCAATGGAACTGTGCGCAAACCACAGCAATTTAAATGCACACTTCATCTTTTTTATGATATTCTTGTTTTGGATATCGTCACATTGCACAATATCGAAAAAGTGCTGCTGTCCTAATGAGCGGGAACAATGTTGGCAATTCTGCTGCAGTGGTTCGTGAGGCACCAGCAGTTGTGAACAAGTCGCTATCTGACAACAACGCCGAAGGATGCCACATTGTTAGTTCACACCTACACTTCATTCTCTGGTCCACGTCATTTGATAGATTTGTGAACTTGGTACTTTGGCGCCTGTTTCGGTTTCTTGTCACGCCACAAATAAAACAGAATCACAACAAAAACCATGTGACACACCAGTCCCGATCGGACAGTGGTGGCTGCAAAAATGGAAGCCCTCGGAAAGTCTGCTTGACAGAGTCGGGAGTGGAATGCTCTCAACAAACAAGGACCGCCAACCTTTTTGAAATGGAGAGCTACTTCTGGGATCCATTTTCATGCACACTTCTAAACTTCTGAAGCACATTGAGGTGCCTTGCGTATGAAATGTGCTGTATAAATAAAGTTGCCGTGCCTTCTGAAATAACACATTTGCTCAATTTACCCTTAATTGCGTATGATTGTTGATCATAAATGATGAGGTCATTACTCACAATAACTATCAACCACGCTGGCCTTTCGAAGCAGCGGCATTTTCCACCAGCAAAGGTTGACCCAGAAGCATCGTCACCACTGACGCAACTTCCGCGTTTTGCTGTACAGTCAAATTTTCACGTACCAGTTGATGCTTAGCTGTTGGTGTTTGCCGTACAGTATTTCGAAAGGAACAACAATGTTCAGAGATATTTTTTCCCCCCCAAACTTTTGAAATGCTTATTCTGATGTGCAGAAATTCCGCTATTCGCTATCGGGCTCGGTCCCTCTTCCCACCGTTCAGTGTGCTTGTACACATGCTTTCCGTCAACAGGACACACAAAAGTGAATTCATGTTTGGTAATTGAGAGGCTAAATGGAAAACAATGATGTTTCTTATTAGCGTTGTGAAGAACAAATGGATAATAATTGGGAGTCGTTTAGACTTTCTGCCTGCTTGGCAGTCTGACTCAGAAAAGGCTTTCAGCAGCCTCAGGCTACGCTACTCCAGAACGGTTGCGCCATTCTAGATGTCATTATCAATTGACTCCCTACCGAAATGGAAGTGTGTATTTATGTTCTAAATTTATATTTTGTGATCGTGGTTCTTTGCTGTAATGCTGCAGTGCCTCATGCTATCGTGAATAAATTCCTTGTGTGTGTGTGTGTGTGGGGGGGGGGGGGGGACATATTTGGCCAGCAAAAACTGATTTTCATTCTGGTTAGTCACCTGGGAAGAAACTTGTGTGGCAGGTAGTAATCAAGTATCAAGTACAACTTTATTGTCAACATACAGCACAGATGAAATGTCCTCCCTCTTAAACAGACAACAGACAACAAGAGGAGCCGCTGCGGGTGCCCGCGCCGCCATCAAAAGAACACTTAACATAAAATGACAAAATAATACAACACAACTGATAAAACAGAGTCGTAATGTTGGCATTATCGTTTTAATTCCGTTGTTTGTCCGTCTGATGTTGAAAATGAAGGATTGCCCTCCATGATCTCCATCTCTTCATCTGTTTTCTTCCTCTTATCTGCTGGGGTCGGGTTATGAGACAGCAGCCTAAGCAAGGGAAGCCAAGAGTTCCCTTTCCCCAGCCACTACATCCATTCAGAATATAAATAAGTTTGAATTGGGTGGAATCTCTGATTTACTGTTTATGAGCAATATTGTGGAACTGGGAGTCGCGGCATGGAATTGAAGCGGATTTACATGGGACAGGAGAAGAGAGCCAATCTCTCTTTCTCGTTAATGGATGCTAAAGCTTCTTGTTGCTACAGCTTAGCTTGTAGCAGACGTGTGCACATTGCCGCATGACGTCTTTGATCCACTGGTGAAAAGGACACTTTGATTCGCTCCTCTTTCATCTATAACTGCTTCAGACAACAGGAATGTATGCAGGAAAGTGGTTAAGATTGCACGATTGTCTGTGTCTAATGTGTTGTCTTGTATTATTTTGTCATTTTTTTGGTCAACTTTTCTTTTGATGGTGGCGCGGACACCCGCAGCGGCTCCTCTTGTTTTATGTTGAGGGGGAAGAAATTTCATCTGTGCTGTATGTTACACATACGTACAGCACATTTGACAATAAAGTTGTATTCCATTCCATTCCATTCCATATTCTGAATTTCTATACAGTCAAACCTCGGTTTTCGGACATCTCGGTTCTCGACCAATTCGGTTTTCGACCAAAAATTTTGAGTTTTTTATGCCTCGGATGACGAACACATTTCGGTTCTCAAACAAACTGAGCGCACTTGAATGCACCATTTGACTCCTCTCGCCTTCCTTACACGATGACGCGTCCTCGGGTAGACGAGGAAGTGACGCTTCCTCGTGTTGCTTTCTATTGTGAGCAGACGTGTTCAGTAAACATTTTTATTTTAAAAAGAGCATGGTTTCGGTTTTCGAACAATTTCGGTTTTCGAACAGCCTTCTGGAACAGATTATGGACGAAAACCGAGGTTCGACCTTATTTATTAAAAGTCTGCTCTCGGGTAGTTTGTTGTGAAGCTAAAATGACAGACTTAGAGGATCAGGGTTCTCCATCAAAATGGGCTTAGTGCTTTTATCTCCATTTTCCAGACTTCTTCAGACTCTTCCACTTCTTCAGACTCGTCCTCATCCTTATTTCTCTGAAACAAATCACCTCGTGCACATCTGAGGGGTGCGTAGAATACATGTTATCCTTGTGTGCCATGGCTTACTGGATTGACACTTTGTTTGGGGATATCTTAACTAGTTCAGCAGGGTTATTTTTAACGTTCCCAATTGCATCTTGTCACTTAACGTTGTATGTGGCGTTCTCGTTTTGCGCATCCTCCTTGTGTCTGCGCCGAGTGTGCGAGCTGGAGGCATGAATAAAACCCGGGGGGGGAGGCCTCCTGTTAAGCTGTAACAACAACTGACAGTCTTCGCCTGTGGCGTCCTACAGGGTTCATTACCCAGGTGTGTTTACTACTTTTGCCTTCAAGAACCTCTGAATGAAGCAGAAACTCCAGCTCCGGAAGATCTGGTTTGGCTGTCCGTCTGGGCCAAGATAAAATGTCGAGAAGACAAAAAGGGATTATCCATCTTATCTGTCAGTGGCATTCTTATCTTGATGTCCTGCTTGAGTGTCTCCCTCTTCACACAGAGGACAGGAAGAGACAGACGGTATTGAAACATTCGCAGCATCTCTTCATTCTGGCTAGCGGGAATGCTTTTGGCAGAATTAGAGCGTTTTAGAAAGAAGGGATTCCACAAATGTGTTTGAAAAGGAATGGACGCTTTAGCAGATATTACAAAGTACTCACTGTCTCTGGCCATATTCTCCAGGGCTTTCAGCAGTAAACAGATTGTTTCATTGATATGTGAATGTGTTCCTGCCTCTGAATGAAGAATGATTTGGCCATAAAATGCACAAAGCAAACTAAATATTGACACTTCCCGCTTTTCCGGGTTGGGATTTGTGGGGCAATGAAATCTCTGGCGCATCATCTTGATGTGTAAGTGAAACAAAGAAAGGTAGTCGATGTGGAGCAATATAATGTAAGTGTATACTATACATGATATTAGTGTATTGTGCAGATGCCATAATCAACACCCAGAAAGTCAAATTCCAACTCACACTTGGAAGTTGATTGCCTGAGACGGAACATGCACTCGGCATGTGGACCGACTTAAGAGCCATGGGTCAGTGCAGTTCCACTTAATTCCTAAGAAGTATATTTAAAACTGTCGCTGGCAATCAAACTAATTGAGACCAAAAAAAAAAGTATTTCATGCATTGAAAATTTGTCATTTGAAGGAATATCACGCCCGGAACTCAATACTGATTTTCTGTTAGCTTGTCAATAGATGTTACGTTGACTGCTAGCGTTAGCACTGGCAATGTTTCTAAAAAGAAGTATGTCTTCTGTTTAAATATACTGAACAATGTGTGTAATTCTTTTTCTTTTCTGTACAAGAGATTTCATTGATGAATGGCCAATAATTGACTCAATTAATTTTTATCAAGCTGAATTTTATCATGCCCCCCCCAAAAAAACAAAACATTTAAGCATTGAAGTCATTGAGGCCATTTTGTTAATCACACTTACCTTCAAGTGTCTGCAATGTGGCATTTTACTTTGATTAGTTTCGTTGTACGTCATTAGTCTACCTCTTTCTTGCGGTGGATTTCAAGTTTACGCGGTATGATTAAATAGACTTTCTCAAACACCTTTTTTTAAGTTCATTGAGAGTCGCTGGCTCTCGCAATGAACCTGGCATTGCTGTTAAATGTTGGCAATTCGTTTCGGACGGTATGAGTGAAGTATGAGGACGTTTCTGACTTCACTGGAGGGAGTTCGCTGAGTCATATGTGACTAAACTCTCCCCGTGCACGCTCACGAATCTTATTTATTGACATAGGTGCATCAAGAGTGCTTGGCTCTGGAATTTTCAGTCTAAGTCTCCATTTTGAATGGAATTTTGACTCGCCAAAGCAACTTGGTTTTAGTCCATCACCAGTCTGGATGAAGTAGATTTTGCTGTACTGTACTGTACTGCATTTAAATCAGAGTGTTTGATCAGTGTCACTGCATCCTGATCACGCTTGACAGTGTGTTCTGGGGCACTGACAAAAGATAGGGTTGGGGCACCAGCAGGGGCCCGCTCTGTATCAGGCCCACTGTATTTGTTTTGGGGGATGGGAGTATTTTAGAGGCAGCAGCATAGCGCCCCCCCCCCCCCCGACCCCCTTTATGTGGAGAAACCCCTGTGTCAGGAGAGATGAAGAGACACCCCCATGACTGCACCCCATTGAGCTTTGTGGCTTTCATGTTTTCTCTTTTCATAGCTTTACATGCAATTTGGTGAGTTTTAGGCTGGGGTTTCACTGCGGTTCTGATTGCTTCAGTCTATGGGCCCTATTGTTTGGGTCACAGACTGGACTATTTCAAGGTCTGGCTCAAATTATCAGATTGATCGGATCTATTTACACTGGAGTGGCATTAAATCTTATCCTATTCATATTGGATTTTTTTGTAATCTTCTCGTTGAAAGAGGGCATCTGATTTCATGTATTTTTTTTCCTCATATGACACATATCCAGATTGGACACTTAAAGTATAATTATGTCACTTGAACCATGTTGTGTAAATCCAGACACAGTTGACAGTGTTTTTTGCCCTTTTAACACCGATTTAATGCCCAACCGAATCCCATAAAGCCACACTTGCATAATCCGCTGTGCTATCCTTGTGGCTATTTTAAATTGAAATGATCGTATTTTATAAGCCTCATCTCTCCCGTGGTGTCATCCATGAGGTAGGAGCTCTGCTTATTTATTTGTGGTGTACACATCTATTTTACACCACTCTGTGAAGTCATACAAATGACTTTCACATGCTCTCTAATTGTGTTCGCGCCTGCAAAATCTGGAGGACATGATTTTGTACTTCTCCGGCATCGCTGACAATGTGGATATCCCCGGTTGTACGGTATATTCTCATCGAGCTGTTCGGCCATCGACAAATTTACATCCAGCATCTTTATGTTCCATTTGCTTCTGTTCCTGTTTAATTTCCTCCAAGAGTATATTGTCACTTTTTCAGGTTTTTTCCCCCCCATCATGAGGATGTTATCTGTGTTGTTCTATGGCTTGGCGCCATGCCTATCAGCTTTACGGCACAGGCAGCCATTATATTGTCACTACGTGTGTGTGTGTGTGTGTGTGTGTGTCTATCTGAGACAAAGCCCTATTCATATGGATGTGTACATGTCAGGCTTTTCTGTGAGCCTCCTGCTGCAGTGTGGTCACGGTGGTCATCTCTCGAACAATTGTTAGGCTAACAATTATTTTTGTGTTATAGAAAATTGCCATTTAAATTGCCTGCGTGTGTGTGTGTGTGTGTGTGTGTGTGTGTGTGTGTGTGTGTGTGTGTGTGTGTGTGTGTGTGTGAGTGAGAGTGTGCGTCTCACACATCCAGTTGAACATTGTTTCGATGTTCCTTGCTTACATTTTCACCGCTATAGCGTTCACATTTCAAAGTCCCGATTTCACGCAATTCATTTTTCATTTGCCGATTTTGGTCACAGCTAACACCTTGCTAACGTAAACTTCATTATAGCGACCAGATTTTTCTCACAAAATGGTGAAAAGGTCTCCATTACGATGAACCGTGGGAAGCTAACCGCTGCCGCGACCTTGCTTATGAACAAAATGTACAACGCAGGATTCCCCTCCGTTGTTTGGCAACACTACCGATCGCCTCGGTACATTGTTGTACTTCCTGCCATAATTCACGGAGGCGCAGGCATGGTCTGAAAACATGTCTGGTCAACGGCAGCAAATCTCGCTGTCTGTAAAGAGACCACGGGAATTGGGTACAGTTGGCTTCGTTGGCCGCGCTGGCAGTGGCCTATTGCGGTTAACATTTGCTGACTGAATGTGTTCAGAGATGACATCAGAACAGTACAGTTGTTTGTCTTATGTGCTATAAAATATTTTTTTCTTCACATACACGTATTTCTAATTGACAATTTTTATACTCTCACTACATGGTCATGTTTTTAACATCTATAAATGTTCATGCTGTATTATACATCGTAGTTGGCGGCCATTTTATTGGAAATGGTTACAATGAACTATCGTTATAACGTACAGATTCGTTATGTCCCTTGAGGTACGTTGTAACGAAGTTTGACTGTATTTTATATATATGTGTGTGTGTGTGTGTGTATAAAATATGGAAATTCTGACAAATTGTTAAGGAAGTGAATTTCAGGAGGTTGGCCGCGATGAATACACAATCATGAAGTAAAACTAAATTCTTACAATATTTCAAACTTTTTTATGTATTTATTTATTTATTTTAGGTTTTAACAAACCCTGACGAAAAACTACATTCATGAACACTCGTAAGCCTTTGCCGCTGAGTCAGATTCCTCCTCGACTTTGCTGCTGATCAACCCCCTGGTGGCAGAGAGTTTCGGAAGCCACTTGTGAAATGGTTGTACATACTTGAAATTAAAAAGTGCACTTCCTCTGACGATGATGTAACAAGTACAATTAAGACTTGGTGCGTTTTTCATTTACTGACCATTAGAGAAAACGCCAATGGGAATTGCAATCCCTCCTCCTTTGCGATTCCTCCTTCCCTCTTGACGATAGTTCCTCTGTTGCCTCTATTGTTCAGCACCACCAGTTATTTCTCACTGGATGGTCGGAGTTTCACTCATTTAAAATCACGAATAATTCATCCATTTTCCGAACCACTGATCCTCACTAGGATCGCCGGTGTACCGGGGCCGATCCCAGCTAATGATAGTTGATCAAAACAGCAATTGCAGGGTAGTCATGAATTGTTCCAGAAAGTAAATCTGAACCATCCATAGTTCATCTAGCGCTTGTCAATGCGTGTATACAAGTCAACAATCTCTTCTGTGGACGTCCACTGCAGTAACATCAACACATTGCCAACGGGCCCCCCTTTTTAAAGCTGTCAAATGCCCCGCGCCGCAAAGTAAAGTGCGTACCATTTGTCACCCCTTTATCATTTAATGTCCAGTTATGTCAAAACAGCCTTTAGGTCATACTCACTGGGGAATTGATGGCTTCACTGTGTGCTAAGTGGAGCTTTCAGCCTGCATTACAGCACAATCATAACGGTTGCACATTCCCAACCCTGTGCAGCACTAAATTAACGTCACTACCAAAGCTACACAGGGCGCACACATTGCTTTAAATTCCCCTGGGTACACTTGGGCGAGTATTCAGAGGCTTCCTTCAGAGCAGCAACCACGTTAAGAAGTTATCTTGTGCTTGTGAGCAAGATAATTGATGTGCTCTCCGGCACAGTCACAGGGGACCGGCTTAACTGTTTGTGATGGCGAGAGTGTCTAAGCTCTTTAATTCACTCGTTCCACTGGCCCCGAGACTGCAAGTTTACGATCATGAATCAGTAATGTCGTATTTATTCCATCATTATTTGCTATTCAGGAAAATATTTACTCTCATTGAAAGGCTATGTTTGGATTGGGTTTTTTTTGTTTGTTTTTTTACACAATCATACATTATGTATCTAGCTCACATTATTTCAAACAAACCCTTGCCAGTTGCAGCACAACACCTTCAATTCAGAAATGTTCAGGCAGCTCAATCACTTTACATTGTCAGTCACCTCTTTCACTGTTGGTACGGTCGTTCCCATTGTTGTTGACCTGCACCCCGACCCCCGTGAGCCTGAAATATTTAGCCCCCGCCCCCGAATGCTCGGATGGAAGTTTCACACTCATGCCCTTTCACGTCAAAGGATGGAGAAAGGAGCTTTATGATCCTTGGTGGCCTCTGCCAGAACATTTTGGCCTGGCCAGAAGAAGAGCCACAAAAAAAAGTTAGCTTGTTAGACTGTCCTGGTTTCAGGCTTTATCGGTGTCTGCTGAAGCTGCAATGTGCAACAAACACACACACACACACACACACACACACACGATTGTAGTTTCATCCACTTGTATTTGTTGTAGGAAAGTAGTTTCCTAACGCCAATTACATCACCAAGTCAAAACTTTTTAGTTATACTTTACAGCAGCATTTATGCAGTTTCGTGTTGGGAAAAAAAATGGACAATCAATGACAGTTTTTTTTTTAATGGCACAACCCTTGACACCATTATGCTGCTCATCACACAAAACAGCTTCAAGGAGAAATGAAAAAAAAGCTCTTTACCTGCAACATTAGGAATGTAACCATCATTTAATTGATAAATTTTCTCCTGAGTCACAATTGCAATTCCTGATCCCATGCCCAATGCTTATGTAAATCCTGTATACAGTCAAACCTCGGTTTTCGTCCATAATCCGTTCCAGAAGGTTGTTCGAAAACCGAAATTGTTCGAAAACCGAAACCAAGCTCTTTTTAAAATAAAAACGTTTACTGAACACGTCTGCTCACAATGGAAGGCAACACGAGGAAGCGTCACTTCCT
Organism: Hippocampus abdominalis; assembly: GCA_018466805.1. Classification (NCBI taxonomy): domain Eukaryota; kingdom Metazoa; phylum Chordata; class Actinopteri; order Syngnathiformes; family Syngnathidae; genus Hippocampus; species Hippocampus abdominalis. The sequence continues at coordinate 3,222,986 of CM031710.1, forward strand.
CGTCTACCCGAGGAAGCGTCACTTCCTTGTGTAAGGAAGGCGAGCGGAGTCAAATGGTGCATTCAAGTGCGCTCAGTTTGTTCGAGAACCGAAATTTGTTCGTCATCTGAGGCATAAAAAAAATAAATTTTTGGTCGAAAACCGAATTGGTCGAGAACCGAGACGTTCGAAAACCAAGATTTGACTGTATTTAGAATTATATTTTGAAGGTGGGCCACATACATTTGAACTCCTTTCCATTTAACCTGCCACAGCGTTGCCGACTAAACCTGCGTTTTGCGCTGCCCATTGTCACTCAAGCTTTCCCTGTCTCCTCCCTTCTCCGAACGTCGGTTCTCACTCGCCACAGCAACCCACCCTTCTCCGAGGACTTGGTTGCCAGGAGACAAGATTCACTCCCCATTGTATGCCGACAAAGGTGGAAGGAGAGGCGGGAGTAGGAGTGGGTGAGGGGGGTCGAACAGAGATGCAATGCAATCAGTAACACCGGAGAGAATTGGAGGTCTCCTCAGTCACTCCACAAGTTGGAGGGCAGAGAGGGATAATGAGACAGAGAGTTGGCACAATTGCTGGATGAAAGTAGGTGAGAGGAAGCGGGAGTATTGAATGAGACATGCTGACACCCTGAATTCCTTCTGCTCATTTCCGGTCTCTCAGTAACCATGCTGGGATTTACAGGGCAGTCGAATCAGGGGTGAGTTTGACACTTACAAAGGCACATTAGCCACCATTGACGCCCCAAATCATGTGTTGCCCCTCCCTACTGCGTTGAGACGTAAACATTATCTTCGTATCGTATCAAACCCGAGCTCAAATTAACTGCTGTGTATGTTTGTTTAACAGCTGGATTTACGACTGGTCTCATGATGTAATCTGTTTTATTACGTTAGAAAGCAAAGGTCAGTTTACTTCTTTTGATGCGTGTCATACAAAATGAAGGTTGAGTCCTGATATGTTCTGTCACAGACATTTTTTTTCCTCTGAGTATTTGTTTAGGGCAGGGGTCGGCAACCCAAAATGTTGAAAGAGCCATATAGGACAAAAAAAAACAAAAAACAAATAGGTCTGAAGCCACAAAAAAATATAAAACTTCTATAAAACTTACAATGAAGGAAACACATGCTGTATGTATGTAGGAGACTGGACTGTCTCAGAATTGGTTGTTATTCATTCCTTTGTTGGGTGTTCACAAACGCCTCCATAGAATTTATTTTGTAAATTCCTCGCTTGATTTTTTGTTTAGGTGCATTATTTTCGCTTTTCTTAGTGTCAGTGAAGTGATCATGAATTTCCGTTTTTCTGAGGCTGTCTTAGAACGCCTCTCGAGTCGAACGAGAAGAGAGAAGGCACGGAGTCGGACGTAGATGTGTCTGTGTTTGTCGAGACTGTTAAAAGCATAAATAAAGTGTACGTTTTAAAAAACCAACACCACAGCTCTCTTTTTTGGGCGCTGCAACATGTATCTATATCTATTTGAGCTATATTAGCTTACTATCAAAATCTTTTTCCATTTTCAAACATTTTTTATAAAGTTCCAGCGAGCCACTAGATGTCGCTAAAGAGCCGCATGCGGCTCTGGAGCCGCGTGTTGCCGACTCCCGGTTGAGGGTATTTTTCAGACATCAGTGATGCTCCCTCGATGGATTTAAAGGGACTTACTTACTGTAGCTTAGATCACACAAGTGAGAAATCCACTATCTGAGATTTTGCAAATATTGTGCAAGCTTTGAATAGGGGATGCAAATTATTCATTGCAAGTGCACAAGTACTCGAGGCGCCATGTTTTACAATTGAATTTGGAAGTTGAAAAATGGTGTTGTGGAGTAGCAGCCAAGGGGTATATCGAACGTATGTTTTTGTTGTACGTAAAGTAACAATTTAGGGCTGCGGCCGAATACTTTGAGTCTGTGTCACGCTGTAGTTGCAGTTTACAGTAGTTATTCGTACTCAAATCTAAGTCATATGCATTTCGCACAGTCCCTCTAGTAGCGGCTGTTCTTGCACTAGCTGGATTTGACAGGTTTATAACTTCCCATGTGTGGACTGAATTTGGAATCAACCGATACTCTCGGTCTGTGTTCCTCTGCCCTGGCACTGCTGTCACCTGCGGGCCACCCGCCAAAGCAGCCTTTGCGTACACAAAGCTGACATGGTATCATACGTTGACATGCTTTCACATTTGTGTGGACGAAAATGGACTGCATTTTAGACAAATCCTACATGGGCTATGATTCATTTACCGTCAGATTAGACTGACGGAAGTTTTATTCACTGAATGCATTTTTCTCCGCTTTACACGCACCTTTGAAAAAAATGACCAAGATTCCATCTCGTAAAGTTTTTTTTTTTTTAATCAATTGTGAGAGTGACAGCTTTCTCCATATTGCTTTCCTTGTTTTTGGCCAAAGGCAACGACTCTGGTCCATGAAAGTCTGTCAAAATGTTCAAATGACCAGCTGGAGCACCGATGGCTATGTTGTAAAAAGCATTTTTGTGAAAAATGCTCAATGGCTCTAAGCCTCAGCAATAGTGCTTGTGACTGTACACGTATTTTAATTCAGTTGTGCAAATATGGCCCAGTTCCAGCATGAAATTGAGCTGCTGGTTGTGAAATGAGGCAGAGAGCTCAACCTTTAGCTGCCGCTGTTCATACCCGCAGGGCAAAGACCTTGGACCTTATTTTATGCAATAGTCTGTTTTTTTTTTTTTAAAAAGGCTTCTTCAGAGGAATAATTGCGATCAGAATTACATTTGCATTTTTGATACGTTGGCAGTCACCTTGACCATGCACATGCTATGCTATGTAAATGGGATTGAAAAAACCAAGGGGGATGCCCGCACCCCCTTATGTCTGTCACATGAATAAAACAGGCGGCGTGTTTCAATGGCTTGGGAGAAAGTATTGCAAGTATTGCCTTTGAAAGGATGTTGTACAAAGCTGGATCTGCTCGTGTTTGTTCAAAATCTCTGTTGGATGGAAATAATCTCCTCATTATTGAAAACCTTCCAGAAAGAATATGCAGATTTTGCTGTTAATGAAGAGTTCACCGTTGCATGGTTTGGTTCTTGTTGCAACCACTTTAATTACCTTTGCAATTAGCCATCTCCATGTCTTTGTGTAGGAACTCGCTAAGCGGGAAATGTGACTTGAAATGATGGCTTTATTTTTATCCGGCAAGGATAATGAAGCACACTTCCATTTACCGTATTTGCTACGCTATTGGACGGTTTAGAATATTAGGTGCGCCTTCACTGAATGACCTATTTTAAAACGGTTTTCAATGTAGGGCACACCACATTGTAAGGCGCGTAGAATAGAAGGTGCAGTAGTGGCTGTGGTGGCGTTATGCTTCCACTAGATGGAGCTACGCTAAAGGTAGTACAATACAATACAATACAGCTTTATTTACCGTATTGGTCCGAATATAAGACGGTGTTTTTTGAAATAAGACTGAAAAAGTGGGGCTCGTCTTATATTCGGGGTCTAGACATTATACCCATTCACGACGCTAGATAGCGACAGATACCATTGAAGCGAATGCTGAACTTGACTCCCCAGGCCAAAGCGAACCCCTGTCACTTAGAATAAAAATAAAAATAGCGTTAGCACGAAGAAGAAAAATAAAAATAGTGGTAAGAAAGTAAAGAGAAGAAAATAATAGAAGAGATAACAGAAAATGGAGAAACGCAGCGACAATCTGGAGAAAAGTGGGTCGAAGATCGGCCAGGTTAACCGGCAGCTGAGGAGAAGTTATGATGTGATTTACATTTCAAAAACCAGAAGCCATTCATTTACGAATGTGATTGCACTTTAATTTTACATATTTAAATGTTCAGATATTAAGATTTGAATGAGCCAAAATAATATGCTTTTTCACTCAAATATATTGTTATCATCATTTGTTTCAGATGTACTGTAATTATTTTCTTTAAAAAAATGAATTTGGTGTTCAAAAAGTCTTTTTTCAAACTTGAGTCTTGAAAAAGAGGGGGTCGTCTTATAATCAGGGCCGTCTTATATTCGGGCCAATACGGTATATGGAGCTTTCACAACTGCTGCAGCTGTAACAAAGCACTCTACACAATATTTTAAATACCATGTCCAGGAATTAAAAATATTGATCAATATATAAAGCGCATCAGATTATAAGGCGCACTGTCGACGTTTGAGAAAATTGAATGCTTTTAGGTACACCCTATAGTTTGGAAAATACGGTAACTCTCTCTTTTTTTTTTTTTTTTTTAAATCTGCAGTAAATTTGTCTTTGACATTATGAGTGTTACACATTGACGGTGCAATTCGGCACTGGCATACGGTGGTGGTGGGTTCGCTTTTTTTGAAAGCCACCACCCGCTGACTCAAGGGTGGATGACTGTCTGCTGGATTTGAATGCGTTGAGACAGCATGTGACAACTTTTATTCTCGATGCACTCTTCTTTGCTGGTATTTAAATCTCTTATTGAATAGAGAATATTAGCCCAGGTGGTGTCTGCAGGAAATGATGTCAATTTGTGTTTAAGAAGAGTCTGCCGAGTTTAAGAATGGCTCCAGCATGCATTGGTTCTTCCCCTTCCCTCGGTTAAGCTATGCTCCGTTACTGTGTTTTTCACTGTGTTTTACATAATGCATATTTTAAGAGGTACTTCACTGCTACAACGAGATGTAGTCATAGTTATTTTATGAGTGGAGCATTCTTGGAACCAAAACATTTGACAGCTTACCCGTCCCCCCCCGCCCCCCTTTTTTTTTTTCTGTTGTGCAAATCATTGCAGATTCCCTCCGTGACAAAAACTAATTACTGCAAACAACAAATTCTGCTCCAGTTAAGACTGTTTATAACCCTGTGCTGTTGTTGCACCGTATGCAATGTATGCAATTGTTGGCCCTCATTCTCAGTTTGTGTCTCCCGACAGGTTTGACCATTGGACTGGAGATAATATCCACAGGGCCGACATCCATTGAGAAAGCCAGCGGTGAAAGTGTAAAACTAGAATTCATGTTCAGTTTAAGCCCCGAGGATTCTGGGCCACTGGATATTGAATGGAGCCTTCTGTCCTCAGACAACCAGAAGGAAGACAAAGTGGTACGTGCAAATTTTGCCCTCAAACCTGGACTTCTTTTTAGAAAAATGGAACAAGAAACATTGGGTGTTTTTTTTTTTCTCTGTGAAATCATTAGAATCATTCCAACCCGGTCTTCTCTAGTTAGTTTGGTTTCTGCACATATTTTCATCTACCACACACGTAGACAAATTGGTGCACCCTTTTTGGAGGGGTTGAAACATTCCGTTTGAAGTCACACTTCCAATCTGAGACACTTTGATCAGAAATTGGCCAAAATAATGAAAGGTACCATCATCTGTGTCAAAGCCAGGTAGTTCCGTGATTGTTTTAAAAAAATTCTGTCAGACCACCCAAGAATCTAGCAATTATTGACTTTGAATTAATTTTCTATATGTTTATTTTGTCATATTTTTGTCCGTTTCAAAGTGCGTCGATGACCATTTTCGGCTTTTATTTTTGTAATGGAAAGGGGGCCAACAGTTTTGTCATTGTGTGTACGCCCCACAAAGTAAAATAAGTCATAATGTCGGTGTGATCGTTTGGCCAGCGTGTGGGACTTGGCATCGATATACCGTGCCTGCATGGATTATTAAACACGAGGTGAAATGGAATACAGCGCCAAACACGACTTGTGTATTTTTATAAGGGCTTTCAATATATGCAGTATGTATGAGCACATGTAATTTGAGCCACGTTCATTTCCAGTGAGTTTATTCTCTCGCCTTTTACTTTGTCACATGCACACACACTCACACACACACACACACACACACACACACATTCACACACTGGGAGTGATGTAGGGTCTTTTTATTCCAGCCAGCGTCTTTCCTTTCCAGCTTGGTGCTCAGCCATGTAAAGGGAGAAGAACTACATAACTACAGGCCTCCAATGGATCCCCACATGCCCTCAAGGCTGTTATCAACAGAGAGAATTTTGGGAAACCTTGCGGCAACTCAAATTCAATTGTGCGAGATCTGGAATCCAATACATTTATATGACGAAACGTTTAGATATTATAATGGGTTTGAAATATGAGTTCATTCATATTGTAACTGTAAAAAAAATAGTAAAAATAGAATGGACCGTTACATTGAATGTAGTTGTTTTCCAGTGATTAGTAGCGTATTGTTGTAGGGCAGGGTGTCATATCATTATCCTATATCGAAATCGAGATCAACATTTAAGATATCATCGAAATTAGGACGCTATCAGTCACGTCAACTTATCACGCTTGTGTTGCATGTAAAGCTCAGTCCAACCAATTACATACTTCCTTCCAAGTTTGGCTTTGATTGACAGCTAAAGCCAGCCAATGAAAATCATCTTGCGGTGCAAGGGAAGGGAGCGAGGGTCTCACGCAGCCGAACAACAATATCATTTTGTGGATTATAAAACAAAGCGTCTCTATACACTGCAAGCCTGAAGCAGCGCGCCAGGTTTGCACATTCACATTGTTGGTAATCCACAGTTTTCATCAAATCAATAGTAATATTGTTGTCGTATTGTCATACCAGGCAAAAATATCTATGAAATTTCATCTGTATCACACAGCCCTATAAGCGTGTTTTAAGTAAGAGGACACATTGAAAGCCAGCTCACAAATTCAGAGTTCAGTTCACGATGTTCTAAACGAACTTTTTTGGGGTTTTGTTTTGCTAACAAGGACTTTGTGCTACGGCAACTCTGCTCCACTATATCAAAAAATGTGGTTAAGCGTCTACCCCTTTTCTAATGTTAGTCTTATACCTCTCAGTTCTCTGGCGATCAGAATGATTGTGCAAAATTTAGTCGCAGCCATGTGCAGTTCAGCTTTTCTTGCCAGCCTACATTATTGATGGAAGATCGTTGGCTATGACTGGTCAACCACCTGTGAGAAGTACCAGGAGAACAATTATAGGGAAGAAAAACATGACTCTGGCGATAAGGAGGGCAATTATCTCAGAAAAACCTTACCTTGCATTACAGTACTACATTGAATGTCATTTCTAGTCTTTTGAGCAGAGGACCAGAAAAGCTTTTCTATGCAAGATTTTTACATTCAAGCAAAGTATAGAAAGTCCTTTTATAGCTTCCTTTAAAATTGTATTAAAGTGTTTACAGTCTCTATTGCAGCTTTCTACTGAACAGTACCAGCTCTGTTTAAAAACCGGGCCACATTTGCCACGTCAGTTGAAAACAAACCACACTAACAAACAACAATGGAGTGGAAACAAGGTCTCCCGCATTAAATGTTTGGTGTGATGGCGACTTTTGGCCATGGTAGAAAGACAAAACCCGCTGCAGCAAAATGGTAGCTTTGGAGTATTTTACCACAGCTTTCTTAATTCATAACCAAGGGTGTTTTCACATTAACACCCTGAAGTTCATTTTAATCAAGCTCTAGTCTTTCCCCTTGGTGTGGTTCAGTTGGGCAGGTGTCAAAACAGCAAACAACGCAGCCAAGCCAACCTCCATTCTAAACACGGCTCGCATTTTTGATGTGAAAGCCGTCTGACATTAGCCCGATACAACCCTGCATATTAACTCATTTTGACCCTGAGTGGCTGTGTAGCCGTTCTATCAAGGTTCTTTCCGTGACTCGGCATTCATTAGCGCATTAGCATCAGTAGCAAACAGGTTACACTGATATGTTAACAAGAGTGATAATAACATGCTGCTAACATGCTAAAAAATCATTACGGTGACTTGACTAAAGATGACATTCCATTTTATTCAGACCATTGATTTAATGGATGCGCTATCATAGCATGGCTTCTTTTTCCTTAGCCAAAACAATGCCAGTTGTGCTCCATTTGTTTCCAAGGTGTTACTTCATTTGCCTTTGACTTGCGAGTCCTTTCAGCAGTTCATCTTCCTGTTTACGCTAATAATTTTCACTGTGAACATGGACATTGTTCACAAAGTCATCAACGAATTCAGACCAGAGAAAGTGAGCAATTATCCTAAAGCGCAGGGAGCACCAAGTCGGGCCTAGTAGGTACTGTCGCCGAAAGGAGGCACATCTTGAGACGCATATTTTAACATTTTCCGAAAACAAGCAAAAACACAATATTTAAATAGATAGCTCAAGCCAGCCAATCAGATCGATTAAACCTTGTTCAGGCTTGGGATCAGATCGATTAAACCTTGTTCAGGCTTGGGATCAGATCGATTAAACCTTGTTCAGGCTTGGGTCTGTGAGCTACATCAATTATGTAACAGGCATTACCAATCAACAGGAGACATAGCTGAAAACATCACATTTTGAAAGGGACAGACAAAGTTATTAGTATTGGAATATTTACATTTTGCTGTGAAGTTCTCTCTACTACAGAAAACAGTGTAGGGACAGCCATTCGGTTTGGAAGCCTCTCACCTGTAAAATCCATTTTGTGCATGTTTTCAAGCATTGCGGTCCTTTAATTTGCCTCCCAAATGATTTACACCTCTTCCTTGTTCCTCACCATGCAACGGCATCACATGGCAGTGACCTCATATGTGCCATATACCAAATAAAAGTGAACGTTTTTCATCTCTGCAGACTGTGATGTCTACAGAGAACGCCCTGGCCAGGTGGTGATTTGATCCTGTTTCTTATGACCTTAAGTGCTGTGGTGCTCCTCTGTCCATTCCCTCCCCACCAGACTGTCTTGTCATGTGCTTTTCATTTTAATTCCCCAATGCTCTTTGGAAGACGTAATGATTTTCGGGGTCATAGTGTTTTACAGATTTTTTTTAAAAAGTGGCTAGAGGTGTGTAAAATGACTCCCGTCTGTGCACCTCTAAGTATTTGAGTAAGAATTCTTGTCTGGCTGAGCTCGGGGCGATTTAATTTCCTCTTCTTTGTGGTCTCATCTCACATATTGCTGTTATTACTGCCCACGTTCAGTTTCCCGGTGAAAGTTGAAACATCCAATTCTCTCCCCGCTGACAACCTTGTGGAATTTTAACCGAATTACCTGTTAAGGTTAATATGTACAAGATGAGCACTGACCCCGGTTACCCTTTCCCGATACCCATCCGTTCCATGCTAGCAGAACCACAAGCTATTCTTCAGTTCAAAATGGGTTAGGGAGGCAAACTGGAGCCTCATTGACTGATTTTCCCTTCACTTCCTCTGGCGGTGTTGACTCCTCCAATAACTTAATTATTCTCTTTCTCGTACAATCTTTAGTTTTTCTTCAGTCCACCCTGGGGTATTGCTATGAATATGTCTGGTGCTCATCATGGCAGCGAAAACCCTGTTGTTGTCTCGCCCAGTTGTGAAGGAAAATATTCCACGCTCGCAGTCTTCTTTTTGGCTCCACCTGGCCTTCATTTTTCTGCATTTTTACGCTGCTCTTAAACCCGGAGTGCGGGTGTGTTTGTGTAGGTGGATGGGGGAGTGGACATAATTGTGGTCTCCTGTCCTTTGTTGACACAGCAGGTGTTGATGTGACTCCACACTGGCCGCTTTGTTTGTTCCACCTTGGGGCTCAGTAGGGAAGACTGAAGGACATTGTGATATAAAAGAGCTTTTGCTTTTACTCCTCTGGAGAGCTTTCTCAATTCCCTGACCAAATACCTCTCGACAACGCGTACATGCATGTATAATCAATATGACGTATGTTAACATGTGTACTAGCCACTGTTTAGTGTGTATTGCCGTCCATTTCTATGTCTCATGATTAATTGTATCATTATATACCTTTTACAGATGTTACTGTAGCATAATTCGACCATATGTATTATTTACTACCACATACCAACATGCAAGATCTTATGGGTTTTTTTCTTCTTAGATGAGATTTACCGTAATTTCCGGACAACGCACCCGATTAAAAGATGCAACAGCTACATTTAGCCATAAAAGGAAATACCGTATTTACACGACCAAAAGGCAAAGTTTTCACGGAAAAGTCAGTTACGCGGATCACCGCTGAAATCGAGCAACCGCGACAGAATTCACCAATAACTAATCCATGGTGCTTGGTGCTTTTGTTTTATGAAACGGCGCAATGTATCCATCCCGCAAGGACGACCGTGGCGCAGCAACATCTGGCGCATTACAAAGAAAACCTGGCTAACTTCCACCCCTACCCCAGTAAGAAGTGTAATGTTCGGAAATAACCAATCATCACACAGCATTTATAAGTGCCTCTGATTAACAACAAATAACGTTCACTTGTTCTAGTAGGCTTTTTAGCACTTTTTAAAATATTGTTTTCCAAGCGGGTGGGGCGGTGGACGACTGGTCAGCACGTCAGCCTCACAGTGCAGAGGTGCTGGGTTTGAGTCCAGCGTCAGCCTTCCAGTGTGGAGTTTGCATGGTATTCCCATGCCTGGATGGGTTTTCGCCGGGTACTCCGGTTCCTCTCATATTCCAAAAACATGCATGGCGGGCTGATTGAACACTCTAAATTGTCCCTAGGTGTGAGTGTGAGCGCAGATTGTTGTTCTTCGTCTTTGTGTGCTCTGCGATTGGCTAGCAACCAGATCAGGCTGTGCCCCGGCGACTGCCCGAAGACAGCTTGGATAGGTCCAGCACGCCCGCGACCCTTGCGAAGATAAGCCAATAAGAAAATAGATGGATGGATGTTTTCCAAGAAACTGACTGGTATTTGGAACTGTTCTTAATTCCCTCCAATTTGTCGAAAGCCCCAGCTCCTGCTGAAGAAAAACTGCCACAAAGCATGATGCTGCCACAATGTTTCACTGTACGTATGGTGCGCTTTTGGTGACAAGCGGCGTATTCGTGCCAAACCTTCCTTCTGGGAGGATGGCCAAAAAGTACCCACATGCATTTGGGAGATTTCAGTTTGTTGAAGTTTGTTTTTGTAAAATGTAGCTGGACATGGATGTTTTTTGTTTTTTTTTTATTCTAAGCTACGGCTTCTTCCATCTTACCATCCTACCCTATATACATGACATATGAGGAAGATGAGTCTTTGTTGTCCCAACTACTAAAAAGCATACCGGTACTTGCCAGAAATTCATGCAGCTCCTCCAGTGTTGCTGTCGGTCTCTTGGCAGTCTCACTGACTCGCTTTGTGCCACGTTTTCTCCATTTGATGATGTCGCTCTTCACTGTTTTCGATGATATGTTTAATGCATTGGAAATTCTTTTGCACCCTTCCTCTGACGGATACCTTTCTAAATGCGAATCCCTCTGATGCTGCGGAAGCTTATTGCAGACCATGGCTATTGCTGTTAGATGTGGATAAAAAGTTAGAAAAAGATGCACAGATTCCCATTTGGCATGAGTTTGAATTTAATTGGTTAATTCTGAGCACGACCACATCCCCACTTCTCTGAAGGTGTGCACACTTGTGCAACCACGTTGAACCCAGTTGCTCATTATTACGTCCACTCTTGAAAATAGTTTTTTTGGGGGGGTTAATGGGGAGCATTTGAACAGGGGTGCCTAAACATCCACTGTACATTTTGCATTTAAAAAGGATATTTTGACGATTTGAGCTGTCTTTTTTTATGTATTATTTTCTAGATTTCATATGAATACACGGCAATTCCAAGTTAACCAAGATCTACTGTATGTCTCTATGACCAGGTGATCCTGTACTCGGGTGACAGGTCCTACGAGGACTACTATGCCCCATTGAAGGGTCGAGTACACTTCAATTCACCCGACCCCAAGAATGGCGACGCCTCCATCAACCTGTCAGGCCTGAAGTCGTCGGACTCTGGCACTTACCAGTGTAAAGTGAAGAAGGCTCCTGGCATCCGCAGCAGAAAAATGCTACTGATTGTCATGGGTGAGTAGGAAAAAAAAAAGGTAGCCACAAAAATATATTTTGTTAGACCAGGCATAGTCCCTCCTCTATTGCAGTAGACATCACATGCTCTTTTCCTCGCTTGGCTGTTTTGATGTAATCCCCCACTAAAATTGAGAACATACCCTTCCCAGAGGCTGTAGACCATTGACCTCCTCGCGTTACCATTCTGTGTTCACCCACGCTGATTGTCAAAAGTGATCATCTTTTACCTCAATAACGAGGTCGTTATTTACTGTTTATCTCGCACATCTGTCGTGAGTAGCACTTTTTAGATGAATTTAGAAAATAGCTGTTTCATAGATTGTTGAACTTGATCTGTAATTGACAATATTATTGTTGGCTGAATTTTCCTTGTGTATTTATGCGTTGAAAATGTCTTTCATCATTGCAAGGAAAACGTAATTGAAAAAGTCTGTTAAAACAACACACATGTTTTATTTTTGACGATTAGTCCGCTGACCAAACGTTGAACGTGAAATACTTCCTGAATTTGTGTAGGGGGGAGAAAACCAACATGCACCACTCTTGTGAGATAAGCTCTGCATTGTGCCCTTATCATAGTTATGTTATCTGGGCCTTTTCAATAGGCAGCGTCCAAAAACGGCGGCTGCTCCTCCACACAAATGTGACTGCACTGCTCCCACCAGTTCGACCAGAAATACTCTCGCTATTGTGAAAAAGGCCCAATTAACGAAGGATGTCACAGGACACGTAGACAGTTTGTTTGCATTCATTTCTGAAGCTCTCAAAATAATTTACAAGAAGTTAGTTTTGAAAACTGGGTGGATGATTGAAAAAAAAAATATTGAATGATTTATTTAAACTTGACCCAGATACAATTTGACAATTGAAATGATACCCTGAAATGTTTCTCAGAAAGGTTCCTGAAGCTATGGGCAAAAATATTCGGTCAGGCAGTAAGAGGTTCCAGTGCCAGGCTGTTGACGACGCTGCCCTGCTCCACTGACGGTCGAGGAAATCTTTCCTCCCGCTTGCCAAGTGGATTTTTTAATTGGACCCTGGGAGGGAAACACCAAGATCACATTCCCTCAACACTGTATTGTACAGTCAATGTCAATGTAACTCATTACTATCTTGAGAAAGCTCCTGCAACAAACTTGTTTGTTTCATATTTTAACTCTGTACAGCCAGTCCGAGAAATATGGCGATCTCGTGACATTATCTACAACTGCGGATGAGCCAAATTTGGGGGAGATTTTAACGGCGTGTGTCCCTTGAATATTTTAGGGGCCATTTATTTTCGAGATACTACTGCATCGACTTTCTTCCTGAAGCAATATGACACAATGTTCAAGGTCATTGGCACATTCTTCCATTTGTAGAAACATTTCCACTGTTACCATACATTTATTTGCGGTGTTACTTCTGGTCTCTATCAACTGTATCATGTGCCCCTGAGATTTAGTTAGACAGTTTGACAGGAATTCCCCTCAGCTAACAGACTTTCTATGACCCAGCTCTGATCATGGTTAATACGCTAACGTCTCAAGCTGTAGTGTGTGTGTGGCAGAAAGCGAGAGGAAAAGAGCTGGAGGCTACACCTCTGACAGGTTGCTAGCGAGCTATTGACCCCGGGGCCTGGAATGTTCTTCGCAAAGACGCACTGACAAGGAGAAGCGAGGACAACTCGCTGCCTGCTCTGTGTTTTAGCTTAAGTTGATCTTGTCTTAGATGCTACAAAGGAACGCGAAACACACGTCTATACTAATACATCCAGACGACCAGGTGTTGCTGTGCCTTGTCACATACGCGGCTATTTTTAGGAATACCCGCTAGCTGGCAACAAGCAAGCACAACTGCGTAATGCGTTCGACGACGTTACAGGAGGCGGCATCCGTTGTGTTCTTCTTTAGCTTGTAGCTCGACATTGAAGTTGAGAGGAGGAGAGTATCCACCTGCAGCTTACAAATGCACGTCAGCAACAACGTTGTTTGTTTTCTCTGGCGACTCATTCTCGACAGTGCATGCGGAAATCATTCCTCTCCCCTGCCTCTTCCACATTTTGTTTCAAAATATCAGTTCCCCTCAAATTATTGGCACACCCATCACACATGACATCATACTATGGAACAAAGAATGATCTCTTTGTTGTGAAAGCCAGAGATCTTGTTTGGCAAAAGCAGGCACTGCTCTGACCTCCCGGCCAGTACCATCCGTACAGTGAAGCAAAATACTCCCACTGCATGACGCCGCTAGGAATGTTTTTCAACAGCTGGAACTTGGAGACTAGTCAGGTTCAAGTCAAGATAAATGTCGAAATGTACAGACACATCCTGGATGAAAACCTGTTCCGAAGCGCTCTTGTCTTCACGCTAGGGAGATGATTCATCTTTTCAGGAGGACAACGAACCTCAGCGCAGAGCCAAAATATCAACTTATCAAGACAACACTTGAATGTCCTTAAGTCAGCCAAAACTCGAACCAATTGAACATCTGTGGAGGGATCCGAAAGTGGCTCTGCACTGACGCTCCCCAACCAACCTGATTGAGCGGGAGGGGTGCTGTAACGATAATACGCAAAAATGTACATGTACCAAGCTTGTCCATCATATTTGGGGGGGAAAAAACAAAACATAAGGCTGAACTATCTGCCAAAGTTGCTTCAACGAACTATTGAGATAAGGGGCAAATACGTCTGTACACGTGATTGCTTATTTTCAATCACTTGTGTGTTCATTTTGAAGCTGTCTTTAAGGGGGGTTGGATGTCAAATTTTGTGGGAGGGTGGGGAATTTATTTAATACATTTTGGATGGCTGAAACACAACTTAACTCATTCAGTACCAGCCAATTCTGGACCAAGTCTGAAAAGACGTTTAAAAGCGTCTTTGGGAGTGAATGCGTTAATGCGGAAAAGTGAAGCGCTGTAAATTCTTTCCAGATGCCTTGTACCGTATATCCACCCGTTGAAGCCAACATGGAGGACGTCTACAAATCTCAAGTCACCTGACATCGATTCGCTCTACCTGGCTTTTGTTCTAACGCTTGGGTTATTTTCTATTCACTAGTAGCCCTTTGAAGCTTTGCTCCTCCTGAAGAAAATATATGCCACAGCGGGTATATATTTTTGTTGTATCTATCCCGCATGCTAGCCTTGAGAAAATCCCAGCGCATTATTCATCTGACCATGCTAGGTGAGCTGTATGGCTCTTTATCTCTCCGCAAGCCCTCGACCGTCTCTCACCTTCTCCTTTAACCTCCTCTTTCAACCAAATAAATCGACTCGGTGTACCGCGTTCCTAACGCCAGGACGTCGTGTGTTCCAGCCCTTTGACGCATCCACTTTCACCTTTTAAAAGATGCGCTCTGAATGTCATCACTCTCGTGACATTTACCGCGTGTACTCTCCATGTGTGTTAGTTAGTACGACATAACAGCAGAAAGAGCAGCCAGCTTGGAATAGCTCAGCCCTGGGCCCCCGGTCACACTACCATCTGTCCCATCAGCTCTCGCTTATTTATTTGTCTGTCCTCATCCAATGTGTGTTTTAAAATAATACTACTCCGGCACCGTGGGTCAACTGTTAATCCTGGCGGCGAGGCTCCGCCCTTCCGCTTGACACCTGGTTCTCATCTGGAGAGACCCATTTCATGCTCTTGTTGTTGAACCCATTACCCACACCATGATGTCAGTGCTGTCAGAAAGTACGACGCAGGCTTGGATCGTGGCCCTCGCGAGCCGTTTCTCTCTCTCTCATTCACGCCCTACCCCCAACGCCCGGCTGACAAGTGTGTCTGGGTTTTTCACTGAGTTGGTCTGCTTTTAATTTGAAGCGCTGTTTGTTTTACCCCCCCCCCCCCCCATCTCATCTCCTGCCAACATTGTGACTGATCGAGGAGCTTTTGCACACATTTTGCTTTAAGATGGTGGGGGGGTGCCTCCCTCTCTCCTAAACTGAAGTGTGGGCACACCCGGGTTTGTGGCTCCAATGTCACACGGCTTCTTTCTCCGGTCGCCGTTATCCCGAGTGTCATCTCCTGTAATGACAGCAACGGTATTCCTCTGATTATGCTGATGACCGTTGCTTTGACTGAGAGAAACAATCATACAAGTTTTATCTCTTCATGTATTTTTTTACAATTTTTTTTAAACATCCCTTTTCCTTATAGTGAAGCCCTCCAAGCCGAGATGCTACACTGAAGGACTCACCCAGGAGGGCAAAGACATTGTATTAAGGTGCACATCCAACGATGGCACCAAACCCATCCAGTACAGCTGGGAAAAGACCAGTAACGGAAAAGTGCTGCCTGCCTCCGGTGTGATCGGTAATGCCCTTGTGAAAGAACACCATCCATCCAATAAAACTGAATTTGCACCACTTGGCGTCCCTTTACAAGTGTATTTCTGCCATGGTTTGCCCTTGCCGCAGACCCAGTGGGAGGTACCATCAATGTGAGGAACGCATCTGCCAGCGCATCTGGCACCTACCGCTGCACTGCCACCAACCGGGTCGGGACC
The DNA here is from genome assembly GCA_018466805.1 of Hippocampus abdominalis. NCBI lineage: Eukaryota > Metazoa > Chordata > Actinopteri > Syngnathiformes > Syngnathidae > Hippocampus > Hippocampus abdominalis. Next base: position 3,239,283 of record CM031710.1, read on the forward strand.
GAGGACTGTATACTCTATCTCAATGTCACACCTCGTAAGTATACAGATGAGTGACACTGTTATCTATTGGCATCTATTTTTTACAAAGGTGGTTACAAAAGGGCAGAATTGACAGGTGTCAAAGTCGAGACCCGGGGGCCAGATCTGGCCCGCCACATCATTTTCCGTGGCCCGCAAAAGCAAATCAAGCATGTCAACTTCCATGATGCTTGCTAAAGTCTGAACCAACATTTCAAAATGTCATATATAATGTCATAATTACTGTTTGAACGATTCATTATTCTTGACTTCTGATGTCAAAACTAGTTATCCATCTATTTGTTGTTCGCTGTGTATTTAATACAAAATTCACAATCATAATGGCCCTCCAAGGGAAACCCTAAATACAATGTGGCCCGTGACAAAAATGAGTTTGACACTCCTGTCCTAGAGTAAGAAAAAACCCAATAATGTCGACGTAAATAGCTAAAAAGACCACCACATGATTTGTTGTTTTCTTCATCAGACCCTTGAATTCTTTCTCTCCTTTGTGCTCAGCTCCCAATACCGCTGGCATCGTCGCAGCAGCCATAATTTCTGTACTGCTGATCCTCATCATTATTGCCGTCATACTCTTCTGCTGCTGCCGTGCCCGACACAGGAAGAAGTATGAGAAGGAAATCTGCAATGAGATAAGGTACACTTTTAACATTTGGCTCACTGATAAGTACAGATACTATATAATCTCACATTGCACTGGAGACTATGAAACTGCAGATGTGTGGGGGGCAGGAGGGCGGGAATCCACCCTAAAATTGAAATACGTAATATGTGTCCTGAAATCTAAATCACAGCGATTGAAATGTAACCTCATCAACCCAGTACAACATTAAAGATGCAAAACGCTTCCGCTGCCAAATGCGGGGCGTCAATGAATGACCAGGAAATATGGGAATGAAGTCAAATGAAATAGATAAATGTGAAATGGGAGTGACTCAACATGCGTGACAAGCATCATTTGTCGTTTCTGTTTGTGACTCGTCATTTCTCACTTATACAAGACCGTTAGCACGCACGCAATAACCTGATTGGATTGCAATCTTTCTACAGCAGCTCTTAAAGAGGCTTCCGGTGAACAGCCATACTGTACATCAACACAAACATGCTTCCACCCACCATCAGCGGTTTCCATTTTTTCCTTTTTTTTTTTCTCAAACCACTCCTCAAATAAACAGCTGTGGTAATCAGTTTGAAAGCTTTGTTTGCTCTGTGGATCCCATGTCATGTCTGCTGCGGCGCCCACCCCCCTCTAAAGCCCTCCCCCCCCCGCCACCCCTCCCCTTCAGCACCATCCACCTCTCCATCCGGCCCTCGGGCTCTGTGCGACCAGCGGGCTTACCATCACTCTGCTGCGGACCGAATCTGTCTAAGACCACAATATGACACTGCTCGCACTGTAGGACAAAGAGGATTAGACCGGTGGTCCTGTCTAGAGAACACACAGGCACACATTTGCTGAAACACCACCCCATGACGCGACGGACAAAACACAAGCGCCGGGCCCCTCCGGCTCAGTTTGCTCGAGCATTTAACTGGATTAATGCTGCTTATTAGCTGTTAATGTGGCTGCAGAGGGAGGAGAGGGCATTTGCTGTATTTGGTTACTCGCCTCATCCTCACCCCCCCCATCCGCGTGGCCAAGCGGTGCAGGCGTTGTCCCCCATCCAAACTTCTACTCATCAATTGAATTGAATTGAATTGAATACAACTTTATTGTCAACTAAATCAACTAATTATTGATTCAATGATTTGTTTTTTTGACTTGAATGAGTCAAGCTTGTGGTGCTCATCAATGTTGTCCTTATTACGAAAGTACGTACGTACAAGTACTAAGAATAAGAATAAGAAAACCTTTACATCCCTAATTGCAGCCGTGTCAAACTCATTTTCATCGTGGACGCGTAAGCATTATGGTGGCTGTCTTATAATCAGGGTCGTCAACGTGTCCATTGTCCCATTTTCATCCGTGCTCTACGGCCTATCCTCTTCATGGTAACATCATTGAAGATATTATCATATTTTTTCCTTCAGAAAACTCGCTCGTCATTTTGTCACACAGCACCAGAAGGTACATTCAGTACTGCTCTACTTGTTTTCATTCGTTGGTTGTTAATTCATGGCCAAGACATGTCTTCACATACAAATATTTATTTAAGTGATGAACACTTTTAAGCCCGTCAATGCCACAAAAAAGCGGCAAATCACTTTTCTATTAGGCAGCAAAAGAACTACATGAAGCGCCCCCTCGCTCATTTCAATATCTGTGTTTGGCCCCAGGAGGCCCCAAGATGGCACCCAAGCAGTATTTTTATATTAAACATGGCTTTGGCTAAAGCAGAAAAACAGCAAATAGTTGAGTTTTTTCAGCAAATAATGGCAGTTTCCCCCCAAACATCAGCAAATTGGTGAATTTGATACAGCAAATACCGTATTGGCCCGAATATAAGACGGTGTTTTTTGCATTGAAATAAGACTGAAAAAGTAGGAGTCGTCTTATATTCGGGGTCTAGACATTATACCCATTCACGACGCTAGATGGCGCCAGATACCATTGAAGCGAATGCTGAACTTGACTCCCCAGGCCTAAGCGAACCCCTGTCACGAAGAAGAAAAATTAAAAAAATAGCGGTGAGAAAGAAAAGATAAGAAAATAATAGAAGAGGTAACAGAAAATGGAGAAACGTAGCGACAATCTGGAGAAAAGGGGGTCGAAGATCGGCCAGGTTAACCGGCAGCTGAGGAGAAGTTATGATGTCATTTACATTTCAAAAACCAGAAGCAATTCATTTACCAATGTGATTGCACTTTAGTTTACATATTTAAATGTTCAGATATTAAGATTTCAATGAGGCAAAATAACATGCTTTTACTCTCAAATATGTTGTTAGAATCATTTGTTTCAGATGAACTGTAATTATTTTCTGTATACAAATTAATTTGGTGTTCAAAAAGTCTTTTTTTCAAACTTGAGTGTTGAAAAAGAGGGGGTCGTCTTATAATCAGGCCCGTCTTATATTCGGGCCAATACGGTATATCTATGGATACACTCTAATTACAATTTCTACCCATTTCCATTTTTGTGTACTCTATCTATTAAATGTCTCACCTTTAACAACAAATGCGTTGTTAAAGCAAGAAATGCTGATATGAATTATGTGTGTGTGATTCATTGTTTTGAATGTGCCGCCGACTGTTCCCCCCCCCCTAGAGAGGACGTGCCGCCTCCCAAGAGTCGCGTTTCGACGGCGCGCAGCTTCACGGTGGGCAGCCAGCGCTCCTCTCTGGGCTCCATGTCACCTTCCAACCTGCACGAGTACGCCCTGAAGCCCCAGTACGACAAGATCCCCTCGTCTGAAGAAGACAGACCTCCGAGCCGCCCTCCTTTGCCCCCACCGACCGCTCCCAAGAGAGCGGGGCCCAGCCTCAATCGCATGGGCGCCATTCCCGTCATGATCCCCGCCCAAAACCGGGACGGCTCAATTGTTTAACGCGGGCTCCTCTCGGCAATGGGACCAAGGGGAGGGAAGAGATGAAGGGAGCGGGGCAAAAAGCCACTGAAGACGAAGCCGGAATTTGCCTGACTTGCTCTTGCATACAAATGAGAACTTAACTCCTCCAATGAAGAACCGACTGCTGTGGTGCTGAGAAAACAATTGAATTTTACTGAAGTCACGCCGGAGCACATAATTTTTTTTTTTTGTAATCACAATTTAGAAACATTGACGAATTTTACTTCCTGGACTTTCTCGCTGAAACATGAACTTGTAGCTGAGTGGTCGAGATAGAAATTTATTGTATATAATTGGTGTATTTGGCCCATACTGTATGTTAAGAACTTATCCAGACCTCTGTGTGTGTAAATCCGTTCAGTCATACCTTGCCAAATTTAGTTGGGGAATGGCATCTGTGGGTAAAAAGAATAGTTTTATTTGTGCCCACAGATGCAATTGTATGCCCCGCCCCCAACCGCCACATCATCCCCTATTGCAGTCTTTTGGTTCATTTGTGTGTCATTTCCAGCCAGGAAATACAATTGCAACATGCAAAAACAAACAAACAAAAAAAATACTCCAATGTGCTTGGGTATGAACAATTTAGCTTTTCATGTATGTTTGTAAAATTGTACAGCTCATTTGTTTTCGCTTACTGCCTACACGATTCTATTTTATTTCTCAACAACAAAATCTTTCGAGCATCAGGCTAACTAACTAGCTTTGCCCTTAGTCCCCTCACCAGCAGTTCAAAATGTCCCATCTGGGATGAGAAGGATAGCAATTGGATCTCAGTGAGATGGGGGGGGGGGGTTGTCTCTTTGTGATTGGATGGATTATCACGTCTTGAACAGGCTTAAAAAAACAATAAATGCTGTCTTCAACCCCACCACCCCCCACCCGCGCACCTCCCAGCGCCCACACACACACGCACACAATATGACCTCCTCCAAAGAAGGGGGCAGGTGGACAACAAGGTTCACTGAACAATGAGCTCTGAATATGTTTGACGGCCAAAGCGCCATAACTCTTCAGGCTTCACGCTCGGTATATTAACAGACCAGCGTTCATTATCATCTGTTGCAGTAGTAGACCCCACCCCCTAGCCCCACCCCCTCGTGTGTGCTAGAGCACACGTAATCCTCCTCATGTGCAGTTGCATTCCAAAGAGCCAGCGTCTTGATTAACCTTCTCTCCACGCTCAGTATGAGTCTGTAGCGTTATTGGAATTTTTTTATTTTATTTTTTTTTAATGAAGGATGCACCCCACTAAGAGGAATACTTGTGATAATATTACAGCAGGCCACTTCGGTTTCATTGTTGAGTTGCAACTTGTTGCAACTTAGCCCGTATGCAACAATGTACTGTATATAAATGCCAGATTGAAACAAAAAAAAAAAAGGGGAGGGGCCATTATTCTGTTAGGAAAGTTGGAATACTTAAAGTGGGCAAATTGTTTACTTTCTGCTCCAGAGCCTTACTCTGTTCCTTCTTTTCGAACCTTCCCCTTAGCACAGCCCTGACTGCTGGCCTCGTCTGTGCCTTGTTGTCCCAATTGTCGCACATCCACAGCACTGTGGTCGCTTACGTGTACCGGCATCGTCCTCAATGGCCGCTGCGGTCCGCAAAATGGATATTCTCTCCACCGCTAATGCTATCAATCCATTCGGGTCAAGTGTCGCATTTCTCGCGGCCACACTCAGTGCGTACAAGTTCAACAACTGATTCACTGTCTTAAACCGGTTTCTCGTTTTTGCATTTACTTTCCAAAAATGTCATTTTTGTTGTTGTTTTTTTAATTTGGTTGAACACTTGTGATTTTTTTTTTTTTTCTTCTAAGAAATATGTGACTATTTTGTCCAAGTATTTGTGTTTCATTCCTGAGTGATCCGCAGTTGTGCTTGATGAATCAGTAGAGCACAAATGTGCGCGAGCGTGTTGTGAGGGCATTTTGCAGTCTGAATGTGGACCCATTAGGATTTTAGTTTCACCCGCTGACAAGCTACGGAGGTCTTGGTGGGTAGTCATATCTCTCTCTTCGCTCAAACCTTTCATAACAACGAATATTAACATTATTAACTGTAGTTTTGTTTTTTTTAATCTGCGTACTAATATTGTATGAAGATCTCCTTTTGAGTTTTGCACCTGTATGAAATCTAATTATCCATTTTCGTGTGTATTTTCGTGCTGTATTTTTGGAATAAATAAAGTCCTCCAGACACAAAAACAATTAAGAGCTTTGTTTAATGTTTGCACACAGAACCAGCAGCATCTGTGTGCTTAGTTTCTCTAGACGCGTGCCCCCCACAGTGTGTTGGCCTCCCGCCACGTCTTCCACGATGAATTAATTCTAATCGCTCAGTGAATTCCACTCCCAAGACGCTCGGTAGAGTGCCCAATACGTCGCTATCGACCGGTCGCTTGCGGACTTAATATATTTTTGTGTTAATAATAATAATAATAATAATACATTTTATTTATAAGGGCCTTTCAAGACACCCAGGGACACTTTACAATCCGTAACAAAAACAATAAAACACAATGCGGGTTGAGCAGCTGCAGCCAAACGCGCCAGCGTTCACTCAACCCGGAAGTCAGAAAGAAACCACAAGGGAGGGAGAGGGGGGAGAAAAAAAAAACCACGCTCGAACTATCCTCATCTGAGGATAATTTGAGTCCAGGGAAGAAAAAAAAAACAACCCCAGCACGTAAACAAGCGTATGACAGTTACAACAAGTCACAAGACATAACAGTGTTAGCGCACACTGCACCCTTAGTTAGCATCCTATTCGTCTCATTTTCACAATATTTAAAATATTTCAAAAATAAAATAAATAAAGCAAGGTCACCTTATCCTACGGTTGGCGTGTGACCTGCATCACCAGAAGTTGTTAGCGGTAAGCAGTCTGCAATTGGCGTTATATCTTTTATTGTTATTATTCTCCTTCCGAGTTTATTTCATGTACAGTTCACATTCTGGTTAAAGAATGGGAATCTGGAGTGCCGGGAGAAGCATTTTCAAATGGTACACGTGAGCTCCGATCGTTAACACGCTGCAAAAGTGCATCAGGTCTCTACTAGGTTCAGCACTAATTTGTTTTTCACCAACTCACAAACTTTTGTGTCTACTTAATTTTTCTGTTTGGTTCATCTTAGGTTCGTTATAGCTATCGCTCATAGTGTAAGTGCGCGCGTGTGCGGTAATGGGTCGATCGCGGGAGGTTCGTTGATCTCGGGTCAAAAAAGGTTGGGCAACCCTGGGCTAATCAATGAAGGGGCGGGCTTCTTTTAATGCTCATCACTCAGCAACCGCCGTAAACACACAACAGTTTCTGTTTGCCAGCCAGCACGGTTAAGCCGACCGATCAGCAAGTCTCCTATTGATTCTTTGTCTGTCACCTGCTGCAGTGGAAGCGTGGCTGCTTGTTTCTGCATAGGCTTTACATTTTTTTTTTTCTTTCTTTCTTTCTTTTCAATTACAGCAGCAGCCTATTTGCACTGTTAGTTAATGCCCTGAATCATTATCATCATTGCCAGCCGGCACTAATCAAAGTTGCGCTGCATTAGCTCTCTCATTAAGATGCTGAATTATATGAGACGCATCATTAATGTGTGGAATCATTTACGCAAGTGTGTTATGTCTCACTTTTTGTGACCCGACGATGCTCTCGGAGCACGCCTGGTCATCTGGATCGATAACTTATTATGAAGCCAATAGCTCCGCTACGTTCAGGCCGTTGACAGCTTGTCAATAAAGATACAAAAGCACTTTAGTAGCAAGTGCAAAGCGGACATCCATTGGTCTAATTGGATGTCAGTAATAGATAGGACCCTGGAGCATTGATCTGTGGCTAGTCGAAGTCACTCATGGAGTTTAATGGCTCCCTGGCAGCATGTGCGTGCGTGTCGGGATGGCCCAGCTAAACCGCGCCATCCCGCAAATGGATACGTTGGGATGTAATGGTATTTTTATGGCCGTGCATTCCAAACATCCATTAAAAAGACGTTAGCAGCGCATGTGTACAAATTCAGATTTACGAACAAAATGCTCTTCTGTCATTCGACGAATGTGCCCCGCAGCCTCGTATACCATTTGTGTCCATTACTCCTCATGTTCCTCTTCGCTTAATGTGTTTGCGCAATGCACCTGGGGATTTGTGTTTACCTAGTTTGCTCACTCAATTTTGCCTGCGTAAGGTATTAATTGTTTGCACAGATCAAGGAGAACGCCGTGGCAGAAGTGGGAGCGAGGCGAGAGGGGGGGTGAAAACTCTCATTGGTTCTCCAGGAGGGTTTCCTTGGCAACCTTATCCGGCAGTACACAGTTTAAGCCGCCTGCTAGCGGGATGATTTATCTTGTAAAGTGTGATTCGCTCTCCTGCTAACAAAGGAGGCCTCTAAAAGCACGGGTCTCATCAAAGTCGCTCTCCTCCAACGTGACGTCGGCTGTCACGGGCGTTAAGCCTTTTGCCATTTTTAGAAACCTCAGTCAGGTTTGGAGTGGGGTTACGGGGGGGGGGGGGGGGGGATTCTGGGTAGGGATAGTGCAATATGCATATGCATGAAGATTGAGCTGCATCGGCTCCAGTGGCGCAGCGGTGCATTAACATTTTGCTTCCGCTCTCTTAGCACTTGACAGATTATTATGGGAATCGAGTTTTTATAGAACTGTTAGAGCACACTGGGTCAATGTCACGTCAGCTATTTTCGGACCTCTAATCGTTGTGTCTTAATATTAAAATGGGGGGGTGGGGGTGAATTCAGCCATGCATATTATTTGTGGCTTTTAATCAATGAGTTAATCAATTTGGCTTTGGCATATTAAGTCGCCATTGTTATTCATGAATCGTTTTGTTTCACCCGACCAAAATATTTTTCACCAGTTCCAGCAAATCGTGGAGGAGTTTGGTGTTTTTCATCAGTCGTGGTTCTAGCAGGCCTTCTGCTGCATGGTTTGTCTACAACATTATCCCCTTCCAAGAAATTTGCCACGGATAGTGTAAATTGCACTTAATGTTGGAGCAGTATCATGGATATGTAAATCTTCTCAAAATGCCATTGAAGTGTTTTTTTGGTCTTATCTTCCTTTTGCTTACACACAGGAGTCCAATCAGTATCCGTACTTGTGCAACCAAGAACAGCATGTGAGTACTTTTGCTGCCTCTGTTGAGGAAAACATTTCTGGAGCCTGTCCCAGCTGTCTTTGGGCAGTAGGCGGGGACACCCTGAATCAGTTGCCAGCCAATCGGAGGGCACACAGAGACGAACAACCATCCCACAACAGAGACACCACACTCCACACCTAGGACCACCTACAATTTAGAGCATTAGTCCTGCCATTATTGTGGAAACCGGAGCACCAGAGAAAACCCACGCAGGCCCCGGGGTGGAGAACATGCAAACTCCACACAGGGAGGCCGGAGCTGGAATCGAACCCGGTACCTCTGCACTGCGAAGCCGACGTGCTAACCACTGGACTACCCGGCCGCCCCTATTTATTTTTTTTACAGTAAAATATTTCCCAGAAGCTATTGCATTACCAGGTCCAGCCTGGAGTTTGCATGTTCTCCCCGGGCCTGCGTGGGTTTTCTCCGGGTAGTCCGGTTTCCTCCCACATTCCAAAAACATGCACGGCAGCCTGACTGAACACTCCAAATTGTCCCTCGGTGGTGTGAGTGTGAGCGTGGATGGCTGTTCGTCTGTGTGTGCTCTGCGATTGGGTTGGTAACCAGTTCTGAGTGTATCCCGCCTGCTGTCCGAAGACGGCTGGGATAGGCTCCAGCACCCCCCGCGATCCTTGTGAGGATAAAGCGCATCGGAAAATGGATGGAGCCATTGCATTAAACGATATTGTTTTTTTTGTTGTTGTTTTTTTTTTTGCCACTGATATAAAATAGAGCATAATAATTAAAGCAGGCTGGTTCATTTCTACGTTCCAACCCTCATCTATGTCACGAGCTATGGGTCGTGACCGAAAGAACGAGATCCCGGATACAAGCGGCCGAAATGAGTTTTTCCTCCCGCAGGGGTCGGGGCTCTCCCTTAGAGATAAGGTGAGAAGCTCGTCATCCGAGGGGGTCAGAGTCGAGCCGCTTCTCCTCCATATCGAGAGGAGCCAGATAGGTGGCTTGGGCATCTGATTCGGATGCCTCCGTGAACGCCTCCCTGGTGAGGTTTCCGAGCACGTCCCAACGGAGGAGACCCCGAGGACGACCCAGGACACGCTGGAGAGACTATGTCACCCAGCTGGCCGGGAAACGCCTCGGGATCCCCCGGGGAGCTGGGAAGAAGTAGCTAGGGAGGAGGGGGAGAGCTGGGCTTCCCTGCTAAAGCTGCTGCCCCCGCGACCCGACCCCGAATAAGCGCTAGAAGATGGATGGATGGATGGATGGTTCATTTCTGATAATAATAAGCTTTTAATTCTCAAAAATATTGAACATCGGCTTTAAAATGTAGACCAATGAATAGTTTGTCAATTGTTGTTCAAGTGCCTGTAAACAGGGTAACAAAAGTATTGCAAAATCTCAATGTTATTTACTACACATGACAATTTGAAATTTTGCTACATTTTTTTTTTTTTAGCAAGGATCATGCAATTTGACGTTATTTTTTTTTCAGGGGGGGCCCCACATATAAAATGATGTGGCGGGCCGGATTTTGGCCCCCGGGCCTTGAGTTTGACATTTTGTAATGTAAACTGTAATCTATCCATCCATCCATTTTCCGAACCGCTTCATCCTCACTAGGGTCGCGGGGGGTGCTGGAGCCTATCCCAGCAGTCTTCGGGCAGTAGGCGGGGGACACCCTGAATTGGTTGCCAACCAATCGCAGGGCACACAGAGACGAACAATCATCCATGCTCACACTCATACCTAGGGACAATTTCGAGTGCCCAACGAGCCTGCCATGCATGTTTTTGGAATGTGGGAGGAAACCGGAGCACCCGGAGAAAACCCACGCAAGCCCGGGGAGAACATGCAAACTCCACACAGGGAGGCAGGAGCTGGGATCGAACCCGGTACCTCTGCACTGCGAAGCCGACGTGCTAACCACTGGACTACCGGGCCGCCCCATGTAAACATCTATGCGCACTCAAATTCACACCCATGGGCAAATGACTTCAACCCTACATGCATGTTTTATGGCATGTGGGTAGAGGTGGGGACTGTCATGATTTGGTTTGGAACCAACAGGTGGCACTGTAGGTTACCCTGTAGCTGCACACCTGTTGGTCATTATGTCATTAGGTAATGGTTTAAAAGGACTCCCAGCACAACTAGTGATGGTCGGGTCATTGTTTGTTGCTGTTGGCTACTGTCATGTTTGTTTGTTTAGTCATGTTTCGGTCATGTTTTTGTTATTGAGAGTTTTTAGTTTCTGCCATGGTTTTGTTTGTTACTTTGGATTTGTTTTGTTCTCAGGACTTTGTTTTGGTTTTAGTTTTCTGTTTTTAAATACAATTTGTCAAGTACACCCTGCTACTCCCTCCTGCCTGCTTTTTTTGGGGTCCTACAACATCCACCATCATGCAAAACATGACAGGGACACTGAAAAAAATAGATGACTAGTTTACTTAAAAATGTATCTGGAGCCAGATGATTTAATTTCATGCAACCTTTGATAAAGTGAAATTAAATTCAACGCACCATTCTTTTTTTCCGGCGCATCGTAGGTGTACCCAAAGAAGTTCCACTCAAGCATGGCGAGAACAGGCAAGTGCAACGCAATAATATTTAATTCCCTATCTCGTATTTTATCAGTGCGTCATGGTACAAAACTGGAACTTTTTTTTTCGCGCAGGGATTGCTCGTGTAGTGTAAATGGTCGTTTTTAGCAACCAATGCAGGTTGGAATCTAAAAGGAGGATGGATGGATGGATAAAAGGCTGAATGGAAATTATTTTTGCTTGCGATGGAGGAATGCAAAGTGCATGGAAGAAGTGTAGCCACAAAACACTTGTAGGAGAAGTGTGTATGATTGTGTGTGTGTGTGTGTGTGTGTGTGTGTGTGTGTGTGTGTGTGTGTGTGTGAGAGTGAGTGACTCTGCAAACTGCTTTTAACCCTTCCAGGGACAGCGGTTACTACAGTGGACAGCTTATCATGTTTCAGGTTACAGAGTGCACGAAAGGGTTAATGTTACATACTGTCACCTGTTAAAGTATGAGCAAACCTGCTATTGTGCAAATGTTAAGTTCCTGAAATTGCTGTTTCAGAACCTATTTTTTACTCTAAAAATGTTCCGGACAAATAGGAACAAAAAACATATTTAGATGGTCCAAGACGCATGGAAGCTGTTTATTTTTGTCCACGGAGAAGTATTAAAAAGTCTTTTATTCATTCATTCATTTTCCGATCCGCGGTTCACGGGGGATGCTGGAGCCTATCCCAGCTGTCTCCGGGCAGTAGGCAGGGGACACCCTGAACCGGTCGCCAGCCAATCGCAGGGCACACAGAGACGAACAACCATACACATCACACTCACACCTAGGGACAATTTAGAGTGCCCAACGAGCCTGCCATGCATGTTTTTGGAATGTGGGAGGAAACCGGAGTACCCGGAGAAAAGCCACGCAGGCCCGGGGAGAACATGCGAACTCCACCCCCTCACACTGTGAGGTCGACGTGCTAACCACTGGACCACCAGGCCACCCAAAGTCTTTTATTGAGTGTGTAATTCTCGTCGGAGTAGCCCTGATGATAATGAAGTGTGAGAGAATTGGGGGAGGGGAGGGAGGGAGGGAGCGGGGGGTGAGTAGCTGCCTGTAGCAAAGTGGGGGCAACCCCCCCCCCCCATCAAATCAAAGCTGACAGTCTGAACTTTAAATGCGCAGTCACTGTGCCGCGTCAACCGAAAAGAAAATGGCAATCACGTTGTGTCACCGCACAAAGCCCTCGTGGCACTCAACCGTATGTTACCTCTAACAACCTGCATGGAATAATTCTGGAGCCAGCAAGTCCTTAAAGTGAGCCAGTCATGCTTGTCTCTCTGCGAGCCCGCGGACGGCGCAGCCCCCCCCCCCCCCACCCCACCTCGTGAGGCTTACCGCCGCCGCTTAGAGAGACTGAAAAGCTGTTCACAAGCTTCCACCTCCCTCATCTCAACCCATTTGGTCGATATGAAGTTAAGGTGTTAAGGGCCGACCTCTTTGCCTGGCGTGACAAAGTCGGCCACTTGTATCGACCCGACTTCCCCCCCCCCCCCCCCACGCTATGCGATGACTAACGTGACTTTTGATGAATGACCTTCCCCTCAGTGCTCCGGGGAGATGCGGAGAGCAGCGTGCTGAGATTATACTCAACCAAAGTGCATCCCTTTATTTCAAGATCTCGCTCTGACTCCAGGGGGGGATGAGGGGGGGGGGGGGGGGGCGGTTGGGGACGACTTAGTCTGGTGAATTTCATGGATCAGTGAGGTGATGCTCATCAGTGGATGTGACATTTCATTCACTGGCGGGAACATCGTGTGTGTGAAAGAGACCCGGGAGACGCTTGTGTCATGCGAGGGCAAATCGACGGAGGTGGAGGAGAAAATAGTGTGGCAGCCATGCAATGGCTTGGAAGCTGTCAAGTGCTCGGTCAGAGAGCACCTCGTTGGAGAGTAGCGACGAGGGGTGGGGGTCGGGGGGGGGGGGGGGGAGAAGTGGGGCTGGTTTTTTCCTCCTTTTCTGGAACTGTATTTTATGTTTCAGTCAAAGCAGTGATTTGCTCACTTTGGAGTTTTTCTCGGATGAAACTTTAACCCTGGAGAACCCAAGAACCCTTTTCTTCTTTCAAAAATGATTAATTATATGTTAAATGACTGCTATATGTTCACTGAACACAAAAATATATGTTTTTTCAAATATTTCATGCTCTAATTCTAATTTCGGATTAGCGCCAAATTTGACCCTTTGGGATTTAAAAGGTAGCATTTGAGTAGCAGAATTTATAGGGGTCAAATTAGACCCTGTGGGTTCTCCAGGTTAAACATGATACAATTTTGCTCATAGATTTCTCTATCAGTTAGTCCCAAGTTTCAGATAAAACAGTTTTCGAAACAACTGCACGTGAGAGTCACAAGTGCTGTAAATCTTAAATTTTCAATTTTAAGTTTTAAGCAATCCCTGTTACACTAGCAAGTAGCATTCAAATTTGCTTAATCAGTCGCATACTTGTCAACTTGTACGTTTTCCTGTATTTTATACGTTTTTAAAAATCATTTCAAATCATTTACGGCGTATTACAACTTTTATACGGGGGAAACCCCCCTCGCCCCCAAAATCAATTGTGAACTGATCTCACAAAAAACATTTGGGCTCAAATCCAGATTGTCTCACCTGCTGGTAGCCAACGACAAAGCCGTCGTCGATCGCTACTATTGTCACGGCAAACCAGCAAAAATAATAATCCTCAACCGTATCTTGTTTTTCATCGCCGCATACAATTGGATTGATAAAGCATGATGTGCGCATGCGCGGTAAGCCGTTGTACGGGTTTTTGTTGCTTTGGAAGGGGAATCGTAATCATTTATAAGGGCAGCTATTAGCCGAGGTTGACAGGTATGCGGTCGCAACAACATATCGGGTGTTTGAGTGACATTCTTATCAGTACTTAGGTTCGACTCGTTACGTTGGGTTGGTTTTTGTGCCCTGTCAGTTCAATTTTATGCTCAGCTCTTGTTTTTTTTCTCTCATTCACGATGACGATGCAAGCCAAAATGGCGGCGAACATGTGTTCCAGTTATCCTCTTTTGGTGCTCTTTTTGTACGACCTTCATTAATCAAACAGGCTGTAACAGATGACCTCTCCCTCAATATGTCCGTGATGTTGGAATACCCGTTAAGTTCTGATGGTGTGTGCGGCCGTGAACGTATATCGGCTGGGGTGTGATCTGAGATGGGTGTGCAGGCGCAGTGAAGGAAAGGAATCTGAGATGGGGATATAGTTTGGACGAATGAGGGCGCTTAGAACCTATTATTGTCAATTTTATTTTTTATTTTTTTTTACACTTCTGAGTGTTGCCGGGCATGTTCTCCCGGCCTGTGTGGGTTTTCTCCGGGTACTCCGGTTTCCTCCCACATTCCAAAAACATGCATGGCAGGCTGATTGAACACTCTAAATTGTCCCTAGGTGTGAGTGTGGGCGTGGATGGTTGTTCGTCTCTGTGTGCCCTGCAATTGGCTGGCAACCGGTTCAGGGTGTCCCCCCCGCCTGTTGCCCAAAGACAGCTGGGATAGGCTCCAGCACCCCCGCAACCCTTGTGAGGATTAAGCGGTTCGGAAAATGAATGAATGAACTTGACTTACCCGTTAAGCGGCACTGGTCGACTGGTTAGCACACCCACCTCTCAATACAGAGGTTTGATTCCGCCTCCAGCTTTCCTGCGTGGGTTTTCTCGGGTATTCCAGTTTCCTCCTTTTACTCAAAAAAACATGCATGGTAGGTTAATTGAGCACTCTAAATTGTCCGTGATTGTGATTGTGAATGGTTGTTTGAGTGCTCTGCAATTAGCTGGCAATTAGCAATTAGCTGGCAACCAGTTCAGGGTGTATCCCCGCCGCCAACTGCTTTTTTGTGACAGTGCATCCTAAAACACAAGATTTTCTGTTGAGGTCCGTGGTAATCAATTACTTTTTTTTTGCCAATTAGAAGTATCCTGATGCTTATTATTTACAAAAATCATCTCTACAAGCGGCGGCCCGGTAGTCCAACAATGTAATTCGAATCATCTCGGAGCTGTGTGTGTGCTCCGTTTCCTCCCGTTCCACGTTCCAAAAACATGCATGCATGGCAGGCTGATTGTGCACTAGATGTCTAGTGTGAGTGTGAGCGTGGATGTTGTTTCGTCTTGTGTGCCCTGCGATTGGCTGGCAGCATGTGTAAGCATCACTGCCGAGATGCAGATAGATATGAGGATTTCAGAAAATGGATGGATGGATCTCTACAAGCAAACAAATGTAATCAGCGGAGCTTGTGTATGACTTTAAGCCAAGTCTACGCATATATTTTTCATCTTCATCTCAGGGTAAAAAAACCCCCAAAAGATTCACATCCACCCTCGTCAAAATTGTTTTGGCAATCATGGCCAACCATTAGCAGAGCACGTCACACGACATGCAGTGTTGCACCTTTGCGTGATGTACTAATTAGAACACGATAACAAGGCACCTTCTTTTTCTGTCACAATTCTGCTTATCTTCGCCGATTCAAGCAGGCACAGCGTAACCTGCGTGGCGCGGCAAGGTGGAGGTTTACACAGTGCAGTCCAGCCGTGTTGTTTTGTACGATATGATTTGTACTTGTAAAGCCCTACATGGACACGACTCTATTACAGGTGATCAGCCTCCAATGCCATGTCATCAGAAGTGTACAATGGAGGCCAGCGATAAAACGGATAGCCTTGGCGAAGCAATGGGGTCCAGTTTCGCTTTTTTTGCTCTCTCTGATGATTGGGGTCATCTCGTCTTATTACCACAGAGATGTCAGTGATACATGCTGTGTGTGTGTGTGTGGGTGTGGGTGTGTATACGTGTGTGCGCGTGCCTGCCTTCATACAGTATGTATTAGCACTAGCCGTGTGCACCCATGTGCAATAGAATCACTCTGAGTGGCCACAGCGAGGGCATAGGTCAGGGTGGTGATTTAACAGGATCAGGCAATCCTCCTCCACCACAGACACACACGTACACACACGACCTTAGGCTATTTCTAGCTACGCAATTAGTGTCTCTTTTCCATTCTGGACACGTACCCTGGCCTAGGCCACCTTCACAGACTTTTAAAAAAAAAAAATGTCCCCCGCTCGCAGCTCTCTTAACGTTACAGGTTCTAAATGACATAGAGGGTCTCAAAATGGGCAATAGGAAATGCGCTATACTCGCTCCAGAAATCAGCAATTTAGGTGCTGTGTATGATTAAAGTCCTTGGGAAGCAGTTTGTACTCACCGGTGTAATAGAACTCACACAGGTCACAATATAGATTCCAATTATCTTTCCCAGACTGTGCCGGCGAGCAGGTCCTGGAAATAATATTCATAAAGGTTACGATGAGCAGATTAGATAAGAGGAAGGTGTTATCCATTATTGGGCAGCACAAATAATAGCTGTGAAAATGACACTGCTGTCATTATATAAAAATACTGCATATTACAGAGATGGAACGCTGCCATAACAATTCTTCAAGAACACTAATGTTCTAACAATAGCCGTTAATGCAGCAGCCTGCCATGACCTGTTATCATCTTCAGCACAAAATGTGATTTATGCAACACTGTGCCTACCATTAGATTCCTTTTCGTTTATTTTATCACTAACATAATAACCGCATATCATTTTTCTGCCCTTTCTGTCATTGAAATAAAAAAATTCATAAGTGACATTTTTTTGTTGACATTCTCTCACATTAAACAGCCATCCATTTTCTATAACACTTGTCCTCATTAGGGTCGCAGGAAAGCTTGAGGCTAATCCAGCGGATTTTGGGTGAGAGGTGGGATACACTGGTACTGGTTGCCAGGCAATCACATTGCACAAAAAACACTCGCACTGACAATTTAGAATCCTCATTTAGCATGTTTGGGATTAAGCATAGTTCTAAAATGAGATTCAAACCCAGAACCTTTTGACTGTGAGGCAGATATGCTAATCACTAGGACACCTGCCTCAACCTCTCAAACACCAAATCCATGTCATAGGAAATCACAGATGTCTAAAAATTTAAACGTACATTTTAACATACGCGTTTGAAGGATGGAGACATAGTACAGTATTCAATAAAATTGTGGCAATAATATCAATGTGCTTCACATACTTATAAAAACCACATTTAAAGGCAAATGAATTCAAGACATTTAAAAAACAACGAAGAATTAAAGGCATATTGAATGAAACACTTTTCATACCAGGTAGCTACATGAAGCTAGCTGAGGGAGCTTGCTTGCTAGCTAGCTAGCTAGCTCTCATCAGCTCGGAGGACTCGGGCTTTCGCACTGTTATTTGCAAATGGAGACTAAGGCTTTAGGATGTATTTATTTATTTTTTTGTGAATCATTTTCCAGCCTTATTTAATATAGTAGACAACGAACTTTGCATAGCAACATTTACAGATAGCACGATCAGGTGATGCAATGATACGAGTTAACAGTTAATTATAAAATACAAGTTAACAATGTGGGGCGGTCCGGTGGCTAGCGTGTCGACATCACAGTGCAGAGGTCCTTGGTTCGATCCCGGCTCCGGTCTCCCTGTGTAGAGTTTGCATGTTCTCCCCGGGCCTGCGTGGGTTTTCTCCGGGTACTCCAGTTGATTGTTTGTCTCTGTGTGCCCTGTGATTGGCTGGCAACCGGTTCAGGGTGTCCCCCGCTGACTGCCCGAAGATGGCTGGGATAGGCTCCGGTACCCCCCACGACTCTTGTGAGGATAAAATGGTTCAGAAAATGGATGGATGGATGGATGGATAGTTGTGTATTACCATTTCAAATTTGAAATATCTTTACTATGATACAGTGTTTAGCTTCTTCTCCTATCGGCATACACAGCATGCAAATGCTGTGACAAAAAAATAGAGTGAAGAAGGTGTGAACTGTCGAAGAAGACAGCTGCACGATGTTGCAGTCATACAAAAGAGGCAAATATTTTATAGTGAAGAAGTGCAGAAGTGTGGGAGTGTTTCATGTTTTGTATTTAAGGTAAAATGCTGCAATGCTTTCAGTGCATGTAACTTTAATATTTCTTTTAGAGATAATACGTGTATGCACGCAAACGTACTCAGTGGCACCTCCTCGGAAACAATAACACATTTTCACTGATCCACATGCAATTATTACTTGACAGGATGCACAAAACAGTCTCAAGAACATATGCCTGCAAACTTTGGCAAACTCCTACGAGGGAATACTAAGCAGATGGGCGAAGTGAAATTGTGAATGCCGACACCATCTGATGTGCGGCATCAAAGTTAGAGGATTCGCCCTGGAAAAGGGGGTCTGTTAATCATTGCTTGCAGCTTCAAGTTGGTGTTTATAAATCATAAGCTAAACATTTTCTTAGCGTTTTCGCCTGTTGTGGCTGTCATGCGTGACATGTAAACAATACCTTGTATTCTTCATATGTTTGGAATAGTGTACTGAGATAAAGGGTGTCTCACTCATTTTGGGGCCACATCGTAGTTGTGGTTTGCCTTTATACATTTAGAACATTGAACACATTTAAATGTATGATCGACACACTTGATTTGTCTGAATTGTAAAGCGGTGTATAAATAATGTGTGGGGCAATTGAGTGAAATTGGATAACACACTGATTCACGTCGAGCTAATGATATCCATTACAAAGCAAGCAGCAGCATTTCCGAAAGGAAAATTATGGTCGGTTTTCATTGACATTCTGGGATGCTGCAAAATATTTATCCATCCATCCATCCATTTTCCGATCCGCGTTATCCTCACAAGGGTCGCGGGGGTGCTGGAGCCTATCCTAGCTGTCTTCGGGAAATAGGCGGGGGACACCCTGAACTGGTTGCCAGCCAATCAGAGGGCACATAGAGACGAACAACCATCCGCACTCACACTCACACCTAGGGACAATTTAGAGTGTTCAATCAGCCTGCCATGCATATTTTTGGAATGTGGGAAGAAACCGGAGTACCCGGAGAAAACCCACGCAGGCCCGGGCGGTTGTCCAGCCTATGATAATCTGATGCAAAATGTGGACTTAATACTGTAAACCGGCCACATGCAACATTTCTCTCGAAAATCTTGGAGAAGGTGTGTTTACCTACAGCTGCTTCCACAACTCAACAGCAAACTCCACACAGCGAGGCCGGAGCTGGAATTAAACCCGGTACCTCTGCACTGTGAGGTCGAAGCGCTAACCACTGGACCACCGGGCCGCCCGCTGCAAAATATAATGTATTAATTATATTTGTTTACTGTCGTCATTTTCACAACTAATGATAACCTGTAAGCTGATAAGCTGTTCATTGTAGTTGCTGCTGTCCCCGAAAGGGTGAATGAGAGCGATTTCCGATAACTTTGCCCCCTCTGCTGGGCCTAAATAAAGGTAATCGCAATTACAAAGCGTCTCGCGGTATGATGCAGTGACACTCTTGTATTCTGTTTGAATCTACAGTGATCCCTCGCTATTTCGCGGTTCATTTATCGTGGCTTCAGTACATCGCAGATTTTTTCAAACATATTCATTTAAAAAAATAAATAAATATATATTTTTTCCATATACATGTAATACAGTACTGTATATGTTGCTCTATGTGACTCGCTGTTGTTTTGCTGACTTTCGCAGCTTCTCACGGACCGTTTGCGGACTTTTTGCGGCCTTAAAAAAAATATGTTTATACATTTACTGTATTTTGTATACATGTTTAAATCTATTAGTATACAGCATTAAGTCATGTTAATTACTTCAAAATTTATTTCTACATGCATGTATACCATTAAATTTGGCCTTATAAATATTATGTACATGTACCTATATGGAGGGGGGCGGGGGCGGTCGCTACTCCTGCGGATTTTCGTTTATCGCGGGTGGTATCCCGCAATAAACGAGGGATTACTGTATTGTGCTGCCCGTTATGTTGTGGCGAAGAGAAATATAAGGATTATTACGCAGCACGTTTTTCCTGACCTGAGCTGTGCGCTCACATTAAACACAAGATACATGTACAAGAGCGCTATCCGGTTTCGTTCTCGCTATTTGCTGCAGGATGAATTTCCTCCTATCTCACTCCCGCAGTCGCTTCTGTCTCGGGAGCTGTTTTGAGAAGGTCAGAACACACACACACAACACACCAACAACCCAACCACACACCACACCCAACACACACACACACACCAAATGACCACTTTCTACATACAACTTCATTCTCATAACAGCAGGATCTACGTGGGTTGACTGGTTGTGAAGGGAGAAAGGAGGAGACCAAAAAAAAAAAAAAAAAACGCGCTGCAGCAGTAATTAAAGCTCATTTGTCTGCTCCGTTTGAGCTGAAACTCGGAACTAATGAGGCCCCGCTTACGTCGGGTCGGTGAAGGTCACTCCGGCGAAAACCGAGCGGATGGCTCGAATGCAATGAGAGGAAAAAAAAACCTGTAGGATTAAGCTGCGTTTCATTGTCTGATAATATTTGGGGCAGTGTGATGCTCATTTAATACCCTTTTTACGAGGAAGAGGAGGAGGAGGATAACAAGTCGTCCTAAAACAGCATTTCTGAAGGGACGGACGGGATGAGTGGAAAGGTTATTTTAATCAAGTGTGATAAACAGTGAATCCAATTATTATCCGCTCACTCCTATCACATTGTGTGTCTCTGAAGGTCAGAGCTGTGTAAGAGCAAACCACTGCCTCCACACAGGGACCTGCCTGTGCTTTTCCCCCACAACCGAACACATCGTGATAATTCATTTTAGCGATCACGTACTGCGCCTGTACCATACAGCAGGTTCTTTGCCGTCCTGACATACCGTATTGGCGCGAATATAAGACGGCCCTGATTATAAGACGACCCCCTCTTTTTCAAGACTCAAGTTTGAAAAAAAGACTTTTTGAACACCAAATTAATTTTTATACAGAAAATAATTACAGTACATCTGAAACAAAACGATTATAAAAGATATTTGAGAGGAAAAAGCATGGTTATTATTTTGCCTCATTCAAATCTAAAAGTGCATCACATTCGTTAATGAATGGCTTCTGGTTTTTGAATGGAAATTACAGTCAAACCTCGGTTTTTTTTGTCATCCAACGTTCCAGAGGCTGTTCGAAAACCAAAATTGTTCGAACCGAAAACACTTTTTTTTTTATTTTTTAAATAAAATGTTTACTGAACAGTCTGCTCACAATGGAAACACAAGGAAGCGTCACTTCCTCGTCTACCGAGAAGCGTCACTTCCTCGTGTAAGGAAGGCGGAGAGGAGTCAAATGGTGCATTCAAGTGCGCTCAGTTTGTTCGAGAGAAAAAAAAATGTGTTCGTCATCCGAGGCATAAAACACTCCAATTTTTGGTCGAAAACCGATTGGTCAGAACCGAGACGTTCGAAAAACCCAAGTTTGACTGTACATCATAACTTCTCCTCTCTGCGGTAACCTGGCCGATATGACCCCACCTTTTCTCTCAGATTGTCGCTCTCTTTTCTCCATTTTCTGTTATCTTCTATTATTTCTTCTTCTCTTTCCCTACCGCTATTTATTATTTTTCCTTCTTCGCGCTACCGCTATTTTTATTTTTATTCTTCGTGGCAGGGGTTCACTTTGGCCTGGGGAGTCAATTTCAGCATTCGCTTCAATGATATCTGTCGCCATCTAGCGTCGTGAATGGGTATAACGTCTAGACCCCAAATATAAGACGACCCTCACTTTTTCAGTCTTATTTCAATGCAAAAAACACCGGGCCACTTATTTCCGGGCCAATACGGTATATGACCTTGAAAGGTTTCCAATGGCCTTGTCATATGGCACACTCTGTTACCACCATATTTATTGTTCCCCCCCCCCCCCCCCCCATATTCGATGGTTTTATGATTTGGAAGATTTTGACCTTACTACATTGTGAGCGTAGATCCGACATACACATTTGGATTATTCATCGCCGCTGTAAACCGAGGAGCCCCTTTATCTTCTTCTCTTATAACGAATGTTATCCCATGAGTGGAAGCACTTCAAGGAAGGAGACCATCTGCATTTTCACTTCCAGCGAACGTAATGCTTCATCACCAGCGAAACCTTGAAAGTCGCAAGACGTGAGTCAGACGGCCCCGCTAAACGTTGAGCAACAAACAGCGACGTGGGAGGATCAAAAAAAAAAAAAAAAAGGAATCTGGAAATTCTCATTCTGGAAGAAAGTGTTCAGTTCCCCAGTTGGCCGTCACAGTATGTTTCCACCGCGCTGACGGCCAACAGATAAAAAAGCTTATCAGACGCTTAACTTGTCTTCGGCACTGATTTGTGATTACGTGTATCTTTTTCTCGTCCATTTGGAGCCGTCGTTGTAACAGATTGTTTCATATGTGGTGTACAGTGATTTGGGTTAGGCGGGGGATTTGTCATGTGATTTTTCTTTCCCAGAATTGAGCCCCCCGCCCATCCCCCCACAATCCTGCACCCTACCCTCCGCTTCTTAGATGTTCTCCCCTTTCTTAACAATTCAACTAACGATGAACTCTGCTTGAGAGGCCCGAGCGTAATCCGGCTACAGGGGAAGCAGGAGCGCTCGGCTTTTATTTTTTTTTGTGAGCGCGTGTGTATTTTTTTTCTTGGGGGGGGGTAGGAACATCAGAGGAAATTTACTCCATTTATACACTTGAAAGTGTTTTCAGGAGGGTATTTGTTTGGATGTGATTAGCCTTATTGTCAGCAGGTGGGGGGTGGGGTGTTTGATTACTCCAGGCATTCTCTCATAATTGCCTTTTTCCCAGCACGAACAAACAGCGCTGCTATTGCATGCTAACTCTTAAAAGCGGTAAGCTATGCATATTTATCCAAAAGATTCTTTGCCATGATGCAGCTATTGTTTGCAATGCCACCCAACCATCAGATGTTCTTGTTTGTTTTTAATGTGATGCGGCGCAGGGGTGTGTCAGCGTAGACAGATGACGTCCCGTGTTTAAAGGTAAATACATGTAAGGCTGCGAGGGAGGTTGAGGCAGCGAGGATCCAAGGCTTTCCTTTTCCTTTGAGCTTAAAACCCATGAACAAGGAGTGTCTGCCGCACGCCGCGCTGTTCTTCCAGTCAGACCACATGCGGCGGCGGTGTTCTGTCAGTCCGGGCGAATTGTGAGCACTACACTAATGGGTCACGGGAAGTCAACCAGTCAGACTGGTTCTCATCAGGTCAGGTGACATGGCAGTCCTACCTGCTGGAATATACAATGACGTACTCTCCCGCTGTCTGCTTACATCGTGAACGTATGCCACCTGGTGTTCAAAATGATAAGTACAACGAGAGTATTAAAAATCCAGGCGCGTGTAAAGAGACATGATGGATATAATAGGATACCTGTCAACTCATACGGTTTAGCCATAGTTCATACGGATTTTGTGGTGAATCTTACGCATATGGCCGTATCGCACAAATCATACGGATTCTGAAAATATGGGTCAGCATTTGGAGTTCGCAGGAATACAACTCTGAACACAGTAATGCCACTAAGTAGAATGATGATTAGACATTAACCAGACATTGTATTATGGAGATCTACAATAAATATCATTTTTCATTTTGACATATAAAATGCTTTGGTATGTTATAAGGATTTTTTTGCTCTTTATAAGGATTTTTTTGGTAGTTTATACAGGTTGGCGCTCCGAAAAGTTGACAGGTACGTAATAGTGAAAATAGAGATGCCATATTTACATACTTTATAGCCTTTTATCTACGGATTTATAGATACAGTATATTCACAGTCACAGAGAGGAGAAACTTTCAATGGAGGAAGGAGCACAACATCATAAAGACAACAACAATCCCAACATTGTTCAAACCGCTCTCTCCAACTATCTGAAAAGTCTAATGGAAATAAAATGGAAACAATTTTATTTAATGCTATATTAATTGACACCTTGGCTTACTTTAGGCAAAACAGCTGTGACGTTGTCTAACATTAGCGTCAAGGCTAGACTGGGTGTTTGGATGAAGTGAGATCAGCTCTGCTGTTTCGTGAAAGTTCATCTGGTATCGCATTCATATTGGTTAAGTTCTTATATTGATTATGGCAAAGGTGTACCACTGCCTATAGCCTTATCAGGCCATCCATCCATCCATCCATTTTCCAAACCGCTTTATCCTCACTAGGGTCGCGGGGGGTGCCGGAGCCTATCCCAGCTGTCTTCGGGCAGTAGGCGGGGGACATCCTGAATTGGTTGCCAGCCAATCGCAGGGCACACAGAGACGAACAACCATCCACGCTCACACTCATACCGAGGGACAATTTTGAGTGCTCAATCAGCCTGCCATGCATGTTTTTTGGAATGTGGGAGGAAACCGGAGCACCCGGAGAAAACCCACGCAGAACATGCAAACTCCACACAGGAAGGCCGGAGCTGGATTTGAACCCGGTACCTCAGCACTGTGAAGCCGACGTGCTAACCACTGGACTAATCAGGCTATTCCAAAAAAAAATGATCACAGGCGGTCTGAACTGGACTATGGTTGAACCACAATCAGACCACCTGAGCCTTTTCCATTGCTCCAGAGTATGTTGATTTTTCCTCCCTATTCGTATTAAAATATTTTCTTAAGTTTAACACAGCACTTTTGCTAATCCATTTCGATCTCTTTTTATTGTTCAAGTGCCAATGCCGTCACTTTCTGAAATCAAACATTTAACAGTTATGACAGCAATTGACCAATGTGATTTTTTTTTAACATAGTTGTGAAACGATCGGCGGAAGTAGTTGCCAGTTATATGCAGTTGGTTGTATTTTTTTGGCCAGTAGCTTCAATAATAATGGATTCACCCCACCCTAACTTTGTGAAAATGTGTTTTAAAACAGAACTCTTATGATGTTTACAGCACAACACCTTTCTGTAGCACAAAACACAAGTGAACCAGCAAACCGGAACAACAGGAATTCCTCATTTCAGTCAAAAAATATATCTTTTCATTTGGCAAGTATTGTTCTCTCTCTGTATGACAACAAGAACATTATGTAAGATCGGGGTTATTTGATTCCCTATATGAGCACAGGACACGATTAGGACCAAATAGGAGAGGACAGCACAGGTCAATGCAGGGCTACACAGTGTCCCACACTCCTGTAAAGAATATGAGTGAAAATTCGAAGGACAGTCTCTGAACATAGCACAACATGTGATCTCATGGCCATACTGTGATATATTTATTTATTTATTTTTTCAATAAAAAGCCTCAAGCAAAAGCTTTCTGAACTGACTCATGCAAACAGCATGTTCTAAAGCACATTTGGAGGGATACACAGCCTAAACACCAGCAGGGATATTATTTTAAATGACACATCTATTTTGATCTATTTTCAAGTTTGATAAATAAAGTCATAAAATGTTCATTTGATCATCCAGTTTGTGTAGATGAGAATTTAATCTCTCCATTGGCAGGCTTGAAGGGCATTCAAGGAGCAAAACTCCTCTGTTGTCTTTCGCTTCTTCCACATCCCACTGCAAATATTAGGAACTGCATTACTTTGTGGAAAAGCAATTGTTTGACTGAATGTCATTTACACTTTTTTTGTCCCTTTGTTCAGTGAGTGGTAAGCTTTATTGAGTTGATTTTTCTTTCCCCAAATCCGCTCCATTGTATTTGTACTTGTAAACTAGAGAAGTGGCTGAGCTCTGATGGACCAGCAGAAAAGGCCAATATCTGTGCATGAAGCTTCACAACATGAAACCTGCAAACTGCTTCTTCACTGTGGAGAAAAAACAAAGGTCACTCCACACACAAGCAGTTCAAGCAATTGAGGATTTTGATGGACAAAGGTGAAATAAGGTTTGTGTGAATTAGCTTCAGAAATACTGTGGAGTTGTACAACCAGAATATTAAATTGTGAACATATTTTCAAGACTGAATTGATATGAACGGTACTGTACACATTTTAGGTGGCACAAATAAAAAGTTTCTAATTTGCCAGCAGATTCCTGCAAAATCCATCCATCCAGATAAAACCCAGTGAAAACATAGAGTGTATACTAAGGCGTTTTTTTTCCCACGACCAAGTATAAAGTAAGTTTTTTAGGAAGGCTTTGTATTAATTAATTAATTAATTAATTAATCTATTTATTTATTTATTTTACGGCCAGGTATAGTAGGATTATTTATTTATTTATTTATTTTTAAGAACCATGCGTTGTAAGGCTTTTAGAAAAATTTTACGACCATGTATAGGAAGGCGTTTTTTGAAGGTTCAAATCCAGGTCTCGGTCATCGTCTGCAGAGTTTACATCTCAAGCTTTGTGACCAGGTATGTAAAGCCCTTTTTGGGTTGTTACTGATGAGCTTGGTATCGCAGCACCATCGTGGTCCACTGGTCAGGGCGTCAGCTTAACAGTGGGGATAGCAGTTTTTTTTGCCCATTAAAAAAAAAAACGACCATGGCATTTTTTACAGAAAGAAATCAGACCATGTATACTAAGGTGTTTTTAGCCCCCAAAAAACGACCATGTATAGTAAGGTGTTTTTGGCCGAAAAAAAACGACCATGTATAGGAAAGCGTTTTTTACTGAAAAAAACGACCATGAAGAGTAAGGCGTTTTTAGCCCCCAAAAAACGACCATGTATAGTATGGCGTTTTAACTCCCCATAAATGACCATGTATAGTCAGCCATTTTTAGACCACAAAAAATGCCCATATATAGTAAGGCGTTTTTAGCTAACAAAAACGACCATGTATAGTAAGGCGTTTTTAGCCTCAAAAAAGGACCATGTACTGTCAGGCGTTTTTAGCCGACAAAAACGACCATGTATAGTAAGGCGTTTTTAGCCGACGAAAAACGACCATGTATATTAAGGCGTTTTTAGCCGACAAAAATGACCATGTATAGTAAGGTGTTTTTAGCCGACAAAAACGACCATGTATAGTAATGCGTTTTTAGCCGAAAAAAATGACCATGTATAGTAAGGCGTTTTATCCGACAAAAAACGACCATGTATAGTAAGGCGTTTTTAGCACAAAAACGACCATGTATAGTAATGCGTTTTTAGCCAACAAAAATGACCATGTATAGTAAGGCTGTTTTTATCCGAGACCATGTATAGTAAGGTGTTTTTAGCCCCCAAAAAAGGACCATGTATAGAAAGGCGTTCTTAATCAACAAAACGACCATGTATAGTAAGGCGTTTTTTAGCACCAAAAAAAAAACCATGTATAGTAAGGTGTTTTTAGCCCCCAAAAAACGACCATGTATAGTAAGGTGTTTTTAGCCCCCAAAAAACAACCTTGTATAGTCAGGTGTTTTTAGCCCCCAAAAAAGGACCATGTATAGGAAGGCGTTTTTAGCCCCCAAAAAACGACCATGTGTATGAAGGCGTTTTTAGCTAACAAAAACGGCCATGTATTGCAAGGCGTTTTTAGCAGACACAAACCATGAATAGTAAGGCGTTTTGAATAGCTGAATAGCGCAGCGATGCATTTATTGCAGCTCTGCCGTGGTCCACTGGTTAATGCGTTGCTTCAAAGTGCAGCGGTGCATGGTTCGAATCCAGGTCTCGACCTTCCATTATGGTAAGGCGTTTTTAGCTTACAAAAACGACCATGTATAGTAAGGCCTTTTTAGCTGACAAAAACGACCATGTATAGTAAGGTGTTTTTAGCCGACAAAAACGACCATGTATAGTAATGCGTTTTTAGCCGAAAAAATGACCATGTATAGTAAGGCGTTTTATCCGACAAAAACGACCATGTATAGTAAGGCGTTTTCAATGGACAAAAACGACCATGTATAGTAAGGCGTTTTTAGCCGACAAAAACGACCATGTATAGTAATGCGTTTTTAGCCGACAAAAATGACCATGTATAGTAAGGCGTTTTATCCGACAAAAACGACCATGTATCGTAAGGCGTTTTCAATGGACAAAAACGACCATGTATAGTAAGGCGTTTTCAGCCCCCAAAAACAGCAATGTATTGTAAGGCGTTTTACGCTGACAAAAACGACCATGTATAGTAAGGCGTTTTGAGCCGACAAAAACGACCATGTATAGCAAGGGGTATTTAGTCCCCAAAAAACGACCATGTATAGTAAGGCGTTTTTAGCCGACAAAAACGACCATATATAGTAAGGTCTTTTTAGCAGACACAAGCCATGAATAGTAAGGCGTTTTGAATAGCTGAATAGCGCAGCGATGCATATATTGCAGCTCTGCCGTGGTCCACTGGTTAATGCGCTGCTTCAAAGTGCAGTGGTGCAGGGTTCAAATCCAGGAATCGACCTTCCATATATAGTAAGGTGTTTTTAGCCGACAAAAACGACCATGTACAGTAAGGTGTTTTTAACCGACAAGAACGACCATGTATAGTAAGGCATTTTTAGCCTCGAAAAAGGACCATGTATTGTCATGCGTTTTTAACCAACAAAAACGACCATGTATACTAAGGCGTTTTTAGTCACCAAAAAACGACCATGTATAGTAAGGCGTTTTTAACCTCCCAAAAAAATCCCATGTATAGTAAGGCGTTTTTAGCCCCCCAAAAATTGACCATGTATAGTAAGGCGTTTTTAGCCCCCAAAAATCCACTATGTATGTCCAGGCGTTCTTTTACCCCAAAAAACGACCATGTATAGGAAAGCGTTTTTTACTGAAAAAAACGACCATGAAGAGGGTAAGGTGTTTTTAGTCCCCAAAAAACAACCATGTATAGTAAGGTGTTTTTTACTTTAAAAAAAACACCATGTATATATAGTAAGGCGTTTTTTGAATGGCCAGGAATATAGTTAGGCTTTTGGGTTTTTTTTTCACGACAATGTATAGTCGGTTTTTTTGAATGAGCAGATGTATAGGAAGTTAAAAAAAAATAAATTCAATGACCATAGTATATACGATATAATAAGGCTTTTTTAAACAACATTTATGACCATGTATCATCAGGCATTTTTTTTGAACGACCGGGTGTATAATAAGATTTTCTTTCTTTTTTTTTTTTAACGACAATGTTTAGTCAGACTTTTTTTAACGCTTATTTTCATGAGCGGGTCTATAGGAATCGTTTGTTTTTTTAAATGACCATGTATGGTCAGGCTTTTTTTTTTTTACAACTTCGTATAATAAGGCTTTTTAATGAATTTATTTATTTATTATTTTTACGACCATGTGTAGGAAGGCATTTTTTGAACGACCGGGTTCTTTTTTTATGACCAGATAGGCGCCATGCTCAAATCCTGTAAATATTCACAGCACGCTGTCACCCCCTAGTGGTCAAATGTCACTAATACTGACTACAGCACTCTACAATTTTATTAGACGCTGTTGTGTGAGTGCGGTTCTGAACATTAATCAGTGAAGCGTATGCAAGTTTGTTAAGATAATACGGGGGAAATCGAAAATAAATAAATAAATCCAACACTGAAAGTATAAGTATATAGTGCATCTGAAGGCTGTCGTTTTTGAACATACACGAACAATGCTTCCTTGTGTTAACCATCACAGCACTTCTGCTATTGTGGACCAACTTTTAAAACAATGAAACATTAAGATAATCCATCCAAGCATTTACTTCCGATTATCCAGGTCCAGGTTCACAGGGTCAGCAGTTTGAGCACCGTGGCAACGATGCCTTGAGCCCACCTCTCACTCAGTCATGCCCTGAACACCTCATCAGGAAGGCATTGGAATCAAGGCATGAGCCACCTCCTCAAGTGGCGTCTCATCCTCAACCTCTCCAGATGACTGAGCTTTTCGTCCTACCACACAGGGCAAGCACCCTGTAATGGGATCTCATTTCCTGCTTGCTTTCCATGACATTATCCTGTCCACCAACAGAAATGTGAACACAAGTTTCAAAACAAAAAAATATATAGATCGATCAAATTTGCAACATCATGCAATTAAAAAAAAAAAAAATCATCATCATGTGTATAGTGTTAGGTCTGCCTCACACTCGATTAGTTATGAGTTTGAATCTTGGCTCAGTGTGGACAACTGTTGTTGTTTGTGTCCCGCAATCCTCCCATAGTCAGCTCACCCACCATTCTAACGAGGTCAGGTATTCTAAAAATATTTGCTATTGCGGTCGCAGTACAACCACTATGCCAAGAAACGCTAAAAAAATGCAGTGTCCCTTGACCAGGATGAACTTGCACATTGGATCTGAAGTTTGACTAAAAAATGGACGTTCCTCTCCACTAGCCTAAAATACACTTTTCCAGGAACAACTTTCAACAGTTGCTAATACATAGGCATCATCCTCTATTTCCACAATAAATCTTATTCTTTTAAAAAAAAAAACGTTTTTTAGTTAATCAGAAGCACTTCAGTCCAGGATCATTATGGAAATGCATTTTGACGAAAATTCCCAAGACAAATTCAGTACACATTTTTTAATAACATGGCACAATTTACATAACACATGTTTAAATGAGGGGCATGCTGAAGATTCAGTCACTTAATTTTTTTCGACAATTTTATACATGATCTACAAAGACTTTTTTTTTTTCACCTGTACAAGTTAACAGCAAAAAAAAAACAAAACAAAAAAATCTCATTTAACAATCTTTTTGCAATACGCATCAACTAACCACTATGGCTCCGGTGTAACATTTTTAAATGGAAGTAAAATAACACTGCACGAAATGTTCACCGAATTCAAAGCGCACAACTAAACCTTCGGTGGACTACTAAAATAGATCTCTTCTTGGTAGAAACAAAATGTCCATAGTTTGCTTTTTTAGATTTTTTTTTTTGTGTTGATTTTGTAGGTACCACAATGAAAGAAAGCACTTTGAATACACCAACAGAATCTAATTCCAAAAACATGTACTTTACACACCTTCTGTGGAGCGAACTGCTGCCTTTGTTACAACGATGTATTCTCCCCGCAACCAAAGGCAGTCGAGTGAATTCGAGATGGTCTTCACAATTGTGCTGCCGGTTCTATCGTACAGAAAGTTCTTTAAATGCAATATTGTCTTTTGGATTGTCCTTACAAAGTACCAAATGATTGGCAAAACAATATCAGATAGCGACGCCTCATTTAAAGCTTGGATCTGTCTACGTTGAGCAAGCAATTTGAAAAGCATAGTAAAGTTGTGGGGAGAATACAGCTTTTTTTTTTTTGTTTCGTTTTTTTGTCCTTCATTGGTAAAGAGCCGTGGTGATGGATGGCGGGCGGCCAGACTTGTTGCATAGTAGAACATGGGGTCTCTGGTACAATGCTAATCTGTTGTGTCAATCAAAATTAAAAACAAAAAAAACAAAAACTAAAGCACATTCTGAATTCACTGCC
Source organism: Hippocampus abdominalis (assembly GCA_018466805.1). NCBI lineage: Eukaryota > Metazoa > Chordata > Actinopteri > Syngnathiformes > Syngnathidae > Hippocampus > Hippocampus abdominalis. Next base: position 3,270,713 of record CM031710.1, read on the forward strand.
TAAATACTTCTCTATGTACATTTGTCCAAAGTAAAGCTTTCAAATCACCCTTTTTGCATATTTGTACCATGATCCATAACAAAGCAAGCACAGTGACTGTACATATTATCTACACACTTTTGCGGTCGGTCAGTGCTAAAGTAGCTGTACGTTCCAAAATCTCACTTCACTTTGCTGTACAATAGAAAGACTGGACACACACGCACACACACACACAAAGCTGGAGCAACATTGGAGGGGAAAAAAACAAAAAAAAAGGGTCTGAAAAAAATCAAAAGTTTGTTTCTGTGATTATTCTCTTGACAAAATCAATTCCTCGTGTGGGCATGTGTCCGCCCACATTAAGTTATTCACAGCTATGTTACAGTCTTGCTTTGCCCCGAAGCTAAGTGCTGGGTGGGAGTTTGACCGCGAGCGAGGCCCAAGCTCACCGTGCCTCAATGTCCTTGTGAGGAGGTCTGTCTCGAATATCGGTAACCAGGGGAGCAGTCCGTCGCGGCGAGCCTGGCCTGGCACCGAGCGTGGGGATGAGTGGGGGCGGGGCGCTGAGAGAGGCAGTGGGCGGAGTTTTATTCAGAATACTGTTCTGGTGGGCGGCGGCGGCGGCGGCGGCTGCTGCGGCGGCCGAGGGGCTGACCCTGGAATAGTGCATGCCTGGAAGTCCTGGGCCCATGAGGCCTTGGGCGTGGTGGGGTAGATGTCCGTCGAGGGCCGGGTGGTGCATGGCGGGGTGAATGCGGCCGTGCTCGTAGTCCTCTCGAAGGAGCCGCTCGCGTTCCTCCAAATGAGCGCGCTCGTGCTCCCTCCTCTGCTCCAAGGCGAGCGAATGCAAGTGCTCGCGATTAAAGTCGTGAGGCTCCCGCTCCCTGTAGGAACGCTCGGCCTCGTAAAGGCGCGGGGCTGTCAGCCGGTGGAGGGGATCGTTCCTGAGCAACAGATCCCTCGCCAGAGGGTCCCGTCGGTGAATGTCCAATCCCCTGTAAGGGTCCCTGATCGGGTCCCAATGGAAGGCCGGGTAGGGGAAGCGTTCGGCCCCAGGGATGGGGCTGATACCCATGAAGGGCGCCACCACTCGAGTTCTCTCAAGACCGCTCATGTTGTTGATCGGATGAACACCTGCCATGCCCATGGGCATCGGCATCGAGGACGGAGGGTGGATGTTCGGCGTGGAGGACCTCAACGAGTGCTCGCTCGTTTTCTCTGCCGCTCCGTCTTGGTCCTCCTTACGTTCCTCTTTCACTTTGACCTCACTGTTCTTCTTGTGCTCAAACGGCAGCTCGCCCTTCTTCTCCACAAGCTCCCTGCTCAGGCCACCGTTGGGACGTTCGAGACTCGTCTGTCTGATGTAGGGCGAGGCTGTGCCTCTGTTGGGCACTTTGTCCTCTGGTACTCTCCCATCGTGGATGGCGGGCGCGTCCTTATCGCCGTGCTGGTTGTCTTTGAGCTTGTGGTCGTCTGTGCTGCCGTCTTTCCAAGAGTCTGGGAGTTCCCTTTCTCGGTCCTTGGCCTTGTTCTCCTTGTCTCTCTGCGGGTCTCCAGAGGACGGAGGCAGGTGGTTCCTGTGGTGCTCAGGAGGACGACTGTGACCGAGAAGATTGATGGGGTTCACTGGGACCGGGGAAGGGTGGCTCTGGTGACGTTTCTCCACAGAGTCCCTGGGAACACAAAAGACGGATCACTATTTTTCAACCATGTATAGTAAGGCGTTTTTTTTTTTTTTTTTAAAGACCAGGTAAATAGTAAGGTTTTTTTTTTTTTATGAATGACTGTGTATCGTAAGGTTTGCTTATATAGTTATTTGTTTTTTTTGCCATGTATAGCAAGGGTTTTTTTTATGACCATGTGAATGAAGTAAGGATTTATTTTTTTTATGACCATGTATAGTAAGGCCTTTTTTCATTTTTATTTCTTTATTTTTTTACGACCATGTATGGTAAGCCGTTTTTTTAACAACCAGGTATATAGTCAGGTTTTTATATGAACATGTATAGTAAGGCTTATTTATTTGTTTTTTTGAACGACCATGTGTAGTAAGGCATTTTTTGAACGACCAGGTATACAGTAAGTGGGTTTTTTAAATGACGATGTATAGTAAGGTTTCTTAAAAACATTTACGACCACATAAAGTAAGGCATTTTTTGAACAACCAGATATATAGTAAGGTCTCTTTTTTTTTTGTTTGACATTTTTTGTAATTTTACGAGCATGTATAGTGAAGCGTTTTTTTATGATCGTGTATAGTAAGGGGGTGATTGACTGGTTAGCGCGTCGTCCTCACAGTGCGGAGGTCGTGGGTTCGATCCCAGATCTGGCCTTCCTGTGTGTAGTTTGCATGTTCTCCCCGTCCCTGCGTGGGTTTTCTACGGGTACTCCAGTTTCCTCCTTCACATGCAGGGCAGGCTGATTGAACGCTTCAAATTGTTCCTAGGTGTAAGTGTGAGTGCAGATGGTCGTTCATCTCTGTGTGCACCTGCCTACTGCCCAAAGGCAGCTGAGATAGGCTCCAGCACCCCCCGCGACCCTTGTATAGTAAGGCTTTTCTAAACGACCATGTATAGCAAGGTGTTTGTTTTTAATGACCAGAAATATACCGGTATGTGTCTGTGTGTGTATATATATATATATATACATATATATATATATATATGTATTTATATATATATATATATATACATACATACATATATATGATATATACATACATACATATATATTGTATGTATATATACACATACATATATATATAATAATACATATATGTACATAATATATATACATACATATAATCATACATAGATTTGTATAACATATATATATACATAATACATATACATACATAATATATACATACACGTATATATATATATGTATATACATACATACATATACATATATATACATACATATATATTATATATATATACATACATACATACATATATATACATATGTATATATACATATATATATATACATATATATAACGTATGTATATATAATATACATATATATACATACAAGTAGTTACATATATATACATAATATCATACATATACATATATATATATATATACATACATATATACATATAATACATACATATATATATAACATATATATATACTATACATAATATAATATACATACACATACATAGTATATATATACATACATATATAATATACATACATATATATATTTATATATATACACATGGCATAATGGCATATATATATACATATATACACATAATTCAACCATACCATATTTATATAATGATGTCATACATACACTAAGTGCATAATATACTTTACAGCCGTAGCGTCGCGGGGAGTGCATGGAGCCTACAGCCGTAGCTAAGTCGGGCAATATAGTAGGCCTTCACATACCAATTACAGACGAACGAACAACCATCCATACCCCCACTCAACCATTGGGATACATAGTGTACAATCAGCATATATTTTTATTACATGTGTTTTGTAATGTGGTAGCGGAATGTATGCACACTAGGATGCCACATGTCAAGTACATTTTTTGAATAAAGTATGGTGTTTTTTTTTAAATGACCAGATAGTAAGGCTTTTTAAAAAAAAAAATTTTTATGGCCATGTATAGTAAGGCACTTTTTAAATGGCCAGGTATGTAGTAATAATTTTTTTTTAATTGCCTGGTATAGTCAGGCTTTTTATTTTATTTTTTTGGACGACCATGTAGTAAGGCATTTTTGAGCGACCAGGTACATACTAGTCAGGCTTTTTCAAAATTTTACGACAATGTATAGTAAGACATTTTTTTAACAACCAGGTATATAGTACGTTTTTTAACCTCCCCACGCTATTGCGAACATGCGGCCCTTCTTACAAATGTGAGCGCTATATTTTGATTGCCGTTTGTGTGCTAAAAACATACAGATTATGCGGATAGGAATCAAAGTGCAAGATAAAATAAAAATAAGTCATATGTATTGTGTAATAAAGTAACGTAAACCACAATTCCCAAACAATGACTTGACTGTCCCCCTTCAGTACGGCCGCATACTAATACTGAAATAAATTCATTAAAAATAAATCTTGAACGCTCATGTTTGAAATTAATTAGGAAAATAAAACCTTTTCATTTTTGCTTTAATTATAGCTGTTTTTAGTTAGTTTTCTAAATATCCAGTTATCATTTTTTTAAGCACTTTTATTTTGATTCAAGAAGATGGTTTTTTAAATTTATTTGTAGTCATTTTGGTGAGTACGCACTTGCTTTACTTTCAAGGAAACCCACCTGTCTTTGTCATCTTTACTGCTAATTGAGTCCCGTTTTTCAGAATCTCTGTCTCTCTCGTGTGAGCTGACCGAGGCGCTCCTCTCCGAGTCTCCGGGTTTCAGCCAAGGCGGGGGTGTCGGAAAAGAGGGTGGGGTGCGGTGAAGGCGGTTCCAGGGCTCCTGGTGGTTGCTGTTGGCACCGCCACCAAAGTGCTGCTGCGAGTTGGGGCCATCTTTATGGCCGAACATCGAGTTGGCCGCTGCCAGGGATTCAACACACGGAAAAGCACAGCAGGACGCAAGTTAAATGCGTATCTCAAACGTTGCGCAGCCACGTTTCTTTTAAAATACACTTTGAGGCAAGTTATATTCATGAGGCTAAAACTCACTTAGTGCTGGATTTCCCAGTCCTCCGAACGCTGATGAACTGAGAGCTCCCAGCCCGCCGAAGGATGGCGGCCGACTGAAAGGTTCTGAAAAGAGATGAAACATTAGCTTGACTGTGATGCAATTAGCAAATTCAGAAATGTCATGTTCAGAGAGAAGGGGCTCCTACCTAAGTGAGGTGCTGGGGTGAGGAAGTTTCCGGGGTGGTGGTGTGGATGGCCGAAGGGACCTGCTGATGGGTGTGTTGGACCTGAGAAGGGAATTTAAAAAGTTGAGCTTTTTTTCTCTCCAGGATTTACCTTGATTTAAATAATCAGGGTTGCCACTCTTCTACTTGCTTTTTATTTATGGACATTTTAAGGACTTTTGAGGGCCAATTTAGCCATTTTTAAGGACTTTTTCTCCATTCATCAGGGGATTCATGGGGGATTTAATGCCTGCTCAGTAATAGGCTGGCTGAACAGAAAGCCACATTTCACTGAGCTGGTGTTCAAATCATTGCTGCCAAAGGAATGGCACATCTGTATTTTTAGGGGCAATCAGCTAACCCTTTATTTGACATACCGTATGTCAAATTTTCATTTTCCTACCTGTAATACAGGTAGGAAAATGAAATACAGGTAGGGAAATTGAAATTGAATTCCTTTTCAAGAAAAGTACACTAAGAAAAAATCACATTTCGAAAAAATATAAAACAATGTATTTTCAAATAAAAAATTTTTTTTAAAGGATTTTTATTGATTTTGGAAGCTTTCCCTGAAAATTAAGGACAATTAAGAACATCATTTTACAACTTCATTTTTTATGGATTTTTATTAACTTTAAGGACCCGTGTGAACCCTGATAATGCATGAATCTCGGACTGTTTGCAAACAAACTCTAGTGCAGTTTGCATCAATTCGGCTGACTTATCAAGAATGCATGCACCACTGTAGAAGTGGGAGCGGAACACAACAGTCAAACCTCGGTTTTCGTCCATAATCCGTTCCAGAAGGCTGTTTGAAAACCGAGATTGTTCGAAAACCGAAACCACGCTCTTTTTAAAATAAAAATGTTTACTGAACACGTCTGCTCACAATGGAAAGCAACACGAGGAAGCGTCACTTCCTCGTCTATCCGAGAAAGCGTTACTTCCTCATGTAAGGAAGGCGAGAGGACTCAAATGGTGCAATTCACGTGCACTCAGTTTGTTCGAGAATCGAAATTTGTTCGTCATCCGAGGCATAAAAAAAATCGAAATTTTTGGTCGAAAACCGAATTGGTCGAGAACCGAGACGTTTGAAAACCGAGGTTTGACTGTATATCTATTTGAGCTATATTAGCCTACTATCAAAATCATTTTCCACTTTCAAACATTTTTTATAAAGCTCCAGGGAGCCACTAGATGTCGCTAAAGAGCCGCATGCGGCTCTGGAGCCGCGTGTTGCCTACCCCCAGTTTAAGGGGAGGTGAGCAGCTGGAGAATCTTTTTTTAAACTACAACGAACTTCAACTTCACTGAAGATAAATAGATTCAATTTTTGGTGTTTCACTTGTAAAGGTGAGAGACGACGGACTCTATTAAGAGCAGAAAAACGGAATGAAAAACTCTCAATATTAGAGTATGTGACTGTATAAAACGAAAGGCGGCCCCATGCGCAGTACACACTAATACCTTTTGTTCACTGTAGCATACTTTGAAAAGCACCAAAACAATATTAAACTGCATTTCATGAATGCTAAATGATGCTGTTTAGAGACAGCATGCCCACCGCATACGGCACTTTGTCGACTGGAGACGCAGACAGTGGGAATGTGTGAAATTCTTGGGCACCTTTTGAAAATGATGTTTCAAATCACCCATGCTGTGTGTTTATATAAAGCAGATGTCTTCAGCTTGACCTCACTCCACAGTGCTGCTTTTATACCAACTCATTAACATGCGTAAGGTAGAAACACCACGCAGCATTTGCTGTCATGCCTCAAAGCTAACAAATTATTGTTTTATATATGAATTACTGATATGCAGTGTCAAAAATGTGCACTGACCGTAAAATGAATGGAGCAGAATCCATTTTTAACATACCATTCCAGCCAGGCAATGCTGTGTAACAACATTTAATCATTGATCTGAATTCAAATTAGGGAGTGGCTCCACTACACATCAAGTGTTAGTTCTTAACCAAATGTTTTTTTTCTTAAAACTCATTCACTCCCAAAGACGTTTTAAAACGTCTTTTCAGACTTGGTCTAGAATTGGCTGGTACTGAATGAGTTTTAAAGGGCCATTGCCATAATCTTAAAGCACGTTATTGTAGGCGCATATCATATTTTTAATATGATTATTTTTTAGTAGTCCATGACGCTATCGAATATGTCACCAGTGCTGTAACACATTCTCACCTGCAGCTGAGAAGAGCGTGGCAGGCCGTGCCAGGTCACTGGGGTGATGGATGGCACCAAAGAGGCTCGGGCCCGGAGGTCGACTCAGGAACTCGGGCTTGAGGCCAAAGTCTAACTTGTGAGGGTCGACCTGCATCTGCTGCTGGAAGACACCAAAAACAACAGAGAAACACATGTAAAATGCGTAATGTCACTGGAATAACTGTACTTGATATAGATAAGACACCTGATCAAAATTACTGCGTTCAAAGAGCTGTATCCCCAAAAAATCTGAAGGCTGGCTTTACGCTGCGTTATTCATCTGACACAATTTTTAATTTTTGGCACAATCCAGACATGTGTCATAGCAGTGGAAATGGAGTTGGATATCTTCGGATTGCACTCACGCTTCTCCCAAATGTACCGTATTTTCCGCTTCGGAGAACAAGGCACACCTTCAATGATTGGCCTATTTCAAAACTGTTTTCATATACTGCATAAGGCGCGTAGATAGAAGCTACAATAGTGGCTGCGGTTGCGATATGAATCCACTAGATGGGGCTACGCTAAAGGGAATAGCTTTATTTATATAGAGCTTTTCACAATCGCTGTAACAAAGCGCTTAACAGAATATTTAAAATATGTCCCCCAAAAATCTGAATATCGATCCATACACAAGGCACTTTGGATTATAAGGCACACTGTTGGCTTTTGAGAAAATTGAATGTCACTGAAGTGGTGACAACACTGGACTTGCTTAGTCAATCAAAATGACCCCCCCCCCGCCCCCAAATAGGAAATGTATTGTCAATTAAAATGTACACAAAATATGGATATAGATATTAAAGTAGAATTGAACCCTTCGCCTGGAATGCCAATGAAGCTTTACTGATTTCAGAAGTGTGTTTTTATCACTACCCATTTCTCATAACAATCGCCATCAACTCAGGCGAAGCAGGTTTGTACAATATATCCATCCATCCATTTTCCGAACCGCTTGATCCTCACGAGGGTCGCGGGGGGTGCTGGAGCCTATCCCAGCTGTCTTCGGGCAGTAGGCGGGGGACACCCTGAATCAGTTGCCAGCCAATCACAGGGCACACAGAGACGAACAACCATCCACGCCCACACTCACACCTTGGGACAATTTAGAGTGTACAATCAGCCTGCCATGCATGTTTTTGGAATGTGGGAGGAAACCGGAGCACCCGGAGAAAACCCACGCAGGCCCGGGGAGAACATGCAAACTCCACACAGGGAGGCCGGAACTGGAATCGAACCCGGCACCTCTGCACTGTGAAGCCGACGTGCTAACCACTGGACTACCGGGCCGCCTGTACAATATATTTTGTTTGCAATAAAAAGTAATCAGCCACTATACTGTAATGCACAAATAAGTGCAAATAACTGTATTTTGCCTTCATATGTTTTCATTTAACCCTTTCATGCACCCTGTAACCTGATAAGCTGTCCACTATAGTAACCGCTGTCTCTGAAAGGGTTACGTATCAGATCAGGATAGCCTGAATTGGTCTATATGTCAGTGTTATTAGGTTACTACAATATTTAACTCAATTATACACTGTTCAAACAGATGGCATTCAGTTGAAGCAAGAGTACGTCATTTCCTCCTTTTTCCTCTCATTTAAAATGGATGACAAAAACATTTGAACCGGCAGCGGGATCCATCTTCCCATACATTAAATATGGATGTGTAGGGTTGGACCGATAGTGGGTTTTATATGCAATTAGTCTATTTATAAAGATAAGCATATACAAGACTGGACCAATACAGTATGTTTACACTGAATCCAGCCTGGTTCCGAAAGATAAGTCCAAAGAATCCTCACCTTGACTTTTTGTTGATGGTGGTATATCTGCCAGGCAGTATGGACATGCATGGCACACCACTTTCCGGGCTTCTAAAGGCATAAGAGAGAAATATACGATGATCATCCAAAAATTCATGTGTTACAATAATAAAGTATTGCAGAATGTGTGTTATGTCATGAATAGTTTGGAAAGCTAAACTGCAGAAAATTACTGTAACCTTAAAGCAGCATAAAGTCACGTATAATGTCTCTATAAAGTACAGTCTTTTTTTTTTTTTTTTTTAACTAAGTAAGGCTTTAATTTCATAGCACATGTAATATACAATGTGTTTCAAACAACAAAAGACAACACATACAGTCAAACCTCGGTTTTCGAACGTCTTGGTTCTCGACCAATTCAGTTTTCGACCAAATATTTTGAGTTTTTCGGATGACTAACAAATTTCGGTTCTCCAACAAACTGAGCGCACGTGAATGCACCATTTGACTCCTCTCGCAAGGATTTTAAAATGTTTATAAGACCATAATCAAAGGTATGGGGAATAAAAGCACAGTTTTTATCCTGCGGTTTCAAAGCATTTAAACTTGGGTCTGACTTCCCTTCTGTTTGCAGCATAACAGCTAAATGCAGCTTCATGATGTTTAGTTTGAACTCTCAGATCCACTAACTGACCCACGTCTGCAGAGCTCAGACTTCTGGGTTTGTATTTTATCAGCATTTCTTTAATGTATTCAGAACCCATACATTTCAGTGATTTATAGATTTATAGTAGAAGATTTTTGGTAGAATAATTTAAAAATTGATTCTACAGACAATTTGGAGCCAATATGTTTGTTTGTTATGTGTTATGGTCGGAACCCGAGTTTCGAATTGTGCGGTAGTAGTTCTTTACTAATTCAGAAGTTAGCGTTAGTGGATCTCCTGCCTGCATGACACAATCCACTCTATTACAAAATCCTTGAAGCCATCGGAGCTTTTTCTGAGGTGTAGGTGTACAGAATGTGCCAAACCAGGATAAAGGACTGATTACTCACCCTGAGAATGGGCCGAAATGGATCTGCTAGCTACACAGAGGAGGCGGGGGGAACAGATGAAGATATTTTACTTTGGATCAATGCCTTAACACAAAATGGCAGCTGGAAGTCAGTGCCGTCAGTGCTATTTAACAAATACACAAGTACTACATACATTCATAAAATAAGCAACCTTATGCAAGAGGCAATTACTGGTCACAACATTAGGTACCCCCCTGCATAACCTGAGATTGAATACAAGGAATGCTGGAGCCGAGATTGGGATCTTTCCGCCTAAAACTACATTCCCGTCTTAAATCACAGGTATTATCTTTCATTTATTGGGCATGTGTGACTAATTCAATTAAAAAAAAAAAAAGAAAATAAATCCTGAAATTTCCTCACCCTTGGGTCCTTTTGTAAGAAAGTATGTGGGACAGCGCCAGGTCTCGAGGACACATCGAGAGGATTGGAGGTCTAGAAAAGAGAAGATTGAAAAAAAACAATGTAAACGAAAAATCAGGAAAAAGATTCTTATATTGTGAAAAGAAGGAGGGCGTTACCTTGGGCTGAAAGGCACCCTGCAGTGAGCTGAAGGGCCCAGTTGGAGGAATGACGGGTGGGAGGCCCGACATTGCCGGTGGGTACGCGTGAAAGAGCTGTAAGATGAAAAGATGGCGTGGAGGCGTCATTTAAGCAAGATGCAAGAGAATGTGCAAACATCTGCCTCAAAAATCAAACAGGCATTTTTTTTTATATGATTATTTTTCGACAAAAATACCAAGACATGAAAGTAGAACCCTGCACCCTCATTAGATTTCGCTAACTCCGGCCGCTTTGATATTAAAAACAAACTCGGTTTTCGAATGATGCAACGTATGCAAGGCTAATGTAAACCAAGTAAACAAGTGCCTGAGCCTTTCACAAACTGTCTTGCAGAGAAGCATGTGATCATCTGTTCATTATAATAAGTTCTTGTCAATCACATAAAAAGTGAAGCCGTTTTGAATTTAGAAGCTAAGCCCGTTTTAATTGAGCAAGGTGCAATATTTATTTTTTCTAAATCAAGCTTGATTTATTCAAAGTGGTACGGTGATCCCTCGCTATTTCGCGGTTCGTTTATCGCGGCTTCAGTGCATCGCGGATTTTTCTTCCAAACATATACATAAAAAAAACACATTTTTTTTCATATACATGGAGTACAGTACTGTATATGTTGCTCTACGTGTCTCGCTGTTGTTTTGCTGACTTTCGCAGTTTCTCGCGGAACGTTGGCGGACTTAAAAAAAGATATATATTTTTTTCCATATACATGGAGTACAGTACTGTACATGTTGCTCTACGTGACTCGCTGTTGTTTTGCTGACTTTCGCAACTTCTCGCGGACCGTTTGCAGACTTAAAAAAATAAATACTGTAAATACATTTTTGTCGTGCATGTTCCACGGAAGTACAATAATCCCTCGTTTATTGGGGTTAATGGGGACCAAAACCACCCGCGATAAACAAAAATCCGCGAAGTAGCGACCAATTAACATATAAAAAAAAATACATACAAATTTTGTTATATGTTAATTGGTTGCTACTTTGCGGATTTTTGTTTATTGCGGGTGGTTTTGGTCCCCATTAACAGCGATAAACGAGGGATTACTGTAATTCCATGGTACAATAAATAATAGATGAGTTGTTGTGGCTTTCTTATTTTTAACATTTGTTGTGTACAAGCCATATAAAGCACAAACAGTATTAATCAACACAGTCAAACTACAAGTGCACAACCAAATGAGAATTGTATCAAAATACCAGAGTTGGATATTCCATTTGTCCATCAAATGTTGGTAATAAAATAATGGTGACAAACTGTCATTTTAGCAGCGACATACTGTATTTAATCTTTATTCCCTGCGTCAAGTGTACTAAATGATTGATCCCGGATGTCCTGTTTATCTCTCAACAGTTCAAAACATATTTTGCAAGCAAAGTGCGGCGGAAAGGGAAAACTCACACTGTGTCTGTAGAAGGGGTCAACTTTCGTTGGGTACTTGTCAAACTGTAAGAGAAAGGAAACAAAGCTGAGTACAACATTTAAAGACGCTAACAAGCAGAGATTGGCCAATTTGGGGTATGTCAGTACTAAACAGATTAAACTGTTTAAAAAACTGTGAACACGCTAATGAATTGACCACTTCCCACAAGACTTTTCTCTCCCTTTGGTGATTATGTGAAGATCTTGTAAAACAGTATCGCCTTTGGTCTCTTTTTAGTGGTGGAGGGCACGCTCGGGGTGAACATTTCCCCAGTCAAGACTAAACACCGCAGCTACTAAGAGGCTTTTTATGGCCTCATTAGCTGTCAGAGGCCAAACTTTGGTGCTCATCAGAGCCAAGCAAACCTCTTTAGGCTAGGCAGTAATGAGTGTCCAAGCATGTGTGTTTTTAAAGCTTTAGGTCTAGCCACTCATTGCCTGCGGTCTCACCAACAGTGAGGATCTTAATGTAAGGCTTATGTCAGGAATGAAAACACCCTAACGGCGCCATGTGCCGTCATTCCATTCAGGATGAATTAAGTGTATTATGTTCTAAAACTTGGCCGTGGATGTGCGTTGAGCAAGTGATGGCAAATTTGAAAATAACCGCAGTCAAAGATGGAAAGAATGGGCCAGAAACAACACAAGAAGAACTTTCCGGGTGAATTAAAGCATCATTGCGGCAAAGCGAGAGATACACATGGTCATCAGTGAGAGACGCCACAAAGCCACAAATATGTCCAACGTACCGCTTAAACACATGCCAGTTTGGACAAAATCTTCCCAATTGTAGCCCCAGTGGGAAAACGCTTTCAGCGCCATGCCCGCCCACCCACTCTTTGACATGTGCGAAACACATTCCGAGAAGACATAGAAAAACTCATTTTCCCCCCATCCAGCCCTCCAAACCCAACACGGTTGCGTTCTACTTATCCTCACATTTCTGGCAGGGGTACGCACCATGGATGGTGCTGGGGTGGGCATAATGGCGTGGGGGAATGGCGTGAAGGTGTGCTGGTGCGTGTGCTGGTGGGTGTGTTGGTGCTGATGCTGGTGCTGATGCTGGTGCTGGTGGAACTCTGTGCGCAGGTAGGGCGGGGGGCCCAGTGAGGCGCCGCGGTCGGCGCTCTGGGAGGCCAAGAAACGTGTGTTGAGCTCCTGACGCAGAAGGTCTTGCTCTGCAGAGGACAACGGGGGAAGGAACGGTGAACCGAACATTGCATGACCAAAGCATTGTGAAAAAGCACATTTCCTCTTTGTATGCATGTTTTTATGGACTGAAACAATTGTGAAGAGGATTAAACAACATTTCACGTCACTGACTGAAGTTTATCATGTTGGGTAGTACCCACTTGTCCTGTTGACCCTTGTTTTAAATGGCTTGAGATAGCGGCTTAAAATGAAACTGAATTGAACAGAAGTCCACACAATCATATATGTCTCGATTTTGTATAGAACATGTACGACAACCATTTTAGCTCATGAAAAGCTACAAAGGTGGTGATGGGAAATCGAAGGTTTCGATTTGCTTCATGAACCAGTTGCAGTATTTTTTGACTCCTCTAGATGGCACTGTTGGTTTAAATAAAGGAGTTTAAGAAATGGTAAGTCAGTGTGTTTTCAGCCCAGTGCCATCTAGAGGCGACCAAAAATATGTTTAATGAATCAAATTTGAAGCTTCATTTTCCCATCACGAAACAAAAGTAAAAAAATAAGTCCCGTGGGCTGTAGCTGTACCCTGAGGGAAAGTAACTGGCTCCTAATGTATCTATTTTAAACTTCCAACTGTATGCTATGGATAAACTTTAAGCACATATTAACTCAAACATATGAAAAACCATGGGGGAAGGAAGAAATCTTTCAAAAGATAATCAAAACACTGCATTTTTTTTGGTGTGCGGTGGTAGAATATGAAAGTAAAACCCTGCTTTAGTAGTAGTCCCCGCAGCCCAACACAAAAACTCGGTTTTGCATGGCAAAGGAGAAACTCTCAGAAGGAGAAGAGGATCAAGAACTATCTGATCAACATAGCGAGTTTTTATTTTAATTGGACAGCACAACCGTGCAAAAATTTTCTTGAAGACGAAGAAAGCAATATATATTTAGCATATTAAAAAAAAGTCAACTAAATCACAAACCCATTGTTAGAATGTCTGCCAGCTGGAACTGTGAAATACTGAGATGAGATCCGATACCCCTAAAGTCCCTCAGAGAGATCTGTTGTTGTAATTACTTTTTTACCCCAGTGGCAAAAAAGTAAAAAATAATCACATACTTTCAGATTTATTGGACTGGGAGAGGAGGTGGAAATTTCTCATCTTCAACGTTCGTTCCTTTTGAACTAAATACAGCTTGTGCCGTTTACGACCAAACACATTTTTTCCGCCCCCACACAAAGTGAAAAACCGAAAGGTCTTAATCTGAAGGAGTTGACACACACACACAATTTTCTATATTATGTATATATATATGTATATATATACATATATACATTCATTCATCTTCCGAACCGCTTTATCCTCACTAGGGTCGCGGGGGGTGCTGGAGCCTATCCCAGCTGTCTTCGGGCAGTAGGCGGGGGACACCCTGAATTGGTTGCCGGCCAATCGCAAGGCACACAGAGGCGAACAACCATGCATGCCCACACTCACACCTAGGAACAATTTAGAGTGATCAATCAGCCTGCCATGCATGCTTTTGGAGTGTGGGAGGAAACCGGAGTACCCGGAGAAAACCCACGCAGGCCCGGGGAGAACATGCAAACTCCACACAGGGAGGCTGGAATTGAACCTCTGCACTGTGAAGTCGACGTGCTAACCACTGGACTACCGGGCCACATATATACACATATATATATATTGTTATATTTTATATATATTATCACACACACATATATATATTATTGTGTATATATTTATATATATATATATACATACACACACCCACACATATATATACATATATATATATATATATATATATATATATATATATATATATATATATATATATATATAATATTATATAAATATTTCGATACAATATTTCTATATTGTACCAATATTATAGGGTCGTGGGCGTGCCTTCGGGTAGTAGGCGGGGTACACCCTGAACTGGTTGCCAGCCAATCACAGTACATATAAATCTAAACTGAAAAAAAGAAAATAACTTTGTTACCCGAGTAGGCACTCCCAGCAGCAGGATGTCCCGGTACTGGCAGGGTGCTAGAGGTCAGCGGTGGTGGTGGAGGCAAAGCCGCTGGAGGAGCGAACATATTGGGGTGATGAGGGTGCGGTGAGGACTGCAATGCAGGGGGGAAGCTGTGGGGGGTGCTGTGGTTAGCCACCAGAGGCAAGGGGAAAGATGACGCGGTGGCGGCTGGCACAGGAGGAGGTGGGTGGTGGTGAAGGTGGGACGAAGGAGCAGGGGGCCCTTGGGGCTTGCTCCCCGGGGTGCTACTCCTGCTGCTGCTGTAATAATAAAACGAGAGAGGTGGTGTAAGGAGGAGGGTTAAGCAGTAAAAGTGTCAGCCCTGACACTTGTTCATCTCTATCTTTACACCTGTCATGTCCTTGATTTACAAATGCATTCCGTCACACCCTCCATTCTCGACATGAATGCATGCAAATACATTTTTCCAACGGCAAGTCTAACCAAATGAGCATCTGTTCCAATAGTGAACACTGGAAATAGGATGGGAGTTAGTATTCTCTTCGGTAAGCAAACAATGTGTAGTGTGTGTGTGGGTGTTCCCCAGAGGCAGTCACACAGCCTCGGTCTCCAAAGCCCCATGCACTAAGCCTAAAAGCTCATTTGCAATACTGGCGCTGGCTTGCAGGTGCTGGCCGCCATGATTGCCAGCAGGTACCCAAGAGGCCCTGTTAATGCATTGGCAGACCCGCAGGGCTGGCACAAGATGAGGTGTTGCAGAGCCAAGCATTGAAATCCTGGGTGGGACTAAATTGGTTCTTAAGGAGCATTTCTTGAGTCTTTTAATGGAGTGGCCCTCATTGGTAGATACAAATAAGAGGGTCAGAACATCACGACGACGACTATTATACGGAGACTGAAAACATTTTCATGATATAATAATAGTACGTGGCGACATTGCTTTCATTTTCTCAATTCTATAATGAATATATCTAGTACTTATCACAAAAACGCAAAATGAAAATAATTAACAATAAACGTGAATAATATTCCTTTATCAACCTTCAGTAATATACAGAATATACCAGCCCATGTGAGGCACTCTTTCATTCCACAAGACATACTTGTACGTCTTTTTAAAATTAGGCCCCGCCTACCAAGGACGCACTTGTACGCCTAAGTCTTTTTTTGCGTCAGAGAGGAGGAGGGTCTAATGCAATTTGTGAATGAGAATGAGCCTTTGCATTGTAAATCATGTAAAAAAGTCACCAGTATGTGGCAGTGGTGCCTCACGTGCTTGAAATGCATGCTTTTACAAAAAGCTCTTTTTCTCCGTTTTTTTTGCCCAGGAATCGCCATTTTCATGAAACTTCGCCATTTTGTAATGCCGATTGCTGAAGAATGCAAAAACATAGAAAGAAGAGAGTCCAAACTTTATTTTGGTAGGCTCCATGTTTATATAGCATTAGAACCAAATATTCTGTGGGCCCTGCAAGATCAGTCAAAATCCAGTAAAAGGATTGAGTGGGTTGCTCCAGTGAAAATGGCTGGGATTGAATGAGTTAATTACAGACGTCATATTTTTTACCAGATTATACTGTTGAATTCAATAACATTTTGGAATGCTTGACGGGAAATATTGTGGAAAGTACTCCCTTCTTCAGTCACATACAGTCGATATCTTGCCGTTTCTAAGAGGGCTTCTTCCTTAGAAGAATAAAGGATTACAATTTCCAAGAAAATGTCTATATTTCATTCAGATGGCCTGCTTTTCCTTGTAATCCGCTGGATGTTGTTACGCCACGGTTGTCCTGACCTGGATGGATAGATGGTGCGGTTTCATAAAACGAAATCACCAGGCACCATGGACTAGTTGATCTTGAATCCTCTCGTGGCTGCTCAATTCCCATGATCGACTGCGTAACCGATAGCTTGCAGTTTAAACTGCACTACATAAGCGTCTCTTTGTCGGTGCCATTTTCAGGATATTGTTTTGCACAATGTAGATACTATATACACTTACTGGGGGCGTGCCTTTAGCACCCTCTTTCACGCCCACTCATCCCACTTTAACGTCCACATGCCGCCTTTCCTTTATATCAGGGGTCCCCAACCTTTTTTGCCCCACGGACCGGTTTACGTCAGACAATATTTTCAGGGACCGGCATTTAAGGTGTGGCGGAAATAATAAAACAAAATAATATGGTATGAGCTGCATGAAAACTGCAGTGTTTTCGAAATATAATAATGAACACAAGGAGCGTCTAATTTGGCCGCAACACTCTGATCGCTATGGTAGTTTAATGCCTTCAAAATACGATACAACGCAAATTCAAAGTGCATGAAATTGACGACTCACCACAGCCCCGAGCTTGATTTTCCGCGGTCGTTAGGAGACAACGACACCTTGTTTTTAGCGTAACTTTGTTTTAGTCGCCGTTGCTGCAGAAAATCGAGATGTAGGAAATAGCAACATTGCTATTGAGAAGCCATAACTTTAATCCAGTGTCTCGCTTTTTAAGGCCGCCGTCACGTGTGTCAAGGTCACGAGACGGAGAAGCGTGGCTTGACACCGACGGATGTAACGGAGAATCCGGTATTTTTTCAAAATAAAACATCTTTCGTATTCCGGAATAAATAAAACGGAATTAAGGCAAGTTCTTTCTGTAAGGCCCAGTACCAAATGCCCTGTGGAGCGGTACCGGTCCGCGGACCGGCAGTTGGGGACCCCTGCTTTATATAACAAGCGTGTCGGGCAAAACATCAGTCAGTCACGTGGACCCCACGTCAAAGTCCCACAACAGCATTCACAGATTTTGGAACTCTGCATACACAAGGCGTCCCGCGTTATTTGGCGCCTTGTCCATTTTGGAAAAAAAATAATAGCTTTAAATGCGCCCTACGGTCGTGAAAATATGATATTGTTGCAATCTAACTCTAGGATTCAGACTTATGGGGGGAAAGTAGTTTAGCGTCCCACAATACGATTTGGAACAATCCATTGTCAGTTGGCTTATGTTGTATTTTCTGGGTGCTGATAGCAATGTCAGTAAATGGATTCAGCACAGAAAAGGAACGCGAGACAAACTAAATGGAGAACTATGGAGGACATCCAACATTTCGTGGTCTGTCTTCACGACATATGGCCCTTTAACAACTGTTGTTACGTGACTTTTTCCAATTTCATTGCTTGTTCTGTTACAAGTGATGGATCGTCATGTCTACCACCCACTATGTTAAGTACATTGTAAGTGGCCCAAAAAGTGGTATGTTATTTTATAACCACAACTTTTTGCAGTAGAAGCTGGAAATGTAAAAAAGAAAAGAAAAAAAAAGCTTGTCAACCGAATCAAACTACAGTATTATGCTTGGTGGAAACTGATTAAATCACAGGCACTTCAGCTTCAATGTGGTCCTTTTATTCTCGTCTTAAAGTTCTCTCTAATGGTGACATAATAACCGAGCATCATGTGCAATTTTCGCTGAAGTGATTTTCAAGGATTTTCAAGTGAGTGAATGTGCTTTTTTTTTTGGTTCTACTGCAAATCAGAGAATCTGAGAGATGTGA
This sequence comes from Hippocampus abdominalis, assembly GCA_018466805.1. Classification (NCBI taxonomy): domain Eukaryota; kingdom Metazoa; phylum Chordata; class Actinopteri; order Syngnathiformes; family Syngnathidae; genus Hippocampus; species Hippocampus abdominalis. Next base: position 3,289,306 of record CM031710.1, read on the forward strand.
ACACTCTTAAAACAAATCTATCCTGTATGTTGATGAGTCGAGATGATTAGTCTTACCTGTGGCCGTTGAGGTTGAGGACGTTATAAGCAGAAAGTGGTCGTGGGTGGCAGCGTGACGGGGGCCGGTGAGGCCCTGCCTGGCTGGGGTGCTGCTGCTGAGTGTGGTTGGTCAGAGGTGCAGCCGACGGTGGGTGCGGGTGACCCCCGGGTGTGTGTAGAGACCGGGGTTGGGATAGCAGTTCTGAGTGATGCTGGCGCCGTGCAGGGTGTGTCGGCGAGTGCTTTCGGCCCTGGGCGAGAGGCACAGCTGCGGGAGTCTGAGGCCTGCGCGGAGCCTCTGGAAGGGGGATTGGATGACTGGAGGCCGAAGCCGGAGTAGAGCTGATTGCCTGGGACTTCCGAGACGATGGCGACTTTGCGAGGAAAGGCGGGGGTGGCGGCGGAGGCGATGACAGGGATTGGGGAGGCGGAGGCAGACTAGAGGTGCTTGATGAAGGAGGTTGGGAGTCCCTGCAGCTCTCCTGACTCCTTTCTTGACTGCGCTCTAGGCCTGACACCTTGAGGAGGCCTGGGCCGTGAGGCACCTGGCTGCCATTGGCGGAGAGCGCATTGATGCCAAAATCTGGAACTGCGCAAAAAAAAAGAAGAAAACACAACAATTCAATAGCGGTCCTTTAAGAAAGAACATCATTGATATTCCAAAATGCAGCCTTCTAAAATGATGCCGTTTCTTCCTTTTTCTGTCAACAATTGGTTCATGAAGCACTGATCTTCACTTTTAACTTGTGTCTTGGCTACATGTGCCCTGTTCTCTTGCAAGTATTATTTGATCCCGATCCCCCTTTAAAATACATTGAAAAATAGTTGAACAAACAATTATTTACTGCTTTCTGAATTCTAAACTAGTTATGCATGAATCTGTTGTCCGTATGTGATAACATAAGGTGGTCATTTATTACATTTCAAAGCCATAACAACACTCTGAGGGAAGCCATAACGTAGATGTGGCACGTGACAAAAATGTTTTTGACACCTCTGGTACAACACCAGTTTGAAATATGAGTGCACAGAACTGCGCCAAAGGCTTAGAGTACGCTTAGATTTGTTGTGTTGTCCTTTAAGAAAGAACATACTTGATATTCCAAAATGCAGCCTTCTAAAATGATGCTGTTTCTTCCTTTTACTTGTCAACAACTGGTTCATAATGCTAATTGATAAGGACAAACTACAAACATAAGTGCGGAGAAAAAAATATCAGCGCATGGGACTTGACTTGGTTTGGTTTTATTTGTTTAAAAGGCAAAGTCAACCTAAAAATTTTCTTTACAATGTGTTCTATGCAGCCTCACTAATCCAAACACGGCATTCTAATTAATATTGACTGAGGAATACGAGTTAATCAGTCAAACCACCCATTTTTCTCTCTATCTCTGGAGGCGGCCATTTTGCCACCTGCTGTTAACTGATGGCTCAGGTACAGAAAACAGGTGCGCTGTGATTGGTTGTTACCTGAGTAACTGTGATGTCATTTTCAGTTGAAAGTGTTAAAATGGACACCCCCTGAGATGGATAAAAACTTACACTCATATTACACAAACACAATATTAATCGGAATGAATTTAGACAAGTGGAGTTGCATAGAACATATTCTTGCAAAGATAATGTTTGTGTTGACTTTTGCAAGCTAAATCCTGATCTGGAATACAATTGGGACTGAATCATTATTCTTGAACACATTATGGGACATTGACAGGTCTTGGGTAGTGTCACCCACGACATTATGCTGGAGGAGAACAATAGCTACTGCAACGTGTTTTTCTGGAGGGATTTCCTCTAACACAAGGCATTGCCAGATATCAGCAGCTGGATTTGTTGCTCCAGAGGCTCATCGGAGATGACAGTGCATACACAAGCAGTAATTAGCTCTCTCTGGGCCTCAGGGAGTGCTAGTGGCAGGACTAGTGGGGGCTCCTCCCACTTGGCCCAACCTGTTAAAAGTCTTTAGATGGCAAAGAGGTGCAATAACCCAGTTCTGAGCTGAGGGTGCCGCCTGTCACAACGGGCCTCCTCCCTGACACGATACTCCCTCCGTGCTGTCACCTTCTTCACTTGGAACAGGATGTACGAAAACAACGCCTATAACTGCTTCCCATTCGCATCAAAATGCACGGTATTAACTGCCCCAGGCACATGCCTCATTGTAATTTTGCGGAGCTAAGATTCCTGTTCGCCTCAAGAGACACTATATATTCAAGTTGAAACAATTCCCAGGTGTCCTCATAGAATGTCTGACATTCTCAAGGAACAAGAATTCCAGCACACTTATCCTGTTCTAACACACAAAAGACACACTGTGACAGGTTGAAGTGGTTTTGTCATTGTCTCTCCCACTTCAAAATGCAAGAATGCATCTACAGTTGTTCTTTGGCCAACCGTACTCAAAGCACAACCCCACGTGCTTCTCATCGGCATCGACAATAAAGTCTCTTTTGCAACTACGTCAAGTCTACAAGTATGGTACTCGACTTAAAAATGCATTATCTGGTTAAACAACTCACTGGCTAACAACTTTAAACATGGGGAAATCCCCAATTTTCCAAGTCTCCTGATTGCACCTTCAATCCCCGTGAGGTCCACGGCTTGTTTTGAGAATGTACCAACACACTAAATCAGAGATCGTGTCTATTCTGTCCATAATGAAGACTCCAGGGCCAGCCGGAGCAGGAAAGTACAAGAATATCGTGCTGCGGTTTCTCTCCCACAAGGGTTCATTTGTTGGCGTTCTTTTTCCCTGGAAACAAATAGGATCAATTCCCAGATGGCTCTGTGGTGTTTCTCAATATTTCAGCAGCACTGCATTTTTAACTGGCACAGTTTGGTGGAGCATCACAAAGGAGAATGAAACCTATGTGGGACTTTGGGGAGGCAAAAGCTGAAGTTGACTGAAGAGACTTTCTGTCATGATCTGTATTTTTGTTGACTGTTTGGATTTTGGTTTTATTTCATGTTACGTCTTGTTTTCCTGTGTCCCTTCTTCATGCCCTGTCTAAATATTAGGTTGTTGTTGTCTGCACCTGTTGTTGTTAGACATTTCTTGTGCCTACCAGTCACCTCCCTCGAGCCAACAGTGTCTTGCCTAGGTGGGCCTCGTTCTCTCGTCAATTTGTTTGAATTTAGTTCCCTGCTTTCTTCCAGTCTTTGTACTTTATAAGTCACGTTTCCTTCGTCCTGTCATATGTTTCCTGTCTGGTGAGTCCCAAGCCTTTTCGTCAAGTTTTGTGTTTGGTTGAATATAAGCCATTTCACAAATAGTGTTCTTGGTGGTTCTCCTGATCTTGTGGAACATCATCAGTCACGGCACATGTCCTGTTCCAATTGAAAGTATGCATGAACCAGGAACACACTTATATTGTTCTTGTCCGCTAGCTTAAAGCAAGGATGCGTTGATTGGTGACTTCTGAGGACTTGGCTGAGAAAATATCCCCAAAAGCATTTTATGCTGATATCAAAATGGTTGAGGAGAGGAGTCATGTTTTTAGTTTTTTTCCCTTTCATAATTTTGTCAAAATGTGTCCGTGCCAAAGAGAAAGTTTACAAGCAGTAAACAGCGGTTTGAATTAAAAAGAGACGGGCATTGTCTGGAAGTAAATTTTCAAGCCTGTTCTTGTTTTTCCTTAGTAAGAGTGAGTTTGCATTCATTGAAGTAGTTGGCTTATTCCTGGTAAGTCATTTTCTGTGGTACTTTATTCAATAAAGAATCATTTTGAACTGTGGCGCCTTTGTGTTGTGAGTCTTTCATTTGAGTTCAGACTTAATTTGGATATGACACTGTGAGGGTTTGTAGTGTAGGCATGTTAGACTGCCAGGACCAATTCAGCGACGAAGACGGTAACTCAATAGCCAATTGTGAGTAACTGCATTAAGCCATGTTTTCACCTAACAGTTCAGTTCTGTTCAGTTTGCTCAAGTACTTGTTCCTTACAATTCATTCACCGCTGGGGCGAGTCAAGAAAGTGTAAAACTGTAACACACACACAAAATGTGTACACGACGAAGGGTGATTACGCTAGTATTGCTAATGTTAGCGAGCTAATGCGCTAATCGCTATCATTAATGCTAATCGTGACAATTGCAAAATCTCTCAAATGTAACTTCACGGTGAACAAACTCCACTAATTAATAATGTTGTATACATTAGCGTAATTCAAACGTCCATGCTGTGCTTGGCTTAGAACACGTAACTGCAGTCCATCTTTGCGAGATTTTTCGTACCACATAAAACAGGAAGTGTCTCACGTAACAAAATCCAGTGTACCTTTCGCAATGACTTAAAACTGCTTTACAAAATAAAGCAGTTTCTGTAACAGAAAACAAATGATATATGGCTCTTCAGGAGCCAGAATAATTGAATTGTGTCAGGCATATAAAGGTATTCTGCAGCATCTGATATTTCTAATTGTTCAATTTAAATGTGCCATGGAAATGGACATGATGTGTCTCATGACACATGGGATCAGAATACACAGTATGATTGACATTTGACCAAAACAGCCCTAATCAGAAAGGCATGGACCAAAGTGCAACGATTTGAAATGATCTTTTTCGGTTTACTATGACCCAAAGACAAAGGATGAGGCAAGTGGACACATACCATGGAATCTTAGATCACGGATGCAGACATTGAGGGGGATAAACCAAGCTTATCCTATTACAGCGTCCTCACTTGATATAGTTCAGCCAGTATAAATGATTGACAAATAAGATCATGTTTTAAAGGCGTGACTAGAAGGACAGCAGCTGTCCTTTTGAAAAATAGATTAGCAACTTGAGCCAAAACCACTTTGCTAATGTCTGTCTTTTATGTGACGGCGGGTGGACATGACAACTGACACTCTGCCCTGCAGACATCTTAACAAATTGATGCCTCTAAAGACCCATGCGACATTATAAGCCTCAGTCATTTGCTATCGGAGCTTCTTGTTCATTTCTACCTCAAAATACTGCCCCAAAGGCTCTTCCATTCTTTCCCTCTCATCCTACAAGATCCTCAAAGGGACTTGCTCTGCTACTTATGCACCTACCAAAATATAAACAAAAATCCATGTATAATTCGTTTGAACAAAATAGATGAACCTCAAATTTCCAATCATTGTACAAATCTTATCTTTTGTCCCCAAATTTATTGTGAAACACTAACAGTCATAAAGTTCAAGTTATAATGTAACGAGCAAATAATATAACGTATAATGTTGCACACTGTTTTATTTTTATTGCTTTATTCACGTAGCACTATGTCAAAATTGTCAGGAAATTCAGCCACATCAAACAAACAAATAGAATGACATTTATATATTGAACGGTCAATAAATAAGGTCACAGATGGCTGCCTATGATGCAAATTAAAAAATTTATAAGGTCTTCTGTAGGGCTGTCAAAACTGAAACATTTTAGAATAGATTATTCTATCAATTCATCGGTTAATCAGATGTATTTATTTATTTAGTTTATTTTGCATCAGGGTACATGTTTTTTATTATGTTTATTCGCTAACCATTGTGGGCAATTCCTGGAGGGCCGCTGTCCTGCATGTTTTTCCAAGTCTCCCTGTTGCAACACACCTGAGAACAGGTTCAATATCAGCCTCGTCATTACTGAAATCTGATCATAAATCAGGTAGCAACAGGGAGACTTGGAAAACATCACACTAGACTGGGGGCCCATTGCCCACCCCTGCACTAGAGCAACAGGCCCCAATGAGTCGACTGACTGTGGACTGCACCGCAAAGGGTGAAGAGGAAGACAAAGATGTGTATGTGAGTGTATAATGTTATATTTTGTGTGTGTATGCTAGAGTTTGCGCACCCTATCAGTCGCATGTCCACGAAAAAGTTTTGTGGGATGCCACTAAACCCGCTGACAGGAGTTAAGCCTTTCAAAGGGCAACGGTCAACTGGCAGTTGTATTTACAGATGGGGAATCTGGCCGGTTTCATGTTTCAGTGTGGTTTGCAGAAAAAAAAAGATACAGCTGTAAATCAAAAATACAGGCAAATGGTACAAATGATATTGGGCCAACCCGACCCCCCCCCACACCAATCTTGAAAAGCAAACATGTCACAAGTCACATGTCACCAGCTGGCCAACAGACCTCAGTGATGCCCTTGCAACTATTTCTCTTCCACCTCGGACGTTTCGCCACGCTACTTCTCATGGATCAACACGTTTTACTGCACTCGAACAAATATAACCATTTCAAGAAAAGTAATTCTGAGAATGGTGGCTTTGTTAAACAAATGCTATTTTTCAGCTTTCCACTGTCTTTGATTGGATAACCTCAGCATGAATAGCGAAACAATGAATAATCCATACAGCAAGGATCTGTGCTGTATGTTACACATACGTACAGCACATTTGACAATAAATTTGTATTCAATTCAATTCAATTCAATAAAGTCAAGTTGAATTGATTACACCTCGCACTGTGGAAAATGATCTGTCGACATTTACTGAAGATTCCATCCTGCGTGTCTCAGTAAATTTGAACTCCAATCTCTCGCTGTACTCTGCAGGGTTTATGGATTTTGGCAGGGAAATAATGACTAACGGTCCAAATCCCCTGTTATGCAGAATGTTTTTCTAAACATTTTGGGGCTTTGTCTGGAAACCATTTACATGGCAAACTAGTTCCATATTGTGTTTGACACCATAATACGGTTCAATTGCAAGTCCTGACAGAGGTTTAGACAGCAGCATATGGCCTCCAGGGTCTCCTTGGTGAGGGATTGGCCTTTGTTTATTAGTTCTTAGTGAAGTCTGAAGTTGCATTAATGTCAGAACCAAAACTCTTTCCCACACAGTTGAGGACAAAAACAAGCAGGTGCTAATTTCTGTCAGGTCCTGATCTCACTTGTATCCTTGCATGCGCAAATCAGCCAAACTAATATGCATAACTCGGAATGCTGTATGTATTCACAGAAGTTTGACCATTTTTGGTTTACTTCGTCGGATCATCCAAAGTGCTCATAGTGGAAGTTTTTGAAACTGATCATACAGAAGAAGTCTTTGTAATGACCCACATGGTTAAAGGAAAATGCCGATTAAAATTAATTACAGAAACTTTAAAAAGCACTGAATTACAGGAAACCATCGTGCTATGTGTGCATATCTGGCTGTGTGCCGAGACAAAAGCGAATGATTAACGTGATCATATCATAGCATGAATTGTGTGTTGGGCCCTCATATGGCATGGTCTGATGGAAATGTTCCGCTTTTTTCATTAACCCGGCTCATTCTTGCTTTAAAAAACATATTACTTCATTCCGGGCATGTGTAAACGCAGTACATAAACATAAACAATAACACATTGTTCGGAAAAGTCCAGCAGTGTGGCATTACTCACATTCGACAAATGATATACAAAAGACATTTTTCCTAGTAGATAAACACACGGTTTCCTTCTCCAAAAAGCGTTGGAAACTATAGTTGCATAGAGCATTTAAATAATTGTGAAAGACCAAGAAAAATTACCATTGGGTTGCGTAAACATACCATTAAAAAACCTTTGCATGAATACTGAATGCCAGCTGAGTGGAATCCCCAGGAGTTCATATTAGTAGATGACAGCTGAGCTCAGCTCCCATGTTGCTGCGATTGGAAGCTGTTTTGAGACCCCTGATGTTATAATACTACTCTCTGGTGCCCAAAGTGGGGAGCGTCCGTGTCACCCAAATCCGCATATCAACTGAGGCATTCATTTCCTTAAATTTAGACCCACTGGGCGGCTTTTACGAGCATGTCAAGTTTGAAAGTGATTCATTACTACGTTGCCTTGTCGTGCTAAAAGCTACGACTGTTTATATTTGCAACGTCGTGGCTAAACGATGCACTCATGCTCGGTGATATCAGCTCCCGGAGAAGCTGAAATCCTGTGTCAGTAACATTATCTGCAGAAGCTTTCTCCCTGATCTCATAGCCAAAGCCTCCGGGGAATCTCCAGACTATTAGCCCCTTATCCCCTCTTCCTTATCTCAGAAGCCTTTAACAGCATTAGCTGTTCTGAGGGCAACGCACTTCACCAATGTGTCGCTGCATTGCATTCTCAGCGCACAGGCATAGTAGAAATGCCCCCAGAAATGGGGTCCATGTCATGGAGGTGTGGCAATGATGGATGCTCCCCTGCTGGCCCTCACAGACTTGCTATCATGTCAGCAACTCTCTAATGCTCGAGCTGGCAGGCGTATTGGATTACACAGCTTGGACATCCCGCTATGTGTAGGGTCTTGGAGTCGAGATGTTTTATTAGTACTCGACTCCCAGAGGTGGCTGAGAGCGGGTAGGAGGGGGGAAGTTCAACCGAAAAAAATATTTGGGGGGGGAAAGGGGTGATGGAGAGGGAGCAAGCCAAATATTCCGCCTGGGAGCGTCTGGCATGCGCGGTCTTTCAGTGAGGATATCACAGAATGCTGATATTGGCTCATAGTAACACAAACCACTGCTATAATGAGTGATGATTGAGTCTGATTACAGCTGCTGTGTTCTGCGACGGCTTCTGCCCGCAGCAGTTGGAAAATCTGCCGCTTCTTGACCGTGGCTTTAATGCTTGCCCCAGCAGTATCTTTATGTGCACATAAGGTTGGAGTGAGTGTCCCATTTCCAAATCCTCTCATTGAAACCCTTTCAAGAAAATATGATATGGAGATACCCAAAACGGGGAACAACTGGCCATTCCTCAACACAATAACTGAACTCGAATTTTGAGATAATTTAGGAGTGTGTCAGACATTGAAGAGAGGGCTTACTCTTTCACTTCAATTTCTTCCTCTCTCTCTTCAAGTTCATCCCAGAGATCTTTGATGGCGCTAAGGTACCCCACCTTAGCGCCTCCAGGCCAAGTTCTTCAATACCAAATGCGAGTTCACAATCTTCCAGCCGAATTTGGCGACTGTTGGCAAATGCTTGAGAACATTTAGCTGCTATTAACACATACTCAGTTTAAGTAAGTAAGAAATGGTACGCAACTGTACAGTATTTGCTGAAAGCTACTATACTGGCAGGAAAAAAAAACAGAATTCTGTTACGGACAAGAAAGCCTTTCTTGTTCTTTAACTCATTCACTCCCAAAGACGTTTTTCAACGTCTTTTCAGACTTGGTCCAGAATTGGCTGGTACTGAATGAGTTAAAATAAACCACAAATCCACCCTTTTCCTTAACATGTCAAGAGTGAAAAACAAATGTAGCCCCCTTGCTTGTCCATTACGCAGTCCCTTTATGGACCGAGGAAGCACAGCAAATGGTATTCTGTTTAGCCAGTGGTGCTAAAACTTTACTTTCAAATTTACTGATAATAGAGCAAGGAACTGAATTCAAATCTCAATCTTAAATGCACGTCTTTATTCCGGGCTGCATTTTACAGCGAATTTACTATACAGTCAAACCTCGGTTTTCGATCGTCTCGGTTCTCGTCCAATTCGGTTTTCGACCAAAATTTCGAGTTTTTTATGCCTCCGATGACGAACAAATTTCGGTTCTCGAACAAACTGAGCGGCACTTGAATGCACCATTTGACTCCTCTCGCCTTCCTTAAACGAGGGAGTGACGCTTCCTCGGGTAGACGAGGAAGTGACGCTTCCTCGTGTTGCTTTCCATTGTGAGCAGACGTGTTCAGTTAACATTATTATTTTAAAAAGAGCATGGTTTCGGTTTTCGAACAATTTCGGTTTTCGAACAGCCTTCTGGAACGGATTATGGACGAAAACCGAGGTTTGACTGTATGTGACAAATGCAAGTGTTGTGTTATGGCAGGTGACACCAAATTTTTTTTTTTGTGCGCTTTCCCATGGCACTCCGATGACGAGGCTTTTATATTGTATCCAATACAGTCATGGAAGGAATTGCCGGGTCTCGATGACAGGCAAGTTGCCACAGGTTATCACCCCGATGTGTGGATGCACTTCAGGGCATGCGAATAAACGTACCCCCCCCAGTGTGAGGCGTCCAGGGAACACTCGTCAACCACAACTGAGGGATCTAACGCAGTCATACTTTGGTGTTGAAATAAAACTGGCATGTAACAAGGACCCAACGCTGACCATTTGGAAATAGCTTGCAAACATTGCTGCTGTAAATGTATACTCTGAGACGTGGCAGCTGTCTCGCACTATTTGACTCCGGGCATGTCACATGTACATACAACATGTGATGACATTTCTGACAACAATGATGAGAAGTGACAAGTATGTGTGACAGCGTCTAATTTGGAACTTCGCCAGACTCGACACGAGCACTGCTTTCAACGTGTCACTGACTTGTGCTTCAACATTGTCTGTGTGGTACTTCTCCAAATACTGAAACTCCCAACCGCATGCCAGTTACAACTCAATCATTTCCCACCGACACACACTAATGTGATTCCTATTGGTCACTGCGGTTGCTGTGTGTCATGACGTAGGCCTGACGTCTGTTGAGCCAACGAAGCTTAAACACAAGACATGCCCATGTCGCATTTACATTCACATGCTCATTTCACCGTTTTCAGTGATAATTTTACAGTTTAACCCCAGCGAGTCCCAGGGACTCGCTGATCAGAAAAGTATTAGTCCCATTATGCATTTAGAGAGTGAAATGGTCTACTTATTCAATTGCATATGATAACACAAACAACAACTACACATTGACAATAGGTTTATTTCTTCTAAACAAATGCTGCAAAAATTTAAACAATTCAGCCATCCAAGATTATTATCGCAAAAAACTATCCAACTTTCGCTGCTTCCTCTGTGATAGCTCTGCAATAAACTTTCGCAACACTTGTTTTAACGTTACACAACTTGGCAATCGTCTGCTTTCTGCGACATGAAGGCCGCTCTCGCCAATCTCGTCTCGCGAGCACGGAAATCCGTCACACGAGATTACTTAACGCGAGATCAAAACAACAATGGCGGTGATTATCAAACTGCGATCTTGCTGGAAAAAATATTTACCGTAGTTTTTTTTTTTGACTGAGAAATTTCCGAGCATCCCAAAAACGCACATTATTTGGAACTTGTGCGTCCCGCGGGAAAATTGTGTGTCTAGGACGCGGGACGCAGAGGTAACGAGATGGCTGCCATCTTTTTTCTCTCATCCTTTAACAAACATGCATCCATAGAAAACAATACCAGCCAACAGGTCCGGTGCCACCCTGGCTGTGGTGCAAGGACTGCAGGACTATGTCATCTATCTGGTTCTGCTTAACTCATTCAGTACCAGCCAATTCTGGACCAAGTCTGAAAAGATGTTTAAAAACGTCTTTGGTAGTGAATGAGTTAATGACCATACCAGCCCATTGGTCAGGAAAGGACGGCTAATTGTGCAGCTGTTTCCTCTCAGGCGATAAGCGGTCTTGGTTCCAAAACTTTTGTTCTTTTGAGTCTCCAATTTCAGTACAGGGTGTCGAGACACTGTTTATGTCGTGTGTTGAACGTAGAAAATGCCTCCTTTCTCCCCCCCCCCCTCGCTCTCTCGAGCCATCAGGCAGAGTGAGTGTGAGGCTTGCAGCAATACGTTGAGTGACAGCTTGAGCCGACATGCTGACACCGCCGTGATTTCGCCGGGGAGAAAAGCATTTGGAAGGTTGGAAAAAGAGAAATGTGTCCCCAGAGAGTCATCAGTCTCGGGCTTCTTTCACTGGCTTTCAAATGGAGCCAACTGGTTTTACACATCCACACCACACATTGAAGCGGCTCGCGAGGATTAAATTTACTGCCAGTGTCGATTCGAAGAGCAATTCATACCAGAGTGCTAATAGCATGACAGCCAGGGATCAAATATCTAAAGATCTTGCAAAGTATCAGTTTGCATGTAGCCTTTTCACTTCTTAAGTCTTCAGCAGCAGCAGCAGAAGCTGATGCGTTTTTGTGCATGTGTTTGTGACCATGTCAAGTGCTGTCCCATTACCCCCCTTGGTCAAGTTTCACGGCCTTTGGATTAACAAAACACATTGCGAAAAAACATTGAACACCCGTTTATCTTTCCTTTTCATACTTTTGAGGCCTTCCTTGTTCCTCTAAGATTGTTTTCTCTGAGCGGAACCCTCGGGAAGGCTACATCAACGTTCTTTACAGAATAACACCTCAAATTAGCTAAGGGCTGTTGGCAGGCCTGAGTAGTTTTTCAGGCTTGGGGTGGGCTGGTGGGGGATAAGATTCAGGGAAGCTGTTTAGGATTTGAGCTGTTTATTTGAACTGCCCTGCCATCTCAACAGTCAGCTGCCTCCCTGCTTTTTTGTCAAGGCTCGGAGATTAAGTGAGGATTGTGGAATTGTGGGGCAAACACAACTTGATATCCCCCTTTGGGCAGCGGCTGGTCGAGGTTTAGGTTACTGGAACAATGCAGCCTCTGTCCACGGCCTCCTATCCAGAGAGAACACGGGGCTCAGACAAGCTGGCTGGTGTCAGGCACGGCTCGAGGATTCCTCCATCACAAAAAACCACACGGCGCACTGACTGAGCAGAGTTTAGGGAAAACGCTTCCAAACGTGGCTTTCCGGATTAAATGCTCCAGCACAACCCCCCCGGTCTCAATATGCTGACGGCTCCACAAAACATACAGCGTGTAAAGACACAACTGACTGTTTGCTTTTGGCTTGAAAGGCCCGCAAATGCAATCCCTTCTGGGATTTTCCTTTTTTTTTTTTTCCCCGACAAGTGTTTACAGTGAAGCCCGACAGTTGATGCTGAAACCCTGAAATCAAATAGCTCCCACCAGGAGCAGCTTAATCTCTAGCAGATGGTGACAGCCGGACGGACATTGATGAGTTTGGGCAGGCTTACAGAAGAAATGTGGCTTCACGCCAGGAAAGAAGTCAATGAAAAAAAAAAAAGCACTATTTGCTTTAAAAAAAAAAGGAACATCTTTCAACATTTACCTTTATTATCACTCAACATATGACAATTTATCTCCACCCGTATCTCACTCCAGCTTGAGAACATATCAAACACAGGAGGCAATGCTGCCCTGTCGCCCTGGCAGCCCCTATCACAACTTTTAGCACTCCGGGTGTGTATGTAATAGTAGCCAGTGGAAATATAATAAAAAATGTGAGGCAAATGAAAGCCCGGCCGGCTATGTGTGTGTACAGAGCAGAAATACATGCAAAGGATCTGTGAAGTCCTGCTAACAAACCACCATCCTGCTCTGCAGTTCTCTCTAATCCGCCCTGCGGCTCATCAGAGCTTTATTTCTGTCCTGCATATTTATGAGAACCACAGAGAGCACGAGGAGAGGAGGGTGGGATGGCGAGGGGGAAGAAAAGATAGCCCCTTTTCTTGTGGGAGCAATTAAATCCTTGCTTTCATCAATCCTGATCAGAGCCCTTGTGCTCTTTTCTCTCTCAGCTTCTTTGTCTGTTGAAAAGGGGGATGTTTACACTTTCACTTTCACAGCACTGTGACCCTCTTCCGGGTCCGCGGAGGCTGATGGGAAAACAGCAAAGGCTCTTTAATTCGACCTCTTCTTTAAAAGCGTTTCAAACGAAGATATCACTCAAGTGCATTTTGGTGCACTTTTCTCAGTGCCTGTTGGGGATTACAGTCAACGTGTTCATCATTTAATTATGTTTCTTGAGGCAGAAATCTCAACTGTGGAATACGGGAGCAGCAATTAAGTTCAACACTAAAGAGCATGGTTTCTGATAACCTAAGTGTATAATGCATTACTTCAAACCTCGGTTTTCGAACGTCTCGGTTCTAGTCCAATTCAGTTTTGGACCAAAAATTACGTTTTTTATGCCTCGGATGACAAACAAATTTCGGTTCTCGAACAAACTGAGCGCACTTGAATGCACCATTTGACTCCTCTCGCCTTCCTTACACGAGGAAGTGACGCTTCCTCGGGTAGACGAGGAAGTGACGCTTCATCGTGTTGCTTTCCATTGTGAGCAGACGTGTTCAGTAAACATTTTTATTTTAAAAAGAGCGTGGTTTCGGTTTTCGAACAATTTCGGTTTTCGAACAGCCTTCTGGAACGGATTATGGACGAAAACAGAGGTTTGACTGTATTTAGTATCGAAAAAAAGAACAATCTGAAACAAGTGCTATTGGACAGCTCTGGCACAAAAATTTATATTTATAAGGTACCGTGATCGTTCTGATGTGATCAACCACTGACCACTAGAGATGAGTTTACGAATCGTTTTACAGTCGAACCTCGGTTTTCGAACGTCTCTGTTCTCGACCAAATCGGTTTTTGACCAAAAATTTCGAGTTCTTGATGCCTCGGATGACGACCGAATTTCGGTTCTCGAACAAACTGAGCACAATTGAATTCGTCTCTTGACTCCTCTCGCCCTCCTTACACGAGGAAGTGACGCTTCCTCGTGTAGCGTTCTATTGTGAACAGACGTGTTCAATAAAGATTTTTTTTTTAAAGTGTGGTTTCGGTTTTCGAACAAATCGGTTTTCGAACAGCCTTCTGGAACGGATTATGGTCGAAAACAGAGATATAACTGTATATATTTTTTTACTATTCGGAACTCAAACTCAAACATCCGGAACCGTTTTTTTCTGTGACGAAGCCCTGACATCTTTCAGCAAGACCCAAATACTCCTGGCTGAAGTGGCATCACGAGGCAACAGTGCTCACTTTTTACCAACGTAAGACGAAAAATCAGGAGGGCGGTAAGTGGTAAATGGCTAGCGGCTGACGACCTTGACAAGGGGAAAGAGCCAAACACGGACACGCATGACAGATTAGGACTGAACATTGGATCACTGGAGACCAGAGGTCCAACTGTTATGCACGCACACACTAATGTGCATACACGTGTGAGCCACCATGAGGTCTCATTAAGGAGGTCTTGCTCTCTTTCCCTCTTTGGCAATGTCACCTCTGCCGCGGGGACTTAAGACTGACAAAGGCATAATTGGCCTGAACACACCAACAACGAGCACTGGGAATGCCTGCCTCTCGAAGACTGGCGTGTGCGCATGAGCGCGTGTGCATGTGTGTCGTGTTCTGACCCTGTTAATGCGGCACAGTTGGCAGGAGAGTGGCTGACGTCGCTTTGGATCAATGGTCACTGGTGATGCTGATGGGGAGGATTTCTCTTGGGGCCAGGGGAGACGTACTTTCCATTTCTACAGTTCCACAGGCCTTTCTTCCATCACACACCGTGCATCTCCATCACCCCCCACTGTGACTATCCATCACCTAAAATTGTCACCGTTCCATATATTGCCATGAGAGTCGAAGGAAAATCGTTCTGCATCTCTCAAGAGAATAATGCACGGTTTGGATTGGCAATTTAACAATGTGGTAATTAATGTCTTTTGGAGTTTGAACTTTACAGCGGTGTCCAA
Organism: Hippocampus abdominalis; assembly: GCA_018466805.1. Lineage (NCBI taxonomy): Eukaryota > Metazoa > Chordata > Actinopteri > Syngnathiformes > Syngnathidae > Hippocampus > Hippocampus abdominalis. The sequence continues at coordinate 3,304,640 of CM031710.1, forward strand.
CTACCTCATTATGAAAGGCGCTTCGCATGTTTGTAGCTGAATAACTAGACGATTTGAAACGTCTCAGTGTGTGCCAACTACATTACTATTACTACTATTATTAAGAATAATAGTCCATCCCTCCATCCATTTTCTGACCTCATCAGGGTCGCGGGGCATGCTAGACCCGATCCCAGCTGCAGTAGGCCGGGTACACCCTGAATTGGTTGCGAGCCAATCGCAGGGCACACAGAGACAAACAACCATCCACACTCACACTCACACCGAGGGACAATTTAGAGTGTTCCATGAACCTGCCATGCATGCTTTTGGAACGTGGGAGGAAACCGGAGTATCCGGAGAAAACCCACGCAGCCACGGCGAGAACATGCAAACTCCACACAGGAAGGCCGAAGCCGGAATCGAATCCTGCACCGGGAGGCCGACACGCTAACCAATCAACCACTGGTCCACACTAATAATAATGTCTTCTCGGCATGTACCAGCACTGATTTTGATTGGGAGAATGTCGGTGGCCTTGACTGGCCCCCGGCCAGGGCGCTTGTGTTTTTTGCGCCTGTAATTGGCAGCATTTTTCACAGCCCTGTTTTGCTCAGCGGAAATGTCGGTGCTGTTGGACAGTCTGCGGCTGGATAGATGGATGGATGGCTTGTTGAGCCGATGATTAGAAGAAAGAAGCGTCAGCGCAGAGCGCAGATGCGTTTGTGGAACTGGGAGTCGCAGCTTGGAATTGATGCAGATTTACACGGTACAGGAGATGTGAGCCAATCTCTTTTTTCGTCAATAGACGCTACAGCTTCTTGGTTGCTTTCAAACTTTGCTTGTAGCAGACGTGTGCACATTGTCAGCATGACGTCTCTGATCCACTGGTGAAAAGACACTTTGATTCTCTCCTCTTTTATCTACAACTGCTTCAAACAACAAAGCGTATGCAGAAAAGGTGGTTAAGATTGCATGACTGTCTGTGTCTTATGTGTTGGGTTGTATTATTTTGTTATTTTATGTTAACTGTTCTGTTGATGGCGGCGCAGGTACCCGCAGCGGCTCCTCTCTCTCCTGTGGTTGCAAGGAAAGAAATTTCATCTGTGCTGTATGTTGCACATAGAGCATATTTGACAATAAAGTAGACTTGACTTGAATATTGCTCGTGTGTCGACAACTTCACTAGCTTCTTAAATAGTCATACAGTGGTACAGCACAAAAAAGTTTGACCAAACGCAGCTCCTAACTTGGAAAAACTCACTAGTTGGGGCACTTGTAATGTAGGGCATCACTTTACTTGCATAGTGCAAACGTTTCTAACAAGTTTTACTTGACCTAGAACAACCCAAAAAGTATGAGAGAGATTTGTCCTTGTATATACCGTACAGTTGCTGCCCATTCAAGCCTAACTAGCAAGCAAATAAGACCAGAGACACGGCGGGGGGGAAATAAGGCCTTTGACTTTGATCTCTGGAGTGCAGCCCATTTAAATGTTTGTGTTTGAGATGTAGACCTTTAATTTCAACCTGATGGATTCCAGGCTCTTTGGGTTTACCGTGGCATGTCGGAAATAGAGAATGTTTACACAGACTCCCTTGCAGCTCTGCTGGTGCTGAAATAAATGCATTAAGATGGATGGATTTAGTTAGTCTCTAACCTCTGGGCTTGGGGGAACACACTCTGAATGACCTCTTTGTACTGCTGAAGGCCACAGGCAAAGCGCAACAGACTCGCTCTGCATGCAGCCCTAAACGGAATCTTCTGTCAACAGATTTCAGTCAAGTGGACAACAACGAGACCTCCGGCTTCAAATTTTGCAGATGACTGAACAGAGTGGCCGTGTAACAACAGGGAGAGCGACGGTTTGCTTTCCACTTTCTGAAGAATCGTGCACCTTGAGGAAGATACAACAAGATACATCAACTGACAACATAATCTCCTTCAACTGAATATTTTTGCTTTCTTTGGACCTCTCGGCTGAGCTTTTTCTTTGCTGATTCTTTCACGTCAGGGTTCTAATTTCCTGTCTGATCCAGAAGCAAACAGTTGGGTTTTATTGCGTTATGGTTAGCAGGTCTGCCTCACAGTTCTGAGGTTGAGGGTACAAAGTCAGTTTTTAAATCGGATGCTCTTATTGAGGATGCAACATCATCTACTTTTATCAAGACTTGGGACTGGCACTAGCTGGGTATTGGGGAATCTGCCCTGCAGCATCTGCATGAAAGGCAGAAGCACGTACTGCTACACTACCAGTGCAAGTGCATGTGGAAAGAAATCTCTATCGATACGGTGTGAAATGACTGAAAGACGAATAGAAATAAAATACAACGCAAATATCCACTGGGTACATAAATAATGTTCAAAATACCAGGCAGTACTGTACAGGCCGTTTTCACCAAATGCAACCATGCGATAACATCCATCCATCCACCATCCATTTTCTGATCTGCTTTATCCTCACAAGGGTCACGGGGCGTGCTGGAGCCTATCCCAGCTGTCTTCGGGCAGTAGGCGGGGGGACACCCTAAACCGGTTGTCAGCCTATCGCAGGGCTCATGCACAACAAACTAAAATAAATACAACCTACATGGAAGTCATATGAAAGAACCACAATCCCATCAGAGATTACTGAGCGCTATCCCATCTATCGCTTTCTTCTTCTTGTACACGACAAGCTTCATACTAAACTATCTCAATAGAAAAATTACCATGGGATAACTTTTGTTCTGAATTGATGCAGTCGAAACCCAACTGAAGTTCTGGTCCAGTTGCGCAAACGGGAATGCTTTGTTGCGACTGATGTAAGATGGAGGAGGCGGTGACCTCCTGGTGACCTCCAAGCCCCAGGCAGGGGAGAAAAATAGAGATTGTCCTTGACTGCAGCCATCCCTCAGAAGGCCCAAAAGGCAAATGGTAGCCAGGTCATCTTTTCCACTGCACATCAGGTCAAGTTCCACGAACAGCGCTGACTTCTTGACACCCATACCGCACAGACGCCGGAGGTCAGCGTGAGGTCGGTGTGAGGGCAGTGAATGGGGGAGGTGTGGGAGGGGGGGGGGGTGATAAAGCGACACTAGAGCTGTGAAAGGCCAACCTTCTCTTTCCAGTCAACCGAATGCCTTCCAGAGGCGGCGAGGTGATTTTCAGTGTGATTGCTGCTCTCTATATCACTTGAGATTACAGCAGGTGGCTGCCCAGGCATGAAGTACATACAGCTCCATCACCCACCTCACTCTCGTGAAACAGAGAGAATGACGAGGTGCAAGAGAGAGAGAGAGAGAGAGAGAGACACACACACACACACACACACACACACACACGAGCCTTCAACACCCAAGCAATATACTCGCAGGCCATTTTGCAGCCTGCAGAGCTCTCCATGACAATCCAGGGAGCTCTTCAGCGCTGATATCTGCCACATAAGTTCACCCCTGCTTTTCTCTTTCGGCTATTTTTTTATTATTTTTTTTAAACAATGCCATCAGCGCTGCAAATTACACCTTCCACATCGCACATTACTCTCTCTCCCCTAGTGACAGAAGCACTCAAGCCCCGACACACTTCACCGATGGCACTCTTCACGCTGGCGTCGCCGCTGCGACGCTCGCTTCATTTTCGCATTAACTCCAGTAAAGCGCTGTGAAATCAGTGTTGTGCTGCGGGTGGAGGTGGAGATGTGGGTGGAGAGGAATCACTACACCGTGCGTACGCTGCACCAAACTCGTGCCGTAGACGCAGCTGCGAGACCGTAAGGGACTAGCTCTTGCAAAAAGACGTCTTTGTGACCGAAAATTGCATGATGAAGTAATCACGTGGCATGCGGTCTTGTGCGGCAAATGATTCTTGTAGCTATATTGTATACACGTGTTGGACGATTGTAACATTCCAGGAAACCTGCACGAGAATTAAATGTTAATTTATGGAAATTCATGGAAATATATGGACATTTGGCAGGGGATTAAATGCCGATTGCAAAATTGCAGGTTAATCTGCAGCATAACAGGGAACTTTATATTTCTCACATGTAACTTGATTTTACCGTCGGGAGCGGCGAAAACGAGGGAAAGAGTTCCGAGTAAATTCCGGTGCAATTGTAAACCACAGCAATTTTTTACAACAAAAAACGATTTATAAAGTCTACGAAGCACATTGTGGAATGCCGAGAAGAAGGTATTATCCTAATCTTACTAATCAGGCTGGACTCAAAACAAACACTGCCGAGTGAGCCTTGTGACGCCTCCTGACGGATGGGAAAATGACCAGGTGATCACATTTAGTCTTGCAGTTTCTCGGAAACCGCTTAAATTGTTTCATGGATCTGTCAGCAGGCTTGTGTGGTCACAAGCTGTGCTTTTGTGTCACCACCGGCATCTGTATACAGCACGTCAATCCCTGGATAGTGTTCTCGGCAGGAGACAAACATCTTTGAAAATTATGGAGTTTTTTTTTTTTTTCTTCCCCCCCTGACCAAAGGCACGTCTTGTAGAGCAAAAGTATCAGATGAACATGCAAGAGTACACCTGCAGAGATATTGACAACCATGCTAATTAGAGCTTACATTTAATGACTCTTAGTTAATGAAATCCGTTGAAATCCATTCCTGGGTACAATGAAGCAAGAGTGATTAGGGTGAGGGAGAGAGTGAGGTGCCGTGGGGGTTTGAAAAATGCAGTTTAGGACTACGGCGAAAGAGAATAATACTTCTTTAGACGGATGAAAAACGGTCTCATAGTCTGAGGCTATGAAAATAACAGATGAGGGATAAGATTTGAAACAGGTGAATGACGTTTGTTGGAATTATTTTTATAATTTAATTAATGGAGAACCCATGGGGTCAAATTTGGCCTCGATAAATTCTGCTACTCAAATGCTACCCTTAAATCCCAAAGGGTTAAATTTGGCCCTCATCCTAAATTAGAATTAAAGCATTAAATGTTTGGAAAAAAAACATTTTTGGTATTCAGTGAACATATAGCAGTCATTGAATGTAAAATTCATCATTTTTCAAAGAAAAGGGTTCTTTGGTTCTCCAGGGTTAAAATTACACTTGTGCAAGGATTATTTGGTGTCTGCACTTTGTTCAAAGTGGGCAGATGAGAGATGAGCTCAAATGAAAAGGCTGTAACAAAGATAATCCTGTTTTGGTTGACATACTTTACCTGCTATTGTTTTTGTTTTGTGGGATTTGAATTTTTTTTTGAAAGGCAAATTTTTTGGATTGAGCATAACCATCAGCATCAAACAAATGAAGACGACTTGTGTTTGCCTGCAGCCAAACACGGACATTCATTGTCTACCAAATGAGCCCCAAACTAGTATTTTTCATCGGAATTTGTTATTTGTGCTGTGATTTACATCCTTTGAATTGATGGTAAACCCTTCCAAAAAAACCCTCCCAACCTTTTTAATCCCACCACCATAAAAATACCAACGGTCCCCCCTTCTTCTCTTTGCACCTGGATTCTTTTACTCGCTCGATGCAAATGGCGTTAACATATGGAGAGGGAGGAGGACGGGCTTTCGATGATTAAAAGGGGACGTTTAAATGGAAATAGGGGCCAAGAGAGTGGGGAAACGAGCACACAGCAGAAAATACTTGTATTTTGTGTACTGTTTCCCCTGGTCAGGTCCTTTCATAGAAAGGGGAAAGAGGGTGGCCCTCTGTTGATTTAAGCTGCACAAAGGAGGCCCTAATCCTTTCAAGGCAACCAAATCAGTCTATGGAGAAGCACGTTCAAAAGGAAGCCTCCCCGTCAAAGCCAGTGAGACACCCACCCCAATGAAAGCCACAAATCAATCCCCCGGAGGGAATCAAAGGCCAAAATGTGGGAAATGAGTCTGTGCTGAGGAAAATGCAGGAGAATAAGGTCCGATAGAGGGGGTGGTACGAGGACACATTAGCGGCGACCGGCCCACTTTCTGCCACGGCCGTAAAGGGGTCATGACCCTCGTATTGAAGTGTCCCCTTCGGCCCTACCCCCCATCCACCACCACATTAAACAGGAATGTCCATTCGCGAGGGGACACCTCCATTAGCCCTGAGCCAGAGAAAATGAGTCTGCCTTTAACAGCAAATTAGTGACTTGATAATGAGGTCACATGTGGTGTTAGCACACCCAGGCCATAAATAGAAGTCATTCCCGCCCTTGTTTTATTCCTTGAGAACAACTTTCATGACTCACATAGCACACAGCTTTGAACATTTGCCATACACCTTGGACGGCGCTCAAAAAAATCGCATTGCAACACTGGTATATATCATGCTGGATATACAACAAGACAAAATGCTCGGATACAAATTGTGCCAACAGTTGTCTGTGTATGTGCTATTAAATTCCAATTATAAATAACCATGAAGTTGTCACTATGCTGGGACAATGCAATGCCAATGTAAAAACAAAACAAGAAAAACACCTGTGCTCCGCTAATACATCCAGACATTGCTTGAGAACAATATACAAATCAAATAAAAAACGTGCATACCTTTAAGTGCAGCTGTGCTGAAAAATTTCTCGGAGCTGGCATCAGAGACCTAGGAAAAATAAACAGAACATATATATCATATTACAGAGCATCTAATGAATAAATAAAACAAAGCCTGATATGTTTACATATTGTGATTCTTTCAACAACAACCAACAAAGGCACGGTACATTTGATGTTTTTGTATTCTGTGACATACATGACCAGGCTGTACTGTAATTTTTTTTCCAGTGGCAGCACGAACGTCACCACATAGTTACGGTTCTGATTAATACAATTCAATTAGAAAAGATTAGACATGATCGAAGATTGCATTCAGGCTAATAAAGGAAATGTCCAAACCTTGCCGTGCCACAATTTTGTCAAACATACAGATACAAATAACAAAATCCAGTGGTCTACTGTATGCCGTTTTTCAAACAGCACTTCGTTTTTACCCACGTGGTGGCGCTGTTGGTCCGCGACTCGACAGCCCGAAAGCCTTCGAGGCGCAGCACCGACCAACATTTTTTACGGTCCCAATACAATCTGCGGGTATGGGATTTGAAGATAGATAATAAAAGAAAGCAAGGTTTCAATATCAAGTCGAAGATTGTAATGTGCTTCTACTGCGACTTTCTGCTGTTCAAGATTATTGCGGTTTAAAGCGCCTGCTGGATTTGGTTAAAGACTTAAAAAGCAGGACAACACCCGATTAAAAGATGCACTTGAGGACAATATCGCCACGTATATCCGAATTCATCCAAAATATAAACTCACTCGTTAACAAACATGCAAAGACGCGGTCGTTTTTGAACAGGGGAGCGTTTCGAGTAATTGTTTTCAGGAATGCGCAGGTTAGTCTGCGCGTCTTCGGTGAGTTCTACAGAAGAAAACGTACATGAAATAACTAAAAAATGAATGCCATATATTGTATCGGCACGAAATACATCTGTCCATTTTAAAATAAGACAATAGTGCACCGAGCATGGAAGAATAAGCGACTACCGTACCTTTCATGTGGCAATGAAAACAAGTACTTTTGCCAAATGCGACCTCGTTTCACATTCTGTGTTCGTGGTTTTCTTAAATTGTATAATCCACACGACCGGCGACGAAGTCTATTCCGTTTGCATCGAGGACAGCCATGCGGGGGAAGCAAAAGGTGATGAAAAAGGATTCCCAAAAAAAGCCGTTCAGCGACTGCGCCTTTTGGACAAAGGGAACCATGTGTCGCGGTGCCGTGAGCTTCTTTCTCTAGCGCACGACGAGTGAGAGAAACAAAATCCTTTTGGTCGATCAATGTGTTGTTTCCCACCTCCACTTATATTCTCCAGAATACCCAAAAGAGGTAAAGAACGGAATCCGGGAAGGGGGGTGGTGGTGGTGGTGGTTGCGAGAGAACCAATTCCAACAAGGCGCGTAAGGAAAAGAGGCGCTCCAACAGTGAGTTGTGGTTCACAAACGAAGACTGCTTATTTTCTCGCTGTTTTCAGCTTCGCGGTGGGTGTCTGTCGTGGATTTCCGTGGTCATTACACACGCCTCTCCTAACCCGATCCAAATCAACCACACAAACTCTCATTCATCCGGCGACTGGCTGCTCGAAAAGCTGCCTTCGCTGCTGTTGGTGTTGCGTTCACTGTCTGTCGGGTCCACCCACTTCCTGATCTAAAGAAGCCTCATTTGCAGGGTAATAGATCACGTCTTTTACCTTTTACGTAAAACTGCGCGCAAAAAAATAAACAACGACGACGAGAGGGGGGGGGGGAAAGAAAAAAAATACCCCGATGTGAGACACAAGAGCACGGCTTCACTGCGAGGAAGAGCGGTGAGCAAGTGGAGAGAGTGGAAGAAAAAATAAGAAGGGGAGGGGAGAGCCAGGCAGAAAGATATGCTTTCTTCCATCCACTGTAGCCTGGGTGAGATGATGTCAGACACTAATGAATTCCCCAGAAGGGTGCCGCTGCTACCACGAGGGGAAGAAAAACAAAATGCTCCTTCATGAGCGGCGTGCACCCTTTGCAGCCTACAGGCCATGTCTTCCAATTGGATCAAATCCCACGGCGCAGGGCCTGAAGGGAGGTCAACTGTTAATATAAAAAGCACTTAAGGTCATCCAGTCTTCAATGTGAGCTTTGAGTGCTCTCTGTGCCCACCCTGACAAGGCTTACACTATAACCTCACAAACTGCTACTTAACTACAGTCTTTATAATTATGTGATAACTTTACAAAAGCCGAGAGGGATTTTAAAGAAAATTCTCCGTTTATTTGCTCGGAGTCAACTTTGGAACAGAGCCATGCCAGAGGTGGCAGAGCTCAGCAGTTGGCCACAGGGGCCCACTTTAGCAATGTTTCCATAAAGCAGTGCCGTTTGATTCAGTATGCTGGTTCGAGTCTCACCTCGCCAACCTGTTTTTTTTTTTTTTTGAGTCTCCAATACAAGCTTGAGCAAGATGTTTAGAGTAATGTACCATACCATACACAAGTATAATGTGGACAGGTGTTTCAACTTGCTTCCAGACTCCCACATATGCAGAATAATTTACAGTGCCCCGCATCGGGTAAAAAAAAAGGTGCAATGCTCGGATATGTGGACTGAGGGAGCGCTGTCGAGGGCTGCACGGTATATTAAAAAAAATATATATCATGATTGCGATAATGGCCCACACAATGTGCAATAAGCCTCATATAGAATTGTGTACTTTTATCCGACTTTGAGCAATCAGATTGCAACTTTAAATGTGCATTGCCATCCATTTGGTGAGCAGTATCTCAAACGTTATACAGTCAAACCTCGGTTTTCGTCCATAATCCGTCCCAGAAGGCTGTTCGAAAACCGAAATTGTTCGAAAACCGAAACCACGCTCTAAAATAAAAATGTTTACTGAACACGTCTGCTCACAATGGAAAGCAACACGAGGAAGCGTCACTTCCTCGTCTACCCGAGGAAGCGTCACTTCGTGTAAGGAAGGCGAGAGGAGTCAAATGGTGCTTTCAAGTGCGCTCAGTATGTTCGAGAACCGAAATTTGTTCGTCATCCGAGGCATAAAAAACTTGAAATTTTTGGTGGAAAACCGAATTGGTCGAGAACCGAGATGTTCGAAAACCGAGGTTTGACTGTATTTAATTAGCCATGAATACATTGAGTGTGCTTATTTTTCTGCGTGGAAAAAATGAATTTCTTTAATTAACCCTTTCATGCACCAATAATGATAACCTGTAACCTGATAACATGATAAGCTGTCCACTGTAGTAACTGCGGTCCCTGAAAGGGTTAACTAGATCATCACAAAAAAAATTTATTCAGGTCCATATTAAATATCGCAGTAATATCGATATCACTATATTCAACACCCATATCACATATTGCATGTTTTTCCAATACTGTGCAGCCCTAAGCATTGACAGTGCAAGGATGACTTGATTGGCCCTGCGAGCTGACAACTCATGCTACGCCCCTGCTGGTAAGTTAAGCCAATCATGACAGATGTGCATCAATCAGATCCATCCATCTGTTTTCATGCCCTTGTTCTCATTGGAGTTATGGGAGAGGTGGAGCCTATACCAACTAAATTTGCACCACAGGTGGGCTACGCCATTGACTGCTTGCCAGCCAACCATTAACATTCAATTTGCACCTATGAACAATTTACACTCTAAAATTTGCTGGGTTAAAAATAACCTAAAATTGGACATTGTTGGTTAGTTTATACCCAGCACAAATGGGTTGAGGATTTGACCCAGCAAGTTTTTGATCCAACAGAGTGTAAAAATCACATGACCATTTCTGTTGAAATATTCTTAATGTAATCTTTACGTGAGCATGAACACCACTTTTCCTTAATGAAATCCCAAACAAAGCTGGACATTCTGACGTAAGCCTCTTAATGGTGCAACCCCTTGCACCAATAGCTTGTCTAATGAGTCTTAACCCACTGGCAGGGAGGTCAATGAATGGACAATGGAGTCACACTGCAACGTCTTTTCCCTGCCAACTCAGCTCCGGCGACAAGAGTGCGGAAAAGAGATTTTCACTCATAAGTGAGATGCTATTCCAAGACTTGCTAAGATGAAACGAGAGAGAGCACATGGGCTGGAACTGGCTTGATGAACATGAAGTCATGGGAAATGGGCTGAACGCGGCCCAACCAAACAAATCCTGAAACAGCGGAGGCGACACATTTCTCTAAAATTGCAGTCAGCTGCTCAGGCTTTAGCGTATGGATATGCACTCTCATGTGGGTCTTTGTGGATGACACAGAACAAAGAATGTTAAGTACCAACCACAGGCTGTAAGGTCTGGCCTCGGGTGGCTAGTTAAAGTCCAGCCATTTGGTTTCGCTTTGGGGGAGAGAAAGAGACGCGGACCGCGGAGAACCTTTAAACTTCATGACCTCGTGTTTGTTACATTATGACATCACCAGATGGTGGTATACTGTACACGTATGTGCTTGTGTACTTTACATTTTTGTTTCAGACATGCAAACAGGAAGTCATCTTTCCCTTGTACTGTCGGTCCTGGTTAAAAGATAAATGCCATCTTTTGGTGGAACAGCAAGTTAGCTCATGCACAAATAATCAAAATGTAATTTAATTCATGTAGTTTCTGTGCTTATAATGTGAAAAACAAAAACAGAACCAAAAATAATGATTTGGCCCCAAGCACATGACATGGATGGTTTCTAAAATGTATTTCCATAACTTCATCAGCCAGAAAAAGTTGACCAGTCCAGCAGCAGCCACAGCAGCAACAACAATGAATGAGATGCTGTTCTTTATTTGAAACGCTTATAAGATTTGAGTGCAACCACCAGTCCGTGATTACAGCCACACTGCCAAACAATAAGCGTTCGGATTCCCAACTGCACATTATTTTTAATTCCAATGAAATTCCGACAGTGATCAGCACAATACGCATCCTCGACGTCCTTACTTTCAAAAAAATAATAATCTGCGAATGAAACATCTTGATATATTCAATGTGTCTCACTAATTATTGTCAGGTCACATGCCGTCTGTCGCCGGCTCCTGACATTTTGTCATATTTTGTTCCTTTTTTTGGGGGGATGCTGAAATCAGCAGCTTGTTCATCCTCCCCTTCAACAAACAACCGAGGTTCAGTTTCACAGGTTCTGGATTACAATCACAGGGGAACACGATGAGCTTTTCTGCCATTACATCAAATGCGCCCTCATTTGAAATATGACTGATAAGTGGAACACAAGTGCGCAGCTTATATGTTAAAAGCTCTTATTGCATTTGTCTGATGACTCTGGGCTTGCTACAGTGCAACACAGCCGGCAACCCTCGATTTAACAATTTATTGAGCAGACAACCGTAATTTCCGTCCGGCCATCCATCCATCCATTTTCTGATCCGTGTATCGTCACAAGGGTCGCAGGGTGTGCTGGAGCCTATCCCAGCTGTTTTCGGGCAATAGGCGGGGTACACTCTGAACTGGTTGCCAGCCAATCGCAGGGCACACAGACGAAAAACCATTTGCGCTGACAATCACACCCTAGAGATAATTTAGAGTGTTCCATCAACCTCCCATGCGTGTCTTTGGCATGTGGGAGGAAACCAGAGTACCCGGAGAAAACCCACAAAGGCACGGGGAGAACATGCAAACTCCACACGGGAGCGCGTACAAATTCCACACAAGAAGGCCGAAGCCGGAATCAAACCCTGCACCTCTGCACTGTGAGGCGGACGTGCTAAAAGGTGCTGCCCCATAATTTCTAAACCAACTGAATCTCCTCACTCGAATGACCCGATACATATTAACAATATGGCGTTTCTAAAAATCTAAATAAATAGCATTGCCAAAGTTTGTACACTCATTCAATGAAACTCTGAATGGAATCATTAGCACAGATGTTAGTGCTACAAAACCACTAATTTCGTGGCATGAGTGGAAGACAAAAAACCCCAACTTAATTGAGACATATTGTGCATTTTTTTCCCCCCACAGCTCAAATTATGTCTTCATGTGTCTGTGATATGCTTTCAACAAAATAGCTACAGCATTTTCTTTTTAATAGCATAGTACTTGTCCTGAGGAAATTGGCTTGTTTTGGGGGTGGCTCTGTCTCATGCAGTGAAAAAGATCTCATCCTGCTCCCGACACTGCTGGGCCAATCGCGAGTTCAGCTTTCATTACAATAGCAACATGTGGGCTGGATTTTGCAGGGACAGTCTTGCTGATGTTGAACCATTCTTGTACTACACGCTCAGCAGTGAGTGTTCGCAGCAGCTAGCTGCTTGCGTCTGCTCGCCGAAACAGAGTCCAGAACAGGGATGTCAAACATACGGCCCACGGGCCGGAACTGGCCCGCAAGGAGGTTCGATCAGGCCTGCAGGATAATTTAAAAGTGAAAAAATTCACAAGAGACACGGAATGACTACTTTTAATACGGTGCAATTCATGGAGTATCCGCTAGATCTGTTCATTAAATTTCAACATTTTCCGAATGTTCTTGTGCTTCTTTAGACCAAAACAAAGGAAAGACATTATTTTGGTTATTTATAGCAGAGTATGGCATAATTTTAATGGTCCGGTCCACTTTCCATTTACCGAGGCTATTTGTGGCCCACAATGTGAAATGAGTTTGACACCCTTGGTCCGGAGTGTGGAGGAACAGAATTTAAATACAGTGTAAGTGGTGCATGGACAAATTGCCAACCACAAATCATCTCTGTTCCCCCGCCACAGCGTTGACATCACAGACAAATCAATGAAATGTGTGAAGCAAGCTAACACTATGAGCTAACAATCATCTCCGCGTTCGTCATAACTCTTTATGTGAACGCACACTCACATATTGATGTTTAATCAACGCTGAATGATACTGGGTTAAGATTAATGGTTATTCCAGACTTGGCTGGTGATCAGTTCTGGTTGTGGTCCGCCTCTTGCCTAAAGTCAGCTGCAGCTCTCTGGCAGCCCAATGAGGACATAGAACATTGGTTGTGAAAGTTTTTTTTTTGGAGCTAATTCAGCCAATGCAGAAATTCAAAATAGCAATCAGCCCAAATCACATATCTGATCAAATTCTTTTCTGTGCAATATGTTATTATTGGCATTAGCAAATTACTGCTGTCTCTCTTAACAGTCCAAAGTAAATAAACTTGTCTTAAAAGGCAATCTTGATATACCGCCTTGGCCCGAATATAAGACGGCCCTGATTATAAGACGACCCCCTCTTTTTCAAGACTCAAGTTTGAAAAGACTTTTTGAACACCCAATTAATTTTTATACAGAAAATAATTACAGTACATCTGAAACAAATGATTATAACAATATATTTGAGAGAAAAAGCATGTTATTTGCCTCATTCAAAACTAAAGTGCAATCATATTCGTAAATGAATGGCTTCTGGTTTTTGAAATGTAAATTACATCATACCTTCTCCTCAGCTGCCGGTTAACCTGTCCGATCTTCGACCCACTTTTCTCCAGATGTCACTACATTTCTCCATTTTCTGTTGTCTCTTCTATTATTTTCTTCACTTTTCCTTCTTACCGCTGTTTTTTATTTTTCTTCTTTGTGCTACTGCTATTTTTATTTTTATTCTTCGTGGCAGGGGTTCACTTTGGCCCGGGGAGTCAAGTTCAGCATTCGCTTCATTTATATCTGGCGCCATCTAGCGACGTGAATGGGTATAATGTCTAGACCCCAAATATAAGACGACCCACACTTTTTCCGTCTTATTTCAATGCAAAAAACACCGTCTTATATTCGGGCCAATACGGTAGTACACAGAGAACCGTTATTTGGGGTGGCTTCTTTGTATTCACTTGGAAAACCCACAAAGTCTTCCTCGCAATAGTTTTCTCCCAATGATGAATGTCTTATGACTCTTTTCCCAAAATTAGTTTTTACAGTCATTTCATCCAACCGTATATTGCAAAGCCCTGCATTGGGTTGTCAACGACAACAAGCTCTAATCTCTACCCCCCTCCCGACAAGCAGCACTGACAAGCCCTTTCTTCCCAATTCCTCAGACACACAGCCAGACATAAATTAATCTGTCACTCACTCCCATTATTAATGTGAGGAGGACTCACGGCTGTGCAAGCAAACGCACACTCGTACACAAAGAGACAAGTGCATTCAGCCTTCAGAACCAGAACCCGGACACCAAGGCATGCCAAAAGTAGAAATGAAAAGCTGATGTTTTGTTGATTCAACTGTCTCAATCAAATATTCTGACATAGAGATGTGAGGTTTTTTTTGGGAGGGGGTCTGTTTTTAACTACCAAACAGAGTTGTGCTTTCGTATTAGAACTAAATTTATTGCACCCTTTAACCTGATAACATGATGAGCAGTCCACTGTAGTGACCGCTGTCCACGAAAGGGTTCATGAAGCAGCATTTATTACCCAGAATGCATCAGACATTCTGTAACCATTTTGCTCATAGGTGAAAGGGTGTCGAATTCAGCGGCGATTCTTCTAAAAACCTTCTTTTGTGTATGTATGGAGAGAAAAATAAAGCCTCCCATCACGAAGTGGAGGGGGGGATGGGTTTCTTCCGCTTGTTAAAAGCCTTTCGAGACAGTGTTATCTGCTTATCTGTCCGTGGTCTCAGAGCACACCAGCGCTGTGGTGGTTCAAGATAAATAGACGGATCAATGGCCGACATTATCTGGATCTGGTAGGCAATAATCAGATCCAGTTGACATTGTGGGCGCAAAAAGAGCTTGGCTGTCAGCAGAAACAAACCGACTTCACTGACCATCAGTGTAATGTTGCCGCCATGGGACTCGCTTTCAAAAAGCAACAGACAAGAAAATTGGTTTAACCTTCCCTTTCTCAAAGGCTTTTCGCCTCCGTCCGACGCAAACCGCCGCACTACCCCCACGCACTCTGCCTCGTCGCAAGAGAAACGGGAGACCCTTTTGCTTAAATTACAGACATTGCTGTGGAATGTCGGCAATGGGCCGCGATTTCGTCGATAATTTCAGACCAGTCAGTCATTTACTCCCTTTTCAACTGGCCTCAAAAAACACAGCATCATGCATCATAGGCCGGATTTTTGTCTCATACTCATTTAATGACAGACTCTCAAATCGAAGGCAATATTATTTTAAAGGGCACATCTCCATCTTTATAACTGTAAGTCAGCGTTGCACACGTATTTCCAGGGATATAATTCAGTTTGTCACGGTACGGTTTACAACTGTAAATCCAGATCGGGCCAGCGATTATAATGCAGGCAGTGCCATGACAGTACGACATGCACAACAATGTGTAATCTGTAAACTAATGATTAAAAATTATTTCAACAATGCTTGCAGAACATGGTACAATGCTTTGTCATGACATTATCTGTCAACAAGAATCCAAACAGCTTTGATTCCTTGCCTCATCTTTTACTTTTACAGTCAAACCTCGGTTTTCAAACGTCTCTGTTCTCGACCAAATCGGTTTTCGACCAAAAATTTCGAGTTTTTTATGCCTCGGCTGACGACCGAATTTTGGTTCTCGAACAAACTGAGCGCACTTGAATGCGTCACTTGACTCCTCTCGCCTTCTTTACACAAGAAAGTGATGCTTCCTCGGATAGACGAGGAAGTGACGCTTCCTCGTGTAGCGTTCCATTGTGAACAGACGTGTTCAATCAAGATTTTTTTTATTTTTAAAAGTGCGTGGTTTCGGTTTTCGAACAAATCTGTTTTCGAATAGCCTTCTGGAACGGATTATGGTCGAAAACCGAGGTATGACTGTACTTCTGTTACAACAAGGAAGTGTCGTGTTCTACAGTGCCTGGCTCCATGCCGACGTTTCTCTTTCCTCCTCCTCAGCTCTAGCAGCCATCCATGCAGACTGTCAAGCGGAAACAGTCAAATAGAGCCGACGTTCCTCCCCATCAAAATCGGTGTTGGTACACGCATGCTGCCGAGAGTCCGCAACTATAGATGGATTGATGGATGGATGGATGGATGAAATGCACACAAATCGGCCAATAATGCAATTCAACTCCTGTGCCCATACTCTGGGACAACAAATTTAATATATTGGTCAAGATATAACAGTGGCATAACGACACTTGTGTGTCCTTTCCTCCATTTTTGCATCACCGACTGACTTGATAGAATGTGAATTTGGTAATTGGGTGAAGCACAATTGCTTTTCTAAGAAATTTCTCTCTCGGCTTCTTCAGCGTGACCTTGTCTACCTATAGCGCCGTTTTATTTCCGTCACAACAAATCAGAATGACAAACCTCTTTACACCTGACCTCAGGTTTCGCCTTGAAGAATTTCATTGTAATCGTACTCGGAAAGAAACATTGCACGGTGCGTGGAAAAACTCCAAAGCATTTTAATTTTTCCTTCTCTAAACTGCACGTCTGCGGGGACCTAGCAGGCATCTAAGCACTGCTCAAAAAGCGTTGTGCTGAACCCCCACCCTCCACCCCCACGCGCCCCATGGGGCTTTGTTTTAAGACCAACGAAGAGCAACTGTGCTGGCAGAGATATTATTTTCCCTTTTTGATTCTTTTCTCTCAGAGGCGCAAAGGGAGCAAGGAGTACAAGGGGAGGCAGCGGGATAAAGGAGCGGGAACCAGAGGGGTAGGGAGGGGAGAAGAAAACAACACAGGAGGAGACGGAGGAGAGAGAGGCAGGACAGACTAGAACCCAAAAAGGGAGGTAGCAGGGAAGAGAAAACCTGCTGTGTCTTTTAAATAGAAATGACTACAGGAAAGCACTAAGGAAATCACCACTGAGACCTTCTATTAAAACGCCAGTGACCCCCTACAGACCCCCTGAGCAATGCCCGGCTGGAGCGGTGCAGGCGAAGGGATTAGGCCTCTGAATCGCTCTGTCAAGACCATTCTGTCAGGCATCATAAGAGACAGCCCCTGTCATCCCACGGCACCCCCGCCCTAACACTCCACTCACACTTGCCTCTCGCTACAACTCCAGAGTGGGGCCTCATGATAGTCCCTCGAGGGGGTGAACACAAGATGGGCCGTGGACATCGAAAGCCAGCAGGGAGGTCTCTGACGGCGCTTCCCCCAACCTTTCCCTCTTTTCTCTCGATTTACTCCCTCCTTATATCACATCAGACCCCCGCTGGTCATTGTGGGGGTGTCTAATTGTATTTTGCAGGGCTCGTGCAAAAATAATGGCATTCTTCTGCCGACAGTAAAATCCCTTCGAAGACTGACTAAAGGGGGTGACACATCCCCAACATGATGCCAATTTTTAAATTTGAAAAGAAACTCGGTTTGTCATAAAACAGGTACCTGTGGGCTAATTTTCATTTGCTGGGGGAACTTTTGTGAAACAAATCAACTGGGGTGCTGTTAAGAGATAAATAACTGTTCATGCCAACAAACATCAGTAAACTGAAAATCTGGAGCTTGATTTCCCTTTTCTGTGACGCGTCTGCGTGTGTGTGATGATTGTGTCTGCAGAAGCATATATGTGTGTGTGAAGATGTATGCCAGGGGTGTCAAACTCATTTGACATTGTGGGCCACATACGGCCTCGGCAGATGTCAAGTGGGCCGGACCATTAAAATTATACCATACTCTGCCAAAAAATATACAAAATATCATGTCTTTCCTTTGTTTTGGTTTTTTGAAGCGCAAAAACATTTGGAAAATGGTGACATTTCATGAACATATCTTTTATAAATCAGTTCACGAAACACCTTGGATTTCCTTTGACAAATGTGCAATTTACTTTGATCATTTATACATTGCAACTGATCCCACTGATTGTACAAAGGCACAAAACCTTTAACAAGTAATTGCTATTGAAAAATATAGTCATGCATTTTAAGATGAAACGAGAATTCTAAAGCAAGGAATTTTTGAACCATTTACACATTTGCAAATAAAATCTAAATGGAATCCCTGCCTGCACTTTACAAACTAAAGAGAAAACAGTCTTCCCCCTAGCGGATAATCCATGAATCGCATTTTATTAAAATTATTCATTCCGTGTCTTTTATTCATTTTTTTCACATTTAAATTGTCCTGCGGGCCTGATCAATCCTTCTCGGGGGCCGGTTATGGCCCACGGGCCGTATGTTTGACACCCCTGATGTATGCGATGGGGGATAATGTGACAGCAGCTTTTTTTTTTTTTAACGTGTCAAAGTGTTCTTACTCGAATAACTTTTCCTGGCCTAACCCTCGCCCCACACTTCGGCCGCTCATTTTTCCCTGTCTGTAACGCGAGAACACAGGCGACCAGTTGGAGAACGGTGAAAATTGCTTTCCGGTGTACATATGGAGACAGGAAAAATTTCATCTGGGAAATCCCCTCTTTTTCCCCGGTGACAGTAAAGTGAGCCGATGATTTGTGACCTACATGTGAAGTTGGTTGTGGGCCAGGGACTTGGTCCATAACTGGACTGCAGGGGGTCTGTGTGTTGACAAGAGCGAGAGGCCTCATCTGCTTTGAAGCCGCGTATATTTAAATATTTCATGACCGCCTCGACTCCAGACCCCTTTTATCTGATTTGCACTCTGGCTTGTGGCTGTCTTTCATTACCAGCATGGCACGGGGAGTTAGCGTCTATCTAATGTCCCCATCAACCAGGCACGTCTGAAGGAGCACATCCCCTTACCCGGGCCCTGTTGGCACTCAGCATATCTGTAAGACGATCTCATTAAACGCTCGTAACAATTACAACAATTACAGATAAGCCTAAGCGTGTCAAAGCTCAACATGATGTTTACAATGATTAGCATGTGGCGTTATCAGCAGGGATGGTAATCACCACTTGCGCGTGATGCTTCACAAGATCACTGATCTCTTTATCTGTCACAATCAATAAAAGGCCATCTAAAAACAAACCTGAGCAAAGTTGTCATGTTTTGGCAGCAGCTCACACAGCCGAGCTTCAGTCAAGCTTTGATTGGAGTGCAATCTCACTAAATAGAACATCAAAACTTGCTATCCTTTCGTTAATATGATCAAGCTAGCAAAGCTATCATAAGGGAAGATTTTTAGATTTAGGATCCCGTGACACTGGAGAAAATTATATGGTGCCATGCTTTTCTGCTTCCTTTCTTTCTTTCCTAGTCCTGGCACACACACATTGTGTGGTACTCAACCATGCTTCTTCATGTTTGCATGCTTTAAAGCATGGATGAGTGCAGCATTGCTACTTCACGATACAAAATTGTGTTTCCTGACATGTAAATTGTTCAATTTATTGCGATCAGTTGGCAGTTATCATTAATAACTGATGGGGGCATGAGTGAGTTGACTATCGAGTATGCCAACAGGACATCACTGATTTCACGCAAATAACTGGGCGCATCAGATATCAAATGTGATGAGGCCAACATTACATAGTAGGAGTTGAACGATTAAAGATATTATGTAGTTGACGCTATTGTGATGAATGGGAAGTCTGAGCAGAACTGTGGATGATGTCATTGATTTTTTTCTTTCTGAGGCTCCAACCGCCACTAATCAGGTTCAAGGACAAAATAATTAATATTAGAGACAGCCCTGCTTAGTTAAGTTGTCTGAGTCGACTTTACTACTCTGCCTCAACGTTTAATCATTAAAATGTACTCAAGGCAAATCATATATTTTTTGGAATCTAATCTTCCAAGCTGCCCTTTCACAAGACGTTTGCAATAAAAATGGCGTTTCACATTGCACCGCTGCCTCTGTTCCTCACCTGCGGGCCCGAGTTACCACCGGTATGAATATGTTCGGGCTAGCAGCCATCAGAACAGTCAAAGCTAGTGAGGCCAATCTCTCTTCTCCACCACCGCCAGCATATTTATTTGCTCTTGTATCTGACTCATGTACGGAAACTGGATCGGCTTGTCGGACAGATTTTTTGCTGATCCACCAAGTGTTAGAGTACGCAAACAGCAGCAGACAAGCCAGGTGAAAGTCATCTGTAAATTGGTTTTTGGATGATGAAAATCACCAAAAACTGGTGATAAGCGATGACTCAGCTTACAACTTTTAATTGACAATGCATAGGAGTAAGAGCAGTTTAACTCCTACTACACGGTTAAGTAACAAGGAGTTATACATTATAAACAATCTTTGTCACAACCATCAATCTCACGCAAACTAATCAAATAATACGCTTATAGTGTTTTACTGTGAAACACAAAAGAGCAGCTCACTTCAACACTAGTGTGTGTGGTTGCGCAAAACAAGTCCGCCTCTTCCAGCCATGCTTGTGCCAGGGAAGTCCTCTTCAGCATGGATGAGAGCAGTTCCACTAGTCAAACGACCCAGACTTTAGCAAGCACAGTTGTGAGAGCGCCTGAGCTACTCTTGTCATACAAACGGCTGGTCTGTCAGCTGGAAGTGGTTGTGGGGCTGAAGAGCAACTTGGAGTGGACCAGTAGATTTCCACATGGGTGCATGCTGGCATGGAATCGGGAACTGGTATAAAAACGTGGATGTGAGCCTGGCGACTGAGACATAAGGCCCTGCTTGTCTCCATGCAATAGAGATGCCTTTGAGAGCAGACAACATCTGCCTGCGGGACACATTCCACTACAAACTCTGAACCACCATCACACTCTGGGTCTAAATGTGCACATTGTTGGCTGACTGACAGCGGCACATTCACCCAGAGCCTCGTTGAGTGGACATCGAGTCCAAGGTTACAGATTGTGTGTTCACTCTCTCATTCGCCCTCTCAGCCAATCCATAATATGTACACGTAATGTATACATTTTACTAGATTATGGCTGCACAAGTGGTGACATGAAATGAACCAAGTTAATACTGCAGATGACTGAAGACACCAGCAAGGCCAGTCCAGGCCATTCAATGGCAGTGCTTGATGCCCATAGCCACTTAATGTGTCCACAAACCTGTACTGAACACCATGTTTTGAATTTTTGTACATAACTATTTTCTGCATCTAGACAAATTCTATAAATCTTAACTAAAAAAATATAATTATCAATGGCGGCGGTTCAACTGTTTGCAATGGCATATATGTGGTGCACCACACGTGGCCATCAGGGTTAAGGGCCACCTAGTGAACTGCTATTGATAAGCTGGGCTCACCCTGTCCCGTGTTTACCAACACGGAGCTTCAACAAGATGATCTGGGACACCCACACACATAAATCCTGTAAGAGGATTTGCGCAGCGAACAGGGAGAGGCTGTGTTGCTTATCCAGAGAGAACGCTGGAGCAGCACAAACAGTTTGACCCTCACGTCTGAAAAGCAAACACACATTCACACACATAACCCCTGAAGGAGTCTTGCAAAAGAGTCTTACTATACCCTCCCCAAACTGCCACCTTATGGCGGGGAGGTGTGAGTTAAGAACACGTGAAGATGCCTGTGCCATTGACCTTAGGAGCTGCCTCTAGTACGCTCACCCTGGACAAACAGGTTCAAGGCAAAGAACTAGGCAGTGTGGTTCAAAATACCCACTATGATGACAAAGGTGGCACAGTTTCGAGTCAGTCTAAGGGTGAGGTTTAATGACCAGAACCTTTGTGGTCTGGTCTCAACACACGAGGCTGGGCACAGCATGAATATGCAACATAGATTATCTTTCCCATAAACTCACCAGGAGTGGGATGGACAAAGGAGATCACCTGCAGTGTGAATCAGGTGGAGGTCAAAGGTGAGGATTTGGGTGGGCCGATATCCAACTGCAGAAGCTGCTGGCTCTAGGGAAGTGTAATATGAGAACCCTCTGACAGAGGAAAACCTACAGTTTATTCATACTGTTAGATATAACTAGGCTTGCCACGACACAAAGTTTGTGCTCAGTCATCTTGAGAGGGGTTGGACTGTCTTTGTCCCTAGGGAGGGCCAGGGCACCAAGCACATTGGGGTGCTTGCCTGGCGGGCAATGGGAAAGACTCCCTCAAACTGGAGGAAGAAGGGTTCTAACAATTTTTTTGTGTCTGTGTCGCAAATTGCAGTTCAGACAATCCATCCTCATTGGAGTCCTTGCTGTGATGGAAAGATGGTTGGTGCCTGTTGTGGGAGTCAACCTGAAAACTTGTTGGTGGGCATCCCAGATGAGAGATGCTGTCAAGATGAAGGAGTCCTATCGGCTCAGATGGTTCTCAAGGTCATGAAAAAAAAAGAAAGGGAAAGCAACACACTGGAAAGACTGTATGATGAGGATGGGGAACTGGTGAGATCAATGTTGTGACTCGGCCGTGAAAGTACTTAAAATGCTAGTGAATAAGCAGAGAACTCTCCCATCTTTGTGGCTGAGTTTGCCGAGCTGATAAGAAAAATACTCGATCACAGGTATCCGGGAGGCGGCCCGGTAGTCCAGTGGTTAGCATGTCGGCTTCACAGTGCAGAGGTACCGGGTTCGATTCCAGCTCCGGCCCCCCTGTGTGGAGTTTGCATGTTCTCCCCGGGCCTGCGTGGGTTTTCTCCGGGTGCTCCGGTTTCCTCCCACATTCCAAAAACATGCATGGCAGGCTGATTGGTCACTCTAAATTGTCCCTAGGTGTGAGTGTGGGTGTGGATGGTTGTTCGTCTCTGTGTGCCCTGCGATTGCCTGGCAACCGATTCAGGGTGTCCCCCGCCTACTGCCCGAAGACAGCTGGGGTAGGCTCCAGCACCCCCCGCGACCCTCGTGAGGATCAAGCAGTTTGGAAAATGGATGGATGGATGGAGGTATCCGGGAATGGGTGAGATCCACCTAGATTTTGGCAAGACTCTGGATTTTGGAGTCTCATAATTCTTGGGAACCCAGGGGCAGGGATGGGGGGGTGAGCCATTGTCATGAACTGTATGTATTGACTGAATGAACAAGATCTCTGGCAAGAGCAGGGAATAAGTTTCTTCGGCAGGGAGGGAAGTTTGGGCCTCTCTGCTTAGGATTCTGTCCCTGCAGACCCAACTTCAGAGAAGCAGAAGACAATGGAAGGATGGATTCAGTCTTGCTCGGTCAAATAACACAGTGGACAACAGTTTGATGTGCAATTATGGTTGTTTTAAGACTACAGGAACAACATTGTCATTCACTTGGATCCCAGACTGTAACAAGGCGTGCTTTAGACTTTGGGTCAATAGGTTTAACACGGGGGTCGGCAACACGCGGCTCCAGAGCCGCATGCGGCTCTTTAGCGACATCTAGTGGCTCCCTGGAGCGTTATAAAAAAAAATTTTAAATGGACAAATATTTTGATAGTAGGCTAATATAGCTCAAATTGATATAGATACATGTTGCAGCTCCGAAAAAGGAGAGCTGTGGTGTTGGTTTTTTAAAACATACACTTTATTTATGCTTTTAACAGTCTCGACAAACACATACACGTCTGCGTCCGACTCCGTGCCTTCTCTATTCTTGTTCGACTCAAGAGAGCCGTTCAAAGACAGCCTCAGAAAAACGGAAATTAATAATCACTTCACTGACAATAAGAAAAGCGAAAATAATACACCAAAACAAAAAATCAAGCGAGGAAATGACAAAATAAATTCTATGGGTGCGTTTGTGAACACACAACAAAGGAATGAATAACAAACAATTCTGAGACAGTCCAGTCTCCTACATACATACAGCATGTGTTTCCTCCATTGTAGTTTTTATAGATGGTTTTTTTGCGGCTCCAGACATACAGTATTTGTTTTTTGATTTTTTTTGGCCTATATGGCTCTTTCAACATTTTGGGTTGCCGACCCCTCGTTTAACATATAGTCAACTATAAAACAAACAATGGGCCAATGTTTCATCTGCAAATGATCTGTATGTTTCCAAAATAATGCAACATAATACGGTATACTTTATGGAATTTCATAATAAATTTACTGTCTGTCTCGGTTTTTATGTTTGGAGCCGACTAAATTGAAAATTATACAGTTGAGATTTGGAACGTCTCTTGTTGTAAAACTTTTATATTTTTTTGTTTTGTTGCCATTTTCCTTTGTTCAAGAAATAAACACTCTATTTTGAATGGAGCTGTGAGTGAAAGGACCACAGGCTGTGTTTTCCTCTGCTGTCAGCTGATTAGTCTGCTCTGATGACCGCATTGTTACATGACAAGAGTGGTTGGATGGTTGGCTGGCCCCGAGGAGGTCATTCAGAAAGAGTTCACTGACACTCTGACCAAGGATATTAGAAAAGTGCCTTTTAGTTATGCTCGATGGAGTCCGAGCTCTGACTCGATCAAAGGCTGCGGTCTGCAGGGGGATGTAACAAAGCCAGAGAGGCCTATAAACACCTGACGTCTACTTGCGCTCCGGGCCAAATAACACCTGACACTGTTCATGAATTCACACTCGAAAGCACTGGCATCAGACATACCAGTCGGCATGTTTTCCTATGTTGAGCCATATGCTAGATCTGCGCCATACATGCTGCACTAAAAATATCGGCAGACGTGTGCAACCAGAAAGACAATTAATCACACCATTACACTTCTGTAAAGTCAGGAACACATACACATCTTCACACACAATGTCAATGCCTGCAGGAGCCGAGACCTCCCGAGGTGACAGAAGTGTCAAAACAACATATTGGCTTGGGTTCTTTTGCTGTGGTGTTTCTTTGTTCCTTTCCGCAAAAAAAAAACAAAAAAAACCCGCACACACATACTTACATGCACACACACACTCAATCTGATTTGCCCCGCGTCTCGCTAATGCATTTTTCAAGAGTTCCTTCGAAAACACCTTGTTCCTCGACATTAAAAAGCAATTTTGTACTCCCAGGATTAAAAGTGCATGTTAAATTGAAGGCTACACTTTGCAAGAACATGAAAAATTGAGCAGGCTCCTTATATTAACCAGGTTCAGCACCGTGCGCAGCATTTAGCTCTACCAAATGGAATCTTTAAGCATTACTAATTCATCCTCAGGAAAGCCATATGATCGTATTGCTACGCTGCCGAAAACACATTAGCTAGATGGCAGATGAAGTCATGTGAGAATACTCTGTGAACATTAATAGGCCAAGGATATAACTTAATTGTGCCCTTTTATTTCATTTAAGCTATGCTTCTCATGATAGTGTTTTTTATGATTTCTACTTTAGTCTACGAAATTCCTATTGCACTAACACTGTGTGGAATGAGGGACAGAGAAACTGCAGTAGGCCAACACTACAGCAACACTTGCTGGCCTCAACATGAGGCGCACCCTGCACAATTGAATGGGATTAAGTGTAAAGACTCTCTATTCATCGTGGGTGTGGCAGTGGTCGAGTGTAAAAAACTGCCGCTTCTTGATTTTCATGTCGATGCAAGCCTCGTTTTGCCGGTTTGGGGACCACTTGGTGCGACGGTGTTCAATCTGGCGTACCAAAGGTGTTTGCTTTGGCAAGCCGTGTGGTTTCATGAGTGGCGAGTCTGACTAGTGGTTGTCCATCAATTGCACAGATGTTTTTCACACAGACCAAAAATCAATTTCCAGGTTTAAGACAGTGAGAGAAAGACAGAAACACAGAATATACAGTAGGCCACAGTACACGTGTATTGTGTTTTACAACAACACTTGTCCATATTTACAATTTCATATGGCCAATAGAGAAATAATAAAGCTTGTGACAAGTAGCGGGGGACATTCACTTCAATATTAATTATTATTATATATATATTTTTAAATTTCTATCCTCAAAATTAGGGAAGGTTACCAATATAACAACACCAAACTACTTCAAAGGCTGTTGTGGTGCCACACTGAGCTGCCCGTAGCCTATAAAATCTAGTGTGTGGGACTTTATGGTCAACAGCTAATAGCAACTTCCAAGACAAAAAAATAAAATAAAAATAATAATGTTAGAAATACTATGGATCATGTTGAAGAGAGCCCATGTGTGTTTCTTGTTTTCAAAAGAATGCTAACATGTAGTAATGTGAGTGAGGTGTGTGTGTGCACTGTCAAGAATGCCACTCTCTCTTCTTAAATCCACTGATAGGTGACACCATACCATGGTGAGATGATGCCACACTATTAACATAACTGATACCAGTATAATTATCCCGCCAACACGCAAGACATTTCAGACACATGCCAGAGGATTTATTGTTCCAAATTGTACTGGAGTTAGCTCAACTGAACTTTAACTGGATATGCCGTCTTACTGCTACTCTGGGAGATTTGCCAGTGACACTGTTGAGGAAACCTAAGAGGAGGTTTCAAAACCATTTGGACGTTGGAAATGTTGAATCTCCAATTTGGAAAATTGGAACTGCTGTGTACGCGGGGATGCATCCCGAATTTACAGTGATAAGCAAAGATTATGCGGGTGTTCGGGATACCATACTTGCCCTCTCGGCCCCTTTCTCCAGTGACAACCTGTTCTGCATGAAAATTGGTATAGAGTGATGTAATATGCTCATTGTGTTATTACATAACAGATAATCAGTGAAGGCTCTCAATAAAGACATTTTCAGAGTTTAAATCATATAAACTTTAATGTGCCTCTTACACTGAACAACTCACTAATACGGTCATTATACATGTCATTACTTTGCTTTTAACTAATTTGCAGACCACTTTGGGGTTGGAACTCAGACACGCAAAATGACATCTTTCCTCCTTCCCAGCAGGCTGGAATACAGCGTACTCCAAGTGTAACTAAACCATCTGCACGCCAAACAATACAAACAAACGCCCATGTTAGCATGTCGGCCGGATGAATCCTGGATGAAATTTGCAAAGGATGCGCGATCACCATCTTGAAATCCAAGGATGAGATTGAAAAACGTCACTTTGTCGTCATGAAAATGTACGAAGGGCTTGATTCTCGTCCATTTCTTCTTTGTAATCTCCACAGAGGAATGAATAGAGCAAAAGCGGCCATGACAATCTCTTCTTCCTTCACAACTGTGCCATGTCGTTTCGAGTTCAATAAAATAAGGGTGGCACGTCAACATGGTTCCCGATAAGAACCTCAGAAGTCACACATTTTTGTTGGAGCTTGGTAGCATTTGTGGAAGGGTCAATTTGTGATTCTAATTTGTTCGCGATTGATTGCACATCTTATTTTGGTTTCAGCCGCGTCCCTTTTGTGTGTGGTTGGCATAATTAGAAAAAAATATGCATGAAATGTGAACAAAAAATATTTGCATGCACTTGATTACTTGGGACATGATTGGAAATACTATGTGGCATCATCACAAGCAGAAAGAAGTTTGTCTTCATTCCATTTTCATTCAGTCTCATTTCAAAAGACATTTGTTTTGGAAAGAGAAAATGTGGAGTGAATCTGTTCAATGTAATTAAAGGCTGCTTTGCTTCTCAACACCCACACTCGCACAAAGGCGAAACAGATGGGGGTACTTTTACTGGAGAGTTCAAAGGACTATGTTTCTTGTTGTTTTTTGTGTGTGTTTGTTTTAAAATGTTTGCATGATGGGGAAAAGTTAATACACTCACCTGCAAAGTGAGCAACCTGATAATTTAATTAGCTGACTAAATGCAATACTATTAAATCATTCAAGTGTTTTCCAACCATCTTACAAACGTGGCATCATCAGTCAATTACATTACAATCAGTGCAGAAAGTTAATAAACTCCAGAATTTATTTCCAAGCATCGCGGCACCTCCTCCATCCTGCAAGCCAAGGACACAGAGCTGGTCTGGCTCCCCCGTCACATGGCTTAGATTATAACTGCGCTACAGCAAATGCCTGATAATGCAATCAAGCAGCTTTGAAGCTTGATGATTCTCCAGTGCCTGCTGTAATGAGGGGAAAATGAAACCGTTCCCTCAGCGTCTGCCGATCTGTCTGATGAGAACTTCATCAGAGAGAGAGAAAGACAGAGACAGAGCGAGCGAGATAGAGAGAGAGAGAGAGAGAGAGAGAGAGAGAGAGAGAGAGAGAGAGAGAGAGAGAGAGAGAGAGAGAGAGAGAGAGAGCACTGACACAATGTGAGTTGCTTAGTAGAGCAGGATTGTAATATTTTCAGGAAAACTTTAGCAGTGTGTAGTCAGTGATCTGTTTGGATGTGTGAAAATAGAAAACCTCTGGTTCTAATGTAAAACAGATTGAATCGGTTGTCAGCCAATCGCAGGGCCAGAGCATTTGAGGCATGTGGGGCACACATGCTGCCACCGAGTAAGGCCATCAATTAAAATGAGAAAATCGCAAACTACTAATATACACTAGGAATCAAGTTAATAGTCCATCCATCCATTTTCTAATCCTCTTATCCTCACAAGAGCCTATCCCAGCTGTCTTTGGGCAGTAGGTAGGGTGCACCCTGAACTGGTTCCCAGTTAATCACATACACCAATAACCATTCACACTCACAATCACACCCTCGGGACAATTTAGAGTGTTCCATTAACCTGCCATGCATGTTTTTGGAATGTGGGGAGGGAACTGGAGTACCCGGAGAAAACCCACGCAGCCACGGGGAGAACATGCAAACACCACACAGGAAGGCCGGAGCCAGAATTGAACCCTGCACCTCTGCCCTGTGAGGCCGACGCACTAACCAGTCAACCAATGGGCCGCCCAAGTTAAAAGTCATGTCCAAAATACTAATATAGTATCTTTATGATTTTTTTGTAAATGCAAGATTGTGATACAGACTCAGAGACAGTGCAAATTAGTAAGTACACCCCAACAGATTCATGAAAAAAAAAAAGAGTTTCTTTTCAGAATGAATGTCTTCTTCGGTTCACCACCCCAGAATACTACAACTGAATGTGGAACACTGATTACAAATTAATTTTATCAGCACACACAAAAGCATTATTTTGTAACGTTGGAAAAATTGGTACAGGCCAATGAAAGTCTAGTGAAGCTAAATTATCGATTGAAAACATTGCGATTTAAAGCCATTCAGACAGAGGTAAGACCAATCAACGTCCAAACAGATGACAATTGTTCTTGTGATGTACTCATTGATGATTTTGGCTTGTGTGTAGCTGTATACTGCAGATTCTGTGTGTATCTACTTGTCTGACCCCAGAGTCCATCACCCCAAGATAATATCTCCCCACTCAGAAATGATAACAATCACTGTGACTTTTTGGACCACACAGTTACTCCTCATGCACACACAACCTGAGCAAGGTCTTCAATCTTATGTTCTAGCCTGACGAAGACGGATCCAGTCCAGTCACGTCTACGACCCAGTAGCACTTAGCACTGACCCTCTGCTTTTCCGTCTGATCGATAGCTTGTGTCAATTCAATGGTTAACCTGAGATTATTTTGCTGACACCTAAGAGGGGGCGGCCCCCAGGGAGAAGGGATGTTGAGGATGGATATCTTAGGAACTTGCACCTGCTCTGGCTCTGTGGTGTTAGCTAAACGGAAAAAGGCTAGTTGCAAAAACAAAACAAAACCAACATGTTTTTGAGTGAACATGGAGCAATATTTTTGACACATTTGATCTTATGTAATTACCACTTTACAATAAGGGTGTCCATAAAGTTACAAAAAAGAGAATTAATAGAATAGTTGCTCTAAATTATTTGGTATTCACAGTTAGCCTGTACCCCCGCATGCTAAACAGTGAGCCCATATTTAGCACCATTGCTTTGCACAATGATTATCAAAGTGTGGTAGGTAGGCTCTCTGTTTAGTGATAGGTGGAAGAAAAAACTGGAGAAAATATTCAACTGTACACTTCCATTGGCTTAAACGTGTTTTTTTTAAATCCACCCATCCATTTTCCGATCCGCTTATCCTCACAAGGATCGCGGGGGTGCTGGAGCCTATCCCAGCCGAGTTCGGGCAATAGGCGGGGGACACTCTGAACCGGTTGCCAACCAATCGCAGGGCACAAAGAGACAAACGACCATTCACACTGACAATCACACCGAGGGACAAAATTGAGTGTTCAATCAGCCTGCCATGCATGTTTTTCGAATGTGGGAGGAAACCGGAGTACCCGGAGAAAACCCACACAGGCACGAGGAGAACATGAAAATTCAACAAAGGAAGGCCGGAGCCGGAATCAAACCCTGCACCTCTGCACTGTGAGGCCGAAGTGCTAACCAGTCAACCACAGTGCCGCCTATAGTGAACTACGAATGGTGAATATGTTAGAATGAGTCTTCATTAACCCTTTCAGGGACAGTGGTTACTACAGTGGACAGCTTATCATGTTATCAGGTGCATGAAAGGGTTCATTTACACTTACAGTTTTTCTGTCTGTAAACTGGAAGTTTTCTACCTTGTGTTGCTTTCAACAAAACGGAGTGTGACATCTCCACGCCGCAATATGCCTGCATGCCGCTTGTCCTCATAAAAAGTCAGCGACACTATCTTTTAAAACAATTTGCAGTTAAATGTATTTCAGTCTATCTCAAGGGCTGAATTAAGTGCAACTGACTGTTTCAAATGGTTTTAATTAAAAGTGAAAACACCGCTTTCATAGGAGCGACGCACTATGATACAGTAACAGTTGCTGAAGTCTTCACAGCAAATCGTGAAGGGCCGAATGTTAATTCTCTTACATCTACATTACTAAGCGACTGCTGCTCATCGAAAAGGGTTCCCCTCTGTCATCAGTGAGTACCACTTCACAGCACTACACTTGTGGGCCAAGAGCACTAAGAGGCCAGATCTTACATTGGCTGCAAAGGAAAAAGAGAACAAAGAGAAAGACAAGGAATGGACTGGGTGTTGGAAACAACAAAACCCAGCTCAAGGTCTCTTTAGTCCTATTTCGAGGGATGACAAATTGATCGCAGCTGAGAAGTCACAGCCTGCATTTCAAATCAGTGGCGAAAAAGTACTAATTTGATGCACCACCCATTTTCACACATCCTTCTTCTCACACCTATACACAACCAGAGGTTCAAGGCAGGACTTTGTGTGTGTAAAAACTTCCTTCTGGGTACAAAAAAAGAACATCCCCCCTTTAAGGATAAACCAAATTCCGAGTTAAATGTGACATTGTTTTCACAGGAAATGGTGGAGACTGCGGAAAAAGGTGGCGAAATGGGTGTTGGGGGCAGGTATTGTGCTGATTCCCAAATTGTTTTAGGGTTGAAATAATGATGACACAATCTCGAAGCAGAAATAATTTGATTTGCGCTTTCAGGTTTAAACAGGAAGCTGGGATGCGTACCAAATGACTGGAGAGAGGGAAGGTGAGAGCGAGCACTTAATTGCTGGAACGGCACCTTGAGACAAGATGATTTGTGACATCTTATCCGGTGCTCTACGTGAACACTAATAACTGTTAATTAACTGCTGAACAGAAACCCACAGACGCCCGCACGCATTTGTGGTACGGTGTGATACCTTCATGAAAGGAACACACATCTCCAGAGATTTATATGATGATGTGGAGGTCTGGGAGGTGTGGGGGGGCTACCATTCTGATATGTTAATGGGCACAATGGTGGTGGCGGGAAGGGAGGCGGGAGATAACATCAATAGTGTTATTGTTGTCACACTGATAAGGCTGTGTAAATGGCTTCACTCTAATTGGCCCACAAAGGGTGAACAGAAAGTCAATGTACTGTTCCAAGGACTTCAATTGCCAAAGCAGATGTTCACAGATGTTTTAGTTTTTTTCATCTTGTCATTAGAAGCATCGGCATCTGTAATCAACACTGTTCCGTAGAATGTCACGGGGGATGCATGTGTTCAATGCCGCTCCCAATCAAAATGTCTGCAGTGCAACTATCCCATGCGCAGATATGCAAAGCCCTTGCAAAAACCACATGGAAGCCAGAAGTCTATTTCTGGTGATGATAAATCCTAAGGGACCCCGATGAATCGAAATGCAAGATGGATGGTGGATCAAATGGGTAATAACGTCTGCAACAGATGGACATTTTTTTGGCAGTCACACATCCAGTTTCATCCTTAATCGCTGGACATAAATACGTTGCATTGAAATCCACCCACAGAGCCGACATAGGGTGGAAATGCAGAATCAAGTGAGATCAAACAAAACAGGTTATGAAAAAAATAATCTGCCTTCAGAGCGATAATAATGCTCTGGTAACACAGTTATTATTGTGACTATCATACCATGAGATTTTTTATTTTATTTTTTTTGCACATACAGTCAAACCTTGGTTTTCGACCATAATCCGTTCCAGAAGGCTGTTCGAAAACCGAAACCACACTCTTTTAAAAAAAATGTTTATTAAACACGTCTGCTCACAATGGAAAGCAACACGAGGACGCGTCACTTCCTCGTCTACCCGAGGAAGCGTCACTTCCTCGTGTAAGGAAGGCGAGAGGAGTCAAGTGGTGCATTGAAGTACGCTCAGTTTGTTCGAGAACCGAAATTCGGTCGTCATCCGAGGCATAAAAAACTCAAAATTTTTGGTCGAAAACCGATTTGGTCGAGAACAGAGACGTTCTAAAACCGAGGTTTGACTGTACATTGGTGATTGATACCTATCTAACAGTGTTGCAGCTCTGGCAACATTTATTTCCCCCAGTTAGATTTACCAAGAGAAACCTGGTTAATAATAGCGATAAAAGAAAAATAATAACAATAAAATTAAAAATAACTTCAGTTAAGATGGGGGTGGCCAAACCTTTTTGACTGAAGATTGACTTTTGAAGCGACCAACCATCCGCAATCGCCCCGATTGCGCACGTGCTAGCATATACACACACACACCCACGCAGGCTCCCACGCATGCACACGCACGCATATGCACGCACGCCACGATGAGTAACAGCCAGAACGGCCCCGAACACGAATTAAACTGAAACGTACAGACGCACAAATCCTCCCACCCTTCGTGGTCGACTTGGGACAGTGCGCTGGCTCCTGGTCGATAGCAATCGATCTATTGGGAACCCCCGAGTTAAGACACAACCCCTCAACTTCAAACAAAATCAATTAATTCAATTTTGAAATATATCAAAATGTGTATCAAATCATCTTTTATTGGAGAGAAATGGCACATTTACAGTCCTGACAAATTCATTCAAATGTTCGTAAAATGACAACAAGAACTGCATCATAACCTCTCGAACTGAGCTGTACCATATTGAACTGAATGCTAATCCCACTGAGTTGAACCAAATGAATCGTTCCACTTTCAAATCAAACTGCCCTTGAAACGTTTCACACCTCACGTGTTGAAAATGGTATTGAATCGCCTTTTGTGTAGAGCAGCACACCCCCAGTGAATAATAATATGGACCGCGACTACTACTTCTACTATTATTCAGAAAAATAGAATTTACAAAACATGATGAGGATTCAATAACAGTCTGTCCTAAGCAAAAATGTCTACACTTTTCCACTGTTTTCCACTATTCTTCCCCTCTGTTCTCCAGTGGTTATTGCTCAAGAGACTGTCACGCAAAGAGACATGAAGAACGTGGCCTGAGAGGAAATACACAAAGAATGCCATCACATGTCAGTCCTGCTTTGACCGATTCACTGAAGGAGTTAGCTCGGAGCCATAAAACATTGACATACGCACACAAACACAATCATGCAGGCACAAAATGCAGACAAAAGCATGTCCCCGGCTCTCGGCTAGTACGAATTTGTTCCTGACATATCTCTGATATTAAATAAATAAATTGACATGAAATAAATAAAGGCGGCCCAGTGGTCCAGTGGTTGGCGTGTCAACCTTACAGTGCAGAGGTACCAGGTTCAATTCCAGCTCTGGCCTCCCTGTGTGGAGTTTGCATGTTTTCTCCGGGCCTGTATGGTTTTTCTCCGGGTACTCCGGTTTCCTCCCACAACATGCATGGCAGGCTGATTGAACACTCAATTGTCCCTTTGTGTGAATGTGAACGCAGATGGTTGTTCATCTGTGTGTGCCCTGCGATTGGCTGGCAACCGGTTCAGGGTGTCCCCCGCCTACTGCCCGAAGATGGCTGGGATAGGCTCCAGCACCCCCCTGCGACCCTTGTCAGGATCAGCGGATCGGAAAATGGATGGATGAATGGATGGATAAATAAATACATCTATTAAAAATAAATTAATTCAGATGTTAACCACCGCGGTCACACACAATGGGGATGTTAGCATCTTCAATTGAGACCCACCAAAAATAATTTGCAGGATAAAGCCACCGACGGACTGTATATATGAATGGACTAACAATGCCATTTACTTGGAGGAAGTGACGCCACCGGCGGCCATCTTACATTGCCACTCTCAAAGCCTGCCTAGTTTGAATACACTGATTTCTCTGTGGCATTTTCCCATTATTTTCTGTCTCTCTTGCAAAAAGGCCACCGTGTGGCGTGCACATTTCATCCTAAACTTTTCTCTTACGATGTAAATCTCTGAATGCTACTTCAAGATCTGCCTGCATCATGTTGTCTGGACCATCAACAAATGAAGTGAAAGCAAAGCCCATTGGTCACAAAATCGGCTGCGAAATGTCGACAGAAGCTCTGTCAGTCACAGTTCACGACACTGAGACTAATATACTCAGAATGCTTGATGCAAACAGTGAAGTTCGTTCTTTGAGAGGGTCTCATTACTCCATACAGGGATCCTAGCATAAAACATGCACAGATGACAGTATTTTCATCAAAAAACAAAACAAAACAAAAACAAAAAACGTGAAGGTGTCAGAAATGGTGGCGACTTAAGATGGCTGCCCTCTGGAGGAAAATGCAATTAAACATGAACTGGATCAAATAGACACACACTGTCAAGTCATTTTATGTTCTTCCAGTGTGACCTATACGTGCACTTGTCTCTGTTGCATGAAGGTTCATTGAAGGATACGGAAGACAACACGGGTGTTGTCTGCTTATCAGAGGATGGCACATCTTCCTGTTTCTTCCAAATAGCTTTACTCACACTTTATCACAAGACCCCAGATTGCTGTTTGAGCAATACAGGTGGGCAGCCGTTCCCTTCTCCCACGTTTCAATTTGACAAGCACCGTTGCTTGCTTGTGGCCTTCAGAAGTTGAAGATGCTGTCAAAGTTTTTGTAATGCGTGCATGTAACACAAGAGTGCTTTGGAGATTAGAAAGGAAAAAAAAAAACTCCAAGGAGCGCAGATGTGTTTACCTAAGCTCAAATTTCTATGGAACAAGTCTATGACAGGCTTTTCAGTTGGATTGCGATCTGGAGTGTTTGTACACAGTGCTGAACGACCTGCTGGCATGAGTCGAGTTCCTTTCTGACGTTTGGCTGACGTTTTGACAGATGGTAAGTGGAGGCATGCAGCCGGACTGCCAAACAAGGAGCCCAAAAATGGGGAGATCATCCCTCACAAAGGCAATTAAAGAATGCTTAATGAAACGAGTCTGCATCTTTCCGCCTCCCTGAGCTTTTGACAAGTCCTAATTTGAAAGAGGAGGGGTTGTCAATTTGGCTGAGTTGCGTCTATCAAAGAACCGGTGTCTAAAAATAAAAGACTTAAGAGTGTAAATACAGTACAGGTGTTTGACACATTCTTGGCACCTTGTTGGTTTGCGGTCGTGGTGGCATAATTCTTACCAAACATGCTGTCAAAAGTTGCTTTGAATCCTGTTTATAACACACAATGTTGCCTCGAGCTGCCCTCTAGGAAATATCCACATTCCAACGACAGCCAGAATAAGTGAAGAGAAACACTAGCTGTCATCCTTTTGTGTGGCTCCTCGGCAATGCCTTTCAAGATAAAATGACAACTGTGATAAAACCCTCACGGACAGATGTGCTCTCATTGTTCACAACAGAAAAAAAACACAAAATCAGTCACGAAATCTGAAGATCGTCTGTGACTGATGGGAGGTCCTCAAGTCAATTTTGCTCTTTCACATATTTTGCCCCTCACTTTCTTTCACAGCAGCATGACCTCTGAGTGAGAGTAGTGACCTGGTCTTACTTATAGGCCTGACACCCACTGACAGATGACTAACCATTGAAAGGTCAAAGCAGGATGGATGGGAACACCTGCTACACAACAGAACTAACACTTCCCTAAGTGCTCAGAGGAACTGTGGTGGCATGCGTCATTTAACCAGAGCACCAGTGAGCGAAACATAAATGTTTTTAGTGAAACACAAATGTGGCGCTTGGCGATTTGAAAAACAAAAAAACTCAAATGAACAAGGCAATTCTTTCAGTGAAATGCCAGGACATCAACTGAGCAGGGTCAGTGGGATCAACGAACAATGCTAAGGGCTGTGGGGTACCTCATGCAGCTCAAATCTAATCTTACCGCATCAATCTTTAGAATGGAAAGTTTGAAGGAGGAAAGTGAACCTCTTTCAAAGATCCTATCTACATTTCGGTCTTAGTGGAGCGACGAACACACTAAAGCTTGCTGACCTACTGTGGTTTCGAAACCCAGAACCTGTTCTCTGTGGCAAGGCTCATAAGCTATGTCCAAAGGTTAGGTACACACAAATGAAGCCAGAAACAGCTAAAACTACAACCAGAATGACCAGATGATGTAGTACCCCAGTACTAATCTGTGTTCTTGTTAGTGTAAATCTGAACTCGAGAAAAAAGAAATACAGTGAGCTTAAAAGGAAAAACCACACATTCCATGCAAACATGCCAGTTTAAATCTGGCTCAATGCAGGCACAAGTTTTTAATCTTCAAAAGCCAGTTTTATAAGTGCGTAATGAGCAAGACCACAATAGAAAAACAAACCATTTATTTTCCTCCCCCAGAGACTAAATGGAACCATATGAGGCTTTGCTGAGCCAGATCCTAACATCTGGACGGCATGAGAGAATCAAAGCCAAGTGGTGCGCTGTGGTCCTCAGTGAACCAGAGCAACCTTTGTCTGCCCTAACAGAACCGTAGTCAGTTAAAAAAAAAGGTTTGGAACGATATTCTCTGAGGAGTCTGTGTTTTCCCTCACCCTTTTTCAGGATAATTGCTAATCAAAAAGAGGCTGCCGGCAATTGTCTGAGCGTCGTCCAAAGCAGTAATCACTGACAGCTGGGACCTTGACGTACATAAAAACAGCTGGAAGCGGCCAATGACAAACTCCCGTGAAAACAGTTTCAGGAGACGGAATGGAGGTCACAGACAGTTTCATCTCAAGGGGAATGTGACGTACGCATCGGTAGCATCTACCGTAAAAAAAAAAATCTCAGGTCGAACAAAATCAACTGCAGCACGCTCGTCGACAAATGATGTGGTTGGGTTTCAAAATCATTTCCCACAAAATAATGGTAGAAATAATCCATTCTAGAGTCAAAGAGTCACAATTGTGATACTTGTACAGTGGTACCTCTACTTATCAAATTAATTGGTTCTGGAAGAAATTTCTGAACTGGAAAATTTTGTAAGTAGAGATGCATTTTCCATGTAAATGGCCTAATCCGTTCCAAGCCCACCCAAAATTCAGACATAAATGTTTTCTCAGGCAAAAAAAACAAAACAAAGAATAAAGTAAAGAATAAAAAGTATGGTCATTTAATTTTTAACGACGTCCTCGCCGTTTTTTGCCCTCTTTAGTTCATGTTCTCTCTCAGAAGTGGTTTTTGCCTGGCGTTTTGTCATGAACCGATCCAACGATGTTTGCTTTTGTTGGTTTTGAACAATCCTTCGAAAATGCGTAGTGAGCGATCGCCGGACTGGTGAACAATTTTTCTGGGTTATTCCCATTTACGTAAAACTATCGGAATACCTCAGCCTGAGGGCCGAATGACGAGGATGCTACATAAACAAACACATATCTATCTCCACACATAGACACCTACGGTAGAGGTCCCTCTTAGCCAATGGGGTGCCAGGATAATGCTCAGTAGTAGCCAATGGCAGAGCACCTCTAAGTATGTTGCGTCAGGAAACTCGGAGCTGCGACTAGCAGCCCATACTGTATTTTTACCCTTCGTAACTTGAAATTTCTTTTGTAACTAGAGGCAACATTTTCCTGTTGAGGTGTTTCGTAACTTGAAAATTAAGGATGAAGAGACGTTCGTAAATAGTGGAACCACTGTCTTACCTTGACAAACAACAGCCGGGTAACATTGTAACCTTTGGGAGTAAGTCAGAGAAGAAAGCCAAACAAAAAGCAATACAGGGCACATAACCAGAGATGGATGCTCTTTAAACCCATTTTGGTGGATTCAGGTTGACAAGATGTTGACATGACACATGAAACCATGAAAGGAGGTGATTCTAACTCTGGTTTTGGACTTTGGACTTTTCTGTGTTTTCGCAAAAAAATCGGACGTAGGCTTTCTTCAGAGGATTTCAACTTCAGAAGTCCCGCTGTATTATTATATATGTATAAAGACAAAGTGTCACCGGTCTCAATAGGCTATGGGGTGTTTAAATCACATGATTAACAACGGTAAAGCGGAGCTTGCTTTAATAGCCTTTAGCGGGTCTGCATTACTCCCTAGCCAACAACAAAGAAACATTCTTATCAGACTGAGCAGGCTGAGGTTAAGAAGCACCACCACCTGAGGCCCATGTATTTTAGCTGGGGAATTAACGTCTTACACTAAGCCACTCTCCTTCTTGCTCTCATTCAGAATCACTCTTTTTTTGGGGGTTGGATCACATTCGATGGGCAAGTAAAAAAATGGCCCCTGGAAGCCATACCACAAACTCACACTAAATAAACTTGGAGGTCTGCAAACAATGTGCTGCTTTGTCTAGCTTGAGCTGTCAAGTTGATGAACTACGATTATTGGGTGGATGATGAGTTCCATGAACACAAAGGACAGATTATTGAGCATGCCCCAAAGGTTCAATCCTGTATTTTAATGCGCAACAAAGATAAGGTTCAGCAGTGAGTATTTCTGTCCTTTGGGAGGCATGAGGGGGTGGGCCCGCCTCCCTCATGTCCAATCACATTATGCCAGAGGGGTTGCAGCCATGATAATTTATTCCCGAGTGGTCTCTTGGGATGATGTCTGTTGGAACCCAACTCTGCAGGCGAGGCATCCCAAGAGACGTGGGCCTCGCAGGCATAATCTAGACAGGGATAATGCCACTGGGTACACGGAGAGTCAAAGACCGCTGCTGATATGATGACTGGTACAGAAGTGTGACATAATCCATGTTAATCAGCAGGGTTGGGGTTATTCATTGATCTTTCATTTAATTTTTTTAAAGATCCACGACGCAGAGAATAATGAAGCTGCCAGTGCCATTCACTCTTACTTGAATAACGTCAAATAATACTTTTGAGAGCCTGTAGGGCTCTCGAGAAAACCAATTGATCCCCCCTCATTATAAACCAGTTAAGAGAGCAAGCGGGCAGCAAAAATCCTAATCATAATAAATGAAAATAAAAATCACATTTTCCTTGAAGTCTAATCTCCTGAACAGAGAGAACAAAATCAATTGCTCCATTAACTTTAGAATTTACAAAATTTGGGAGTGGAGTTTCCCTTTGCGCTGTATCCACACCTTGACACCAATTACAGTTGGTTCAATCAATACACACAATACACTGTGCTCGTCGTCAAAGGGATGAGGAAACAAACAAATTTTACCACCAAATGAGCTCGAGATACACTGCAATCATATGTTACATTATAAGTCCTGTGCAGTCCAATGTTTTGCAACAACGATCAAGATGTCAGTGAGAATGCAGCCAACATCCATACCCATAACTAAGCAATAAGAAACCTATCTTAAACATAGATTATCATTTTTCTTAGTGGCCCCAGAGAAGCAATTACACGTATTTTATCCCAAAACTACCCGCTAATACCGTATCTCACAAAAGGTCTACACGCGAGTGGCCTGTATGATTAATCTGGAAGATCTCCTAGATCGTAACAGCAATCTCATCGTAGAAATGGGAATCTATTAGCTCAACTAATGCCACAACAGCTGGCCAAGTCATTTTGTCTGTGGAATACCATGCCCCAAGTA
The DNA here is from genome assembly GCA_018466805.1 of Hippocampus abdominalis. Lineage (NCBI taxonomy): Eukaryota > Metazoa > Chordata > Actinopteri > Syngnathiformes > Syngnathidae > Hippocampus > Hippocampus abdominalis. Next base: position 3,344,722 of record CM031710.1, read on the forward strand.
AATAATTCAAGGCTGGCTTGTTCACAAGCATAGATGCTAGACGCCTGAATTTATTAGTGTTATTTTTAAATTACACAGCCAATGAGAGAATAGACACATCTGGCGCAGCTGCTTTTTGCAAGGTGTTGAGGATGAACGCTGGAATTAAGGATTATGGAGAAGTCTCTTGATGTGAGGAGTCTGACCAAAAAAAAAAAAACAGCAGGGAAGTAACTTTTGGGACTCACAGTGAGATTTTGTATTTTCCAGCCCTACATCGAGCAACCGAATACAATTATTTACTGCCCCGTTGGAAATAGAGTTCAGTCATCAAAAAAATGTGACTAGCAATCGTTTATTTCATATTTTCTCAGTGTCAGTGTCCGATTTATGAAACTTATCATTTCAGTAAGCCTCCCCTTTAATGATTTCCAGCAGTACTGGTTTGTTTTGGTTCTGAATGTGTAAAATGGGATATTCCGCACAGTTATTCCAGTGCATTCAAGAGCCATCCCAAAATCCTGAATAAAAGAACACAAAAATAATGATAAAACACATGATGATGGATTGAAGTGTAAGAAGATACTGAGCCAGAAGTGTAAGAAGACACTGAGACAGAAGGGTTAATGAACTGAAGTTCCATCCATCCATTTTCTGATCCGCTCAAGGGTCAATGGGCATGCTGGCGGGGTACAACCTGAATTGGTTGCCAGCCAATTGCAGCACACACATAGATGAACAAACCATCTGCGCTCATACTCACACCGAGGGACAATTTAGAGTCTGTTGCTAGCCTGCCACACGTTTTTGGAATGTGGGAGGAAACCGGAGTACCCGGAGAAAACCCACTCCAGGCGCGAAGAGAACATGCGAATTCCACAGAGGAAGGCCTGATTCGGAATCGCACCCTGCACCTCTGCGCTGTGCGGCCGCCGAGCTAACCAGTCGACCACCGGGTCGCCTTGAACTGAAGTTTGAAAATAAATATCCCAGCAGCCTCAGCATCTTTTGATTTTTCTGTTTGTGGAAAAAAGTTTGGACAGCCCTAGTTTCGGACATTATTGGATGAACTAAGCATATGTATGGGAAGCAGAGGGAGAGCTGAATGATGACTCTCGGATGTCAGCCAGGAGCTCAACTTTCAGTAAAGTTCCCTTTCAAGTCCTATTTCCATCACAATTGTCCAAAGCGTACCAAAATACATGACTGAGAAACACAAACCAGATTTGGGTTTCCTATTTCGAAATATACTGTGATGAATTGCATAGTGCTGCTCACTGGAAACTTTAGTTGATATGGTGGGCTCTGGAGGAAATTTACCACTAAATTCAAGCTTATATTTCCATGGTTGTTTCCTGTCTGTCATTTTCAGCAGACTCCATATGCTACAAGCCACCAGCATGCTTTAAATCGGACCAAAGGATTATCGGATAATGAGATGTACTGGGTAGCGGGAGCTCGGATGTGTGTGATGGTGATTTTATGCGGTGGTAGATCTTAGTATTGTTTATGTGTGTTTTTGAAGGGTGTGTGTGGAAGTCCTGCTGGGTACAAACACAGTAAGGACTCCCCAGGCCATTAGCGCGGGACCCCAGGCCTCAGTACTATTGTTGGCACCCACAGAGCAGAACGCAGCTGGAGGTTCGCATCTCAGTGCCTCACAGCCAAGAAAAGCCCCATTAAAGGAGATAAGGTTCCTGACAGCAAGTAGTATCCAAATGCACACTTTCATGTTGAAGTGGATGTGCAAGTTGCAGCAGTAATGTCTTGGCCTGGAGTCATGGGAGTGATTGCAGACACACTCCAGTGTCTGGAATTGTTGTGGTTGTTTTGTCAACAGTTTTACTTTCTTTGAAAACCTTTATTTTGTGTGTGTGTGTGTGTGTGTGTGTGTGATTTGCGGTATCGCCAGCAGCAAAAACTTAAATGAAAAGCTATATTGAGCATTTTTTTTTAACCTATGTGTCATAACTTTTTCATCCACACAAAATTTGAATACTGCTACAAAAAAATGACTTGGATTTGAACTCTTACTATTGCTCATATTTTTCATAAGCAACCCAATTGGCAGCCTAAAAAGCATTTGGAGAATCATAAAAAGATACCATTTAAATGGATTCTGACTACAGATTTTCTTAGCCAGACGCAGACAGGCTTGGGGGGATACAATAATTACAAAAATGTTTTTTTAAGACTGGTAGCTCCTCTTAACAGCACTGCTTTCAGATGAAAATGGCCCATTCTTCCTCCCCTTTATATTCTCCCACTCGAGCCCTCTATGAATTCCTCCCATGGCCCGCCGCTCTCCTTTAATGAGAAACTGAAAACGACAGCTTTAATCACTGCCCGTGGCCATAGCAAAGGGCCCGTTAATGATAGAAAAGAACAGAGGGCCATTTGCATCAATCAGTCCTAAATTACTTTTTATGATAATGCGGCAGAGAGAGAGAGAGAGAGAGAGAGAGAGAGAGAGCGAGAGAGGAGAGGGGCAACCCAGATGATTTCTACATGATGATGATGATGATGATGCAGCTCCTCCCACCCTACCCACAACATGGATATTTCTTAAAAACACAGCGATTACAAAAAAAAGCTGTCATTGCAAGATGGCATATTATATAACATATATATATATTTTTTACATTGAGCTTGTACAAGATTGCCGTAAAAATGAATGCACAACTTTGCACAGTTTGGCAAACTAGCGTAACATTTCACTTTGCTTAACTATTTGAGTCCATTCAACAGACTGGTGACTGCAATAATGCCATCGTGTTCAAGGTTCAGCAACCACAGCACTCAGGTGAACGATATAACAGCACAAACGTCGAGCTTTGATTCAAAAATGGGCGGGGTCAGCAGTGAGTGTCAACAGAGCAGATGAGTGATGATCCAAAACAGTGCCATTTCGATGCATTTTATGATTGAAATATGACAATCTATGCAGCTAATGTGTTTGATAAGAATACAATTGAGTCATTTTACAGCAAAAACAAGCAAGTTTGATGCATGTCACAAAAATCACATCGCTTCATGTTGAACACTATCAGGCCATGGAACCCAAAAAAGAAAGTTATTAGACACATCTGACACACTACATCTAGTCAGTATATTCAGATTTAACAACAGATTTTTAGAATCTCTGATATCCTTTCATCACGTTTGGGGGAGAATGTTAAATAAGCAGGATGGCCTTTTTTCCAACCTACAGTCAAACCTCGGTTTTCGTCCATAATCCGTTCCAGAAGGCTGTTCGAAAACCGAAATTGTTCGAAAACCGAAACCACGCTCTTTTTAAAATAAAAACTTGTTAACTGAACACGTCTGCTCACAATGGAAAGCAACACGAGGAAGCGTCACTTCCTCGTCTACCCGAGGAAGTGTCACTTCCTCGTATAAGGAAGGCGAGAGGAGTCAAATGGTGCATTCAAGTGCGCTCAGTTTGTTCGAGAACCGAAATTTGTTCGTCATTCGAGGCATAAAAAACTCAAAATTTATGGTTGAAAACCGAATTGGTTGAGAACCGGGATGTTCGAAAACCGAGGTTTGACTCTATTTTCATGGGTCAGAAATGACTGATTAGTTCCTGCAATATTGTCATATTTTTTCATTGTGTCGGAGCCCACTCGGATTCAGCGGGCCAGATTTGTGCTACGTTTGGAACGTTACATGTAATTTTCACACACGCTACTCATACATTTCCGGGTTTTTAGTGACAAAGCCACACATAGGACGCGTGGGCACGTGCATCGAGGTGTACCGGTATTTCAAAAAATACATATACAGTGAGAACCAGCTCGAGAACTTGGCTTCATTTCCACTGCTCAGTTCCCTTCAGCGTGCTTGCTGGGTGACCGCAAGGTCACCGGGTAACACCATGCAGGTGGAAACATTTTCCTCCACGGGGGCCTAGGCAGTCAGGGGAATTGTGGCCAGCCATCGTGCACTTTGGAGTGGCAACAGCTGGACAAGGGTCAATGCGTGTGTTACTCAAATAATTGTTTGGTTTGTTTAACAGCTGACTGGGGTAAAACCTCTGCACCCTATGCAGTTCTGAGGGGGTCCACGTGACAAAAAGTCTGTCCTCCTTTCAAATATGTATTGTTATTTTTATGTTAAATGTAACAAACTTTTAATGATGTACATATTTATGGCATTGCACATATTGTGGGTCAGATGCCAGCAATTCCCGTGACCCTCTTCAGGATAAGCGGTGTTGAAAATGGATGGAGGTCATCCTATCTTAAGAACTTTGCATGGCGATACACAGTAGGAAGACTAAATGGATGTAATGAACATACAGTGATCCCTCGCTATTTCACGGTTCATTTCTCGCGGCTTCAGTGCTTTGCGGATTTTTTCAAACATATTCATAAAATAAAAAAAAATATCCCTATACATGGAGTACAGTACTGTATATGTTGCTCTATGTGACTCGCTGTTTTGCAGCTTCTCGCGGACCGTTTGCGGACTTAAAAAAAATAAAATTAAAAATAAAAAACGTTTTTTTTTTACCTGTATATGTTTATTGGTCGCTACTTTGCGGATTTTCGTTTATCGCGGGTGGTGTTGGTCCCCATTAACCACGATACACGAGGGATTACTGTACAGTACTGTACCTGAGCGTAAGCATCACGGTACCTGAAAACAACACGGTCATACATAGGCTCAAGTACGGCAGTGTTTCCTATCATAACATCATGAGTAATTCAAAATTTTTAACATTCAGTAAACAAGCCATCAACTGCTTAATTACACCTGATGTGACATTTCCTGTGACTGTAATTAATTCAGAAGTGCTGTGATTAAATGCAATCAATGTAATTCCTAAAACAGCAGGGGGGTGGGGGGTGGGGGTCTCCGAACAAAGAGATCATCGGGGGATGAACAACAGGTGCAATCAGATGACATAACATCTCATTTGCATTCTGTATGAAAACCAGCAAGTAAACATGACACAATGCTCAGGTACTTCAATGTTTACAGTTGCGTAAAATACATTCTGATCCATGTTGACTGTAGAATATCAATGAAATAAAGCTTACCGCAACCACCACTATAGCTTTTCTGCAAGTAATAATCCTATCTTCCGAGTCCAAGGGAAAGTCAAATGAATATCACAATATCCAGGAGGTGGAGAAGAGAAAAAACAAAACAAAAACAAAAAGGCTCTTATGAAAAAAAATAAAAACAATTGAAATGTCCATGAACGCTTGAATAATGGGCTGAAAGGTTTGCCAGTGCCTGGCAGTTGAAAACGGCAGAACAAAACATACCAGTTTATCACAAAAGCGGACTCTGACAAACGCACAATCCTCGCCAACACACAGACAAGCATGACAATGGCCCTTCAGGCTATTGCCTACTTCTGTTCACTCTTGCACGCTGTGTCTGTCTCACATGCACTCTCTCTCCACCACAGATGGCTCCTTGTGAGTCCAGGGGAGGGCAAGGCTGCTCCACCGTAATCCCCAGCCACACAGACGGAAAAGCTTGTTAGAGCACTTGCTGATCACCACAAAAAGTCAAACCCGAGCCAGGGAAAGGTCACCAGGAATTAGGCAATGCTCAAACTCCAAAGGCCTGCCTAATTCCCCTGATAAGCCCCTTTGAAATTCAACCTGTTCTGGCTGTGGCTTGGGCTCAGCATTGCCTCGGAGTAAAACCCTCCACTAAATCTAGCTGGAACGCATTCGTAGAGGGGAGAGCACACTCGCGCGCACACACACACGCTCATTCCCAGCTGCACACAGCGCTGACGGCACAAGCAGGGCTTTTCCCGATGACTAGACTAGAACAATCGACAAAAGACTCAAATCAATGAGCGCCAATGTTTGAAAGGCACCGAGGCTGCCCAGACGCAACATGGGGGCTTTACATTTGAGCTCCTTTGGACGGAAGGGAGCTTTGTGGCTGCTTTGGATTTTACACCGCAGTTGTTGTCAATTATTCAGTTTCAAGAGGACACTGAAAAAAATCGAAGAAAAAAACCCGAAAGGATCACAAAACAAAAAGCATTGCGTGAAAGATGAATACCTCGAGGAGTTATGTGACGTGTCCATACAGACAGATCAAAGTTTATGGTGTCAGTCTTCCTTTTAGTTGGAGAATAGATATTTTAAGATGATTTCCCCCCCCAATGACGTTTTTGTCTTTAAAACTCATTCAGTACCAGACAATTCTAGACGAAGTTTGAAAAGAGGTGTAAAAACGTCTTTGGGAGTGAATGAGTTGTTAAATAGTTCTACAAATGGGGTTCCAACGTTTCATAAGCCAGAGACTGATGGCACAACACTTTTTTTCGTGCAAAAGTACTTTGCGCTGGTTAGGGGTTACGTCATTGAAAAAGGGGGTGAGAACCACCGATGGCGACCATGATAGGTCCATGAAAAGCTATCTTTAAAATCTGAAAAAAGTATATTACAGAAACATTGATGGATTCATTTTTAGGTCTTGGAACAGTAATATGCTTGGTCGCCATCATTGAACTGCTTCAGCATTTTCCATGTTTCATTCTTAATACATCAAAAACTAATAACATTTTCTCACAGTTTTGCCTCAGCTGGAATCAGGTTGCGTGATTCTTTTTGACTTCAGTTCGTGCTAAAATGTTGGGCAAAATAATAAGATTTTAGGGCATTTAAACAGCATGTGCTGCCGCCCCAATTTCTCACAATCTAATGGAAGCAATAAGAGACAAAATTGGTATGAAGTGATTATATCTGTTTTCCTCGGTGGAGGAGCAATATTGGCGGAGAAGACGAATAATTGTCAGGTGATTGTGTCCCATAAACCATTTTTGAACTCCTTTTATGTAGTTTGATCAGACCAGGAAAGTTACACACTGTAACATCCAGCTGCTCAGTGAACACTGAATAGAGACAGAAATGTTAAAGAGCAGGTTCGGCTGATTAGCTATCGACAGACACTATCGACATCTGTATCACTACACCACTCATTGAGCCACAGAAACTGGACTGGCCACTTCTCTGTGTCGCTTGTGTATTGTGCTTTATTAAACTTTTCTCTTGTTTTGGCCTCCTTTCTTGTGGAGCTGTAACATTTATTCCCATTGCAGCAAACCTATGATCATTTTTACGGTTATGGGTGGCTTGTGTGGCTGCTTTACATACCCAACTTCTGACACCAGTTTACAGCAAGTTATCCTCTGTCGGCAATATCCAGATTCTTTTGGTACTGCTCAGCTGCCTCTGTGCCTTAAACTGTTTTTTTGTTTTTATTGGGTCTTCTATTTAGGGACTGCTGCTACATTGTTAGCGACATAGCTAGCCGACAGCTAGCTTGCCGTGCCGAACAGCTGGTGCTAATGGCCGCATCCATATCACTGGCCAAATGTCTTTGGTCACCTGTGCCTTGCCAGTGTGTTGTGCCGTCCCCTCTCCCAGCGGTTTGTGGCTGTGGACAGTCTTGTCATGTTTGCGAGGTGGTGGTGGACCCCAAAAAGCAGGCAAGAGAGACGAGGAGGGTGTACTTGAAAAATTGTATTAAAACATAGAGAAAACTAAATCCAAAACAAAGTCCAAGGAACAAAACAAATCCAAAGTAACAAACAAAAACCATGGCAGAAGCTAAAAACTCAATAACAGAACCATGACCGAAACATGACTGAAACAAACCTGACAGAAGCAAACACAAACAATGACCCGACAATGAGTGGTTGGGCTGGGAGTCCTTTTAGACAGCTAATTACCTAACGACCAATGGGTGTGCAGCTGCAGGGGGAGCACCTACAATGCCACCTATTGGTCCCAAACCAAATCATGACAGGTCTCTCCTGGAAGCCTTGTCGCACATCTGCCACAACAGAGTACTGCCACCGTTGGAGTAAATAACACGGAATACATCATGAGATTTTTGGACCTTGAAAAGAATAGAAGACACGGAGTGGATTACTGCCTAGGCCCTTATAAAGACATACCTAACCATCAAAAATCCAAATAAGCCTGTTCAACACATAGTCACTCAAATATAAATCATGCCAAGTAGAGTACATGACCACGACCTGGACGAGGGCATTGACCTCATGTGCCTTACTGAAACCTGGCACCAGCCAGAGGTTTAGTCCGCCCTTGATAAACAATGTCCCCCTGGTTATAGCTACCTGGGAGCAGCTCACAGGATTGGTCGCAGGGGTGGCCTCACTGTCAATCACCAACAAGACCTGGAACTGTCCCCCATCCTACTGCCCGCATCTTCCTGCAAGTGTCTTGCATTCAAATTTAAGCCACCCCGTCCTATGACTGTTCTCATCTACTGCCCAACCAAACCCATTTTCGGTTTGCATCCTGAAATTCTTTCATAACCTCTGTACTACATCTGCTGACACTATAAAATATAAGCGGAAAACTGAAATATAGTGAAACTCCTCTACAACGAAATCATGTTTGCAACAAGAAATTTTTCACAACAGGGGGTTTTTCACTGTAGCAAATTTGATTTCATATGTAAACACACACACACACACACACACACACACACACACACAAACCTGTGTGTACACGCACACAGACACATATGCATACTCTCTATTTTTATTCCACTAGTGCATAGGTATAAGCATACACCATATCGTCAGTGTAGAAAGAAAAAAATCTGAAAAAATTCGAAATCTACGATCAGCATTCACTTTCACTTACATCAATTTCTTGGATAATGTCTTTTATTTTGCTTCCTCCGTCTTTCAATTTGAACACTTTTACCCTCTCTTCCAGCGTCAGAGCTCTTCTTGTCTTAGCTGCTTGACATCCAAAGGTCTGTTTTGGAGCCATTTTAGCAATGCAACGTTCTTGCTGCATCTGAAACTAACAATAACAAATACTTCCTGGACTACTGCGCATGTGCAAACCAGTGTGGTGGTTGTCGTTGCCGTTTCCGAACGAAGCAGTAGAGGTCGCTGTTGGATTAGACTTCATTGTAGTGAATCTCGTCGCGAGGCAAGAGCAGAGAAAAATATTTCGTATAACGCAAACAGGGGTTTTTTCATTGTATGGGGAGCAGGAGAGTGGGAATGGTGTTAATGTATGAAGATTTTTTCACACTATGGGGTATTATTTTCACCCATGGTTTTGTTGTAGAGGAGTTTCACTGTATTCCTGTTGACCGCGCTCTTATCACCCTGCTGTTGAACAGCTTCTGCATTCACTAAACCCAAAACAACATGTTGATGTCCCAACGCATTTCAAGGGATTACACACTCGAGCCGGTCATCTGCACCTCCCATCCCGTTCAGCAATTTACAGGTTTTTGATCTTTGTGTCTCAGATCACAAAGTGGTGTCAATGAAGCTGCCTGTGTTCTCTCCTTACATCAAATCCAAACAACAGATTCATTTCAGAGAGAGTCATCGATATGGATGTCCTGGCTCTTTGCTTTCAACTTCTTTCCCCTGGCTATACAGTATTGACTTGACCTTGCTGTTTCTGACATAGTGGACCGCTCCTTGAGTAGTCACTTGGACTACCATGCCTCATCAAAATCTTGTGCTCAGCACCCTGGTCCACTTGGTGACTGTGAAATAGGGAATCATCTGGGCGTGTCCTTGCCCTCTAGACTAACTGTTACAAAATTACATTCAGAAAACACAAGGGTATATGCAGAAGCTCTGAGTGAATACTCCACCATCATCAACAATAGCTCTGGTAATTCCAAACAACCCTTCACAACCATAAATTACCGACCCACCATCTGTTATTGTCCGGCCTCTTCTGCTCCTTCTTCAGTGTCACACAGAAGGTCGAGTACATCATGAAGAAAATGAAGCCATCCACTTAAGCCCTGGACCCTTTCCCTTAAGCCCTGCTGAAGGTCATCATTTCTGCCCTCTGTCCACTTATATCCAAGATCATAAAGCACTCGCTCTTCGCCAGACACATACCATCTGTGTTAAAAACTGCTGTAATCAGACCATCCATTGTCCATTTTCAGAACTGCTTGTCCTCATGAGGGTCGATGTTGTAGCTCAGCTGTTTGAACAATTGATTGTTAACTATGCTTCAATCCAAATGTTGTGCTTTGTAAATTGCATGGCCACATTTTGTATGCCTGTAATGTTGTGCTTATGCTGCTGTCTCGGCCAGGTTTTTCTGAGGAAAAAAAAAGTGTTAAATCTCACTGGGACCAACCAGGTTAAATGAAGGTTAAAAACAAACAAAGTGGTGATTGTGGTTTTGCATGTAAAAGAGGCTTTTGTTTTCATTATGCAGTCTGCTGCAAAACTCGGTGTGCTTGTAAAAAAATACTGTGCCAAAAGCTTAGAATGCGCACAAATATATAAACTATATGGGGGAAAAATATATCACTGGATAAAATGCCATATACCACTCACACTGTGTTGATAGACACTAACAACCAACAAATTGTGCAGGGTCCTTTCCTTAATTGGATAAACAAACTATATTCTAAAGGCTTCACATTACAGTGACCCACCGGAGCCAACTCATGTTTTCGGGCATCTCTGCCAAACTTGGAAAGAGAATGTGTTCACAGCATTAGAGTTACACGACACAGCGGTTCAGCGGATGTCTCATTGCTGGCAAAGCGCGGAGGACGCAGCAACGGTGAGCCAAAAAATTGGCCAGACAAATGATCTCCATGCAAAGGCCATTGTGATGCCAGCTTGGAACAAGCGACTAATATATATATTATTAATATATATATATATTTTCCGCACTATAAGGCGCAGCGAAAAGTGTTTCATTTTCTTAAAAGCTCACAGCGCGCCTTAAAATCCGGTGCGCCTTGTGTATTGTCATTACGGTAATATGTCGACCCCAAAATGACTCCTTGCTGGAGACATGCTTACAATTTTATAACTTGCTGTTGGTTCAGTGAACGGTATTGCTGCTTTATTGAATACGTTTTTGTTGAAAAAAGGAGAGCTGTGGTGTTGTTTTTTTAAAACGCACATTTTATTAATGGTTTTCACAGTCTCAACAAATACGGGTACGTGCCTTCTCTTCTCCCGTTCGACTCAAGAGGCATTCATGACCGCCTCCGAAAAACGTAAATTAACGATTCCTTCAATGAAACTATGAAAATTGAAAATAATGCATCAAAAGAGAAAATCAATAGAAGAAATCACAAAATAAATTCGACAGCCCCCCTACAGAATTTATTTTGTGATTTCCTCGTTTGTGAATACACAACAAAGGAATAAACAGTCCAGTGTCCGACATGTTCCTGACATCTGATCATTCTGTTGGAGCTACGCTTAAGGAAATGCCAAGGGGGGGCTATAGAATTTATTTTGTGATTTCCTCGCTTGATTTTCTGTTTTGATGCATTATTGTCAATTTTCGTAGTTTCATTGAAGTAATCGTGAGTTTATGTTTTTCAGAGGCGGTCATGAATGCCTCTCGAGTCGAACGAAAGGAGCCTAGCGACATCTAGGGGATGCATTGTAGATTGCGCCTTATAATCCAGTGCGTCCAATATATGAAAAAAAATAAAAAATAGCCCATTCATTGAAGGTGGGCCTCATAATCCAGTGCACCTTTTAGTGCGGAAAATATGGTATATTGATTTATCTTGCAGTCAAATACTGTACATTGGTCGTAGCAAAAGAATATAGCTCTGGAAATACTGAGGCCGAACTAAGTTGATGTTAATTTGTCACGTGATTAAATCATGTGTAAATCAGTATATACGCAGAGTGTGTCTGTCTGCAGAAGATAAAAACCGCAGTGACGGATGGCAACGGGCCTAGGCCAGGGCCTTTCTCGAATGCTCATCATTAACAGCTCATAATGCCTGGCAACTGCCTCTCATCACCCTGGCTCACTCTCGTTAGCAGCTGGCAGCAAGGTGGGAGATGAAGTGGACATTGGCATCATCCCACATGCACTCAAGAACAGCATGCGAGAGTGGAAAGAAGAAGAAAAAAGAGTTTGACATGGGTGGCACGAGCGAAAAAAAAATAAAAAATTGCCATCTCCGTAGATTTAATTAAAGCGGAGGTGAACAGATGGTGAAGATGGAGTGACTTCCAACAGTGGAAGGCTCATCTGTCTGGGTTTCCTCTTTCGTTCTCCGTGCTTCCATCACTTCGCCATCGTTTTCTCATATCTGCTCTTGGCTCAAGTTAAAGCTTCATAACTGGCAATATAACAGATGACAAAAAACAAGCAGCTGAAATGGGCTTTGGGCGGAACATAGACCTTTGGTTTGCAGTAGATGACTATGGGCTGAAGGCGAGTGCCGGCTAACTCAGCACCGGTCCTGGGACATTGTACTCGAGAAGAGCTAAAATCTTATTCAAAAGGTAATCCAGGCAATCCCTGGGTAAAATAAAAGAGCTATTTATTTAAGATCGAGAACCGCCAGGCACAGTTGTAGCCAGACAGATGGGAAGGTCACTCAGTGTAGGATTTTAGATCAGAAAAAAAGATCAAGCCTGCCTTTGGCTCTCTCGCTTTCCCAGAAGAAGTCTCGTTTCATTAAAATGTAATCATCACCGCACAGTAATATGACCTTCATGGCTGCATGTTAAAAGGAGCAAAACCAAAGCATTCAGCTCTTTCAGTCCCTGTGGCCATTCCACAATGTACAAAGAGATCATAGAGAAGCAAAACGAAAACCATTAAATGAATTCAAAGCGTGATTGAATAAAGACCTCTGCACTTTGCACAAGGATATAAACATTAATGCAGTGCTTCTGAATTCAAGCAGCGCTGTGATTTCCAACAATCTATTTTGACACTACATTTGACCGCGGCCTTGATTGACATCCACTGTCAAAGAACTGTCAACGGTCACCTTTTGCAACAATGCTACTCGTTCAGCATTTTTCGTCCGCGCTACCTCAATTCCCCGCTACATTAATCTCATTATTCTCTGAACCTTTTAACTGTTAATGCCAAATGCAATTTGTATTCCATGGCCAGGCAAAGAGCTTTAAACTGATTATCCCAATTTGAACCATGGCAGTCCAAGATATTGTTGAGTCTGAAAGGGCCATCAAGCTGGTGAATGGGCTTCTCATATGCCTTCTGAGTTTCATGACACAATGTTGCGTCTGCTTTGCAAGGGATAAATTAAGCGTGTGAAAGTCTAAGCAAAGCCCTCATTTTCCAGTTAATCAAATCTTCCCCTAATCAAATTAGTGCGCATAATTCCTCTGGATATGTGGTACAAAAACAGCATTATCCCCCTCTCCGGAGCTGAAAGACAGGGAATCAGTGTGGTGCCTCTCTCTGCTCTGCATGAGCGGCCCTCAATGGAGCAGGAGGGCCAAGCAAAGGTGGGGGGTGGAAGGGACCAGGGGTAAAAGGGGGAGGGAATGGCTCTTCCCAGTGGCGTAAAAAAAAGAAAGGCAAGGCTGGGGTAAACTTTGGCACCGTCTAAGTTCCCAGCTCATTAAAAAGCCTGGCTCATTGGCCCCCTCCAGGGAGCACTGGAGCGTTGGCTAATGAGGTACTTGTTTAATTTTCTTTCAAAGGCCTGGACATCTGTGACACCCCCCCTCCCCATCCCGCAGTCCCTCCCATTTTTCCCCTCAGCCTTCAACCCCCATACTTGGTCTTTTTTCTTCAACCACACACAAAGCCCATCTATCAATAGGCCGCAGGGCTCCCTCTGGTTTGATGAAGTGCCTCTCATTGAATAAGGCAGATAAAGGAGCGCAGAACAATCGCCATTAACTCTGATCTCTCGGTCTGAACAGTCAAAGCCCATCATGAAAATCCAATAGTGGTCAAGCTAAATGGATAAATGTTCACAGTCTACCGTAACGCTCTAATTGATTTCCCTTCATGAGATAATCCACTCCCCTCGATGTGGTCCGCGCCACCCCTTTTCTTCTCTGCCATTCCTCTGTGGACATTCTCTAGATATCTTAGGGTTGGGGGAAGGAAATAGAAAGACGAATAGCTGGTGTATATTCTGAGGAGTGGCACTTTCATCATGTCGCGATGATGTAATGGAGAGGCTGAAGTCTATTTTCTGTGACGCGCCGACTCCTCCGCCACAGTGACCTTTATGTGAGTCTCGGCCTCAATATCGGAGTCCCGTTAAAAGGCACCTTGGTCGCTTCCCTCTCAGTAATTGGAATTCAAAGCAGCTAACGCTGTGTCTCCCTTCATTGGTCACTTCCACTTATTTCATAATGCGTCTTGATTCTTTCATTATGAGAGCTGTCAGACTCATATTTGCTCTGTGATACCCCGCTAATCTCTGGAACCATGGGAAGAATACAAATGTGCCTATACTTCCTCTTTGTCTACACTGTCGGCCTGTGTGATCTTCTTGTCTTTCCTGAGGATGAGCTATTTACAGAGGAGGAAGTCAGTGGCATGTCCCGAATCGTATCTGAAGCCAGTTAAAGGGCCTCATGAAAACATGAGTCAATTTGCACAATGTAAACAGCCCATAACAATGTGTCTTGGGGTCAGTGGGTCAAATCCATGGATCATGCATCAGCTGGCGCGTGGTTATTGTTCCGCTCAGCCTGTCAAAGCCGGGGCATCAGGGCTGAGCGTGAGTGTGTGTGACGCCGTGGAGAAGAGACACGGTGGCCTTCGGGGCGATCGTAGCTAAAACACCATGCTGTTGTTGGACTGACAGTTGTATGCACCATCTGGATGGTTTCATAAATCTTTACCACCCTGTTAAAAAAAGCCTCGGGTTAATTTCCTGAAACAATATGCTTATAAAACATGCAGGCTTTTAACCAAAAGCATTTCGCTTCGATAAGGCAAGGTGTAACATTCACATTAGCAATGCTAACTATCCACGAGCAAACAGTTTGGCATGTAATATTAATCATTGTTATTTTAAGTACGACAATCTCTCAATTAATATGAGTGAAATTATTTATGAATTTCACCACTTTTGACTCACCATTGCATACATTCAGGATGTTTGACAGTCATCTTTTCAAACTCAGCTCAATGTGCTAGCATGGTCGTATTCATTTTAACAGACTGCAAATCAAACAAACCCCAAAGCTTATTAGAGCAAGAAGTTTGTAACATCCACAACATGGTTCGCAACAAGAACATTGCTAACGATACACGAGCAAACAACTTCACCATACATTCATCCATCCATTATCCGAGCCACTTGTCCTCACGAAGGTCGTGGGCGTTCTGGAGCCGATCCCAGCTGTCTACGAGCGGTAGTCGGGGTACACTTATCACACATGCTGTTTTAGTTGTGGCGTGATTTACTATTTACGAATGTGGTACCAGTTAAACGTTACAATCTTATCAGTGATCTTATTAGACAGGTTTACTAGACAAGCTCGTCTTGACCTTTGGCTTTAATTTTCACCATCGAAGATGAATGAACAAGATGATTCCCCTCCCCTACCCGTGGCAATACGGCAAGGCAGCAGACAAGCAGATTGTTAAAGCTGGACATGGAGTCAAAGGTCAACACAGAGGTGAGGATGCTGGGGTGGAGGGGAATGTGATCTTATCTATCTCCCGCAAACAGCCGACAGGCTTTTTGTGACTCTTCATATGAATGCCAATAACTATTGGTCAGAGAAAGAGAAATAATGTGAAGCTTCACAGTACACTATGCATAATATTATTTCATAATCAAGCTTTTAGTTATTCATTGAATATATGTTTCCCATTCCTTTCAATATTCTAACATTTCTTTGACAGGTTGATGAAACAGGTTTGGAAAATCCCTTCGAGGCCAACAACATGATTGATCAGACAAGACAGATTAATAGACACTTAATTTAACCCGCTGACAATGTAATCTTGAGTGACTGATCACTGTCATGTTGCCGCACTTGTCAAACGGAGGATATATTCCGCGACTTTGAGCGAGGAAAAGCTTCACTGCCATGTTTCGGAGTATATCCGAGGGAGTTGTCAACAAGCATCTTGTACTGAGAAAGTAGAAGCACATCAGTCAAGTTAACAAAAGGTTAGTAGCTCCCAGACTGCATTGCACAGCCAACATAGAGTAGATATCCCTGTCTGGGTGTGTGTGTGTGGGGGGTGGGGGGGGGGGGTCGATAGCTCACTTTTCTATGCTTGATCCAGGCATTGCCTTCAGCTACACTTGTGCCCAGAGCAAACCACGGTGGTGGGAGTAGAACCGTTTGTTGTTTTTCTGGAGGCGTGATGAGAGGTAAAATTCCATCTTGGAAACCTGCCAATCCTTCAACTGACTGGAGGAGGAGCCCTTGAGACAGACACTGTTCTTCTTATACCACAGGTCTACTTGCAGGTGTGGGATTGCATCATGATGGGTTGGCATACTGCGTTTTGCTTGTTCTTTCCAAATCTGTCGGAATAATGCACGATACGGGCCTCTGGCTTCGCCACTGTCTAGGAAAGACATGTCAACGGTTTACCTTATTGGAAAAGATGCATGAGAACACACTTGAGTCATTATCAACAAAGTTAGCCCACATCGTGTGTGAAAAACTGACAAGGTATACTCCCTAAAATATCGAAAGTGCGACTTCAATTCCTTTATTTTCGCAGCAGAATGAACATATTTGATCACGACATCACAAGATGACTAGGAGAAAAGAGATCGGTTTTCAGTTCCAGGTAAAACTTCAACTAAAATGTCACGAGTGTCAATGGTGACATGCGAATTGAGACATCAAAACAAATTTACATCATGAACCACCCCTGTCTCTGCCCACGACTTAACAGATCGTCTGAACAAAAGCCACGCTCAAGTCATGGCTGGACTACATTGTCTGAGGCAATTCGCATTGAATTTTTATAATGCATCAGCTTCTGATAAACGGAACCCACAGAACTTGATTGCTCCAGTAAGTTGGACAGGGGTGAGAGGTATTTGTTGGTGATGCGCCTGCTGCATCACACTAATGGACAAGTGTAGTATATGCAGTGCTGCCTCTGTGAGACACAATGCTCTTATTGTCTTTAAAGGTTTTTCGCTCTTTCTCTCTCTCTTACTTTTATCTGAGCAATCGTTCGGTCATCAATCGCTATCGTTTTCCCTGGCCTACCCTTTACACGTCTGATATTTAGTACACCAGGGGTTCTTTTCAGGACATTTTCCTTGTCCTGGCTATGGCCAATGATGTTGCTGGATATGAATGGATTGTTCATATATTCTCGGCTTCACAATTGCTAGCTTTTCCACCTATAGTCTGCTCTCCGGTTTTCATGTTAGATTTATCCTAAGGTAATGTAGGTTGTCAACATAGCACAAGGTAGCGCGCGATCGAGACATGCCACATTCTGAATGAAGTGTGACTTACATGACAGATGCCATTTAAATGGGCCTTAAAAATAAGGTCAATAAAGCTAACATTCTTTATGAATTCAAACTGCCCAGACCACACTTCCACATAAAATATCAAAGAACGCTTCTGCAGTGTACTGTGATTTGGGCGAGATTTAGACAACACGGTTCCAGTGGCAAAATTATAGTTTGCACTCAAGTGGCACGATTTGGATATGCATCAGCACAGCAAAGGAAAGAAAAGAACACATGAAATTGGATCGTTTCAGTTGGGAATTGGGTCGCATCCAAATCTGGATAAAATCTAAAATGTATTTGCATCTGGCTTCGCAACAAAAAGAAACATGTCGAAAATAAGTTACTGTAAATCTAAACTTCAGCAAAATAACACGCCGTAGTTCTTTCCCATCAGCCTTGCACAGCATGAATTTTTTATGCATGGTATCAGGAAGAGGACATCAACCAGGAACAACGGGAAGTGTTATATTTCCATTGCAGCCAATCAGAGGCGACGATGACTAATGACCTGCAAAGTCATTTGCCCGGGGAATGAAAGCATACTGAGCTCTTTCCCATTGAAGACAACAGCCAGATACTACGTTCATCTCGATGAACAATCTAATTGCCATTTATGACTCTTTCACCTCGTGAAAGGTAGCCGTGGCGACGGGTGAGGCTTACGACTTGATGAATCGATGAGCAGGTGTGTCATTTGAAAATTCCCCTGGCAGATGTGATTGTGTGCGTGCCTTTGATTAACTTCATCAATATACATGCCGCGCTCTGATACACAGGCAGTGGCATATGGTAAAAAGCAAGAACAGGAAAGGAGTGATTTGCTGTTTGCTCGGGAAAACAAACAAGCCAACAGGTCCTAGCAGATGGCGCCGCGCGACGCTGGTGGGAGGCAATGTGCCGCATTGGCGTTGCCGCCAAGCAAGGCGCTTTCCCTGTGGATCAAAAGAAATCGCCCTCAGCCTGCTGCACGGTAAACGTGGCATCCGTCTGCTTTCTTGTCTGTTGATCTTTTCGTCCCGAGCTGATCTTACTTTGTGATTTCAAAGCACAAAAAGACTGTGTTTTTGGCAAGTTTAAGTTGCCCGAGGCCAGATGCTTTTTCAGAAAGCAGTTTAAAGAAGAAACGCGTGATGGCTTGCTTGCCTGCGTGCAGCTCTCATTTTCTGCCGCTTCCTAAGTCTTCCCTCAGCATGCCTGCGAGCGAACTTTCCTCTTTGCTCCCATTTAAATAAGAAACTTGCCGGCTCATTTACATTGGTAATAGTTGTTAGTTATGCATCAGCAAGTCGGTTTGTCTTGTAGCTTTTGCTTTTAAACAAACATGCATTACTGAGGGAGCTACCACAACTACCTGTGCTATAAAATAAACAACATCGTTAGGGTGAGGGAGCAGATGACGGAAACAATAGCGATTAAAGCGGTACCTCTACTTACGAAATGTATTGGTTCTGGAAGAAATTTCTTAACTAGAGTATTTTGTCAGTAGAGACGTGATTTCCATGTAAATGCCCTAATTTGTTCAAAGCCCCCCAAAATTCAGATATAAGTGTTTCCTAAAGTGTCAAAATGCATCAAATATGTAACAAATACATGTTACAATTAGTTTATTGTGCAATAAATGACACGTGTGGATCATGTAAAAAAACTAAGAATACAGTATAAAAATGATGGTCATTTAACTTTTAACTGCGTCCTCATCGTTTTTTGCCTTCCTTAGTCCATGTTCTCTCTCAGAAGTGGTTTTTGCCTGGCATTTAGTCAATAACTGATTCAAGGACGTTTGCTTTTGTCGGCTTTTAACAATCCTTCGAAAATGTCCAAGGTATACATCAGCTTAATGAGCGATCACCCGACATTTTTCTGGGTGAATCACATTTACGTAAAACCATCGGAACACCTCCTGGGGCGAATGACGAGGACGCCGCATCGACGCCTAACTATCTATCTACCCACATAGACACATTTACGGTAGATGTCCCTCTTAGCCAATGGGATGCCAGGAAGGTGCTTGGTAATAGCCAATGGCAGAGCAGCTACAAGTATGTTGCATTCAGGAAACTCGAAGCTCCGAGTAGAAGCACAAACTGTTTTTTTGCCTTTCTTATCTTTTGAAATTTATTTCGTAACGAGGCAATATTTTCCTGTTGAGATGTTTTGTAACTTGAAAATGTTCATATGAAGAGATGTTCGGAAGTAGAGGTACTACAATGCGTACACACACACACAAATCAGCCACTATAGGACCACTTGAGACATAATACTAAGTCATAATGACAATAATCACTCGATACTAGTGCTCTATCAAATATTCCGACATTATAGAGGTTAAAATCTTCAGTCTTGATCAACAGTGTTGGATAATAATTTAATCGCAATCATGCGCATTACTGTTGTTTTAGTTTGCACTCGTGTCGAATTGTACTGACCACTTGGCCTACCTTAGCTCGACATTAACTAACAATTTGAGTCTCCATTGAGAGATCGACAGGCGTATTGCCAAAGCTGCTGCCACCTTAGTTGAGCAAGAGATGGTGGAATAATAGTTAGTTGACCCCGAACACTAAGCTCAAAGAATACCATGCATGCGTGTTTTGCTCTCTGCTGTATGGCGGTGCATCCAGGACGCCAGACATAAGAACCCGCCTGGAAAGTTTCCATCTATTCTACTTGCTCTATGTAGTGGTGTCAACAGGCACGAGAAAAGGATGATTCTCCAGCTGGAGGGAAAGGAGAATATAGAGGGAGTACGTAGGAACATTCCTTTCATGTCATATAACTGTTATGTAACTAATTGAGCTCAAGAAAATATTCAACATGGCTATCGTTATTGGCATCATTTGAATTTGGACGATTCTGGATACGATTCCGGTTCTTTGATTCAGTCCTGGTTCTTAAAAATGCAAAAGCCGAGGTTTGCTGTAAATGCGTGAGACAAATAATGGGAGAGTCTCACCAATAGCGTTTGTAATATATTTCTACCCCTCCGTGAGTCGTCACCTTACCGTGGTGGAGGGGTTTGTGTGTCCCAATGATCCTAGGAGCTAAGTTGCCTGGGGCTTTATGCCCCTGGCAGGGTCACCCATGGCAAACAGGTCCTAGGTGAGGGACCAGACAAAGCACGGCTCACCAAACCCCTTATGATGACAAAATTAATTGGAACCCAGTTTCCCTTGCCCGGACGTGGGTCACCGGGGCCCCCCTCTGGAGCCAGGCCTGGGGGTGGGGGGCCGGTTGGCGAGCGCCTGGTGGCCGGGCCTGCTCCCATGGGGCCCGGCGGGCTCAGCCCGAAGAGGCAACGTGGGTCCCCCTTCTCATGAGCTCACCACCCATGGGAGGGGCCAAAGGGGTCGGGTGCAATGTGAGCTGGGCAGCAGCCAAAGGCGGGGACCCTGGCGGTCCGATCCTCGGCTGCAGAAGCTAGCTCTAGGGACATGGAATGTCACCTCTCTTACAGGGAAGGAACCCGAGCTGGTGTGCGAGGTAGAAAAGTTCCGACTGGATATAGTCGGACTTACCTCCACACACAGCCTGGGTTCTGGTACCAGCTCTCTCGAGAGGGGTTGGACTCTCTTCCACTCTGGAGTTGCCCACGGGGAGAGGCGCAGAGCAGGTGTGGGCATACTCATTGCCCCCGGCTCAGTGCCTGTGCATTGGGGTTCACACCGGTAGACGAGAGGGTTGCCTCCCTCCGCCTTCAAGTGGGGGGACGGGTCCTGACTGTTGTTTGTGCGTACGCACCCAACAGCAGTTCAGCGTACCCACCCTTTTTGGAGTCCTTGGAGGGTGTGCTGGAGAGTACTCCTGCTGGGGACTCCCTTGTTCTGCTGGGGGACTTCAATGCACACGTGGGCAACGACAGTGAGACCTGGAGGGGCGTGATTGGGAGGAACGGCCCCCCTGATCTGAACTCGAGTGGTGTTTCGTTATTGGACTTCTGTGCTCGTCACGGATTGTCCATAACGAACACCTTGTTCAAACATAAGGGTGTCCATATGTGCACTTGGCACCAGGACACCCTTGGCCGCAGTTCGATGATTGACTTTGTGGTTGTATCATCGGATTTGCGGCCGCATGTCTTGGACACTCGGGCGAAGAGAGGGGCGGAGCTGTCAACTGATCACCACCTGGTGGTGAGTCGACTCCGATGGTGGGGGAAGATGCCGGTCCGACCTGGCAGACCCAAACGTATTGTGAGGGTTTGTTGGGAGCGTCTGGCGGAATCCCCTGTCAGAAGGAGTTTCAACTCCCACCTCCGACAGAGCTTTTCCCATGTCCTGGGGGAGGCAGGGGACATTGAGTCCGAATGGACCATGTTCCGTGCCTCTATTGTTGAGGCGGCCAATCTGAGTTGTGGCCGTAAGGTGGTTGGTGCCTGTCGTGGCGGCAACCCCCGTACTCGCTGGTGGACACCAGCAGTAAGGGATGCCGTCAAGCTGAAGAAGGAGTCCTATCGGGCCTTTATGGCCTGTGGGACACCAGAGGCAGCTGACAGGTATCGACTGGCCAAGCGGAATGCAGCTTCGGTGGTCGTCGAAGCAAAAACTCGGGCATGGGAAGAGTTCGGTGAGGCCATGGAAGCCGACTTCCGGACGGCTTCGAGGAAATTCTGGTCCACCATCCGACGTCTCAGGAGGGGGAAGCAGTGCACCACTAACACTGTGTACAGTGGGGATGGGGCACTGTTGACCTCGACTCGGGACGTTGTGAGCCGGTGGGCGGAGTACTTCGAAGACCTCCTCAACTCCACCAGCACGCCTTCCTTGGAGGAAGCAGAGTCTGGGGACTCTGAGGTGGGCTCTCCTATCTCTGTGGTTGAAGTCACCGATGTGGTTAAAAAGCTCCTCGGTGGCAAGGCCCCAGGGGTGGATGAGATCCGCCCGGAGTTCCTCAAGGCTCTGGATGTTGTGGGGCTGTCCTGGTTGACACGCCTCTGCAACATCGCGTGGTCAGCGGGGAGAGTGCCTCTGGATTGGCAGACCGGGGTGGTGGTCCCTCTTTTTAAAAAGGGGGACCGGAGGGTGTGTTCCAACTACAGAGGGATCACACTCCTCAGCCTCCCTGGTAAGGTCTATTCAGGGGTGCTGGAGAGGAGGGTCCGTCAGGAAGTCGAGCCTCAGATTGAGGAGGAACAGTGTGGTTTTCGTCCCGGCCGTGGAACAGTGGACCAGCTCTACACCCTTAGCAGGGTCCTCGAGGGTATGTGGGAATTCGCCCAACCGGTCTACATGTGTTTTGTGGACTTGGAGAAGGCGTTTGACCGTGTCCCTCGGGGAGTTCTGTGGGGGGTGCTTCGGGAGTATGGGGTACCGAGCCCATTGATACGGGCTGTTCGGTCCCTATACTGCCGAGGTCAGAGTTTGGTTCGCATTGCCGGCAATAAGTCGGAATCGTTTCCAGTGAGGGTTGGACTCCGCCAAGGCTGCCCTTTGTCGCCGATTCTGTTCATTACCTTTATGGACAGAATTTCTAGGCGCAGCCGAAGCGTTGAGGGGGTCTGTTTTGGTAGCCTCAGTATTGCATCTCTGCTTTTTGCAGATGATGTGGTACTGTTGGCTCCTTCAAACAGGGCTCTCCAACTCTCACTGGAGCGTTTCGCAGCCGAGTGTGAAGCGGTTGGGATGAAAATTAGCACCTCCAAATCTGAAACCATGGTCCTCAGTCGGAAAAGGGTGGAGTGCCCACTCCGGGTCGGGGAGGAGATCTTGCCCCAAGTGGAGGAGTTTAAGTATCTTGGGGTCTTGTTCACGAATGAGGGCAGGAGGGAGCGAGAGATCGACAGGCGGATCGGTGCAGCGTCTGCTGTGATGCGGACGTTGCATCGGTCTGTCGTGGTAAAGAAGGAGCTGAGCCAAAGGGCGAAGCTCTCAATTTACCGGTCGATCTACGTTCCAACCCTCATCTATGGTCACGAGCTATGGGTCGTGACCGAAAGAACGAGATCCCGGATACAAGCGGCCGAAATGAGTTTTCTCCGCAGGGTGTCCGGGCTCTCCCTTAGAGATAAGGTGAGAAGCTCGGTCATCCGGGAGGGGCTCAGAGTCGACCCGCTTCTCCTCCACATCGAGAGGAGCCAGATGAGGTGGCTTGGGCATCTGATTCGGATGCCTCCTGAACGCCTCCCTGGTGAGGTGTTCCGGGCATGTCCCACCGGGAGGAGACCCCGAGGACGACCCAGGACACGCTGGAGAGACTATGTCACCCAGCTGGCCTGGGAACGCCTCGGTATCCCCCGGGGAGAGCTGGAAGAAGTAGCTAGGGAGAGGGAAGTCTGGGCTTCCCTGCTAAAGCTGCTGCCCCCGCGACCCGGCCCCGGATAAGCGGTAGAAGATGGATGGATGGATGGATGGATGGATGGATGGATATATTTCTAGTACTGTATGAAATGTGTACATTTTATCAAAATAGTGGGTGGCAGGTTGTTTTTTTTTTTTCTTCAAATATCTAGTTACCTTATATAGGTCAGGACCGCCACTTGATTCATGACCACATAATTACAGCTGTGTTTTTAACTTCTCAACAATAAAAGGCTGTGCCATATTCCCGAAAGAGCTCTTTTAATGGCTGAACAAGACTAAGAGACAGCATGTGATTTTAATGGGAGCACACTAAAACCAGTCAGGTCAGTAAATATTTTACACCACACTAATAAGCGCACTCAAAAGTAAATGTACATTAACACAGTGCATCACATTCAATGCCGACAGTGTTTAGCACAAGTACATTTTGTCTCCATATATTTAGATTTCAAAACCTTTGCTGAGGGTTGACCAGATAGATAAGATGGAGCCAGTTGACTTTGAGCAAGAGGTGGGTTTTTATACCCTGAACTGATTGCTAGTATATCACAGAGCACTTACATTATATACCAACAATCATTTACGCATAGGTTCACACCTATGGGAAATTTTCGAATCTTCCATAAACATGACATGTAGGGTTTTGAAATGGGAGCAAGTACAGTCAAACCTCGGTTTTCGTCCATAATCCGTTCCAGAAGGCTGTTCGAAAACCGAATTGTTCGAAAATCGAAACCACGCTCTTTTTAAAATAAAAATGTTTATTGAACACGTCTGTTCACAATGGAAAGCAACACGAGGAAGCGTCACTTGCTCGGTAAGGAAGGCGAGAGGAGTCAAATGGTGCATTCAAGTGCGATCAGTTTGTTCGAGAACCGAAATTTGTTTGTCATCCGAGGCATAAAAAACTCGAAATTTTTGGTCGAAAACCGAATTGGTTCGAGAACCAAGACGTTTGAAAACCGAGGTTTGACTGTACTAGGAGAAATTCCACCACAAGCACAGAAAGACCAAGCCAGCTCCACACAATGGAAACTGGGTGGCTCATATTGTACTGTACAATGATAGCAAGGAGTTCACATTTTTGACTATGGGTAGTTTCTAGTCGCAGTCCAGCCCTGGTTGGTGATCGGTTAAAATTGATTTGTCACACACTGAAGTCTCAGGGAGAACAGTTCAGAAGCTCATGTGGTTCTCATCATATACAACACATGAATAATAATTTATCCTTTTCAAGATTGTTTGGGGTGACAAATATACTTTGTTGGGCGGCCCGGTGATCGACTGGTTAGCGTGTCGGGCTCACAGTGCATAGGTGCAGGGTTCGATTCCGGCTCTGGCCTTCCTGTGTGGAGTTTGTATGTTCTCCTCGATCATGTGTGGGTTTTCTCCGGGTACTCCGGTATCCTCCCACATTCCAAAAACATGCAGGGTAGGTTAATGGAACACTCTAAATCGTCCGGAGGTATGAGTGTGAGCGTGGATGGTTGTTCGTCTATGTGTGCCCCTGCCTGTTGCCCAAAGAGAGCTGGGATAGGCTCCTGCTCTGAGTGACTTCATCACTAGCATTTCCTCATTTTGTGCTGATTCACATACTGTATATCAACATGCGGTAACAATGAATATGAATATTTGCAGGTGTTTAGTCATGGGAGTTATAACTTCATGTAGGCCAAAGCTGATGAAGGCGTTGCAATGTGTCGCTAACTAAAGAGGAATAAGAGTAAAAAAAAAAAAATCAAAAAAATAGAGTGTGTGAGCCACGTCACTGTAATGGTTTGGAGTGCATAATTAGGCAGCAGTTTTTCTTGTCAAACCGAATTCCCCAAAGAAAAGAAGACTGACTACTTAATTGGAGGAATCAAATTTAGTCCGGCGCCCCGTCGGCTCAAACGTAGATCATTAAAGTTGCCAGTGAACAAACATCAAACACGAGGCGGCATTAATGAAGCAGATGTATTAATTTCCCATTTATGAGAAGCTAAGCAACTCACTGCCGCGCCATCCTACCCCACCCCAACCCCTCTCTTCTGTTCTCCCTCTCTTTTCCTGACAGCACTATTAATGATCTTTAATACCCCACAGGCAGTAATAGGCCCCACTGGGAGAACCGAAACACCGCAATTTGTATTGAGGATTTAGACATAACGGGGGAAAGGGAAACCAGAGAGATCTTGGGGGACATCTCTAAGGTGCTTGATCAGGACCGGGCCTCGCAGGAGCGCCTGCCGCTCCACCGTATTAAATGACAGCTGCGCGATTAAATCAAACTTTCTGCTCAAAAGCGGCCAGAGCAAATGACTGTCACTAACAATCGAGTTGCTTTTTTCTTTTTTTTTAAACGCCACCGGGGGAAAAAAGAAATCAAAAGCAGACAGCGCAGGAGGAAAAAGAAAAGTGAATGGTGCCTGGATGACACACACAGGCAGAGACAGACCAGAGCCAAGTCCAGAGAAGACTTGTCACTGGCAAATCTCACACTCATCTCATTATGCCATTACCCACAGTGCATCAGCCAGGAACAATGGCAATACTTCAACTCGATGCATCATTACTGCAAGACATATCCATACGATAAACAAACTAAGTGATTGTTTGTTTTGGGATTCGCTGCATACTGTCACAGTCGCGGTTATTTGTTTTCTGTTTTCACTTGGGCAAAAATATGCAAGCAAAATCCAACACAATGGCAAACTAGCGAGAGCAAGGCTACGGTGTGTATGTGTGACAGACACAAACAAGCACACATTGTTTAAGCACATGACAACCCAGAAGAATACGCCTTCGCTAATATTAACCTACAAAGTAGATCTTGTACGCTTTACAGATTTGCTGCTTTCTGAAGCGCTCACCCTTAAAGCCGTTTGTTTGTTTCTTCATTAAGCTCATTTACAGCTCTCTGGAGACGGAGCTGGATGTTGTTTGGTTGCAAGTATTTGCTTTGTGCAAAAGACAAAATCCAGAATGGAATTAAGGCCATATGCAACATTCAGCGGCCACAACACGAAGCATACCCGCACAATCTAATACGATTTAGTTTGCCTTTATAAGATAACTTGGAAAAACATGGCAATAGATGATGTAAATTAGATCCCACCTGGCATCTTGACAAGAAACAGATTGCTGCAAATAATATCACTAATTCTGCCAAAGCTCTGCATTGCAGCTCAAATTAAGTTTGAACGGATTTTGAATATTTAATTAAAAAAATAATGTTGAAACTATGTAGATTGAGGGGGAACGATTTATACTAACATTCTACCTAATTCCGACTGCAAAAGACAGGGGTGTCAAACATACGGCCCGCGGGCTGGAACCGGCTCCCAAGGAGGTTAAATCTGGCCCGCAGGATAATTTAAAAGTGATGCATTAAAGACACAGAATGAATATTTTTAAGAAAATACAATTCATGGATTGTTCGCTACGGGGCAGACCATTTTGGTCAAAGTAGAAGACAACATTGTTTTGATCAGAGAAGAAATTAGCAGTCTCAATCTGTCACTGAGACAGACCCAACACAGCAGACGGTATCAACTACTTCTTTATTCCAATACAAAGGAAAGACATGATATTTTGGTGATTTATAGCTGAGTATGGTATAATGTTAATGGTTCAGCCCACTTGACATCTACCGAGTCGATATGTGGCCCACAATGTAAAATGAGTTTGAAACCCTTGCTACAAGCAGTACTTCCACATCCATTTTTAACTTCCAAATATTGTCCAGTTATATAATGTACTTCATATATCTGACGGTAAAATGCAAAGCTTTGTATCTGAGGCGCTTTCTGTTTTTTTCTTGCTTTCTGTCATTCTTGTCGCTGACAGCAGTGGCAATGTCGCTCCCGCCGTGATTTACTACAGTAGGCAGCGGTGGGGTTAAGTTGCCAGTAATGTGACAGTATTGAGAAGGGAGGCGCCAGCTGAGGGTTGTAGATAGCATATTCTGTCACTACGGTCTGGCTGCTTGCATAATTAAATGAATGGTGGGGGGGCGCACAGAAAAAAAAATGGTGGGAGGCTTCATTTGTTATTACTGAAACCAAAAGGGTTCCACCATAGCCTGGGAGGCAGTAGGCCCCTCAGTTTGTACTGTAGGCAGACGGACAAGAAACATATTGCGTCAAACACTTTGTGATTCTCGTCCCTTTCTTTGTCATCGCTGCATATGGGCATTGTTGTCAGTCAACTGCGCAATGGAGCGGCTACTTAAACTAATGATTAGATTCATGGAATCTTTGTTGAAAATCATTGTAACAATGTTTGTATGGCAACGGCATTTTGGAGACTACGGAAATGAAACCTTCGACAATGTTGTTGTGTTCAGTCAAAACACGAAAAAATGCTTGTCGCTATTCATGTCATGTTCCAAACAGATATGAAGTGTTGACTGTGAGTCTGCTTTTGCGTGTGGTGCCGAAGTAAATGTGCACGGGGACAAATTCATTCCATCAGTCAAACTGTCAACCCTTAAATACTGCAGGTAGAATATTAAAAATATACGTAGTTGGACAAGCATGTTTATGCGCCTTGATTATCATCATTAGACCATTGCATGAATTTCTGCTGTGTCCGAAAGGAATGTGCAAGTAGCAAGGACATCAATTGGTCCGTGGATGATTTTTGGCTTTGAGACGAAGAGAAAGAACATGAAGCAGAGTCAGCATACTTACCCGTATGCCACCACATTACCTTCCAAGACTGACCGAATAGAATATTTACTGACCTGGTCAATGATCAACAAATCAACACACAATGTGCATCCGATTTCCCCATTATTATGGGATAGTCAGCTAAAACAGTCGAGTGTATTATTGATATTAAAGTGAAATTCAATGTTACAAAAGCTGAGTTATACAGAGTCCATCTTGGTTAAGTTTACCATGATGAAATGCTAGTTACTAGCACTCCGTGCCATTAACTATGGCTATGCTAATGCTTTATTTTATATTGCACTTATATTGAACTGTGTACAGTTCTTTTCTGAAACATTTATTTTGTGCAATGAAGCACGATATTTTCTCCCCCCTCCCCCAATTTTGCTGCTGTAGACTGCAAATTTCACCAATGTGGGACAAATAAAGGTTATCTTATCTTATCTTAGGTAGTTTCTCTCAAGAGGCGACAAATTTGTCATCGTTGCTGGGCTTGACTTGATCAATGGCTTTATCACAACGCGTTACATACATGGATCCACCACAAGCACAAGCTACACAGTACACACACATTCCCCACACCCCAACAACTTGATTAGAGTTATATCAGGATTGATGATGCTCTTTTGAGGGACATACATCAATTTCGGAACACTGTCCTAAACCTCAACTCATCAAGCAATGAGGTGGCTGTGCAACAAGAGGCTGGCACATTTTAGCCCATCGCTGATTTGCTTTCGCTGAGGGGGCAGCGGCTTGTGAAGCATTACCTTCAGGGTTTATGATATCGAAAGACTTTTCTTAATGCGTCATCTTTTAACGCCGTAATAATTCTCTCCTTTCATCTCTAGTACCTTCCAACCGTCGTCCTCTGCCGCTGGGATTGAAAAGCAGTCCTCATACGCTTTCTGGGAATTGATTTCTGGGGGAACTGTGCCTCATACTCATCTTTCGTGTTGGGGCAATAACGATCAGGTTGTGGATCATTAGTCTGGACTGTTTTCCCACTACAAACTTCACTACACTTACTTCCATTCCTTTGAGTCAATAGCCTTGTAGCGCGCAAGAGAGTTTGGTCCACTACAGTTTGAAATGTTGGGCATTTCTCTGAATTTTTACTGCCAAGGGTCCCTCAAGAAACAATCCAAACCATTCATGTTTAATGGTTGCTGTACTGGTTAGAGTGGTATAGTTCCAGTGGGAGCCGACCAACTGCAGTAAGTTACAGTTCAACAGTCACTATCCTACTTATGTCATGAAATGACAAATACGGGTTTTGATGGTTCTCACAACAGACGCTAGCTGGTGAGTGTGAATAAGAAGTCAATGGGGGCATGAGTAGAGCAGTGGCGCTCATGGTTATTATGCCCCCTGAGGAGCAATGTGTTCTGATTGGTTGCATTTGCCTTTTGACAATGTGCCAAATTGAAGGACTGATTGATCGACCGAGATGTGTTTTGAAAGAAAAAGCTCACACTTGTATCATATTTTTCCTTGAGTACTCAGCAAGTGGCCCATTTTTCTTTCTTGCTCGCACTCTGCAATCTTGGAATTGACAGAACAATAGAATAACACTAAGGTTTAATGCTGCTGACGGTGCTTATTGAGTCTGAGGGCCCCAATCATGCAGGCAAAGCTCTGCCACATTCACAACCAACACTTGAGTTGTTTCTGAAGGATAGAACCGCATTAACAAAATAAGGACTTTGGTATGTTCAGAAATGCTTCCAAGATTCAAAGGTGGAATGACTGATTCTTGTATCTGGAGAAATTACAGTCCTGTGACAGAGATAGTTAGCATCTGATATTCGACGACATTTCACAGATGCTCGATTAATGTCGCTTTCAGCCAGGAAATGAATCCAACCTGGTCAAACAACCATTTCACGGTATTAGGAGGCTGAGCTAAAACAAACAGCAGCAGAAGTCTCACTCGCCAGCCGGCTCTGGCTTTGGCAGCAGAAGCTTCTCGTGTTCAAAACCGGGCCTGGCAGCATGCGCTGGCTCCAATGGTTTACAACAGCATTTAAGTGAATCTAATAAGCAGAGTGAATGCTGCCCGACGCTTTGGCACGGGCTCGTGCTTGGGCCCTAATCATTCAAATATTTTGGCAAAAGCCAATGCCCTGTTCCTCTCTAAAAGAGAATAATGAGACACGGAGCTCTTAATCACAGCAGATCAGTTCAAATAAATGAAAAGGGAATCAAAAGCATTCTTTGCTGAGGCAGCCGCTATCTCCTTCCAAATGAGCTGACAGGGAGCCAGATCTGCGAGATGGAGATTTACCCAGGAGATGCGGCAGATTTTCCACGACTCCGGAATAAGTGCCTCAATTCTGGCAGCCTATGAGAAGTCTTGGAAGAAATTGGGCATAGCTTTTGTGCACATTTCCTGAACTTGGATCATCACAGATCCTATAGAGATATAAAGACCCAAATATGCTGGCCGAGCCAAGAAAACTGTGCTCTACGATTTTCACAGATTTTATTTAAATTGAGCACTCCTCCACGCATCTCCTATCACACCTCAGATGCTTTTTGGAAACCCACGCTATAGCAATGCGCTAGCTCTGACACCTCATCCATACTCAATAATTCACCACACTATTTTCCTGCCAATTCTTTCCCGTGCCAGTGCGAAACCCTCGCGCACACGCACCCCGCTTTGCTCCGACAGCCTTTTGAACAAACGATGCTGTCAGTTAACAAGATGGAAAAACATTCTGTTAATTTTGTCTCCCTCCCCTCCTCAGCAAGGAGTCTGCATCCGTGGATACGAAGACTGGATCACAGCTTTCCTGGGGGATGCCTGACACAAGACAGGCTGCCGCTGACATGATGAGCCTCGAGACTGCTTGCAAATTCTTGTGATGTCACTTCCCACTCTCGACAGCTCTGACACCCTGGCGCAGGGTTCTGGGTGGATGAGGAATAGAGGGAGCTGCCGGAGTGTCGGCAGAGGTGCTGAGAAGTGGAGGGCAGATGGAGCATCGATGAGAAGAAACACTGGTGCGTTGTCTGCACGGCTCTTCTGTTTTCTTTAATGTTCTCGCTTTTATCAGCAGTCTGAGCTGTCAGTGGTAATCACGCTTTGCAGCAAAGAGCTGAAGAGATGATAAGCCCGGCCTGTCAGCGCCACGTCCACAGAGGCAGACATATGCTGCTGCCTTTCTCCTTGTCTTTCTTTATGCATGATGGCAGTCTCCCCAGAGAGAAGCGAGGAAAATGCACAGAATGAGGTGGATCATCCTCTCAGGGAAGATGGAGAGAAAGCTATTGCATCTCATCCCTCCTTAATCTGGGCTGTGTTGTGTCAAACTACGGTGATCCAAAGATTCATTGTAGGTTAATTAACACAGCATGGGCCCCCATATGCTATGGTTCTTAAAGTTGCTAATGCTGTGCTAAATCATGAACATGCGTCGTGAGGACTCAAGGCCCGTGACATTAGCGACATCAACACAAATCGTAACACCCTCATAAGGATATTTTCAGACTATAGAGGGTGTTCCAAAACTATTTTTATCATTTCATACTGAAACATTATCCCTTAATCTTGCGCAAATGATCATGGTGATAATATTCTACATTTTTTTCAGGGTGAAGAAAGACTGACAAAAAAATAAATAAATTGTATTTTACAGTTTGCTCGAACACACTCAAACAAGAGTCTGCAGCATGCATGCGTGAGGCAATTCAGTAAAAACGCAACTGGGAAGCAGATTTCGATATGACAAGAATTCAAAGAGGAAGGTAGAACGGAAAAGGTGTGTCGTGTTACAGGCGGTGTGCACATTTTTGAAGCTTTGTAAAATCCGTTTGACTACATTGTTGGAATTGTCAAATATATAAATAATTTTTCACATTTTTATAGCTCGAGATGAAACCCATTTCATTTTGTTTGCCTGAAACATGTAATTACTCTGATATTAATTTTTTTTTTAACACCAATTTGTACTTAAATTAGTAGGATCACGCAAATAGTACACATCACTTGTTGGAGAAAGGTGAATTATGTTTTTTTGTTCGGTAGCGATTGCCTGAGGGGGGTAGCTGGAAAAGGTGGTGGGCAGGGTGTGAAGGGCCCATGAGGACCTGTCTTATCTCGGGCAATAACAGGGGCTGGAGTCAATCCGAGCTGACAAAGGGCGAAAGGCCAACTATCGAGAAATGTGAATGACTACCTTCAATGGTCAATTCCGCATCTTTTCACATTTTCAGGTGCAGGTTAGATTCACAATCAGAGCCTCAATACAGTCACTGTTGGTCCCAGGCCCGGATAAAAAAATAAATAAAAAATGGATGAGTTATACCAGTGAGGGCATCCGGTGTAAAAACTGCTCCATACAAATCATGTAAGTGACTCGCAAATTGAAATCAGAGGTCAATGAGTGTGTTGTTGCTGGTTGCACTATATTTCAATCACCATTTATTCTTTGGAAAAAAAAACACTGACTGCGTAGTGATATGTTGACTAGCTTACCTTAAAGGAGCGTCACATAGGATAAAAGAAAAAAAATCAAATAAGTGTCCCATCACTCACATGAAAAATGAGGCTTCATGCCAAAGCTTCTCCAACCTTTAATATAGAAGCATTACGCACAGATGAATAGTAATTACGCACATGTAAAACATGGCATGTGTCGCGTCACATGAATGCCAGGTGGTGTGTGACAGATGAATAATGAAAATAAGGCGGCAGAATGTCACCGGGTATTTGGTTACCAATTATCTTTCTGTTGTGAGCGTGAAAGGGCTGTGCATTGTTTACCGTTAACAGAGGTAATTGAATAATAATGCTCTGGCCCCACCTGTTCTGGGTGCCGAGGTGATGGCTGTTGTTTGGAAGAGATGAGCTGTGCTTGTCTTTTTTTTTTTCCCCTCTGTTCAAATCTTCTCTCTCCCGAATTCAAACTATGAGGCCGAGAGGTTTGCTCTTTGCAATAAACATTAAAATAATGTGACCTAACCTGTGCAGGGGTTAAACGGCTAATGTCCTCATTGCTGCCCCATGTGTATATGAATAATGCAGATCCGGTCCCGAAACAAGCACACAAACGAATCAATAAATCTCCCAGGTCATAGTAATCTAATTAGAAACAAACAGGCACCCAGACACACACAGGGCAAAACAAGTAACAAAGTAAAACTTATCTGTTCCCTTACCTAAGTTGACATTTGGGGTGTCAATACTTTAGAGGAGTAGCTATTTTTCAGCCTACTTTGTATTTCCACTTTTTACATTTTGACACAAATG
This sequence comes from Hippocampus abdominalis, assembly GCA_018466805.1. Classification (NCBI taxonomy): domain Eukaryota; kingdom Metazoa; phylum Chordata; class Actinopteri; order Syngnathiformes; family Syngnathidae; genus Hippocampus; species Hippocampus abdominalis. The sequence goes on from CM031710.1 coordinate 3,378,132, forward strand.
TCTGTACTTTCAATTCCAGACACACAAAAAGAAAGCCTCGTGACTATTTCATTTTGGATTGTGCTCATTCCATTTGATCATTGTTCAAAACAAAGATCCAGATAAATCGCGCTTGGACAGATGGATTGATTTTGTTTGTGGTTGTTTGAGAAGTATACACATATAACATTCCGACACACTGTTGGTTTTTATGCTATGCAATGTACCCACGCGTGATGTAAATCGGCAAACATATGAAAATTTGCCACTTTCAAACTAGTATCTGACTGTCTATGTCCCATGGTCCCGAGAGAGTACCAGTAGCGAGGATGTTCGTAGCCAGAAAAGCCAACCAAACCATCAATCACGCTCCCCTGCTCGTACTTGGAGGAGTTATTTGAACCCTGATAACACGATAAGCTGTCCACTGTAGTAGCCACTGTCCCTGAAAGGGTGAAAATACGTCATTTTACAAACCAAAGTGCCATCAGCTAATGGCTTTCAAAAACTTGAAAAAGCATATTGAGTTACACTGAAATGTTATTATCAAGTGGTATCCAGAGTGTGATTAGACTTTAGGCAAATGTTAAGCGTTCAATTTAGTACGATCTGCAATAGACAGTAATGTAGTAGCGCTAGCTAGTAGAAAATGATTGTACTATGTTTGCGATGGCTGGGTACTTAGAGAGACATGCCATGGTTGGCTGGAAAGCAACAGGCTATGATTCAACATTGCAAGTTCGTTTGGTGGGCTGTGTGTGCCATATTTGAAATTTGACTTCAGCCAAATCGGGAATTTATAGATACTGAATCGCATTGAAATTATATTATTGCTCGAGCCTGTATGCAATATTTCTAAGTGACACTGATTACTTTTGGGCAGCTTTGTCATCTTACATCTGCGACCTTCACACATCCCAGGCCATAAGAGCTTTGATTTCGGTGAGTAAACAGTCACCCTGACAGTCATGGTTTACTGCGCCCCCCCCCCAAAAAAGGTCGTGAAATGACTCGTGCTTTTTCACTGCCTGCAATTGTCAGTGGCTTCACGGTGCTTTCCTCTTTTGTGGTGGTGCTGATGATAGTGGCTTGCCAGCTGTCCCGGCTCCATTGAGTAGCTCGCTTATTGTCGCCCCAGCCTCGGTTTCAGCATTCAATGCCCCCATGACAGCAGTAGCTCCAAAACCATCAGAGGTTGATTCCATCCAAGTGACTGTCATTGGCAGGTAGAGACCTCTCTCCGCTCTAGCTTAGCGACTGTCATTTTATGTTCCAAAAAGATTTCAAATGTCTAAGTTGAGGCTTGTCCTGACTTTAAAGGATACATCCGTGGATGCTTTACCACCTCCTCAGACTAGTGCGTGAAATGATGACGCTTGCGTAAATCAGATGTGAACCTGGATAGTCCATTTGAGATCGCTTCAAAATGCCAAGATAACCTTACATAAATGCTGCAATGACAAATAGCAAACAAACAATATGAAGGCTGATGGAGACGGTGCAAATACACCAACTCCAAAACATAGCTAAATAAAAATAATGCGAGGTGGGAGAAAACCCAAAGTATGATTAAGCTGAAATAAATGATAGGAGCAAAGTTAAGTTATGTATGACTGCAGCAAGGTTCTCCAGTGCTGTGACACACAAAGAGACGAGATTGGTCATGATTTCGAGTGAGCTCCATTACAGAGTGTGAAACAGGCACCGACTCACATAACCACATACACAAACATTTCTAAGGCTTCTAATGTATGCACCATTACTCAGAAGGTTCAGATGAAACATTCCCTTCACCAAACACAATTATGCGCTCAAAATTTTTGGTTTGTTCATAAAAATGAGCCCAATGGCGCCATGCCACCATAAAGGACATTGAAAATTGAGCCACTGACAAACCCAAGTTAGGCTGGACAGCATTTGTATATAATAGAGTAAACCAACTCGCGTTTTATTTGTCATAGTGCCCTCCACTACGAGCTCACAGAGTCATTTCCCTTTCGCCCAATTACAAATGAGTCCATTAGTGTGTCTGCAGTGAGCCCTGTGCTCTCTCCCAGTAATGGCTTGTGAGATTTCCATCATAATCATAATGACTCCCAGAGTAGCCATGAGTGCAGATGGAAGGTTGCTCATAGGTAATGAGCTATCTCGCTACCCAAAGGGCACTTCCTTTGCCTTGTTATTTTGAACTGTATGCCTACAAGTTCGGTAAGCTTACGCACATCATACTTGTGCAGTCACCTACAACCCTCAAAACGTATCTGTGTGGATGTACTGTACATGCTTAAGCAGATTTGGATGGATATTTTCCTGAAAGAAGTTGCGTCTGACACTTGACAGCGGTCAGCAAATGCCATTTGCACATTCGTTTGCATGCTGACATTCTGCTGTCGTCTTGCCCTGTGTTGCTTTGCCAAGCAGAAAACATCATGGCCACTAGCGCCAGAGTGACTCACCTCCACTTGCCATTCGAAACGCGTTGCATTCCTCTATCTATCTTCGCAGGGTGGCAGCCAGCACATCTGCATCTACCGCCAATTATTCTCTCCTCACTGCCAGAGTCACGCTACTAGCGAGAGCTGCCTGCCTGTAAGCCACAGGGCAAAATGGTACTTGGTGGGATCGGCTGCTATCACGATTTGATCCACCAATTTAATTGACACAAAGGTGTTGTGACATCTTTTGATTTGTGTCCAAAATTTGGATCTGCTCGTGCGATTTAAAGTGTGAGTATAACGGTGGAATATATTGTAGACTTATCGTTAATACGTGTCACAAGACTTTACTAATTCCACCAATACATTTAGTACACTGAACCATGACAATGTTGTTTTCCAGTGGACAAAGGCCTATAAAGGCGGTAATGATTATGATCCATTCATCAGAACAACAATATCGAGATTGTTAAATGTATCATGCATATTCCACTTTTCTGATACAATACGATACCAAGGGGTCAAAGACGGCTTTATACGTAAGTTGACCATCTCCTGGGAGGTCCGCCATCGACCTTGGCTTTTATTTGAATTTATTCAGGGGAAGAAAGGAGGATGTTTGATTTATCCCTTATTACATTGGTTCTTAAGAATGTGCCAGGCAGCCTTATGAATTCATTCATCTCCATAAGCTTTCACACTTCCACTTAGGCCTCGTGTAATCTGGGTGAGTCCTCTTATCACTTCATTTGTACAAGCATACTATCAATTCCTGTCCAACATCTGGGCCTGGGGAATTAGAGCGGAGGGGCTTGGATGTGTCCATATGAAACTATGGGAAAAGCGGATTGATTAGACCTTAAAAAGCCATTAAGTAGATCACTTGGGCACCCTATACTTCCACTATTATATTTAACCCTTTGATGCACTGTGTAACCTGATAACATGATAAGCTGCCCACTGTAGTGGCCACTCTCCCCGAAAGGGTTAAACATAAAAATTGTGTTTATTAGATTGTTTTGTATAGCTTACGGCCAACTTAAAATATCCCCATCATGACTCCATGATGTATTGCCGCTATGAAAAGGGACACTTAAAAGCCTTTTTGCTTGCGCCCGACTCGACACGGCAACCTCATAAAGGCAGACAATGGTCGGTCTTAATAAGAAACAGAATGGATCCCTTGAGTGTAAGGGACCCATCAAGCTAGGGAATTTCATTTAATTTCCCCGGGGCCGTCTATGTCTTGTACACATAATTAGAGCCCAACACGCAATGCTCCCTGTGTTTTGTCAATAATTCCCCAAGGAGCAATCAGGACAGGGGTTGGACATGCCTCTGTGACCTGGGCTACTTGCAACAAGCTCAGCCACCTAATTACACTGCCTCTAACAAGCAGTGTGCTGGTGGCACTTGCAAGGGGAATAATGTTTGATAGGGTGCGGAGGGGGGGTGGTGGTCTGTAGACCCTCCTCAAAGCCCCTGATGTCATTAGAATTGTTTGTGGTTACCGCCATGCATGCTGGGATATCATTGTCCTTCTGACAGGCCTGCTCTTCATTTTCCTCATTTAGGGCCAGTTAACATGGTGAAGAATGGGTTGCCATATTCCTCTACACCATTTATTTGCCTTTGAGACACATTCAGTGAATTATTTTGGTGCAAGTGGAATTAAATCTTTCAACAATAAGAAGAAATATCGATTGCCACTTAATTGTTTTGTTTTTTTCTGTTTGGATGAATAGCCATTAAAATGTTGGGATGAGACATTTCGCTGGCTCGCTTGACTTTAACAAGATGATAATTATTGTAGTTTGGGTTTTCTGCGGCCTATGACTGCACACACAGTCATGTGGGTGCAAAAAGATGAGTTCTCACGAAGGGTGTCTGTGTCTGAGTGCTCATAAAGACAGTAAATGAATCCATGTTGGGAGGTCATTTAAGTTCAGTCAACATTCATGCTTTCATCTAAAATATGGCATTTTGACTCTGAAAAAAAACTTAATTTTAAATCTTGGATGACAACACTGGCTGCAATTCATCATCAAGCGGCCAATAACAGTGACTGCACTTCCTCAAAACCCGTCAAGGAGGATAGAATTGTTCCAAATATGAACTGTGCAGGATAGAGTTGTACCTATACGCATTTTTGACACTGATTTCAAAAATATCTTCACAGTCTTGTCTTGTGTGTTTCCTTTGATTACTGTTGACCAGTCCAGGAAGTAATCTGCTTTTTGCCCAAAGTCAACAGGGATCGGCTCCAGCTGCCCGTGATCCTAAACAGGGGTAAGCATTACAGAAAACGGATGGATGGATGGTTTTGGAAAGATGAAGATATACAATTCTGGGGAACTTTAGGGTCTATCTTAGGCCCTGTTTAATTTGTTAATTGTCAGGTGTGCCTCAATATGCTTGTTGCAATGTGTGTAAAGAAAAAAAAAATCATATTGAGTGTACAGGGTGTCTATCTGCCACGCAACACAGCTGATGGAGAAATGCTTTGCTGTTGAGGTAAAGTCATTTTGTGTGGCACAGATAGCTTGGGGGACTGGGATGACAGAGCGCAGGGAGCCAGTCAACTCACCAGCACGTTGCCTGCAGAAATCATTGTCTTGACAAAGGAGCAATAAAGGGGCAGAGGTCTGTGAGAGTCAATGGCCCAGTTGCCGGGAGGAGCTGATGTGCAGGTGAGCCGGGCCTTGACTGACATTCACCGGACTCAGTGAGAAGCTTTAACCTTGGCGTGTCTGAGAACTCACCCTCAGCGGGGAAAGGGGCCAGACAGAGACACGGTGAGGGAGGAAGACTGAGTGCATGAGTGAAAACATGTAGGCGCTGCAAAAGGCATGCTGAATAACAACAACTACCCCCCACCTCCCCCGGATAGGTGACCTGTTCCCAGAGACACAGATTTGAACTGATGTCTAACGCCATAAATTATTGAACACCAGTAACTGGCAACGTTGCCTTATAAATAGAGATGAGCACAGCCACCCGAGGAGCTGAGGTTCTGCTCGTCGACACAAACCGAGGTATGGCTTCATCAGCTCACTCACCCAACAAGTTGTCGGCAGGTTCGTTAGTGTCTGTGACAAATGGCGCTTAATGGGCTAAGTTCATGAATGCACAGGTTCATGCCACATGATGTTTGGAAAAAAAAACATGTACAACATTACAGTTGTGACTTCTACATGCCGCAATGCACAATAACACTGGTGAATAGGACATTTTAATAAGTGGGGGCTTTGTGTCTCTGAACATATTTTTGATGCTGATTTAAAAAACTGCTGGAAAAAGGCCTTACATTTTTCCAGCAGATCAGGTTGTTGATACATTTACATTTTAAAAGTTTGCCCTATAAAAGCTTATGCAATACGGATTGTACCACTTGTAATTTATTAGCTATGACGTTACAGAAAAAAAATATCCACCTGTTGCTTAACTTATACCTCACCATACTTCACAAATACTACAAAATGACATTCATATATTTTATATTTTATTATCATGAAAACCTTTTGGGCTTGTGAAAAAACGAGGGCAGATTCTGAATCAGTTAAAAAAAAAAATCAAGAAAAGTCCACTTGCATTTCTGATTGAAAAAAAACCCCTAATATTTGTCGCCTACTTATACTATTTATTATTTTTTTTACATGTTCTTTTGTTTTATGTTTTTAAACAATACAGTGCTATTTTCCTTTATCAAAACACAAAAAATGTGATGGAACAGATTAATAACATCTCAATTCATTTCAATAGGGAATACTGATTTGGCATAAAAGAACACTGCACGATGTGCTTTGCGACAATGAATTAAACTCATATATCAAGGTACCACTCTAATGTTTTTGTCACACTATTGATAGACTATGGCAGGATTGATCATGTGCATAACGTTCATTTCTTGCTTTTGTAAATACAATAACTTAACTTCATGTATCGTGGCATTTGGGCAGTCAGTTCAAATGCGTTTGATGGATGGTTATACTTTGCCTAAGACATTTTTTCTTTTCCAGGCCAGGAAAGATGGAGATTGCATTTATATTCACCAGGGTGAGCATCTCAGTCAAACAGCACATTTATGGTTTTTGTTGCTGATTGAATTATTTTCCATTCCCGGCGCTCTCAGTCTGCAGTGAGAATTGGATTATTGCTTTTGAAACACGTGTCAATGCAATTCCACTTTTCCCATTCAATTTCAAGGACTTAGTCACCTTGCTTTTGTTCAATGGGTAATCATTCACTTTTAATGTTGGTTGAATAGATGTATACTCATGTCAAACACGGTGACAAGCAGCGATGCTTTGTCAATGCCAGTGTGCCCATGCAAAAAGGTGATGGAATGCAATCATAGTACATTTGATGACTGGATAAACTTTGCTGTCAATCATAACTCTTGGGTGTCTTTTCAGAAGAAGAAACATAACAATGGAATAACAGAAATAACAACAAACTCTTAAGAGACAACATTGCTAACAGGGATGATAAGGTTGAGAGAGATGAAAAACAAATTAAGATTTGTTGGAAGTTGATCTGTCTTTCTTTTGTTGGTTTTCTGTAATGTTGATGAGGACACAATGCTACGCAGAAGTATACTTTTAAAGATCTTTTAGAAAAAATATACTGTTTATAGTCATGGAGGACAATTGAGGGGTAAGGGGGGGAGGCGCAAAATGTTTTCTTCTTACTGGAAGGAAGGGTGCATAACAGAAAAGAAATGAAGAATTACAATAATTACATCATTCCGATAAAAGTTGGTGGAGGCGGGTGACATCTGCCTAGCTGTGGTTCCCAATACTAGATTATTACATGATTTACAAACATATTGAAACAATAGCGTGATGACTTGCTTGCAAACCCAAACTGTTACCACATGTACAATGTGTGGCATTTCAAAAGTTAACATTGAACAGCCATGACCCATGTAGTTGTGATTTTGTTTAAGGATACAATGGAATTAATTATGTCTGAATCATGTCGTTTTGATCAAAAGGCAATATGACAGCAGTAGCTAATTCAATGACACAGACGAAATTTAGGCATGTTGATGTGATGGTTTTCACTGACAGTTTAAAGAAAATGTTACATCACTCGAGTCAGTTTTAATTTCACGCTGGCAGACCATGGCAAGTGTAATTGCGGCAAGCACTAAACTATTAGTCGTTTCAGGCACATTTCTGGCTGGATCCACCATAGCACGTTAGTCTTTTGAATAACAGCTCAAAATTACAAAATATCGACGACAAGAAATTTGAGGAATTCAAATACATTTAAAAGTCGTACAAATTGTGGTGAAGGTAAGCTTCAGTTTCGTGAGAAGATGAAGAATGATCACTGCAGATATGCACAGTATATAACTCACTGACGGTGTCGTTTGACTTCATTGCAGCATGATTTCAGTTTATCCGCCAGTGACTATGTTTATGTGATGCTGAACGGTTGTCTGTCTTTAAAAGTGCCCTGCAACTAGCACTGCTTTTCATGAGCCCCAAACAGCCCCACACCACACCACACCACACGACCTCCGTTGCTTTTCCATTACAACTGGTGGAGGGCGGGATTGAGGCGGGATCAAGGACTCCAATGCACAGAGGCTTTCACTCAGATGAAAAATTAATTTCCGGGTTCAAGCCGGCAAAACACAGCTGCCTGCCAGCAGCCTGCCCTCAACAGCAAAATACAGTATATACAGTATATTTGGTCTTTTACATCAACAATGAACCATATTTACAATTTCATATGTACCATGGATGAAATAGTGTGATAGTGCTCCTTCATTCGTAATGGAGACCTCAGTCTCATACATTTCGCCACCTCTTAGAGTCAACGGCTCATAGTGCGCACTCTGCCAGATCCACCAAAGGCGGCCATCCCCACCGCAGGAGCCCCAACCATCGGGCAGCGGGTACGGCGAGGCTCCTCTCTGTGGTTGGAGACCGCGTAATTCACGTGAATGGGATGCGGTGAGCAGTGAAAATCTTCGCCTAAAGCATCAATATTTCATCTCTTAGTTAGTACATAAGAAATGCTGTAAATATTGTTCAGTATTGTAAAACACTATTTTATTGTATATACTGTATATACTGTATCTGTATTACTTAACAACGGCCTGTAGGTGGCTGTCTCGCTTGTGTAAAACCAGGAAATGGGTGTGTTCAGTGGAATTCCTTGCTGCATCACTGTCAACCAATCAGATTACAGTGATAAAGCGGAATTGTAACCGCTCGGCCCGGAAAAAGTCTAATAGAAAAGCAACCACTTGAGGCCAAGCTAAGTTGTCTCAGTGTCGAACCGGGCTAATGCAAACCACCAAAAGTGGCAACCAGTTGACGGGTGTAGTCCGCTTTTCACCACAAGCCAGCCGGGATAGGCAACCTTGAACAGGATCGACGGTATAGAGAGCGGTGTAGTGGAATTATGACACCTGAGCTCATGTCCTGACATAAGTAACAATAAGTGGAGAGCATTAATAGAACTGTCGTAGAATGAAAAATCAAATGAACACTGAAGGTCTGTTTTGGTGGGGAACATCTCTCAAGGGAATCCAATTTAATGTAAGTAGGCTACATAAGAGAATGGGATGCCTTAATGTTATTGTATGGTGAGATTGCCTACCCAGCGATGCAATTTTGGAACTTCTGATGATGATCTAAAAACTGATTCGGAGCCAGCCGCTCATGATAAAACTTTTGTCTACTCGGCATTTCCGTGCAACGGAGTCATTTCAGGGCGGTGTGACAAACTATCTAGTGCTGGCCTCTCCCAGGGCAATTTTTCAGGTGTGCTGTCCCACATTTTTAATGGAAGGCACTTGGGATTAGTTAAATCAAACAGAAGCTTTTATGTGTTTGCTGATTCCACCAAAATTACTGGTTTGATAGATTGTTTCTTTAAATAAGTGAGTAGTATTTTTGGTTGTGTTCCAAGAACACTTCCAATTCAAACACTGCAAACTTAATTTGCTTTCCCAAATTTTCTAGGTGTGAATACACGGTGTGTATCACTTTTTGGTTTCAACAGTGTGTTCAGTCTGTTAGAATGAATAAACGCTCAATTTATCACTATCTATTTGTGATATGAATAAATCAGTTAAATATGTGACATAAGAATTTAATTTCTGCGTAATTTTAGTTGACTTTTTGTCTTGTATTGGTTAACTTTGTGTAATACTTCAATGACGGTAAGGACATTAAAATATTATTTAAAATGCTAGTGTCGCTATGTTTCATGATGGTGACAGATTATGCAGAACCTGAAGCTAACTTAAAGAACAACGGGTTCATATGGAAGACATGATGTATTTTGACTGATATTAGAATTCAGGGCATGTTACAAAAAGAAAAGGCATTAAAAATAACCTGCATGACATTTTTGCTGTCGTTGATATATATATATTTTTTTTGTTAAATGGCTGCTCCCATTTAATTAGGGCAGAATCATCACCTCCTTGACCTTCTCTCTTTTGGTCTCCTGCTTTGCTGTGCCATTACTGTGCTGCTGGGTGGAGAAACCACACTATGGAGCGTTGATTGGGGGAAGGAGCAGCAACAGGGAGAGGACAGGTGTGTGCATACATTAGCACATGTGGCGCACTGTCTGGAGAGTGTTGCTGCCTGCTGGTCTGGTCATCCATCAGACAGGCTCTATCCATCCAACCCCCTCACTCCCCGCCCCCCCTACCCCCAACCCTGGGGCCCATCAGTGTGGCTCTCTGCCAGCCCTACAATCTCCACATTAATTTCTCATCTCAGGTGCCCTAATGAGCTCCGACTGCTCGTCCACCTCAGAGACTCTACTGATTAGCAGACGAGGTGGGGGCACCATTTGTCAGTGGCCAGAGATGGCCTTTACGTTGCTGACCTTGTTGACTAGGAAAGGAAAATCAAATGGCAGATGTAAGAGAGAGTATAAATCCTATCAGTATCTCAGGAACATTATTCTATATGACTGCTGCTCTGTGTAAATATGAGAGATGTCCATCTTACCTCTAATACCATATTAACAACAGTTTCCCTACAGTCATTTCTGCTTATTTTTACTTCAGCTCTTGAAAAGATTTGGAAAAAAAAAATCAACAAACAATAATCCAGTTATTTGTTTCATCTCAACTGGATTACTGTAAAATAGTTTATTTTGGAGTCAGCCACTTAAGCATCTCCAGTTAGACCACAATTCTGCTGCTTGCCTCCTAACTGGAGCTCGTAGGAGGGAGCACATAACTCAATTCCTGGCCTCCCTTCACTGAGAGTTCACTATTAGTTCATTTTATTGTTCTTTTATTTGTCTTTAAATCTTTAAATGGTCTCGCCCCACTTGACCTCTGAGAGGTCATCTACCCCTGCACATGTGCTAGTTGCCTCAGGTCAGCGGACCAGACGTCACTGGAGGTACTGAGGATTAAAGCAGAACTTCAGAGGGCATCGGGCCTTTCGTGTTTTTGTTCCCTCCCTTTGGAACAACACATTTTTAATATTTGGCTTCTGACTCAGCATTAGACTCGGCATTGTGTAAGTGTTTTATTGTGTTTACTGTTTTTGTGGTTGTGATTGTTTTAACTGTTTTCATCATTTATTTATTTTTTGTTTCTTTATCTACAGCAAGATGAATGAAGCTACGATTGTTTTCAAGTGCTCTATAAATAAAGTTGAGTTGAGGTTATAGGCTGCATTAATGGTGAAATAAAAAAAAAATCATCTTGGTCTCACTCAAAACCTGGCATTTGAACAAGGGTGTGTGTGGAGTTTTTATATCCACTGTAGCGGGTATACGCTGGTTTAGTTATCATGGTTAAACCCCAAAATATTCTAGTAAAAGATTATCGTATTTTTCGGATTATACGTCGCTCCGGATTATAAATCGCACCAGCCAAAAAATGCATAATTAAGAAGGAAAAAACATATATAAATCGCACTGAGTATAAGTCGCATTTTTGTGGGAACATTATTTGGTAAAATCCAACACCAAAAACATACATGTCATCTTGAAAGGCAATTTAAAATAAAAATAAAACTAGAGAACAGCAGGCTGAATAAGTGTACGGTATGCTAACGTTACATGACGCTTAAACAACAAACTGTGAATCTGCCTGGTATGTTCACGTAACATATTAAAACTTATTTAGACAACTATAGCACAAAGAACATGCTAACAAATTTACCAAACCATCAGCGTCACACATAAGTCGCTCCAGAGTATAAATCGCACCCCCGGCCAAACTATGAAAAAACCCTGCAATTTATACTCCGGAAAATACGGTACAGTTCTTCTGTGAAGCCTTCACATGTGCAAATAAGACACTACGACAGCATATGGTTGACTTCCGCTTCGCCTTCAAAGCATCGGCGACCAAGGAACTTGGCAAATGGGTGTGATAAGATGTAGCTCTTTTGCTTCTCCCACATGCAACATGATGACTCATTTCCTGTGCCTGTGTTTATAGGTGATGGTGGTGAGCCATGCTCCTGTGCGAATGTGGCTCACAGGGAGCGGGGATTTGCCAGTTATTGGATGGAGGGAAGCCGTGTAGGTCTGTGACACCCGCTAACCTTGGACAGGGCTACTGGGACTCGGGGTGGGGTGGTGGGGTGGGAGTATCCATCACTGTGGCAGCCCTGAGACCCAGACCGGGGGTAAAGCCACAAAAGTGGAAAGGGGAGGGGGAGGGAAAAAAGCTAGTAAAAATTTAATGCACTCCGCAGAGCGGTCATGTCATACTTGGTTATGGAAAATAATCCCAGATGCCTGCAGTGCTAAAATGGAGCTATAATGTGCTCGCCTCCTAACCCGCCCTGACAGCCATGATGTACGACTACCATTACCGGAAAATATCACTTCAACTAACCCGTGATCCGGCTCCGCTAAGGGTCATATTATCCATGAGGAACAAATTACACTCCCCCAAAGTAAATACAAATTTCCTGCACTGACTGAGTACAAAGCACAGGGGGAAGAAGAGGAGGAGGAGGAGGAGGAGGAAGAGAGGCGGGGGTGTGGGGGGGCAGGCGGGAACGTTACCTATGACAACGCTCCGCAGAGTGACAAGGATGATAAAGTACATGACAAATCACTAGCTGACAGGGTACTCTAGTGCAATCAGCCTCAGCCTCAACCTAGTGAGCACCCACTCAAGCCTGTAAACACGACTCTCCTCCTTTGGAGGGGGGCAAAACACATAATCTTTTAACGCTGACAACTTGCTCTTTCCTTTTTATTACTCTTCTTTCCCACTGCGGTGCGGCGAGGGCGGGTTTGGGTGTTAGGGGGAGAGAGGAGGGGGGTGGGGGGTGGATTGTAAACTGGTTTTATGTACAGTGCTGCCAAGTCATTGAGAAACACAACTCTTCTGTGAGAATTGCCAGAGGGCAAACACAGCAAAACAATAAAGGAAGATAAATAGCAAATTGTATTTTATGTCAAGGACAAACAGGTTCTTCCGGCTGCTCGAAAGCACCCACTTAGATCTCTTGCTCCAAATGACTCCACACATTACGGTCTGGCTTGGCCATTAATTAATAAAGTAAAAATATTGAAAATAATAGCCTGTAGAGTTTGAGGATGGTGACAGATCAAGTAAGCAACCCTTCAGAATATATTTTTTCAAAGCTCTAATGTGATTAAGACCTGTGAAGACCTAAATGTTGCAAATAGATGGATGGTTAATTTGAAAAGCATTTGAGCACCAGTGGATATTCAATCTAAAATATTGAAGGAGTAGTTTCAAGATGGCCACTTAGAAGCAAATCACTTAAGCATCAATGAGCCTTCGAGCGACTGCCTACTCTTGACATCATCATAAAATCGAAGTCCAGACTTGGTGGATGACTGATGACGATTGCGTGTTTGATATAAAAGATGCATTTTTGCAAGTGTAGCAAGGTGAGAGGAAGCACTGTTAATTGTCCTTTGATGGATGCATATGAAGCATTTTTTAAGACTAACGCAAAGCATCCTAACTAAAGACCAAGTTGACAAGACATGTCTAATCTCAATTGAAATGTACATCTGAATCAGCCTGGACACTACATTGACATCAATTTGATGGTCAGGATGTCCCGTGGGTCCGTTTTGCTCAAAATGTTGCGCAGTCACCCATTTTCTAAACCTTTTGCTCTCATTCTGGAGCCTGTCATAGCTCACTTTAGGCGAGTGGCAAGGTATACTGTTATCGCTTTTATTTTATTAATTTTTTTAAGTTTGTGTTTTTCATTATAGGTGGAAAATAAAAACAGATGGTCAGACAGGAGAAGTGGCTGTCAAGGCTTTCCTGCTTCAGATCCACGAAGAAGCATGAAAAACATCACATTGTAAATGGAGGCTTGTGTAACATTCTGGGTATTCCCCCCCCCCCATCTTACCCTTTATAGATTTGAATCGCATCAGTGAACCTATGAAATCCAAGCGTAGAGTTTATTTTAAGTTCCTAGATCTCTTTCATTCACTAGTCCGAGGGTTGGCAACACGCGGCTCCAGAGCGGCATTAGTGGCTCCCTGGAGCTTTATAAAAAATGTTTGAAAATGGAAAAAGATTTTGCTAGTAGGCTAATATAGCTCAAATAGATATAGATACATGTTGCAGCTCCGAAAAAGGAGAGCTGTGGTGTTGTTTTTTTAAAACGTACACTTTATTTATGCTTTTAACAGCCTCGACAAACACAGGAACGTCTGCGTCCGACTCCGTGCCTTCTCTCTTCTTGTTCAACTCGAGAGGCGTTCAAAAACAGCCTCCGAAAAACGGAAATTCACGACCACTTCACTGGCACTAAGAAAAGCGAAAACCACCAAAACAAAAAAAAAAATCAAGCGAGGAAATCACAAAATAAATTCCATGGGGGCCTTTGTGAACACACATCAAAGGAATGAATAACAAACAATTCTGAGACAGTCCAGTCTCCTACATACATACAGCATGTGTTTCCTTCATTGTAAGTTTTATAGAAGGCTTTTATTTTTTTGCAGCTCCAGACATACAATATTCGGGTCCTTTCAACATTTTGGGTTGCCAACCCCTGCACTAGTCTATTACTCCTTTTAGCTGTTTTTCATTGAGTTTCTGGGACGAAGCAATACAAAGCACATACGCACATCGCTGGGAAATACGTGGTAGCTAAGGTCCCGTTGATATTGGATGACCATGTGCATATTGCAACATGGCACTGTTCGTAATATTGTTTGTGTTGCTTTTGGGCAAAAAGAAGTCCTTGCTTTTACTGTTTTAAGGCTCAGATGTTTACTCAAGACTAAGATTGCACTGTTGTCATTAATTCTTTTATCTCCAACAAATATGATGTGGTGTTAATTGCGAAAAAGCCATTTTCAATTCTTGGGGTGGGTTTGAGTGAGATACCTTAAACAAACCGGGAAAATGCTTAAATTTCTCTTTTTTTGAAAATGCAAGTCAAGTGAATAAAACGATTGTGATGATCGATTGCAGTGAGCACGCTTAGTGTTTAGCATCTAAAACGGGTGCATGCATATTGATTTTATCGTTCAAGAAAAGGCCCGTACTAACGTGCAAAGACTCTTCTTTTTACAAGCAAGTGCACACACAGACACACACGCATGCGCACAGACAAACACCTACGCATGTGTGCACGCGCACACACACACATGCAGACACACACTCACAAACAGGACTGCGCACACATGCATATTCTGAGATCCAAATAGTATCTTATCAGAGTCTGGCAGTTCCAGTCGACATGGCAAAGACCTGCTACACAGGCAGAACATGATTTCTCCAGGGGACACTTTTCCCATTTCCCGCTTTTGAAGGGAAACTAAATAAGCCACGTTTGTCGGCATTGGAATACATTTGACCCATTAAAACGATTCCAGTTTTTTTTTTTTTTTAAACTCTACTTTACTACTCCCGGGTTGTAAAGTAGACCGCATCCTCCACCAAATGTAAATCACAACAGGGGCAGTGGGCCAAGAGTGGAAAGGGCCTGGCAGGAGCAGATAATGACAAGGGTGATGTGGACTCCGGAGGGGTAAAAGTGTCATGTGGGAACTCAAATTACTCCCTGACGACAAGGCAGGAGACATGAAGCAGCCCCTTTCACAGGGGTTCCCCTATTTACTAATTCACTCCTCTGTTACCTTAACACGCAATTAATCAGTGACAAGCAAGGTGTAGTCAACGGCGTACGTCAGAGGCGAAACGTGCGCCCGGAGTGAATTAATACAGTCAGTTGAGGGATTACAGGGCAACGCGCTCTCTTCTGCTTTGAGAAATGAAAAGGAAACGACAAAGACAAGACCAATTTAAATCGACAACACTGAGTAATGACTCAATTTGCTGCACTGTCTAAGCAAGATCGGCAAAAAGCATTACTAAATCATGAAAGTGGATCTGTTTCTGCTAGTTACAAACTCATGTGATCACAATTGCTTTCTTTTTAATGAGATACACTCCAATACGGAATACTGTACCGGGACGAACTACTGAGACAACCTCAAACTATACTATACAATACAACAATTTTAAATATGAATGTCATTTTCAGAAAGAATTTAAGCTGACCATTATTTGAAATGTTAAGGGTTGATACCTATCACAGTAAAATCTAATATAAGGTCTAAATATATCATAAAACTCCTCAAACCATTGTAGTTAAATGCACACTGATAAAAAGCAAGCAAACTCCTTTGATCTATTGCACAACATTATAGTACATGTCAGATATGACTCAAAATGTCGCATTACCGTCTTTTCCGCACTATAAGGCGCTTCGGACTATAAGGTGCACTTTCAATGACTGGCCTATTTTAAAACGGTTTTAATATATAGGTATAGAATAGAAGCTACAATAGTGGTTGCGGTTGCCTTATGCATCCACTAGATGGAGCTACACTAAAGGAATACAATGCAATACAATACAGCTTTATTTATATAGAGCCTTCACAACCGCTGCAACTGTAACAAAGCGCTTTACAGAACATTACTACATTCAAGAAATCAGAATATTGATCCGCATATAAGGCGCATCGGATTATAAGGCGCACTGTTCGGCTTTAGAGAAAATTGCGAAAAAGCCAAAACTTATCGTTACTATCATATTTTCCCACTGATAATATTTCAGCTTCTTAATGACAGGCATATCTCACTAAAGAAAAATGCTGAGCTCCAGGTGATCCATATTACAAATACTCTTTCGCACCTCTTCACATACTTGCAGAGTAAATCATTTTACCAAAGTATGACATTATTATTTTTATCCAGCATATGGAATCCAAATGCATTTGCTTTGTACATTCGATTACTGGAGTAACCAAAAGAGGCAAAAAAGTGATGCACAGAGAATAGTTATATGACGATACAATCTACCTCATATCAAACATTATATTTGGCTTGAAGCAAATAGAAAACCCGAAATTTGACGTCATGATAAACACTTAAAACCCAGAACAGTCTAGCTTAGATTTTGTATGTTATGAAGAACATTTAGAATAAATCCATATCTAATCAAAATTTGGCAGTAATTATTCATAGGGTGTTTAATTCCAATTGACATGACTGTCAGGCCGAAACGATGAACAGTCAAATCTGGTTCAAAAGTCATTCAGACGCACCCACAACGCTTTGAAAAGTGTGAGGCTTACCTTGTCGTCCTGGTCAGTCTCCGTGTCACACTGAAAGAGAAAGAAAGACAAATCAGATTTTAGGGGAGGTTTGAAACTGCCACACTCTTCAAATTTAATGCATGTCTAATCTTTTCAACGACGGTGCGAATGTCACAAGCCCACCGAAGTGTGTAATGCATCATATTATGACGAGCCTTTTGGTTACATGTCGTAACTCAATTGGAGCTGGAAACTCAGGAACAAGAAATTCGACGACAATTATTTTTCCCTGTCGTGTGCTTTTCGCTTGAGGCTGGGCAGGGAGAGCGAGAGGAGAAAGTCAACCTTGTCATTGGAGACAGGAAAAAGATGGTTAGATTTCATTTTTTTTCCCCCCCACCCCACCTCTTCCAATTTCAATTTCAAGGTCCGCTTCATTCTTTATCAACTAATTAGTGTCATGCTGGGTGACTGGCAGCCTCAAAGTTGTGCATATGGCTGAGGTGCAGAGAAGCACTGAAGTCAGTAATGAAGAAGGCGCTGAGCGGGGGGAATATAGGCAGGGGTTGGCATCATATATTTGTGTGTGATGTTGAGGGGGGAGAGCGAGGGTGAGGGTGAGAGAGAAAAACGGATGAAAAGATTGACAGCTCAGGGAGGAAGTGACAGAAGGCACTTCTGACTTGGCTCTCTCTGTCTTTCTCCTTCTCCCCCTCCTTCCTTTCTTCAATCTATTCTATTTATTTATTATTGATTTTTTTTGCTGATCTGGACTCTAAAAAGCTCAAAGGTAAGAAGGCTGGCCACGTGGCTGGTATGTTTCTCAGACAGGATGCTAAAAAGGGGCCAATGCGAGCTCAGCAGGAGCATAGCATCCAATTTACAGGCCTGTTCCACATGGCCCCTTGGGCAGCCGGCGGCATGCTGCCATGATGGTCAGCTCCAGCAACTCATAAATTATGCAGAGGCAATAAACGCGCTGGGCAAACACTCCTCAGACGTTCCCTTTCTCTTTATTTCTCTCTCACTCCCTTTCTCCCCACTTCTTACAACATTCCAACAGCCGTCCCCAATACGGTGTGAGGGCCAACACCCTTTTTCCCGCGGGACGAATAAATGAGGGAGACGAGGTTGTAATTAGAAAAAGAAGTATTTGGGGAAAATTGGCTAGCAGGAACTGAACTAGGAAGAACATATGAAAATATACACACAGAGCTTCCACTCTATTGGGCAGACTTGCTTCTGTGGGAATTTGTGTCCGTTCATCCATCCATCCATTTTCTGAACCGCTTTATCCTCACTAGGGTCGCGGGGGGTGCCGGAGCCTATCCCAGCTGTCTTCGGGCAGTAGGCGGGGGACACCCTGAATTGGTTGCCAGCCAATCGCAGGGCACACAGAGATGAACAACCATCCACGCTCACACT
The DNA here is from genome assembly GCA_018466805.1 of Hippocampus abdominalis. Classification (NCBI taxonomy): domain Eukaryota; kingdom Metazoa; phylum Chordata; class Actinopteri; order Syngnathiformes; family Syngnathidae; genus Hippocampus; species Hippocampus abdominalis. The sequence goes on from CM031710.1 coordinate 3,396,536, forward strand.
CATACCTAGGGACAATTTAGAGTGCCCAATCAGCCTGCCATGCATGTTTTTGGAACGTGGGAGGAAACCGGAGCACCCGGAAAAACCCACGCAGGCCCGGGGAGAACATGCAAACTCCACACAGGGAGGCCGGAGCTGGATTTGAACCCGGTACCTCAGCACTGTGAAGCCGACGTGCTAACCACTGGACTACCGGGCCGCCCTGTGTCCGTTCATCCAATAGAATATTTGTGAGGTAGAATGCAGTCCAGTGGAAAACGGAATCAGTGTAGTTCTTGCTATAAGTGTTTCTGTGGTTGAGGTCAGGGCCCTGGGCGAGTTTTTTTCAACAGCAAGTTCTATTAATCTTGTTCTGTCTTCGTCAACAACAAGAAAAATAAAAGAAATAATACTGTACAGTCCTGGCTGTAGTTTAGTTTTCCACCAAGGAAACGATCATATAGCACTGAACACATCAGTCAGAAGGTGCCAAAAGAAAAAACAAAACCAAAAAAAACACCAACAACAAGAACAATGGATGTGAATGTGAGGGTCTGCTATCAATTTTCCTCTCAGGATGTGGCTTTTGGCAAGGAGATGCATTTTATTTGAGCGGGAAACTTAGCACTTGAAATATCCATCCATCCATTTTCCGATACGTTTATCCTCACAAGTCTAGACTCCAGAGCCTATCACAGCTGTCTTTGGGCAGTAGGTGGGGGACACCCTGAACCGGTTGCCAGCCAATCGCAGGGCACACATAGACGAACAACCATCCGCGCTCACACTCACACCGAGGAACAATTTAGAGTGTTCAATCAACCTGCCATGCATGCTTTTAGGAATGTGGGAGGAAGCTGGAGTACCCAGAGAAAACCCACGCAGGCCCAGGGAGAACATGCAAATTCCACGCAGGGAGCCCGGAGCTGGAATTGAACCCGGTACCTCTGCACTGTGAGATCGCCTGTGCTTGAAATAATAGAATAATCGAATATAATTAGGAGAGTGACTGGTGCGTAGCAACAGTGTTACATTGGCGTGTATGATTACTTTTGTCATTTATTCAAGTGTATCCTCAAATATGACAATGCAAACCACGTGAAAAATTTGCAAGACCATCAGATCTTTCCCCACTGAATATGAACTCTGTACCCTTGGAAGCCTGGATGACCAGGTTGTAGAAATAGTACCATTTGGTGCCTGCTTTTAATAATAATAACAATAATAATACATTTTATTTAAAGTGCCTTTCAAGACACCCAAGGACACTTTACAATCAGGAACAAAACAACAAAACAACAAACGTGAATCGAAAAACATCCATCGCGAGTAGAGCGAGGCCGGCTGAGAAGGTATCCGCACTGATTATTCGGCATGCACCCTGTAACCTGTTAACATGATAAGCTGTCCACTGTAGTAACCGCTGTCCCTGACAGGGTTAATAGAAATACAGTCAAACCTCGGTTTTCGTCCATAATCTGTTCCAGAAGGCTGTTCGAAAACGGAAATTGTTCGAAAACCGAAACCACGCTCTTTTTAAAATAAAAATGTTTACTGAACACGACTGCTCACAATGGAAAGCAACACGAGGAAGCGTCACTTCCTCGTGTAAGGAAGGCGAGAGGAGTCAAATGGTGCATTCAAGTGCGCTCAGTTTGTTCGAGAACCGAAATTTGTTCATTATCCGAGGCATAAAAAAATCAAAATTTTTGGTCGAAAACCGATTTGGTCGAGAACAGAGACGTTCGAAAACCGAGGTTTGACTGTAAGTGCAAATAGATAAAATCCATTAAAAAAAACCAAAACAAAATTTAAAAAATCTGTTTGTGTTTCTAGACATCCAATTTGCTTTTGGAATAAAGAGCCACATCTGCTCTAGATGTCTCTCACGGCCACCCACACGCAACCGATGAAGGAAAAGCTGCAGCAGACAAAATCTCAGTATTAGCTGCCCCGACAACTTCAATCTATTGAGGCCTGTCAGAATGTGACACCACACCGAGTACTCATTAGCGACTCCTCCGACGCGACACACAGCACAATCGAGAACACGGGCGTTCGACAGGTTCAAATAACCAACATTATTTGAGCTTTATCTATCATGTTGGGAGCAACTTTTCTTTTTTTTTTTTTCAGTTCCCCCTTTATCTTTTCCCTCGTTTTCCCCTCGCTCGCTCGCGCAACCGATTGCTTTGATTGCCGAGAGAGAAGCCGGCTGGAATGAGTCGCCCTTGCTTGTGAAGCAAATGGAACATCCTAATGGAACTCATCGTATTATCCGATGCAAAAGTGCCATAGCTCATTACTTTAAGATAAAAGGATATCATTCTAGACGGCGAGCAGAATTGACTTTCGGTGCTGCGACTTGATGATGATTTAATCAACTGCTCTCTTTCACTTCTCATCCCGCCGCCTGTCGCATTCGCAGGTACCGCTAAACGAAGCACTCATACTGCTCGTTCCGGGGGATGGGGGGGGAAGAGAAAAGAAAATAAATTGCTATCATTACCTTCTTTTCCCCGGGAACAGAGGTATGTAAATTTCCCAGAGCAACAAAAGGGGGGGGGGGGGGGGATAAAATGGAAAACTTAATAAAATTGAAATACCTTTTAGAATAACAATAAAAAAAGATGAAAATCAGACTTGGCATACAAGCACAATGTAATCATCCTTTTGGAGAGGAGATGCCACACAAAAGGAAAAAAACGGTAGCAAGTAATGAAGACTGGATAAAGATGAAAATAGAAAAAAAAAACCATCCCATTGACACAAACAAGCGCGAGCTGTCACTCAATGATAAGTGATCATAGCAAAAATAATAAATTGTGGAAAGACAAATGCCTTTTCATGTGTGTGATGTTTTAATTTCGACACAAACTTCAGAAATAGAAATTTAGGCTTCTGCGGTGTTCTTGGAAATGTCAAGAATGATTGGAGGACCGCACCTGAAGTCCGAGTCGTCACCACGAGCGAGCCATAGGGGGCCCCGCCTGCCCGCCAAGATCTTTGTAAACAAGTCATTTGAAGGACGGAGCTGAAAGAATTACCTTTTTTTTCTTTTTTTTCATTTTATCATAGAAAGTATTTTTGTGTTGTGAAAAATTAATGTTGAGTTGTTATCCCGAAAAAATGATGTGATTTTGTTTGATCAATGGCCAGTGTGTAGCTATAAAATAACTAATAAATCAATGTTGGAGGGCAAGAGTCCCGCACATTTTTTCACAGTGAATCCGTTTTTTTTTTGGAGGCACTGTCTAATGTGACAAAATATGTACGTATTTTGTAAATAACGAGAGCCGAGGACACTGCGTTAGACTCAACACAAGCGTATAAAAAAAAAAAAAAAAAAAAAAAGCTTATGATGTCAGAAAACTGTCATCACCAAAATTTATGTGGACATCTCTACTCATGCCCATCGGAACCTGCAAATTTCCATTTCATGTAAGCAGCATTTCCCTCACTAAGCGACATGTAGTGATCGTCTCTATGGATAGGAAAACACTGTTTCACCCAAAAAATGGTAATACGGTAATATTTTCATTCTGACAGATTTTACCTCCCCCACCCCCCCAAAAAAACCCTCAAAATAGGTCAATATGATGTAAACATATCCTTTAAAAGTCTTGTGGCTTGGCAACGATGGTCAAAATGTCAACAGGGAAAGGAAAACCTCATTTAACCACCATAAGTATGTTTTTCAGTAACCGAGTGCCAAAACTCAGTGCTTTAATTATGAGCACTGAGAACTCATAATTATACTGTGTAAATGAGAACTCATGAATAAAGATGCAGCCTTTTAGTTCAATGCAAACTAACACTGAAATGAAAAACGCAGGGAGACCATTTCAGCTAACTGGAGATAGCACATCGGTTTTACATGACTCCGAAAATGATCGTCCCAGCAATGAGCACAACATTGGCGCCATTGAGATTACTATGACAGGCGGAGGCAGGTAACTGGTTCTGAGTTAAAGCAAACATCACCTACAATAAGGAAACCATGAGTCCAGGGAGCACGCGGGAGGGGTCTGGTGGGGCGGGGGGGGGGGGGGGTGTGTAGTGGGGGGGCAGCTGACAAAAGAAAGTGATCTCCAACTGGGCTCGCCATTTTACAGAGGGCAGTATACTGTATAACAAGAACCTCGTGTTTAGTTTAAGTAACTCCAGAATGTCAAACATTAACTTCAGCTCTAAGAGCTGTTGATGTTGGCCAGTATCCGGACCACTTCTGATTGCCCCGCCGCTCTCATTGGGGTCTTGCTCTTGGCTGCGTGCTCCTGTAAATTTCTCTGGCCTCTGTTTGAGCACAAGGCCTTTGTTGACATTGGTCTGAGTCAGAGTGAATTATTTTTGTCCTCAATCCTTCCTCCCTTCTATGTGAGTAATACTTCTTGAAAAGCAGGAGAACATTAGAAACCATCGACCGAATGCTCAATGTAGCTCAACTATCATCCGCAGCACCAAGTAGCGTATTTTCCGCACGAAAAGGCGCACTGGATTTTGAGGCGCACCATCAATAAATTGTCTATTTTGTAATTTTTTTCATATAGTAAACGCACCGCATTATAAGGCGAAATCTACAATGCATCCTCTAGATGGAGCCACAGCCCTTCATTTGACACGAGAGGCGTTCACGACGGCCTCCAAAAACTTAAATTAACGATTATTTCAATGAAACTACGCAAATCAAAAATACAGTAATGCATCAAAACAGAAAACCAAACAAGGAAATCACAAAATAACTATTTATTTTGGCATTTCCAACAGAATGATCAGATGTCAGTAAATCGGGGAAGACTGGACTGTCTCAGAAGTGTTTGTTATTTATTCCTTTGTTGTGTACTGTATTCAGAAACGAGGAACTCACAAAATAAATTCTGTCGGGGGGTGAGAGAATTTATTTTGTGATCGCTTGATTTTCTGTTTTGATGCATTATTTTCAATTTTCGTAGTTTCAATGAAGGAATCGTTAATTTACATTTTTCCGAGGCGGTCATGAACGCCTCTTGATTAGAAGGAAGAAGAAAAGGCAGACGTAACTGTATTTGTGGAGACTGTGAAAGACATTCATAAAGTGTGCATTTTAAAAAATTAACACCACAGCTCTGCTTTTTTCGGAGCTGCAACAAAAACGTATTTAATAAAGCAGCGACACAGTTCAATGAATCAACAGCAAGCTATAACATTGGAAGCATGTCTCCAGGAAGGAGCCATCTTGGAGTCGATGTATTACCGTAATGACCATACACATGACGCACCGGATTTTAAGGCACTTGGTGAGCTTTTAAGAAAATGGAATACTTTTTGGTGCGCCCTATAGTGCAGAAAATACGGTACGCTAATCGAGTTAACCACTGAAAGAAATACCTGAACGCAGGACTTATTAACCACATCACACATATGAGAGAGGTATGCGAGCCCAGTATGCTGACATGGCCCTTTCCATCATAACCTCAAAGAAATCTACTGGTCCGAAATTGCTACCAATGATTTCTAAACAGCCTGCAGAATTACTGGGTACAGTTTCTTAAAAGGCAACCTCTTCAGAAACCGTGTGCAATGGTTGCACGTTGTTGTCCCAATGAGCGGCATTAGACCTTCAGGTTAAGCTGCTTTCTATCCATGACCATATCAATAATTATGGTTGCTGGGGGTTTCATTAAAGCATCCCTTTTGCTCACAGGATGGGGTCGGTTTATCAGGCTGAGCCAGGTTGTCCCGCAGGATGGCCGAAGGGGTTAAAAAAAAAAGCAAGCAGATTTGGTTGCACGCCTGGAAGGTGGAGTAACAGCATGAGGGATGGCAGCCATTGCCACGGTCAGCTCTGACGGTGCCAATGGTGTTGTCGAGGGCTCCTCGCTCCCTCCTTCTCACAGCTCCTTCCAGATCGAGCTGCGCATCCTGATGGTTTTCGGATACAAACAGTCACATGGCAAAATTGTGTTCTCCCCCCCCCCCCCCCCAGCCACCCCCTTCTCCTGCTGCATTCTGCTCCATCTGCTGCTGGGGCCTGGTTGCCGTCGACCGCCTGCCTGTCACAGCGTGTGTGGAAATTAGCTGGGGAGGAGGTGCTCGCTTGTGCTAATTACATTTTAATCATTGGAAATGTGTTGGCAAATCAAGCCTTGATTGCCATCTTGGAGCCCAGAGTGTCTCTCTGCCATAACGGCGTGATATGGCAGCATGCCTCGTCCGACTGCTGGGCAGGGGCACCGGTACATTATTCATGGGGACCGGTGAAAGATCGAAATTGACAAATGAGCATTTTTGACATGCCTTCTCTCAAATTCTGGATGGATAAACATTTCAGTTGTTGCCTTCTGGATCCACCTGTGCTCATCATCAAGGCGCATTCAGCCAATGTTGGTCATACCGTTTCAGGTAGAAAGATGCCAGAATTATTATTATTTTTTTAAATCAAGGCCAGCAGATGCAAATGTTATTATTCTATTACATGAAAGACCCATCCATCCATCCATTTTCCGAACCGCTTCATCCTCACTAGGGTCACGGGGGGTGCTGGAGCCTATCCCAGCAGTCTTCGGGCAGTAGGCGGGGGACACCCTGAATTGGTTGCCAGCCAATCGCAGGGCACACAGAGACGAACAACCATCCACGCTCACACTCATACCTAGGGACAATTTAGAGTGCCCAACGAGCCTGCCATGCATGTTTTTGGAATGTGGGAGGAAACCGGAGCAACCGGAGAAAACCCATGCAAGCCCGGGGAGAACATGCAAACTCCACACAGGGAGGCCGGAGCTGGGATCGAACCCGGTACCTCTGCACCGTGAAGCCGACGTGCTAACCACTGGACTACCGGGCCGCCTTACATGAAAGACATTTTTTTATTTATTTATTTTTTTTTTTTAAATATGTAAAAGTTCAGCTCGTTGAGGAAATACAACATGACATGCTGGGTCAAAGCTTTAAAATGAGTTTGGCTCCGCAGTGATGACATTGAACATGCAATTTCCACAGCATCTGCTTAATGTCAAGCTGTCTTATAAAAAAAAAAAGTATTGGACACGAATCAAAAGGAAAAGAAAACAGCTTGTGCTTCTATGCAGTCACATAAGGCAAAAAAAAAGTCCTTTCAGCAGCCAAAAACGTTTCGTCAAGCAGGACCAGACTTTTGTCTGGACTAATATAATCAAGTCTAATCCAGATGTGCGGCACTAGCCAAAAGCAGCAAGCTAACATCTGAATGTAATTTCCTTTCAGATGTAAAGCTTTATCCACAAGATTTTCTCCAAATCGCAGTCACGGGGTGAATTTGAGCGAAGGGAGGGATGACGTGGGAGAAGGGCAGAAAAAAAATGAAGCCTTCCATAAAATAATTGGAACTTTATAGCCTGTGACCTCTGGTTTCAATACCCCGGAGTGCATTCTTACTATATTCTGCTTTCAAGTCACTCAGAGACCATGTTTTAAATCTGGATTTTATTGATTTTATACAGCTATATAAACAGTGGATACAAAAAGTCAACACCCCAAAATGTCAGATTTTTGTGATTATAAAAATGCGACTCAGATAAATCATTTAAAAACTTTTTCCACCATTAACCTGACCTAAAACGCTGTACAATTCAAACAACTTCGAATGCAGTCACGCAGGTGGCCAACCCATTTCTCGCTGGGGGTGTGGCTATGTTCAGATTTAATCGCATTTGGTTCCTTCCTCATATAAATACTTGGTGCCCCCAAAATGCATTGTGCCTTTGGCAATGATTAAGCACCGCAAGTCAAAATGCCGCCATGTTTTGTCAATATGGCAGACGTCTAGCTAACAGAATATAATGATGTATGAAACTGGAAAAAAAAAAAAAAAAAGATTTCTCTGCTAAAAAAAACAGACTAGCATGGTTTTATTGTATTTTCATACTGTTCTTGCTGGTGTGACCTGCAATAGCAAAACAGTTGTAGCAAATGCAAAACAAAATACCGTATTGGCCCGGATATAAGACGGCCCTGATTATAAGACGACCCCGTCTTTTTCAAGACTCAAGTTTGAAAAGACTTTTTGAACACCAAATTAATTTTTATACAGAAAATAATTACAGTACATCTGAAACAAATGATTATAACAATATATTTGACAGAAAAAGCATGTTATTTTGCCTCATTCAAATCTTAATATCTGAACATTTAAATATGTAAAGTGCAATCACATTTGTAAATGAATGGCTTCTGGTTTTTGAAATGTAAATTACATCATAACTTCTCCTCAGCTGCCAGTTAACCTGGCCGATCTTCGACCCACTTTTCTCCAGATTGTCGCTACATTTCTCCATTTTCTGTTATCTCTTGTATTATTTTCTTCTCTTTTCTTTCTTACAGCTATTTTTTAATTTTCTTCTTCGTGCTACCGCTATTTTTATTTTTATTCTTCGTGACAGGGGTTCGATTTGGCCTGGGGAGTCAAGTTCAGCACTCGCTTCAATGGTATCTAGCACCATCTAGTGTCATGAATGGGTATAATGTTTAGACCTTGAATATAAGACGACCCCCGCTTTTTCAGTCTTATTTCAATGCAAAAAAACACCGTCATATATTTGGGCCAATATGATAGCCATGATTTGAACAGCTGGACCTTTCGCCACTGGGAAACTCGCTCCATGCATTGAGACTCAGCCACTCAGCAGGATCAGCATCTGAGTCCTAACCAGGAGCTGGTGATAGCTGGTGACCAGCCAGAGTCTTTCTGGTGTCACCAGCACTTTTTTTTTGCTGCTGCTACTGTTTTTCTCTTCCAGGTGACCCCAGCAAGACTAGCATAAAAAAAACAACAAAACCATGCTGGGCTCTGCTTCCCTTTTTTTCTTTGAGCAGGGGTCACAATAAAATCAGCCTCCAAAGTTTGACTTCCCACACACTGCACTCATCCTGCCAAGGAAATTGTAACCATTTTTAGTCACACACAATGTTACCATACATTTGTGTGAAGTACCGTATTTTCCGGACGATAAGTCGCATTTTTTTTGTAGTTTGGCTGGGGGTGCGACTTATACTCTGGAGCGATTTATGGGTGAAATTATTATACACATTATTATTTTGTCATTTCACATGTTATTTTCACATTAAACCGCAAGAGGCCGCTCTAGACCTGTGTTGATAAAAACACGATGAGTGATGTAAGCGACGTAGAAGAGGAAGCGCTGCATCTTCTCCCTCCGGAGTTGGTGGAGTTGTTTTAAAGTGACACAGAGGATGAAGATTCCATTGGATTTGGTTTGGTGAACTTGTTAGCATGTTCTTTATGCTATAGTTATCTGAATAATATCTATTTTGCCGCTTTGGTTTTATATGCGTATATGTATGTCATGCGGAAAGAGCTATGGTTAAATTTGTCTTTTCAAATTGTTGATGTTTGAAATTTTTAGGTATTCAGCGTCAAGGGAGTCCTTCAAATCGGGCGCCCAGTCAAATACACTTGCATTAAGTATCCTAGCGACTCACTAAAGCCATTACACTCTTGTCTTTATACACTCCTATTAACGGTAAAGACATGCAATAGTTCCGACCCGTTCACAAATTCGTACATATCTCAGAAATAACACCAATTATATTGCCGTTTGCTATTGTGTTTCTGCAAAATGGCTGACCCATCATGGCACTTGAGCTCACAGATCCCTGTGGTTTGTTGCAACAATATAATGAGTCTCTCTACAGTGGCATTAATGGCGAAGACAGCTTGACTGATAAAGTAAAAAAAAAAAAAAACTCAAGACACGACCATGCATTTGCGTTAGTTTTCATAGGAAAGACATAAAATTATACTAGAAAATCTTATATGTTGTATAATTGCATGACATGCTACGATACAAAAATGAATATGACATTTAGCACTGGAACCACAGCCATAAGCACGAAATACTGCATGGGTGTAATTCTCTAAAAGAGGCTAGTCTAACCTAGTTTAATCTATTCACCTATTAATATCAATTGTTGGATGATGAAGGGAGTAACGCCATCATTTTATTTGATATGAACTTTACAGTGGCCGTGGTGTCATTGTTTTGCGATGTGCTCCGTTTAAATCTAAATAGTTTTGAGTGAAAACCGATTTTCTCATATTAGTTTCGGAGCCAAATGGAAAAAAAAAATAAATACAAAAACCAACACCGAATACGACAGCCACATCCACTTGGTTATTGGAACGTCAAACGAGGAGTTTTCCCTCAATGAATGCTGGCAGGAACTGGTGACAGCGAGACACACAATGAGGAAATGACTCCCAAAATAGTATACGGGTACGTATTATAAGATACTTTGATCCATGCATGCAATTTTGGAATATGTAAGTGTGTAATAGTGATATTCTGTAATAATATCAATATCTGTCCATCCATCCGTCCACCTTTAACTGATAGTAATATTTTATAGCTGAGTTAACGATAAGCCGCAAACCTGCGTTCAACGAATGCCAGCCTCTTCTACCATTCCCTGCCCTCCCCTCATACGGATTCTTGGCCGAGGGAAGTGAAGGGAAATGGGGGCGCATCAGGATTAGGTTCTGCGCCTCTAATCACTTAACTCCTCACACCTGATGGCACACTATTAACTTTGAATATCTCCAGTGACCCCGCGGGTCGTTGCCCATCACATCAAGTTTTTATTAGGGAATTTTCCTCATCATTAGCCATGGCCTGGAAACGAGCCATTAATATTCATACGGGCAAAGCAAAATGAGGTCCCACTGATTTTCCATCATCCAGGCTATCTGTGCAGCTGCCGGCGTTAACAATCACCCCTGTGCTGCACATTTGCCACATATCATTATGAGGCACTATAAAGCCCCCCACCCCCACACACACATACACCATGATGGGAATGGGTGCAAGGTGGCGGAGGAGGAAAATGCTGGAAGGCTGGCAGCCAGCTGACACCCATCAGAGAGTAACAGCCCAGCTTTGCCAACAATCTGCCTGCGAGTCTCATGCAGAAAGACTGGCGCTGTCAATGCTAACAACCCCTGCGGGCTCTGCCAGACACGCAGCTGAGGTATGGAGAGGGCCTCGGTGCCCTCGCATTAGAACACATGCTGTTTGTCAGTCCTTGCTGGCAGCTAGACGTTGCTAATGCATTGGCAAACGCTAAATTTATAATCTGTAACAAGATGAGGAGATATCTGAAATCAGGATGTATGTGACAACTCGTTAGGTGTACTTGCACAATCTGATGAAATACAATTCAATTTCAGGATTTCCACTTCCTCTTCATGAGCTGGCAACAAACTGCTGTAATTAAGAGCCCTTTCTACCCATAACGCTTTCAGGGACAGCGGTTACTACCGTGGACAGCTCATCAGGTTATCATTATTGGAGCAGGAAAGGGTTAAAATGCATCCGTTTCAAAAACAGTTCTTAGCAGTTTAGTTTTTAAAACATTTTTAAATCACGTGTTTCCACTGATGATCTATGACTGGAATGTACAGTACTTTATACTTCCACCAGAACGACTTTAGTCAGTTGAACTGGAAGGTCAAATGGGTTCCGGGCAAATCGGATGTTACCATTTTTAATCCTGGAGAACCCACCGGGGTCAAATTTAGCCCCTATAAATTCTGCTACTCAAATGCTACCCTTAAATCCCAAAGGGTCAAATTTGGCCCTAATCCTAAATTAGGATCAAAGCATTGAATATTTGAAAAAATATATTTTGGTGTTCAGTGAACATTTAGCAGTCATTTAATGTATAATTCATCATTTTCTAAAGAAGAAAAGGGTTCTTGGGTTCTCAGGGTTAAGAACTTTTAACTCTACGATAACCGAGTAAGCTCAGTATCAAACATGGGGTCCAATTTTATTAGGAACGCACATTCAATAAAATCGATCCATGAATTGTTGGCAGTAGTTGCTCGCACTATTTCTTGAGCATATTCTTGCGCATGAGTCAGCGGGATTTGAAAGGCACCAAATTCACCTGCAGGGATTATGTATTTTGCTCTTAGTTACTTTTCCACAGTACCATTTTTTTAACTGAATATCTTTGGATGAAGGTCGTGAAGCTGTTCAAATGCCAAAAATATTGATTTTTAATTCAAATTTTTTACTTAACTCATTCACTCCCAAAGACATTTTTAAACATCTTTTCAGACTTGGTCTAGAATTGACTGGTACTGAATGAGTTAAGTGCTCAGTGTCCAGGTGCTCCAACATGACACAACTGAGCAGACCCCAACATTCAACAATTTCGTGCAAAGGGGTGAACAATCTTGATTTTATTCCGAGCACACTGCAGGAAGGCTTGATTTAAAGCATCTATCATTTTGACCTGGTTTTGAACAAGTTTATTTTTGGGCTCTCATCTAATACTTTTGAACCATACTTTCTGAGAACTACTCAATTGTACTCAATCTTTTAGGATTTTAAAAGTACAAAGGCTTGGAAATAAAACAATCTGACACATAAATCGGAGACTTACGGCGTCAGTCCTCTGTGTGTGTACTGAAGCGCAAGTCACATATGTCATTTAAGTGCACAAACACCGTAGAGTGGTGAGGTAAAAAGCAACTTACATACTAGCTAAGTGTATTACTGTATTTTTCACAAGTCAAAATTTCCATCTGACAAAAGGTTTTTGCATCAGCACCGTAATTACGATTTTTTGGACAATCCGGATGTGCATCCATGGCAATCACAACCTGCCACGCTTGCCCGTCGCGTCTGCCCGCATTGTCTCATGTCCACCCCGTGCAGCATTATGGTAATGCTGACTCTAAATCTGATTAGCCACAGGTATGAATGTCAGTGTGAAGAGTTGTTCGTTTGTATAAGCTCTGCAATTGGATGGCAAGCAGTCCAGGGTATGCTTCAAGTCACCTGGAACAGGCACAAACTCTATTAAGAACAAGCACAATGGAACACGGATCGATGAACAGAGTTCCTCTTTGACTCCTCACCCCGATTCAGAAAACCTTGTTGACGCCGACAAACTCAAGACTCCAACTCAGGGTCAAAATATTCCCCCGTCTTGGATTGTCTGTTAGCAGAGGGCATTCCACATTGCACACATTCACTTGCTGTGCAACCTCCACTCCACGTTATTTTTCCATTCATCTGAACTAAAAGTGGATGACCCAACTGTAAATACTGCCCCCTCTTTGACAAGTACAGGAGAGGTGATGAATGGATGTGAAAAACTGCTGTAAGGTTCCATAGTTGGATACAAACCATTGAAAAGAACATATGTCAGGCAACACATTCCATTCCATTAAGAATAACCAAAATATATTTTCGTGGCAGGTTATTGACATGACATATTGCCGATTAAAATGAACTTTTAATATTACGGCTTATTTACTTGAACTTGAAAACGGTGACTTGATTTTAGAAACAGCTGCCGCGTCGAAAACTTTCTCCAAATTGAGGACATAAGGTGAGATAAAAAAACCAAAACAAAACAACCAAAAAACAGATGCAGTAGCTTCAACACCGTCTTCCGGATAATTAGAGCGGCTGTGTTGAGGGTGGGAGAGGGGGGGGCTTCGTTATTCTCCCTCCCTTTGCGAGCTGTCACAGGGTACATCTGACTCGCCTCATTATACAGAAACTATTCAAAACGAAACATATACTACACGCTCCTGTCACTGTCGACAGCAGATGCAAACAAGCAAGTATGAATAAACATTAGTTGTTGTCGAGCGCTGGTCTTTGAGCTGCGAGGGCTTACAAAGAACCGCTTTGTAGCAAGTAAAAATATTTATTTTGAAAGACGGATGCAAGGCAAAACAAAATTAAACGGAACCCATGCTAAGTGCTAAAACAAATTACTCGCAGCGCACCAAATTATATTTGCTCCTCCATCAGTAAGATCAAACGAGTGTAGTTTGACTCCAGTGCTAATGATTTCCTGCACTCACCTCCTGTTTTTATCCCAGGGGTGTTAATAAACACTCAGCTTTTTGTTTGTATGTTTGTTTGGGCTATTTATATATTTCCTAGCTCGAGGTTCATCCAGCTTCCTCCCTCACTCCTTCCCTTCACCCACGTTGTTGGCGCTGTAGACATGAGCAGGCTATCATGTATTGAAAGGAGATACTGTCGGCTCATGAAAAAACATGTTGAATTAAAGACAGAAGTAATGTGGAATGATATAATAACTCTTGGATTGGGAATAATTAGCATCCTAAATGGGAGAGTGTGACAACAGGCTGAAATTCATGAATTTAGCATCTGACCCAACTAGCTACCACAATGCATGTAGCAGCACAATTGTTGTGAATTGTCCGGTGCCTCAAAGCACTTGTTCAACTACCGAGGGGAAGACAAATACAGACAGAAAATGGTAAACTCACTGGAAGCAAAACACAGTCAAACCTCGGTTTTCGTCCATAACCTGTTCCAGAAGGCTGTTCGAAAACCGAAATTGTTCGAAAACCGAAACCACACTCTTTTTAAAATAAAAATGTTTACTGAACACGTCTGCTCACAATGGAAAGCAACACGAGGAAGCGTCACTTCCTCGTCTAAGGACGGCGAGGAGTCAAATGGTGCATTCAAGTACGCTCAGTTTGTTAGATAACCTACATTTGTTCGTCAGCCGAGGCATAAAAAACTCGAAATATTTGGTCAAAAACCGAATTGGACGAGAGCCGAGACGTTCGAAGACCGAAGATTGACTGTATTACAAATTAAAAATGTCCCAAAGACAGTCCCACTGACATTTGCTATAGATGTTAATGTCTTAGGGTCACTGATAGGGTAAGAAACTCTGGTTCCTTGAGAGCCATAGCCTGCCTGTTTTAGGTCCTTCCCTACTCCAACACCCTTGATCGTTTTGAAACTTAAAACCTGCCCTTCAAGAAGAGTGGAGATGGGACCATAAGCAGACAATGTCCTTGTGAACAGCATGAGATGTCTTTCTCAAGGCACAGGACAAGTTATCAAGGCAACCCACCATTGTTACACATTTGATTGTTGGACAGATTTAATGTCCTACATGGCAAACATTGTCACAAACAACCACAGAGGAAGTAGTAGTGATAGTAATATTTATACACACATCCCTTCATTCATTCATTTTGGAATCTGCCCATCCTCACAAGGATTGAGGGCATGCTGGAGCTTATCCCAGCTGTCTTCGGGCAGTAAACCGGGTACAGTCTGAACTGGTGTCCAGCCAGTCGCAGGGCACACATAGATGAACAACCATTTGCGCTCACAATCACACCTACGAACAATTTAGAGAGTTCCATTAACCTGCCACGCATGTTCTTGGAATGTGGGAGGAAACCGGAGTACCCGGAGAAAACCCACACAGGCATGGGTATAACATGCAAACTCCACACAGGAAGGCCAGAGCCGGAATCGAACCCTGCGCCTCTGCACTGTGAAGCGGACATGTTAACCAGTCACCACCCTCTGTGCCTCAAACATTTTGTGAGGCACTAGGAGGTCAACAAAATAAAGACTATACTTTGGACTGTTATCAGAGTGAGTAAATCAAATCCAGGCTGGTGGACACCGATTTTAGCGAGAGTGGTGTCAGAGTATAAGAGTCAGCTGTCATAAGAGGCACCAGCGTTTTTCTGGGCCACTGGTTTCTGCTACCCTTGAGTGTTGTTATAAAGTCTCTGAATAAGCAATTGTGCGCCAATAAAAACTGACCTACCCTTAGCTCCACTCGAGAGCTTTCAAGCCAACTCAGCACACAATATCCCACATGGTTTATTGCAAGGCTTCTTTGGGCTTTCCTTTAGAACAAAGACACTGGGGGGGAGGAGGAATAGAAACACAGGTTAAAAATAATATCTGTGGAGTGTTTTGTCAGACGTAATTATTCTCGAATTATATGGTCAAAATGTGGCATTATGGACACTTTGTTGTCCAGGCAGTCTGGCTTTGATCAACCGGTGGTGGAATGTGGTTCACATTAGTGGGCCTACGGTTATGCATGTTCCCTGTCATGAAAAGGATAACAATGAGGTCAGCAGAGCAAGGACCCCCCCCCCCCCCCCCACTTCTCTGGGAGCAATCGTGGTCGAGCACCACTTCTTGAGCGCACTTCCCTTTTCGCTGGCCACAGGAAATGACAGGATAAGACCAGAGGTAAGAGAAGTGGACACTAGAATGAGACCCCTCTCCCAAACAGGATCTTGAGTCAACAAAACGACAAATGATTTAAAGTCCACTTTAAAGAAACTGCAAGACTATTCTTGTTATGCCATGTGCCATTTCGTAAAATCTACCATCGACATAATCAAGTGGTGCGCACTTAATAAAGGACTGTACAAAAGTTACTTCAGTTACTTAATTTGGGTTAATTGAAGACACTAAAGTGTTAGGTTTGAATGTGATTGTGGCCTGCAACTGGCCGACGACCAGTTCAGGGTCTTGCCCAAAGTCATCTGGAATAAGCTCCAGCACACATGCAACCCTCAGGAGCATAAGTGATACAGAGAATGGATGGCTGGATATTTATTTGATTTGTTTCCAAGTCATTTCAGTGAGAGTTTTTTCGAACACCTTTCCTCGACCTTTTGCACCCACCGCCAGCAGCATCGTACAACAGCAGTGTGGGCCACAACTTAGACTCTCAATGACGGATTTTATATGCTCCTCTGGTTTTAGCTGCAGCTCAAAAACAAAACAAAAAGAAACACACGCCACCATTTTATCCCAACATTTCATTCTTGTTATTCTTATCCTGTAAAAACGCATTGCCTTGCCCTGTTGACGCACTATGAACTGTGAACTTCCACTCTAAGGATCATTACATTCACAAAGGGTGCCAGCAATTTTGATCACGTGTGTATATTTCTGGACATTGACAAATTAGAAATTATTACTGCACTTTTGTCCTTAGCTAGCTATCATCGCCATTTTGATAACATCAAAATGGCGATGATAGCTAGCTAATTTGCTAGCTCGTTCAAAGGTTCAAAGCTCTTTTGGGGTTGGGAGAAATGAAATCACAATTAGCTTCCAGGAAATGGCTTTGGCAGAGTATGCAGAGTTAAAATCGATTCTTAGTAGGAACGGTTGTTTAATATTCATGCTTCATACTGATTATAAAATATAAAGAAAGTGCTTTGAATGGACGAAGTGCAACTTCACCACATGCCAGGGAAATACAAAAGACGCAGTGTGAACATTTTGAGGTCATGCCAAGTTGCTTTATACGCTGAGCATTCCCCTGTACTACAGTAAATGTATGACTGGAATGTTCAAGCAAAATTACATTCTCGTTTTCCTTCAAAATAAACTCCTCTGCATCGGAATCACTCTGAAATGGCCCGCTTATGGAAGACGCCTATTTGGCCAAAAGCAAACATTTTACTACAACATCTCTGAACTGAAGTTTGCACCGCTTGCCAGACTTTGGCTTGTGATATGCTGAGGACCAACGAGAGCCCCTCCTGAGGGATATCGCTGGCATCCCGGGCCGGGCATGGCATGTGCTCCCTTCCAAGCCCCCACCGCCCCCCTCCCCAACTTCTCTGAGGCCCTGCCTCATGCTGGCCTGTGCTGTGGACACCACCATCTGTGCATCCCATTGGTAAATTGGCAAACGAAACTACTGGAACAGTACTGCCCTGATTTGGGCTCTTGGCATAACAGTTGGAGAAGCAGGAGGGTGGCCGTGGTGCGGTGAGGGATGCTCCCTGGTGTTTCAGAGAGCCACTCCATAACACTTTCCTCATGAGCGCTTCTCCGGAGGGCTGCTGGAACGTCTCAGAGCCATCTGGGGAGAAGTGGAGTGTGGCAGAGAGCAGCTGGACGCTTACAGCTGCTATTTAAGCCTTGGCAGCATAGCTCCATATCAGTCAGTCAGCAGGAAATGCGAGGCAGCACAGTGGGACAGAACCTAGCGGCCAGTTCACAATTGATATAGCGGCACATTCATGACGTAAGATTGCTGTCATCTTGTGCGTGATACTTCATACTCTGAACGTAACTTAAAATGTCATGAGGGTGGATATACTGATCACTAGGAAAAAAAAAAGGAAAATTGACCTAATCGGAAAAATATGCGTCCAACATCAAGCAAAAATAACATTTCCTTCTCACATTCTCACAAAATGTCGATTGGCCACCGGAGACTACATGGGAGGTTTTCTCACAAAGCAGAACAAGTCTTGATTGTTCTGCGGCTCCCAGGAGCACAGCCACCCCCATGTGAAGCTACGCGCAAAGGCTGCTTGTCAGGAGAACATTAATTAAAGTGTTAAAGGTAGAAGAAATATTGACTTCCTCTCTTGCGCAACCTACCAACCACTAGAAGCCAGCAAACCCAACTGCCCCCTGAGGCTAAGGCTTCCTCTGGCTAAGGCCCGGGAGCTAAATGGAAAAAAAGAAAAAGCCCCACTAAGACCAATTAAGGCCTTCACAAGGAAACTGAAAGGAAGACAAATGGAGGGAGAAGGCCCGATTACAAGAAACCTTTGTACAGATGTAAAGCAATTAGAGCAGTCTCGGGGGCCAGACAGTGCGGTACCTGTGAGTCATAGATCCTCCGACCAGTCAAAAGTCAAAACAATTCCTCTATTCTGTTTGGGGCTCAAGTTGGCCAGTGTATTAGTGTCATATATCAGTTGATAGGGCTGGTATTGGTTTTCTCCAGAGCAAGGAAGTGATGGTAGTCTGCCAAAGGAACCACTCCACCCTCCATTATCTCTCTTTGGAGAAAATGACTCTATTATCCATTCAAGCGGGCCTTTTCGATAAAACAAGGGCCGGCAGGAAGTATGAAGGAGCTCAGATGTCTCCTTCCACTAGTCAAGTTTGGCAAAGGGTTCATTCTGATAAAATCTCTGTCATGATACTGCACCGTACACTTATTACCAGCCAGTAGACTTATTACCTCTCTACCTTACAAAGGCATAGAAACAAATAAACTGTTGTGGCTTTGGTCCGAACACTGTGCCATTGAAAGTCACATGACAAGAGTACCTTGAGCCACAGTCCACCGCGACACGATCATGAAATTTGAATTCAACCGTCGAGTCTTGGCAGCCGGATGTATTTCAAACAGCCTGGCGTTCAGTACCAACATTGGAGCAATCTAGCCTTTGCCAAATCCACATCAAACGTTGGATGGGAAAGTCATTGTCAGTGAAGGTAAATATTGCATAGCAAACCCTACTCCTGTTGTTTCTTTTTTTGAATTACTGAAATAAAAATATCAATGAGGTCGTCAGCAACTAGTTCACATACACTCAATTTTCATCACACTGGTGAAGATTTTAAACTTAATCTGACGTTATATAACGCCTGATTTGTACAAACGTTACCTTGACAGAGCTGTCTACATGCGTTCCTTCACCATTTTTTAAAAATAGACATTGCTTAAAATGTTATAAAACCGTAATGCCAACATTGATTTGTTTGCGCAAACATGGCATTTTGCAACTTTTGTGCACATTAGGCTAAATTGACATTGTATTTAATAGGGTTATTTTACACAGATACACAAAATGTAATTATTTTTGTTTTATGTTTTGTTTAACTGCTATTATTATGATCATTATTTTTGGATTAGCATTGGCTCGTGATAATACCAGTATATAACAACAATGATCAAATATACATTGGTACGGTAATCGACTGGTTAGCACGTCAGCCTCACAGTGCAGCGGTACCGGGTTCGATTTCGGCTTCGGCTTTCCTGTGTGGAGTTTGCATGTTCTCCCCGTGCCTGCGTGGGTTTTCTCCGGATACTCCTCTTTTCCTCCCACATTCCAAAAAGCATGTGTTGCAGACTAATGTAGCACTCTAAATTGTCGCTAGGTGTGAGTGTGAGCGTGAATGGGTGTTGGTCTAGGTGATTGGCTGGGAACCAGTTGAGGGTGCACCCTGCCTGATGCCCGAAGATAGATGGGTTAGGCTCCAGCACGCCCCGCAACCCTTGTGAGAATAACCGAATCAGAAAATGGATTGATGGATTATAAGAAGGAAGTAAGATTGAAAAACAACTTCTCGACTCCAGTGTCGAAAGTAAGTCATAAAATGCAGGTAAATGACACTGTGGCTGTGCTAATTTTCATATGCCACAGACATCACCCCCAAAAAAAAAAGAAAAAACACAGAGCACCAAATGGCCCCTGAAGCCATCGTTTGGCCTGCCTCCATAATTGCGACTGAGCTAAATTACATTTTTTTTAATATGTACCCTGTGATTGACTGATGATCTGACCAATGTGTTGCCCACCTCTTGTCCAAAGAAGGACAAGCGGTATAGAAATTTGATGGATGGCTAACCTATTCGACAATTAAGCAAAGCAAAAGCCCTCCTTGTGACCTGTGATTATAAAATGATTTTGACAAATAGAAGCCTGGTCTATCATGACCTTCTTCTGAGGCAAGGCCCACTGCAGTCCTCATTATTAATGGGTGGCTTTAAAAAGCAGGTATTGGAAAATAAATGTGCGGCTGTCACTGTGTGTAATGGGGCTAATAATGGTGTCCTATGTGCTGCCTAATGAACTTCACCCCCCATCGAAACGCTATCTCTTCGGTTATGGTTGATGAGCACGCATTTTTCATGTTCTCCTTTAAAATCGGCAAATGGTATCACAACAAGCAGCTGTCTGCATCCTCATTTCAACATATTTAGCCAATATGTACAAATAGGTACATATTTTACCAATATGGTACCTATTTGAAATTAATTGGTTCTGGAAGAAATTTCTTTACTAGAAAAGTTTGTAAGTAGAGACGCGTTTTCCATGTAAATGCCCTAATCCGTTCCAAGCCCCCCAAATTCAGACATAAATGTTTTATTAAGCATAAAAATGCATCAAAATATATAACAAATACAATTAGATTATTGCACAATACGTGAGAGCTGTGCATACTGTAAAAACAAAGAATAGAGTAAATAAAAATGGTCATTTAACTTTTAACTGCATCCTCATGATTGTTTTTGCCCTCTTTAGATCATGTTATCTCTCAGAAAAGTTTATGCCCGGCGTTTTGTAAATAACTGATCTAAGGACGTTTGCTTTTGTCGCTTATCATAAACCTTTGAAAACGCCCAAGACAAATATCAACATCGTCATCGATCACTTGACCGGTGAACACTTTTTCTGCGTAATTCACATTTACGTAAAACTATCGGAACGGCTCCTGGGCGAATGACGAGGACACTGCATCAACACATATCTATCTATCGACACACATAGACACATACGGTACAGGTCCCTCTTAGCCAATGGGTTGCCAGGATGATGTTCGGTAGTAGCCAATGGCAGAACAGCTATAAGTATGTTGCATCCAGGAAACTCGGGAGCTGCGAGGAGCAGCCCATACTGTATTTTTACCTTTCGTATCTTGAAATTTCTTTCGTAACAAGAGGCAATATTTTCCTGTTTAGGCATTTCGTATCTTGAAAATTTCCGATGACGAGACATTCCTAAGTACAGCTACCACTGTACTGGGTATGAGTAGGTTTTAGATAGGAATGACACTTAAATGTCAAAAGATGCTCAATGTTAAGAAATCTTTATTTTCTATAACACTTTGAAAATTATTAATATCAACGATCTAAACAGATATTGTTAATGCATGACTTATTTGCCCCATTCTACAGTATCCTGGTAATGTCTACAGATTAAAAAAAAAAAAAAAACGTAACTCAAAATTTGACCATGGTATGGAGGTTATGAATAATTTGAGGCTGGTTTGGAACTGCCAGTGCAACTGCGTTGCTTGATTTGCTGTCCAGAAAAAAACTATTTGACTTCATAGTTCAAGTTTGACAAAGCCCCAGAGCACAGCCAGTTAAAGACTTAAGCAGATGGCCAAATACTTGGCGCAAGAAAATAGCTGTTCCGAATTTTATATATATATTTTTTGGGGCATCTTGACAGGCATATGGCAAGAGTTCATACCAAATAGTTCAGGGAAAAAAAATAAAAGAACTTGCCTGAGGGAGAGCAAACTCATATAAAACAAGAAATAACAAGAAACAGAAGAAACGAGCGACTGACAGAAACATGTTGAAATGCCAGAAATATGATCGTTTTTGCTCTATACACATCTAATTTACTCTGGTCCCGTTCCGATTGCTTGCAGTCTTAAATAATCACGGTCATAATAACAGTGAGTGGAGGGGATAAACAGAGTTCTGTTTTAAATCAGACACAAATCAAGCGCACTGAGGGGGCGAATGAGGGAACGCGTGCCTCCCGGCGCTCTGGGAAAATCAAACTTTAAAGCATCGGCCAAAGCTCACGTCCTTTCGTCTCCAGCCAAAAGATTAGAGATGAGGACATTTCACGGTCAGCGAATATGCTTGAAAAGACAGAGCGGATCATTTTTTTGCGGGATTTTATATCAATAAACACACAGAGAAGTCAAATCCGCAAGGCAGAAAATCAAATAAAAGGCTCATATCCTGCATAACCTCACACCACGAAGGAGTTGGACATTTTCGGTATTATCCGTACGATGATCGGGATCGAGTTGGCATCAACAACGTTGCGTGAGCTGCTCGAACAAAGCCACGTCGAGAAATTGAGCGCTCGCAGGGCTCTTACCACTAGATGTCAGACGAAAGATGACAAACTCGAGTCAAAAGACAAATCTCACTGACACCAGGTCAAGGCTAGTCAAAAAAAAAAAAATGTATGTTCGACATACCCGAGGTTATCACATGGCTTTTGGACTGCATTCTCATCTTGTGGTTGCCATTAATGGGAAAGAAAAGGCCGGTGCCCGTAATGCGTATGTACACTGAAAGATAAAGTGCAAAATGGTGTAAGACGTCCCATTAAAAAGATGATTAACGTTGCTTTTTTTTTTTTTGACAAAGAAAGTGTTCTAAAAGGATTAAAGCACCTGAAAAAAAAAAAAAAATGTCTGTGAACCTGACATGAACGTGAGGCCAAGGACGTCTTATCCCAAGCGTTAGATTGCTTTCGCATCAAATGATTAGTCTCATCCATGCTAATTACATTGAATGGAAACTAATTAAGAGGAAGTACGTGTCAGCTAATGAGGAATTGGTGCTGTGTCCATCTTATAACATAATTTGCAGTCGCTGCAAGCTACTTCTTCTTTAAACATCTTCGCTAACCGAGTGCCATGGAGGATTTGCATGATCAAAACAGAGCAGATGCAACCGCACGTCTTTCAAAAAAAAAAAAAAAAAAAATATATATATATATATATATATATATATATATATATATATATATTATATGATATAGACGTGCGGTTGCATATATATATATATCACTTAATCTTTTTTCAGGACCTTTTTCGCTTCAGACTGATGTTAGCGTAATGAGAACATTTTAGATCATGTCTTCGAGTAGATGCAAATTGTTTGTTTGGTCATGGGCAGGTGCATATCTTGATGTAATTGGACAGACAGAGTATTGGGTAATACTCTTCGTGTACCGGGTACACTAAATGGACAATTTCTATATGAATAAATTATAACAATACTATCTATGAACGGAGAGACATTTGCATTGCATGTGTCAACAAAATATTTTGACGTTATGGACTACATTTTTAACTAATGGTCCACGTGCGTTCGGTGTGAAAACAGGTGCATCTTGACTTTTGTGCCAAGGCAAGGCTTGGGAATTTGACAAACTGCACTGCACCTCCCTGGGCGTTATGGCAGACTGAGATCGTTTACACACCTCTGGTGCACCTGACGATTTGGTGACAGAAAGTACACTGGGATGGGCAACTGGTGACTGGCTGGCTGCATACAGGCTCCAACCAGTTTTTTTGTTTGTTTGTTTGAGGAACTACTTTGAGGGCAATTTTCACACCCACAACTGCACAACCTACCCTATTTTAAATATTCACATCAACAAAATTACTAAGGCCCTGTCTGTTAATGAATAAACAATACATGCATTTTTTTTATGTTAATGGGAAGATTTTTACAATATGGGGTCTATTTTTCTGTCAAGAGCAAGTCTGGCATGAGGTGTGGTATACATCTTCACAGGGGCGGGCGAGACTGAGTTCTGGTATTTTCACAAGGCTGTGCAAACCGGTATGCAGCACCGGTGGTACATTTTCAAAAGGGCGTGAAAACACTTGTTTCGCCGCCAGTTAAACTGCCGCCTTTCATTCTCTTTCAAAGCCGCACGTAAAGGGCACGCTGATAGTCCTGGACATGGCACAAGAAGACACCGATTTGCTCGAGTGCTGCAGCAGGTCTAAGTGCAGACCAGGCTCATAAACATAAACAGCAAATGTCCTCTATTCAGAATTCAGTGAATTGTGTTCGCCAGTACATTTGTGTTATATTGACACGGTCTTGCTTAACATTAGGTTCTTTTGCAAAATGTAACTTTTTCTTTCCTATGTGTGATGCCTTAAAAACATACTGACTGTAAACACATCCCTCACGGGACAAGGGAAAGCATACCACTTAGATCAGAGTGGTTTCATCTGACAGTGCCTGACGGCAGTGGAGGGCCTTTTTGACCATAAATCTGTCACAGAACTTTCATCTGGCCTCGGCCAAAAGGACATTTAATTCGACCACTTTCAGGAAGAACTGACAAGACAATAAACACTGACGCTTGGTTTCCGTTTTGAGTGGGAATGATTCAATGACGCACAAGCAAGGAGAAAATGTACTACGGTGTGGCGTCAAGTAAGTAGGGCTTGCGTGTTACTATGCTAATATAAAGGTACAACTTGACAAATTCCCTCCTCTGCTCAAATCCCCGACTAATTCCATTAATCTAAAAGCAAGCATGCAGAAAGAGACGTATGATGTTCATATTGCACGAGCAACTGTTCAGACACCTGCAGGTTTAATTCCCATTTCCCAGTTGATTCGGTTTTCTTTTTCAGTGGCAAATTTTTTTAATTAAGACAAAGGAAAGCCCTTGTTTGATGTCACTCGTGTCAGTATAATAAGACTAGAAAGTTTGGTGCGCTTGGAAAAAAAAAAAGTGCATGTTTTTTTCTTCCGCAGATTATTTTCCTACCCTTCGCAGGACCTCGGGCAGAAGTCCACTTAGACCGTCAAAACCGGCTAACCGCTGAAATCCAAACACGGATCACTCCATTCCATCGCAGTACCGCTGATTAAATGTTAAGTGTGTACAGTGCAATTTGCTAAATGACAAGTATTTTGCACACGTAAATATAGTTTAATTACGGCAATTAAAGAAGATTATGGAAGATTGGCAGATGGGGAATGTAATGTTGTTTTAATTACAGTTTGAATGCGCTTGTAACGCAAACAGAATGTTAACCCCTCGGAACAGAATGGGCTGTTAGGCGCTGACAAATTGTATCCTGATGTAGCTTTGAAAAAAAAAAGAAGCTCTGAATCACATGCGGCTACAACGCGTGCGACAGAACGAAAGCGAGAGCTGGGGAAAAACAAAGACGAGCAATTGCGCCTGAGAGACGGAAAATTGAGTGGAGGAGCAATGGATGCAGAGACAATGCAAAACAGATGACCGTGCTATTCTTGGAGGAGCTGGCCGAATTAGGATGACAAGTCAAATATTTGGACAGGAGTTAATGCGGCATTAGCGGCAATTAAATCCGATTTAGACCTTGGGATCAATCACATATGATCAGAACTCGCTCTTCGGGTCTGGATTGGCATAATTAAGGTCTTGGCGTACACATCAAAGATTAACAAATGGGGGTGAGGGGGGGGGGTGAACTAAGCTGACATGGAGTTAAATCGGCCACAAATAAAAGGATACACGAATCCAGAGGCTTTTTTGAAATGACCATGGGTTACGGAGGTGGGCCTATTTAAGCAATGGAAATAAGAACCACGTGAGGATGTGGAGAGGAAACACATGTTCCACTAAGTCCTGACATACATCAGATGAACGTGTTTGTAGGAGGGCTTATGGTTCAAGTCCCTTGAATCAAGACGCATCGTCTCCTCAGCTGTGTCGCAACATTTCATATATTCCAGTCAATAGGCCGTTAGAAATTGCGGTTGCGGCTTCAATGCCCCTAATGTTAGGATCGCAATAAAGTTTGCCGTTTCAACACTTAATGGCGATACTGTATCGTGAAGTATTCGGGACCCCCAACCGACTTTGCTCTTGTTTGGCAGGTGCAGCGATTGCAATCTTTTGTTAAATGCTGCAAATGTGTCAGACTTCATTTTTAATCGGAAGCGTAAGAGGCAATCCATAAAAAAATACAGTCAAACCTCGGTTTTCGAACGTCTCGGTTCTCGACCAAAGATTTTGAGTTTTTTATGCCTTGGATGACGAACAAATTTTGGTTCAAACTGAACAAACTGAGCGCACTTGAATGCACCATTTGACTCCTCTCGCCTTCCTGACACGAGGAAGTGACGCTTCCTCGGGTAGACGAGGAAGTGACGCTTCCTCGTGTTGCTTTCCATTGTGAGCAGACGTGTTCAATAAACATTTTTATTTTTAAAAAGCATGGTTTCGGTTTTTTAACAGCCTTCTGGAACGGATTATGGACGAAAACCGAGGTCCGATTGTAATTGCCAAAAGGATATGTGACTTACATATTACAATTACCACATGAGATGTGATATCCTCTGAGCTGTCTCGTTTGACAGTGTCACGTTGCGTTCTGTCACGTTTGCAAGGTGGTGGTGGACCCCAAAAAGCAGGCAAGACGGAGGAGAAGGGTGTACTTGACAACTTGTACTAAAACAGAGAAAACTAAGTCCTGAAAACAAAAAGAATCGCAAGTAGCAAACAAAACCATGAGTGAAGCAAAAACTTAACCATGACCGAAACCAAACATGACCAAACACACCAATGACCCGACAATGAGTAGTCGGGCGGGAGTCCTTTTATACAACTAATTACATAATGACGAACAGGTGTGCAGCTGCAGGGGGAGCCCTACAGTGCTACCTGTTGGTCACAAACAGAATCATGACAGACAGAAAGGTCAGATTTAAACTCCAGGTCACAGTCTCCCATCCAGGATGTGATTTTTCTCTTTCCACATCCATTTCAACCAACGCATATGCGATATCAATGTATTTAAAGTCAACAGATTTGATTTGAAATCAACAAATATAACAAATCAACATCACTTAAAACTAACCCCTTATTTGTACAAATGTATTTCGAACGCTTTCCTTACATTGTATATTGCACTGTCTGCGTTGTTACTGAGGTCCAATAATTGAATAACTGACTGGAAACAACAGCGCTACAATTATATCACACCGTGTACAAAATGACACATGAAAAATGCGGAAGAGAATATCAAGAGTTACGTGTAACGGCAGCAAGGCATGACAGGAAAGCCTCCTTCGATTCCGGTTGCCGTCGTATAGTTAGCGTCAGGCTACTATGTAGTGCATCGGAAGTGATGCACTGCATAGTTTCAAAATAAGAGCATTAACAGGAAGTGCAGTATAAAATGGATTAGTCCTGCTGGCTGAGCAGCATTTGTTTGCCTCATGGTCACATGTTTGCCCTTTTCCCTGATTTAACTATTTATTTTCTCAGACTTGTTCAAATAAACAGTGATAGAGATCGTTATCATTAAATTAGATTTTTCATCACATTTAACATGAAGGTCAGTGAAGGGGGGTGGGTTATTTTTGATTGACACACTTATAAGGGACAGTCACTATATCATTCAAAGCCAGAGAGAGCAGAGTTGATCCTCATGTCATGTGCGGCGCCCATGACACGTCCATGTCAACACATTTTAATATTCTCCAATAAAAAGTATTGACAGCGCGTCATTCCTAGGCTTTAAAAACAAAGCCATGAAATCATTCATTTCACAACATTTCCCGCAAAAGCAATTTGTTTTCATTTTATCGACTGACCCGTCGTGACAAATAAATGTGAAAATCACTCCAATGCGCCCGTGACTGTGATCAAATAAGTTTCTGCATTGATGTTAAATTTACGCTCCTCAGCTCACAACTCTGTTGATGTCACTCATGTCTCACATCAACCCACTCAAACTACACATCTGCGCTGAGGAATGTGTATGTTTTGTTGGGGAATGGAAAGGAGCCAAAAGGGAGATTTCTCACAGTTTCCCATGACTCTTAGTCATACAAGCATCTTCATTGTGCCCTGAATTCTGTGAGGGGATCCCAGCAGGGGTACCCTCTCTGCACTGTCCAACTGATTTTCTTTGTACACATTGTGTTAAACTGACGGGTGGATCAGAGGCAAGGCCCCCCCCAAAAAAGCCACTCTGCATTGGAGTTGAAGCCACTTATATAAAGATTTTAAACTGTCACATAAGTCAGTGGCTTTTAGACAAATTGAACAAAACAGAGCCTTTCAGGAGGCCAAATGAAGTCGCATTTCAGTTCTGGGTACAAAAGTGCCCCCGCCAAGAGCAGAACTTGAATAGCTCCATTATCCTTGGTTGGCTTGTCCAGTGGCCCATTTCACACCTGTTATTAACTTTCTTACATTTCTCATTGAATGTTTCTGATAAATTCCCCTACTTCAGCAGGAAGTGACTCACTCCGGATTGTTCGACTGCACGCGTGAAAAGAGAGCAATTGTTTCTCTTCTCTCTGTTTGTTAGTCAGCAGAACCCCCTCCCCCCAAAAAAACAAAACAAAAAAAAAATGTTCCCATTTCTTGAGGATCTGGATCAAGGCGTGACGGAGACATGAAATTTTGCCAACTGAGGCATGGGGAGGACAGGGGGCTGGGGGGGTGGGGGGGGGTGCTCTGGCGTCAGGTTCTGAAGTAAGTTCAATTTAAATGAGTAATTCCTGAGAAAGGTCAGATGGTACATCGATGATGTCCTTCCAAGATAATTTAGAGCAGGGGTGTCCAAACCTTTTGTTTGAGGGCCACTTTCAATAAAACGCATTGATGCAAAGGCCACTTTCGAAGTCTTTAACTTTAATTAATGAAAGACACTAAAATCAGTCAAGCAAGAAATTATGTTTCGTTTATATTTTGTAGGGGCGGTGGGCCAGTGGAAATCGACCTCACAGTGCAGAGGCCAGCACCAGCTTTCCTGTGTGGAGTTTGCATGTTTTCCCCGTGCCTGCGTGGGTTTTCTCCGGGTACTCCGGTTTCCTCCCACATTCCAAAAACATGCGCGGCAGATTAATGGGACACTCTAAATTGGCCCTAAAGTGTGATTGTAAATGCAAATGGGTGTTGGTCCCTTGTGACCAACAACCGACCCTTGTGAGGATGAGCGGATCGGAAAATGGATGGATGGATAAATTATATTTTGTCGTTATTTTGAAAAACTGTTACATAACAGCTTTCTGTTAAAGGTGATAAGGCCAATTATTTCAGATTTTTGGGGGTTTTTTGGTAAAGATTTTGTGGTGGCCATTGGCACTATATCACACGAGATTAGATCAAGCCCCCCCTGCACTGAACAGTAGTCGAGTCCCATCTCCACATTTAAAACCAAAAAAAAAAGAGCAAACTGTAGAAAGCTGACCATTTTTAAAACGGTGACTTGAGAATGTAATTAATGTGATATGTTTGTAAATTGGACCTTGGCACAACAGAGTATAGAAGAAACCGTTTTGACTTCTTAAACTGATTTATCTTGACTCGCCGAAAATGTGTGTTTTTATTTTAATCATAAATTGTTTATTCATACAGTATGTGAACCAGTTTATGAATAGGATTGGCACCTATTTATTTTTTTTTTACATCCTCCTTTCTTATTATGCCCACCTCCACCTCTTTTTACTTTTTTCATCAAATTTTTAGCGTATGGCCCGGCCATTGAAAAATGTATCACGGGAAGCAATTGGCCCCCGTGCCATAGTTTGGATTAATGATTTTGAGTCTTGACTTGACCTAGGATTTTTGGAATGCAGGAGAAAGCTGGTGTACTCCACACAGGAAAGTGGGAGCAGAGACTTGAACCTTGGAGTGGGAATATACGATATACATTGTATTGATAAGCTGTTTGACCTAATTGCAAATAATCACTTTCTTTCATCAAATGTGTTTTTAATTGTTGATTATGCCAGGAAAAAATATGTCAGCTAGAACCGAAAGGAGTCCTCAATTTCCTCAATTAAAAAAAACCAAAAAACACACATTTTCCACCACAAACTAATAAAAGCTATTTATGTTGAGAGCACAGCAGGCTCCAAACATCTGGCTGGAGTTTACCCAAGAGGTCTCCGACATTTCAAATTATTCTTTCCCCAACTCAAGGTGATTTCTTGGTCTTAACAAGGGCCCCTTCATGGCTTCTTAATGTGATTATGCTGCCGCATGTAACAGTGAAGACCTCTCTACCTCCCCCCAGTCTCCCATCAGACACTAGCTAATTGAATCCCCGGCTAAATTAAAAAAAAATTAGTCATGTGAGTAATGGAAATGATTTATTATGTCCACTTAACCAAAACATGCATCAAAGGCACCAAGCACCTTCAAGTGACTCAATATTATAATTTTTTTTTTTTCAAGGTTCTCCCCAAATTCTAAAGAAGAAAATGGTGATCCTTGAAGTGTGTAATGAAATTGAAGAGATACTCGTCGGCTAATCCCAATAGAATAAAGTACATAGAGCGGGGTTACTTATTTATTTTGATAGTTAATGCCAAGTACAGCTAGTAAAGCCTTTAAATATACCATGCATTGTGCACGACAATATTTATATGAGAGAATACAACTCCAACCTTGCCGCCGTATTGAAACATTCAACGAAAAATAATCAATATTAAGTAAAGCATATTTAGATTTGCGTGGTGATAAAAATCCACAGATATAGCATTAGCTAACATCAGCTACCTGCCTCCGGTCAAACAATTTGGGGTGTCATGGTGAATATTCAGTTCAGAGGACACATGAAGAGTTCCGAATTGACAGCAAGTTGCAAATCGGCAAGATGTCAAAATGACTTGCCCAGCACGGTCGTCTCGTGGCATGCTTTGCCTAGAAGGCATCACTGTTTATGCGAATCAGCCTCACCGTGACATAACAGCGCTAAGATAAGCAGGGGGGATGAAAAGGGGGCCCTTATCTGACAGAAATCACGCTTTGGCCGCCAGGACAACAGGACCTACATTCATCTTCAAACTTTCGACATCAAGGTCCTGCCATGGGCTACGGGCAGAGGAATATTCGGTACAGGGATGAAGAGTGGTGCGTTTTAACCTGGTTGCTCCCCGCTAACATTTTATCAACAGCTCATCTACAGCATTGCGTTTCAATTCACATAAAGTGTCGCCCATGTCGACCATGCATGTAAGTTAAATCATTCTTATGTCAAATCATCTTTCTCCATTGAAATCAGTGGACATTCTGTTAATCGGTTCCAGCTTAAAGTTTTTTTTTTTTAAGAGATAAATATACCCGTAAAATGTACTTTATGAAAACATACATTACTGACAATTAAATAGAATGAAAAGTAGTTGAATAGGTTTTGTCACACATTGTGTCACACAGTGAGTTGACATTAAACGAGTGGCTTCAAACAGTGAAAAGTCTCTTTTTTGAAGAGGAAGTGTTCCGTGCAAATTGTAACTTGTGAAGTGAGTTGATTTGACTTCTAATCTCGAGGTTGTGCTGACAAGTCAAAGCTTGACCGGCTGAAGATATTTTGTCTTATTATGATTATTATTTTCATCAAGTTGAAACCATTTGGCAAAATTCTGAACGGCTTGATCACAGAGACATTTTTTTAAACTCTCAGAAGCGGCTCTCAAAATGTTTACGATTATAATTTCACATTTGATGGGTGAGCACACGTTTAGCCATTCTATAGAGTTTCCCATTTAATTGTATGATTTGATTAAATACACGATTACATTATTTCTATGCTTGATTTTACCATTGATGCCAACTGAGAGAGCCATTAAACATAACAGTTATCCGTACTTTCACATTTTGTTGTTAAGTTCACTGCCACCATCCTAACAGCGGAGTACTCAAAAGGTCACTCGTATTTGTTTTGCATGCAAGGCATATGAAAAAAAATGGCCAAGAAATGGGTGAAAACTCTTGTTACGACAATACTTGAATGAACGCAATTAAAAAAGTAAAATTTCCATGCTATGCCTTCTTTAAGTTTGTCTCCACAAAACACAAAACCCCCAAATATAAATTTATGTCTGACATGGTCCAGTCAGGTGATTTGTATTGATTGGAAGCACCTCGGTCTACAAATGTGTAGACACACGATGGCTGAATTAATTTTTTTTGTTAAAGTTGTGCTGCATTAGAGCAACAATCACAAAGACAGCTGTATTCTCAAGGGAGTCTGCAATCAGGCTGTGCAGAACTGCCTCTGTCCTTCAACAGGCAATTAACACCGAGTCCATTATAGCTCCCAGGGGAGCCACTGGCCAGGGAGGCCGAGGGGGGGGGAAAGGCATCATCTGAAAGGTCAGCGCCTGGAGAGAAAACAGGAGGGACAGGATGTGATGGGAGCTTGAGGACAGAAGTGAGGAAGACAAGGAAGGAGGGTGTGAGCTGCCTTGGACCAAATGGAGTGGAAAGAAAGGAGTATTTGTCACCCACGAGCGATTCACCGAGGGAGGCTGCAGTATTTTCCTCTGGACAGGACCATGCGTCAGCAACAAGGGGGATGAAATGAAGAAAATCACTGAGGCTCCTCTAAAAGTAGCCTTTGCAAGCATGTTGGGATACGGCACATGCGCAATTGGAGATCAGTTTCTTTTTTTTTTTTTTTTCCCCCTGTGGTTCTAAGTGTCACGACTCAGTATTTCAAGGCCCCGGCCTGGTGTGCAAGGTGCAAGACATTCTCTACGCTATGTCATGCAAAACCTCAATGGTTCACTTCAGTAGGTCTCAGCCGCTTTGCATGGTGTAGAGCAGGAAGGGGAAATATGTTTGTTTTTTTTGTTTCCCTGAAGTCACATTTTCAATTGAAAAGGTTATTCCGAGAATCTTCCAGTAGATGCCACAAAAAATAAAATCTCTGTGCTTCTTTGGAATATGCCTTTTCTTTATTTGTTTCTTGCTCAGTTACCATTTATAACATGATGATTTGCCGTTAAAATTTACTTATCACATGCCAACTGTGTTACGTGTGTGAAGATGTGTTCAGCCATACTGGTAAAGAGTGGATGAAGTGTGTCATTGTGATAACACTGGAGCAATCTTCTCAGCTTAATCACACCAACATTGCATATGTTGTGTTCAGCGGTAATGTTCAACCTTCATATTGGGGTAGCGCTTTAACTCTTTGAGCGCCATTGATGTTGAAATGTGTAGACAGGAACCCTATTTTTATATACTGTATATTTATTTTTTTAATTGGAATGGGAGGGGCGGTGGTCCAGTGGTTAGCGCGTCAACCTCACAGTGCCTGTGTAAAGTTTGCAGGTTCTCCCCGGGCCTGCGTGGGTTTTCTCCGGGTAGTCCGGTTTCCTCTCCATTCCAAAAAACAGGCATGGCAGGCTGATTTACCACTCTAAATTGTCCCTGGGTGTCAGTATGAGCGCAAATGATTGTTTGTCTATGTGTGCCCTGCTGGCAACCAGTTCAGGGTGCCCCCCGCCTACTGCCCGAAGACGGCTGGGATATGCTCCAGCAGCCCCCGCAACCCTTGTGAGGATAAGCGGATCGGAAAATGGATGGATTGATGGATGGAATGGGTGGAGAAAAGTCTTACACAGCACTGATGTGGTCATAAAGCTGGGGAAAAAAATCCATGAACTATGGACAGCAGAGTTGGTCCCTTTTGGATGAGATCACAGTGTATCATAGAATGTGGAAGCTCATGAACATAGCAGAGCTTAGGAAATGTCACGGTTACAAGCACCTTGCGATTGATCAAAGGGAATGTCACACCGACTGCAAAGAGTGTCAGAAAAGAGAGGAAAGATGACAGGAGACTATTTAAATTTAGAAGTCCAAGTGATAATATGGAGAGAATACTAATTTTAAAAGAGGGCATCTACTTTTTCACAGCACTGTATTGTGCAGCTTCCAGATTTTGACACCAGCCCTCCCCCCCTCCCAGAAAAAAAAAAAACCGACCCCCCCCCAAAAAAAAAAACCCAACAACTCCAAGATACTCAGAGACTACTTATTCACAGGCTGAACACTGGGAGGTGAAGTTGTTAAGCCGTAAACCCCGGCGGAGATGGACGATGAATCAGTTCGTTGCTCAAATTGGGATGAATCCAAGCCAAATGACTGCCGAGAGGCACACTGGCGCATGACTGAGTGAGATGGCAAACACGGATGGCCATCCCGGGTTTCATTAACAGCTCTGACATTAAAATGAGGTGCCGTGGTAGCACACACAAATATGACCTTTCAGAATGAACAATAACCCGACCGTATCGGATTTTTTATTTATTTATTTTGTATAAGGAAAGGCATCTTTCTGGTAAGTATAAAAACACATGGAACAACAGATGGGTGCATCGATTAAATGTTCCACAGAGGAGAACGGGAGCACGGGATCAATATAATCAATGAATGAATGAACAAATGAATGAGTGTGTAGGTGTGTAAATTAGTACATAGCAGCCAACAAAAATTAGAAACAAGCCATGGGATTGAATTGACAAATTGCCTGAGGGTGCGAGGGAACGGGAGGGACATTAACGGAAAAAAGTTAATCAATGAACTCATGAAAATGCATTTAGGGTTGAATGGGGATTAATACTAATATAAGTGCATCATTACCCAAGTGATTAAAAAAAAAAAAATGGAGCAGAAGCAGGTAAACAGTGAGGGCATTAGCCCAGAAATGGATTTAATCTGAAGTAAGTGAAGTGTGTCAATGTGGAGGAGACTGTGCATATATTAGAAATAATTGCTTTCAGTCAACCACGCGAACAAATGATCATGAAGTTTACTTTTGCCATGATTTCATTGGAGCTCAACAGCTTTGGCAAATTTAGTTAGCATCAAACGATGGCACATTATGTCACTGTTATTTTATTGTCTACTACCAGACAGTAGTGATGGGCACAAATTGGACATGGGAAGGGAGAGGGTGCAGAATGTCCTTAGTTTATGATATTTCAAGTTTCCTGATTAGCACATAATGGACTAGTTTGTACGGCTCCCATAGAAGATGTCACAATGCCCAATTTGGAATGATCAGTTAACTGCCATATTTCCTGCTTTTTATTTTTGTGTTGTCTAGCTATTGGCTAAAAAGTGCTTTTCATGCAAATATTTACTGCAAATATGACTAAAGTACTGGATTAGCGTAGGCTCGTGATAGTTATAACAACAGTGGTAGAGTATGCATTGGTAGGTCAGTTGCGGCGGCACGGTGGACGACTGGTTAGCAGGCTGGCCTCACAGTGCAGAGGTAAATAGGTTTGATTCCGGCTGCGGCCTTCCTATGTGGAGTTTACAATTCTGTTGCATCCCTACAAGCTACAGATGTAATGGATGTCATGGTCGTATAATATTTCAGGATGGAACACCGAGGAAGCGCACTCACATATCTCCATACAAGATCAGCCAAAAAAGCCCTATTTGTTGGTCGCCATTGATGACAATATGGACTCAAGTAATGGACACTGTGCATGGTAATCGAAAACTATTCTCTCTTTTTTTGGCAAATAACATGACCTGGCTTGCACAAGGGAGCCTTTTTCTGAATTTATGAATTATGGAGAGACAGACACCCCCGCTGAGCGGTCCATCCTTTAGCTGTGACATATGTTCGCTGTCTTTGTCATGGCCGGGGTAGAGCACTGAAATAATAATAATATAGGATATATTTCATTTCATCTCAACAGGCCCTGGCTCTCTCATATACAGTACATCAGCCAAGTCTTACGGCAGGGGTGAGAGGAGTAGCAAATAGTGTGCGGAAAAATACTGGGAAAAGCGTGATGGGACTCTACAAGCAGCAATGCGGTCTTTTACACATCCTTATTTTTGACATTCCGACCATCCGTTCCCTTCCTTCATATCACCATTTTTCTGTCACGTTGCTTCTCCTACTCTATCCTTGTTTACTCCATCTTTTTAACTCTCTCTCTTTCGCTCTCTCTCTCTCTCCCTCTTTCTCACTCTCCCTCTCTCGCTCTCCCAGGAGGTGAGCACAATCTCATTAGCCACTGCTGGATGAGGCGTCCTCTCCTCTCAGGTTCAAGGTGATGGAAGATTAGGTCGTTTGGCCTCTACTCATTCTGTATTCACACTGCGGTTCTGGCTGCCCGTGAACACCAAATTACATTGAACCTAGGGAGTCTAACTCCATTAATTTTAAATGGAAGATTAATTTGACAATATGCAGTAGATATTTGTTACAAACCCATCATGTAAAAGTGACGTTGGGCTATAAATTTACGGGAGGCCCAGTCGAGCTGCTGGGTCCGCAGTAGAAATAAATCAGAGACATTTAAAGCTAATCTCCATTTGCTATGAAGAGTCACACACACATCCAGGACTGTATTATAGGTGCAAGTATATTCCACATGAAATAAAAGGAGAAAAAAAAATGCAAATTTTGTTCATGAATGGCATCATAAAGTCATAAAGAATCACATTATTTGTAAATTACATTACCTCAGTCATTCATTGCGTTACCCAGATGTGAATCTTTATTGCGGGTTTACATTTAGCATTCTTAACATGGAACAGTCTTCGCACGAGTACAAGCATTGGAAATGTCTACCTGTTGTTTTCCTTGAAGCAAAAAGGATGGGCATATACTGTGCAAGTGTTAGTTTTATATTCCAAAGTGGATTTTAGATGCTGCTGTTGAACTCGTCCGGTTGATGTTTGATAGCCATCTTTCCCAGTTGCAGCGTATCAAAACAAATCAAGTAGAAAACAAAACAACGTTTCCTCTGTCCGTAGACTGGGAGTGGTAATCCGAACTCTTTTATAAATGGGTCTGCCCTAATCTGTGCCAAAAAATAAAATAAAGAAAGATCCTATATTGACTGTAGAGAGGCATCTCACTTTGTTGCCATAGTCTGGAAGTCAACATTGAGTTGGTGGATTCAGAATCAGGCTTGAAACACTGTATGCCGATTTTAGACAATCTAAAACAGTCACTGTCAACCCTCACAATTAACATGCATCTTTATTCATAATTATGGTTATGAAATAAATCACAAAGTAAAAGTATGTCTCTACAAACAGCTGCATGAGTATCTCTATTTATTTAATGGAGCTACAATTGGAAATGCATTGCTGTTGTTACAATTTACCGGGTATATTTGGTGCACTTGCACTAACAACTAGTGATGGGATCAGTATCGGCTATACCAGCTTGAATTTTACTCAGTTTCGGGTCAGAAAGGAAATTGGTGATACTGAACATCAATAGCAATTACAACCTGATCTGATCGGATTTGACACACCGTATTTCCTCGGGTAGCAGCACTCACCTGCAGAGAGTGTATCCATTAGTGGCAAAGCTTTTCTATTCAATTTATATCAAATACTGAAATGAAAGTTCAATAAGCTATTATCTAATTGGATATATTTCTACAGCAATTTAATATCCACACACTCTATGCTTGGGGTGTTCCCGAGTTTAATTCTTCCGATTCCGATACCAATCCTCCAAGCGTGAGATCCGCTGATATTGACTTTGATCACATCGGTTAGGTACACATTTTTCAATTTTGGAGCTGCTCACGAACAATTATTCATTCATTCATTCCCGAACCGCTTGATCCTCACTAGGGTCGCGGGGGGTGCTGGAGCCTATCCCGTTGTCTTCGGGCAGTGGGCGGGAGACACCCTGAATCAGTTGCCAGCCAATCACAACAATTATTTTAACGTTCAATTAATCCATCAATTACTTTTGACATTGATGAATCACATTAAAGAAAAAGATTCTATCCAAATTTTCTCTCTTTAGTATATAAAAACAAGACTTTAACATGTTCAGTGTTAAGAAGGGGGAAGGGTTGCTACAATGCACACAGGCTAGTTTCTCGTTAGCTGCAGGCTACAAAGTATGAGCTGCGTGTGATTGTTGTTTTGTTTTTGTTTTTTGGACCGGTCAATGAAAGGCATTGATCCACATACAGTACGTATTTTTGTCTCAGAAATTGGTCGATCACTATCAGTAGCCGATTGATCGGAGTACCACTACTATATGTACCGTATTGGCCCGAATATAAGACGGCCCTGATTATAAGACGACCCCTTCTTTTTCATGACTCAATTTTGAAAAAAAGACTTTGAACACCAAATTAATTTTTATACAGAAAATAATTACAGTACATCTGAAACAAATTATTCTAACAATATATTTGAGGGAAAAAGCATGTTTTTTGCCTCATTCAAATCTTAATATCTGAACATTTAAATATGTAAACTAAAGTGCAATCACATTCGTAAATGAATGGCTTCTGGTTTTATAAAATGTAAATTACATCATCACTTCTCAGCTGCCGGTTAACCTGGCCGATCTTCGACCCACTTTTCTCCAGATTGTTGCTACGTTTCTCCATTTTCTGTTATCTCTTCTATTATTTTCTTTTCTTTCTTACCGCTATTTTTTTTTTTTTATTCTTCATGCTACCGCTATTTGTATTTTTATTCTTCGTGACAGGGGTTCACTTTGGCCTGGGTAGTCAAGTTCAGTATTCGCTTCAATGATATCTGGCGCCATCTAGCGGCGTGAATGGGTATAATGTCTAGACCCCGAATATAAGATGACCCCCACTTTTTCAGTCTTATTTCAATGCAAAAAACACCGTCTTGTATTCGGGCCAATACGGTACATTAAAATGAGCACTAAAACTGCGGTTCGAGAAAATGCAGATGAATAACAAGAACCAAGGCAGGCTAGAAGAAGGCAGACTGGATGGGATGCAACCAACACTGCGACCCATGCGCTTCATGGAACATACTGTAAAAATCACTTTTAAAACCAGATGATTTACAACATCCAAGTGCTAGTTTGTGAGACTCCACACTTGGCACGTTAAGCCCATAAGAGGTGCCGCCGTTTTGGCTAGCAACGGAAATTAAATGGGCAGCGAAATCAGCAGTTAACTCGAATGTTTGTGGAGGAACAATGTGCTCTGTGAACTGAGGTAATTAAAGTTACCAACAATTGCTTTTTTCCCTGGAGGGGTGGAAAAAAAGGCAGTGTCTATTTGGATAGTTTATTTATTTATTTTAAGTGGATGATGCAGCTGTCGATTGAGACATGGGGTCTATTTGAGTGGAGGTCCCTAATTAAGTCGGTACACATTAAATGTGACGATTCAAATTGTGACCAAATGTTCAACCGGGATCATATCCAGAGAAACTTTGGCTTGACATTCCGTATTTAAACATTCCGTACACACACCAATATTTGCTCGTATTGATTCTAGCAACACAAATAAAAGCTTTAAAGTGATATACTTTATTTATTTATTTATTTTTTAAGAAAAGGTCAATAATCAGTGCAGGCAACTGACTTAAGCGCCCTCTCACGCCACATAAAACATACCCAAATGGCCTCGGTGCGACCTCAACATGTCAGCCGGCGATGTGTACATTAGTTCTGTGTGACAGTAACTCCTGATCGTATTACACACCTCCCAAGTGCTCATGTCCCATTACCGACCGGCCAGTCCTGCTTGCTTGCCTCACACTCATGCGTTGACAGCTATGATGTCAAAGTGAAACGGTCCTTTTTCGAGATGGGCTACTGGGGCCTGGCGAAGGAGTGTGATATTAAAATGGGTGCTGGGGCTGTGATGTAGTGCAAATCCTCGACCAGATGGGCAACAATTTATTTTGCCCGGAACACTTTAACCACCCCCACACCTTGCCTGAAAGCATCTTATGTTTCACGCTCGTCTTTTGTCTCCGTAATGGGAAATTCTTTGGGGAGCATAAAGCCTAATTAGAGAAATTTGTCACTTATTAACAAGGCCAATACATTTCAAAGTCATTAAAGATAATCATGGCAATAAGTCTGACTCTAAGCATGACTAGGTTTCATAGTCGGTGTGAAGGAGACGAGGGGACTGAGGACATTGGTGGTGGAGCGGGGGAGGCATAACTAAGTCAACTGTAAAAGCTCGGTTATTAGAATCTTCAAAACAGCCAGCAAAGAGAAAACGACATGAACCAAAGCTCATTTTCCTGGGAGTTAATGAAGAATTAGGGTTCCCTTTTGTCACATTAGATGGCTCGCGGGGGGGGGGGGGGGGGGGGGGGGTCAGCGTCGGCGTTGCAAAGTGTGTTTGACAATGGTGTCAATTTAGCCACAGCACAGCTCATGGGCCCATAGTGGGGCATCATTCACAACTGTCACAACCACTTATCTTTCTCATTGTCAACAAAGCAATGAAATTCAGGTCAAGAGCTTTTTTTTTCCCCATTATGATTTTCCACACTGTTGTGGACCCAAAAGGCTGTGGATCGCCTCTTGCTAAAAGAGCATAAACCTGGACACATTTTTCACGACTTCCAGCTGGACTGATATTAAATGTATGAGTCAAGGAAGAACTTCTCAATTTGCTGTTTGCACGGGGAGTTGAAAGTGGATTGAGAGTCCATTATGTGCCCTTCAATGACACCTTCCTCTTCTCTATTAAGAGTTGTCATATCATAGCCAAAAAGGCTCGAGATACCAGAGCTAAGACTATATATCCATCCATTTTCCCATCCGCTTATCCTCACAAGGGTCGCGGGACGTGCTGGGGCCTATCCCAGCCGTCTTCGGGCAGGAGGCGGGCGACACCCTGAACTGGTTTCCGGCCAGTCGCAGGGCACACAGAGACAAACAAGCATTTGCGCTCACACTCACACCTAGGGACAATTTAGAGTGTTCAATCATCCTGCCATGCATGCTTTTTGGAATGTGGGAGGAAACTGGAGTACCCGGAGAAACCCACGCAGGCACGAGGAGAACATGCAAACTCCACACAGGAAGGCCGGAGCTGGGATAAACACCCGACATGCACCTCTGCACTGTGAGGCCGACGGCGCTAACCAATCAAGCACCGGGCCGCCTAGAATAAGATATGCATAGAAAATATAAACGCACAGCATAGTAGGAATTAAAACTAAACAATCTCATCATCATCATCATATCATCGCAGCTCTTGTCGCATATGGGCATGCATAGAGCCCATCAGCGTCTTCACTGCTGTCATTGGTCGCCCTAGATGACACCCCACCAAGTGGTTCCAGGCCTGCCACATGATCTTTTTTTCATCCTGCGGACTTGGAATCAAGCTTGAGGATGGCTTTCATTGTCTGCTTCCCACAAAAGAATACATCCTAAATCATGGATGTGACACACCATTTGATCTGTGGGGTTTTGATCCCGATTGTTGGTCACTTTGATCCCAAAATTCCAATAACTTGTTGACAAAAGAAAAGATTTGGCCAGCTGTTAAAGAGGCGGGTCCAGTCCATCGCCAAGAGGCATCTGCTTCGTTTTTGTACCGCTCACTTGGAGGTCCAGCTTCATATAATATGATATTTATGCTATTCAACCTTATAGTACAAAACATAATACACTGTATTCTCTATTGGAGTCATTTAACTCAGTGACTTATTGACCTTCTGAAGACCGATCTCATTTTGATGGGACAAAAACAGTGTTTTCATCTACCTAATCCTCGTACGTGGAGGTCCAATTATAGCCACAAATCAAAGTGGCAACATTTTCCTTTCAAATAGGAGACTAATATGCATTCTGCCAAAGGTTTGGCCCTAACTAGATCTCCGGAGGGTTGTTTCCCTCCATCCATAACGGAACACAACCTTCTGGGACCGGCACTCTCCATTTTTAACCTCCGAGCTCATTATCAGAAGTCTCTCGGGCACTCTGCTAACCAGAGTAAAGAATTAGGATTCAGTATGACCACTTGCAACCAGAAAACGGATGATGCAGTACCACGCGGAAAGATCAGTAGCACGAGAAGCCCCGGAGAATACAGAAATTTGCACAGTAAGGTAGTTTCATGTTGTATGCTAAGCATTATAACTGGTACATTTAATGCTTCTAAAAAGCTGTTAGGTGGGTACTGAAATCTTTTTTTAGGTGTCTTATCATATGAACAGGAACGTCTGTGGCGCCTGCTTTTGCAGTCACTGTAAAATTCTCATTTGCATTAAGGGACACATGCAAAATCTATTAAAATTTAAGGATGTTATCTTGATTCGATGGCATAGTAGTTGTATTGCTAGTAAAAGTGACTGACGACAGCCGTGCCATGGACTTCTGGTTTTAAACTTTAAGCTAGGTATTGTAAGGTCCGTCAATTTCATGCAAAATTACGATATTCTTCAAGATTACTCACAAAAGCAAACAAAGTGCATTTTCGGGTGGTCTAAAACAGTCATTTGAGTTGGAACAACTTTAAAATACATATTATTGAAAATGAAACAGTGTTAGCACGGGCAAAGAAAGCAAATTGATTGCTCCCCAATAATTTGGTGATTTGTTGATACTTTGATCTTTAAATCGGGGGACAATCCAAAGGGACAATTTTTTCTGTCAACTGATTTGTTGAAAATATGCAAAACTTCAAATATGTGCAAACTTTGTTTTTTGCCTAGATATTTTTTTTCCAACATTCGTGATGACTTCAAACAGCGAACATTTAGGTCGGCCCCTTAATTAAGGACACCGAGGAGGCGGTTGATGCGTCCTGCATTATTTCGTATTTTAGGGTTTCATAATTTGCATGGGGGCGACACAGTGGTCGAGTGGTTAGCGTGTCCACCTCAAGTGCAGAGGTTGTGGGTTCGATTCAGCTTCGGCCTCCCTTTGTGGAGTTTGCATGTTCTCTTCGTGCCTGTGTGGGTTTTCTCCGGGTACTCTGGTGTCCTCCCACATTCCAAAAACATACATGGCAGGCTGATTGAACACTCGAAATTGTCCTTAGATGTGAGTGTGAGTGCATGCCCTGCGATTGGGTGGCAACCGTTTTTTGGTGTCCCCCTGCCTATTGCCCGAAGACGGCTGGGATAGGCTCCAGCATGCTCCGTGACCCTAGTGAGGATAAAGCGGATCAGATAATGGATGAATGGAAGTGAGTGGCAAATGAGAATGAAGGTGAGAGCCTCAGAGGACCCGCATCGACTTTGATTCATATCTTGCAAATGAAATTCCCTTGTCAAAAC
Organism: Hippocampus abdominalis; assembly: GCA_018466805.1. Taxonomy (NCBI): domain Eukaryota; kingdom Metazoa; phylum Chordata; class Actinopteri; order Syngnathiformes; family Syngnathidae; genus Hippocampus; species Hippocampus abdominalis. The sequence continues at coordinate 3,439,428 of CM031710.1, forward strand.
GCCAAATCATTCACCACAGATGAGGGCTTATGCTGTTTTAGATCATCTGGAATTCTAATGGTTGTTGCCTCCGTTGAAATAGAGAGATGATTGCATTTTAATAAGTCCTCTATGGGACTGGCTGCAACAATGGAGTGTTGAGAAATGCTGCAGTTAACTATTCCTGCTTGCAAAGGGAGGAATCAAGTTAGTAAGTGTGGCAAGCTGCTATTCCTCTATGGACTCGCTCCAACCCACCCATCCAGAGATGGCTCCGAGTGTATTTACTACCGAATTAAGAATGTGCCCTGGGAATAATATTTTCATCCGACAGAGTGGAAGAGGAAAGGGAGCTTGGCTGTGGATTTTCATTAAAGTGACACATCTGTTCAGCAATTTCGGCAAAGTAATTCTGCTGAAAGTTTTATCAGCTAATTTTAATTATTCACTCCACTGACTCGAATACATGATTCATCATGTTGAATTAATACATTTGGCACAATTATTTTTCTTTGCCTTTCCTTCCGAAAAAGACAAAGGGAGAAGAGGCTAAGGGGTGGGTGCAATCAACAAATTGAATTGTCATGCTCTGTGGACTAAATTATGTTTTTGTAATTACAAAACTATATGGGCTTCCATATTTTAAAGAATTAAGAGGCTTAGAGGATTCAGCAGGAGGGATTAAGCGCTCCAGCTACGAGTGACTGCCGACCGTGTGTCAATCACTTCCTATGCTGCCAAATATGATGTTGAAGTAATGAAGAAATTACCGGTAAGTCAACATTTTGCCATCGTTCACGCTTGTGGTTGGGATCGCATATGGAAACGATAGACCCTTGTGTTGAAAATCGTCCATAATCAAAAATGTATGAAGAGATTGCAAATGGAGAGCAAGCTATCTAACAATCTACAGCAAAGTAATATGGTTTACTGTAATGTTACCGCGGGGATTGTTTTTTGGGTTTTTTTTGCCATTTCTAGCCATTCCAACATATTTAATCAAATTATAAAAGAAAGCATCGATGACCAATGTGCTCATCCAATGTACGCCCAGCAGGGTTTGATGTCAATGCACGCAGCAGGGATTGATGTCACTCATAAGGTAGGAACTCAGCATGTTTTACCCCCACACCCCAAAAAAAGACCAAAGTACAGTGAGCCGAAGTGAGTATGCGCCACAGCAGTGAAGCCAGGCCATCTATGGATATCAACCAAAAGTGGAATTGAAGCATGGATACAATGCACGGCAAATCTAGGAATTCCAGCATCCCCAAAACACACACACAGACACACACGACATCCCGCTTGCCCCCACCGGAGTACATCTTATCACCTCAGGTCACTTTCCTTTACAGCTTGACCCTGAAGACTATCACCTTGCCAGGAGCTCTGATGCACATGAGCCAAGAGAACAAATGATATACCAGAGCAGTTTGATGTGTGGATCACAAAGTCATACATCTCAAGTGTTGCTTCGTGGCAATAGTTCTCTTCCCCCTTCCACCCTCAGCACCCTTCAAAGTTGTGTGAAGTGTCTCACAGGAGCTAGGCTAAGTCTGAGAGGGCAAGGGGGCTTTTCCTGGACGAAGACAGGAAACCGGGAACAACACAGCTGTATTAAATAATAGCCTGAGGGACCTGTCGGGGACCCCCTTTGCCTGCCTGAGACCAAACAGATCCTGTCAGCAAATCAATTAGTTTACTTCCACTTAAGCAACAAGGCCAGCTGTGAGGTGGCTCATTTGGCAAAAATGGAGATGATTAACATAAGTTGTTTTTTGTCTACTCATGTTTCTTATAAATTAAAAACGACTAACACTATTTGAACTACATTCAGATAAATGTATTAAACGCCCGGGAGGTGTTGGAAAAAATGAGCAAAATTTGAGCATCAAAGTCACCAAAGGCCCACAAGAGGTCAAGATAAGTGATTAAACTGCGGTGTGGGGTGTGTCAAGAGCGTTTTTCGATAAAGGTTAACTTCAACAATATATGCTAGATTACAAAAGAGTGCCCATCAAAAAATTTGAACAGTCGTGAAAAAGTGTATTTATTTTACGAATACTATTCAAAAAGTGAAACTTGTGTCATGCCAAAACATTTATTCCACACAGACTGATACATTTCAAGTGTTGACTCATTTTAAATTAAATGATTGTGGCTGAAAATTTCCATCATCCATTTTCAATTGCTTTTTAATTTTTTTTCATTTGAATTCTAATTATATTCTTATTACAGTCAAACCTCTGTTTTCGAACGTCTCGGTTCTCGACCAATTCGGTTTTCGACCAAAAATTTCGAGTTTTTTATGCCTCGGACAACGAACAAATTTCGGTTCTCGAACAAACTGAGCGCACTTGAATGCATCATTTGACTCCTCTCGCCTTCCTTACACGAGGAAGTGACGCTTCCTCGGGTAGACGAGGAAGTGACGCTTCCTCGTGTTGCTTTCCATTGTGAGCAGACGTGTTCAATAAGCATTTTTATTTTAAAAAGAGCGTGGTTTCGGTTTTTGAACAATTTCGGTTTTCGAACAGCCTTCTGGAACGGATTATGGACGAAAACCGAGGTTTGACTGTATTTGCTCATCTTTCCACCATAGTTAGGAAGGCTTCTTATGACGTATGCCTCCCAATTCCCATGGAAATTTCGAGAATTAATGTTAACCTCATAAAACTTCATTGGTTACTGTGTGTATGTTGAAGTAAAAAAGTTTATCCTTTAAGCTTCAAAAGCGAAAAAGGAATTATTGGATTGTAGCAGACTTCTTCAGGAATTTTAATTTACAGTTTTTTTTTGTCCGTTTAGGTCTTTTGGTGATTGAGTGTACTGCAACCAGTAAAATTAAATAATAACCGCCATTATCGCTACAGTGCATTGTGCTGTCGGGTCATTTTGAGTACATTCACGCAACATACGAGCAGGAAGCAAATTCCATTATCGTGTGTGGGGCCTCTCCCATTAACACCAAAACAAAACAAAAGCAAACAAAAACATAACTAACAAGCTTAAGGGGGTAAAAACATCACAGTAAACATACGAGATGGTCAGCGTTTCGGGCTATTTGAAGACAAACATAGCATTACAAAAACGAAGCTGATGGAACAGATGCCCGCAATTACGCTTGACGAGTGATGGGAAGGCTGACTTTGAGGGATCTTCACCATATTTTCTCCTATTTCGAAATGACATGCAGCAGAATGTTTTTGGCTCTCTGGAGACCTGTACCGGTTATCAAATTTAATAAATAAAGTAGGCAGAATCTGTCTACTCTTCATCTTCCATGCGCTCCCAGGATTTGCCTGTGCTGGCAAATTACCATTTCCAGGCACAACTATTCCCAAGACACTGTGGTGCTTTTTCTCCTTTTCCTGACGGAATCAGATGAGCGCAATATGGGACTCGTTATCCACTTGCAAGTTTCCTGAAGGAAAAAAAAAAGTGACAGCAGGTACTGACAGACACCCATAAGAGAACTATCTTTCGACAGGAGGCGGAGGAGGGGCTGAAATTTCGACATGTTTACCTTGGCTTGGAATACAGCACATGACATTCGAAATAGCGGACAAAGCCATTTCACTTTGCATTCAATCTGCAAGATGTACTTAACGGGCTAAATGAAATGTTCTGCACGAAGCCAGAGGACACTTTAATGCATCAAGGTTATGTGCCCTTTTGACCTTAGTTGTATAAAGCCACTTTTCAAAGCAATTGTAGAGAGAATGACATTCAGCCTTGGTGTCGGATTCGCTAGGCTGCATTCAGCGGCATATAATAGACTGGCTACGCTGTAATGTATTCATACCGTGAGTACACAAAATAAAATAATAAATAAAATAAAAATGGCGCACCCACAAGGTCTACAACCCCACACAATAGCGATGATGCGCGCATGACTTTTTGACAAGGTTTTGTTGATGTCACTTCACTCCATTGTAAATCTATGAATTCAAACTGCCACCTTTTTATTCAATCATGCATGCATGCATTTGCTTGCATGTGTTCGGCATGATTCTGTGTCCTTTCACACTACTGGTGTTTTAATCAAACTCGTGGTGGCTATTCCCCTACGTGTGTTCCCTCGAGTGGGTACAACACTAAAAGAACTCCGTTGAGGAACCAATGCATCTTTCTGAGGCCATCTAGAACAGGTGGTCTTGGTATGGTTTAGGTGCGGTATGATAATGCAATCCGCATGTTGACATACACGCGAAAGCGGCGCATTGTGTTTTCACGCAATACCGTGGCAGATTATTAACAATTATATGAGTGAAATAAACACTATACAGTCGATTGCCATGTACAGTCAAACCTCGGTTTTTAAACGTCTCTGTTCTCGACCAAATCAGTTTTCGACCCAAAATTTTGAGTTTTTTATGCCTCGGATGACGACAGAATTTCGGTTTTCGAACAAACTGAGCGCACTTGAATGCATCACTTGACTCCTTCCTTACACGAGGAAGTGACGTGTCCTCGGGTAGCGTTCTATTGTGAAGAGACGTGTTCAATAAAGATTTTTTCTTTCAAAAGAGCGTGGTTTCGGTTTTCGGAACAATTTCGGTTTTCGAACAGCCTTCTGGAACTGATTATGGTCGAAAACCGAGGTATGACTGTCCTTGTGCTTTGTCATTCACAAACGAAATGCTGTCTAGGCCATATATTTATTGTATTGATGCATTTCCTTCAGACAACAAACAGGAACTGCGAGCGTAAGATAAGATAAGATAAGAAATCCTTTATTAGTCTCGCAATGGAGAAATTCCCAATTCACAGCAGCAAAGTAAGTACAACTAATATCTCGCTCAACCGTACTTTTTGTGTGGGTAATGGGATTTCAGCACACACACTCACTCACTCAACCGATCCCAAATATGGCTTGTCTGCTGGAGCTGCTTAGCTCCCGACATGCGATCATTTAGGTTGGCCAAACTAGGACAAAACACGACATAGAAATCAGTCAATCCATTCAAGCAGCTCGGGGGAACTTGCTAAACCGATCAACGGGTGTCGTCATTGAGTGAATCCGCATTGAAACACCCAAGTGCTAACCATTGTAGCTGACTACTCTATGATTCATAATTCCTCTTCTTTTTGAGCAGTCAAATTTTCTTTTGTCTTTTTACACCGAACTGGAGTAATTCTTTATCATCATCATCCTTGTTGATTTACATGTTACACATACGTACAGCACATTTGACAATAAAGTTGTATTCAATTCAACTCAATTCAATCCTTGGTGATTTACATACGGGTGTTATTCATTGTGCATCTGCATTCTCTGTTCACTGTTTACTGTACTGTATATTTAAGATTAAAGCAATGTTCAACCACTATTAACCAACCCTTTGATGCACCGTGTAACCGGATAACATGATAAGCTGTCCACTGTAGTAACCGCTGTCCATGAAAGGGTTGAAGTGTGTTAGGATCATAGCTTGAGGTAGAGTATATTTCCAGTTTGAATTATTACGATAGAGACAATTATGATGACTTTCTGGACGTGTCGATTATTTGTGGAAATTCGCTACTCATGGTGGGGCTTGGTCCCCATCCTCCATGAACAGCAGGGGTCCACTATATCAAGGAAGAACAATTGTTTAGATCCACAGACTAATGGTAAAGCAAGTAACAGTCTGGAAGGCGGGAGAGCAAGTCGGGCATTGCCAAGGGAGTTCGATTCTTGGACGCACGTGCTGTTAAGTGTATTTTGGGGGGGGAGAGGGGGGGGGGGGGGTAAGTGGATTACCATGTAGTTGGAAGGCATAGGATCAAGATCCTAAAGACTCCACCTGGCGCACTGGAAATTGGGATTGGAGGTTACTTGCTGCACTCACAATCCAATCAAACAGGATAATTGGGCACTGCCCCAATCCAATACAGCATTCTAAACTGCATGTAATCCACTCAGTGCAACTGTCACACCAGCAATGAAACCTTCTCCGCACTCTATTCCTTGAGCCCACCGCCAAGGCTATCTCAGGAACACCTTGATAGCTTGTACCTGGCCTGCTGTTGGACCGTTTATCCACTAATCCACACCCAAGTTTAAGCAGTTCTAAAAGGATTTGGAAAAAAAGCAGAAAATACTTTCACTCGTGCACCAAATCAAGGCCAAAGAATGTATTAATGTTGTGATCTTGTTCTCCACAACAAAACCAAAGTCGAAAATCGGAAATGTTTTTAGGTAATGTGGAATGTTAGAATGGCGGAATATGTTATTTAGCGATTGCTTGAGATGGTATCAGGGTCATACTTGCGATAGTGAACACTGCTGTGGCAAGCGATTCAAGAGAGTCCGTTAATCAAGGAGGGCAGTAAACATGGATTACAGAGCCCAAGTCGTGAATATACTTTTACTCATTTCAGTCACGCTGACAAATGGTAAATCAATTGAGTAAAAGTCACAAGATGGATATGTAAAAAAAAAAAAACTACACACTTGTAGTGGAAATTGCAGGGTCAGCATATGTGGCATGCAACAGCACTAACCCAACACAACAAGAAGTGATTAGAAAAACTCCAACTCTGGTGTCAGGAATTTAGTGAGCGGATGAAAATAAAGGCAAGGTGGAGGTGATTAGATAGATGGGAGTGAGAGGTTGTTGAGAAGAGGGTCATTGTAGATATGGATTAAAAGGAATGGAGATGGGAAAGGTGGTGCGAAAGACGGAAAAAAAAATCAACAGTAAAAATCTGGGGAAGGTATGAAGACGGGGTATAGAGAGGAAGAGAGAGCTGAGAATGCAGAGATATTAAGTCATCAAAGTTTACAAAGCAAATCTGTCTGTCGTTTGAGAAAATAGTACTCACAAAAAAAAACAACCTTGTCTTAATATTGATTGGGAAGCGACAAAGAAAAAGGCAAAGCTGCAACTCATCCAACGTATGCTCTTTTTCCCACGATAATGATTTCCTTTTACTGGGCTTTCTTTGCTACTCTGCCTAAAATATTTTGAAAAACTGGCACATTTGAGATCCGCAACTCAAAATGGCAACCCAGTACTGCAGTTAAACTTCATGGACACTGCGAATGTTGACCATGTGCAACCGGTGGTGTCCGACTGTGTTGGGTTTCAGAATATTGACGACGCACAGCAGGCTTTATTTTGTTGGCTACATTTAATCGCCTCAATCACAAAGCCTGACGAAAACAACAGAAAACAATGGCCTCCCGTCAATAGTAGTGATGCAGCGCGCCCCCCTAAACAAATTATATGGCACAGCAATATATTAAAAAGTTCGTCCAGCTCTAAAAATGCTTACCTCCCCATGGCCATCAAGAGAAAAAGGGGAGAACTCAAAGGTGGGAGTTCAACTTAAAAGAGGCAGTACTACATTAATTATTGAAGTAGGGGAACATGTAACAATGTTTGCTCCACCCTTTGATAATGGAGGAGAGAGGAAAAGAACACGTCAGGTATCATTTCACAGGTTTTGTATACGGTATTTTCCGCACTATAAGGCGCACCTAAAATTATTCAATTTTCTCAAAACCCTTATAATCTGCGCCTTATAATCTGATGCACCTATATATGGATCGATATTCAGATTTCTTGGACGTATAATTGTCAATGTTCTGTAAAGCATTTTGTTACAACTTTTGTTGTGAGAGCGCTATATAAATAAAGCTGTATTGGATTGTATTAACTTTAGCGTAGTTCCATCTAGTGAATGCATAACGCAACCTCAGGCAGTATTGTGGCTTCTATTCTATGCGCCTTATAATTGCGGTGAGCCCAATGTATGAAAACAGTTTTAAAACAGGCCATTTACTGAAGTTGCACCTTATACTCTGCCGCGCCTTATGAGTCGGAAAATACGGTAATGATAATAGAGTACAGTACGTTTTTTACTGGCCCTGTAGCACGTGCACTCTCCATGCTACATTTGTGCAAGATATCCAGTACATGAATAATAGCATCTTACAAAATTTTGGTGGTCCGTCATTCACCATCAAAGTGTGATCGTCAGTCGGTCAGTCCGTCGTGTGATTTTATCCGGGCATGTTAAATGCCAAAATCGCCTAACTGTTAAACTCAAGACACTGAAGATGAAGACTTGGAAGTATTTGTCAACGATGAATTCAACTATGAAGCGAGTCATTGAAGTTTATGTTACAATTGAACAATACTGAGCGTTATTGTAGAGCTGTTCATTGATATTTCGCCAAATAATCCGGTGGTCTAATGATCCCAAAAATACGGTGTTATGTTAATATCTGGGCAGTATGGTAGACAAGTTGCTGGCATATCTGTATAGAGTTTCCATGTTGTCCCCATGTTTCTGTGGGTACGTCTGCGTTCTCCTACATTCTAAACACATGAATGTAAGATTCATCGAAGACTGGCATCAATGTAAGTGTGAATGGCTGTCTAGACGTGCCATTTGATTCACCGACGGCCGGTCCACGGTGTCTACACTACCTCGCACCTTGAGTCGGCCGTGATAGACTGCAGCTTTCCTTTGACCCTTATGAGGACAAGTGGTATCTTCTTAACCTGAAGTATAGGTTACCAGTATATGAAAACACTCTGAAAAGTGTTACTTCTGTTTTTTGTTGTTCAATCACCACTCTTCCATTACTCTGTGACATATGTACACTTTGAATCTTCTGAGATAATTAAATATATGAATCAAGGATTATAATTCATCATCTCTCTATACAATCACATACAATGTATTCAATCTAAACCTGACTGAGCTCAAATTCGAAGATGGTGGGTGCAGATAAATCCAGTCTAAGGGATTGGAAGTGGATGATGGATTGAGGGTTTCTGAGTGGTTGAGCGTGACATGAGACACCCTATGAGGCCAATAGGCCCAAAAGGGAATGGTAAATGTATTGCTGCAGTGATACTTTTAAAAGAGGGCACATTCACCACAAAATGATTAGATCTCTGTACAGACATTTCAAATGGCTGGGCTCCTTCCCTTTTTATCTTCCATTTGGGCTATTCTTTACAAGCTATTCCCTTATTCTCTCATCAAAGGTGCTGTCAGAGGCTCTTTCTTCGGGGTGGCAGACAGGTCAGGGGTGGAAGGTTGAAGTGGGTGGGTGGGGGGGGGTGTACCCTTTGAGACTGAGCCTTGGAGCGGCTAGCAGCGATGTACAGAGGCTGAGGGGTGTCTTTAAGGTGCTGATAACATTCTCGGCTATGTTCCCAAGAGGTGCACAAATGTCAACACTCTTCAGCTATGGGCATGTAACTCGATGAACAGACAGAACAAAGAACGAGGTAAACTACTTTGTCATTTCTGTGGATGATATATTAGCTTCTCTTGGAATGAGTTGAGGAAATATTAGCATGTTGACTAAAGCTGATTGTCTTCTCATTTTATTGAACAGTTGGGTTGAAGAGAACAATCATGAATCGTCTCAAATGATAAGCAATTGTTCAGTAGTTAATGGCTTACTTAATAAGGAACTTCAATATTTACGGACAGGTGACGATGATTTTAGCATTAGGTATCACAATAGGTAAAGCTAATAAAAGAAGGATGGAGTGAGAGGGGATTGACTATAACTTATAAAAGCTTAGGATAGCTTTCCTCTTCCATTTTATTTTCATCTGGTACGCAAAATGGTAGAGGGAGAAGAAACACAAAAGACCCGTGTTCTCATTTTCTGTCCGAGAGGCCCACTAGGACCATTGAAACTTGCTTGATTTCCCTCGTCCAATTATATCGCCGTGCCCAATCCTTCCAGAATAGAAACATCACACCAAGGGACACTGTCTGTCTAAACGCGGCATGCCTAATGGAGTCCCAGAAGTTGACTCCATTTCATTGCTCCTAACTAATGGGCTGTGATATTTTCCCAAACTGACTGCAGCTCTCCTCCCCGCCCTTGGAAGCTAATCTAGTCAGTGCTGTGCTGTGCCCAACTGTGGCTGCCTTCTTAATAACACCCCCACAATCTTACCCTCCATTGCATTGTCTGAACGCATGCTGCCAACACCCCGTCTCCCCCTCCCTGTGCTCATTAGTGCTTTCTAGCTGGTCACTGATTGTCAAAGGGCCACAGCGAATGCCAGCTCTCCCAGTGCACCCAGCCTGCAGCGATCAATTCAAGAGGACTTTAATCCAACTGGGATTGAGGGGAGGAGGATACCCCTGAGACGGGGGGTGCGGGGAGAGGACAATACAGGTTTATAGTGGATGTAGAATTATACCTCTAGAGTTGAAGGCAGTCTTTCAGAGGCTACATATTGCTCTCCAATGGATATTTGTGCCCAGAACGAAAACACGGGAAGAAATAGTTCGAGCATTCATTTCTGAGAACGAGTCCCTCTCTGACCATTTTGTGGGCACGGAACAGTTGGCCAGATAGCTAAGGGATGAACCAGAGGCTGCAAAACAATCACCGGCATGGTAGGAGTATGAACTCCATACTGTAAATCTGAAAAGCTTTATGAGTTGGGTCAAATAAGTTCCAGGGCTGGTAGGCCTCCCAAAATATATATGGTGGACCCCACTATTAATAGTGGATGGGGACCCGGTGAATCGCGAAACCCCGCGTATAATTGACAGCTATTAAACCACATTGATACAAAAATAATAATAATAATAATTATACCAACACTTTTGAAAAAAAAATTTGCATAAATGTTCAGGAAAAACGGGTTGCATCACCCCCCCCCCAAAAATATCGCACCAGCCAAAAAATCCATAATTAAGAGGGAAAAAACATATAAGTTGCACTGGAGTATGCATTTTGGGGGGAAATTTTATTGATAAAATCCAACACCAAGAACATACATGCCATCTTGAAAGGCAATTTAAAATAAAAATAAAATAGAAAACAACACGCTAAATAAGTGTACAATAGGCTAACGTTACATGACGCATAAACAACGAACTGAGAACATGCCTGGTATGTTCAAAACCAGAAACATAAAGATAAAACATGCTGTCACCAAAACCCTCAATCACACAAATCACTGGTAGCAACTCCATCAACTCCGAGATAGAAGATGCAGCGCTATCGGTCATCGTGGTTTTATCAATACAGGCCTTCCTCTTTGTGGTTTAATGTGAAATAACTATGATCGCTCCAGAGTATAAATCCAGCCAAACTAGATATATAGTCCAGAAATGGTATATGAAATAGACTGGTATGTCATTTATCGTTCTGAGACACTCGTACATCAAAATAGCTTTGCTCCAAATTTATGATGTGTTTAATATTCCTTTTAATTGTTTTATTTTATGATGTGAAAGACAAATTAAATTACAATCAGCTGTTGTATTGTTGCTGGTCTTCAAGGAAAGTAATATCGTGACCACCATCAATTGTGGGGCAGCGACTAGCCACCATTGGCAAGAATAGGATATTTGTCAAGGTAATTTGCATTTGTTGCAATAGTGAGAAAAGATTTGACAGTTTGTGGATCGGATGACAAATGCAATGTAAAAAAAAGCCACTGATGTTGAAATTGAGCCATGTGGAGAACTGGAGTTACTTATGGTTGTTTCACAGTTGCATCTATTAAAGTTAGAGTTAACATATTTTTTGCTTGAGACGATTCATTTCGTCTTTTTGGTAGAATAAACCTATGTTTCATCTGCTGCTTACTAAAGAATCGAAAAAAAAAAGCTAAACCTTTTTTTTTTTCTTCATTGGTTAATTCAATGGCGGACTCGGATCTGCAACGAATGAGTTAAGAAGCGCTCATGCAGACTAAAATGCCTTTTTTTATGGAACACTGAGGTTAATTATTCATTCATTCATTCATTCATGGGTCGCGGGGGTGGCAAACGGGGGACACCCTGAATTGGTTGCAAACATCCACGCTCACACTCATACCTAGGGACAATTTAGAGTGCCATCAGCCTGCTATGTTTTGGAATTGACAAAAAACCCACGCAGGCCCGGGAGAACATTACAGACTATTCGAACCCGGTATTAAGCCGACGTGCTAACCACTGGACTACCGGGCCGCCCTCTGAGGTTAATTATTTTCATAATTATGCTGGCAAACGTCAAACATTTGTTTTCCATCCTCTAATTGGCAAAAGAATTACAGACTATATTAGCTGCCTTGGGTTGTTTTAACCACTAGGAAATGCTTAAAAGTGTTTTTCATATGCAATACATATTAAAGCAATTATGCAATGCTCTCCCTCAGTAGTACCTTTTAGCCAGTGTAATCAGCAGGGTAGATTCACCAAGGATAGGAGGTAAAATTGTAATTATGCACATTATTCACCTTCCTAAGTGCAGCACTTCAGAACAAAAAGTTAAGATCCCTCAATGCATGACACCGTGTCCTCCTCATGCAAAGTGCAGGTCAGGATTGAGCCCGACACGAGCAGCTAATTGCGGTGAAGGGAGCTCCTAACACATGCTCTGGCTCTTCCAAGGATACAGCGCAGTTTAAATGCCATGCTCCCGACTGCTGACTATTGCACCTTGGCCAACCTGCCGGGTCTCCATGCCCAGTTTGCGTTGATCTCATTTGGCCAGGAGATAAGGCAGTAATTGGATAAGGGCTTGGAATCAGCTGAATCTGCCTGGTTTAGCTCATGCCACTCTTCCCGGCCATGTCTCAGTCGGGGCCAAAGGGGAGGGCTAAGGTTAATCCCATCCAATCCCCTGTACTACGTGGCCCTTTGCTGTCCTCTGACCTCTCACTGAAACCCAAACACATCTGATGTGATTCCCTTTCACCAGGCCAGATCCAATTGTCTAATTAGTTGACTGACAATTGTACACCAGTGCGCTAATCCATCCATGCAGGCTGGAGCCTATATTTGCATATTTGAAGAGCGAGGCACAAACCTTCGAAACTGATCAGCAGTTAATCACACCTACATTTTATCCATGTCTATGCTACTTGTCCTCTTTAGGGTAGAGAGTAAATCAGGCACTATCTCAACTGACATTTTAGTGAGGCACACTATCGCCGGATCATGGACTGATTGGCAGATGTTGGATCCCATAGGGCACATCGAGACAAATGACCAGTCACACTCACAGTCGCAACCAAGAGCAATTTAGAGTTTCAGTTAACACAAGATGCCTTTTTTTAAAAATGCAGAAAAATATCCATATATGCAATATAAGTATAACAAACCTTGGAGCATTTGTCATTGTTTCAGCAGCAATAGTGGATAAAAGAAATACAAAAAAGACTACTGTCCATGTAAAAACTATTCATCTAGTCTCTTACTTTACTTGTTAAGTTTGACATTTAAGATCTGAATAATAAATAATTGTATTGAATACACTTGCTTTCTTTATTATGGTTGAAAACAGAATAGGTAAAGGCCGATTAATCCGTGAATACAGACCAAATTCCTGATATGATTCTTTTGCTTGCCCTGTTTTGAACCAGGGAGTGCTAACTTTTAATTCTGATTTGAGAGTTGTATAATACACATAATCTTAATGAATATTTGTTCCATCCTTTTTTTCCAACGTATTTTATCTATTTAATTCTTGACTGATTGAAGTCAGCTGTGATAGGCCCCAGCACACCCCTGACCCTCGTGAGGATAAAGAGGTGTGGATAATGGATGGATGGATAATGGACTCTATGATTAAAACGATCCAGAATTGAATAATATAAAAACATTTCTATTAATATTAATATTACATTGTAAGATATACCGTTACTGTGAAAGGATGTTGAAAATATGAGCAAAGACTAGCTAGAGAGTCCTCAATTGTGGAGATTGCATAATATGGTGAATCACCATTTCACTTTTTTCAGATTTTTGGGGGTCAGCGGATTTTTGGGTCCTGCTCTGTGATAAACTTGGGCCCCTGGCGTGAGTTGCCCCTTCCCCATTATATCAGAACTTGACACCTTAATTTGCATTTGCGAGTTTGTTTACTTATAATAATTTGACACATTTCAACGACTACAGTGGGCGGCCCGGTGGGTGGCTGGTTAGCGCGTCGACCTCACAGTGCAGAGGCGCAGGGTTCAATTCCGCCTCTGGCCTCCTTGTGTGGGGTTTGCATCTTCTCCCCGGGCTTAGGTGGGTTTTCTCCGGGTACTCTGGTTTTCTTCCACATTCCAAAAACATGCATGGCAGGTTAATAGAACACTCTAAATTGTCCCTAGGTGTGAGTGTGAGTACAGATGGTTGTTTGACTATGTGTGCCCTGCGATTGGCTGGCAACCAGTTCAGGGTGTCCTCAGCCTACTGCCCAAAGACAGCTGGGATAGGCTCCAGCACCCACCGCAGCCCTTGGGAGGATAAAGCGGATCAGAAAATGGATGGATGATGAACTACTGCAGTGTGCAGTTAGCTAGCTAGCTAGCTATGCTCACACTCCAACAATGCATCTTCTCTGAATGCCACAATTTACATAAAAGCTCGCTGTCATTTTATAAATTCAAGTGAAAATGAATACTTTGTGTTATTGCATATACATACAACATATAACATGTTAAAATGTAAAGCAGTGCGGCTATGTATTGCACACTAGAAGTATGTGCTAAAGTGTCTGCCATTCACTGTTAGCCACAGGCCGAATAACATGACACTGCGTTTAATAATTGTCAGACTTTCCCTGAAGTGTCTTTATTATGTGGAGCCACACACCGACACAACACCAAGCAAGGCTGTGACACAGCGTCCACAGTGTCAGTTCCCAGGAGCTCGCAAGCTAGCTGATGTCTAGCACCTCTGGTCAGGGCATGGAAAGCCTCGCAATGGTGGGGAATGTTCCGGCCACTAAAGTATATCTTTGCGGCAAACATGTCGGGATGTGTCGGCTGACGAATAGATGTGAGACATAGACGTGATTGATTGACAGTTGATGGTTGAGTGGGATGTGGTCGTGGCACATTCAGTGCCCACGCCCACAATGTTAATACAGGAACAAAGCTTGATTTTGTTTTCACAATTTTGAAGCCTCATTTTACATATATGAAACTTTTATTAATATTAGAATGTGTCAGGGATGTTAACAAGACTCCTCAGTGGTATGTCCAAATATATAAGACATGACACTGTAATTGCAGGGAATACTGAGATATACATGTTCAAATATATTTTTGAAGGAGAACATATAATGTAGAAAAAAAAAATCACAAGGGTAGCTTTACGTGCAATTTCACCGCTGCTTCAATGCGAAATGGCAGCTGTACCATTAAGCTGGGGAGCATTGTAATTTCCACCGTTCTTTTCTATTTACACATTCAGAGGTCAGAAATGTCATTTACTGATATGAAGCAACTTTCCCAAAGGCATCAACACTGCATGAATCAATGCAGTGGGGTGGGGGCACGCACCTTTTGGGAAACACTAATATTCTCATTTCATACATTTATTCAATGCTAAAGTAATTATCAACAACATTCAGAATAGGCCATGTGACAAATGCTTAACGGGCTGCCTGATACAGGATGACAGGACATAGACGTAATCACCTGGGAGTACATCACAGCTGACACCTCTGGATCAAAGTGTTGTTGGTGAAGATTAATCATGGATTGGAAACGACTTCAGTGGCGCATCGCGCCATTGATGAGACACGAAGGAGTCGACATCTGCGGTTTACGAGAAGGGAAGTAATCTCCTTACAATCCCTGAAAATCTTTTGAAGCCTGACAACGCTCAGCCTAGATGACAGCCCGTGACCATTCATCAAAGTAATAAACTATAAAAGACAAAAATAGTCAGAGCATAGGTAGAAACGACGCATCGGACAGAGACAAATGGGGAGGAGGCTGCTGTGAGATATAATTACAGAGTATGATATTGTCTCATGGTTCATAATTTGAGTGGAAAAAACTATTTATCTTTGTTAACATTCAATAAATATACCCATTCTTCTTGTACCCCTGCAATCTGAACACAAACTGAGAAGGAACATGACTTCGACTATAAATGCATGAAAAAATAAAATGGCAAAAAAAAACAGATCCCATTGTATGCTTTCTTTACAAAAAAATCCACATTTAAAATACAATAGACCACATTTATATTTCACTGTCCTGCCACAAGAGATTCAAAATGTCAATCAAATGTTCACAGTTAAGATTATAGTCTGCCAAAAGTTTCTGTGGAATTTCTTTCAAACAAAACATTCTTCGAAATCTTCTCTACTTCAATTCTGCTTTATTAATAACGGGATCTACATTTAAAGGAAAATATCAGCCCACACCAGAGACCATACTGAATGACAAAATAAAAAAGAAAAAGTTTGGACTTAAAAAACAAGCATCAACTGGCTGTTCTGAACAAAGGCGTCTTAAAAACGGGACCACATAGAGGGCAAAATCACCGGTGAAAACGGAACATTCACAGTCAATTGGAGTCAAGATGAGGCAAACACTTGTGTGTTGGAAAGACAACAGTAGAATGGCCATCCACTGCTTTCCTGGGGCCTGACATCTAGATTGCAGATGGATAAGTGCACGTTAAGACAATATCCTGCTGACCGGAAAAAAAAAAAATCATTTCTCATAGCCGCCTCTATTTACTGAAAGGTTGCTTGTTTCCCACCGGGGCCCCAGACAAATGAAAATGTTATTTCTCTACTCATGAACTCCTACCTAGTCTGCTTTTTCACTGCTGGCAATTTCATTTCTCTTCCAAATTTGACTTAAGCCCACGACTTCAGGGAAATAATGTCTCTCAAATAATCTTCTGCAGCTGTAATTCCGGGGTGTCGGGTCTTGTCTTTCTTTTTGAATCCAGCTGTCCATTTAGTATTTGCACACAGTATGGGTAAAAGTAATCTTTTTGTACAGGTCATGTGAAGGTAATGAATGGCAGTGTGGTGGCATAGTCAAAATTAAAAGCAATTGCTTGTCAACAATCTAGTTGAAAATGTTTCAATGCAGCCCGAACTTAGGTCATTAACCCTTTCAGGGACAGCGGTTACTACAATGGACAGCTTATCATGTCGTCAGGTTACACAGGGTGCATGAAAGGGATACATTTTACACATCATGGTACAGTCAAACCTCAGTTTTCGTCCATAATCCGTTCCAGAAGGCTGTTCAAAAACCGAAATTGTTCGAAAACCGAAACCACTCTCTTTTTAAAATAAAAATGTTTCCTGAACACGTCTGCTCACAATGGAAAGCAACACGAGGAAGCGTCACTTCCTCGTGTAAGGAAGGCGGGAGGAGTCAAATGGTGCATTCAAGTGTGCTCAGTTTGTTCGAGAACCGAAATTTGTTCGTCATCTGAGGCATAAAAAAATAAAAATTTTTGGTCGAAAACCGAATTGGTCGAGAACAGAGACGTTCGAAAACCAAGGTTTGACTGTATTTACATTACTAGAATACCATCCGAACACATTCAAATCCTAAACCGAACATGCGTGTGGATCCACTGTCATATTAGTTTGCGGACACATTCACGTAGTCACGTAACGAAGTACATTAAATGAAAACGGGATGTAAGTTTTGCCATGTCACATTTTCTAAGTCTGGTGTTTGTGTGCTCTAGGCGAAAAATGTGCATGTGGAGTTTAGCGGGAAGAATCTTGGCAAGTGTTTTCGGGAATGTACCGTACAATAACACACTTTGGTATCTTCGAGCCTGAAGCTGTTGTACCAGACAGGAATTTGGGAACTTAAGTTTTTGTTTTCAAAAATGGGTTGAGGATAGATTTCGATCTTTTTTTTTTTTTTTAGATCACACATTTGTAGTTGCTTCCTTTTACACAACAAGGTAAATCCTCTTTTGAGGACGATCAGAAAATTCAGGTGTCAATACTTTTAGTATGTTTAGCCTACCCTTGAGTCAGTTTATACTCTGTCGATTATCTGTGCTGTGTGGTTGCCACCCATCAGTCAAGAAACTCTTTGACAAAAGGTAATCACCCATTTACTCTGGAAAAGCTATTGTGGGTGCAAAGGAATACAGTACATTATTATTCAGCAGGATTGGAGGGGAAATGTACTCGGTGGCGAGACAAAGTAATTTAGTGGAACGCCTATTCTGTATTACTTTGCTTGAGACATCAATCTTCATCCATCCAACCATTCAGGTGTACTGGAGCCCAAACCAGCTGACTTTCATTGCTCTTCAGTTAATGTAAGAAACATGTTTCTGGAATGCAGGAGGATGCTCGAGTACCTAGATAAAAGCCAGACAAGATTCAAGCCCACAACCTCAGAGTCAGAACTCTGAGGCAGATGTGCCAATCACTTGTCCAGACTAGGCCTCCAGACCGCCATCCATCCATCCTTCCATTTTCCGACCCGCTTCATCCTCACAAGGGTTGCGGGGGGTACTGGAGCCTATCCCAGCTGTCTCCGAGCAGTAGTCGGGGGACACCCTGAACCGGTTGCCAGCCAATCGCAGGGCACACACAGACGAACAACCATCCACGCTCACACTCACACCTAGGGACAATTTAGAGTGTTCAATCAGCCTGGTATGCATGTTTTTGGAATGTGGGAGGAAACTGAAGTACCCGGAGAAAACCCACGCAGGCACGGGGAGAACATGCAACCTCCACACAGGGAGACCGGACCCAGGATCGAACCCATGACCTCTGCACTGTAAGGTCGACGCGCTAACCACTGGCTCACCGAGCCGCCATGTCTCCAGACCTGCATATTAAAATTGTCGTTATTTTAGAATAATCCGAATCCAACATTTTTTATAGAGCACTGTAAAAACAATACAATTGACCAAAGGCCTCAACACAAATTAACAGAAACAATGAAAACAATAAACACACCAAGGAACCAGTGGCGTGCAGTCAGGGGAGGCAGGTGAGGCTGTGCCTAACCCTAACCCCTGTCATCACAAGTATGAATATTTGTCCGCTCGATTATGATTTTGGTGTCGTTCTTAATCTATTTTGACCAATTTATAGTAAAAATCGCCATGCGATGCTACATGCTGTAATTTCTCGCCCGGAAAATGGAGGATTTCATTTCAGCCAGTGCCTCCCCAACCCCAACCCTCACTGCACGTCACTGCAAGGAACAATACATGCAAAACTTGATTCCAAACAGAGGTTAACCATATTGAACTACTTTTCCTGTTCAGCCTACATTACAAGTTGTATATGGAACACCAGGCCATTTTGTGTTATCCATACGCAGCCGCGTCTTCCCCTTGTGTCTCTCAACCAAACCCAACAAGATTTGACACAAACGCACAAACACACAACCCGCGCCTCCCACACAGCTACTTTACCCTGCAGCTAAGCTCCCCAGTACACTCGCACACACAAACACCAGGGATTCACATATACAAAACATATACTCCAACACAAACATGTGTTCCCTCGGAGATGTTTACATCGATCTTAGGATACTCTTGTTGTCTGAATATTATGGGTAAAAGATTTTGCTTAAGTCGGGCAGGGATTCGAGGCACAACAATACATAAGCCAGTAAGATAGATAAGCGGGTGTGGATGATTCGCGAGCGGAACAGCACTGAATAGCCAGTAATCATGTGAGAGAGAGATGGTTTTGGACTCCTGGTGTCTCTGATTGTGTTTTCCGTGGCTCCCAGCTTGGGCCTGACAGGCCATTGTGATTTAAGTATGCACTCTAGCTCTGCTTGTCTTCAGGGGTTAAAAAAAACAAAAAAAAACAAGTGAGGCTGCACGTTTGTGTTTTTTAATGTATGAAGCTTGTTGGACAATGTGCATTCATCGAGTAGAAATGTCGGTCAGTGGAGACCTCCATCACAAAAGAAAGCACCACTTCCCCTTATTCTCCTTCATGCAGCTATAGTTCTCACATTCCTCTCATTGCTATGGCAACTGGCGCTCTCTCCTTGGGCTCTGCATGCATCTAATCAGAGTGAGACCTCTGTGGAGACTCCTCTGGGCTCCACTTTTTCAACTTACTCCACTGAAACAGCCTCATGCTTAAAAAAAAAAAAAAAAAAAAAAAAAAAAAAAAAAAAAAAAAGAGCTGCAACAAAGAGAGGAGACGACTCCCTTCGGGGACCCGGTATGAAATCAGAAATTTAGGTTAAAGGGGTTGGGTTACGGGAAAGGCGGAAGTAATAGGTAGCCAGAAGCTGAAAGATGCGCAGCCGAGCCAAAAGCAGGGAGGTAGTGTGCGGCTGTGGCAAATTTCAGTGGAAATTAGTGGATGTGGAAAGGGATTTGTTATTGGAAGCCAAGGAGCCCCGAATGCTTGGCGAGTATCGCGTGGTTCTGGCACTGGTTTAAGCTTGATAAGTCAAAATGGATTCTGGCTGAGCCTATTGATGTCATTCCTGAAAACATATGGATAGGATTCAGGCGCTCAATACTTTCAACCTTCAACAATGACATTCAACACCAC
This sequence comes from Hippocampus abdominalis, assembly GCA_018466805.1. Classification (NCBI taxonomy): domain Eukaryota; kingdom Metazoa; phylum Chordata; class Actinopteri; order Syngnathiformes; family Syngnathidae; genus Hippocampus; species Hippocampus abdominalis. The sequence goes on from CM031710.1 coordinate 3,459,640, forward strand.
TTCTTCAGTCCATTAATCTTCCATGAGAATAGATTTACCATCCCCGGCAGAGAGGAACTGCGTTCAGCCAAAGCCGTATTTACCACTACAACTCACTCTGTATCACTTTCAACGGTTGAAGAATCCGAGTTTACTGGATAAACGGTAACATAATAACCGCAGTTAAGGTCACTATGTTCAGCCAATTCGTCACATTCTATTTTGTCTTCGTGGCCACGGGGTGTGGTAAATAATTAGCGCCGATAAACTAGTAACATCTATTGTCAACCTGAGGGCTCCTCAGAGGTCACTGCACACAATTCTAATTATATTGCTACAGATCCATGCAAGTCTGACTAAAACAATTGCAAATGCATGAAGGCAAGGCGTGCCCGCAGCATTTTTAGACAAGCCATCCAAGGGGACCTCTCACAGTCCCCTGACAGACATTTGGCTGTTGAGATTTTGGCAGGGCAATTGAGACCGAGCATAATTTTGCCCGACTGCCATGACACAATGTGTCACAATCTGTTCATAACAAGCAGACTGCGGGCAATGAAAGTGGGAAAGCTAAATAAAAGAGAGTGAGAGGAGAGAGAAAAGTGAACTTGTTTTGTTTTTTGTTTTTTTAATGCCAGGTTGGTCATGTTGGACTACTTCCTGTGAGACAGCCTATTCTATTCATCAGGTTGATTTGAGAGCGATTTACCATGTTTAGCTCAAAATTAAGGCTCACCAGCAACTTGTTTATACAAAAAATAAAAAAGGTTTCTGAGTGGATTGTTTTTTTAAGAATCATTTCAACTAGAAACTGAAATCCCTTAACGCTCCAGCAAGCCTGTAACGATAAACAAGTTCCTTTTCAGATCTCCATCCATCCATCCATTTTCCGAACCGCTTCATCCTCACTAGGGTCGCGGGGGGTGCTGGAGCCTATCCCAGCAGTCTTCGGGCAGTAGGCGGGGGACACCCTGAATTGGTTGCCAGCCAATCGCAGGGCACACAGAGACGAACAACCATCCACGCCCACACTCACACTCACACCTAGGGACAATTTAGAGTGCCCAATCAGCCTGCCATGCATGTTTTTGGAATGTGGGAGGAAACCGGAGCACCCGGAGAAAACCCACGCAAGCCCGGGGAGAACATGCAAACTCCACACAGGGAGGCCGGAGCTGGGATCGAACCCGGTACCTCTGCACTGTGAAGCCGACGTGCTAACCACTGGACTACCGGGCCGCCCCTTTTCAGATCTCGACATCCAGAACATTCAGGACAGCAGTGACTTTCCACACTGAATATATGAGGGCTAGAATGCCTTACAGTAACTGCCTCAAGCTTTGGCCACAAATCTACTGGCAAACAAAAACAGTCCATTTCGGCCTCAGGCTGGTGCATGTCACGGCTCGTGATATAATGTTGGCAGTACATCAAACTTGTTTACTCATTTGAAATGCCACCACGCATGTGAATTTTAGTGCAGCGTGCGAAACAGTTACTGATGTGGTAAAAAATGCAACTTGCAGCAGCATTTCAAACTTTCCCAAACTCATTTAAATTTAGCCACGGGAGTAGCAGGGGCATTGATGTTTTCAAGCACAATAAAAAAGTTGTTCATCAAATGAAGGTAAACTATTGATGTTTCACTGAACTAAAAAATGAAGCTGTTAACTCATTCACTCCCAAAGACGTATTTAGATGTCTTTTCAGACGCCACGCATTTAATCCCAGCTCCTCATTTTATATTGACTGTACTTGAAAAGGGTCTGAAAATGGCCATTTTAGTGACATTATTCTTTGTATTTACTCGCATATGTTCGACTAGCGATGGGAATTAAAAAAACATTTTTTTGTTGGGAAAGAGTTCCCAGAGTTTCAATTGCTCAGCATTGTTTACCGGTTTTGTAAGTGATTCCCTTATCAATTCCAGTCAACACGAGTGACGTCACCGCACAAATTGCGTAGTGACTTTATTTACTAGCACGGCTACCGAGAAACAAGGTGCCATCACGTTACTACGTTTGTGTACATTTTATAAAGAAAGAATAACAAACGGCAACTTGGAAATTAAGATTCCCCATGCCTCCGTGGGTTTTCTCCGGGTATTCCGGATTCCTCCCACATTCCAAAAACATGCATGGCAGGCTGATTGAGCACTCAAAAGTGTCCCTAGGTGTGAGTGTGAGCACGGATGGCTGTTCGTCTCTGTGTGCCACACAATTGGCTGGCAAACGGTTCAGGGTGTCCCTCGCCTACTACCCGAAGACAGCTGGGATAGGCTCCAGCACGCCCCCCGAGCCTTGTGAGGGTAAAACGGATGAGAAAATGGATGGATGGATGGATCCAAAGGAGGAAACTACCAAGATGCAATGAAAAGGCATTTGCACACACGGCACGCGGTAACTTTTTGATGATGGTTGTACTTTTGATCCGAGTGACTGGCTCGGAGGCTGGTGGTACTCGTTTCAGTCTACCATTAGCTTCTCTTTTCACTGAGGCAGGGAAAAGTGAGTTCTCAGACCGCAGCTGGACTTCAGTTGATTGTATTTGTCGCTGGCTCACAGCTAATTTTGTATCATATGAATGTTGAAATCTTACTGGATATTATTGTGTCTTTGCCACCGAAGGATCGAGGTTGTATTTTGTACATTTTTAAAAGAAATATATCCTGGAAGGTTATGTGACATTTCAAAATGTATGTTGCAATTAAGACACAGCAAAGTGGATGCTAATCTACTTGCTTAGTCTCCCCCCACCCAAAAAAAAAAAGTATCGCCAAGAGAATCAAAAAAGAATCGAATCATGAAACTAAATCAATAATGGATCAAAAACCGATTCTTACAAACATGTTTCTGTGTTTCATGAAATTTGTTCCAGTGTACAAAAAAGCAGTTTTTGGTCGGCATTTTGTTCCCTGACCGCACCGAACGTAAATGGCCTTACAACCAAGGTGTGTATCGTTAAATCCCAAGCAATTACGTTTAAAATAGCTTGGATACACTTTTGATGGTACACGGGCGCCCTGCGATTGGCTGGCAACCAATTCAGGGTGTCCCCCGCCTACTGCCCGAAGACTGCTGGGATAGGCTCCAGCACCCCCCGCGACCCTAGTGAGGATGAAGCGGTTCGGAAAATGGATGGATGGATGGTACACGGGCTTATGAAAAAAGTTAAGGGAAGCTGCGTCTTGAATTTACACACATGCTCTGTATAATATTTACGCCTGCTAATGTCAGATCCGCACAATTTCAATATATGTTCCCAGTCAGTAACATTTTATTCAACATCAATTATTACATGATGCAGGGGAGCATCATACATTGCACTTTCTATCCGTCCAATTACTTTATCCCGTTCAAGACTTCTCGTGAGCAGGAGCCGATCCCAGTTGACCTTTGGGCGAGAGGCAGCGCAAACCGTTGACTCAACTCAATTCAACTGAAGTTTATAGAGCACTTTCAAACAGCCATCGCTGCATACAAAATGCTGGACATGGAGCAACTAACATATACAACAGTAAAGCAATAAATCAGTAACAAAGATGGTAGAAAGTACCAAACAGTAAAACTAAGATCAAATCTGGATCATGCTAAGTCAAATGCCAAAGAATACAAGTGAGTTTTGAGGCTTGCCAATCATAGAGCACATAATAGTTTCCAACATATCATTTTGGATTGTCATTTCTTCAAGTAGACTTACATCTCGATTGGAGATGATACACTAAAAAAGGGTAATTAGTTCATGGCTTTTATTCTGCTTTGTTTGGAACATCATCAACATTTTGGGGGGAAAAAAAAATATTGAACAGTAAAAAAAACAAACACTCCAGCTCATTTGACGCAAAAAACACAACAGTTAAACACACACACACCACACACACACACACAGACACACGACACACACAGACACACGACATACACACAGTCCTCCACAAGATATCCAATGATAATGAGCTCATTATAGGTACAACAATCCTACTTTCATATCTTGCCTTTAATGGGAAACATTCAAATCAGTTAGGGGCAGACAGAGAAAGTGATAATTGATGCGGCAATTACAAATTCGGTGTCGGAGCAAATTGTCCAGCATATCTGGACACGCTGGGTGACTGTGACCTCATTTATATCTGAGTGTTAAGCAATAATTGGAGAATGTATCGAGGAGGTGGGATGGGCACAGTGCGATGCAGGAGCAGCTCCACTCATGTTCCATTAACCAGTCCGAAACTGGGAATCAGCTCAGACAAGACGCATGTGGAAAGGTTCCTACAGCCAAGTTTAAAAAAAAAAAAATCAAATAAATAAAAGGATAGGTTTTGTGGGTACGGGGAGATCCCATCAAAATGGTGGGCTTTACAACAACAAATATACTTTATGACAGTAATTGGTTTCTAAAAGCTGTAATTTCAGCATTTAGAATGGTTTCACCACATGCCCAGTGAATTCTGCACAGGCTGTCATGTTTTCAACCAAAACGCCAGTAATGACTAGGTCCAGTTTCACAAACCGTGGCAGAGACTTTGGCAGCGTGTCGGGTTGAAACCACTTCAGACGCATGAGAAGATGATGTGCTTGACTTTAAACAACATCACTTCCAGATGTTTCATTACAAACCGGCGTTCCAAGACCTCAGTGAAAGCAAACCCTCTTACTTTTGAGAAGCCAGGGAAGACTGGCAGGGATATTAACAACATGCACTTTATGTTTAGTGGGCGGGAGGGGAAAGCATGTGGTCTGGTCGGAAATTCATTATAAAATCACAGCAATGGACTCAAGTGCTGGGACTGATGTGTTTTTTCGAAGTAATACAATTCCGTCAGTGTATTAGGTTTTGTTTGCAGAGAAGTCATTTCAGAAATTTTATAAAAACTGGTGGACACGCTCTTTGCAATGCATTTAAACAATCTTGCAAAAGCATTAAGTTGCAGTTCGACACAATTACACTATTCAGCTCGAATCATTTTTGAGGGGATATTGTGGCATTGGAAGTTTCGACGAGAACCTCCGCCGGCGCGTGGAGCATTAATGCTCCCCCATGCTAACTAATAAATAACAGAAGACAGTATATTCTCAGAGGCGGCCCGGTAGCCCAGTGGTTAGCACGTCGGCTTCACAGTTCATCCCATGGAGTTTGCCTCCCCGGTTGCGTGGGTTTTCTCCGGGTGCTCCGGTTTCCTCCCAGCAAACTCTAAATTGTCCCTATCCAAACCAATTCGGCCGTGGAGCCTTAGGCTCCAGCACCCCCCGCGACCCTAGTGAGGATGAAGCGGTTCGGAAAATGAATGACTCAGTTGAACGATTCAATGGATGCCAGAAAGATCCAAACACGGCCGTGGAGCCTTTATTTCTGATTGACGCAGAAGATGGGTTGATGTGGCCAAATTGGTTCGTACTTTTATACTGTCTTGGCCGCCTCCGCACAGGATGGCGGCTCAGCCTAGCCCATGTGCCAAAGTGTGTCTTGATGGTCTTAACTGGATTCAATTGGATATGTGTGCCACAGATAAGGAAGCCAAGCAGAGAGACAACGGCCTAGCTCTAGTCACCTATCTAGTTATCTTTGCCAAAGAGGCCTCATCGAAAAGTACTTACTGTGCGTAATTGAGTAGTTTTCCAGCATTTGTCTGTTGCCAGAGAACTGATTTATTTTGGGAGTAGGGCACACCTATACTCAAGTGTCTTGAACAAAAGTAATATTGAGCTGAACATTTGCTATCATTGCCCACAAAATGTGTGTAATATGTGGTAGCATTTGGGGGTGAGGGGGGGCATTTCGGGCTGCTCTGAAATGGTAAATTAAATCTAGAGCAGTGGTTCTTAACCTGGGTTCGATCGAACCGAGGGATTCGGTGAATCGGTCTCAGGGGTTTGACGGAGCCTCTGCCATGGAGGGTAAGACACGCCCGACTCAACATGTTAATTAGTTATGACACGCCCGCTTGACCATCGCTGGCTGCAGGTGCTTGTCCCATACCTGTCAACCTCATAGCTGCCCGTATAAATGATTACGATTCCCCTTACAAAGCAACAAAAACCCGTATGACGGCTTACCGCGCATGCACACATCATGCTTTATCAATCCGACCGTACGCAGCGATGCAAAAAAAAAAATACGATTGAGGATTACTTTTGCTGGTTTGCCGTGACAATAGTAGCGATCGACGACGGCATTGTCGTTGGCTACCAGCAGGTGAGACGATCGGGATTTGAGCCAAAATGGTCTTTGTGAGATCGGTTCACAATTGTTTTTTTTCCCCCCGTATAAAAGTTGCAATACGCCGTACATGATTTGAAATGATAAAAAAACGTATAAAATACCGGGAAAAAAGTTGACAGGTACGTTGTCCAATCAGTGCTGCGGGAAATTTAGTTTGTTCAGTAGTCAAAGTGATAGTACACTAGTAGTACAGTAGTAGTTGTTTAAAAAATAAATACATATTTCTGTTTTTAATAAATGCGTTTTTTATGTCTTGAATTTGTATAAAGTCATATTTTTGTTTATCATTAATGAAGGGTTCGGTGAATGTGCATATGAACTGGTTGTGTTCGGTACCTCAAACAAAGGTTAAGAACCACTGATGTAGAGGTTTATTCATTATTGTCTGTTTCTTGTACTACGAACCGTTGGGCGCTAGCCCAGCAAACCAAAGCTTTCTCTATCGCACCCCCCGTCTTATCAAGAGCTTTGGGTAAAAAAAAGAAAGAAAAAAAAAAGAAAGACAAAGAAAAAAAAAAGGAGTAACACGCTGTTTACTTGCGATCGCAGGGCCGTAATTGGCAATTTATTTGATAGGCAGCTGGGTAATGATGGCATTTCACCCCTTGCCACAGAGACTAAACAGGAGTGATTCATCCCAAGCTCCCCTTCCCTCCCTGATCCAGATGACTCCCTCTGCTTGGGACCGCCGCTTGCCTCAATGCCTACCACCCAGACTGAAAAGGGGTGGGGTGTGGTGGGGGATGGCCGCCATGTCGGCTTCAAACAAACCTAAAAAGGAAGCCGGCACTTCAGAGGAAATGCAGCTAAGCCTGCCAATTTAGCTGGGGTTTGGAGGGTTGAGGCAAACACAGCCGAGCTGATATGCCATTTGTACGCCTTAATGAGCTGGCAGGATCGGGTGAAAAGGGAAGGACAGTGCGAGAGAGGAGGCTGCCAGACCTGACCTCCTCTGGCCTGTATTGTCCTGCTAGCCAGCGCCAGGCCAAAAAAAAAATCAGTTCATCTGCTTCATTGCAGCATCCTTGCACCATGAGGGCAAGAGAGGTCTCAAGGAAATACAATTTGTGATATGGTTGTCTGACGAATAGCTAGATCCTGTCTCACACTGCGACATGAAATTGATCTATGGCATTTTGCTTTGTCTGTGAAGCGACCCTGTTCCAATATATTTGATCATGTTTCATGAAGAGCACAGAAAAGCCAGCAGACTTCAACATGAGCAGATAATCCCTTCGGTCAAATTTGAGGCCAAACATAACATAACGCAATGTTTGGAACGATAGCACCACGTGTCATGGCGCTTTTTGGTTTTGTCTCCAGCATCTAGAGTTTTGTCGCTCTCCATTTTTTTTCCTTCAACCTGTCATATTTCTGGTTTGTTGTTCTTGTTTTCTTCAGTTAGCTTTGGTATTGCTATCCTGGGTGTGTTTAGGTTTACTTATTGATTGGCTTCGCCTTGTCATTTTAAGTGATTGTGCGCTTTTACTTCTTTTGCAAGCTCTTTTCATTAATCGTGTTATTTTACCCCGGGTTGCTCCGAGCAATTTCCGTTGTACCATGTCGATCTCACGACCAGTTTTTGTCAGAATAAATTGTTTTTGTATCCGATCCATTTCATTTTTTGGAATCCGCTTCAGGTCCGGCTTGCTCCGGAATCATAACACCATGGAGATTATTTTCATCTCTCTCTTAATCTGGCAAGCCTTCCAGTCAAGGTGCACAGCTCCGCACTAGAAGCTCCAACTTACACCTATTGTGATGTGTGAAGTGGGTTTTTACAATGATGCTGGAGGGTACTTGTTCAGGAACCTGCGGGGGACCTGAAATGAAGACCGACACAGTCTGATGGTCTAAAGGGACAAGGGATTGATGGGGGTGTCTCAGTCAGTCTTCATACTTTCCAGCTTTCAGCAGCTCTCTGAAGGCATGCTCAGTGTCCTGCAAGGTGTTTTAAGGCGAGGGGAGAAAAAGGCCTGTACCTCTTTCTATCCTCCCGAGAGTCTCAAATGGAAGTCCAGGTTGAAGTGATTATCGAGAGGGTGACTGATGTTTCTTGAGAACAAGCCAGAGAGTGTGGTTGTGGTTTAGCTGTTTGAGAAAGCCTACAATTTTCAACAAAATAATAGATAGTCATAGGACTTTATTTTGTCTTAATGCCCCCTTCCAAAAACTAACAAAATAATGTATACTGTGTTGTAATTCCAATTTGGTTCAAGGACGATTGTAGATGATTAAACCAAAAAAAAAAAAAAAAATGTCCAGTCAATCCTCGGTTTTCGACCATAATCCATTCCAGATGGCTGTTCGAAAACCGATTTGTTCTGAGACCAAAACCACCCTCTTTAAAAAAAAAAAAAAAGTTATTGAACACGTCTGCTCACAATGGAAAGCGACACGAGGAAGCGTCACTTCCTCGTGTAATGGCGAGAGGAGTCAAGTGGTGCATTCAAGTGCGCTCAGTTTGTTCGAGAACCGATTTTCAATTGTAATCTAAGCATAAAAAAAACTCGAAATTTTGGTCGAAAACCGATTTGGTCGAGAACAGAGATGTTTGAAAACCGAGGTTTGACTGTAATGTGGTCTCATATTGAGCAAATTGAGCTACATTCATTAAACAGGACATGTGGATGTTAACCACAAAACTAAATGAGAATTTCATATGCTTCTTAAATCCGCCATAATAAATAAATTAACATAAAACAATTGAAGTACATGAGCTACTCTAAAGGCGGCCCGGTAGCCCAGTAGCACGTCGGTTTCACAGTGCAGAGGTACCGGGTTCGATCCCAGAGTTTGCATGTTCTCCCGGGCTTGCGGGGTTTTCTCCGGGTGCTCCGGTTTCCTCCCACATTCCAAAAACATGCATGGCCTTACTCTAAATTGTCCCTAGGTGTGAGTGTGAGCGTGGATGGTTGTTCGTCTCTGTGTGCCCTGCGATTGGCTGGCAACCAATCAGGGTGTCACTGCCCGAAGACTAAGGCTGCGTAGTGAGGATGAAGCGAAACAGTTTGATCAGTTGATGGGCACGTAACTGCGTTCGAATTTTGGTTTGGATGAGCAAATGGTGGATATTTTAAACTGAAATTTGTCAGCCAATCGGAGAAGGTGGTTTACTGATTAGACGACAAAAGAAGGGAGTTGGGGAAAATGTTGAGAAGTAATGAAATAACATTTTACTCAAGATTTCTATATGATATCAAGCAAAAACATTGCTCAAAAAGGCATTTTTTCCCTCCCCAACACAAAAAAAATTACATTTCTTCAGAACTTATCGTCATTTTCTAAATTCCCGGTGTGTTGTACTTTGGTTGACATGGTCATTCCAACCAGCATTTTGTCAGTGTTATTTTTGGGAACCTTTATCACATTGTCACGTTGTGTGGTGGTAGTGGACCCCAAAAAGCAGGCAGCAGGGTGGAGCAGGGTGAACTTGAAGAATTGTGTTGATAAAAACAGAGAAAACTAAATCCTAAACAAAGTCCGAAGAACAAAAATAATCCAAAGTATCAAACAAAAACCATGGCTGAAGCTAAAAAACTAACTTGGACCGAAACAAGACTGAAACATGGCATGACAGGAACAAACAAACAATGTAACGGCAACACACAACAGCAACAAACAAACATTGACCCGACACCGAGTGGTCGTGCCGGGAGTTCTTTTAAAGCAATAATTACGGTAACGACCAGCAGGTGTGCAGCTGCAGGGAGAGCCCTACAGTGCCACCTGTTGGTCGCAAACAGAATCACGACAGTTGTTACTGATATATGCCGCAAATTATTTCTTTTCCCCACAATAGATCAAGTCTTTCTAGTGGAATGTCCAATCTTACAAACAATCGTTGGACATGAAGTGAGGACATAACTTCCTTGGTGGCGGTAATAAAGCTTTAGTTTAGTTTAGCGAGATGTTTGAATTGCTGTAGCACGTAGCTGCAGTGCCATGACATTTGGGCTAATACAGTCTTGTTAGAGTCTCAACAGATAACAAATGTCTGGTTTCATGATTGTACATGGCATTACAGCGATGACAGTCCACGAGTTTGGCATGCGTGCGGCAGCGGCGGCGCCACCGCAGCGCAGGCTGACAGAAATCAGCAACTATCATTTCAATTTCAACATCAAATTACTTATTTCATTTCACGCCTAGTCAAGCGTCAAAGCTACATGCAGAATCGGTTGTGCTCTAGTTGTTCGGCCATGTCTTTCTCAAAGACTAGCTCGTCTCGCAGCTGACGGCTTTAATTATGGCCAAATATCACATCGCTACACTGCAGATTCGTCGTACAAATCAAATGATGCGTGTGCGCGCATGTGTGTGTGTGTGGCCACTTTATCCTTGTTCTGAGCGTCTCCAAATGGAAAATGGACCTTGGTCAGGGCTAGGTGAGGTATACACTTCTCGACAAAAGGTATTGGAACAGTGACCCCAATTCTTTTATTTTGGTTGCAAACTGAGAACACATTGGCTTGATATCAAACAAGGTGTTTGACAGTATGTGTGAACATAGGAGATCCTTTCTGTTTTGATTTTGAGATAATTACATTTAGATTTAGCACATAATTTAAACGATTAAGTTAGGGTTAGGCTTTTTTTGTGACAGAACATTTTTAGGGCAGCAACATTCTTTACTTACAGACATAAAATAGACTTCATACTGACAATTGGAGAAGGATGACTATTTACGTGTACATAAGTGCTTTGCTTGCCATACCATTGTTATTCTATTTGGACGTTGCAGAAATTGGCATGACCAACCTTTTTGTATTCTGCTTTTGTGATACTTTTCCAAGGCTTTGACCATCGCGCTTAAAATGATTGTTTGTCTTGAGGTAACTCCCGTGAGTATCCTCTTTTTTTAGTATTGTCGTTTTCTTCTTCGCAGTGTTCATGCAGCGGGACCATTGTTGATGGTCAATTTCAACACATGACAATTTCATAAATGTTTTACTTAAAGAAGACAGCTTTACTTTGAAACGAGAATTTGTATTCGATTATCGCTTTATCTTCATCATTCTTGACATCATTGCTGTGTGAGTACATATTTTTCATTGTACAATATTTTTGTGTTATTCATTGACCTTAGGCTCTTTTCATTTATTACACATTTAAATGAGTTTGTATCCTTTTTAAGAGTGTGTTTAAAGACCTTTTAAAAAAATAAGTGCCATAAGTAAACCCATAATTTTAGGCTTGCCTCTGACCTTTTCAGCAAAGTCCAGCTAGCAATCCACTGGAAAGTTTTCCTTTTTATTTTAAAATGACTTACCTTAACTAGAATCCTGGTCAGTTATGCCGTGCCTTTGGTGCTGTAAATTCTAGTTGTGGCGGAAGAACGCCACGGGCTAAACTAGCAATACATCACACATTAGTTGCAATGAGTATTCGACATAAGCTGCATTTGGAAATTCCCTCTGACGCCCTTCCATTACTCTCAGAGTTTGTGTGTTTGGAGAGCCAGAGCTCGGTCCCCTCTTATTAATTTCCCAACCTATGTTATAAGTCAGAAGCTTGTGTGTGAACTGTGTTGTACTGTTTGACACACTGGGCTCTGAATACCTGAACAGCACATGAGAACAGTTTTCTAAGGTTCCTAACAGTTGAACTCAAGCAGTGGGTGCTCAGAGAGGATTTTTATGTCTCAGTCCGAGCTCTACGTCATTTTTTTTGAAAAGAAATAATTTATATCAATTTCAAAACAGCGACTTACATTCCAGAGGTACAGATATGTATTGTTTTCTTTTTCATTATAAATTTTTTTGCCTGGGGCAACTTATACTCTGGAGTGACTTGTAGTCCAAAAAAATATGACCCTTGCATCTTTGGGGATGTGAAGGACTGATTACATCAGACCACTTAGCTGTAGCTGGTGCCTTTGTACATCCAAAAACCATGGTGATATTGGACCATAGGGGGGTTTGAAGCCATTAAATTAAAAAGCCATACTGGTACTCACATCTGTCAGTCGGTCTCTGGAGCTGCACCTCATGGAAGGCTTGGACTCCCCACTCACGCTCTCACTGTCGCTGTCTTTGCGCTTGTTCTGTCCCGGCTTCAACTGCTTGAACAGAAAATGAGGCCACAGGTTAGCAACATGAAGATTAACTACTCCAGCTATACAGTACACAAGTTGCTGGCTAGAGAAGGCCTCCCGCAGAATTCAAGTCGTAAATATGTGGGAATTGGCAGGAGCTGAGGAGATGTCTATGTTAATCCGTTTTGTTTCTCCGTCCTTTCAGCGACCGTCACAACACTTGCCAATGAAAGACACCATCTGATATCGCAGTATGAAGCTACTCGCAGCTCGTGAAACAGAGAACAGGCACAAAGCCCCCTCCAGAACCTTTAAATGGAGCCTCTATCCTTTCCAAGCAGACACCACATGCTGAGACAGCAGGAGCTGGGCAAGTGTTGTTTTCTAGCCACTCAGTTGGAAATGAAGCAAAATGAGTCGAATGAAGAGGACAACGGGCCAACCTGCAAGCATCTGAGACTCTTCAAAATATGGAGAACAATAAAAGACTCTTGGGAGAGTGGAGCTGAGCGGAATGAGGTGGTTGTATACTCCCTGTCCAAGTGTGTGATTGAAGTCCACCCGAAAGTGTCTGCTCTGTCCCTTGCAGACCAGACAAACACTGCAGGTTTCATTTCAAAGCCCATAAAAAAAGCTGGCTTTATGGGACAGCGCAGTAAAGTACGGCTCAGCCACTTAATAGGAAAAGTAGAGAGATGCTCTGCATGCATAAAAGAGCTTGGACAAGAAGATGATGGCACATTATTCCTGTCCATTTGAAAGGGGGTGTGAGGCTTCTGAGCCATATAAACTGTCTATTTTCCACCATCTCCTTTCAGGGTATTGGCCACCATTTGGTGCGATTAAAGGCCACAAGGCAGGGGAATAGTGACTGAACTCTTGAGTTGAGCAGATAATTAAAATGATTTTTTTTCCCTTTTCTGTCGACATTAGTAGTGTGAAACGAATTCTATTCCTTGAGAGAATTGCATGGCGGTTACAAGGCGGGTGGATTTGCCAGAGTGCTGAGCGTGATAAGAGAGTTGTTGCATTGGGAATGCCTGATGGGCCTTGCGTTACTGCTCCATTGTCTACCAATGTGTGTGAGTGTGTCTTTGTGAGCGTATGGTCAGACAGAAAATAGCAAACGCTGGAGAGAACCAAAAGCGTTAAGAGGACAGACCCAAGGCCACCAATGCCCTGTGCTGTGATATCACTAATTACATAGAACACTTTTAATTCCCACAGAAACCAGAGCACATTGTACTCCATTTTTTTGTGTAAATGCCACATTGTCCTAGGAGAGTTGATGGGCAGTTACAAGGGAAAAAAAGCAAAATAACGGTGACATCGGAGTACAGTATTCACTCCCGACCCAGAAACAGATTCCTTATGGAGGGGGTTGAGCTATGCTGACTATGTTCCCCTGTGAAGCTCCTTTGTCGGAATTTATCATACCTATTACTCAACCTGCCCCTGTGGAAACCTGTTGCGGAAGTGGTGGACTGCTACTGTACATACCAGTGAAGCAAAGCAAAATATTTTGGATGAATAAAGGTGGAATAATTAAAACTAAAAACAAAAAAAAGGACATTAAGCACACTGCCTTTTCCTAATTTTACTCATCTTAAAAAAAAATGCTTGAAGCTTGAGAAAAATCTACATTATCGGCCTTCTGATAACAGAGGCATGCTGCTGTTTGGCGTTAGCAGTTTTCTGATCTATCGAAAAATTCAACCGACGGGAGTGGCTCTATTGGAAGAGGCTGCCGGTCTAAGGATGGCAAAGTGCGGATGTCCAACACTCAGACTCAGACTGTGCTCAACCGCAAACGGTTTTCGAGCGGCACTGCAAGATGGGCAACAACTTGGTGAAACTGGAATTCATGCTCAAATATTGAAAGATATTGTGGATTTGGCTGATCGACGCCATTTGGAGACTCAAGCCACAGACTCTCAAGGATGTCTTGAACTGATAGTCAGCCTGCCACCAAAACATCTGCTATCTCGACCTTCCCCCGATGAAAGTACGCATGGAAGCTAGTGCCCTACCATCACCCCCTCCTTCTCGGCCATAGACTGATAAGCCAGGGCTGTCTCCATGAGGTGACCTTGACGTAGCAGCTGTGGTCTGACACGCCCACACAAACAGACAATCACATTCGCATACACTCCCTTGTATCACCGCCTTCATTGTTTAGGTCTTGTGACCTGTTGTAATTGTCATATGCTTGTGCTGGAGTTTTTTTCTCCCCCTCTCCCTCCCTTGTGGTTTCTTCCGACTTCCGGGCTGAGTGAATGCTGGCGCGTTTGGCTGCCGCTGCTCAACCCGTTTGGTGTTTTGTCGTTTTGTTCCTGATTGTAAAGTGTCCTTGGGTGTCTTGAAAGGCGCTTATAAATAAAATTTATTATTATTAAAAATGAAAGATGTTTCCAAGTATTTTGTTTGTGTACTTACACTTTGGGGTCTCATAGAATGCATAGGGCAACTATGCATCGGATATAGTTTTTGGTTTCATTTTAAAATGCACATTTACAGCTAAATATACCTCAGCTAGAAGGCTTGCACACCTTCGATTTAAATTTCACCAAAATGTAGTGACACATCAGGACTGCTGGCACAAGCTGCAAAGTTCACCAAAATTGCATTTACATCTTAGTTGCCTTTTTTAATATGCACACGCCTCAAATAATTTAAGATGTAAGTTAATAATTGTTTTGCAAAATGCTGCATTTACATATGACCCAGTTAGTCGACTAGTTGTGATTACTATTGATGACTAGTCGACTAGCAAAATGATCTTTTGTAAGAGCCCTATTGTGCATTGTATTAGTAAATTACCTAACATGGTACCGGGTTCAAGGCAGCCCGGTGGTCTAGTTGTGAGCGCGTCGACCTCACAGTGGAGAGGCAGAGGTACGGGTTCCAAAATGTTGACAGCATCTTTACTTTTTTTAAATTTTTTTATCCTGATTTAACATCAAGCTGATGCTGCAGTAGTAAATCTGCAGAGGTGTTCCATCTTACCTCATTCAATGACAAACCTTGTCTCCTTTTTTTTGTTTTTTTTTTAAACTGAGAATAATTAAAAAAAGAACTTCTCCAATAAAGACATCCTAATAAAGTGAGGCTCATCTTTCAAGGATATTAAATAGCTCAGGACCTGATTACACAGCTATTTGAACACCTATCACCCAGCTTGTTCTCTTTAATTTGCCCCTGAGCTTCTTTAAATGACTTCAGAGAGTACATTTTACATGTTGTTGTTTTTTTAATTATTTTTTTTCACCTTCTCTTTTTCAAATGTTCTCATGATGAATTAATTTATTTTCCGGTCATGATGAAGGGACAGCTAAACCAAAAAGAACAAATTCTGCTCGTCACTGCAATTGAAACTCTTGTAATTTACTGTCCTTCCGCGCGACAATAAATCTGAATGAGAAGCCCGTGTCGTCCGTATGCGGGACCTCTCCTATTAACAGCTCTGGTGTGATTACTCTCACAAGGCAGGTAGATCTTTTAAACAGCTCCAGTTTTATCTCCGAGAACGAACAGCGCTACTCATGCACTTTATTGCAACCAGCCCTTATCTATAAAGCAGAGGAAATGACTTTGTCTGCATAATGTCTCCTAATTTCTTCGTGGTGAAAACGGAAAATTACAGGACGGGGTCAAACCCGTACATATTGATTAAAAGATCACAATGGGCCTGTATGTGTAACCATTTTTAATTAATAATTTTCTTATACAGTCAAACCTCGGTTTTCAAACATCTCGGTTCTCGACCAATTCGGTTTTCGACCAAAAATGTCAAGTTTTTTATGCCTCGGATGACGAACAAATTTCGGTTCTCCAACAAACTGAGTGCACTTGAATGCACCATTTGACTCCTCTCGCCTTCCTTACACGAGGAAGTGACGCTTCCTCGGGTAGACGAGGAAGTGACGCTTTCTCGTGTTGCTTTCCATTGTGAGCAGACACGTTCATTTAACATTTTTATTTTAAAAAGAGCGTGGTTTCGGTTTTCGAAAAATTTCGGTTTTCGAACAGCCTTCAGGAATGGATTATGGATGAAAACCGAGGTGTGACTGTACTTATATTTGTAAATGTACATGTTTGACAGGAATATGTATCAAAATTAACCCGATGTATTGGAATGCCTTGCTTGTTTCGACACTGCAAAATGAGTTGATTGATGTTGTGGCTAAGTACAGAGGAACCCACAATTTCAGAAATCAAAAGGATCAAGCCTTGCGCGGTTATTCCGAATAACCGCGCAAGTACAAGTCTTTCCACATTTATACAAGACAATACATTTTTATTTACATCGCGCTTTCACTGTCAAAAGCGCTGTACAGAACATTTCACATTTATTGGCACGGACATGCTCTTTTTGATGCTGAAATTAGTTGGCACGGGTTAAAACTGTCAAAGATGAAGTCGCCCACAGCTCCTTCCCATAGCTACAACGCAACGGCTTTGTTTTACTTATAATAACAACATGGAGGAGATACAATTGACGCATGTGTGCCAATGCAGCATTCCATTTCAAGCGTACATCCTTTTTCTTAAAAATGCTGAAATCACAGTTCTGCCAGAGCCGGAATGATGAATACGATACCTCAAATTAACTCCATATTGGTCAAAATGTAACCAATGTATTAATTTATTTGCTGCATAGAGAATCTGTCAAGCTGCTCTTTCTTTGCCAGTGCTGCACTCTCTGTCGTAATTGACTGCATTTTTTTCGAAACCACTAGCGCAAGGGAATGATTTGAATGACAAAAACTGAAGCAAACACTTAATTTAAATCTTCTGTGTGGATTAATTTGAGTTGAACACAATGACAGAGTGAAAACCGTTGATAGACATTTTACTGTAGCAGAGCATTCCTTACAATATGGCCCATACTTTTTTTTATTTATTTGGAAACAGAAACAATGTGACCGAGATTCTCCTGCAGTATGTTCACATGCTGCTATACAGGTAAGGCTTGCTGGACAGGTGACATTCAATCGACTGAAAAAGGTAATGTGGCAGCTGCAAGGTGCAAATGACTGTAGGAGTGGTTTTGTGACATCAGCTTAAGTCAAAATATTTCTAAATTAGATGACAACAGCTCTTCACTTTCTCTTACATTGTGTGTCGTAACCATTGTGAAATTTTACCAAAGCGTTCTGGCTCGTGAGATTCGAGGCAACGAAGCATTAAGGTAGACGCTGGTAACATTTTGAACCGCAAATGCATTTTACACCGAGCCATGCACACCTAACCTAGCGACCCACCAACCTTATGATCCTCATCAGACAAAAAAAAAAAAAAAAAGGCAGTACGTGGAGAGGGCGGCCTTCTCTATTCGAACCTCTGTGGGATTCTGTTGCCTTCAACTCCTGGTTTCCCTTAGATACGCAACGGCAGCAGCTGCGGAGCTCGGCGGTAATAAAACCCAGAACAGTTTAACATCTTTTATTGTTCTTATGCGGCTCTCAGAACAGCTAACCTGTACTCGCAGGATCTGGCAGTGAGAATTCCACCAGGGTGGCAATGAAAGAGGATCTCATTTACCTAAAAGCGCTTATGAATTTTTAATTTGCTTTAACAAGTAAATTAACAAGTCCCTCATTTGGGAAGTTTTATGGCTGCTTGCCACTGAGGGAGAACCATGAAAGTTTTATAGATAATCCACTCGCTGGGAAGCATTGCTGATAATAAATTGTCTATTTCCTGGGGCTTTGTCGTACCCGTTGGTTTCCACTGACTACACTTTGAATATCTCTTTTTACGCTGCCTTCAGAGGTCCATATACTATGGTTATTAAATTGCTTGTGAGGCTCACTACTCTGCAGTGAAAATGAACAACTTGAGGAATTCTGGTGGACTTCACAGTTGCTTACATGTAGCGATCGGGATCTCTACTGCCATACATTGCAACACATTCAACACAACTAATTAGAGGCCTTGAAGCCTCATATAAATCGTCTTCACAATCTACTGTATATCCAGTACAACTCCTGTATACTGGGGGTATTGTGATTCCACTTTTGACCACTAGATGGTGGCACATTTAATTAGGTTGAGGCAGATTTGCTTGTTGGAAAGAAGAATGAAACCGGAAGCACCGCATTTCATCACAGCCTACTTTTTGTTGAAACATATTAATACTGCTATAATATACGTGTTTAAAAGTGTTTTTCCTATTTTAAGTATCTAAAAGGAGCTGAAAAAATCAAGAGCCGTAAATGCTATCAAAACAAGCAAACCTCGGAGCAGGAGTACCCAACCAGTGAATCGCGTTTGACTGGTAGAAGCTCCTAAATCGACCATGAGGGGCTGTAGCGGGGGGATTTGTGTTGTGTGTGTTATTACCGTATTGGCCCGAATATAAGACGGCCCTGATTATAAGACGACCCCCTCTTTTTCAAGACTCAAGGTTGAAAAAAGACTTTTTGATCACCTAATTAATTTTTATACAGAAAATACTTACAGTACATTTAAAACAAATGATTATAACAATATATTTCAGAGATAAAAAGCATGTTTTTTTGCCTCATTCGAATCTTAATAAACATTTTATGTAAACTAAAGTGCAATCAGCTTCTGGTTTGGAAATGTAAATTACATCATAACTTCTCCTCAGCTGCCACTGGCCGATCTTTGACCCACTTTTTTCTCCAGATTGTCGCTACGTTCTTAATTTTCTGTTATCTCTTCTATTATTTTCTTCCCTTTTCTTTCTTACCGCTATCTTCTTCGTGCTACCGCTATGGCATTCGCTCCAATAATCTGGCGCCATCTAGCATCCCCGAATATAGCACTAGACCCCAAAAGACCACCCCCACTTTTTCAGCCTAATTTCATTGCAAATAACACCGTGTCGGGCCAATACGGTATCATTCATTCATTCATTCAAACATTCATACATACATACATACATGCCCAAGGCCAACCTCCTTTCCTGTCGTTTCAGAGAAGGTGTTGCGCTGCGGTGGCGGCCTCGAATTTTAGCTCACGGGTCAGTGCTGTGTGCTCTCAAACCGGAGAGACATGGTGGCGGCACAGGTTTGGGTGGACGTCGCAAGAGAAACACGGTACCGGTTAAACATACGATACAATACAACCCACCACCACAACTCCCCCTACAACCCATCGTGGGATTGCCGAGTTGGTCTGGAGCTGGGTTTTGTGCAGATAGTAAAATCACCTTGACTTGCTTGACAACAACATTTGGAAAGTGCTGCTCCGGTTTAACACTCAGCAAGCTTTATCAGATAAGACTAGCGAGTGAAAAGGGGACCTAAGGGTTTGTCAGGGCCAGTGAGAGAGCTGACAAGAGGACCTACAACATCTTTCTGACAGCGGCTGTGTGGAGAGCCCACCAGCATGGCCGGACGCTGACCCGGTGCTTTGCTCCGAGGCCCTGCTGCTCTAACTGCCACAGACAGCAGTCCCGCCTGCCCCTCGTGTCACCCATAAGTCCTCGTGCCACACTCGGTCGTGGCCTGTCACTAAGCATCAGCCCATTGCTTCCCTTGCCCCAGATTTGTTTATTGTTAGCTCTGTGTGGGGGCAAAAAGGTCACAGGCATACGGTGTGATAATCATCCTAAATACCGCTGTTAGTTAATCATGGTGACTAAACATATCAGACATTCTAAGCATGTTTACTGTACGCTAAAGCCGGTTGTTAGCTTGCGGTTAACATGTCGTTCACAGCTGGGCTGAAGCCGTTCATAACCATGGGAAAGTGCCGTTTCCTCTCCTTTTCAATCTTGTAACATCATTGTGCGGAAGCCATCTCTGGAGACCTTGTCAGACATCATTTTCCAAGAAATGGATAGATCAGTAGGGCTACAGAGGTGGCTTTTTTAGCTTCTGTGCTGGAATGTGAAGCCAGAGCAAGGATATGAGCCACTGAGGACTAGTCACAGTAGCCGCAGGGTAAAAGCATCTCGAGCAGAGTGGCAAATGGATGCTTGGGGGGTGTGGGAGGGGGGGACAAGAGGATGGGGGGGGGGGGGGGTGCATGGCTGAGAGCACTGCCTTGATCTCATCAGTCATACTAAGGACTCCATTTCCTCCACCGCGAGCTGGAGGCTACTGAAGTTTGTGGCTGCATTTATCTATTGCCATAAATCCTTGATTTATGACGACATTACAGACAAATCAATATGCTTTTAACATCCATCCTCTGGCCTGCGTCACAAGCACCCCACTCCTCTCTCACAAATGGTCATATAACACTGGAGTCTGGTGCACTGAGTTATGGGGACAATTCCCAGATTTAATAATGAAAGGCGCTAGCGGGGAAAAGTTAGTGCTGAGAAGAGGGCAGCAGGAGACATACACTCTCAGATCATATCTGAACATCTTGTTATAGAGGCCAAGCGTGGCAGTAAAATAACCCCCTCCCCCACCACCCTTGCCCACTTTACACACCTCCAATTCCCTTAAAAGGGAGAGGGAGGATGGGGAGGAGACCAAATGAATGCTCATCACCACATAACTACTCATCAAAAAATGTGTGCGCAATTAATTGCATGGCTCCCCAGCTCTTCAATCTGTGCTACAAAGTTATAACTTCAAGATTGGCTCTCAGAGACCCATCCAACTATAGCCACAACTAGCGTGCCAATGAAAAAAATAAAAAATAAATACAATAAATAAAACAGCTCCCAGAGCATGGGCGGCTTCAATAAAAAGAGGTATGGAAAAAAAAAAAAGACAACTGAGAAAAAGACCTCTGCTAACGGCTTGCAGGGGCTATCATTTCTCTTTTTTATTGCCATTTATTTTCCTCCAGGAATTCACTGCCGGTATATTGGCAGGCCTTCCAGTAGATGGATGCAATGAAATTTAGCACAGACACTTAACACTGGGTCAAGCCTTGTGAGCAGCTCATGTGGTAGGAATATGATAGACAAAGCCTCTAGTGTAGAAAAAAAAAAACCCAAAGAAACAATGACATAAATAGTAGCATGATGCTAAAACATGTCAAGGGTTCTCTGGTGAACAAGAAACAATGGGATGGCATCATCATGGCTGAGAACCCACCCAATGAGCACACAGCTTTACTGACATATTTAAACAGTGTCACTCTTCAATTAAGAAAGCAATGAGCCACTTCTGAAACGCAACAATCGATACATTATTATTGGTTTATAATGACCGTATAGGAGTACAAAAAAACATGACAGAAAATCGGATGAACTAAGACCACGTTGGCTGTGGTCAACAATTCAGATTTGAACCTCACCAATAATGAAATGTTTGCATTCACGCGGGGGACTTTTCATTACTAAGTAGCGAGGATAGGAGGCGAAGGTCATGAGATCACTCAATGAGTTCTTGTTAGCCGGTGGATATTGAGGACAGACGGTCAGTGATGTGCTCCGAGTGCTGGTATTAACCAAAATGAACGATATTATCTCACTTTAGCTGCATTTGGCTCCATCTGCACCACGATTCAGGGGATTAGGGGAGGCTGTAAAAATAACGGCAGGATATGCATTTCCTATCCGGCTGACCTGAGTGCATGCCCAAGGCCAACTCCATCATCAGTAATCTCTGCAGCAAATGTCCTCATCGAGCCACCTTCCCAACATTCCCATCTGCCGTTATCAAGTCATAAAACAAGAATAAAATAAGCAGAGTTTGTCTGTGTTGTTTGGATTATGCTAGCAAACATCTGCTCTGGCAGCTCTTAACAAATCAACAACGGGTGACAACAAAATCGCCGTGAAAATGGCGCGATTGCAGCTGAAATGATCATTGCGTGAGGTTATTCACACGAAACATGCAGAAACATCGGACTGCATCGTGATGTAAATGAATAGACGAAACCAAGATGTTGACAGACCATCGCCCATTCACCTAATAATCCGACTCAACTGTGTCATAAAAATATATCGCATGCCTCGCAGATGATGCTGTTCCAGTGATGCCTCTGACACAAAAACACCAACATGACTGCAACAAATACTTTGTATGACATTAGCTGGTGCCGAGAATGCGAAGAAAAACACAAAGATATGTCTCGTTCAAGATCATAACGCAACGTACAATGTTCTGCTCGTTATTAGAGGGGTGTTTTCTGGAGAAATGTTGAATTCTCAACCAACTCAACCTGAGGGGCAGTTGACTTCAGAGGTTTAGACAGGAAGTCGACAGTCCGGACATTTCACGTTCCGTGGTTAAGCCGTGCAATGAAATAGTTTGTGTAGCCAAGTAAGAATACACAACACGATAAGGCACACTGAGTTACTGGCAAACTATTTTTTTTCCCGAATGGCTGAGAAACTTTGGGCATGAAGATATTTAATGTAATTGGTGAGGAGAAGAAAAAAAAAAGATGATATCATCTACAATAAGGGTGCCGTCGATCGCGATTGACCGGTAGATCGCGGACTGGTCCCAAGTCGATCGCGAGGGGTGTAGTGGAGGAAAAAAAAACAAACAGCCATTTGTGTGTCTTTGTGCATGTTAGTAATATGTTTTGTGTGTTAATGTACACTGCACCCTAATCATCCTATCAGTCTCATTTTCACAAAAAATTTCAAAAATAAAACAAATCAGGTAAATCTTCCGGCGCCGGAAGTTGCGCCGAAAGTTGTTAGCGCTCAGAAGTCTGCAATTGCAGCTTGTGATCAGAACCTGTTGCGCTATATCTTTGATCATTATTCTCATTAGTCATTATTCTCATTCAGAGTTTGTTTCGTGTACAATTCACAGAGGGCACGGGCAAAGAATAGGAATCTAGAGGGCCTTACGGTTCATGTATTTACCGATTGTACTCGTAAAGAATACTTTGCAGTCCTGATATTTAAAAAAGATATACAGTCAAACCTCGGTTTTCGTCCATAATCCGTTCCAGAAGGCTGTTCGAAAACCGAAACCACACTCTTTTTAAAATAAAAATGTTTACTGAACACGTCTGCTCACAATGGAAAGCAACACGAGGAAGCGTCACTTCCTCGTCTACCCGAGGAAGCGTCACTTCCTCGTGTAAGGAAGGCGGGAGGAGTCAAATGGTGCATTCAAGTGCGCTCAATTTGTTTGAGAATCGAAATTTGTTCGTCATCCGAGGCATAAAAAACTCGAAATTTTTGGTCGGAAGCCGAATTGGTCGAGAACCGAGATGTTCGAAAACCGAGATTTGACTGTATTATTAAATGCAACGGGCGTCACACGTTATATGATTCATAACCCAAAATGTGCAAAGTATATGATTCATCTGATGTCACCGGTGTTGCATTGACAATGCCCTGTAATTTAAGATTATACAAGTTAAGGAAAACTACGGGCTATGCAAGACCTGACAGGATTCACAGCACTAAGTCGGCCGCCTGTACAAAAAGCTGTCCCTTGTGTGTCACAAATTCCAACACACGGGGGACCAGTTCTGGCTGAGCAAAGTTGTACATCACACGCGGTGTGGCGGTGGCTTATAGCGCTCTTTATTTATAGGATTGTTTTGCCCTTCAGTAGTACTATTAGTGTCTTTCGGCAGCCATTAGAGAACAGGCAGGACAAACTATTACTTCTCCTTGCCGTGCCCTTATTCTATTTATGTTTTTGTCCGGGAGACTAGCGGCGTTTCCTTTAACTCATAAATCTGGTGTACACCATTTTTGATGTTTTTATTTTTCGATTTTTTTTTCCAACATGTTTTATTTTGGGCACCACCTCTGGTTCTATGTCAAGCTATTTTCTGAGACAAAACCAGGCATCAAGGGCTACGAATGTGGACCACATGAAAGCCATTTTGTGAGTAAAATGACTTCCTTACTGTTATCAATCCACCCCCTGGACCTACAGAATGGTTAAAAGTTACCATGACATAGAGCATAGTTTCAGTTTTCAGCAGAATCCAAGACAAGGCTGCTAACCTTCCTATTAAAGACCCTGGCAAGGATCGATACTCCGCACTCTCCGAGGTCATCAGCAGTGACAAGGTCCTAAGTCATAACATAGCTTGTGCTGTCTCTCGAACATAAATGCTTCCACTGCCACAATAGTTCTGCTTTTATGTCAAGATTTTTCTATTTGGATGTGGAGGGAAAAAAAGGAAGATATGGAATGCGGGAGGCATCGGATAGAGGGTGGACTTGTGGTGGTGGGGTGATGAAGAATGGTTATGTCTTTGCACTGATGCTGGTTTAGAGAGAGAGGCAGAATAAAAAAAATAAATAAAAAGAGGTGCCACGGAGAGAGGGGGTGGGGGTTGGGGGTCTGATAAATCGAAAATGACTGGCTGCCGAGCTGTAATCTGCCAGCGCCAAGCCCCCTGTAGCAACAAGCCAAATGAAAAAGCACGCTGACAGACCAGAGAGATGAAGGGCCTGCGGTAGATTACGGGGAGGAGATGGCGCAAGGTGGAGGAAAAGAGGGGGGGGGAGGTGGGGGGGTAAGACGGAAAAGGAGGGAGGAGGACAGATCTAACATGGGGGTGGGACAGTTTGTTCTTGTTTACAAAGGTGTTTGGAGAAAAAAAGACGGAAATTAGTCATGGCACACATACACGTACACACAGTCATTCTAAATAACATTTTCGATAACACTTTCTTATGTCGAGTTAGCAACTATGGTATCGATTCTAAGTCAAACGATCACCCGCAGCTCGTCCTTTGTGGCCTGCAGCCAATGAGAAATCAGCCTGTGGGCAGTGTTACGGTAAGCAAAACGAAGGACGCAAAGAAAGAAATACAAATTGATAAATGCCCTCCTTGAGTGTGTCACCTTACGCTTCTTTGTCAAATTCACATGCATTGCACTGTAATGGGCCGCTAAAATGTCACAGTATTTATCTGGACGCGCCATCGCCATCCTGCTGACAAACCCCTGGCTGGAAAACAGCTCAGGGGTTTACCCTTTTAAACTAGCCTGGAAAACGACAACAGTGCGCAAGAGTCTGAATGCTCTCAGCTGAAAACAATGACAATGACAATTCGAAGACAGATAAAGCACACATGATCTTTGCATTTTGACTCAAAGCCAGCAGCAGGACAGGGGTAGCGTCAATTGTCCTTCACAAGCAGGTGAATCCGAGCCGCGACATCAAAATCCGACACAAGAGCTCCACCTACTGCAAGAGCCTCCGATGTGCCCGCTCCTCTGTTGTTTAGACTGCCAGGCTGACTGCAAGGAAATAACAGGGCACATCAACAACACGATGCTCATTTCTTCCGGATTTACAATTCATAATACAGCGACAGACTGACGGGGGAGCTAATCAAGCTGTGTGAGCTAAACCCATTCCCCCCCCATCTCACAGTATGAAATGTTCAAGTCTGAAGCCTTGTATAGGCGGAGTGTCGGGGTCCAGGGCTGAGAGAAAGGGTTAGTCTGCCTTAATCCTCAACAGAGCTCCCTCGCTAGAAACGCAAGGTCATTTCGGCAGCAGCGGTGAGCCCAAGACATAACCACTGGCATCGTAAGTGGGCACTTAATAAAACTCATGTGGAAAATAACTTCAGACGGTACAGACGGAATCCCACCCACCGGCACCGTAGAAGGCAAAGCAAATAGTGTGTCTGCACCATCCAGAGTTTACACAGCGATATCAGATGAGCCGCATATATTTAGAAATCACCCGTAGCTCAGCGTGAGGTCTGATGAATTCGCAAACAGCAGGACGCGATGCCAGCGTGCTTTCAACGGCATTATCAGCAACTCTTTGTTGTTGATCCATTGATGCTTTTTTTTTTCTTCTTTTTCTACCCCTCTCTGCCTCACCACTGCAGCAGACATGCCCAGGAAGGAAACTGGGGCTTTAAAGATGGAAAAGCTGTATCCCTCCCCCTCCTTGTCTCATTTGTAGACCCATGGATCACAGTGGGGACTGTCACAGAGAAAAGCCATCTTTCTCACAGCATGGCCGCCGTTTCACTGCAACCCCCGATCGGCTGCATGCACCCTCACTTCCTGGACTCCCACTGGGCTATTCAGAAAATCATGACTGAAACCGAACCGTTTCTATCTGTATCCTCATTCCTAGTTGTGGCACTGGGAGGGAAAAAAATAAATAACACACTTATCCGGGAAGAGAAACGATTTTGACAGTTAAACTTCACGCAAACTGTTGTGAATTCTGAGAGATGTCGACTGAGCCAATGCAGACGGAATTAATAATTTCGGATGAAATTCACAAATTACCGTATTGGCCCGAATATAAGACAATGTTTTTTTTGCATTGAAATAAGACTGAAAAAGTGGGGGTCGTCTTATATTCGGGGTCTAGACATTATACCCATTCACGACGCTAGATGGTGCCAGATATCATTGAAGCGAATGCTGGATTTGACTCCCCAGGCCAAAGTGAACCCCTGCCACGAAGAATAAAAATTAAAATAGCAATAGCACGAAGAAGAACAATAAAAAATTGCGGTAAGAAGGAAAAGAGAAGACAATAATAGAAGAAATAACAGAAAATGGAGAAGCGTAGTGACAATCTGGAGAAAAGTGGGTCGAAGATCGGCCAGGTTAACCGGCAGCTGAGGAGAAGTTATGATGTCATTTAAATTTCAAAAACCAGAAGCCATTCATTTACGAATGTAATGTAATGTATATATTGTTATAATCATTTGTTTCAGATGTACTGTAATTATTTTCTGTATAAAAACTAATTTGGTGTTCAAAAGTCTTTTTTCAAACTTGAGTCTTGAAAAAGAGGGGGTCGTCTTACAATCAGAGCCGTCTTATATTCGGGCCAATACGGTAATAAACATCACAGCATATCACGGCAATCCCAAAATGCCACGAACCAAATCGGGATGACATCAGAGCAATCACTGGTTTACTCGATGCCTGTTCAACAATTGATTTTGACTTTGTGGTTTACTCATAGTTTTGTGGGGCATCTATATAATGCAAAAAAACAATCACGAATATCTTAAGCCACTATGTAATTGCACTGCTTGCCAGACTTTTGGGGTTGGGTTGAGATTGTCTGAGTTCCGGAGGAAAAATAAGTTCTCAGGCTGGGGTTCAACACTTTAATCTACAGGCAATTTCCAGAACAAAATTTCTGGTATGAGATGAAGCTTTTACAGAAGTAGAGCACGATGGCACTGACACTTAATCAAAGAACTACTGAGGGGAGAAAAGTGACTTAGTTCCACCGTGACAGCTTTAGCACTGAAATGGCTTTGAAATATGCTCGTCTTCCAGCACCGCATTATCAGCCCGCAATTGAGGCATCTTGAATGTATTTTGAAAAAAGAGGTTTTGTGACACGAGCACGTAGCCCACATTATTTATCAGCCACCGCTAATTATCCAGCCAACTAAGGAAAACACATGAGACAAGTAATATTAAATATGGAGGACAATTGAAGTGAAAAGACCTTGTCCATTGTAATGGCAAACATGATTGAGTCTGACTTCACAGAAAAATTACAAGCCGTGTGGAAATAAATGTGAGATGAAGTGTTTTCACATTTCACCGACAGCGGGGTGAGATTTTCAATGTTATGACCGATGCTGCTTGACTGTCAACTAACCTGCTTCCAAAAAACAAGACCGATCCAACCTTGAGAGCAAAGCTGCATTTTGTCTCAAAGATAAGACTCCCGTGCATCCCGTGTATTGCGAACTCAAAATCGTCCTGAGACAAGACGAAACATTCAAATCATGCCCCCCCGACAAACCTTGCGAAATGTGCATGAGTCAGCACACGGGCGAGTTCCCACATAATGACAACTGTGCTGAGTAAAAAATAAAACGAAGCCAAGGTTGTGAAATATTGTGCGACAAAGATTCATGACCTCCAGGCGTTTCCATTCCCAATGCAGCTTTTCACGCTCACTAAAGACTCAATAAAGTGCAATATTGTTTGACTCGTCACAAACAGTTGTTGTACAGTACATGTAAAATGCAAAAAGAGACTGCAATATATGAACCAGGTAAAGCTGGATACTTATTTTGAAAGATGGGAGGCATGCAGTTTGTGTAAGGAGTGCCATGGTTTCACAGGGAAAAGAAAGACACCGCAATGATCCTAAACCAGTGGTTCTTAATCAGGGTTCGATCATACCCTCGGCGTTCGGTGAATTGGTCTCAGGGGTTCGACGGAACCTCTGCCACGTAGGTTAAGACACGCCCGACTCAACATGTCAATTAGTGATGACACGCCCGACTTGGCCCCTTACAGTGATCCCTCGCTATTTTGCGGTTCGTTTATCGCGGCTTCAGTGCATCGCGGATTTTTTCAAACATATTCATACAAAAAAAAAAAAAAAACAACAAAAAAAAAATCATATACATGTAGTATAGTACTGTATATGCTCTATGTGACTCGCTGTTGTTTTGCTGACTTTCACTGCTTCTCGCGGACTTTTTGCGGACTTTTTATATGTTTACTGTATTTTGTTATTCATAAACTAACATAACTTATATATGTTTAAATCTATTAGTATACAGCATTAAGTCATGTTAATTACTTCAAAATGTACTTCTACATGTATGTATACCATTACATTTGGCCCTATAAATATTATGTACATGTACCTGTATAATAATAATAATAATACTATTAATAATATTTTATTTATAAGCGCCTGGAGGGGAGCGGGGTCGCTACTTCACTTTTCGTTTATCGTGGGTGTTTTTTGTCCCCATTAACCGCGATAAACGAGGGATTACTTTACTGGCTGGTTCATTTTGTGCACAATTAAAAAATGTATACTTCACAATTATACTAATTGTGTTTACATTTTTTTTCTTTTTTAATACATGTGTTTTTTTATGTCTTCAATTTGTAATAAAAAACAAAAATCACTAATTGAGGGTTCAGTGAATGTGCATATGAACCGGTTGGGTTGGGTACCTCTGACAAGGTTAAGAACCACTGCCCTAAACAGTTCATTTAACCCTTTCGGGGATAGTGGTCACTACAGTGGACAGCTTATCATGTTACCAGGTTACAGGTTATCATTATTACAAATAATGCAAGGGTTAAAAGGACCCACTATACAAGTTTTTCTACTCATCTCAGTTGTTTTTTTTTTCAAGAAAACTTTTAATCTGTACTGTATATGCGTCAATATACTTTGTAAAAGTAAAACATATCTTGATAAGCTCCGAAGAAAAGCACCAAAGAGCGAACGCCCAATTCCCCCGTGGGACATCTTTTAAACACACGAGTAAATAATTCAGCACCGCCTGAACAAAGACTGAATTTGAACGAGGGCTTGGTTCTCTCATGTAAGCTGCACTTTCTTTCCCCGTCCCACAAGTAGTGCCAATGACACTTTTCCCTGTGTTCACGACTGGGAGTTTTTTTTTCTTTTGGTTTATTTCAAGTTTTTAGAGATGATTTCCATTCCCACAGCTAGAGATTTGGCTGCTGCCTCTTTAGTTCAGACACCAACTGTCTTCTATCTTCACAGACTGGTAGTTCCAAAGCACCAGCATGTCACCCTCCCGTTGACCTGTTGGTGGTGCTACATGACAACATATCAGGATGATGAGAATCCAGAGGGAACTGTTTTACTCCTCAATTATTAATCATAAACTAGGGTCTCCAGCCAATTGTGAGGGCACATATAAACAAATATTCACACTAACATTCATGCCAAGGGCCAATTTAGAGTCTTCAAATCTATATATATAACATTTTTGCGAATTTGGGAGGAAGCAGAATAAAAAAATAAAAAATAAAGTAAATTCCAGAAAGGATGGCTGAAGCCGAGATTTGAACCCAGTACCTCAGAATTTGGAGGCTCACCACATTCCATCAAGGTTCACACATAGACAAACACACATTCATACAATCACACCGAGGGACAATATCGCATTTACAATTAACCTACTGACCGTGAATGTTTTTTGGAACGTGGGAGGAAACCGGCGTACCCGTAGAAAAGCCACACAGGCACGGGGAGAGCATGCAAACTCCTGCAAAATTAGTGGCCATTCGTGCTCGCATTCACAATCTGAAGTGTCCAATTAACCTGCCGTGCATGTTTTAGAATGTGGGGGGGGGAACTGGAGTACCCAGAGAAAACCCACTCAGGCACGGCTAGAACATTCAAACTCCATGCAGGAAGGCTGGACCTCTGCACTGTAAGGCAGACGTGCTAACCAGTCTTCCACCGTGCCGCCGCATTGACACACATGTCAATATTATTTTGTATCTTACTCAATTCTGATTTGAAGAGACAGAAGATAATTGTTAGCACAGACATGATCAGATAGCGAGAGCCGTTTACTTATTACTATGTGTACAAAATACGGTACTGAGCGGTTAAAAAAACAAAACAAAAAAACCCCGCAAAGGGTCTTTTAAATGTTTGCAGCTAATAATTAATGAGCACAAAGACATCCCCCATCCTTTTCTTTTTCGAAGCTTCCATGTGAAAGGGGAGCTGACATTCAAAGGATTCACTGAATCGAACAGCTTGTACCTGTTTCTTCTCGCTCCTTCACTCTATTTCTCTCACTCTCTGTAGCTGCTATTTGCAACTATTTTTACATGGCGTCTAGGCAAGCGGCGAGCTCGTAACAGCGCGAGCGCCCGTGCATCCTAATGACTGCAATCAGTGGCCGCATGTGTGAAAGACGCCTTTGTTTTCTCTGACGCTGCGTGAACGACGCAAAGCGATACGCACGCTCACTCAACACTCTTCTGGATGAATAAACTCGAAGAGAACAACCGTTACTATTATTGCCTTCGCACAGAACCTTTTCATTGCCATAAACAGAGCCAAGCAGCTATCAAAGGAACTGTCCCATTAACATGCACCATTACACTGTGTTTTATTTACATCCAAGGTGTCGTGTCGAGGGACTTTTGCAAAGCGTGAAAAGGTGGACCGTTTGGTACTTTTGCGCCAAGTAGTGGGAGCATTATAATGCGGATCAGTTTCAGCACAACATACTTAGCCAATGCATCATGATATAAATGGTGATGCAAATGCACTTCATTTAAATAGCACCTTTCTACCTCAAAAATACTGAACAGTGACCATAAAAGTTGTCATTGACAGGCCGTCACGCTCCGAGACGTAGTCGGCGATTGGGTGCGGCTGTCACGTGATAAAACCTAATTGTTGACAGGGTTGGTTGGGTGGCTGGTCGTGATCGAGGGGTGGATGGCTGCTGATGGTCGTGATGACCAAGACCGCCTTGGAAATACACTGGCCGTTCGGGAAAATTGACATACTTTCCCGAAATTCGCCATGGCCACTACGCCGCTGTGTACAAGTGATTTTAAGGGACTTGAAATTAAAATATCATCTATACATCCATTTTCTAACCCACTTATCCTCACAACGGTCGCAGAATGCTGGAGCCTAACCCAGCCATCTTTGGGCAGTAGGCAGGGGGACACCCTGAACCGGTTGCCAGCCAATGGCAGGGCACACAAAGACTCGAACAAAGATTCACGTTCACACTCACATCTAAGGAATTTGGAGTGCCCAATCAACTTGCCATGCATGTTTTTGGAATGTAGGAGGAAACCGGAGTACCCGGTGAAAACCCTCACAGGCATGGGGAGAAAATTTAAATATATAATTTTAAAATGTGGTAAAAAACTAAATTATAAAGTGATGGTTTTGGCTATTTTTCCTTTTTTTTAAAAAATAAAACAGTACATTTAAAATTCATAGATAACAGTACAGTCAAACCTCGGTTTTCGTCCATAATCCGTTCCAGAAGGCTGTTCGAAAACCGAAATTGTTGGAAAACCGAAACCACGCTCTTTTTAAAATAAAAATGTTTACTGAACACGTCTGCTCACAATGGAAAGCAACATGAGGAAGCGGCACTTCCTCGTCTACCCGAGGAAGCGTCACTTCCTCGTGTAAGGAAGGCGAGAGGAGTCAAATGGTGCATTCAAGTGTGCTCAGTTTGTTCGAGAACTGAAATTTGTTCGTCATCCGAGGCATAAAAAACTCAAAATATTTGGTCGAAAAACCGAATTGGTCAAGAACTGAGACATTCGAAAACCGAGGTTTGACTATAATTATATTTCAGCAGTAACATATCATTCTTGCAAAAGGGTTACTACATATACTGTGTTTTAATCAATGCAAAACTTTACACGCGCTGTTAATTTCAGGCAGGTGAGGCATAAACCTTACATTAGTTTGTGGTTGAATAAAAAACACCATGTGGGTGATTGATTTTTTGTTGTTGTTGAGAATGTTTATGTGGTGCAACATACATTTTAAACCCAAGGAATGTGATGATGCTTCACTACAAATTAAATGTAATACAATTTGTATGGATGGCTGATCATTCCTGAAAATGGGTTCCATTTTTCTGGCCACTAATGACCTAGCAGACATGCACGGACACGGCGAGGTGCACACAGGCCCACCCATACGCACACACTCATGAACACACGCACACAAATTAGCGCTCAGAGCGCTAACAGTGTGAATCATCAGCAAGTATCACGGATTCAACAGTGTGATTAATTAAGTTATAACTAAATCGATTCTAATTATATGGGTGTTAGTTCTGGTGCAAGGGAGCAGGCAGCATAATGACCAACAACACAAACAGTTCATGCAATACAAATATAACACACTGCAACCAGCGCACAAATAATCGGGAGAACACATTTGCTCATTTACAGTACGAGGCGAGTGGCTAGCGGCTAGCCAGTCAATATTATGAGGATCTGCTGAGTATGGATGTATAATAACAGCAGGCGGATTAAAAGGAAAAAAAAGGAAACATAATAAAGATAGGAACTCTCTGGTGCATTGAGTTGAGCTGACTTCTTACTGCAGCCACAACTGATTCCCGAGCCCATCGATCAGAGAAGTGAACAAGCCAACGGGGAGTCTAGCTTTGGCTTGATCAATGGGCAACACTTCTGACCAAACGATAGCAAAACGTCAACTTAAGCCAGCCACGGGCCAAGATTTACTATCGCCATTTTCCAGGCCATCATAGCAATGGCAATGTGGTACTGATGCGTGGGTTGAAGAAAATGTGTGTTAAGTATATTAGGCCATGTTTGCATTTCAAAGATGTGAACCAATGTGCTGTGTGTAAACAATAAACAACTTATGTTGACAATCAATCGCATTGTCACACAACCATTCCCTGCCGATTGATTAATCCGGGGGTCGGCAACACGCGGCTCCAGAGCCGCATGAGGCTCTTCAGCGACATCTAGTGGCCCCCTGCAGCTTGATAAAAAATTTTGAAAATGGAAAAATATTTTGATAGTAGGCTAATATAGCTCAAATAGATATAGATACATGTTGCAGCTCCGAAAAAGGAGAGCTGTGGTGTTGTTTTTTTAAAGCGTACACTTTTCGACAAACACAGACACATCTGCGTCCGACTCTGTGCCTTCTCTCTTCTAGTTCAACTCGAGAGGCCTTCAAAGACACCCTCCGAAAAACGGAAATCCATGATCACTTCACTGACACTAAGAAAAGCGAAAATAATGCACTAAAACAAAAAATCAAGTGAGGAAATCACAAAATAAATTCTACGAGGGCCTTTGTGAACACACAATCAAGGAATGAATAACAAACAATTATGAGACAGTCGAGTCTCCTACATACATACAGCTTGTGTTTCCTTCATTGTAAGTTTTCTAGAAGGCTTTTATTTTTTTGCGGCTTTTTTTTTTTGTCCTATATGGCTCTTTCAACATTTTGGGTTGCCGACCCCTGGATTAATCAGTGGATTGCTGCGTCTTGCACTACCAACCACCATGATCACAGGTGACAAACTAATGATAACATTTATCATTCATTTTAGAACCATTAACAACTTCTGGCGACTGAAAAAATAAATAGTAATATTATCTACACTAGCGCTTGGGGAAACAGTGCATAAGTAACTGCAAAGTGCTAAAATACTGGATGATGGAAAGTAAGGGTTACTTAGTACTTCGTTTCACATGCAACACAGTCTCCCTCAGCATCCTCACTTAGCCTATCCAGCCGTCTTCGGGCATTGAATCAGTTGCCAGCCTCAGGGCACACAGAGACGAAAACCATCCACGCCACATTCAACCTAGGGACAATGCCATCAGCCTGCCATGCAAGAAACCCACGCAGCCGGGAGAACATGCAAACTCTGGAATCAACCCGTACCTCTGCACTCCGACTACCGTGCTAACCACTGGACTACCGGGCCGCCTTCCCTCAGCAATTACAACTGATTAGAGCCTCATCAAAATGCCTGCCAATCTCAGCCAGACGCTCAAAGTTACTCAGCAGTCTGCGTCAGTCAAATCATTTGTAGTCTGATGTGACTTTGCCTCCCTGTCGGGCTAAGGTGGCGAGTGGCAAGCGCTCTGTGGTTACATTCAAATCATCTCAAACACAGATATTCACACACAAAAAAAGAGAAAACACGGGACCTGTGGGCAGAGGGTCCTCCACAACACCGTAGCTTCCTCCCCGCAGATGCATAATGCATGAGAACATGTAAATACGTTATTCCGCACATGCATTAATAATCACGGAGAACCTCACAGTCTAAGCACCAGGGCAATTAATAAAAGATGGTGCACAGATAAAGCCCCCCCCCCCTCCATCTTCAAAACCTAACCCCACCCTCCTCCACCACTTGATCCACTGAGACACATTCCTTGCCAATTCTTAACCTTGTTTTATTTCTGTGCTGCTTCGGATGGGGAGGGGGGGGGGGGGGCGTGCTGCAGCCCGAGCACGGCTGAATAATGAATGGAGGTTATCAGAGCACCCGACTACCGTATAGAAAGTCTGCTTCATAGAAGAAGCAAGGGATTCACACAAACATATGAATATGTCTCTCTAACACACACACACACACACACACACACACACACACACACACACACACACACACACACACACACACACACACAAACAACTGCTGTGGTCCTCGGCGGAGTCCCTGGGGAGGAAATGTGAGGTTAACTGGTCTCTGAGGAGCTGTGAAATGAGGCCTTCATAGCCTGGAGACGGTGCATAAAACATCAACGTGGGGGGAAAAAAAACAAAAACTCAGACACAAACATTGATCTCCAGGGCACAAACAGTGCAAATAGAGACTTTAAATGCAAATTTCTTTGCTGTTTCCTCAATGTGGCCTAAGTAAGGGAGCTTCTTTAGAAAAAGAAAAAAAAAAGTGTCTAATTGAAAGAAAATCTAACCTTGAAAACTTGTTATGCCATTGTGCATCAAGAGTACAAAAAAAATAACGGATTTAATTCACAAGGATGGGTAAACCTTACGTTTGCTTTTAAATTAGCTAAACACAATCTTTTGTGATGTCTCTGATCGGAATGGGAATACATTTTGATGGGGAATTGGGAGAGTGGGCATACGGCATCATTCGGGGGGCCGGTGGGAGTGATCGTGTCCGTTATGCGCCGAAACTCATCGATGACGGTGGGTGGAGGGTGTTCTTGTTGTAATCAGCGACAGAGGTGGGTGGGCAGCCGCAATGCGGTTCGACTGGCCCGGAAATAGCCTGCTTAGGAAAATTAACACATTTTTGCCGATGGCTAGCATACCCCTGCCTCTGATAGCAAAGAACACTTGGATTATATTAATAATCTTCCTTCTGTGGATAAATAGGAAGGAATTTAACTGAATGTTTACCTATCGGTACCTCAGACCGCAATGATATTGTCCCAAATTGTAGCATTGGAAACGCATAGCCAAAAATAGCTTGCATTAGGCGTAGTAGGACTACAATTGCCACAATTCTTAGACACAGAAGCAGGAAGTAGTCCTCGCTCGAGTATTACGAAAACATTTCGATACCTGCTATCATTTAAAGCAGATGAAAATGACAATGAAAATGGAATACGAAGGGTTTGAATAAAAGATGACACACTGAAAAGTCGACATTTATCCTTACATAAGATGCACCGCATTACAAGACGCACTGTGGATTTTTGAGAACATCCAGGGAGTTTAAGTACGCCTTATGAACCACAAATTACAGTAAGTCTTGTTTATTGAAGTGTGGCTCATCCGGTTACTGCAGGGTGAATGGTTTGAATCCCAACGCTGACCATACATGGTCAAAATGTCCTTGGGCTAGACACTGACCCTTAAATTATCTCCAGGTCGCCACTGTAAATAAGAAACTGTTCTCGATTAGCCCAGTTAAACAAAGAATAGATAAATAAAAAATACAATTTCTGTGGTTTGGTGCCATGTCTCATTTTACCAGATGAATTCAATGTGTTGATTTTTTGCAAATTTCCACTGTATTATTTTACTGTGGAGAACTGACCACCTCTAATCCTAAAAAAGTAAAGCTTACTCCAGCCGAGTCGCCATCAATTGGTCAGAGGCTTTAAAAATAATTCTCAGAAGGAAGCCTTGGATTGTCTACGCGTGTATAATGAGGATTGGGACGGATGCCCTCTCTAACTGACAATAAATTCAGTATCACAAAAAAAAGGTGCCTTCACACTTTGTACTCGATTATCAGCAAGTTGACCACATTCTGTCATTTTTGTGGTATAGATGAGAGGTAGAAGGAAGGAAGGCAGAAGCGGAATCTCTGCCTAGTCGACCCTTTGTTCCGATGAGTACAAACCGGCTCAGTTGACAGCTTGTCAATCCAAACCAACGTAAGGCAGAAAGATCTGGAGAAGACAGCTCTTTCTCTCGGCTTCTCTGTCTTTGATACCCCTCTGCCTGTCATTCCATCGCTTGTGCGCAAGCACCAGCTGACCTTTAACCACCACCGCCATGCGTCCCTTGTCTGTCAAGTACAAAATACCCAAGAGGAGTGATGAGAGGGGGTGTGGGGACGACGACAGTCTTCCCCCTGCAGCTAACATTCCACCACCTCAGTGCGCTGACTTCAAATGAGAGTAATCACTGTTTATTACCTCACTTTGCCCTTGTCTTGTCCAGGAGCAGCAGCCACATATTAGGGTGATTAGATAATTAGGGCCATTACGGTATTACACTGGCCAATGTCACACATCATGCAGTGGATAACGAGCGATGACAAAAGCTCTCACGCTTTCTCTCCATTACAGGCGTTTCAGCAACTTTAAGCTGGCAGAAAATGGGCCCTAATGATTGCAGCGAGTGTGCACCACTGCCCTATTTAGAAGCAGATGGAATTTTCTGTTCAAATTAACAACACGAGGCACAAAGGGGAACAGACTGTGTAAAGTAGAGAAAGCAAACCTAATGCAAGGAGGCTTTCACTTCAACACTAATTAACATAAGGCCCCGGCGTGCTAATTTCCTAAAAAAAAATGTACTTAACACCACTCACAGTGCTTCATTTATCTGTGCTAATAAGCGGGGAGATGTGTATCTACTTAAGCTGCAGAAGGTCAATTTACGAAAGCTGAATAATTCACTAAATCGAGAATCTAGGTCACACAGACACGCGCGCACATACACAAAAATACAGTAAAAATACACAGAGGAAATGTCATCATAATTAGTATGATTATCCAATCCGTGTGTAAATGCTTTTCATGCTTGCTTCTAATAACTCTAATAGAAATTACGTTTGCCTTGATGCAGTGCAGTGACATTCTTTTTCTCACTCAATCCACCAGGAGTGCAAATGAGAAAACAATTACGTTCGTAGTAGGGTACCTCTACTTACGAACGTCTCTTCATACGAAATTTTCAAGTTACGAAACGCCTCAACAGGAAAATATTGCGAAATAAATTTCAAGATACGAAAATACAGGTACGACTCGCAGATCCAAGTTTCCTGAACTCAGCATACTTCTAGCTGTTCTGCCATTGGCTATTACCTAGCATCATCCTGGCATCCCATTGGCTGAGAGGTACCTCTACCGTATTTAGCATCCTCGTCATTCGCCCCTCGGGCCATGAAGCGCTCCTATAGTTTAACTTAGATGTGAATCACCCAGAGAAAGTGTTCACCAGTCGGCTGATCGCTCACGATGCTGATGTTTGCCTTGGACAATTCTGAAGGATTGTTAAAAGTCGATAAAAGCAAATGTCAGTGGATCAGTTCTTTACAAAATGCCAGGCAAAAACTTCTTCTGAGAGAAAAAATGAACTAAAGAGGGCAAAAAAGGATGAGGGCACAGTTAAAAGTTAAGTGATCATCATTTTTAGTCTTTATTCTTTGTTTTCTTAGTTTATGCACAACTGTTTGTGCATAATGTATATAATCATTTATTGTGCAATAATCTAATTGTAACATGTATTTGTTACATATGTTGATGCACTTTTATGCTTTAGGAAACATTTACGTCTGGATTTTGGGGGGCTTTGGAACGGATTAGGGCATTTCCATGGAAAACGCGTCTCAATTTACAAAATTTTCGAGTTAACAAATTTCTTCCAGAATCAATTAATCGTAAGTAGAGATAGCACTGCAGTAAAAAAAGACATGAATAGATCAGTGAAGAGAAACATTGTGGCAAGAGAGCAAGTGTCAGAGTGACCTTGCAAAGCCATCATTACTGGTAAGGGTGTCACAGCGAGAGCAGGAAAAGCAGGCAAAACAGACAAAGTTAAAAAAAAAAAGTAGCTGGAAAGGGGAGGATGGCAAGATGATGAAGGGACACAAGAGGATCGGCAGCATCTGGAGACTTGGAAATATCACAGCAATCTGATGGTCAGGTTCTCCAGCATGAGGGGTAAAAAGAGAGGGAAATCTGTTTCCTGTCATCTTCCATCTTGTCTGTCTTTGTTCAAACTTCTCGCATCTTCTCGGCCAGCTGCTTGCTGGCTGCGCTGACAGATGGCTGGTTCTCTTTGAAATGCATGCGCCTCTGGTCTGCTCTTCCCAATGTAACCGCCACATAACCTTCGCATTGCTGGTAAAGTTTTAGGGAAAAGAAAAGTCAGGCTGACCAATACACCTGACCAGGTTTTTTTTTTTTTCAGAAGGCAACAATTAGATATCTTGTTGCTCACTGACTGACCTCGAATATCAAAAAAAAATTTCCTGATGGAAAATCATTATCTTACACACCTTCACATACAGCCCCCACCCCCAAAGGTATTTTAAGTAGGGGAACAACAAGGTCAATTCCTTTGTTTTTGTTGTAGATTGAAAATATTGGGGGTGGCACGGTGATCGACTAGTTAGCAGGTCGGCCTCACAGGCCGGGTTCGATTCCAGCTCTGTGTGGAGTTCTCTCTGTGCCTGCATGGGTTCCCTCCAGGTGCTACAGTTTCCTCCAGCATTACAAAATCATGCATGGCAGGTTAAATGGACACTTCAGATTGTCCCGAGCAGGCGGATTGAACACTCAAAATTGTTCCTAGGTGTGAGTGTGAGCATGAATGGTCGTTTCTCAATGTATGACCTGCGATTGACTGGCAACCAGTTTCAGGGTGTCCCCCGCCCACTGCCCGAAGAACAGCTGGGATAGGCTCCAGCATCGCCGTGAGACTCATGAAGATAAGTGGATTAGAAAATGGATGGCTGGATGAACGCATTGGGTTTTAGATCAAAACATGAATGTGAGACAATTCAGGAGTCCGGTTTCAATTTCATGCACCCTGTAACAAGCTGTCCATTGTACGAACCGCTGTCCCAAAAGGGGTTAATAACAGCATATTGTTTTGTTGATTTTGTTCCTACTTAAAATAATACATACCAGATCTCCAAACAGCAATTTATTGAAAGAAGACAATTGGGTTTTTTTCTGAATACATTAAAAAATAATATAGAGTTGAGGTTAGCATGTCCGCTTAGCCCCGAGCAAGCATTTCAGTCTGTCATGTGGCCCCTTTGCAAAATTAATCGCCCACCCATGCAATAAATCACACAGATTTTGAGCAAAAAAATACACATATACACAAACACACACATCCCATGGGGAAGGCTGCCAGGCAGTTAACACAAGTTTCCATTGAAACAAAAAGTCACTGTTAAGCTTTGCTCTTCAGCAGTCGCCGAGCATTTGATCCATCCTCTCACAAATCCGCGACATTCTCATAGCTCATGTTGCCCGACAGCAGCTCTGTTTATGTGTAGCCGGTGTGAAGTGATGCCGCCCGGCATGCGAGTATGTGCACAGGACAACAGAGGCTCCATTGAGCCAGAATATGGTTTGCCCATGCAAATCGGTCACACTACGGCAAGCATCACTGTGCCCAGTCATCCAGCAGGCTAAGGCTGGAGCTGCTCAAGTCTGGGGAGCGGACCGCAGGCAGAACCGAGCATTCCAGTGGGATTTTAACCCTTCCATATACCAATAATGATAACCTGTAACCTGATAACACGATAGGCTGTCCCTATCCCTGAAAGGGTTTACTGAAGGTAATGATCTCTAGGGGAATTATTCTGAACAGACAGACGTATTGTGTGGATGCTTCAAATAAGTTACTGAACATTTCTACTGAGTTGAGTGGAAATTAAAGCCACCATCAGGGTGACTCTCACATTTGTGTTTCGAAGCTAATACAGTCAAACCTCGGTTTTCGTCCATAATCCGTTACAGAAGACTGTTTGAATTGTTCGAAAACCGAAACCACGCTCTTTTTAAAATAAAAATGTTTACTGAACACGTCTGCTCACATTGGAAAGCAACACGAGGAAGTGTCACTTCCTCGACTACCCGAGGAAGCATCACTTCCTCGTGTAAGGAAGGCGGGAGGAGTCAAATGGTGCATTCAAGTGCGCTCAGTTTGTTCGAGAACCGAAATTTGTTCGTCATCCGAGGCATAAAAAACTTGACATGAACCGAGACGTTCGAAAACCGATGTTTCACTGTAAATCAAAAGTTTGGGGCCCATTTCCAAAACAATGGAGTCATAAAACAGTAGAATGGTAGGTGTTTTCTTTCATGGCCAATCGAATCAAAGCCCCGCACAAATTAAAAACGATAGTGACACCAAAATCCATTGCTTCTAAATGGTAATCAACTGTACCCCTGAAATATATTTAGGTGATCTTTTTAAATAGGGTAAAAGGCCATTTCATATTGGGCTTAAACTCTTTAGCCTCTCCCAGCTGACTTTGAGTGAAAGGCCGATGTGCTGGACCGGCTGTCATTCAATCAAGGGGCATATATTGAGAGAGACAAAAAATAAATAAACTGTGACTACTTACTCATGCTTTTTAAAATAAACGAATGCCCGTTGGGGTTAGTGCTTAATAATCTACTGTATATGTACAGTATCAGCAAATTTAGCTCATTTTCT
Source organism: Hippocampus abdominalis (assembly GCA_018466805.1). Classification (NCBI taxonomy): domain Eukaryota; kingdom Metazoa; phylum Chordata; class Actinopteri; order Syngnathiformes; family Syngnathidae; genus Hippocampus; species Hippocampus abdominalis. The sequence continues at coordinate 3,500,930 of CM031710.1, forward strand.
CCAGCAAATTAAAGTTTGATTTTGAATTGTGAAAATTTGACAGTGTCACCTTCTCAATATTAATCAGTCTGTTTTGGTGAAAGTAGCCTTTCCAGTCGGCTAGGCATGCAATCATTCGCTGCATCCATCTGTCAGGCATGTCCCTAGTGGCTACACAGACTCTCTCTCTCTCTCTCCCCTCCCTCCTTCCACTGCAATTATTCAGTGATCCAAAAATTGGTCAACACCCCCTCTCGCCACGATGAAGACCACGAGGCAATGCTCTCCTCTGCCTAATAATCTACTAATCAAAACCATTTTCAACAAAGCCTTATCATGGGGGGAATGTCCCAGTGTTCCACTTCAGTGTGCTGTGTAAATTGCAGAGAGACAGAGAGGTCAAACAAAATGTGCCGCCAATTAGCCGAGAGCAGCCGTATAACATATTGATGTCGTGGTAATGGGAGATTTGGACCTTTGGAGGTTAAGGAGGTGTGAAAATTCCCATTGATCGGCGACGTGTAAGCAAGCGAGGCAAATGCTTCGGCACTGAAAGTAAACATTTACATTATACATGTTTAGATTTGTGTCACTGTTGGCAATCTGTCGAAACGGTTTCAACAGTAGCTCAGCAAATGCTTTCGTCATTGCCCTGCCTTGTTAAACTCTACAATTGTTTATCCACCAACGATTTGAGATACACACTCACACACACACACACACACTCATCCACTTGAAAGCTTAGCCAAAGCGGCAACACAAGATGCTTTGCAAAGCCACTTAGTGCTTCATGAACAAATCTAACAGACTGAAAAATCTAACTCGTCAAGCCACTTTTCTCCTTCTTAGCTTGTGTTGTCTCCACTGTCGTCAAGGTTTTGTCTGACAGATGTTTACAGGGGATGGGGCTGTGTTTCCTTGCTGTGTGCTGCCTGGGAAAACATCTGGAGTTTGCAGGGATTTATCTGTAATCCTTTCGGCAAGCTGCGGAGCGCCCCACTGGAATTTGGATACGTCTGTGAAGTAAGTAAGCGTTTCTGGAGAGGGGGGGGGGGGGGGGGGGGAGATGGATCCCGCTTTGTGACAAGCTTCCCGAGGGTCAAGAGTCCTGTAAGCCTCTTACTGCTCCAGCTTTTAGGCATAAATCATTTAAACTGCCTTGGCTAAAATGGCTCCAATAAACTCTGATTTAAGTCCTTCATGCATGGATGGACTGGCGGAGGGATGAAGCTTTCATGCAGATCAACACATATGCTATTTCTTGAGTCGGCCAAGCTACTAGGATGGCAATGATAGACAAACCGCTGAAGCAGCAAATACATTCACACTTGAGCTATATACCTTGAGGCAAATCTTTTCCAATGGTCTCCCTATGGAATCACTCAATTAGAGTTTAGTTTCCTTCAAAAGCTTCCTCGAGCAGAATGAGCGATAGCATTGTACATGGCTGGTGCTTTATCACGTAGCCCTCCTACTTTCTGTTTCTGTTTCAAACAAAACCACGGAAGAGTCTTCCCACACGACGTCTGACATCATCACCGCCATCACGCTCCCTTGATGATAACAACGCACTCTCGCTTCTTGCGGTCATTACAGTCATTACAGTCAACCACTATGTTTCAACAAAGTCAGTCACAGCAAATAGACCCCAATCTGCAGACCTGCTTGGTATGAGGGAACACATGTTGTATGCTTTGCTTTACACAAGATGTCAGTGTCAAAGCTGAGACCCGCTATTAAGTGTGATAGATGTGGGTTTTATTTGTGTGTGTGTGTGTGTGTGTGTGTGTGTGTGTGTGTGTGTGTGTGTGTGTGTGTGTTACCCAAGCGTATTCTACCCACATGTTACTTTGACTCAGGGATCACCAGCCTTTTAGAAACTAAGAGCGATTTCTTGGGTTTGATTAATGTGAAGAGCTCCCGGTTTGATACACACTTTTGGAAGACTAAATGTGCTCAAACTATTTGGGGAAAATATTTTCCTGAAAATGTGTTCAGTTTGTGATAAACTCCATGCATCAGTCGTCAAAATCTAAATTGTCCTGAGCACACCGACACAGTTCCATGTTAGTTACAGGTACTAAAAATCCTTCGAAGTCTTGCTTGTCTCCTTCTTCCTTTGTTTGGTCAGTAGTTAACTATGCTTTTGGTATTATTTCCGTTTCATAATGGCTGTGCAGAGCTCACAAAGTCGTTGTCTGTTTGAGTGTGTGTTGGCTAATACACATGTCAATTAGTGTCAGGCAGAAACCTTTTACGTTACAATGGGTTCCTGCTACAGTGAAACTCCTCTACAACGAAACCTACATGGGCTAAAATACCCCAAGTGTGAAAAAAATCATACATTAACACCATTCCCACTTTCCTGCCCCCCCCCCATACAACGACAAAAAAAACCCTGTTGCGTTACACAAAATATTTTTCTCTGCTCTTGCCTCGCGAAGAGAATCACGACAACAAAGTCTAATCCAACACCGCCCTCTATTGCTTCATTCTGAAACGGCAACAGCAACCACCACGCTGGTTTACACATGCGCATGAGTCCAGGAACTATTTGTTATTGTTAGTTACAGACGAAGCAAGAACGTTGCATTGCTAAAATGGCTACAAAATGAACCTTTGGATGCCAAGCAGCTAAGACAAGAAGAGCTCTGGCGCTGGAAGACGGTAAAAGTGATCAAAATGAAAGACGGAGGGAACGAAATAAAAGACATACTCCAAGAAATTGATGTAAGTGAAAGTGAATGCTGATCGTAAATTTCGCAATTTCTTTCCCTTTTTTTCTTTCTACACTGACTATATGAAGTGTCAAATAAGTGTATGCACATACTTATGCACTATTGGAATAAAAATAAAGAGTACACATTGTGTGTGTGTGTGTGTGTGTGTGTGTGTGTGTGTGTGTGTTTGCATCTCAGATCAAATTTGCTACAGTGAAAATCTCCCTGTTATGAAAAAATTCTTGCTGCAAACATGATTTTGTTGTAGAGGAGTTTCACTGTAATAATCATCACTAGATGGCATAGTAACACTAACAGGGAAACAACTCAATGGAGAACATAAAGAGACTGTAACACCGTATATACAGCGCATCGGATTATAAGTCGCACTGTTGAATGTTTTTAGGTGTGCCTTATAGTGCAGAAAATATGGTACAGTATACATGGTATCTTTCAGTATATCAACATATCCTGTATAACAACTCACACATTTTCTTCTGCATTTTCTTAGGCCATTTTTTGTGAAGTCACCTCATCACAGCGTACATAATGGCAAGAAGGAAAATTGTGATGATAAATACGGAAGCTGCAATGGAAGTCACGGTGACAGTGATATGCAAGATTGTCTTGGCAGCTCATTACAATATCTCTTAAGCGACAAATACTAGATTTCTCTGGCTTGACAAGTCACATTGTGTTAATGTCAGTGTCTCATTCAACATCTTAAAAATGTCTGCATTCATTAGCCTCTGTGATGCTATGAAAAGATGTGAACAACTAACGGGCCAATAACTTTTTGTCTGTCAAATGGCAAAGATGACTAAATTATAAAAAAACATCAAAGGGGTTCTCACACGTCTCCATCCATCCAGTTTACACATGTAATCATTCACAATGGACAAGCCTGATCTCAGTATGTGTTTGAATAAATTTGCCCAGTGTGAATCAGGTCATTGTGGGTCCGCGACTCAAGAGTTGGCACGCTGGGGGGTCCTGGCACCAACTTAGAGGATAAAGAGCGGCGAGCAGGACGGCAGCGTTGTTGTTCCACTCAGAGGAATGTAAGCAACCTTCCAGGCACCCTCCTCTCTCATGCCCCCTCACTTTAGGACATAAGCCCACACACGGATAGCAATTACTCTTTCCCCAGACACGATGACCCGGAGTTCTTGACCCAGAAGCCACCCAGCCTTGAGCCCCTTTCTCCCTTTCCCTTCAGCAAGTGAGGGCCAACAGGAAAGACAAGCATTCAGTCAGAAATGGCAGTGCTTGTTTAAGGTCACTTCCTACTGGCGTGTTGCTCAAAGTGTGCCTGTCAATCACACACAATTACACAGACTGGCTGCTCCCGAGGCCAGACAGCTTGGACGGGAGAAGCAGATGGCTACATAAATGTTCCTTCTCCTCTGATGTAGTCAGACCCACAGAAACACTCACATATTTTAGTATTTGAAGTATTACTGTTCATAAGACGACCCCCTCTTTTTCAAGACTCAACTTTGGAAAATAAGACTTTTTGAACACCAAATTAATTTTTATACGGAAAATAATTACAGTACATCTGAAACAAATGATTATAACAATATATTTGAGAGAAAAAACATGTTATTTTGCCTCATTCAAATCTTAATATCTGAACATTTAAATATGTAAACTAAAGTGCAATCACATTCGTAAAATGAATGGCTTCTGGTTTTTGAAATGTGAATTACATTATAACTTCTCGTCAGCTGCCGGTTAACCTGGCCGATCTTCAACCCACTTTTCTCCAGATTGTCGCTACGTTTCTCCATTTCTGTTATCTCTTCTCTTATTTTCTTCTCTTTTCGTTCTTACCGATATTTTTTATTTGTCTTCTTCGTGCTACCGCTATTTTTATTTTTATTCTTCGTGACAGGGGTTCACTTTGGCCTGGGGAGTCAAGTTCAGCATTCGCTTCAATGATATCTGGCGCCATCTAGTGGTGTGAATGGGTACAATGCCTAGACCCCGAATATAAGACGACCCCCACTTTTTCAGTCTTATTTCAATGCAAAAAACACCGTCTTATATTCGGGCCAACACGGTAAAAGGGCAGAAAGCAAACAACTTCTGTTTTAAGAAATACTTTGGTTCTCAACAAAGGGCAGTTTAATGATATGCTTTCTTTTTTTTATGCATTGATTTGTCGAGATACTGCTCTAAAATAGTGTCACATTATTTACATTCATAATGTCATTTATATTTATATTTACAGACCCTGCAGTGCGAACAAAAGGCAGGAAGGAGTATACCTGTAACATACTATATCACGGCAGGCCGAAACTCAACTGTAATCGTTGGTAGAAACATAGCTGATGGTAACTGACAAATATTCACGTGAAAGTTTCATCCCCATCCCATTCAAATCTGCTTTGTTTTTCCTCCCATCTGAATCTGATCAAATGTGAAGCGGAAATGTTTTCCACTTAACTTAAGCCAGATGGGAAGGGGTACACAGTGATTGGAAGCAATGCGAGCACGGCACTGAGCTTCATCCGTGCACCAAACAAGCACTTGTACTGTTGTCATGGTTGCTTTGACTTGTCTTCTAACTACCGTTACTTGGCTGAGTTTCTCTTCAATGTTACATATCTGTGTTGGCAGTGGATTCTTGTGAAAAAAAAAAAATAATCGGTTGACCATCCTTACAGAAAGATTCGCAATAGCACAGAAGCTCAGCGGTTTTCATTTGGTCATTCAACACACAGTAAAAGAATGACTCAGGCAAGTTGAATGTTTTCCGCCAACCCGAATTTCTCACTTCAAATGTGTGAAGTCAGGCAACAATGATAGCGAGCAAAGATCCAGCTTCACCTGTTTTATGGAAGAAGATAGCTTTATCAAAACTGCAGGACAGATGAATGATGCTAAGAGGCTAATTGAATGAGTCCGAGGGGTCATGAACAAAACCGCTTGTCATATGCCAAAGAGATTTGAGGCACAACTGGCAACTGAGATTAATGACAACTCGCTGACTCACTGCATCGTTGCTCGTGGCGGATGTTGGGCTGATTAACTGCCTCAATGGCTACATGACAGTGAAACAGGCTTAAGAGAATGGCAACCATAGCCATCTTCGTTATTAACACTGCAGCAAACATCAAGAAAGGGCCAGCGTTTCGCCTAACAAAATGCCACCGACACACACATTGCTACTGAGGACTTACCTCACATCAGACGCAATCCAACTGCAAACCCTTTCTCAAGTTCAGACGAGTGAAGTTAAGTAAAGCTTAACCAACTGCAACAACACACGGGTTCGGTTTTAAGATGAGGTATTCTTGAACTACCATGACCATGTCTTTTAAAAAAAAAAAAGTGTTAAAGTTGTACTTGAAATTTCATTCAGGGATTTTGGAATTGGTGGTGTAAATTTGGGTATTTTCTGCACCATAAGACACTGTATTGTAAGGTGCACCTTCAATCAATGGCCGATATGAAAAGTCTTTTTTTTTTTCATATATAGTCAAACCTCGGTTTTCATCCCTAATCCGTTCCAGAAATTGTTCGAAAACCGAAACCACGCTCTTTTTAAAATAAAAATGTTTAGTGAACACATCTGCTCACAATGGAAAGCAACACAAGCGTCACTTCCGCGTCTACCCGAGGAAGCGTCACTTCCTCGTGTAAGGAAGGCGAGAGGAGTCAAATGGTGCATTCAAGTGCGCTCAGTTTGTTCGAGAACCGAAATGTGTTCCGTCATCCGAGGCATAAAAAACTCGAAATTTTTGGTCGAAAACCAAATTGGTCGAGAACCGAGACGTTCGAAAACAGAGGTTTGACTGTATAGGGCACATAGAACAGAAGCAACAAGTGGCTGTGGTTACGCTATACATCCACTATATGGAGCTGTGCTAAAAGGAATGCAATACAATGCAATAGGGCGGCCCGGTAGTCCAGTGGTTAGCACGTCGGCTTCACAGTGCAGAGGTACCGGTTTCGATCCCAGCTCCGGCCTCCCTGTGTGGAGTTTGCAGCCTTCGTGGGTTTCTCCGGGTGCTCCGTTTCCTCCCACAAAAAACCATGGCAGGCTCGTTGGGCACTCTAAATTGTCCCTAGGTATGAGTGTGAGCGTGGATGATTGAGAATTCAGGTCAAAATCATAGGCTCCAGCACCCCCCGCGACCCTAGTGAGGATGAAGCGGACATGAAACATAAATACAAATGGCATTGCAATACAATAAACCAAAGACAAAAGTTATGAAGAGAATTGATTCAACAAAAAGCCACACAAACCATATGGGCTCACATCCACAAGGGGCTAAATATCCTTAGAAGTATTGCTTGTCTCCTTCTTCCTTCATTTAGTTAGTAGTGAACTATGCTTTTGGTATTGTCGTCGTTTCATCATGCCTGCGCAGAGCTCAGAAAGTTGTTGTCGGTTTGAGTGTGTGTTGGTGAATGCACATGTCAATTAGTGTCGGGCAGAACCCTTTAAGGTTGCAATTAGTTCCTGGCTTTTGGATGAATTGAATGCTTTTAGGTGTGCCTTCATAGTGTGGAAAATACGATACTAAAAGTTCTGGAAATATAAAAAATGCATAGCATGAACAGTTTTCGTAGTGCTGTTGTCACTAAAATAACGCATTTCTTAAAATCAGACGATATTTTCAAACAAATATGAAAAGATGTGTCATGATAAATGATAGATTCTTATGAAAATCATATGAAGATGAAAAAGATTCACTGTCGGCGCCCATAATTTACTGTTCCCCAGGGTGAAATAGCACAAAGATTTTTTTATTTTTTTTAAACCACAGGCCTACAAATCTCTGCTAAGAACAATCAGGCACTGACAAAGATAAAAGAACGTCTTGAAAAACTATCCATGCTTGACTAAATCTTTCAACATTTTTATGAGCCCTTAATAGTAGATGGATCCATAATTTCCGAGACACTGTGAGCTCAAACGATATGAGGCATATAAAAAAAAAAAAAAAAGTGAAAAAATAAAACATATGGACCTTACCTTCTCGTTATATTTGAACTTGACATAGAACCAACTGGACTTGATCATCCTTCTCTGCAGAGAGAAAATCTTTTCCAAACGCAAATGGCGACTGTGCAATATTGCTGCTGCTCCTTCTGCTTGCTCTATCTCACTGTGTCCGACTTCGAGCCTCGACGCCTGAAACTGTTTCTCATCTTGCTTAGTCGTGTGTGTGTCTGTGTGTGTGTGTGTGTGGTGGGGGGGGGGGGGGTATTTGTGTGGCAGGCTTGGATAACTGACAGAAGAGCTCCGCAGAAAGGATTCAGTCGTGGCGGCAGATGCCAGCAGAGGTGAACGTTTCCCTTCTGACTGCGCGGACTCTGAAGGCTCGAGCTACGACCTCTTTTTAAAGCGTCCTGCTTCCACGTCAGAACAACTGGATTTTTTTTTTTTTTCTGCCTTCAGCGTTCCAAAGCATGTGTTCAATTCCCATCAGTTTGCCCTTGTTTAACTCTATCTCAATGTCATGTTTTCTGTAGCATTGCCCTTGTTATTATTTCAACAGACCTTTTTTTTCTGGTCCCCTGAAGGACCCGCACTCCCAAGAGACAAACACACTCTACCGCTGAACAAATGTGTTGACAAAATGCTACGGTTGTATTATTTTGACGTGAAATGTAGTACACGCTTCAGCATGAAGCTTTCAATATTTTTCAAAAACGACCTTCACAAAGTAGAAATTCATGTCGAGCGGTTTTGTTCGGTGTTTGTCATTGACTGTATGTAATAGTTGCTCAGTCAGTTCATCGGTCGGTATTGGAGCATAATGTAGTCATGTTAAAAAAATAAAAATAAAAAAAAAGAACGAGGTCATTAACTCTTTCATTCCACAAGACATATGTGTACGTCTTTTAAAATTAGGCCCCGCCTACCAAGGACGTACTTGTACGTCTAAGTCTTTTTTTTTTGCGTCAGAGAGGAGGAGGGTCTGATTCAATCTGTGAATGAGAATAAGCCGTTTGCATTGTAAATCATGTAAAAAAGCAACCAGTAGGTGGCAGTGGTGCCTCACGTGATTGAAATGCACGCTTTTAAGAAAAGCTCTTTTTCTCCGTTTTTTGGCCCAGGAATTGCCATTTCCATTAAACTTAGCCATTTTGTAATGCCGATTGCTGAAGAATATAAAAAGATAGAATTTTTTTTTTTTCTGCTGAAAGAAGAGAGTCCAAACTTTATTTTGGTAGGATCCATGTTTATAAAGCATTAGAACCAAATATTCTGTGGGCTTTGCAAGATCAGTCAAAATCCAGTAAGACGCTGGTATTGAGGGGGTTGCTCCAGTGAAAATGGCTGGGATTGAATGAGTTAAGGGTGCAGAGAGAGGAGTTTATTTTCAATTTTGACCTTTTGAGTAATACAGCACCAGGGTCAAAATGGCACAATTCCTCCAATTTGTAAGCGCCTGGGCATTCACACAAATAAAACAAAATGTTGTGGTATGAAGAAACATATGCTTTGAGTATCACTGCATGATTGATAACGGGCTCAAATCCGCTAGTTGATGATGATTTTTCGGAAATGTGTTTCAGCGCTTTATTAAATACACATGGCTTGCAAGGACAACAATTAGCTTCAGGGGCAAAGGAAGGAAAGGACAAGAAGTTCATTGTTTCAGCAGGCAGAATAGGGAAGAACATTTTTTTTAATGCTCCAGATTGGAGAAAACTATGAATTATGTTTTGCTTTTTCGTTGATGTTGAAACGGGTAGCTTAATAGGTTTCTACTTGTTTTCTGTCTTTTCTCCTTCTTACATTTGAAAAGCAATGGAAAAGCTTTGGTGCCCTAGAACCTCATACGCAGACAACCGAGAGACGTTAATGCTGTCTATTTACGGTGGAAATCTCTCTGTTTGCGTGACACAAATGGTGTATGCCTGTGTACGACCTGAGCGATGGTAAACAACTTAGCTTGTGTGCTGACAAGAAACACACAGAGAATCCTGGCCTCACACTTGCAGCTACAGCAGCGCAAACGTTCAGCCGTTCGAGGCAACAGTGCATCAGTCGTGCTTCATATTCCGATCTAATTTGCTGCCACAAAAGCAGAGAGTAAAAGGAGAAATTGCCTCGTGGAAAAATCTGCCCACATTTGATCTTTGAATAAATGTTAAAGGCCGCTTTAATCTTTTAAGCTTCTGGGGTTGTTACAAGGCCTGCGCAACAAAGGTTTGAATAATGTAATCGAAGGAATAAGAAGGAACAAAGGAGAGGCGAGGGAGGAAATTGAGCCCGTGTAGCAATATTTACCCCCCGTCAGAGAGTGTATGGACTGAAGGCTATGTTTTATTTTCATCATAACCTCTGTTGGGCTCATTTCTTTTGTTCCAACTCCTGTGAAGACTTTTGGACATGACAACCTGTTTTTTAGTTTTTTTTTGGTCCCCCCCCCCCCCCAACGTGTTTTCCTGCAGGGTTCAGTTCATCGCAGTACAGATTTTTCGCAGACCAGCAACCGGTCGTCAACCATGGGACAGGGGGGTGTTTGGGTGCTGTCTCATATTCCCGATTCAGACCGGTGGTCGAGAACGAGTGATGCCAATCTAATCCAAAATAGTGCAAAAGGTTTGAACAACCACTGATTCGAATGGACTTTGCCTTTGTACGTCACGAGAATTGATGTGACTGAAAACCCTGAAATGGTTGGCAACCAATCATGTAATAAGACCACCAAGCCGGATGTCGTCAACACCTTCAAATTCTTTCCATAAATGTTATTTCTGAACAGACTCAGGTGACAAAGGGCAGCCTTGGTGGAGTCCGACCCTCACTGGAACCAAATCCGACTTACTATCAGCAAGACGGACCAAACTCTGACTTTGGTCGTACAGGGATCAAACGTCCTGTACTGAGGCATTGACTACCCAACAATTCCGGAGTTGTTTCCACAAAATCCCCCGGGGTACACGGTCGACCCTCAGGGTACTCCAAGTCCATAAAGCACTACATGGTTGAGTGAACTTCCAATAATGCTTGCCGAGAGCAGAGAGCTGGTCCGCTATTCCACAGCTAGGACAGACCCTCCTCTCCAGCATCCCTTAACCCTTTCATGCACAAATGATAACATTAAACCTGATAACCTGATAAGATGACCACTAGAATGATAACCTTAAACCTGATAACCTGATAAGATGTCCACTGGAGTAACCGCTGTCCCTGAAAGGGTTAGATTTACCTGACCAGGGAGGCTAAGGAGTGTGATCTTCCTATAGTTGGACCACACCTTCGCGTGTCAAGGACAACCCCACAACAACAGTTGTTTGGAACTACGAGCAGATCTCATCGATCCCCTGGGGGGGCCTTGACACCATGGAGCTTTTTAACCACCTTGGTGACCTCAATCCCATTGATAGAGAAGCCTGCCTCGAAGAACCCAGACTCTGCTTCCTCATGGGAAGGCATGTCGGTGGAATTGAAGTGTTCTCCCAACTGGTTCACAACGTCTCAAGTCGAGGTCCGCAGCACCTCATCCCCACCATACACAGCATTGGCAGTGCACTGCTTCTCCCTCCTGAGACCTCGGATGATGGACCAGATTTGCCACAAATTTAAATTATCCATCCATCCATCCATTTTCTGTCCACACAGGGTCAAGTCCGGTCTTCGGGCAGCTGGGTTTCATCGAACCTGGCACCTCAGCATGTTTTGGGAATGTGGGCTGTACCCAGAGAAAACCCACGCAGGCACGGTGAGAACGAAACTCCACACAGGAAGTCGCGAACCATTCCGCGAACCATCCACCGAGCCACCCCAATTTAAATCAATAATGGAAAATTCTATTAAATGTTCTTTCAAATCTCATTAAATTAAAATTATCAGTTTGCAAAAATCTGCACTTTCTGTTTTGGGGGATGAGCACAATCGTGGTGAATCCGAAGAATGTTTGGTAAATGAACGAAAGCATCTACATGAACCGATCATGTCTGCTTTCTTGACTCTGCTCCACACACGCTGGGCGTTAGCAGCCTAATATGGCACGACACAGTGCATGTTCCGTCTCTTCCGCTCCGCAGGCTGAATTGGCCGCCAGCACAAAGGTTATTTCCTGCTCACTACACACAAACAGATATTAGTGATGAAGCTGACTCTTGCTGATGGCCAGATAATATAGTTCCCCATCCAGGCCACAGCCAGGAAATAACATTAGCCCCCGCACTCTCTCCTCCTGCTAACACTGGAGATCATGGCACCGGACAGTCTTACACGGCCACTAATTGTCGCTGCAGTGCACAGGTAAACGTTTATTGATTCTCATTGTACACACAAAAGATGAAAGTACAGTTTGAGCTGGCCGTGAATCCAAGTTGTCAATTTAAGAAAATACAAAAGGACAAAGTATTGTAGAACAGTCAACAGTGAACACACACACACACACACAAAACATTGTATTCACTATTTAAAAAAATATATTTTTAACCATTCCTTTGGATTTGTTGGCCATTTTCTTGTGCTTTAATGTCTTCCCATTTCTACAGTTTGGAACTTACTAAGCAGTTGTTTTGCGCCCACCAACTCCTGAGAGGCGAATACTATGATGTAGTGTGTTTACATGCATCCAACCTTGAAAAGGTCCCCAGGGGGATAAAACAGGCGGATTCGCATACAGACACAAACAAAAACTCAAACCACGACTCCATTTAGAGCCTTACTCAGCAGGACGTTTCGGCAGGGGTCTAGTTGAAGAGGTGAAAATGGCTGCATCGATAAAACAGGAGGTGAAATAGTTCCATAATTCACTGACTGAACAGATAAATGAAGAGGGCCCAGCTTTGCGATGTTTTTCTTCACCTTCATTCTCCTTGAATGCGTCGGCACGCATTTGCCCTCTTTTTTTTTTTTTTTTTCCTACTGGAGAAATGGCCCAGAACATCAGCTGTTGCCTCATTGGCTGGCTGAACCAGATGAAAGCAGGAAAGAGATAGAAACACAGACTAATTGCTTACAGGCAGGACAAGCGGTGGAAGGAGATTTGTGAGGATGGTGTATTTGAGCCAGGACATTGGCATGTACAAGGAATGAATAAGAGTAAAATAAAACAAAAAAAACTGAGTGATAAGAAAAAAAATAACTCAGGGCAAATGTGGGGTATTGGTCCTAACATAGATTTCATGTTTATGACTTTGTTCCTCTCTTTCATTCATAACACACACAAGGCATACCATGTAGACAAGGGTGAATTTCCCATCAGTCTGGAGTGTTTTTATATGGAGTCTATCCCGGCCGTCTTCGGGCAGTAGGCAGGGGACACCCTGAACCGGTTGCCAGCCAATCACAGGGCATATAGAGACAAACAACCATCCGCGCTCACACTCACACCTCGGGGCAATTTGAAGTGTTCAATCAGCCTGCCATACTTGTTTTGGAATGTGAAGGGAAACCGGAGTACCAAGGGAAAACCCACGCAGGCCCGGGGAGAACATGCAAACGCCACACAGGAAGGCCAGAGCCGGGATCGAACCCACAACCTCTGCACTGTGAGGTCGACGCGCTTACCACTGGGTCACCGGGCCGCCCTCTGTGAAATGTATGCGTCCAAATAAATGGTCTCTCTCATTACAGTACAGCACACAGTGATTTCCTGATAAGTCACTTTCTGTCCCCGCATCTGTCTGTCCAAGGGCACGTTGTTGTAAGCCACAAGTTGTTGTTTTGTTTTTTTTCATCCAAACAGCCTAGTGGCCTTTGCATGCCAAATTGTTTAATTGGGGCACAATTGATTGTGCTCCATGAATTCCACCCAGCAAACGGCAAACACGCACTTGACCAAGAATAACATGTTGAACAAATCTGATCTCAGTACAGCCAGTGGCTCCAATTAAAGCAGAGGCGGCACTATTCTGAGCATCTGCATGGATGAGTATGCACTTTTTGTTTCCTTACTTTTCTTTCTTTCTTTCTTTCTTTACTTAAAAGCAAACTAAAAAGCCCGTTGGCTATTTTGTGATAGTGTTCAAGAAACAAACACACACCAGTAATTGAAACCATGGCAACAAGCACTGCCCAAGTGCTTGCTTAAGCGAATAATTTGCTTATAGGTTATGTGGCATGGCCATTTTAGACAATATTTTTAAAGCTCTCTAGTCCATGTTTGCCGTTGCCACGCTGAAGTCTTCCCCCGAGAAAGTATAAACACAGTAAAGAAAAATCAATCATGAGTTTTTGGCAACTTTCAGAGTAAAGTGTTTGAAGTGCTACTTCCTTCTTTAAGGCTTTTTTAATTTGTATTTATTTATATATATATATATATTTATGAATAGCCGTCATTTCGTGACGCTTTAAGGCAGAGGTGTCAAACTCATTTTTGTCGCGGGCCACGTTGTAGTCACAGTTTCCCTCGGAGCGCCATTATGACTGTGAAACCGTATCAATGTTTAATCACCTCCTTGTATTATTGCATATGCAGTACACACATAATAGATGACACATTTTAAAATCAAAAGTCAAGGAGAGTACTTTGTTCCAGCGTGGTTCACGTTTCTGTAATAATGTAAAACAAGAAAATGCTTGCCATAGCTCAACTCGATGATTTATTGCATATGACATTTTGAAATTCGGTATGGATGTTAGCATGCATCATGGAAGTTGACCTGGTTGAATTGCTTTCGCAGGCCACATAAAATGATGTGGCGGGCCAGATCTGGCCCCCGGGCCTTGAGTTTGACACCTGTGCTTTAAGGTATCCCGTCTGCAGTTTGTGGCTACGGCTGTCTCATATTAATAGGGATAATATAAGATACTGTATGTCAACTGCGGTAAATCCAATACCCATCAGTTTCAAATCAACAAATATTACGTGTCTATTAAAATCTAGTTAAGAAATCCCATTTGCTCTTTTCAAATGTAAGCTCTCGAGGCTGCACAACATCAATCAGGGAACATACTGGCGGGAGGAAAGAACATACAAATGTAATAAATAATTGAGGGCTTGAGTGGGTGGAAGGAAGAGTGAAAAGAAAGTGATTTCATTCCGACCTGCTGTACTGCAAAATCAAGCTGGGCTGTTCGGTTATTTTTGGAGGCAGAACTGGTCTTAAATCTTCCAACGACTTGTTTTACAACTACAGACAGTGATACACTAGTTGCGATGGAACAATTTATCTTCACTCTGTCAACCATCGAGACCAATTAGCCTAAATGAATGCATAATGTAAGCAACAGTTTGTAAGAAACAAGCAAATTCTAAAAGACGTTTGTGTCCACCCATTTGTGGCAGAACGGTAAAAGCTTAATTTAAACAATGTACAGGAATAAACAGTAGACTCTTGGCTTCAGTATAATTTGGTTTTTGACATTCTTTTGGACCGGCCGGTAAGTGCGTCAACCTCACAGTGCAGAAGTCATGGGTAAGATCATGGTTCCGGCCATCCTGTGTGGAGCTTGCATGTTCTCCCCATTCCTGTGTCGGTTTTCTCCGGGTATTCCAATTTCCTCCCATAACATGCATGGCAGGCTGATTGAACACTCAAAATTGTCCTTAGGTATGTGTGTGGTGTGGATGGTTGTTCGTCTCTGTGTGCCCTGCGATTGGCTGGCAACCGGTTCAGGGTGTCCCCCCGCCTACTGCCCACAGACAGCTGGGATAGGCTCCAGCACCCCCCGCGACCCTTGGAGGATAAAACAGATCAGAAAATGGATGTGGATGGGACATTTTTTTGTGTGTGTAAAGATCATCTGGGTTTATATTTGCTTGACTTTCATACCAAAAAAAAAAAAAATTCATTAAGTTTTATATAAAGTGTCCACAATGCAAGCTTTTATTAACAGCAGTCTGCTCCGCAACACTCGGGCAACGGCAATGTCACACGTCCTGTCAAAAGTCAGAACTTCAAAATGAAAAAAATTAAGTCTAGTAACAGTTTCATGACACTTTCTTGGACCACATCGTTGCTTGCAGTCGCACTCAGTAAACATGACCAAAGAAAACTTTTTGGGAGTGTTTCTCTTAAATAAGGCTCTGTGGGGCCAAACAAATGGTGGTGAAATTGTTCTTATCCTGCCAGAGTTTCAATTTGAAGCGCTGACATTTGACAGGATGTTACGATGAAGTTGAGCAAACTTGGAGTGTTGTTGAGCAGAACGGGATGCTTGTTATTGCTTTGACTTGATAAGAAACGCTCGCATTGTCCACTGAAACCGTTTGACACAATACGACAGAACGTTCGGCATGACAGCCATTTCATAAAATACAAGAAGAAACATGAAACATGCCCTCAAATGTCGTTAATAGAATTGTTAAATGTTCATAAAATGTACTTTTTGGGGGATGATTTGCTATGGTAAATATTGCATCGAATTTCATTTCATTTCGGACTTGCTGGAACTGATTCATCAAGAAAAATAGACACATTTATTGTATGCCGTCCTTCTCTCTTGCACAATAACCTTAAAAAAACCTAACGGGACAGAGCCAACATGTCCGCTCCAGAGATCTGCTGCAAATCCTAAACATCTTGGTTGGTTCTACGACAAAGCTGGTACATTTGGTGACACAATGCTGAAGTGACCGAATTGGCGGCCATTGGTGCTATACCTCCATTATTACTGGTCTCCTTGACTTTGCAAAGTGTCCATCATGCAGATGAACTCGGAGGCGTTTAGAAGCGGTCCATAAGCTTTAAGGATGCTGTGCTTGCAGCTAACATCAAACCGAGTGAATGGAAGACCAAACTTTATCCAGTGGAAGTTGAATTCATGGAAGGAAGATGACCCTTTCCTTCCCCATGGATACCATTCATGCTTCCAACCTCGCATCCCTTAGATGTCTGCAGTCACCTCACCTCAAGAGCACAATTATTGCACTAACTTGTTCTAGAACTATGATCTGTACCTAATATAGCCAAGCAACTACTGTATGATGGTGACCATGAAAAGCCTTAACCATCTGTGAACACATATGGGACATATTGGCTGTGACAAAGTACGACCTCATCATACTGATTGCTTATGTTGAAATATCTGACGCACCCCCGTGGTCCATGCTCCTTAGCATCACTAAGGCACAGGGGATGCCAAAACCCTTTGGGAGAGGTGAAGAGTGCATCGTATTGATTAGAACCTGAGAATGCCTTGCGTGGCCGTGACAGAAGAAATGTGTGTGGAAAGGGAGATGAAATGTTACACCCTGTGACCTGCATCTCACACTGTTGTTCTATCATTTGCATTGAAACAAGTCACAACAAACTTAATATAGACACAAACGTGATTTTCAATCATTTTTTTGGTGTACAAGTTATAATATGATGTGATGATTCAACATTTATTCGGTTTGACTGTTGTAATGGCCATCCGAGGGAAGACGTAACTCCAAAGTGGCCCCTGACAAAAATGAGTTTGACACCACTGCTCTTCTGCATCATGACTGGGGCATAGAAATGTCAGCAGAAATGTCTGAATAAGCCAACCAATTAGATTTACGTTGGGGAAGTAATATAGATGAATCATTAGAACCACGTAAACCTTCAATATCAAACATTTATGTGACTGTGTTATGAAATTAAAACAGTGGCTTGTAATGAATCTGCGTTACAGCCCAGTGATGTTTGGTGGAAGCTTTGAATGTGAAAGCTAATGTGGAAATGGAAAAATATTGGTGACTCCGGCTTCTGTGTTAAAGGTCCCGTGCCACCTAGTACATTTTTTCCCCCCACTTTACTTGCATCGCAGAGGTCAAAATGAATCTGTGACATTGTTTCAGTTTAACATTTATGCGGCGAAAGGTCTGCATGGGCAGATTTGATTTTGGCACTGTTGCCACATTATTCAAGTACTTGCTCATTTTGTGCTTCACCTCAGAAAAAATGGCTGACAACAACAACGCACCTGTGTCTTGTGCAAAGCTAAAACTTTGCTGCCAAACACAGAGGAGTTAATAAAACACAATGGCAATGGCACCTTCCCTATAAACCCATTGATGGGATATTTTTGAATGCAACATCCTGCTTAAATTCTGGCTGCAGCTCATCAACATCCACCAGTAATTGAGTTAATCAATTACAGCAGGGGTGTCAAACTCACTTTTGGCGCGGGCCACTTTGGAGTTACGTCTTTTCTCGGAGGGCCGTTATGACAGTGAAACCAAATAAATGTTCAATCATCTAATTGTGTTCTTACGTGTACACAACAAATCGATCGATCGCTAGTTTTGGAATCAGTCAAGTCCACTACAATAGTTTGTTCAAGTATTGTCCAAGTGAGTGTAAACAGGGAGCAAAATGAATGCAAAATATCAACATTATTCGTTATAGATGATTCGCTCCTCTTTAATCTATAACTGCTTCATACAACAAAGAGGATGCAGAAAAGTGGTTGAGATTGCACGACTGTCTATTTCTTATGTGTTGGAGTATTTCGACTTCAAATTGGCGCCGCGGGGGTGGCTGCCTTTACAGCAGCTCCTATATTTTGTTCTTCTACTTCTTCCTTTCATAACTTTACTGCTGTGAATTGGGAATTTCTCCATTGTGAGACTAATAAAGGTTTTCTTATCTTATCCTATTTATTACACATGAAATTTGACATTTAGGTACAGATTTCAGCAAAGATCATGCAAGTTGACAAACTTGATTTGCTTCCGCGGGCCACATAAAATGATGTGGCCCCCGGGCCTTGAGTTTGACACCTGTGAATTACAGTATTTCTCAGTTATGATTTTGGTGTGTTAAAACTTTAAATTTAAATTAAAAAAAAAAAGATTTTTTTTCTTTCGTACAATTTTATTTATATGATAATATCTGCAATTAGGATGACATTAAATATTAAAATTACATATATAATCATTTTACACACATTGATGGATGGGCATTGACTGTTCAGCAACATTTTAAAAAGAAATCCCTGGCTAGGGAGGCTCGGTGTGTCAGTGGCTAGCGTGTCGACCTCACCGTGCAGAGGTACCAGGTTCAATTCCAGCTGTGGCCTCCCTGTGTGAAGTTTGCATGTTCTCCCCGGGCCTGCATGGGTTTTCTCCGGGTACTCTGGTTTCATAACACATTCCAAAAAAAACATGCATGGTAGCCTGATTGAACACTCCATATTGTCCCTAGGTGTGAGTGTGAGCGCGGATGGTTGTTTGTCTCTGTGTGCCTTGCGATTGACTGGCAACCGGTTCAGGGTGTCCCCCGCCTATTGCCCAAAGACAGCCGAGATAGGCTCCAGCACCCCCCACGACCCTTGTGAGGATAAGCGGATCGGAAAATGGATGGATGGCTGGATCCCTCGCTAGATATTTTGCTCATTAAAGTCTGGTAGGTTAACTTTAAACTGAAGAGGATCTTGGCATACACACACACTCATACGTGCACATGCACACACGATTGCACGCACACAAACTCGAGAGGCACTTCAAATACCTCCTCAAACAGGACTTTTTCCCCTGCAGAGGGGCATATTTTTCACAGGAGAAATGACTGGCGTGCGAGGCACTTTGTTTGGAGACATCCCTGCTTGGTTGTAATGTGTCGCTGGATAATGAGCTCGAGTTATTTTAGCTTCATTATCGCCCACTGGGTCCCCTGCATCAGGGAACATCACAGTAAATTGGCTCTGCGATACTGTAATAAGGCACTGAGACAGAATTGTCGAGTGTCTGTCAGTATGTGTCTGCTACTGCGCCGTCATTAAAGCAAGTACAGACATAACTCATGTTGGCTTGTAGGGGAATACCTTGATACCATTCTCCCTTCATGAATCCATGGTTTTGTAGAGAGGTTTTTTTTTGTTAATTCTGCTTCTTTTTATGTGCGTTTTTTAATGTTAACCCTCCTGTTATGCATTCCAGCTAATGATCATCGGATCAGTGGCGCTTGCTTTGTCCTGAAATGGAAATGGGAAGAGCTCAACCTAGCCCTTTGACGCCAATTAGAAACAGGACCGTTTTTAAGACATGCCACCAGCTCCTGACTCCGAGCATCAGCAGTGAAAGGAGGGCTGTAATGTCGAAGCAGACCTCAGAAGAGGGGGATTTCCACATTTTCAAGTATTCTCTTGCCTAGCAGCAGAGGGTGCCACCACCTCACAAAAAACATCACGGCAAACTACATGACTGAAGGGCCTGTTTCCTAATCTGGAGTGGCAAAAAAACACACACAAAAACTGGAGTAGACGGAGCCAACAGTGGCAGTGTACTACCTCCATCAATTACATATGTATTCATATTACTATTAATATTTTCCCCAGTGCGCCATCATATTCAAGTGCTTGCTTGAGGTGACGTTTGAGGCCACGAACCTCAGCTTTTATGTGTATTACTAGCAAGACATGACAAAGAGTGTTGACAAAGCCAAACGCATACGTTTGTCAAAGCACCGCAGATATCGAGGGAAGCATGACTGTTCTCAGGAGGATTTATTGTTTCTTATCTTTCCCCGGGCCCATTGTGGCAGGCAACTCCCAGTCGGGTAAAACACAGATGGCTATTTCTCTCACTTTGCCTCGGGGCTACGGTGGAAAACAGGCGGAGAAGGCCACCTCTTCAGCCTGCGGTGGTCAAGAGCTGGCACCGTTATGAAGGCATGAGGGAGAAGAGACTAGGCGGGGAGCCTCGCTTCCCTGTGGGTTCCTCTGGGAAACTATCTCCATCTGCTCATCTGGGCCAAAGCTGTCACTAGTTCCTTCATCGACAGCATATGTGGCTGAATGTACAGCATGTCTAATAAATACAAGATGTTGTCCTGAACATCAGAAACCAACCTGTATTATTTATTTATTTAAATATACAGTGGTACCTCTACTTACAAATGCAAACGTCTCTTCATACGAAATTTTGAAGTTACGAAAACGTCTCAACAGGAACATATTGCCTCTTGTTCCGAAATACATTTCAAGATACGAAAGATAAAAATACAGGATGGGCTGCGACTCGCAGCTCCGAGTTTCCTGAACGTAACATTGATAGCTGCTCAGCCATTGGCTATTACTGAGCATCCTCCTGGAATCCCATTGGCTAAGAGGTACTTCTACCGTATGTGTTTATGCGTGTAGATAGATAGACATGTGTCGATGCAGCGTCCTCGCCATTCCCCCCTCGGGTCATGAGGTGTTCCGATAATTTTACGGAAATGTGAACCAACCAGAAAAAAGTTCACCAGTTGAGCAATCGCTCACAATGCTGATGTATGCTTTGGACGCTTTCGAAGGATTGTTAAGAGCCGACAAAAGCAAACGTCCTTGGATCAGTTCTTTACAAAACGGCAGGCAAAAATGTCTGAATTTGTGGGGGTGCTTGGAACGGATTAGGGCATTTACATGGAAAACGCGTCTCTACTTACAATTTTTTCTACTTAAGAAATTTCTTCTAGAACCAATTAATTTCGTAAGTAGAGGTACCACTGTAATATTTGGACAGCATGGTTATATGAGTGGCTCCCACTTGATAGGTTATGTGTCTGAATTTCGGCTCAGGTCTGGGGTACAGTTTTGATGTTCTCCCATTGTACCTCAGCTCCCTTCCATATTCCAGAAAAATACATGTTAGGTACGTTCAAGATTAACAAGGTCAATGTTAGTATTTCACACCGAGTTTTGTTTGTCTGCATGCCCCCTGCAAGTCTGGGCTTCCCTGCTAAAGCTGCTGCCCCCGCGACCCGACCTCGGATAAGCGGTAGAAGATGGATGGATGGATGGATGCATGCCCCCTGTTATTTGCTTGCAACCAGCCCGGCGTGTACCAGGCTTCTTTCTTCAAGTCATTCGTGATAGACTCCAGCTTGACTGCAACCCTAATGAGGACAATCAGTAGAGATAATGGATGGAATGATGTCGATTGTTTTCCTGTAGGCTGTAAGTCTTACGAGAGTCATGAATAACTTTTATCCGGCGCCAGGTTAAGCGGGACCCATCCATCTGAATAAATCAGACTTCACTCGATTAAAGAGCAGGGAGAGACAGTAGATACTAAGCTTAAGGTAAGGGAACAATAACTATTATCTACTTCCAAATTGAGATCTGTCTGGATTGAAGTAAAGGAGCAACAATGAGTTCACTGAGTCAGTGGCGAATGTGTAATGAGCAGTGAAAACAGGATAATCGTATCTTGCCGCAGGGCGGATGCATTGTGAGTGCACGTAACGCAACGAAACGGAAAGAATGTGTTCTGATGCTATCTAGCAGATGTCAAGCTCTCATATCTGGATGGGTTCAATGTATTGTTAACAACATGTTCATCCTCATTGTGAAACTGGAATGCCAGGCGGTGTTGAGAACAGACCAAGTTTGGATCTTTTGTCCTTTTTTTATTATTACACCCGCTTTGCTGTGGTGTCATTGTCATTTGGACAAGGGGGAGTGGGAGGGAGGGGGGGAAATCCAGGGCACTCAGTCAGTATGTCAGCATCAGGCTAAATTCATCACAAGGCAGATTTTAAGAAACCATAGTAGTCATAATACGGTTCTATTATAAGATGTTTGATAATCGCTGTGACTTCTGTTTTTTATTATCCTGATCTATACAACACAGGCATTCCACCTAATTTCCTCATTCTTATGACCAATTAAATTTAGTCAGGTGCCCATACAATGCCATGACACATATCCATATTATGCCTTTTGTGAATTCAAAAAAGTCTATGAATAAATTCTGTGATTTGAATCACACAATATAAGCTTTTATATTAATGTGGATGGAAAGCTTGAGACGAAAGCATGCAATATTTTTAAAATCCTAACTGGAGAGAGAATTTCAGGCGTTGGAAAATAATGTATGCATTAGATGTAGATATTTCAGGCTAATGAAACGCAACATTTGCAGATTTTAGTTGACATCACTGATGTCCCTTTAGTGTCATATTTTGACACAATCTGCTCTCAGGGATTTCTATAAATATAGATGACAAACGTTTTGAGATGGCATGTAGCAATTTCATGAAAAAAATCAATAAGGTGCACTTACTTGAAACCCAATTTCTTCCCTAAATTCAGTTTCATGGTGCTGCATTAACTCTCATAAATGACAAAAAATAAAATGATACACTCTCAGCACTCATATATGAAGAAATCAATAAAAGAATAGTCTGTTATCAAAACTAATGAGAGGGGAAGGGAATATGTACATAACGTTCTTTCCCCATAATGACAAGCAGGAAGGGGGAGACAATTTGGCAAAAAAACTGAGGTTGCGAAAAATGAGCCCTGAGGATTTCCTTTTAGCATATCAGGTCTTCATTAAATTCTCAGTCCCACAAGCTAAAAATGAATCTGTTCCAAATGATATCAGCTTTGATGATACCGCACCAGAATTATTTTGGATGGTGGTTATTATTGTTGTGGTTACTCTTAAGCAGATTCAATGGGTGTCTGTATCGTCTCAAGTCAAGAAGATGAGTAAGTTAGCACTTGTACTAAAAAAAAAAACTGTTTGGATGCATTGAAATCAAAAACATGTGAACTGAATGAAGACATCTGTTTAACAATGCATTCAGGCTAAAAGGGGGGGTGGGATAATTCTTGAGGATTTATTAAGGAGAAATATTAACATTGGGAAACCGAGTCAAGCCCTGGCAGCTCTCTCTGGAATTCTCTCTTTCGAAAAGCCTGCAAGTTCATCTTGGCTAACTGACCATTTATCGAGATTGCTGGTCTTTAAGGAGACATTTGAAGGGAACAGAGCATTTTTTATTGGGGCCATGCTGGGTAAATACCAGACCCATGACCTATTTAATAGAGGAGATAATGTAGCGCTCAGGGTGAGCCCAAATGGGTGTGTTTCTCTCCCATCTATGGCAATTCCAGAAATAGTGACCTACTGTTTTGTGAATTTTGGTGAGTTTGATCAGGGGGACAGGCAGAATGATTTTGAGCCTTGCGGACATGTGTGGTAGATGTCATTGGATGGCATTCATAAAAATGTGTCAAACCCGCTGAATCATCGCTGAAATCAATTAATAGTGTTATTATCTTTGTTCTGTATCTATAAAAGCATCCCACTGGCCGCAGCACTGCATTTACCTCAAGCACTAAAATCCTCAAGACAGTCCTAATGACACCATTACAGCCCACATAGATCTAGTTTATAAATCCCCCACCCTTCCAAGGTACCTTTGAAAGGAACAGCAGTCATGACAATGTAAGGTGACTAATACGCCAATGACATGTCCTTGTGATGCAGATAATGATTGCCGCGAAGGGCCTGTGGCCAATGCACCTTACGTAATTTGTTTTCCTGGCGACGTACTATCACAATAAACTCAATTAAACGGTATTGTGTTGCACTGACACCCGGTGATCGGTGATTAGCGCAATGACCTCGCAGTGCAGAGGTATCGGATTCGATTCCAGCTCCGGCCTTCCTGTGTGGAGTTTGCATGTTCTCCCCGGGCCTGCATGGGTTTTCCCTGGGTACTCCGGTTTCCTCCCACATTCCAAAAACGTGCATGAAAGGCTGATTGAACACTCTAAATCGTCACTAGGTGTGAGTGTGGATGGTTGTTCGTCTCCGTGTGCCCTGCGATTGGCTGGCAACCGATTCAGTGTGACCCCCCCGCCGACTGCCCGCAGACCGCTGGGTTAGGCTCCAAGCCCCGTGACCCTTGTGAGGATAAAGTGAATCAGAAATGGATGGATGGATGTTGCACTGACATTCCGCCAGTTTATCGGAAACAATTGTTTAAAGGGCTCTTAAAGGGGAAGTCAACCCAAAAATTATCTTTATAATATTATGTTCTACGTAAACCCACTAGTCTAAACAATATATATTGATTAATATTACATCTGTGCAAAATGTGGCTCTTTTATGATGGCATTTTTTGCATATTAATCATGTGATTTTCATTATATTTATCATGGAATAATTCAGATACTGATTCAATTCCTTTTTGAGGATAATAAGCAACTATAATTAATTTTGCCCGACACTGCTCATTTCAATGACTATATATTTTTACACTGGACACACAAAGCATTCTCCTTCGCTAAGTGGAAGCTTTTCTTCCTCTTCAATCTCTCGAAGCAAAGGCGAGGACTCTCCAAGTTATAAACAAACACATTTTATAGTCCTCTCAGTGAGATGGAAAAAAAAAAAAGAAAAAGAAAGAAAATCCAGAAGGATTTGCACTCTTGAACATTCATCAGTAGCCGTGTATGTAAACACAAGCAGATTAAAGACGGAAGCGGGATTTGAAATAGACTGTCGTTGATGGTGGCTGGACAGCCAAGAGAAAAAGCTTCCTCAAACACCTCTGGCCTGCTGCCCGGGATTTGATTGACAGCTGAATGGGGCCCTGGCTTTTAAGTGGTCGACACTTCGCCAAAAGTGCAGACACTTAATTTTTTCACAAATTGACTCTGAGGGTTGTCAGGAATGAGAGCAAGCAGCAAGTTGGGCAGTGACTGCTTCAAGTAGATTCCATCTGACTGACTTTGATTTCGGTGTGTGTTCCTTCGCCTAAGAGCCTCGAAATGGCTCAGTTTAACTGCGGTGCCGGCGCAAAGTGCCACCCCACATCCTCCTGAGTTTAGCTCCCTTCCAGAAAAGTGACACTTCAAAAGAAAATGTTTCTCCAAGTAGTTATGGGGTGAAGAGTAAAAATAAAAAAAAAATAAAAGAAAGTAGCATTAAACACTTTTTTGTAGACAGGCTGTCTTAGCATAGAGTATCGGCGTTTCAACATATACTAAACCGTTTGCCAGTGAAAGTAGCAGGCAGGCTGTGTTGATGCATTTTGTGGCGTTTTTGGGGGGGTGAAAACGCTGTCAGACAGCCTCGTGGAGAAAGCATGTTCGACAAATGAGAAACAAGAGATTTTGAACAGGATTTCTCTATGTCAAGGCATATTGGAGGCTGTGATGAGGCTGACATGCAATTTGTATGTATGTGGCAACAGTTTATTCTCATCGCGAATTCATTGAGTCATTCAAGTGTTACATTTTACCATATACTGTAATGGCAGGGGTTGGTGGGGGGGGTTAATCTGCACAATTACACACCTTATCTGTCTCACAGGTTAACATCAATTATTAACGATTGTTGTCGGTGATGTGTCCTAACCATCACAAAGCCCGAGCGTAACATTCCAATTGAATTTGATTTCACCCAGTCTGCAAAGGAACCTTCACTGTGACGGCAGCAATTATCCAGACAACCGATGCCCCAAAGGAATGGATGTAGCATCTTATCTGGCAATCGGTACATTGCTTGACGTCAAATTTTACTGGCTGAGCAGATATGCTGATAAAGGGTGGAACATTTTCAGTGGAGATTTGGAATCATCACACTCACCTTTATCCTAACAAAGTCAAGCTTCACATGACCGTGACTATTTTTTTTAATCCTATATTTATTTTAGGTTCTTAGTCTCCCTTTTTTTTTTTTTTAGGATACCATGCAACTGTCACCAACATTTAACAATTGAACATTACAGTCAATGTTTAAGTGTGTAGTGTACAATCTTAATACATTAACACAGCAAAGTGGTAAGCGGTTTAATGAGTCATCTCTTTCTTTGGCTTATGTGTGAATGATTGCATGAGATTCCTTCAACAGCCACGGCGAGGGGAAAATACATGTGTTCTCATTTTGACGAAGCCGAAGACATTTCTACACAAATACACATTCAACGATAACCAACTCAGCCAGTCGGATCTGCCCTTGGCGTCTTAGCTTCAACTTATTCCATCTGCAGCCTCAGAAAGAGTTCAGCCAAGCCAAGGTAAGTGACTACGGATGAATGACAATACAGCGTCTACCCGGCCGTAAGGATGCTTTTTCTACCAGGCAGTGGGATGTGAGGGTATGCCCAGTAAGTTGAGTCAAGGAGCTTAGGGCGCTCGAAAGAGACCAAAATCCTCCGGTTTGGCTTGAAACGTCTTTAAGCTCATAGCAAAGCACCATTTGGAAGTCTGTCGATTTTTTACCGTTTTCCAGCAGGACAAAGACAAATACCAAACACAAATTGATGAGAGTCTATAACTTGGGAGGCTTGATTACAGTACATAGCCACATGGGTAGCAGCAGGTTCCTTTCATTGTTCTGCGAGGCCCGGGTTGTCTTAAAACTGCGACTGAATATTGCTATATGTGAAAAGAAGAACCCATTGTTTTTATTTGACCCAAAATGGGCATGGGAGCTGGGATACAGGGTGCCAACATGTGGCAATGTTCAGCCAGACAGGGATAATCTGGTACATTTAAATCTGTATTGCTGGCAAACTTTCAATAAGAACTGTTTCTGTCTTTTTGGTTAACCTCAGTAGATGTACAGTGGGCCGGACCATTAAAATTAGCCCATACTCTGATATAAATAACCAAAATAATGTTTTTCCTTTGTTTTGGTCTAAAGAAGCACAAGAACATTAGGAAACTATTGAAATTTAATAAACAGATCTAGCGGATACTCCATGAATTGCACCTCATTAAAAGTAGTAATTCCGTGTCTCTTATGAATGTTTTCAATTTTAAATTATCCTGCGGGCCCGACCGAGCCTCCTTGCGGGCCGGTTCCGGCCCACGGGCCGTATGTTTAATATCGGCTCTAAATTATCTGGAAGTGTGATAATTTTATTTTAGTCTATATGTGCCCTGAGATTGGCTGGTGACCAGTTCAGCCTGTGTCCTCGCTCACTCCCAGGCAGCTGAAATAGGACAACAGTGGTGGTTCTTGCCTTCAGGGTAACTGGACAATAGACTAACACCAGCTGATGTTTAGCGTAGAAAGACAATGGCATGATGATGCGGACAGTTTGCCCCTCGGACTGATTCACTGACTTTCCATTATTTCCTACAGGCCCAAAAACTGTGTTGAAATCTCAACAGAGGCAAAGGTGTCCTGGTACAGACTGCATTGTAGAATGTGATGATAGTCCAATCACAGGGAAACAAAACTGTGAGGAACATAATGGTGGACAGATAGTAGACGGAGACAGGCAGAAGGTTAGAGCAAGACATGTCGGGGTGGTGGTCTTCCTTGCTTTTCCCCTAACTATCCCAGTGCCAGAGAACAGATGGTCCTCACAGCACGCCCCTCTGTACACTTTTGAGCCACTGTACAAAGCACAAAACACACACACACACCGCAGGCCCACACACACCACAAACAAAAACAATATCTCCACCACCGTGGTCAGCTACAAACCAACAATTTGATCTTGAACCACGCTCGATGTGCACGGCCATGACATTTTCGAAACAAAAGTATGTTTTTTCTTCTTTTGGCTTGAGAAGAATGTGCAGATGTGACCCAACTCTCAGCACTTCTTTCTCTTTCTAGAGAGAGTTAAGCAAAGGTTGATAAGAGGTTCATTCTCTTCAAGATTGAGCATCCCTTAATGGAGAAGTTAAACTTGAGGCAGCCTCCTGACATTTAAAATGTAACCTTGTGGGAGGACGACTTCTTAACGTTTATGTCAAGTGAAGCCACAGAAAACGGTTTCGACAAGATAACGGAACCTTGTTGTACGTCAGAAAGACTAAACGGGCGGTGTAGGATGCAGCTGAGATTTTTAATTATGTATGTCATTAAGTCTTGTCGTCAAGGGTTTTCCTATGCAATCAAGTTGATCGCGTTATCTATAGTACATTTACATATACGGTATACACAGCAGCGGAGAGCTGACAGGGCCACAAATTGCCAGGCGTCACTCTGCTACATTTTCTTCCCATTAAATTATATCAATTTAACCCCGTGAATTGGTTCTCTTGATTTCACGCATCTTTTCTTATAGATTTTTTTTCCAGATTCAGCCGTGCAATGCCATGCCAATCAGTTGCCAGAGGCTCTCCGTTTTTCCAATTTCTGATTAGTAGGTCAGAGCAGGCCAATTTCGA
The DNA here is from genome assembly GCA_018466805.1 of Hippocampus abdominalis. Classification (NCBI taxonomy): domain Eukaryota; kingdom Metazoa; phylum Chordata; class Actinopteri; order Syngnathiformes; family Syngnathidae; genus Hippocampus; species Hippocampus abdominalis. The sequence goes on from CM031710.1 coordinate 3,529,388, forward strand.
CAAGCATGTGTCTGTAGCAATCTGCAAACAATACAACATTCATTAATCAGCATCTCTAGAGAGTGTTTTTTTTGGTGCAGTTTATCATCATGTTAGTCAATAAATATTGATTCTGACCTGCCTCTTATCATTTACTGTACGTGACACAGTTTTGCAATATGCCATACACCACATGTAAATACAAAGTGCATACACACACTTTCTCTCAGAATAAGGGCACTCATGGTGTCCAAGTCAAAACCACCATTAATGATGTGATTGTGTGTGACGCACATGGATGGTTGATGCAACACATGCTGAGTTAGTGTTTGCGGGTGTGAACGCATACAGTATGTCGACAAGTAGGTGAGGAAGGCGAAAGAGAGAGAAAGAGAGAGAGAGAGAGAGAGAGAGAGAGAGAGAGAGACAGAGGGTGACAAAGATAAATTGGGTGAGAACGTGGTGAGTGTGTTCGTGCATGTGGCCGAATACATCAGCGAGCCTTTGAGTGTATATGAGAAGCTCGTGTCATCCAATTTAATTAATTGCGCCTTCCTGGACCATCTAAACAACTGCAGGTTTAAAACAAAACGTATTGAGCATCTGGGGAGGTGTTCCATAAAGTAGGTTCAATACACTCTTGTGCTCTTCATAATTTACTCACAGTAGGGAGAGTAAGGCACCAGCCAATACGTTTCCATAAATACGTTAAAGGTGATATTAACACTCACCATTGCGCGTTTCTTGCTCATGCGTTTCTTCTTCTTGCTTTGTGTGCGCGCCAGATGGGGATTGTTCTCCTGGTCCGATGGCTGGTGATGGTGATAGTTGTTCTTAAAGGGCTCCAGGCTCAGGCCGTTGGGAACCTTGGCTGACTTTTTCTTAGGAAAGGGCACACCCTGGTTCACTCTGCGCTCTTGGGGCTTCAGCGTCAGGCTTTTCTGCAGTAGAAAAAAAATTATAAAAAGGACGAGGTTATCTTGGAGACAAATAGAATAGAATTTGTCATCACAGCATGTAGCACACATTTAAAAAAGGCATTGATGATAAACATGACAATTCAGGCCAAAACAAAGAGACAGAGAGACATTTTTTTTTTTAAGAAAAGCGATTCCACCGTAATAAATAAGAGTCAAACTGGTCTTGTCAGGTTCAAAGGATTTTGGTTTCAATCAACACTTCAATTTTGAGCTTCATATCAGTCATTTCAAGTACTTCTCTGGTGCCTAATTACTGCTTGACCCATCAAGATGTGTTAAAACAGCTTATAACTGCCTTGCACCAGAGGTCTTAAAAATCATCAACAGGTGTCTTCAGTCAGGATCCAAATCACATATAACAGCTGTCATCAAACCCCTCTTGAAAACGAATCATTTGGAGCCCAAGATCTGCCAATTACAAGCTTATTTCCAACTATTGCCCAGCAAAAGACATATCATATACATTTCTACAAAGGGATCCATCAGTTTTTTTGTGGTAACCGTAGTACAAAAACAGCATTAATCAAAGTAGAGAAAGACACATATATTTACTCCCCCAAATCATACAATCTTGTATTGCTAGACCTCAGTCTTGCTTTTGACGCAGCAAACCATAAAATCCAACCGGAGCAGCTTGATTGATGGGTCCGCTTCACTGGACATTTCTAAACTGGTTTAAAACCAAATTAAAATAACAGGCATTATTTCTTATGCATTCGAAATTTTGCATTCCACTGGAAGGTCATCACATGTGGTATGCCCCAGGGGTCAATTGCTGGCCCACTGTCATTAAATCTTAACAGGTTTCACTTTTTCATATCATATGCAAACATATATTATATGACCACATGCAGATGATTCCCAGCTAATTTCATGATGTCCTGATGAGCTCCCAAAGACGCTTTCAAACAATGCACCTCAAAGTAATCTTGTTCCTTTTAGTGTTGCAGTTTGATGAATGCACATCAGAAACACTCCATAAACTGTTTCTCATAGCTTCAGTTGCATTGAATGAAGTGCAGGTTCAAGTTAATGTTATTTCCCTTTTTCACTCACACCACCCAGGAAAATGAATGCATAATGACGTGAATTGTGCACATATAATAAGTGACAAATACATGATTGGGCTGACAGGATTCCTCGAGCCAGCGTTTTGCATGCCTGGAAGTCGCCAAACCATAATGATTGCTGGAAATAAATTATGTACAATATGTTTTGCTGGCTCATTGAACAATAGCGAGATAAATTCCTTATTTCAGCGCTTTGTGGAGATGCTGGAAGGAAAATAATTACTCAATATGGCTCCCTTTCCAACCTTTATTATTGTGATTGTCTGCCAGTATCCAAAGCAATTTTCTAGCAACCAATTCAGGGTGTCCCCTGCCTACTTCTGGGATAGGCTCCAGAATTGAGGATTAAGCGGTTCAGAAAATGGATGGATGGATGGGCTCCCTTTCCAACCTTTATTATTGTGATTGTCTGCCAGTATCCAAAGCAATTTTCTAGCATTCTGAATTGCATGTTTGCAGGTAAGTATACAATGAACTGGAACACAGACAGGGGTCAAATGATTTTTCACTTTTTGCAAATGATGTGCAAAAGCTGTGCGAAAAACGAATTGTTCGAAAACCGAAACCACACTCTTTTTAATAAAAACATATTTATTGAACACGTCTGCTCACAATGGAAAGCTACATGAGGAAGTGTCACTTGCTCGTCTACCCGAGGAAGCGTCACTTCCTCGTGTAAGGAAGGCGAGAGGAGTTAAGTGACGCATTCAAGCTCGCTCAGTTTGTTCGAGAACCGAAATTCGGTCGTCATCCGAGGCATAAAAAACTCAAAACCTTTGGTCGAAAACAGATTTGGTCGACAACAGAGAAGTTCGTAAACCGAGGTTTGACAGTATACACGTACACGTACAACTACACAAACATGTATACTGTACTAGTTCACAACTCATCATCCAGATATCACAAGAATTTTGAGCTTGCCATTCTGCAAGGTTAATTATGATCGAATTACGTAGAGATGTCGGTGCAGTTGAACAGGGAGTTTTTTGGGTTTTTTTATGGTTTTGTCTTCATACAGAACCACAATCCATTTTAAACAAAAACAATATTTGATCAAGTATAGATTTGCAGCCTCAGTTTTAGCGGAATAGGTTTCACCCATCCATCCATTTTCGATCTAGTGTTTGTTCTGGTGGCGTGGGAGCTGCAGCCTACCCCGCCTGAGTTTTGGGCAAGAGGTACAGCATACCCAGTAGCTTGGCCAACAGAATAATCACTCTACATTCAACAAACGAGAGGAGATGAACTCCAAACACATCATTAAAATTAACTTCATGAACAAAGTTCCTAATAAGGGGAGAGGATGAAGAGATGCGGAGGGATGTAGCAACAGTCCTGTGACACTTCAGCAGTTGGCACAAGATTGCACAAACACCCAAACATGCACCAATACACACTTATTATCAGAGCTGATTTAATCATCATCATAACACTGAAACGCTCTACACGGCAACCGACAGTGTAAACAATTACTGGTGATCTAATAGGGGCTAATAAAGAGAATAAAGAGCCATAAGTAGAAGTACTCCTTGCGGGGTACTCCTGGACAACAGCGCATATTAAACTTGAGCTACCCTGTTAAGTGGAGCTGTGAATTGTCTCTCCTTCTTAAGAGAGCCCTTGACCTGTTTATCACATTTTCCGTACACGCGGAATAGCATTGAATCCGCTCTGTGTCTGCTGGAACTGATTTGCCATTGCTCTTTGCAGTCATGCAGCCAATTATAGGTGTGATTCGAGAAGCTGAACTGCTTCGTATGTGGTTTCATTGTGAGCATGCCAACTAAAATAATGAATGTATAACATGGCTGGAATATTCCTCACTTAATTATAAGCATTGCTTGAAAAGGTCACTCATGATTAGGATATTTAACAGTTATAAGCAGAGTACCCTGATTGTAATATAGCGTAATGCACAATGTTGCTCAAGAGTGCAGTGACAAGTACAGTCAAACCTCGGTTTTTGAACGTCTCGGTTCTCGTCCAATTCGATTTTCGACCAAAAATTTTGAGTTTTTTATGCCTCGGATGACGAACAGATTTCGGTTCTCAAACAAACTGAGCGCACCATTTGCGAGGAAGTGACGCTTCCTCGTGTTGCTTTCCATTGTGACCAGACGTGTTCAGTAAACATTTTTATTTTAAAAAGAGCGTGGTTTTGGTTTTGGAACAATTTCGGTTTTCAAACAGCCTTCTGGAACGGATTATGGACAAAAACCGAGGTTTGACTGTACTGTATTTTTGTGTGACATTCTGCCGCAAAACAGCACCTTAACCACCATTCGTTGTTCATACATTTTCAGCATCATGCCCGAGGGACATAACAGCTGAAGTCAATCTTGTCATATAAAATTCACATACTCAATAGTTTCTCGGAACATCCTGCGGAGACATTTTTTAACTGAACTTGGCTCACGGTAACAGCCCGTCCTCCCTGTCCCACACTCTCAAAGCCGAGCCAATCCACCCAAGCATAATCCAACTGTTAGATCAGTGCAACAGTGGGATTGATCAATCGATTTGTCATGTGTACAAATGCAACTGGTTCTTAACAGAGCACCTGAAATTACTGCGTGGTGCTTTTTTCCCACCTCAACGGTAAAGGTTGTCTTCTGGAAAATATGTTGTTCTTCCTTAAAGTGAATCAGTGAGTTTTCTTTTTCCCATTTAATTTGGCTTGTACAAATGTCGAACGGCAGTCTAAATTGCTTCGTCTAAAACATCATGCGCGTTATGTGCACTTTGAATATTTTTAGTACACATGTGCCCCTGCAGCCCACTTATGTGTACCGCCACTGGCTATAGATATAAACTTCCAGAAAATATCGGTAGGTCAAACATAATGTAAAAAAAAAATTAAAAAAAAAGGCCAAAAAAAAATGCACGAACCTCATGTGCCAATCTGAAAAAGTGTCCATTTAAGCAACCACCATGACTTTGAACCTAAGACAAAAAGAACATTGGCTGATAGCTAAGATAAAGATTTGACTGCGTCAACCAATGAAGTGTGTGACTCCGGAAGCAACTAAGGATATGGGATGGAGGGGATGCATGGATTTAGATTGGATTAAGATTATTGTGACGGAAGCCATTAATAAGGCGTATTGGGACCAAAGGTAATTGAAATGAGTGTTAAATAGAAAAGTCCATACAATGTCACCAAATGTCACACACCAAAGCGACTCTTTTCTTTTGAAATCAGGCACAAGTGAAATCATTCATCTGTGGCTTTTCGGTTACATTTTTACGTGCCAATTTGTGACAGATGAACCTGAACTGTTCAGTTGAATATGTTTCAATTTATTGTTTGATGATATGCACAGACCAACAGCTACGGTATGACAGGGTTCCCACTCTTCCACTTGTTTTTTTAATTTATTTATGGACCTTTTAAGGACTTTTGAGGGCTAATTTAGCCATTTTAAGGACTTTTTCTCCATTCAGCAGGGGATTCACGGTGGATTTAATGAACAGAAAGCCACATATCACTGAGCTGGTGTTCAAATCATTGCTGCCGCAGATGGGGGAAATCCCCCTTGCAAGATGACCAGGCTGCAATGGATGGCAAGGGGAGCTGCGTCCCACCCACACAGTGGAACGTACCGTATACACATATATGGTAGATTAAAGATGACGTCGGATTTCTTCTCCTATTATGTTCATACTCTGCTTGTTGAAGTGGTTAAATGTGAAAACCTCACCGCAATTTTTGAAATACCAAAATCGGTGTTGTTCTTAAATTGCCATATGATTGACTGGCGATGAGTCCATTTGCCCTAAATCAACCGCGATGGGCTGCTCTCCTTTCCGGGACACTGAACAGAATAAGTGGTAAGTAGAAAATTGGTGGATGTCAAACGCTAAATCTTGCCCCTCCCCCTCCACCCCCCATCTAATAACTTCCAATGAGAGCTCAAATGAACCCAAATTCAAAGTGAATCATCCGCCTCAGAATGGGGATGGATTTATGCAGTTTATGCCCATTTTAAATCGTATTTAAGAATAAATGTGTTTGCAAAAAGCATCCTGAGTATTCTCAGTCATTTTCTGGAAGCCATGCATCATGCATGAAATTCAATTTTCGCAGAAGATAATTAACTCGGTGATGGTAAAGTGGAGGGGTTTTTTTCTTGTTTTTTTTTGCTGATTAGAGAACAAGTGTTTGGGTTAATAGTACTACAAGTAGAATAAAAGAGTCTCCCATCCATGGCCGTCTCTCAGGATGTTCGATTAGCCCAGATATCTTGCACAATTGGCTTAACTACTCCAAATAAAACAGTTGAACCACCAAGTAGGAAATGATTAACACATCCCGAATGATGCCAGGTGTTTGTTACATTGGAACATTTACTTCCATCCAAGCAGAAAGGCTTTAAAAAAATTTTTTTTAAAAAGCAAAAAAATCAATATAAAAAATACTAATTTACTCCCTGTGAGAAGTTTGCATGTCCCAATAGGACTCAAGATTTAGCCCCAATGATTTTGCAAACTGTGCTATCATTCCTAAACTTGCCATGTCAATTATGTAATGTTTCTTTTGGGATTTCAGGCTGCAGAAAGAATGGTGCATGTTGCCTAGCAACTGGACACATGGAAGAAGAAGATCATTAAATTGAGCCGGTGCTCTCAGAGAGCTTCGTTTTGTATCTCAGAACTTGTTGCTCAGTGAATAAATTGTTGCTTGGATATGCAGCTTAGCATCGAGACAGCAGTGTAATTCAGAACAGGAAATAAAAAAAGTAAAAAGATACTCCATGCAAAATAATCCTTGCTGCCCACTCAAGCCATTTTAGTCTTAAAATATGACCTGATAAAAAATACAAAGCGATAGATGAGGTGATGTCAGAAAAATTCCAGGACTAGTGTCTCAGAATTTTGCTGAAACTCATCGGAGACAAGGTGACAAGGAATACTTCAAGCAACAACTCCCTGACACAAACTGAAACAAAAGAGTGCTAAAACAAATAGCACAAGTGTCATTTAAAACATCTGTGTGAGGTTCCTTTGTTTTCTTGAGAATTTATACAAGGACTACTTGTCGAAATCGCTCAATTTATGCATTATGCAGTGCAGCATTCTGGAGGTTATTTGGGGTGATTACACTTTTGCAGGCTGCATTTAAATTTCCCTTCAGGCACAACAGTGCAGAGAATTCTCGCCAAGAGTAAAATTAATTGCATAAACATAGCTTACCACTGATCAGTTAACATTAAGGAAAATAGATAGTGTATACTGTGCAAAAGTGTGCATGTGTGTGTGTGTGTACGCGCATGCAGAACTCAATTTCCTGCCTCGATAAAGAGTGTGTGCAGAGGCTGCTGCCCACCGGCGAACCAATACTGGCACTATTTATAGGCCACACACATTAAGGCTAACAGTGTAACAAGAGACCCCAGACTTGGCCCTCCACTGGTAATTAGAAACCAAGTGAAAGCTGACCACCGTCACAATGGGCGAGAGCCAGCAAAAAAAAAAAAAAAGGGGGACTTTTGGGAAGTGCCAGAATTCACTGCAAGACCCCCCTCAAATAGTTCTACATTTCAGATCTGTTTTGCTTTTGTTGGAGGATTATTGAAGTGAAAAAATAAAAAAATGAACTAAACCATTTAATGCTGCCGGGCAGTTGTTACAGCTATTGTGAGTGAAACATCCGGTAATAAACAAACATTTATTTTTCATCTGCACATGTATTAAAAAAAAAAAAACCTCAGAAAACCCCTCAAAGAGAAAGAAACGACATAAATGCAGTTAAAAGTAGGTTGTGCATGAAGAATATGAGTTATAAATAGAATGGGTCGAGTGACTGCATCTTCAAATGGCTGTGAAGTCGTACCTTGAGCTCGTCAAAACTACTTTAAACGATTTAGCAAATCCAGAAACGGAATCTCGAATCAAAAGGAACAAATTGTCATAAAATATGACAGCGCAAGAAAGTAATCCTGACCTGATCCAAACGTGGGTGAAGAGGTTTTCTTTGTCAGGTTTACACTGCTGCCCAAATGCAGGAACTGGATCATCAATCAATCAAGCTTTATTTATATTGCAATCAGACATAAAAATGCAACTCAAATTGCTGGGCAGTTAAAAAAAAAAAAATTGAAGATTGCAACGTAAAAAGAGAGAAAACCCACACAGGCATCGGGTGAACATATGAACTCCACACACGGAAGCCAGAGCTGGAATTGAACCCTTAACCTCTGCACAGGGAGGCCGATGTGCTAACCAGTCGACAACCGTGCAACCCTTTTATATATATATATATATATATATATATATATATATATATATATATACATACTGTATATATATATATGAAGAGAGAGAGAGAGAGAGAGAGAGAGAGAGAGAGAGAGAGAGAGCGCACACACAGCATTATTGTAGCATTGCTTATTGTCGTAAGAAAATATTGATGTTCTATTCATTCATCGCTGTTTTCTCCTAATAAACTACAAGCAAAAATAAAATAGTACATGCTTCAGATGTCTAAAATATGTCCCTGAGAGGGGAGAGAAAGGAAAAGCGTTGACATTGCTTGTCAGTTCACACATGCAGAATGAAATTCAAGTGAATGCACAAGCTTCCAGCGAGTGTGTGTCTTTCTTAGCTAAATCACTGCTGCAACAGCATTTATTTATTTATTTATTGTATTAAGGTTCAATATATTTGGTGAAGCAATATTCTGGAACAGTCATAGCAGAACACAGGATCAGTCTGGCTAGCTGCCTGAAAGATTAATGAAGAGTGAACAATTTCACCTGACAGTATGGAAGTTGAACAAATCAGAACATGGATGGGATACAGGACAAAGATAAGGCAGCGATTTTTGTCTGCTCAGTCATCTTTCGAGCACATTTGGAGGACCTCAGTGTGACAACATTCTAAGCCTAAAAGCAAAGATAAGAAGCTTATCCTCTAAATGATACAAGCACGGGGGAGGCTGTGGCAGCCAGTAGTAGGATGCAGTTGTCAGGCATCCTGTCTGTAGCCACCAATGGCCATTTGAACAAAAAAAAGAATCCTCGGTGCCTAAATTCAAGATGTTCTGCCTTTGAACAATGCACACTTCACCATGTATGTCCACAGAAGCACAGAACACATTGAGCACTAAGTTTCAAAGATGTGAACATTCGTTAGAGAGACCCTATAATTACGCTATCTCAACCAGCCATTGTGTTCCAGGCCAAGGAGGCTGGACCCAGGTTGAGCATTTTATCCTTCATCATGAAAATACAGAGCACCCGAACACATTCTACTCTAATATGACACGTTGTGAGCAGCATTGAATATATTCCACAACTAATCTTCGAATAAAATCTATTCCACATCCCTAACATATAAAGCAGTACCGTATTTTCTGCACTATAAGGCGTTCGTGCGTTTTACTGTAATTGCGAACGATTTTAACTAAGGTGCACCTTCATTTTTTCCCATGAATGGTGTTGTGGTTTTTTAAATCCTATTATACTAATATAAACTTTTTGTTTTTTTGCATTTTATTGTAGTGTGGACATGTACACTGCATTATGAGTCCGTACTAGAGAATATTTACTGCAGAGCACCCGAACACATTCTACTCTAATATGACACGTTGTGAGCAGCATTGAATATATTCCACAACTAATCTTCGAATAAAATCTATTCCACATCCCTAACATACAGTACCGTATTTTCTGCACTATAAGGCGTTCCGGACTATAAGGTGCACCTTCAATGAATGGCCTATTTTAAAACTGTTTTCATATGTAGTGTGCACTGCATTATAGGGCGCATAGAATAGTAGCTAGCTGCGGTTGCAGTATGCATCCACTAGATGGAGCAGCGCTAAAGGGAATACAATATAATACAAGACAGCTTTCTTTAAGTACAGTCAAACCTCAGTTTTTGAACGTCTCGGTTCTCGACTAATTCGGTTTTCCACCAAAAATGTCGAGTTTTTTATGCCTCGGATGACGAACAAATGTCGGTTCTCGACCAAACTGAGCGCACTTGAATGCACCATTTGACTCCGCTCGCCTTCCTTACACGAGGAAGTGACGCTTCCTCGGGTAGACGAGGAAGTGACGCTTCCTCGTGTTGCTTTCCATTGTGAGCAGACGTGTTCAGTAAACATTTTTATTTGAAAAAGAGCGTGGTTTCGTTTTTCGAACAATTTCGGTTTTCCAACAGCCTTCTGGAACGGATTATGGACGTAAACCAAGGTTTGACTGTAGAGCTTTCAGCTGGAACAATGTGCTTTAAAGAACATTTAAAATACTACATCCAAGAAATCGAAATATTGATCCATGCATAAGGCACATCGGATTATGAGGAACACTGTCGGCTTTTGAGAAAATTAAATGCTTTTAGGGGCGCCTTATAGTGCGCAAAATACGGCACATCAAAGCCGGAAATGAGACAGGGTTTCTCAGCTTTTGCAGCCTGTGTGTGAATAAAAACCCAATCGGGCACTTGTTTTGTCAAAGGTTGTATTCCAACCCTTGATTGAATATTTTTTCATGTAATATTGATCTCAATATGGCCACTTTAAAAACAAAAGTGCCGTCAGTGGCCAAGTCCAATTACAATGGGCCGTGTTGCATTGATCTTGTAAGGAGAGCCAAACATTCCTTCAGAATTTATCTGTGGACAAATCGACTCTTGTTTCTCATAAAATTTCACACACAGCCACCTGACCGCAGCAGCACCATTTGGTAATGTCACAATGTATTTCATATTTTAATATAGAATCCTAAATTTGTCATTTTGATTTACACTGCACAAAACACCGGCACATTATTAAATACTCTCACCAGACACAGTTCAAGATGATATTCACTCGTCCCATTCTGGGGGGATCTTTATCTTCAGTAGACCACAGAGAATTACGGTAAGATGTGTTCACTACCACGACTCAGAGAGCAAAATGCACGAGCAATAACCTTCCCTGTGGCTCTACTATTCCTGGCAGCTTGATTTACCTCAAAGCACTAATGTTCAAGGGAGTCTGCTGGCAATATAAAGCAAACTGAGCGGTGCCACGGAAATTGCAGCTTTTACAGCTAGCGAGAGACTCCTTGGAGATGCACTAAAGCCCTGACAAAGAGTGCATGGGCAGGAAATATGGGCTTTGCCAGGAACCTGTTGGGTATGTGTCTTCAGAGAAATGCAGTCACTTCTGTCTCAAGGAGCTGACGTTGTTCAGTTGCATATTCCGAGCTGCATGATTGATGCGTGGCAAAGCTGGTCCGTCCTTTTTACCTGTCTGTCAAAGCTCGCTTGAGCCAATGTTAAACGGAGATGGCAGCTCACCACCATTAAATGCTGGAGGCCCGGGCATATACACAAGCCGATGTTACACTTAAGGGCTATTAAATTATCGAGGCAATTACATGTAGCTGATGGTGTCACTGCATTGTGTAAGACCATAACTAATGGCTTGTCAGGATATTGACTCCCCCCCATACATCAGTGGGGAGAGACAGCACTTTGCAGTAGGTGATGCCCTGACTGTGTGAAATCCGTGCCACCTGTCACCTGTCACACTGTAAGATAGCTTGATAGGATACAGTCAAACTGGAGAAGCAGTTCAAGTAATACATTTGGGAGCTTACATTTTGGGGGGGGGACACACTACTTATGCCAGGTGCACACCGATTCCTCACATTTCACAGATTTTTCAAATGTGCAAGACCCAACACATGACAATAAAAATAATAAAATTAGTGGCGTATTCTAACACAGCACACGGCACATTTAATACCGTATTTTTTGGACTATAAGTCGCACCTGAGTACCAGCCATTAAATGCATAATAAAGAACAAAATAACATACTTAAGTCGCACAGGAGTATAAGTCGCATTTTGGGGGGGAATTTACGTGATAAAATCCAACCCCAAGAACAGACATGTCATCTTGAAAGGCAATTAAAAAAAAAAAAATAGAAAACAACACGCTGAATAAGTGTACAATATGCTAACGTTACATGACGCATAAACGACAAACTGAGAATCTGCCTGGTATGTTCAAGTAACATTTTAAGAGTTATTCAGATACAGTCAAACCTCGGTTTTCAAACGTCTCGGTTCTCGAACAGTTCGGTTTTCGACCAAAAATTTAGAGTTTTTTATGTCTCGGATGACTAACAAATTTCGGTTCTCGAACAAACTGAGCGCACTTGAATACACCATTTGACTCCTCTCGCCTTCCTTACACGAAGTGACGCTTCCTCGGGTAGACGAGGAAGTGACGCTTCCTCGTGTTGCTTTCCATTGTGAGCAGACGTGTTCAGTCAACATTTTTATTTTAAAAAGAGCGTGGTTTCGGTTTTAGAATAAAAAAACGAATGATTTGCGCCATTGTGGGTGTGATCACAGCCGGCTTGATTCGCCGGCAGTCAGAGCAGCTCCTTCGATTCCAATTAAACGGAGACAGTGAGAGGTGTACCATCCTTGACATGGCAGATGGAGAAACTGATGAGGGTAAGTGAGTTCATAAGGATATGCAAGCAAAACTCAACTCAACTGTACTTATAGAGCACTTTAAAACAACCACTATTGTTTACAAAGTGCTGTACATGGAGCAAATATATATACAACAATAAAACAAGTTAATAACGAAGCCAGTAGAAAGCACAAAGACAGTAAAACTAAGATCAAGGCTCAGTCATGCTGAGTCAAAAGCCAAAGAATACAAATGAGTTTTGAGACGGGCTTTAAAGATGGGCAGCGAGGGGGCTTGCCGAATGTTCACTGGGAGGTCATTCCAAAGAGAAGCACCAGCAATGGAAAAGTCTCGCTCTGAGCCTCCGCTTAATTCTTGCAGCCATCTCGTTACCTGTGCGTCCCGTGTCCTCAACGCATAATTTTCCCGCGGGACGCACAATTCCAAATAACGTGCGTTTCTGGGACGCATGGAAATTTCTCAGTCAAAACAAAAAAAAACACTACGGTAAATCTTTTTTTTCCGGCAACGATCGCGGTTTGACAATCGCCGCCATTGTTGTTTTGATCTCGCGTTAAGTAATCTCGCGTGACGAGATTTCCGTTTCGCGAGATGAGATTGGCAAGATCGGCAGACGATTGCCAATTTGTGTAACGTTAAAACAAGTGTTGCGAAAGTTTATCGCGGAGATATAACACAGAGGAAACAGCTAAAGTTGGATAGTTTTTTTGCAATAATAAGTTGACTTTGAGAAAGCGTCATTGGAAGCAGAGCAAACAGAGGAGAATTTATGAACTCAAAAGACTGAACCATGGGATGAAATAAGAACCTATTTCTCAGCAAATCTTGTATGTCTGAATTATTTACATTTTTTCAGAATTTGTTCATAAGAAATAAACCTATTATCAATGTATATTGTTGTTGTTTGTGTTATTATCATATGTCATATATATATATAAGTAGACCATTTCAGAATTCGAAATTTGGGACTCTCTAAATCAGTGGCATGCAGTCAGGGGAGGCAGGTGAGGCTTTGCCTCCCCTGTCATTACAAGTATTAATATGTGTCCGCTGGACTATGATTTTGGTGTCGTTCTTCATCTATTTCGGACCATTTTAGAGTAAAAATTGCTGTGCGATGCTGCAAGCTGTCATTTTTCACCCTGAAAATGGAGGATTTCATTTCAGTCAGTGCCTCCCCCAACCAACCCTCACTGCACGTCACTGCTCTAAATGCATAATGGGACTCATACTTTTCTGATCAGCGAGACCCTAGTAAAATTATCACTGTTCTTGGTGCCTCTAATAACGTCTGGTCCGCAGACCTGAGGCACCGGACAAGTGTGTTCGGGGCGGCTGACCCGGCAAATAGTGAACATTTGGCCGGGGAGATTGCAGATCTGTGGGTTGGCACTTGGAGAGTGCCTTCCACCCTGATCGTTCCTTCTCTTGACTTTTTGACATTTAACGAGCACATCGCAGCACAAAGCAGAAGCGGCCAGGTCTCACATGAAGCCCCACGGATCCATTTGAGCCATGCCTGGAAAACTCCACCATTGTGCAAACGGTTCATAATTCCATAACTGCCTAAATAGCTCCGAAGCAAAAATAAAATCATTACAGAATTGAGAAGTCACAAGGCTGACTTTTTTTTTTTGGGCATAGCCTTTCAGTCTAGACACTAAGCACACAATAACCGCCATAAAATTGATTTGCAAATAAACACGACCATCTTAAAATATCCACCGGCTGGCTGCTTTAATATGCAGTCAGGCGGTCTCTTGTCATGGTGTTGCAGACAGATGAATGATGGAGCCTTTCAAGCAGCGCGCAGGATAGACAGCATGCGGCTGTCATCTTGTGACAATCAAAGCCGTTGAAAAATCACCATGAAGGCAGGGAACACTGGAAGGGAGACAAATGTGACGAAAGAGGTTCCTGGAACACAAAACACTTGAAAGCCAAATCGCTTTGTGTTTCATGGAGGAGAAAGGACGTCGAATCATTGTCCCGGTGAATCAGACATAACAGGATACACACTGCTCGGTGAAAACATGTGCACTTCCTGTCGTCTCGGACTCAGGCGGAGCTTTGCAATTTTTTTTTTTTTTAGTGCCTGGCAGTCTGGCACATTAAGTTCCAGTGTGTGCGAGCGTGCACGCATGTGCGTATTACTGCAGCAGAGTACACGAGCTGCTTCTGGTGGAACAATGGATATGGTCTGACAAAAACACACACACACACCCTCCTCCTCCTCTGCTCTTACACACAAAAACAGATCTGAGTGAATGTGTCCGAAAGCGCCAAAGAGACCTGGGAGCACGCCAAGGATACTGACAGAAGGGGGAGGGAATGTGTAAGCCTCGTTCAAATCACATTCAGAGGTGTTTCAAGGACGCAAGATAAATAATACTTCACATGTGCACAAATGTTATTAACGACGAGTTAATATCATCATGGCCAGAAAGCCATTTATGAAAAGCCAGATACACTAATTTGGAGCCTGATTTTGCCCTTCTGATCCAAACCATCAGAAGACAGATTTGAATCTGCTCACATTTGAGATGTTTTTTTTTTGGGGGGGGGGGGGCAGTCCTTGAATGCGCGAATGCGAGGCGACGCAAAACTGGTTTTGTTTACTTCCCTCTTGATCGTGTTGAATGCGCCGAACGCGAGGCGACGCAAAACTGGTTTTGTTTACTTCCCTCTTGATCGTGTGTGTGTATTCCTTGGCCTTTTACCATTCAGCTGTATTCCTTGAGTTGAATGCTCTCTATAAATGCCAGAGCGTGAGACTGAGGACATGACTATTTGTTTTACCGTTAAGTGCTGTTGTGCATATTTGTTCAATCAGCTCAGCTCCACTCTGTTGACAGTACACAGCCCTTGAACAAAACGTTACTTTTTAACAGTCATGTTTAATAATAGGCAAAAGGAAAAATAACAATAGTCTTTCCTGATAATAATAATTACAATAATGGAAGCCTTTTTAATTTCACTGAACATAAATAGCCGACTTATGAAAAATGAAGATGGTCTGCTTGGACTTTATTTGAGATACAGTCAAACCTCAGTTTTCGTCCATAATCCGTTCCAGAAGGCTGTTTGAAAACCGAAATTGTTCGAAAACCGAAACCACGCTCTTTTTAAAATAAAAATGTTTGCTGAACACGTCTGCTCACAATGGAAAGCAACATGAGGAAGCGTTACTTTCTCGTGTAAGGAAGGCGAGAGGACTCAAATGGTGCATTCAAGTGCGCTCAGTTTGTTCGAGAAACGAAATTTGTTCGTCATCCGAGGCATTAAAAACTCAAAATTTGTAGTCGAAAACCGAATTGGTTGAGAACTGAGACGTTCGAAAACCGAGGTTTGACTGTACATATTTTTTCTTTTTATAAATTATAATATAAAGACTGTCTTTTTTATCTGACATATTTAATGAATTGCTATTAACAGTTGTTAATAGCAACAATTTGGCAAAACTACTCATGGCAAACCCTAAAATGTATACTGTACTTTCTTTTTAAACAAAATAGAACCATTACAATCTTTTTGGCATATTTTATGAACATTGAACCGGTGGTTAATATTCACATCAAGGACTCGCCACCAAAACAAAATGACTGAAACTTTTTGACGGATCTGCATTGTTTTTGCATCCGATATAAGAAATAGATTAACACTCGAAACAGATTTATAAGTCTCTACAAATATGTGCTGCGCTGAAGCTAATCTCGCAAGCCGAAGGATACGGCATTTGCGACCCACATTGATGACGTGACATCATCTTTGGTTGCATGACTGCGACTGAGACGGATCGTCTCATTCCTTGGCTTTGAATAGCCTCGTCTGCTCTCTGGGACTTCTGGTGAGAGGCACTAACAAGCAAAACACGAGCGAGGCGTGAGGACATAGAAAGTTCCCATCATAGTTTGTGCCGCTGCCTTTATTTATTTATTTTGGGGGGGGGGATGGTTGGGGGCTCTGTGCTGCTGGCTGTAACCGTAACCTGGCGTTGAGACAGCAACAAAGCAAAAACTGCATCTTTTTTGCTACTTTTTAAGTATGCTTATGGTGTTTTATTGTTTAATTAATGAGAAAAGAAAAATGCCTTGTTAATTACGGTTGTCCATTCCCACATGCTAGCGCATCACAACAAATAAGTTGTTTAAGTCGTGATTTTCGGCTTGTCCGGTCAGGGAAGTTACTTGAACAAGTTGTTTGACACAACCCACCAATTTTATTTTTTTTGTCTTAGGACCAGCGACAAAAACCTGTTAAAAAAATGATCGCTTAAAAAAAAAAAAAAAAGAATAATGCCGCTCCCAAGGCATCCATGCAAACTATGGAGTCATTCAATCTAAAATAAAATCCCCAATATCTGGCCTATTGTTCCATTAAAAAAAATAAAACATTCTTTAAAAAATTAAAGCATCACCAAAGGCCCTCATGAATATCATTTTAAAACATGAGCTGTCATACAGGAATTTACGGGCATAGCTTCACAAAAATGTTGGCTTGTACTACTTCCATAAATGTCTGCTTGCCATGATTTTAATAGGAACTCGTATGCATTAATGTGTTGGTCAAAGCCATTTTATTCAGGATGATCGCAGTACTGGTCTATAACAATACATTAAGCGCTTGATTAATGCAACTCTTAACTGCCTCATTTGATGAGGAAGTGCTTGTCTCAATTATGAAAAATGCTACTTTAATGGCTTCACAAGAATATGAGAGCTGATGAAGCCTGAACAAGGATTCATTCAATTAGATCTTTAGAAGTAGATTCATGATGAGGTGAATTGTCTTCTGAAAGGTCCCGCTGGTCATAAGTGGTAACTAATGCAGGTTTATTACACATTCAACAGCTGCAGTTCAAGTGCAAGATCAGCCTATTAGCTTGAGATCCGATGAGAGCATCCGCCTTTTGATTCAATATGTTTGAAATGTGTGTTTGCTTCTGTGCAGATTGATCAAATTATACCATCCACGCGCAATTCAACGTTCCTCTTGAAAAGTATTGACAGCCTTTCGTGGTTAACGTCTTTTTCTGGTGAGAGCAGTCAATATCTATACCTAATAACTCAGATATGCCACTGTCTATCCGGCAAATAAGAACGGCAACCAACTTGTTGCTAAAATCTTTGTAGCAAACGCACTTTGTACTGGTAAGCTGACGCTATTTCTAAAACGATTGTTTTCGTCAACCGAGGCTTAATAATGAGCCATGCGCAAAAGCAATCAGGGATGGGTCCCGTCAAAAATGTGCAACTGAGTTTTGCAGCAGCAAAGTGGACCTGAACACACACACACACACAATGAAAAATGGAACAGGACTGATGAATTTCTGTCGCTTTTATGCTTGATGCAAATGGCATAAACTGCCTACAAAACTGAAGCTAGCCCCAAGAACAAATCCATTTTTGCCACCCATATGGATGATTAAGGTCTTTTACAGCATTTACCGTATTGGCCCGAATATAAGACGGTGTTTTTTGCATTGAAATAAGACTGAAAAAGTGGGTGTTGTCTTATATTCGGGGTCTAGACATTATTCCCATTCACGACGCTAGATGGCGCCAGATATCATTGAAGCAAATGCTGAATTTGACTTCCCAGGCCAAAGTGAACCCCTGCCACGAAGAATAAAAATAAAAATAGCGGTAGGACGAAGAAGAAAAAAAATAGCGGGAACAAGGAAAAGAGAAGAAAATAATAGAAGAGATAACAGAAAATGGAGAAACGTAGTGACAATCTGGAGAAAAGTGGGTCGAAGATCAGCCAGGTTAATCGGCAGCTGAGGAGAAGTTATGATGTAACTTACATTTCAAAAACCAGAAGCCATTCATTTTCGAATGTGATTGCACTAGATTTGAATGAAGCAAAATAACATGCTCTTTCTCTCAAATATATAGTTATAATCATTTGTTTCAGATTTACTGTAATTATTTTCTGTATAAAAACTAATTTGGTGTTCAAAAAGTCTTTTTTCAAACTTGAGTCTTGAAAAAGAGGGGGTCGTCTTATAATCAGGGCCGTCTTATATTTGGGCCAATACGGTATCTATATCTTTTTTCACAAAATCATGTTCCTGCGTTATATGTTCTTTTAGGAATTTTTGTAAACTACTTTTTATTTCATGATGTCACTTTGTTTTTAATATCTTCAAGTCCTCCGTTTGAATGTTGCCTTTAAATGTTGTTCAGTGAAGCGCATCGAGTTACCTTGTGTATGAAATTCGCTCTCGAAAAAAAGCTGCCCCGCCTTGCCGATGCAATCACCTCCCCTGACAGACAGCTTGAGGTGAATTAACTGAAGGATTCCTCATCACGTGAACACATCGTTAACTTTGGCATCCATTGAAAGCCCTCACAAAAGCAAAGTGCAGGAATGGCGAGAGAGCGATCAGGTCCCTGCTTTCTACTGGATGGAGCTCATTACCTGTGTTTGTCTTGGAACCGAGAGCAATTTACATCAAGTCGGGCCTGTAAAATCACTTGAACCCGAGCAGCGAGGGTTCACCCGGCAGAGCCGACAAACACAATAGCAGATATTTTAATGGAAATGTTTCACATTCAGTGGCTCTCAGAGGGAAGGGGGTGGTAGCCGCTTGAAGCAGCCTTCTTTTTCTGATTAGCCCCCATGAAATGTGCAGGTCGCGACCTTCGCAGAGAAATGATGATACTCGCTGTGCTGATAGGCTTTCAAGTGTGTGTCCACACATGAACAACATGCGCAGCCTGCAGACATGCTCGGCCTGGACACCGGTGGTAAATGTCAATGGCAGAATGTTAACATCCTCACAGTGTTAATGAGGCTACACGGGTTGAATGAGCAGGCTCACTCACTGCTGTAGATGTGAAAGCAACAATCTGAAGTATTTTCGAAGATGGAAATAAGCAGAAAAAATAAAATATGAAGTGTCATATTATGTGATGGCACCCACAAATGTGATGAATTCTGAAGAGTGCATAGTGGTGCTGGCTCTTACGCAAAAGATCGTGAATAGCATTTCATTATGTGCCATCTTTACATTGGACTACTTCATAAAAAATTAAAAAAATACAAATTGCAGTAATTATAAACATCCATTTTCTACACCGTTTGTCATCATTCGGGTCACGGGTCAGGACGCTGCCTTCGGATGCCGAGACTGGTCACCAGTTTTAGTGGACACTGTGCTCCGTCCTTCAGTGGTGCAAGATCTACTGTGGCACACTGACAACACCAACCCCCCAATTCTACCCACCATGTCTTCTCTCATCGTTTCTAAAAAGGGCAACACCACAGGGAGGTGTATATTTACTAACCAGGCTGGTTAGCACGTCCACCTTATATAGTGCAGAAGTGCAGGGTTCTGGCCGTCCTGTGTGGGTTTTCTATGGGTATTTAAATTTCCTCCCACATTCCAAAAACATGCATGCTCGGTTGATTGTAAGCTCTAAATTGCCCCTCGGTGTGATTGTGAGCGAGATGGTTGTTTGTCTGTGTGTGCCCTGCGATTGGCTGGCAAAGGTTTCAGGGTGTCCCCCACCTACTGCCCAAAAACGGCTGAGATAGGCTCCAGCATGCCCTGCGACCCTTGTGAGGATAAGCGGATCGGAAAATGGATGGATGGATGGATGGATGCCATTAGAAAACCATTCCCTGTAGTATGTTTATTGGCCTGTGCAGCTGTACATATTGCAGATAGCAGAAAATAGCACTGATTGTAAGGCACATAGAGGAAAAAACAACCATTACTTTTATACAACAGAATATTAGATGTGAATCATGGGATCAAAAGAGTAAGAAAATGTATGACAAACATAAAGAACGACTCTTTAGTTTCTAATTCAGATCATTTGTCTTGATGTGTTTCCAAACACATACTGTGCAAGGCTTAGCAAAGCTATAAGATTGCAGGATGTTAAGTCCCTAATTAAGCAATACTTCCATTCTCATCATGCGGGCTCAGTCGCTGATGAAGACAAACAGAGGGCCCTCCTACAAATCGAGTCTGTCAGGTCCCATCAGCCCACAGCAATGAGCAGTCTGCCAAAGTAAACACAAACACAGCACCATCACAGAACAATGAATGCCAGCCAGCGGGGGCTGCGCTCGCTGGCTACTTTTCAGAAAACCCACATAGGCGAGGCAAAGCTTGAGGAAGGGCATCGCTTTTCACAACAAGAGGGTGCTTTATTCTGATTTAGCTTTACAATCGACAATTTACGGCAGCACAGTGAGCGATTGGTTCGCACATTCGCCTCACATCGCACAGGTGCGGTGTTCGATTCCAGCTGCAGCTTTGTGGAGTTTGCATGATTGGTTTCTCCAAAAAACATGCATGAAAGGTTAACGGAGCACCCTAAGTATGATTGTGAGCGCCTCGTGAGGAAAAAATTGAGGGTATACCCGGCTAGTGCCGAAGCAGCTGATGGCTCGCTCAAACCCTCGTGATTAGAAAATGGATGAATGGACAATTTATAAATTATTTTGATTGAATTAGATGATTAAAAGCCTAACAATGCATAACAAGCATTGTAATGTAAAGAGGCTCCTCGGTTTGCACTAAACGGTGCTAAACTCATAAATTCAGCCAATAATTTGATGCAAAACACTTCTAGGCTACGAATATGAAACAATCCAACAAAAAGCAGAAAGTATGATGGAAATTGAGCATGCCTTCCTGTTCCATGCCACAACGTATTCTTAAATCAATGGATAAACCTGTCATCAAAAATGAAAACCACAATTTTCAACAGAAAACAACAATGGCATGACAACAGGAGTTCAGAACATACCGAGTAATGCCACTGAAATCTTATTTGAAAAATAACAATAATTTCCCCATCGTCGAGCAAGAAAGATGTGGCGAAAAAGTCTGCTCCATTCAGGGCTTGTTACACAAGCTTCTGCTTCCACCTCCTCACCCACTGCCATGGCAAGGCCGTATTTCCTCTGACTTGTTTCTGTCATCGTTATCTAAGCAAATCTGAAACACGGCTCTCTTCCCACAATAAAGCTGTCAGCTGAGCAACTGGCAGCCTGATTGAGTTGAACTCTGCAAGTCATCATGTGGCAATCCCTCCTACACTGCTGAATATATTAAAGTGCTGTTGACATTGCTATTCTCCAAGGAAGGGGTGGACGATGGGCGCAATTTAAAAACTACAAATAGAGAAATAGTTGTTGAAATCAAATCAGACGATGCTATCAAACTTGTTGACTGTCTGAATATCAAGGACCAGTTTATACGGATGGCTAGCTATCACTGTCCTTTGCAATATAGTGTACGTAAAAAAGGTCAGACCTAAACAGCACTCATCTATTATCAACTAGATGTACAACAGAGCCCATATTTATTGTTAAAGGGGTCCAGTGGTGTGAAGTGCATTATTTATATGTATCTGCTCTTTGTGGCTCAACGTATCCAAGATGAATGAAGAGAAGATGAAACGCTGTGTTGTGAATGCAAAAGGTGAAAGGCTCAATGAAAAATCTACCCATGCTGCCTTTTGTGTTCCTCACTCAAGTATCTTTCGTCGCTAGACGCCACATTCCCCCAAGCCTATTTGAAGGTGACATGCAGGAGGAGATGAATGTGTGGTTTGAAGCCATTAAAAAAAAAACAAACACTGAGGCAAAGAAGCTATTTGGCTTTGGAAGAGTTACAGCGCCTGGATGGATGCAGAAACAGAAGACTTGACGCCAGCGAGCTGTTTTCATCATGACATAATGACCTTTTACAGAAGCTGTACTACAAAACGTTGAGTCCACATCGGACAGAAAAAGACAAAGGTGCTGTATCATGATGAAAACTTCTGCTCACAGTTGACACGCCAAATGGTCGAAGCGCACAATAGGATCTACCGATGATGATGACTGCAGTGTAGTCCAATGGGAATCATTCAGTTGTTC
The DNA here is from genome assembly GCA_018466805.1 of Hippocampus abdominalis. Lineage (NCBI taxonomy): Eukaryota > Metazoa > Chordata > Actinopteri > Syngnathiformes > Syngnathidae > Hippocampus > Hippocampus abdominalis. The sequence goes on from CM031710.1 coordinate 3,551,743, forward strand.
ATGTTATTGCTTATACAGTTAAACCTTGGTTTTCGTCCATAATCCGTTCCAGAAGGCTGTTCGAAAACCGAAATTGTTCCAAAACCGAAACCACACTCTTTTTAAAATAAAAATGTTTGCTGAACACGTCTGCTCACAATGGAAAGCAACACGAGGAAGCGTCACTTCCTCGTCTACCCGAAGAAGCGTCACTTCCTCGTGTAAGGAAGGCGAGAAGAGTCAAATGGTGCGCTCAGTTTGTTCGAAATTTGTTCGTCATCCGAGGCATAAAAAACTCGAACTTTTTGGTTGAAAATCGAATTGGTCGAGAACCGAGACGTTTGAAAACAGAGGTTTGACTGTACTCTGAAAGTTGATATAAAAAAGAAACAATCAAGCTCCAATAACAAGATGTAATGAAATATATTGTTAACTGCTGTCCATTTAGTTCTGCAAAAAACACCGTCTTATATTCGGGCCAATACGGTACTAAGTTGGCGTCCTTTACATTTTAGATTTCTTTTTAAGATCCTATCATTTGTCTTCAAATCTTTAAATGGCCTCCCCCAACCTTACTTCTCTGAGCTCCTCTTCCCTTACGCACCTGCCTGATGCCTCAGGTCTGCAGACCAGACACTATTAGAGGTACCAAGAACTAAGATGGGGCTCAGAGCGGCACAGGCCTTTTCCATTGTTGATCCCTCTCTTTAGAATGACCTCCCACTGAACGTTCGGCAAGCCCCCTCGTCTCTTCTTCTTTAAAACTCAACTTTGGTTTTTGACTCAGCATGTGACTTGATATTTTTACTGTCTTTGTTTGTAATTTATTGTTTGCTGTCGTATGATTTTTTTTCTCCATGTACAGCACTTTGTATAACAGCGGTGGTTGTTTTGAAGTGCTCTATAAACGCGGTTGAGTTGAGACGCATAGACATTTACTAGTAATCTGAAATGTTAATGTCACTCATAGTTCATCACTAGCACTCAAGTATTCCCAGCCACAGCACAAGTGCCCTCTTCCTTACAAATTGAGATGCTAAAAGACAGTAACAGAATCAAGATGGGCTATGAAGTGCATTGTCCCTTGTAGACATAATTAAAGCTAACCACAGAGGATCACCACCTGATGATCACACGCATAAAAATGCATCTGCATATTCATGCACGATGCCAAGAAAACACAGCAGCAATGTAACGAGGCAAACCAAATGCTTATCATAAAAAGAAATAGCTACTCGGGGATTATGGGCTCTTAATGATGACAGCGCTTTCCAATAAATATGCAGTTTAATCTTAGTGGCTTGTTTGTACAATACCTGATGGGAGCATTTGGGAATGAAGAGAGTGATGGAGATGGGGAAAGAGCAAGAGAAGCCAGCCCAGAACTGATGACAGGGCTAGAACTAGCCTTGAGTGGGTGTGTATGGAATGATAAGCAAGGGCAGTTGAGGAAGCCACTGGCTGCCCCACAAGCTGAGCACAGAGGGGGAGAAACTATTAACAGGAATGGAACAGCAAGTGTGCATGAATGTTTGCATTGCATTTGAACGGGGAGCATTTTTTTACGACAAGAGAAAACTGCAGCTATGTTATCTACCTGCAATTACTACGCATCAATGAGGATCACATAAACGTGCTCCCCCAAAAAAGCAAGGGACAGCACTTCAGGGTGAATGAGTATCAACAAGTGGTTGTTGAGACCGCTCCAAAAACGTTTTTGTTTGTTTATCCCCTCACACAGATAAGAAGAGACAGAGTTATGGTCTTAATAGGTCCCTTTTTTTTTAATGGCTAATGGTGTTCGCTTGCAGCACTGCGTTGTTTGCTGTGCACAGACTTTGGAGGATTATAGAAATCACGTCAGGCCACGGTTGCCGGCCAACTTTCGGTAAAATGGGTGACCCTTAGAAGTTGTGTGTGGGCCCCATTTACTGTCTGACAAATGAGTTGCAATTTCCCTTTAGAGAAAACAACAATGGAAATAAATTAACAGAATTGTGATCACTTGGTTGGGCCAAGCAAATACTTGTGGGTGTTATGATAAGCAGAGTGAAAACAAAATATGGAGAGAAAAAAAACCTGAAAAACATGAATTTTAATTTTCGATTTTAAATAGATGAATGGTAGATCAAAGAAAAGTGGTATATGCGAAGACAATGCGCGGTACAATGCCGTTCCTCTTTTTTTTTAAGCATCTGACCTCATTTTCCGTGAATGGAACTAATTAGCGCAATATTCCCTATGGAGGTCATGGGGAAGATCGGGGGCGGTGGGTAGACTAAAATTGGAGAAACTAACTACTCCCACAAGCTGACATTAAGCCTGTTCTAAACATCTGGTCCTGCGCGAGACGCGTCATTACATTACAGCCAAACCATATGTGGGCTAATTCAGGCGTAATCACAACCAAATGTGATGCTTAATAAACATGTTCATCACCAATAGCAACTTGATAACCAGAGTTTTCCGCCCACCTCCCAAAAGTCACGACTAATGACAACAACAAAATTGCAGCTGTAAAGCACCACTCAGCCTGGGTTCCGTGCACACTTTCCAAAATTCACACATTTTATAATTATATAAATATGAATAAATACCTGTGCCTCACTTGAAAGTGATAGTACAATTACCCTGATGGCGCAGGAGACTCGATTGCAGAGCACTCAACCGCTCGCTCGCTCACTTTCATAAAAGCATGCCTGTGTACGTGCGCATGCACATGCGCTCACAGAAGTCCAATCTCACAGAAGTCCAATCTGCATATCTTGTCTATTAATGCACTACTGTTCATAATCTGAATCTAAATATTTCATTTCATGATTTAGGTACTAGGGCGGACCGGTAGTCCAGTGGTTAGCACGTCGGCTTCACAGTGCAGAGGTACCAGGTTCGATCCCAGCTCCGGCCTCCCTGTGTGGAGTTTGCATGTTCTCCCCGGGCTTGCATGGGTTTTCTCCGGGTGCTCCGGTTTCCTCCCACATTCCAAAAACATGCATGGCAGGCTCGTTGGGCACTCTAAATTGTCCCTAGGTGTGAGTGTGGGCGTGGATGGTTGTTCGTCTCTGTGTGCCCTGCGATTGGCTGGCAACCAATTCAGGGTGTCCCCCGCCTACTGCCCGAAGACTGCTGGGATAGGCTCCAGCAACCCCCGCGACCCTAGTGAGGATCAAGCGGTTCGGAAAATGGATGGATGGATTTAGGTACTTGAGGGGAATCTTTAAATTCAAACCCTGTCATTTTTTTTGTTTGTTTTCAAAAAAATGACAACTCTATTCCAAGAAAGCCAGAGCAGTCGAACCAAATTAATGCAAATGAATCCGTGTTCAGCTTTCAAACGATTTCTCAGGCAACGGGAAGGAGCAGCTGACAAACTGGTCCCAAGTGTATGTTTAATACTGTCAAAGAAGCATTCATTTAACAATCCATCCCAAGGGTCACGGGGCATGCTGGAGCCAATCCCAGCCGTCTTCGGGCAACAGGCAAGGGACACCCTGAACTAGTTGCCAATCAGTCACAGGGCACACAGAGACGACCAACCATTCGTGCTCGCTCTCACACTGAGGGACAATTTAGAGTGTTCAATCAGCCTGCCAGGGCACATTTCTGGAATGTGGGAGGAAACCGGAGTACCCGGAGAAAACCCATGCAGGCACGGGGAGAGCTTGCAAAATCCACACAGGAAGGCCGGAGGCAGAATCGAAACCTGCACCGCGCACCGCGAGGCCGACGTGCTAACCAGTCCACCACTGGGCCACCCTCGTTTAACCGTCATGTGTATTATTGTGTTTGCATTTTGCAATGAAATACAACGACATTGCAATGTGTTCTTGTGGTTGTCTTATTGAGCCACAAGACAGGAGCAAAATATTTAAAAAAATATTCGCAGTACTGCAAAAGACTTGAGTATTCTGAGCATTTTTGTTTTGGAGCTTTTCTGGTGCATTTGCTTCACACCACTTACTAAAATTTACGGAAAAGTCTTTGATGGGAGAGGAGGGGGGCATGGGGGGGGGGACAAACCAACACGCTTCCCTCCCTCTCTGCGATTGCATTATTTTTACAAATCACAGTGTGGAAATGAGACGTCCATCTTCATCAACCGTGCAGAGAAGCAGCCTCTCTGTTTATCGGGAGCGTTGTCAGTTTGTCAACCGTTCCTTCTCTCTGTTAGCTTGTCAGTCAGCTTCTGTCTCGCTACCTAACTGTCGTTGGTTCACCCGTCTCACAAACTCGGCCTCTGTATGCCGCGCACTGGGCAGAAACACAGTGAGGAAAACAAACAGTCTTTCGCCCCCCCCCGCCCGCCCTCGATTCCCTCAGGACACCTCGGCGCCTCTTTCCACAAAGCAAATAATGTCGTGTTACACAGTCAACCCCCCGCCTTCCCATTTCCGTGCTTTTCAGTTGAAATGTCGTCCTCTTAACAATGCATCTATAGAGATGACATCTCCCAAACTGAGAAAAACAAATGAACTTCCCGAACATGTGCGTCTACTTAATAGGAACTGATGCCTCTACTAATGTGTGAACATCAGTCGACAAAGAGTTGAAATTAGTTTGTTGAATCGTAATCACAGGCAGGAAGCCTTGCGTAATCCTCCCCACCCCACCCCCGATTTAACACAAGACGTTCCAATAAGAACAGATTAGCACCTGAGGGCTACCACAAAGAGGTGATTCAATTAACCTCAGCCTATTAGTGTGAGAACACCTCTTTTGTTCAACAAGCCACAATAAACTTGGGAGTGGTGCGCATGAATAGTGATGCAAGGACTCAAATACAGATTAGTGGGGCATGACAACCTTGTCTCTCGACACATTCGATCACCAACACGCGGCTCCAGAGCCGCATGCGGCTATTTAACGACATCTAGTGGCTCCCTGGAGCTTTATAAAAAAAAGTTTGAAAATGGAAAAAGATTTTGATAGTAGGCTAATATAGCTCAAATAGATATCGATACATGTTGCAGCTTTGAAAAAGGAGAGCTGTGGTGTTGGTTTTGTAAAACGTACACTTATTTATGTTTTAACAGTCTCAACAAACAGACACGTCCGCGTCCGGCTCCGTGCCTTCTCTCTTCTCGTTCGACTCGAGAGGCGTTCAAAGACAGCCTCCGAAAAATGGAAATTAATGATCACTTCATTGACACGAAGAAAAATGAAAATAATGTGCCAAAACAAGAACTCAAGCGAGGAAATTACAAAATAAATTATATGGGGGCGTTTGTGAACACACAACAAAGGAATGAATAACAAACAATTCCGCGAAAAGTCCAGTCTCCTACATGCATACAGCATGTGTTTCCTTCATTCTAAGTTTTATAGAAGGCTTTTATTTTTTTGCGGCTCCAGACATATTTGTTTTTTGTTGTTTTTTTGTCCTATATGGCTCTTTCAACATTTTGGGTTGCCGACCCCTGCCTTAGGCCATGATATTTGCCAGATTACTTGAATATGACTCAATCTTGTGGAAACGACAGGATATTTTGGGACGCACTCATCTGTTAAGGTGCAAAAGATCATGATAAACCGTATGAATTCAAAAAAGCTAGCCACCTGTGAAATCCCTCCACTACCAGAGGAGTGATCCTAATTTCTCAGTGGATACAGATTGAAAGCGTCGTAATCCATTCCTCAATCAATCCTGTCGAGATTGACCCGGCAGGAGTGCTCCGCAACATTATATCATTAACGACGACAGGCTCTTATTCACACATAACTGCCGCTACATGCAACCACTAAACCAGAGGACGTCGAGATTTGATTTACGGCTACTTCCTGCAGCAAGCATCAATATCAATTGCTGTTGCTAACGGATGTGAGTCAAGGGAGGAAAATATCAGCCTCACATTCATTTAGTTGTATTCACAACCTCCGTGTCTGGTACAAAAACAGCATGTAGAAAGATTTGTTATCATCCAAAAGAGGGTTTCTGGACTGGTTATGAGAGAATTGGCTGAATGAAAAAAGAGTGAAAATGACTAAACGATTTCATGAATTTGAATCGAATACTAATTGAACACAATATTTAAAGGATTAATTATCTTGGGGAAAGCAACACAATATTTTACATAAAACCCAATGCAGTGTTTTTGTTGGTTCATTAAAAGCGGACAAAGGGATTTTAAAAACTTTGTGCAATATTGATCACTGATACATTTTTCTTGAATGCCAAGTACAGTCTGTGTCCTAATGTAAATTATTGGGTTTAAAACTAGTGTTACGGTTTCAAAGTAGGGTTTGGGTTTCAAATTAAGGATTTAAACTAAACTAAACTCAACTTCAATTGACAACAGTGTTGGGGGAGTGTTAGGGTTGTGCCAACAGAATGTGTGACCTCAGGTTTCAAAGTGGGTTTCAAACTATGGTTAAGGTTAAAAGAAAAAATAAGGGTTAGGGTTAGGGAAACGCCTCAACAGGAAAATGGGTTAGGGTATTCTGAATTCCAGAATAGGTTTTAAAATAGAGTTTCAAACTCGGGTTAGGGTTTCAAATTATTGTTTTAATCTAGGTTAGGAGTTCAAATTAGGTCTTGAATATAGAAGTACGGTTTCAAATTAGGGTTTAAAAATTAAAGTATGGTTCCAAATATGGGGTAGGGTTTCAAATTGGTGTTTCAAAAATGTGTAGGGGTTTCAAATTAGGGTTAGGGTTTCAAAGTGGGGTTTCAAACTATGGTTAAGGTTTTAAAAAATCAGATCGGGGTTCCAGAAAAGGTTTTAAAATAAGAATAGAGTTTAAAATTAGGGTTTTAAACTCAGGTTAGGGTTTCAAAGTATTGTTTTAATTGTGGTTAGCAGTTCAAATTAGGTATTAAAAATAGAAGTACGGTTTCAAATTAGGGTTTGAAAATTGAAGTATTTTTCAAATATGGAGTAGGGTTTCAAATGGGTGTTTCAAAAAAGTGTAGGGGTTTCAAGTTAGGGTTAGGGTTTCAAATTGGGGGTGGAGTAGGGCTTGAAATTCGGGTTTCAAAATAGGGTCGTCGTTTTATTTTTGCTTTTCAAACTAGGTTTATGGTTTCAAAGTAGGGTCTCAAAGAAGAGATTCAAAGTAGGATTAAGGTTTGACATAGGGTTTTAAACGAAAAACTAGAGTTACGGTTCAGGCTTTCAAACTAAGGTTAGGGTTTCAAATTAGGGTTTCAAAATAAGGTTGATGTTTCTGTGTTACTTTTCAAAGTAGGTCTCGGGTTTCAAGTTATTCACCCCAATGTTAGTCTGGAAATTGTATTCAAATGTGTTGGTTCACAGCCATAACACTCCTGAAATCCATTTTGAACTCAATCTTCAGTTCGCTTTGGAGTGGAAATGAGATTACCCACATAGAAGTTAAGCTTTCCCAAAATAATGCTTGGACTATTACAACGGCGATATCCTGAATTCCGACTGCTTTATTGTGAGAGGCATACAAAAACTATTCATGACAGAATACAGAATGTGGGCAGGCGTGCTGCGGGAAACACTAACAAGCGCCAACTTTACAGTCTGATTATGTTTTACAGATCAGTCTGCCAAAGACATATTTGCCAAACAGCTTCGCCAGCCCCCAGAGTGGAACGACTAGACCAGGGGTGTCAAACTAATTTTTTTTGCGGGCCACTTTGGAATTACGTCTTCCTTCGGAGGTCCGTTACGACAGTGAAACCGAATTAATGTTTAATCATCACATCGTATTATTACTTGTACACAAAACATAAAATGACGGCTCACTAGTTTTGAAATCAGTCAAGTATTTGGTCAATTATTGTTCAAGTGAGTGTAAACCAGGTCACAGTTATTTTTTACATATGACAATTTGAGATTTCGGTACAGATTTAAGCAAGAGTCGTGGAAGTTGACACATATAATTTCCTTTTGCGGGCCACATAAAATGATGTGGCGTGCCAGATCTGGCCTCCGGGCCTTGACTTTGACACCTGTAGACTAGATTATGAAGAAGTGAACAACACCAGCTTTGCAGCAAATATACAAACATGCACATCTCTCTTCTTGTAAACACTTGTTTTATTTTAAACCCCCTCGCATATTAAATTGAAGCTACTCCGCTTTTTCTACTTTTATAAAACTGCCATGGTTTAGCCTAGAAGGGTTTGATTTAGGTCTGGTGAGTAATACACTGGAGAACATTTGAGAAACTTTCCTGTCAGTAAAGCTGTTTTTTCTGAGCCGTGTACACACAAAAAAAGGATGAGTTGATGTTCCTCCGCCACGCTGGTGATTTGTTGGCTGCCACCCTTTTTTCACATTCAATCGGGAAAAAAAAATGCTGCCGTTAAACTGATAAATCCTCTTGGTGGTTCCAACTCCTGTATTGTTTTAAACTATTAATCTTTGCACGTCGATCCGCTTCAGCTCTATTGGATTTGCCAAACCTGCCTGTAGCCCCAAGCTCAACATGTTAGTTTTATTTGTGGACTTGTCTTCCTAACATTCTGTCAAAGCCGATTTGTCTACTTCCACTCGGGGGCGATACATAATTCATTTCACCTTGTCAGCGACGATCATGGGAAATCTCGCCACACGCTTCCTTTCAAACATTGTCAGTACACGTGGGCGTTTCATGTGCGTCCGTGTACAAAACGCAGCATGTGCCCAAAAGAGACTTGTGTTGTTGTCGCACTTGACCTTAGCAAAGGCAGCTGGCGCAGCTCCGTAGGCCGTGAAAGTAACTTAGTGCTGACACTGCAATTTGGGAAAGAATTACAGAGTAGAGTATAATCAGCACAGGTGGCCATCACTTTTCTTGTGTTCTCCATTTGCTGCTGTCCTTCCTTGTTCACAAAGTTATTGTAGTCTGTTGAATCTGGGAGATGACATGAATGAGCTTTTATTTTTTTTAATTATTTTTTATTTGTTATGCCATGCATGTCTTGACTTGGCACGCACAATAAGCCCCAAACTGTTAACTGCCTGATTATCGATCATTATGTGTGGGGTCTGACACAGATTAAATTAAAAAAGAAAATATTTTGTGATTTGAAAAGTCCTTTTGTGTATACAGCGGTACCTCTACTTACAAAATTAATTGGTTCTGGAAGAAAATTCTTAACTCGAATATTTTGTAATTAGAAGCGCATTTTGCATGTAAATGCCCTAATCCGTTCCGACACCCCCCCCAAAAAAAATTCGGACACAAATGTTTTCTAAAGCATATAAATGCATCAAAATATGTAACAAATACATGTTACAATTAGATTATTGTGCAATAAATGACACGTGTGCATATTGTAAAAACCAAAGAATAAAGAATAAAAATAATGGTCATTTAACTTTTAAATGTGTCCTTATCGTTTTTTGCCCTCTTTATTTCATGTTCTCTGTCAGAAATGGTTTTTGCCTGGCGTGTTGTAAAGAACTGATCCAAGGATGTTTGCTTTTGTCGGCTTTTAACAATCCTTCGAAAATGCATCGTGAGCGACCGCCGGTCACATTTATGTAAAACTATCGGAATGCCTCATGGCCCGAGGGGCAGAATGACGAGGACGCTGCATAGACACATATCTATCTATCTATCTACACATGTAGACACGTACGGCAGAGGTCCCTCTTAGTCAATGGGATGCCAGGAAGATGCCAGGTAATACCCCATGGCAGAGCAGCTATAATTATATTGCGATCAGGAAACTCGGATCCTCGATTAGCAGACCATCCTGTATTTTTACCTTTCGTATCTTGAAATTTCTTTCATAACAAGAGGCGATATTTTCCTGTTGAGGCGTTTCATAACTTGAAAATGTCATATGAAGATATGTTCGAAAGTAGAGGTACCACTTTACCTGGGCTAACGTATCATGCCATCCATGTAATGGAGCGCCAGTGGGACCCAAGTAAGATTCGATTAGGGAAGAAGTGTATCATGAGCGTGCAATTTTGGTTAATCGTGTGCGACGTACTAAAATACACGGACAAGATATATAAGGCATGAAACGAATAACTTGCTCATTAGTAATCCATAAAAGATTGACATTTTGTTCCACTGTTGAGTGGCCAAGGGCATTTGTTTACTGCACAAATTACCAAAGAGCATCGTTCACCCTCCCGTCCCCTCCGTCCAGGCTGCTCACTTCTTTTCAGGGGACATGAGATCATTCTTAAGTTTTTCAAATCTTCATGGTCAATGTGGAAATGTTTAGCAGCCTCTGCGCTACGCTACACACAGCAATGCTTTTGTCTTTAAACGGTACCAAAAATGTCAGTTTTACAGATGCTCTGCGACACAAAGTCTGTTTGACTGAAGCCCTCAATTTGAGGAAAGACTGTCTTTTAGATGTTGAAAAATAGGAGGATCATTTTACGTACAAAGTGGAATACTCTTATCTTCCCGAAAAAATAAACGATATTTGTCGTGTAAAGTGTCACAAGCCCTTTTGTAATTGTACAAGTATCCAGTGTTAAACTTAAGAGAACGCCTCTCTTTTTGTCAGATTTTGTACCGAATGTTCTATAGTCAGAAAATGTGGAGGCAGTTTCTAGGTCTGTGGATCACCGATCATTGTCAACCTGACTTTCCCCATCGGGCAAGGCCGTCATCACCAGGGACTTGGCGCTTCTCTCCTCTGAGCTCTTTCTGCCGCAAAAGGACTCCTGTGAAATGAAGCATTGATTGCCCCTGGGGCCCTTGGGCGGATTACAGATAATGATATTGTTTTTGTGCATGCTTTTGCTTCTGCAAAGGTTAAAACAACCCCGAATAGGCTATTTGGTCGGCGTAAAGTGCTTGAAGTTTTTATGTTAAAATTACCATATTTTCCATAATATGAGGCGCATCTAAAACATTCAATGTTCTGTAAAGCCGACTGTGCGCCTTATAATCTGGTGCGCCTTATATATGGATCCATATTCTGATTGCCTGGACATAGCATTTTAAATGCTCTGTAAAGCGCTTTGTTACAGCGGCAGCAGTTGTGAAGACTATATAAATAAAGCTGTATTGCATTGTATTGTACAGTCAAACCTCAGTTTTCGAACGTCTCGGTTCTCGACGGTTTTCGACCAAAATGTGGCGTTTTTGATGTCTCGGATGACGAACAATTTTGGTTCTCGAAAAAAACTGAGCGCAGTTGAATGTACCATTTGACTCCTCTCGCCTTCCTTACACGAGGAAGTGACGCTTCCTCGGGTAACGAGGAAGTGACGCTTCCTAGTGTTGCTTTTCATTGTGAGCAGACGTGTTCAGGAAACATTTTTATTTTAAAAAGAGCGTGGTTTCAGTTTTCGAACAATTTCGGTTTTCGAATAGCCTTCTGCACCGGATTATGGACGAAAACCGAGGTTCGACTGTATTGTACTCCCTTTTGCAGACCACCATCTAGTGGATGTATAGCGCAATGGCAGCCACTGTTGTCACCTCTAATCTGTGCACCTTATAATGCGGTGCGCCCTATATATGAAAACAGTTTTAAAATAGACCGTTCCATGAAGGTGCGCCTTATACTCCAAAGCCCCCGTATAGTGCGGAAAATATTATTTTGATTCTATTACATGTGATAATCAAGGTTATTCCCCAACCATATGACCACAGGAAAAGCTATACTGTGCATATGTGTGAATCCCTTTAATATTGATTTGCAGCCTCACTGCAATGAGATCAACAATTTCCCTTGTTTTGCGTGGTATCTTTAGCCAACTGTGGGTTAATCCTCTCATTGTTGGCACGTTTACCGTCGGTGAAACGCATCATGGATTGAGTAGTATTTGAGCAGTAGCTGGACTGGTATCTGTTTTAAAGTTAAATCCACTGTGGCAAACTGTGTCCAATGTATTTGCTCCAGTACAGATTACAGCGCATTAATTATGTAAAACCTCACTTTGCTGGTTATTCCTACCTCAGGCAACCGTCTGGGCGCTTGGAAAAGAGGAATGATTATTATTGCTGTTGTTGTTATTACCGTACTAGATATCCGCCGTGATTTGGAGACTACTTTAATGAGGTCTTTACAAGATTTTTAATTTTCTTTTGGAAAGTAATCTGCTCTGGTTATGCACCGTTCACTTGTTAATGCGTTCATTTCAGTCAAAACTTTCCTTGCTGATTAAGCTTCGCCTCATTAAAATTGATTGAAAATATTGCAGTATTCACTGCAATCATGCTATAAATGCTTTTAAGCGGTGACATTTGGTTGGCAGCTCAACAAAAATAAAAAGAAAGCTATGAACCCTCTCAGTGTGAATGAATTTCCCTTTGATTTCCCGAATGTAGCCTTTTTCTATAGCTAGCCAGTTGTAAATAATGTTGCGTTGAGCTATTCAAAGTAGTCTGGGTTTCTGGTTCACAGCCAAGTACTGCAAGATTGTAACCTTTGCGCATCAATGTAGAGTAGTTTGCAGTTTAACACGAGGACGCTTGTACTGGCATCCGTTTTATTGTAATACTTGCTTTTCAATTCATGATAAGCTACCAAGTGTTTGTTGTGATGTGCTGCTGAACGGCAGCCAACAGATTTGTTAAATAGCTTCCCTTCAGACTGCTCCAGAGGGAGGAATTGTCGCTCCCTAGGACATGTCTAAAATGTGATAATGATATGCAGCAAAGAAGGAAGCACACATAGACACACGCTGAGCCTGCAAAGCATTGTACACATCATTAAATGCCAAGACCTGTAAAAGTACCCCTATTCCTCATTCTTACATTGTGTTCATTTCACAAACAGCAACCAAAGCACAGTAAGATAATTGGATTAATGTATTTGTATAGCTGTTGGCCGGTGCCTCGGGGTGTGTGAAAAAGTGGAATTTCATTCCAATATAATGTTCAATGTCTAATGTTACAAAGTCACATGCTGTATAACAATGAATACAGAACTAAGGACCAATTTGTATATTCTATACATGTGTTTTTGGCAGGTCAGATGTCCAGGTTTCCCTCCTTGCCAGCTGAGAAGTTACAGTACAAAAAAGATTTAGCCACTGTCCCAACTCCAGCATACTATTACTAAGCCAGATGCTTCTTTGCCGTGTTGATATAATGTGCATACTCCTTGACAGAAAGAAAGACACAAAGAAAGAAAAAATGGAAGTGTAGGTAGCGTAGCCTAAGTAGCCTCCAAGGTCGAATATGATGATCTGTTCTAAACATTTATTTTAACATGGGACATGTTTCTTAACATGCCAAATATTCTACGTTTGGTTAAAAATAAAATCTTTTTTTAGTTACCCTTTTCTTTTCTTTTAAAGGGGAGTTTAGAGCTGTAATTTTAATATTCTAAGACCGTGATATTTTTGCTCAAGGTTATCATACTGTCAGAATCTAATACTGGCCTATGCCTAATTGCACAACATTCCAATCCATTGATTTAAAGAGGAAGAAATCATGCAGACGGTGTGTATTAAATCCTTTGTTGAGTCAAATCACTTCTCTTGGACAATAATACCAGATGTATTTCAAGATACAGGAAAAAGTCCACCGCACGGCTTTGAGAGATCAATATGACTGAGAGAGCTGCTCTACCGCTCCACTGAGAGGACCAAGGAGTTAACAAGGGATGAGCCTCCACAGCAGTTGAACGAGGAGGGAGCAGGATAACGGCACTCAGACTCACAGTGGTAAGATATCTTCAAAATTGTCAGAGTGGGGGCCTGCCTTACCCAGCTTTTTTTTCTTTTTTCTGTCAAATCCATCACTTTCGTTCCACTACCGGATCACCGTCAGTATTTTAAAGCTGGCGGATGCGGTGAGAGGCTTTAGCAGAGCTAACAAATTTGTTCTGTGTAATTGGCAGCCTTGGGTTATTATGGCACACGCTCCAGGGAAACTGCAAAAAGCTGGAGTAAACACAGCGGGCTATTGTGAAAACATAATACCTTATCATGGGGTCTGCTTATGGAGTGATAAGGCCAAGTGGTTAGTCCACAGGCTGTTTGCATCCGGGGCTCGCACGGCATAGACAAAGCCCTGCTTTTAGCATAACCAAATCAATCTTTTGAGTGTGTGCGCTCACTTCAGTTGTGTAAACGCATTACACAAGGCTTGAGATGTACTGAACTGAACCAACAACGAACGTACTGCATTTACACCTTTCAAGAACGTTGTATTTATCAACGTTGAAGACACCGTAAAGCAGGGGTGCCCGTTACGTCGATCGCGATCGACCGGTAGATCGCGGACTGGTCCCAAGTCGATCGCGAGGGGTGTAGTGGAGGGAAAAAAAAAAAAAACAGCCATTGGTGTGTCTTTGTGCATGTTAGTAATATTTGTTTTGTGTGTTAATGTACACTGCACGCTAATCATCCATAAAATAAAGCAGGTAAATCTTTAACCGACGGTGGCGCGTGACCTGCGTCGCCGGAAGTTGTTAGCGCTCAGCAATCTGCAATTGCAGCTTGTGGTCAGAGCTGTTGCGCAATATCTTTTATCGTTATTCTCATTAGTCATTATTCTCATTCAGAGTTTGTTTCGTGTACAATTCACCGAGGGCACGGGCAAAGAATAGGAATCTAGAGGGCCGAGGGAAGCACGTGCGTGTGTGTGCGCGGTAACGGGTCGATCGTGGGAGGTTGGTTGATCGAAAAGTCGATCTTTGGTCCAAAAAGTTTGGGCACCCCTGCCGTAAACTGAGGAGAGATTGGTTTCGGAATACAGTATGATGATTGCTGAAAACGTGCAAAGATTGACTGACAACTATTTTTTTCAGTGGCGTGCTGGCCATCGAGAATTTGGGGAAAATGTGTAAATCTATTTTATGTGATTCAGCTGTTGTAATATATTGGAACATAAAGCATTGTTGTCAATCCTGTAACTATATCAGAAAAGACACGCTCAAATATCTGTCACGCAACGTGAGTTAGAGGCCGAATAACACGGACCATCGTGTTTCATAAACGGTTGTATTTCTCCGTTATGTGAGCCCATTCGCCGATACAACACCAAGCCTTGAGGGGATATCGCAGACGAGTCTGCTGCTCGTCTGCCTGCAGGGGCTCGTGAGCTAGCTGTCAGCCTACACCTCTCGAAGTGCCATTAAAAGCCCCACCATGAACCCGTGGGCTGTATTTCAACAACCGGAGGCTTTAGGCGGGTATATTTTCATGGCTCAGTCATGTCGCGATGAGAAGGCATAGTTGATGAAGAGTTGATGGTTGACAGCTGAGTGGGGTCTTCTCAGAAGTGTCAACAGCCACATTGCTGTAATAATGCGACACATTGTCGAAGTTTGTCTTTTTTTTTTTTTTTTTTATGGCTGCGTTCAGAGTGGCGTGGTTTGTGCAGTTTCCAGCTGGACTATTGTGAAGAGAAAAAACAACTGCAGCATATAGAGAAAAGCAGAACCAACCTGCTTTTGTGCAGTAAAAATGTGGCATTATTATTATTGTTATTATTAATAATTTCAATCATGAATTTATTCGGACTTATATAAATATTTATTTTACAAATGCAAGCTAACATGATGCGATTTGACAGTTATTTGAACATGGTAAATGGGATTTTAGCCAAATGGAAAATCAGGCTGGCATTACCTCTGCAACGCTGTGGAGAAAAGAGCAAATTTCACACTAATTGAAATGGATTCCAGACCGAAAAAAAAAGGTGTTTGACATACCAGAAATATGTATGGGAAAGGGTCGTACAGAGACAGCACAATTAAGTATTCCATCTCCCTTAGACGGTGCCCAGTGGTTAGCAGCCACAGTGAGGTACCGGGTTTCAAAATCCACTCCGCTCCGGCTCCCTGTGTGGAGTTTGCATAGCCTGCGTGGGTTTTTCGGGTGCTCCGGTTTCCTCCCAGCATGGGGCAGGCTGATGTTGCTCTAAATTGTCCCTAGGTATGAGTGTGAGCGTGGATGGTTGTTCGTCTCTGTGTGCCCTGCGATTGGCTGGCGACCATTCAGGACTTGGGATAGGCCGCACCCCCCGCGACCCTCGTGAGGATAAAGCGGTTCGGAAAATGGATGGATGGATCTCCCTTATTACACTGCAAGAGGTACCAGACCCTGACCCGGAAGCGCCGCATACACTGTTCAGCAAACAGATGAAATGTTCCCGCCCCTATCAAGTACTCTCACATTCTGCAAAACAGCAATGGTTTAACACGCTGCTTTTTCCATGTTTACTAATTAGCCTTGTCTTATTCAGTCAAGTGTGGATGTTTGCAATGTTGCTGGCGGCACATTACGCATTGCCACGCAAAACTGTTATGATTCTGCTGCTCTTCTTCTACTTTGATTGAAAATCCCATTTTGGAATGAGGGCACATTCACACTTGGGGCGGGGGTGGGAGGGCATACCTTAAATCCAAGTTGTTTGGAGAGTGCGAGTGTGAAAAAATTCCAAAAGGCATGAATTTGTGGACACAAATGTGCCTGTTCACAAAAGAATTTAGAACAAATTTTTCAGTCAAACGTTGTTCCAGATCACAAACAGGCACAGCATCCATGCAGGACACTTTGTTGTTTTTTCTCTCACACAGCATGGACGTTGATTGCTCTACCAATTACGTATTTCATAACACACACAACCTTTCTCCAGTCACCAAAGCCATTCATGCCGAAAATTACCACCAAGGTAATGTTGGTAATTTGTAATTTTGGGTTAAAATATTCTCAGGGATTGGCTGGCAACCAGTTCAGCAGCGTGAACCCCACCTCTTGTCCAAGGTCAGTTGACATAAGTCAAGCCCACAGGTGACCCAAGTAAGGATAAGCACTACAGAGAATGGACCTGTTTACGGTCGCCTATCTAGTCAGAAGCTAAAGCTCATTTTCCACAGGTACTTGTTCTACAGTATGTCATCAGTATGAATTACCGTATTTCCCGCACTATAAGGCGCACCTAAAAGCATCAAATTTTCTCAAAAGCCAACAGTGCGGCTCATAATCCGATGCCTTACATCTGGATCAATATTCTGATTTCTTGGATGTAGTATTATAAATGTTCTGTAAAGCGTTTTATTACAGCTGCAGCGGTTGTGAAAGCTCTATCAAAATAAGCCGTATTTTATTGCGTAGCTCCATCTAGTGGATGAATAATGCAACCACAACCACTAGTTTAGTTTCTATTCTATGCGACTTATAATGTGGTGCGCCTTATGAAAACAGTTTTAAAATAGGACATTCATTGAAGGTGCGCCTTATACTCCGAAGAGCCTTACAGTGCGGAAAATACGGTACGTAAATGTTCTGGGGACCTCAGCTGCTGCCTGAACAGACATTTTCCAGAGGAACTTTTTTTTGTCCCAGAAACGTACGTAACGGTGGAAAAGAGCATATTGCGTGAATGCAACTGAAGGGTATGTCATGCATCGCTAAGCCTTGATGTACAGCCTTGCAATCAACACACTCCATTGCCATCATGATTGCCGTTTTCAAACATGTATGAATCATTACTGAACACTCATCACACTTTGGTCCCAGTTATGCATTTACGTTGCGTGATTCATTCCACTGCATCAGGCGATAAAATCTTGGACTTAAAGGGTCTCAATTATCATTCCAAGATGAAAGTCGAACCGCAAGACACGTTTTTTCATCAGTGATCAAGCGAAGTGGATGGCCCCGAAACCACTTTATCAGTCACTAATGACGGAGTACACAGGGAAGAGTGAAAAGCTCTTTCTAATGGAGCAAAAATGACACATCTAAAGCAGTTCCAGCCCACATGAAGCCTCCTACTGAGAGTCTAGAGCATGTTAATTTCACAGAAAAGCGGAGGCGGTACTATTAATTAATCTATCCGAGTGAAATGATTATTATGAATTATATTTTGGTATTGGGACTTGGTAAACAGCGTTCTAGTGATAATATTGAGCTCAGCTTGTGTGGAGAAGCAGGAGTGGAAGCCAGTGGAGAATCCATGTGAATTGGCTGAGTGTAAAAGAAGGATTATGGAAAGTAAGAGAGGTTGCACATCGGTTTGAGATCTCAAAAGGACCATTTTCTCCAAGGCACTGGTCCGGCTGCAAAAAAAAAAAAAAAAGTACAGTACAGAGAAATGATTTTGTGCATTACTGCACTTAACATGGGCTCCGCAGTTAAGCACAAAAGAGTCTCCTCTCATTTGGGACCTGTTACACACAACAGAGACCAAGTGATTACAGCCATGGCTCCACTTTCAGGGATGCCATTTGACAATCAACACCGCCAAACATTTTGCTCCCTCTGTCACCAGGAGCTGACCGAGTCAAGACGAAGATGAGGAGGCAAAGGAAATGGCCTGGACCGCAATCAGACGGTCGTACATAGGCTGGGGAAATGCATTATGTTTGCATTTCTAGATGAGGCCGTTTTATTTTAATAATAATAATAAAAATCATGGTTGCCAATGTAAGGCATTTTCTAAATGTAAAAAAAAAAAAAAAAAACTAAATGTGAGTGTGAATGAAAACAAATGTCCAACTTTATGGTTTAGCTGGTTTGAATTTTGCCTCAAATAAAAGGCGTACGTCATGGTTGACGGACATATGGATTCATTTTGCTCGCAAGAGGAGGAACTGACACAAGCGAGTGATTTACGCCACATGCCTCGGTTTTTAATTCGCCCAAGTTACTACAAGTAAGATTTATTCAGTAAATCTGCACAGATCACTGCTTCTAAATACAGCTTTTCTGAAGGTTATTGTTCTGCTAAAATCAAAACATATGTCCTGGCAGTTCTTAGATATGGCTGGATTTCGAGGGAAAAAAAAAAAAAGCAAAATAGCCCACTGCGTTGTCCTTAGTGATATCAGTGCGCGCTTTAAAACGGTAAAAAAAAAAGTAGTCGACTCGATGCAGCCGCTCTGCGTGTGACATAAGCCAAAGGTTATCTTAAAGCACAGGTACACACATAATGTGCTGCTTGAAGGGAGTGTAAATTGTTGTGAGTTATCAGTCCTAAATTTCAGGGACAACAGTATTCGGTCTTTGTCAACTCTGGTCATAGAGGGGGAAAAAAGTGCTTTGTGACCTCGGGGAAATTGTCTGAATGGAACGTTTTTCTTGGTGTCAGTGAAACGGAGCCAATATCAACACGGAACAGGAAATGTACAAAGCTACAACTGACGCATTAAGCCTTCTGTAGCCCAACCATCGGACATAAAGAGTTCATAGTTTTGAGGTTTGAATGCACCTATCTGGCTCCAACATCCCAAGGTCCCAAATCTTCTGTTGGATGTCAGCTTGGAACATCGATGCCGCTTGTTGCAAGTCCCTTGCCGCACACCTATTTGTTTTGCCTGAGTTCATGTGAATGCACAACTGTCGGTTCCCCTCCCTCCCCCTCGATGACTGACAGGACGGGGGCGATGTGACTTGAGTGTTTATTAGATCAACCGTGATCGTCCTCTCATGCAGTACACTGTTTGCATCTCCTATGCAACATAAAAATACTGGGAAGCCGTGCAGAATTTACATTTCCTGCCTCCCCCCACCCCACTTGTAAGCAAAAACCCGCATTTATGGCCTGCTGCTCTTTGTGGTTCAGATCCAATTACCCAGCACAGCTGAAGAGTTTGTCAACTGAGGTGGCAAAATAACCAATCTGAAGGGAAAGATAACACCCTTGTTGTAAAACGTGTATCACAGCATAGCGGTGCCAATGGAGGAAGTTGTACTATTTAGTCAGCATGTGTGGTCGAATTGGAGAATCAACACGAAATAAAATAGTTCCTGTTTGAGCTGAGCGTACAGTGGTGGCCGATCAATAGGCTGCTGGGAGGAGCAGATCGCCCACTGAGGCAGGTTCATTCATGGCAATACAATAAATTGAATGATTATGCAGAAACCAGGAGAAACATTTTACTTTATTGAATTGAATTGAATTGAATACAACTTTATTGTCAAATGTGCTGTACGTATGTGTAATTTTTTTACAATACAGCAGTTTACTCTGGTTTCATATAAATTGCAAATATCAATTGGAAACAATAATAACGCCCCCCCCCCCAAAAAGTCCTCACATGCGTATGCGTTTGAATTTCACAAAAGCATTGATCACATCTTGCCGCTGTCATTCTGTAACTTCAAAAACATCCAAAGGAATAAAAGGCCAATTGTTTTCGTGCAACAGTTACTTCCTTGATTGGTTGTTTCCTGGCTCCTCTAATCTCCTTGCTTATGTGAAGATGACACAGGGATATGACGATGATGATATCATTCAGTTAAGCCAGCTGAACACTCAAAATTAATCGATTTCCCTAAACTAGGAACAGCTGGAGTTACCCTCTCACTCACTTGTACACTTGGGAATCCAAATTGCCACATTGTGCTTTGCCATAAACTGATTTGAGACGTCTTGAGACACAAAACAACGTCACTCGCTAACTCGGGGGTCGGCAACCTGCGGCTCTGGAGCCGCGTGCGGCTCTTTAGCGCCGCCCTAGTGGCACCCTGGAGATTTTTCAAAAATGTTTGAAAATGTAAAAAGATGGGTGTGGGAAATATATTTTTTGGTTTTAATATGGTTTCTGTAGGAGGATAAACATGTCACAAACTAACGTTTTCCGATGCTGTAAAAATGTGTATAATAAATATTAAATGTCAACATTTCTATCAATGAAGATTTGCGTCATAGCCTGCGACGCATGTTTCTATTATCAGGATGGGATACCAGGCATGTTGTTTAAAAAAATGGTGTACAATTCACCGAGGGTACTGGCAAAGAATGGGAACCTGGAGGGCCGAGAGAAGCATTTTGAAACGGTACACGTGAGCTACGATAGTTAAAGGGCTGCAAAAGTGCGTCCCATTCCTCGTTCACCATTGGGGCCGTTATGGCTGATGCTCATTATGGCACGCATGTTTAAGCGCGTGCGTGCGGGAACGGGTCGATCTTGGGAGGCTGGTTGATCGAAAAGTAGATCTTTGGTCAAAAAGGTTACGCACCCTGCTCGCAAGGATGCAATGCAAGGGGGGTGAAAAATCATTTAATCATGAAGTCTCATTGTTTATTTGGAGCCAACTTATTCATTTTGATAGTAGGCTAATTTAGCTAATATAGATACATGTGTTGCTTTCATAGTTAGGCTTATTTTTTTGTGGCTCCAGACATAGTGTTGTTTTTTGTTATACTGTATATGTTTTTTGTTTTCTTGGTCCAATATGGCTCTTTCAAAATTTTGGGTTGTCGATGCCTTCACTAACTGTCAGAGATGTTCGCTCGGACCGTCAACAAAGGCTCGAACACAGGAACAGATTGTCTTTCTCTGCCGGCAGGAGGTGCAGTTTCAAGGAAGTCACTCACAGTGAGCTTCCCACCTGACACCCCGACTCTGAACAACCTATCTGTATCCCATCTCATTAACATGCAAATAACCGCCCCAAAGACAAAGCATATCAACCCTGGGCGGTCCAACAGACACCGACAAAGACAAGCATTAACGATTGGTGTCAGCTCAAAAACTAACAGATCGATGTGGTATTTAACGATTGTGTCTGCTAAGTATGTGGTAACCACTTCGTGGCCTTCCGTCGACCCTTGCTTTCTGAGACAGGAGCGAGCATTAATGCGTCTCTGAGGTAATTGAAGGAGCCCCTGGCCTCAATTGGTCCAATGTTCCTGACAATCAAGATGAATAACAAGATGAATCTTAAACATGACAACATCAAATTTTCTATTCTAATCACACGCATTCGAAAAACATTCATTCTATAACGGTCGTAACACGATAAGCTGTCCACGGTCATAACCGCTGTCCCTAAAAAGGGTTAAACTTCAATAGCAAAGGAGAAAACATATTCCAAGAGTCGTCACGCTACCTGACTGCACATCATACATCATTGTCTTCGCCTGCCTGATATGTGTAAAATGCTATAATACGAGATATACTGTCCAAAAAAACACAACACACAGTATGAAGTACACACACAGTATCCGCAACCTGTGTATATGAGTCTGTGACAAAAGCATGAAGAAAACTTGGCCTGATATTCATGGATGTTTTTCATTTGAAATTTGAAGGGGTTTTTATTGTCATTCTTTTCAAAACAGTTTGTCAATACAGTTATTCAAATTACCCCCCACCCCTCCACACTTCTTATACCGGAGCATCAATCAATGTGTTCTTTTCTGCCCGCACTTACAAGTTGTCCCTCAGGCTGGTTTCTTGGAGCTGTGCAGCGAAAATCAATTGTTTTTTTTTGTTTTTTTTTTTTTTTTCAACGCTGGGATTTGAATTGTTGCCAGCAGTATCATACTTCGGCTTACGTAGGAGAACAAATTTGCCGACCGTTCAACTGCAATTCATTATCTTCATTAGGACATCTGAGAGGGGAGTGGGGGAAAACTTTATTGACATCATTACCGAAGTTGATCCTTACAGCTGAAGAAGAGGACTGCCGCTGTACTTTACATGTCATTAGCTATCAATTAAACATGCCGAAATGTGTTATTTGAATGACTCACATTTTAATGCACCTATGATCATTTCATTGAGCTCTTCACTGGATAATTCCGACATGACTCCGCTTGAATCGACCACGGGGCTGCAATTCTTTGAATGTGCCGAATTCCCAGGTCGAGGGTGGTTTGGTTTTGTAGTAAAACCGATACCTCACAGAAAATGACTGCTGGCTAGATAAGAAAACAGAATGAGAAATATTGACTATTTAGGTTTAGTGGAAATGAGTGTAGGTTTTTTTTTGTGTAATTTTGGTCAAAATGAGTTAAGAAATAATATGAGTGGCTGTGGGTTCAATTGTGCATAACTTGTTTGCACTTTTATTTGACAGCTTTATTTTAAATGGTCCTTGCTATTCGGGCCAATTGTGTCACGTGTATTTGTTTCCCTGCTTACCTGTTATGTTATGTCGTGGTTTTTTATTTTATTTTTTTCCCCCCACATTCTTCTCACGTTAGTGGGCGGAGCCTGCAACATCACACATGCTGTCAGGTACCATCAGGTGGGAATTAAAATACAGCAAAAGTGGAATGAAGATGCCACAACGTTAGGCTGCTCACCTCCATTGGGCTTCTGCACATTTACATGTGTCTTCACCTCACAACTGCAACTTTTCCCAAATGGGTGGCTTATTTGACTCATTGCACTCACTTCTGTTATGCAAGGTGGCAGTCATCGTCTCGAACATGTAGGACGAACGGTTACATTGATTATATCACACCTGCAAGCCAACTTTGTGTGCTCATCCTCGAACCAACGCATCGTGCTCCACCTAAACTCTGCCAGTCTGCGTTTATGAACAAGCAGGCTTTTCGGTGTCAGGCGTGCACAAGCACAGCACGGTTTTTCTCCCGTGACTGTGCCCATAGACATTTCACTTTGGCATTACTTCCGGTAAATAGTATTTAAGCAGTGCAGGGCTGGTAGCCAAGCAATGATGTGATAAGTTCATTAGCCCTGCATTCAATAGTACCGACGGTCATTAAGTGCCGTTATAGACTGTTAAGGGTCAGAGGTCAGGTTACATGGACCTTTTTTTTTTGTAGATGCTAGTACATTGCACCTGTTCATTTTCTGTGCATCAGTAATAAGTTGCAAAGCATAGCAAAATAACCAATCTGCATATGGTTCTATCAAGGTGCAGTGAGACAGGCAGTATTTTGTTTGTCAAGAAGTGACTTTCCCCTCTTTCACGCGACAACATAATGTAATGGCAAGAACGCAAATGAAGCCCAGGATACATTTCTAGAGATCTCCTAAAAAAAAAAGTATATATATATATATATATAGTACACACACACACACACACACACACACACACACACACAGTATACAGTGAAACTCCTCTACAACGAAATCTACATGGGTGAAAATACCCCCTAGTGTGAAACAATCTTCATGCATTAACACCATTCCCACTTTCCTGTTTCACATTTGCTACAGTGAAAACCCCCCTGTTGTGAAAATGTTCTTGCAGGAAAAATTTATTTCGTTTTAGAGGAGTTTCACTGTATATGTAAATAATGATTGGGAGCAATTCCTGAATACAAATGTGCAGTAGATTTAATGTAAATGTTAAAATGAGATACTGTGTTATATATGAATGCAGATAATGGTAGGCAATCAGGGAACACCAAACGGTAGCAATGTACTTCCTTGTGGGCTAACAGGAGCCAATTTCCAATATGGAACTCAAGCTGGCATCCATTGCACAAAGACTTAGTCAAAAAATAATAACTTGCACCACATGTTAATTGAATCTCAAGCGGGTTTCATCTCAGGGCAAGGCGGGTCTCAGTGACATTGCAAAGAAAAGGAGAAAGTGTGAGGCTAATATATAAGCATGCACATGAAAAGCAAGCCTTGGAGCAATGTCACTCCAGCATGGTGGTGACAGATGGAAAGCCCGTGCATGTTCCTCTCTTGGTTTGACCTCATCAGAATACAACTTCATCCAAACAAGAGCCACTGGTGATGTGATGTAATTGTGCACGGCTTGAGAACAATTACAACATAAACAAAGCATATTTTTATTGGCTTCCTGGAAAACTACACCATGTCCAGTGAAGCTACTACAGACAACGTAAATGATTTTTACTGGATTTTTCGGAGCATAAATCACACTTAAAGTCCTTTAATGTTTGTCAAAAATTCACAGTGCGCCTTGAAATGCGGTGCGCGCCCTACGTATGGATGGATGTCGGCTTTTCAGTTTGTCGTCTTTAATTTCAATTCCTTCCTATTGCATTCGCATTCTCATTCTCAAGCAAGCCAGACACGCGGTGCTACCAGATACTGTATGTCAGGTCGCAACCAAACATCCATCCATCCATCCATTCATTTCAACACCGCTTATCCTGAACAGGGTCGCAGGGAGTTGCTGGAGCCTATTCCAGATAACTTCGGGCGGGAGACAGACTAGACCCTGAACTGGTCGCCTGTCAGTTGCAGGGCACATACAGAGACAAACAACCATTCACACCGTCACTGAGTGGGAGCAGATCTCATGCTGCCCGTACACAAGTCCGGTGTGTGTACCACTACACTATCAGCGACCTGGAACAAACACAATAGCACTAAATCTATCAATTTAAAAAAAATAAATTTCTTTCATTCAAACTGCACTTAATGGTCCACAAAATACACTTATTGGATGTGAAGATCATGTCAGCAATTAAATACATCTGTTAATAATCAGCTTTTTCAGTCTTAAGGTCATCAAGCATCACTTGATTGGGAGCCTTTCACATAGACAGCTTGATCTTTTCTGTTTAGTGAAAATTGGCTTTTTCAACCACTGGAAATTGACACCTAACTGCAAAGATGGTGGGAAAAGAAAGATGCATTGAAACATTGAAGAATAAAAGCAAACCTGATTAGGTTGGTGATGATTCATGACCTTTCAAACTAAAATGCTGCTCAATAAACCCACTTGACAGTCCGTCATTACTCTCTTAGAAAAAATAAAGGCTAAAAACCATTGACAGAAAGAACTTTCGAAACAAGGTGGAAGTGACAAAGGACAGAGGTCTCTGGCTTGAAAGGGGAAATTTTAAAAGGCCTCTTTAGCTGCGAAAATATCTTTATCTGACTCTCTTGACAGAAGCAGTGAGGACAAACGCTAATGCACAGATCCCTGAGATTTGGTCACACCAACGAAACACGAGATTGGGATCACACCACAGCGATAAGGAAATGCAACTCAGACTGTGTTATCCGAAGAAACCTGACCTTGTGAAGCCATAAACTGTTTGTTTGTTTTTTTTCCTTATACAAACAATGTCAAAGACATGACCTAGTTGTATAATTTATGCAAATGTTAATGCTCTGGCTCGAACAAAGTTGTCCTTAAAAAGGCAAAGCCAACAAAATATCAGTTTAAAAGGGAAAAAAAAAGCTGGATGAACGCGTTAAAAAGAACAGCAGTAAGAGTAAATTGGTTGGTTGGGAGGCCTATGTAAAAACTGTGCAGCCAGTTTTCACCAAATGCCGTGAAGAGGTGGCCATGAAAAACAACAAACCCTTTAAATGTCAGCATTATCATCGATTCATGGATTGTTAAGAATACGGTCAAGCAAACTCATACGCAGCATTCCACTATTTGTTCTCCACAAACATTCCCCTAAAATGCTTTTTCCAAAAAAAAGATGTATATAAATGATTCAACCTTGGAGATTCGCACCCTACGGTGAGACACAAGCACGCAGTACCATAGAATGTTATCGTTGCCCTTTTTAGACTTTTAAACACGGCACAAATTTTGATGGCAGTGCGGGCACCCTCAGCGGCTCCTCTCTCTCCTGTGGTTGAGAGGAAAGAAATTTCATCTGTGCTGTATGTTGCACATAGAACATACTTGAACTTGAACTTAAAGTGACAATGTAAGCAGAGAGACATATTTCTAAATATATACCATGGCATGTTGAAACAATCGCAATGAGGATAGCGATGTCATCCATTTCAGATTTAAAAGATAAGGAATAAGGAGTATCGTATTGGCCCAAATATAAGACGGTGTTTTTTGCATTGAAATAAGACTGAAAAAGTGGGGGTCGTCTTATATTCGGGGTCTAGACATTATACCCATTCGCGACGCTAGACGGCGCCAGATATCATTGAAGTGAATGCTGAACTTGACTCCCCAGGCCAAAGTGAACCCCTGTTGCAAAGAATAAAAATAAAAATAGCGGTAGCACGAAGAAGAAAAATAAAAATAGCTGTAAGAAAGAAAAGAGAAGACAATAATAGAAGAGATAACAGAAAATGGAGAAACGTAGCGACAATCTGGAGAAAAGTGGGTCGTAGATCGGCCAGGTTAACCGGCAGTGGAGTAGTTATGATGTCATTTACATTTCAAAAACCAGACGCCATTCATTTACGAATGTGATTGCACTTAATTTACATATTTAGATGCTCAGACATTAAGATTTGAATGAGGCAAAATAACATGCTTTTTCTCTCAAATATATTGTTAATCCTTGTTAATTAATTAATTAAAAAATTAATTTGGTGTTCAAAAAGTCTTTATTTCAAACGTGAGTTTTGAAAAAGAGGGGATAGTCTTGTAATCAGGGCCGTCTTATATTCGGGCCAATACGGTACCTTCTAGAACACATTTAAAGATAGATACAGTATCCGTGCCAAGGAGGATTGTTCTAAATACTTGTAGCACAATATCGTAGTCAGAAATGTGTCACACACGCACACACACAAACACATACACACACACATATTCCATTACATAAAGATATGGTGTCATGCTGTCTAAATGCCTTGCTGATCCAAGCCGTAATTCAGAACTATGTCATCGGGAAGGCAGCCTGTGCCAATCAAAAGGACAAGTCAGAGGACTATGAATCACCGCCGGTGTGATTAAACTTCTAGCGACGTGGATCAAACGGTTTCCCTCAGTCGTGAGCGACTAAACGCGCAACAGCCACAACAAGCAGAGCTGAACATCCCTCATGTGGAGTACCACTTTGCTGGGAAAACTCTTGTGCAAACAAATCCAGAACTGAGCGCAACAACAGACGCCTCTCAGAGACACCGATAGTCATCTCGAGTGCACGATTTAAAGCCACGACTGCTCAACTCCACAACCTCACAATAGGCACATTAGGCAAAAGAGAGCCTGCCTGCAACAGTCAGACCAGCCCAGAACCGCAGCAGATCGATGCCAACCACATTCAAGCCGGAGACATCCAAATAGAGGCAGCGAGAGGTCATACGGTTATCATTTGGTAGCTCAGCACTCACCTCCAGAACCTCCAAGGTCACAAACCCGGAGATAGAGAAGCCATCGATGATGTCTTCCTCAGCAGAAGTAGACTCCTTTCGTTTTCTCCGCGGGGGTCTTGGACGGGATGGGCAGGGCTCCCTGTTGCCTTCCCGCTCCGAGTCAGATGAGAAGTGAAAGACGGAGCCCTTAACATGATTGTTACTGATCCCGTTCGGTCTCCTTTCCCGATTCCTCTCCGACCTCGACTTCTTCTTCTTGCGCAGGCCGCTAGTTTGAGGGCCATCCATGCCCTTCATCGGAAAGATCCAGATCAACCTTGCTCTCAACGGCAAGCAAAGTCTTTAAGGATCAAATCGGAGAAGTGCTCCAAATCCACTTGAATCCCAGGAGGAGGATATCCCAGTGGTGATGATCAATACATTGGATCCAAGGTAAAGCATGTAATATCCAAAAGATGAAGCCCTTGACAGGTAAAGTCCAACTGCATCGGGTCACTCAATCAAACCTCGATTCCAGTTACAGAACCGGTCCCCAGCAGCAATCCATCAAATCCTACAAACAGCGCTGGAAAAAAAAAAAATCCTCAATTAAATATCGTGAAGATGTCCGTCGCCCCACAGGAGAAGCCTTTCAAGTTAGCAGAAAAGTCCGTTGAGCGAGCACGATCCGCCAGGCCGAGTCCAGCCATGTGCCGTCGCATCTTTCTTCCTCTTCTCTTCCTCCTTTGCCCAAACACAGCAAACGGGCCGTCCTGTCGGATAAAGAGAGAGAAAGCCATTTGCAATATGATCACTCCGCAGAACTGAACTGCACTTTTCAGTTTAATGGTGCCATTTTCCAAAAAGGTGTGGCAGACGATACAGAAGGTTTGTGCCATTCTCCGTAATGCAAGATGAATGTTTGATGAGGATGGCAACAGTCTCGTCTGGTTCCCTAATCTCCCGGGCCATAAAACCGGATACATCATTATGTTTGTGAAGACTATTTTACTAACATCTCAGAGTTTTGTTGTTTTCTTTTGCAAAAGTTCTCAACTCAACGTGGATTTTACGATGATATGCATTTTATTCATTGTACATATTGCATGTTTACAACCCAGCGCAACACAAATCTGCGCCGCTAATTAATTTACACGAACCGTTCACAACATTATGACCGCCGTAATGTAATGAGATCCAATACAAGAGAACGTTTGCCTTAAGAGATGCTGTCAGAGAATTATGATTAGAACCATCCATCCGTGATCCAAAGCGCTTATCCTCACATATTAACAATTTTTATGATTGTAACTTGCATTGGTGTGGAACTGCACTGTGTCATACGGTATTGTGAGCTGTCACTATAGTTCTGTTCGATACGTGAGGGTCACTCAATAATCAACACGAATCAACATTGTTAAATTACAAGTTATTTAATTAAATAACAGTTGTTAAAACAGGTCGGGTATTTGTTCTCATGTAATTATGCGGGTGTACTTAATTTCTCCTGTACCAAGCGGATTTAATCAAATCAATTAAGTGACGACATTTTAGGCTGTCCTAGATTAATTTATCTGTAAAGTAAACTTGCATGACAGAACATTTCACACAAATGGATGGAACATTTCACACAATGGATTAAGCGTGGTGCATCATCCCTACTATCAAAGTATAAATCGAACAACCCTGTTCTGCCCACACAGTGCCAACAGTCTGTCAACTGTCAGGGTTGTGATCTCAATTCTCCTCTGCGAGAAAGTATCCCGGTTGACTGATTGAATATTTTAAGAATCTAGTAGTCAATCGAGGTAGATGACTGATTGGCACGTCCGCCTCACAGTGTGGAGGTCATGGGTTCGATTCCGGCTCCGGCTTTCCTGTGTGGAATTTGCATGTTCTCCTCGTGCCTGTGTGGGTTTTTGTCACGGTTCTCCGGTTTCCTCCCACGTTCCAAAAACATGCACGTTAGGTTAATGGAACACTCAAAATTGACCTGAGGTGTGATTGTGAGTGTGAATGGTTGTTTGTTGATGTGTGCCTGCGATTGCCTGGCAACCAGTTCAGGGTGTCCCCCGCCTACCACACCAAAGACAGCTGGAATAGGCTCCAGCACACCCTCAACCCTCGTGAGGATTAGCGGATTAGAAATCATCGGATCGATTATCGATCGATTATCCCATTGATTAATCCCCCCCAAAAAATGCACTTATGCCTTTTGCATTTTTTTTAATGACAAGTTATTCATAGTACTGCTGCAAATAATCATTATTTTTAATAATAGATGAACATGACTAATATTACATCATCAAAAATTAATTATGATTATTTTTCTAGTTTGGTCCGTCACATGTCAGAAAATAGGGGGAAATTAGCGTAGTTTTCCAAACTAAAAGCAGATGGTCATGAATTTTGATTCTACACAAAAAGCTAATCAGCTGCTTACACGCATCACAGAATATTTACTGTTGAAATCAGATAATTTGCGGTATTTTAAATTAGTCTCGAATCCATAAATGGAATATCAGAATAGTTTTACATGAATTTAATAATTGATCATTTGGTGAGTAATCCTTTGTCACACCACAAGAGTGGTCATCAGCTAATAAGTATGAAATGGTTGTCATTTATCCGCTATTCTTTAAAACACCTGTTATATGTGCAGCTACCGTTTCAAGCCAGAAGACATAATGAAAATATATATATATTTTTAAATAAATTTGGGGGAAAAAAATGGCCAGGACAGGAATCATGTTGGGCTTAACTGTGTCAAGTGTGTGGTCGACTCTGGCATGACATGCCTTCACTCTCACTAATGTTATGTTGTGACCACTGCATTCACTTTAGGCAGCAATTCAAACGCATCCAAAGCATGAACTAAAGTCTAGGCCTGACCCTATAGACAGCTATAGTCTCCCCAGATATACAGTAGGTCTGTGTGTGTCAATCCATGACGTCATATGACATGTAAAATGCATGCAATAAAATGCAGCCTTTCATAAAGCATTACTTTGAACAAGCACACCTCCATATACCGGTGGGTGTAACTCGCAGAGGTATTGCACCTTGAATGCATCACCAAACACACCAGAACCAATTTGTCACAGTCAACCACCCTGTTCAACTTCACATTGTCTCCTTGGACACAGGTTGTCATGTAATGTGGCTCATTACTGCTTTTGCACATGTAGTGGAGCGGAGCAATTCTGCAAAGTGAGTCAAACATTTATTTATTTATTTCCCCCCTCCGCCACCCCTTAAGACAAATGCCAAACAAAATATATGATTTTGGATAGATGTAAATCACATTCCTCTATGCAAGCATTTAACAATGCAGCAACCAACCCAAAAAAAACAGATCCAAATATCGCCTATATGTGTTCTCATAAGCAGATGCACCTTTACCACAATAAATCCAGCATCAGTGCATTTAACCTGATGCCCATTCAGCCACTCATCCGATGACACACATACTGCACAAATACCCCCCCCAAAAAAAAAACAATCTCTCGCATAAAACTGGTCTAGCTTTTGCCGTTTCTTTTCTTTTCTTTTTTTCCCCTTAGTCTTGTAAAAGACTTCCCCTTGTCTTCGCTCACAGTCTCTTTTTGTCTGCCTGGTGTTGTCAATAGAAATCTCCGGTTTTGTAATCCAGTGCAGCCCACAGCAGCAGTAGCGGCGGGCTGGCACTGCCTCCTGCCCGGGCTCTCCGAGCTGCATTTTTCACTACAACACATACAAGCACACGCAACAAAAGCATGCCTTTTTTTTTTTTTTTTTCCTCTCTCTCTCTCTCCAAGACACGTCATGCAAAACCAAGAAATGCAAACCCTGTCGAGTGGGGGAGGGACCGTCCGGATAAGTTGCAGTCCGTCGGTTAATTATTAAAAAAATAATAAATAAATAAAGCACGAGGAGGTTCGCAGCTGACAAAATAGATCCCGCAGAGGAAAAAGGTACCCTCCGCTTTTCCCCAGCTCAGACTTCCAGGATCCCGGAGACTCGGGGACCGAGGCGAAGGGATACGGCGGTGCCGCAGTGCCGCTTTACATGCTACACGCTTCCTCCTCGACGCAAATAGTGCTGTCTCACTTGGCTGGTACGAGGCAGTTTTTTTAGTTTTTTTTGAAAGAGCGAGACTGGATGCTTTTTTGGGGGGTAAATAGCGTCGGGACATTAAAACATACGAAGAAAATGGCAATGAGTTGGGGTGGTCTCAGTGAGTTCTTTACGTTCTTGGAAAGTTTTTTTTTTTAACCATTTAAAAACAAGATAAAGGAGTATTTGTGTTTCAATGTTTCACCCGATGAGGAAATTAGATTGGCTTATGTTTCCCCATTTCCATTTTCTGAACCGCTTTACCTCCTAGGGTCGCGGGGGGTGCCGGAGCATCCCATTAGTAAACCCTGGATTGGTTGCCAGCCAATCGCAGGGCACACAGAGACGAACAACCATCCACGCTCACACTCATTTAGAGTGGCATCACCGGAGGACCGGGGAGAAAACCCACACAGGCCCGGGGAGAACATGCACTGGGAGGCCGGAGCTCCCGGCACCTCTGCACTGTGAAGCCGACGTGCTAACCACTGGACTACCGGGCCGCCTTTCCTTTTAAGTCATTTAAGTGGCATCACTCACTGATACTTGTAATGTTCGATACTTGTATATATAGTGCAAGAAAAACAAAAATAACAAAGAAACAGCAGGGAGGGAAAAACACTCATCAGTGCTATTATCATGACGTGACTCACAACAGCAATAATACAATTTGACAAAGGCTGAAAGAAAGCAGTGAACGAAATCCAAACCGAAGGGACAGCAATGTACTTCTTTCTATACCTTTATTTGTTTATTTATTTATTCATACTGGACGCTTACATCACCAACTGAGTTACTCTCACCTACTGGAGCTCCTGTAACGTTTTCTGAATCTGAAATAGAACAGAATGACACTCAAACAAAGAACAACATCATCAAGGCCAAGCTAAATATATCAATCAATCAGTCAGTCAATCAATCTTAAAGCCAATTTAAAAAATATATGTTTGCTTGTGGATTACTAAAAAGCTCCTAATTTGGAGCTAAACGTTACACTGGGATTTTCTCCACTTCAGGCAACGGAGTCACTGTCTGGGCCGCCTGTGTCATTAAAGCCACCAATTCCCACAGCATAACAAAATGAGAAGCGGTCTCCATCCCCGCCGAAACTGCTGTTTCAAGCACTATTTTACACAGCTCTGTATAAACATGCAGAGATGGAAAGTGAAAAAGCGAAAGCAATTAGCTGGCTCAGGAGGAATGAAACAGTGCTGTAGTCACTTGTTTGTAAATGCGGCAGCTGGAATGATGCAGCACAGTCGATGTTGACATAATTGTATAGCGAACCTCATCGTGTTTGGGGATGAGCAACAAATATGGGTGTCATTACATTTCATTACTGGGAGATGATCGTTTAAGGATGTGTGTCACAACTAAAACTCCAAAACTGTCTAATTAAAAAAGGGGCAACGGTTAAAAAGCAGTAGGGTGTAAAAATGAAAAACAAAATGCAGAATTTGATTTATGGTAGCTAAGGAAGAATGCCGGCTGTTCGTTAAATTATATATCGGAGGGAACGTTTCTGCCTGCTGTAGTGACAGGCTTTCAGTGTCAAATTGTCATTTGCTCCATGAAAGGCAGACAAAAGTGTCACCTCGGGGATACCCAAAGCCAACTCGCGGGCTTTTCACATGGGAAGCGACACTTGCTGGTATTCAAATATTCTTCAATGATTTCGTTTCACGACTTCACAGTGCGCTCTAGTAGACAGGGTGGCATCATGAAAGCCGTTCTCACCTTTGAAAGGTTATTCTTTTTGCATTACAAAACTGTGTCCCCCCCCCCCTCCAGGAAAAGTGCTGTGCAGTATAAACAAATTTTCTCAGGAGGCAAGACAGCTGTAAAATGCAATTATGTAGCTCATTTATTATTTCTGTATGATATATCCTAAATACATCATGTAAAATGTATTTTCCCAATTTTGCTAAATAATTAATTGCATTTAGTCCCAACATCTCACAAGCTTGAAAAGTAGTGCCTCGGACAGATGTTCTTCCAATGTATTTGATGAAATGTAATATAAATTATATATTTTACTATTTTCAGTATTACCGTCATTTCTGGACTATAGACCGCACCTGATTATAAGCCGCACCACTACATTTTTAAAGGAAAAAAAAAAACGTGTACACACATAAGCCGCACCTGTCTATAAGCCGCAGGTGCCCATATTGTTACATGAGATATTTACAAAGAAAGACGGTACGCAGGCGGACGTTAAAAAAGTCTTTATATAGGCCGCTTCATTAAATAAGCCGCAGAGTTGAAAGCGTGTGACAAAAGTCGCGGCTTATAGTCCGGAAATTACGGTAATTTGACACTTTTTTTTCACTAAACAGTGTTTAATAGTTTTTGTTTTGACGGTCCTCAATTGTTTTATTCCTGCATTTGAAAAAGAGCAGTACTTTCAATAAAGTTGGACATGTTGTGAGTTGTGACAAGATTTATTTTCTGATCCTCCATTTTATTTATTTTTTATACGAGGGGATTTTCTGCACAAGTGCTGTATTACAAAAGCATGATTGTAGATAATAGCCACATCATATCCCTTGTCGCGACCCGAGCACGCACACACGTTCAACCAATCAGCGCTGACGCAAAGGACATTATAGATCAAAGATCTTTGATCTACGAGGACAGCTAATATAGCCTAGCACAACAACAGCTAAGTGAGTTGAGACGACACCACGCTCGAGGTCGGGCGGAACACGCTCTCCATCAATCTGTATGTTTCTCTTCTTTTCCTTTGTCTGTCCAAATATATATATTTTTCTCCAAACAACAGCTGTCCTGTCCAAGTCTTCTTTCATTCCACTGGGGTTTAGCCAGTGTATTTATAAAGAGACTAAAATCTCTTTACCCTTGACTATACTGCATGTTTTGATGACCCGATATATATTTTTTTCTCTAAAAGTTACTAAACAAGGTTTGCTAAAAAGGCTGCTCGATTTAAACTTTGTTTCCCCCCCAGTGGCACTGAATCTATGGGAAAGCAATATCATCACCTCATTAAAATGAAAGGAAGGACGTAAAATGTTTTGACAGGTGTTGAAATTTCAAGTACTGCTCCTACAAAATAAAATGGATAGTCATCTGGCTGAAACTGAACCGTGTCCTGCGCAATCAACTTCTGTCGTGATGGAAAGTGGCTATCCCTGTGAGACACAATGATGGGTGACTATGTCAACAAAATCACAACAAAGGAAAATGAGATTGCCACTTGAAAGACATTAATTATGAGTGCATCTCTTTTTTTTTTCCCAGTCATCTATCTATTTTTATGACATTTATTCTCATAAGGATCACGGCTGAGGTGGAGCCTCTTCCCATCTGATTTGGGGCGAGAGGCAGATCGAACCCTGGATTGATCCGCAGTCAATTGCAGGGCACTACAAAATACCCACACTCACGTTTACAAGTACAGTCTCGGTTCTCGACCAATTCGGTTTTTGACCAAAAATTTCGAGTTTTTTATGCCTCGGATGACGAACAAATTTCGGTTCTCGAACAAACTGAGCGCACTTGGATGCACCATTTGACTCCTCTCGCCTTCCTTACACGAGGAAGTGACGCTTCCTCGGGTAGACGAGGAAGTGACGCTTTCTCGTGTTGCTTTCCATTGTGAGCATACGTGTTCAGTAAACATTTTTATTTTAAAAAGAGTGTGGTTTCGGTTATCGAACAATTTCGGTTTTCGAACAGCCTTCTGGAGCGCATTATGGACGAAAAAAGAGGTTTGACTGCATTACAATTTAGAGCCTTCAATGTACATCACATGAATGTTTTTGGAATGTGAAAGGAAGCTGAAGTACCTGGAGAAAACCCACGCAAGCACATAGCAACGCGCAAACTCCACACAGGTGGCCAGAAGGACAACAGACATGCTCACCACCTGCCCATTGTGATGTCCCAGTCCAAGCATGTTTCATAAGAATATGAGAATATGATCTGTCGCACTTATTAACTCTTAATCCTCTGTGAGAATAATAGGCTGCCTGTTTATTTTGAGGCCAGTTTAATGATGGATAAGCCTGCCCAGTGCTTGCTCGCTTGTGTCCCAGTTGTCCTTTTGAAAAGGGGAACCCGCCGTGCCTGCAAGAATAATTCAGGGGGGGACAGGCATGCACTTGACCTTGTCTCGTCTTTCCAGGAAGGGTGTCCTTGTGACAAATGGCACGGCAGCAAAGAGACAACAGCGAGGCAGCTATTTCCGCTTACCCGCCCTCAACTCATTAGACCAGGAAGACAAATCTGCTGCTCCCCTTTTGCAGTGCCATTATTAGCTTTAATTACACCATCACCTTAACTTTCCTCTGCCTGCACAGCTTTATCCACTTCCACTCAACACTCGGGAACTATGACTTCATCCACTAGGAATATATGACCCTATGAGAAATCTATAACTTCTATTGGTATTTTAGCAATACTGGTGTTTAAAATGAAGGTGCTTATCCCAGCCGTCTTCGGGCAGCAGGCGGGGGACACCCTGAACTGTTTGCCAGCCAATTGCAGGGCACACATAGACGAACAACCATTCGCGCTCACAATTACACTTAATAATTCAGAGCGCTCCGTTAACCTGCAATGCATGTTTTTGGAACGCTGGGAGGACACCGGAGTACCCAGAGAAAACCCACGCAAGCACGGGAAGAACATGCAAACTCCACACGGGTAAGACGGAGCCGGAATCGAACCCTGTACCTCTGCATTGTGAGGCGAACGTGCTATATAGTGCCCCCCTAGTGCCAAGTCGTAATTGACTTTCTGAAGAAGACTGAATTTGAATAGCATATGGCACTGACAGATTGGCCATATTCTAACAGTAAACATGCTTTTAGAGTCTGTCTTACTGTTGTTGTTTTTTTTTTTACTGTTCCTCGTTATCATGATTTTGCAAGGATTTAGACCAAAGTGGAGGTGATCAGATCACGACAAACTGAATACAACATAGCTCCGCCCATGCTCATTTGCAAAATTATTACATCCGATCTAACCTGCCTCCACGCACTGATTTACAGCGGTCACGAAAATAGAGTCGTAAGATCAAACATTATTGACACCGGAATGAGCTCATTTTCCTTATCTTAAATTAACCCTTATGACCTGCACTTTGAATGAATAAAAAAAAAAAAAAAAAAGAAACTATGTGGGTACTCCCTTGACCCTTATAGAGAAAACTTTGTAGCTCTCTTCATTGCATAAAATAGCCTGTTTGCACACATGATTTGTTCATGTTATTCATTTAAAAAAATAATACATCAGTTACATTTTCTTTCAAGACAAGTGTGGAAGGATTTGTATTAATCATTCATGAATGGTCTTTAAGGGCCTCAAAGCGTGCAAGTTAATACATGGCAAGTGTATGTCATACTCATTACTGACTTCCTCTTTCAATACTGACCTAAATGATGAATGTCAATTCCCTCCCCCCCTCCCCAACTCCCCACCAAGTGTCAGAGGAAAGTATCATACAGAGCAGCAGACTAAAACGGCAAAGTGCTACATTATTGAAAAGTGGCTTATAAGCAAGTGCAGTGCCGTATTGAGAGCGGGGGGGGGAAGGTGATCAATGGAGTATTTGAATTCGGAAAATGGTTGACTATGAAATCTCTCTCTCTCTCTCTCTCTCTCTCTCTCTCTCTCTCTCTCTCTCTCTCTCTCTCCTCTCTCTCTAATAATTTTAGAGCTGCTGTATTTTGGCCGCACAGTACAGTTCTTGTCAGAAGCTTAAATACATGTAATATGGGCATGGACGTCATAAGAATTCTGGGGCGTTTAATGATTTCATTTCCCCACGGTGGAATGATTACACAATGCACATCTGTAAAGATTAAAAAATAAAAAAATTAAAAAAATAAAATACATGGGTCTACTTTTGTCATACAATTTCAAATACATGCGCAAAATATTTAAAAGAGTGGTGCTACGGTTTCTAGAATGATTCACTTGACAAAGCCAAGCCCCATTTACTTCTCATTATCTATAATAAAAAAATGATCATAAAATGTATTTGTTTGACAGCGCTCACTGGATAGACCGTGACGTGAAGGAAGATCAAAGAGTAGACTATTTGATTCCCGCAAGATCGGAGCCTTTCAAAGTCATTTCGAAATAATGGCAGACTGCAAGACCTGTTCAAACAATTGGTCAGAAGTGCTCTTTATCTGGAGTACTGGAGGCTGACACGGATGAAAGAAAATTGTATAAGGTGTTCAGGAACAACCCAGCTCAACCCTGCCATGAACTGGAAACTGCCGAAATGCAACTGCAAAGCAAATTTTATAACATTACATAGTGAGAGAATCCCGACCAAGAAAGAACTCTCGTCTTCTGAAACAATACTTTGAAGCTATATATAGGATGAAGAACAGATGAAAAAAAAATTCTCAAGATAAAAGTGAATTGGTTTTTTTTTCAGTAAAAAAAAATCTCGGACAGCATTTTAGGGTCTGATGAGACAAAGATGAACCTTTATCAAGTGATACAGCTCAGAGACAGAAAGGTTGTGCTCAGAATATCTAAAGAGTGGAGGTAATGTCATGACTTCAGCTTGCGAGGCTTCTTCTGGGATTGGCTCATTCATCTTCATTGATGTCACACATGACAGCTGCTGCTAAATGAAGTCGAAAGGAACATTATTAAGCCAATTTGAAGGAAGATGTACAATTACTGACTGGGAGATTTTGGACTTTTCTGAAACCAAAACAAGAGACTTCAGCAACAAGGCAATCTACAGATTTGAAAGCTATGTTTCCCTTTTTCTTTTTTACCACTCAGGACCTGTTCATGGTAGTACAGATTCAATCAAATGGCAGCGACCTTTTGAAGATGCAAACAATCATTCCCATTTTTTTTTTTTTACTCAGATCGTCAGAGTCAACAATCAACTGTTGCATTGGTGTTTTGTCTTGCGTTTTTTTTTCTTTGTCTGCTACTCAACACTCATTTCCAAACACTGTCCATGCCGGGATTTTAATGTCAGCTGCACAGCAGGCCGCACTGTGAACTCCAACTCGTTTGAAATGTGAGAGATAACCTTTCACTGCATAAGTGAGGTCTCAGAGGATGTCATCTACATGTGTGTTCTTTATTTTAGCAGGCGTGTTGACGTGTGACGCTCCTTGATATATTTTGAATCTGTCCACACAGATGAAAATCACCTTCAAATCCACATCGTACAAAAGAGATAGGAAATTAACATTCCACTGCATGGTGGTTCTGAAAAGGGAAGCTGGGAAAAAAATAAATAAAGAACGCTTAAGTATCTTTGACTAATATTGGATGTGTTATGTACACACATTAAACAGCGCAGTGATCTCTTTGCAATTAAGAAGAAAAGCTTCCCTGTAAGTAATTTGTGATACAAGTTCAACAGCGAGTTCAGCCACTTGAGATAAAAAGAACGCTGTCGGAATGCGCCACGCAAGTAACTCTCAAACGATAAAAGCCTGAGCTCCGAATTTCAACAGAAACAAGTCACAGGGGGTCTTCAGAAGCACTTTTAGGTCAGAGGATTTCTTACAGCGTTTCTGCCATCAAAACCGTGAATGATATATTTTTTTTTTAATTTGAAGCACAGTTCATGTTAACTCCCGCTCGCTAACCAAATGTTAGCATGAAACCAGCCAGGTTCTATATCGCTCATCCTGTTCAAGGTCACAGGGAACGACAGTCTATACTCGACTCCAATTTGGATTGGTTGCCAGTCAATCACAGGGAACATATAGAAACAGACAACCATTCTTATTCGCACCGTCATTGAGTGGAGCTGCAAATTCATGAACCCAACGCTGCTAGCATGGAAGTCTGGCGAATGTAGCAATACAACCATCATGCACCTTAGCTAAATCATTCCTTACATCTGTTTCGCTCACACCATAAGCATTGGACAATTTTCTTATACTCACAAACAACATCGAATGTGTTCCCCTTTGAATGACAAACAGTCACCCTCTCATCAACGTCGTCCATCTTGTTTCCTACTTGAGTTGCATAGCACATCAAGTCTCCCAAGTGAGCTGTGCTTTCTGCTCTACTTGCAGCACGCGTGGGTTGTCCTCCACTTATAGAAGATAAATGCGTCGGTTTCTCTCAGGAGCAATTCTTGGATGTTAACTTTATATGTGCCCGAGCGGCAGTTCAATCAGGTGGACGTTACGATGTCAACTTTTCAAATAAGCCTGATTACTAAACGGCGGCGAAAACTCCCATCCTATTACTGTGGAGTCACGATTTAATTAGTGACATTTTTCATAGCGGAGCGCTGTGCCAAAGGGGGTTGAAGACAATGAAAAGCCATCATACTTCTTGGCCTAGGCTCATACATAGTGGTGAAAACCCCCCACTGGGCTGCATTACATCGACAGGGTCGTTTTTCAATTCAGGTTCAAAATGAAATGTACGAGTGTTCATTTCCAAAAACAAACAAACAAACTCAGGAGCTCCTGTAGTTTTGCTTTCAAATTCGAGTTACCGTATTTTCCGCACTAAAAGGCGCACTGGATTATTAGGCGTACCTTCAATTAAACGACGAAAATTGAAAATACAGCAAAAAAACTGAAATTAAATAGAATTTATCTTGTGATTTCCTCGCTTGATTTTCTTTTTTGATGCATTATTTTCCATTTTCGTAGTTTCAATGAAGGAATCATTAATTTACGTTTTAACGCCTCTCTAGTCGAAGGATGAGACTGTGAAAAACATTCACAAAGTGTGTGTTTTAAAAAAAAAAAAACAACACCCCAGCTCTCCTTTTTTCGGAGCTGCAACAAAAATGAATATTGAATAAAGCAGCGACACGGTTCACTGAACCAACAGCAAGTTAGAACATTGTAAGCATGTCTCCAGGAAGGAGCCATCTTGGGGTCGACATATTACCGTAATGACCATACACAAGGCACACCGGATTTTAAGGCGCGCCGTGAGCTTTTAAGAAAATTGAAGACTTTTCGGTGCGCCTTATAGTGCGGAAAATACGGTAAATAAAAGATGTCAGTCAAAGAGCTTGTAGTGAGAAAATGCTATGGAGGTGTTCAGAGACGACTGGCGGTGGTCTGTCTCGTGAAAAGAACGCTGGAACGTTTTCCAATTACTGAGTGCCTGCTCACTTCCGTCTCGCAGCGCCAGGCAGGCAAAGTTGAGGCCTTTTATTTGCTTGCCCACACCCCCCCGCGCTTCCCCCCCATCCCCTACCCCAGCAGCAACTACGCAATGCACACAAGATCACTTTAATAGCATCTTGTAAAGCCTTCAAATGAAGTGAATTGTAAAAGACAATATGACAAGAATGTTATATTTGGGGGGATTGTTCCTGTTGGGGTCGGTGGATGTGTTCTCACAGGAGGCTCGTTGGGCACTCTAAATTGTTGGTGTGAAGCGTGGATGGTTGTTCCACGAGGGTGTCCCCCGCCTACTGCCCGAGCATAGGCTCCAGCTGCAGATGAGTCAAAATGGATGGATGGATAATTTGTTGTTCCTGTTGGGGTCGGTGGATGTGCCAAGGAGGCAGTTGAATTCCACGAGACAGCATTACTGCAGATGAGTCATTAATTTGTGGACCACCCACAGAAGTAGTCCTTTACCATACCTCAACGTTTTATCGAGCGACCATAAACCCGCATTGTAAAATTAGAATGCAAAATTGTTAGCAGTAGTCATAAATTTTTTTTAAAAAGCAACAATTGTTTTCCTGTTACCCCCCCCAGGGATATAATTTGCTCCGTTGGTGTTTGATGTTTTCGTGAAGGGGAGTCATTCTACAAAAGGATTTGTACAGATTATGTGGATCAGAAGGATGATCTCGCTACACTGTACTCCTCTTCTAAAGATGGATGGTGTTTTCCGCCGGATTGAGACAGTGTCAACAGCTAAAGGACAAAAAAAGAAAATTGCAACAACGTGGAACGATATCCTCGTCTGAATCATCCGCTGTTCTCTTGGAAGACAGTTTGTATGAATGGAATCTCCAAAACTGAACACAATCTCTTTCTGCATGTTGCGACGGGAACTTTTTTTCCCCATGGGAAAGATTCACAGTCAAGTCAAGTCAAGTCCAACTTTATTGTCAAATGTGCTACAGCACAGATGAAATTTTCTCCCTCTTAAACAAACAACAAGAGGAGCCGCTGCGGGTTCCCGCGCTGCACAGAAACAACTGTACAAACTAAACTATGTTCAGCATCATCTCATCACTTTAAAAGAACCTCAAGCATAAATTAACCCTTTCACGGACGGCGGTTACTACAGTGGACAGTT
Organism: Hippocampus abdominalis; assembly: GCA_018466805.1. Classification (NCBI taxonomy): domain Eukaryota; kingdom Metazoa; phylum Chordata; class Actinopteri; order Syngnathiformes; family Syngnathidae; genus Hippocampus; species Hippocampus abdominalis. The sequence goes on from CM031710.1 coordinate 3,593,597, forward strand.
TATAATGTGATCAGGTTACAGGATGCATGAAGGGGTGAAACAGTTCACAACTGTTAAACAAGATGGCAACTTGAACCGTAATCCACAGTAAACAAATCAAAACTGTGTGACGCTCGATTTTGATACCGGCAGTCTTGGCTGAAGATGTCAGTTATGAGATGGAAGACTTCATCAACAAGAGACGGACATACAATCATACTCATTTGTCTCTCTGTGGACAAATGTACAAGATTTGATACAACCTAATCTCAATCTATTTGTTTGAAATTCCATGTGTGTGTGTGTGTGTGAAAGGAAGAAAAAAAATCTCTACGCAGCACACTGAATTCAGATGTTGTAAGATGGAAACTATAAGAGTGGACAAAGTGGATCTGGCACTGTTTGATCATGTTTTGTTTTGTTTTTTGGCAAGCATTTGAATCCTGAACTGTTGGCTCTCTGACTCACTAAATAAATCAGCTGTGGTGAAAATCTATCCATCCATTTTCTTTGGCGTCTGTCTTCTTTAGGTTTGGACCCTGAATTGGCGATCAGCCGTACACAGTACATTCAACTACTTTGTCAATGTAATTCAGTGTTCTGGAGCTGTTGTATGTTAATTTGAAATAAGCGTGGGAAAAAAAAAATCTGTGATTTTGTTGTTGTGATTTGGTGTGTGTGTGTGGGAGTGAAATGACTAAAATGACAAAAACGGTTGTTAAATAACCATTCTTGTCATAATGTGAGCCATCATAAAAAGAGAGAGTTAAGGAGCATCAAGGAAATGAGATTTTATTGTTCTTTAATTGGATGCAAAACCGTTCATAAGACGTTTCTGTTTTACAGACGTCTGATTTTATATGGCATCTGAGAGCACGTGTTGCATTTAGTTCACTGCCAAGAATCGACTGTCGGTTGCTGCCAGCAACAACACACAAAAAAAAAAAAAAAAAAATGAAAAGAATTGTTTAAATCTAGCATTTAGTAGATTCTGTGTAAACCCTTCGGTTTTTCTACACACTGTGATGAACGCAAAGTACCTCAATTTTGCATGACGGCTTTCACCCAAAATCTCTGGGGAAAAAAACGACATTACGTTTAAACGCTAGATTTTATGAGTGGGTGTGACAGAGCAGAATAATTGCACACTGGAGAGGAACTTTTAAAGCGTCAAAATTAAGCAAAATATAGAGCTCGGCCAATATTTTTGTGAAACATATCATAATTGAACCATATCATAATGTGGGACATCATATGAGAAATCAGCAGTCATCATACGACCAAAGAAATGATGACAGAGGGGCAAGATGTAATGATGACCACAGAACCTCAAGTGGGGCTGCAGCATTTATCTTTTTAATCTATCGCCCCTTCCTTCTTTTATCTTCATATGTACCGGTTGCAGAATATATCTTTGAACAAGCATTGTCATTTTATTTTTTTTTGTCGTCCAGTCTCCTCCTGTATGACGCTCGTTCTGACGATTGACAGCGTGTTGTCCCCAGAGACGTCCGCCTTACAGCCTGCAGCTCTCTCTCTCTCTTTATGATGGATTATAATCAGATTTTCTATGTTGTCCTCAATACTCCCTTTCCAAACTGTTAGCTCATCTCAGAAAAACAACAAATCACTTAGAGTGGCAGGGGCTTTTTTTTCCTTTTAGCTCTGTGAGCTGTATGCTTACTCTCGGAGCAACATGCTTTATCATGACGAACTTTCCACCTCTCTCCACTTTTACCCTTTCACCCACCAAAAATGATAACCTGTAACCTGCTAAGATGTTAAGTCCTCTGTAGTGACTGCTGTCCCTGATTAAAACAACTGATATTAAAATACATTTTCTGGTTAAAAGAATGTCATGTATGATATTTTATTGGTGTCAAACAGCAAAAATGGCGCATCATTTCACAGCGTCCGTTTGGAGCTTCTCACTGAGCAAAATAAAAAATTACAATCGGGCTGCACAAGGCAGTGAGTTTCACATTAGGCTCTGAGCTAAAATCGTTTTAGGGCACTCTAATGAGATCCATTCACATTTAGTGTCAGGCTCTGGTTTCTTAAATTAGCACAGAGTATATTTGAATAATTTGCTACAGAGTAGGATTCAGGTCCAGATGGTGATACAACTAAAAATGTAAGTAAAGGGTGTTGCCCTCGTGATGTTCCTCAGTATTTAGTGACTAAGCCGATGGGATGATGCAACATAGTTTATAATTACGAGTCCGGAGGTAATGGGACACTTATACAATGCTATAAATAATATTATTATATCGCTATTACTTTACTTTAATGTAGCTTAACACACAAAGTGGAGTGCTGGCCAGCTACTGTATGCGTCAACATACTGGACGATTTGAAGTCATGTCGACAGTGGTGGAAAGTCTGCTCAACAAAACAAGGCGACTTGAGGCAGGTGCACAGATCAGAACTTCAACTCGGCACAATGATGTTGGATGTATTATCATTTGGTTGTTTCGTAACAGACAACGGGTGCATGACGTTATGCATGCTTGCCCAGGCAACGTTCACACTACATCCGGCCCCATTTCAGGCGAACGTGGAAAAAACGAGATAGTCGCGAGACAACGTGGGGGAGCGGGATGGGCAAACCTGACAGGTTGTGATTGCCTGGTGAGATGTTTCAATTGTCATCACATTTGCCGTCACGGTGTTGAAGAGAAGCCTAATCAGCAAGAGTAAAACGGGAGTGAACAATACGTCATACCATATGATTTGATCTGATGATACTGAACGTTCATTTGTATGCTTTGTGGGAAATGCAAATGATTTCAGCTCAAGCCATGAACAGGTGACAGCGTCTGTATCTATTGCTTAGTCTTCACATATTAATGAGAGCTGCGTTTAAGTACCGCGTGGATCCTATTAATCACACGCGATCATTCCCATAAGCACATTGGTGGGAGCCAACAGGAATCGATATCCTGCTGTTCTTTTAATTGATGCAATCTCACCAACTCACTTGTGAGGTCAGGAACACAGCTGGTGAAGCTTCCCAGTAAATGAATTCGTATTTCAGGGGCAATAAATAAATAAGTCAATGAATAAGCATGTAAGTTTGACCCACTCCTGAGTTCAAAGGATGCAAGAAAACATTTTTGTATATGTGCACATCATTCTAAATGAAACAAAGAAGGGAGAAGACTGAGCTCAGCAGAAAAAAAAATGTTATCATCTGTTTGAAACGTTTTGTTGCCTGCATTTGGCTCATAAAAGCAAAGTGAAGATGAACATTGCATGTCGCGGTGGTTTTGTGCGTCTCTATCGGTAGCTTTCATTAAAACAAACCAAAAAGAGTGGCAAGTTGTGGAGCAAACAACTGATAATATGACATACAAAATTCAAAGTGCTTTCCTTGGTCATTTAGATAAATGGTACAGTCCAAACAGAGAATTCTGAGATTCACATCACATTAACCCTTTTAGGGGCAGCTGTTACTACAGTGGACAGCTTACTATGTTAGCAGGTGACAGGGTGCAGGAAAGGATGCAATCTCTTCATTCGGCGTGCAACTATATACGGGAAAGTACAGTAAACATTGCCATCCCCGGAATTCTATGAAAAGGAATTTCCTTCACCCGGACTAAAAACCTATGCATTAACATTTTGACTACGATATTACATGTTACCGGAACTTAAGTACGCGGAATGGGAGCTTAAATACACGCAACGCCCACCCGATGCGACGGAAAGACACGACGGAAGACACGTTTTCATTTCACCTTTTTCTATCATCAGATCCGAAACGACTAAAGTGACTTTTTATTGGCGTGCATTTTACTGTAATTGCGAACGATTTTAACTTTATTGACTTACATCCTGTTGATCGCGGCACTCGCTTAAAAAGCAACGCCCACTCAACACAATGGAAGACACGACGGATGAAACGTGTTCGCTTCGCCGTTTCTATCATCGGATTCGAAGCGACTAAGTGTAAGTGACTTTTTATTGGCGTGCGTTTTACTGTAATTGCGAACGATTTTAACTTTATTTACTTTATATATGTATTAATACTTTAAATATTATATATATATTTATTATATATATATATATATTATTATATATATATCTATTTAGGCCCTGGGATCGGCTGTAGACTGCTGCGGGATGGCTCCAGCACCCCCCGCGACCCTAGTGAGGATCAAGCGGTTCGGAAAATGGATGGATGGATATTTATTTAGATCATGGCATCGAAAACGAAGAAGAACCCAACAAAACAAAACAACCCAAACTAGACTCATTTTTTCCGAAGATGGAAAAAAATCAACATTAAAATACTGTACGTACTGTACTGTGTTGTGGTTTTTTTTTAATAGTCTACACCTGTACTGTATATTGTACTGCTGTTTTTGTTATATAAGCAGTTTTTGGACAATATATTTTTGCATTTTATTGCTTGTGTTGTTACACATGCATTTTTTCAACATACTTGCAGGTTCATAAAGGACATGTACCATGCTCATTTCCCAAAAGAGGAATTTCTGTTATAAGAACAGATTGGACAGCGCAAACATGAGTCCGTACTCGAGAATGTTTACTGTATAAGGTGGTACCATGCAAATGAATGATGCAGCATGCTATGAGATCAATTTTTGTCCCAGAGTAGTCCATCCATCCATCCATTTTCCGAACCGCTTGATCCTCACTAGGGTCGCGGGGGGTGCTGGAGCCTATCCCAGCTGTCGTCGGGCAGTAGGCGGGGGACACCCTGAATCAGTTGCCAGCCAATCGCAGGGCACACAGAGACGAACAACCATCCGCGCCCACACTCACACCTAGGGACAATTTAGAGTGTCCAATCAGCCTGCCATGCACGTTTTTGGAATGTGGGAGGAAACCGGAGCACCCGGAGAAAACCCACGCAGGCCCGGGGAGAACATGCAAACTTCACACAGGGAGGCCGGAGCTGGAATCGAACCCGGTACCTCTGCACTGTGAAGCCGACGTGCTAACCACTGGACTACCGGGCCGCCCGTCCCAGAGTAGTGCGATGTGCATATACTGTGGTGTCGCTGCTGTCGAGCTGCATACGATGTCAGATTCAGTCTTGAGGCCACTCGGTCAGATCATCAGCGATTCAACAATCCACTTTGGCTGAGACTCTGAGGTCGACAGGTTAAAGTGTGTTAAACACGATAACTTATGGAGATTAGTTTTGAGAAAGGCCGGCGGTGTAAGGAGAGATAACACAGGGAAAAGATCAGTGTTGGCTTAAGATCGGAAGATTACTCTGATTGCTGAAACATCATGCATTACTATTAACCGAGTGGCAACAAGAGAGGGCACTTGCCAAAGCAATCAGAGGATCAGTGGACTTATTATATGAGCTCAAAGAACCAGTGCAAGAAATGTCTGCTCCCTCACCATGCCACTGAGCACTTCTGATGACAACGCATAGCTTGAAATACAGATTGAGACAACTTTAGGCGCATGGAGGCAATCTTGTCTCCACCCTAGCAAATAAGGAAAAAGTAAACAAAGAAGAGGTGTGATTGTCCATGTGCCTCCCAGTAATCAGTGCCCCAAAGGCAGCCATGTCTTAGTGGTTTCAAGCACGTCTTCAGGACGCTTCCACAGACAAAAAAACAAAAACAGAGCCACAAATTCCATCGGTACTGACAGAAGGTTCATCAATTCGTCACTGACAGACGACCGTAAACAAGTCAATCGACTCTTGTATTCACTCAACTTTCTTGCTCCCCGTTCGCCAAGCCTGTCCCTTTTTTTCTCAGTCCCGGTAAAGGAAGTTGACTGTGTTGTGTTTGAAATGTATTGATGACAGAATCGTGGTTAAATGAAAGATGGCGAACTGACTGACGGTCCTGAAATAGTAATGACAAATTGTAATTTAACAATGACGGAAGCACAGTTAACCCTGGAGAACCCAAGAACCCTTTTCTTCTTTGGAAAATGATTAATTATACATTAAATGACTGTTATATGTTCACTGAACACCAAAATATATGTTTTTTTTCAAATATTTAATGCTTTAATCCTAATTTACGGTTAGGGTCAAATTTGACCCTTTGGGATTTAAGGGTAGCATTTGAGTAGCAGAATTTATAGGGGCCAAATTTGACCCCATGGGTTCTCCAGGGTTTCAAAATAACTATGACGAAGTGACAGATTGATGATGACAGATTTCATCCGCTTGAATTCACAACGACGACAGTGACCCGGCCGCTCTAAATGACGAATGACGGATTGGCAAAATTTACTGACGCAGCTAACTATGAAAAATGCAAGCACGACAACTTCATTCTGCACACTTACACAGCTAATTATTTTTATCCACTGATAATGATGCACCAACGGTGTCCATTCCCGGAGACTTGTCACTGAAGAATCCTACAGTCAATGTGATATACCGAGTCACGCAAAATGGTGTTCCACCATGACCAAAAATAAGGTTGCTGCTCATTGCTGAAATGTCTGAATCCTGATTATCATTCTCAAAACTTTTGTTCGATGAAATATGTTTCGTCTGTGTCATGAAAATGTTCAAAGTTACACCGTCGCAATGAATAAATAAACCCTCCCACAGATGACTTGGTTCAAAACACAGACAAAGGCTAGTTACCGTTTATCACACTGACTGCTAAAAGTACATTCAGTGGAAATTAATACCATGTGAATCAATACACCAGTGTGCATTTTCTACCCTTTTTTTGTGTTTTTGGCCTGCCTAATTGAACTGAAGCTTATCCGAGCTGATTGTTGGGGGATGGCACGAAAGTGGTCAATCACAGGGTACTCCATCTAGAAACACATTCACGTATATCTCCATCCATTCATCCATCCATCAATTTTCTAATCCGCTTACCCTCGCAAGGTTCGCTGGCGTGCTGGAGCCTATCCCGTGTGTCTTGGGGCAGTAGGCGGGGTACAGTACTTGTTGACAGCCAACCGCAGGGAACACAGAAAACCATTTGCACAATCACACCCAGGGACAAATTACAGTGTTCAATTAACCTACGGTGCATGTTTTTGAAATGTGGGAGTAAAGCGGAGTACCCAGATAAAACACACACAGCCACAGGGAGAACGTGCAAACTCCACACAAGAAAGCCGGACCTTGCACTTCTGCAGTGTGAGGCGGATGTTCTCACGAATCGACTACCGCGCCGCCACTCCATATATCCACATAGCTTATTTGAGTCTCGAGCTGAAAATGTTAGGGTAACCCTGCACTGACTTCAATGAGACAGCAATGATTCAATCAACCATTGAGAAGGGGAAAAAAAGTGTTGCCTGTACTTACGATCAGTATAGAATCAGCTGTGATTGAAGAACTAAACATGGATCGGACTAAATGGAACAGTCCAAAATGGTTCAGGTCCTTACTTAAAGGAAAGTTGTTTTAGGAGTTATTTTGTGACCATTGGAAGTTTTGAATCTAATCCAATGGCAATGACCTGTGGAGTTCCACAAGGGTCCGTCCTTGGATCCCTTTTGTTCAGTCTGTATATGCTACACTTGAGTCAAATATTTCATGATGCCAATGACGGACGGGTAATGGCAATCAGATACGCACAGGTTTCGCACTGACAATCTGTTTGGTGTCAGAGGAGTGTCAATAAATGAGATGTCTTTGCATCCGGTCAACAAGCGCAGAGCTTCAAAGCCTGAGCTGGCTTTAAAGTGATGACTGATGCAAGCTACGAGCTGCCATCTCAAAGTCAAACGATCCAATCATATTTTTAACACATGGCAATTACTCAGCCATGAGTTCCACCCCGTCAGTCAAGAAATCGCCTGCTGTCTCCTGTCAAACCTTCACCCACCTACCCTCGTGCTTGACAGCGATATGTCAATAGTACAATTAGCTAGGTGTGCGTGTGTGTTAAGCGAATGAAAGGGATTATGTTATTAAAAGATAGTAGAGAAAAGGGAAGGGGAGAACTGATATTGTTCTCCACAATCCCAGCAGGACGACAATTGCATCTTTAGAGTTATAAAAAAAACATTACATTTGCAAGGGGATGGTAGATGCAAATGTTTATTTAACTCCCCCTTGAACAAACATTACAGCCGAGCATTAATTAGGCAGCTCAGTGTTGTTTTGCAACTTGTTCCAGCTGTAAAACACTAATGTTGTGAAACATCCCGACTGCAACGGAGCTGTCGGGGAAAAAAAACACCACCGTGTGTTTCCCTGCCAAACAAACCATGAGTAATGCGGCGGCAGTGAAATGCTGAGCTCATTTTCTGACTCAGGCCAGTGACAAGCATGGAGTGATATCACCGTTGCTCCTTTTATTCTGTTTGGCATCTAGAAGGGAAAAAAATACGGATGTTTATGAACAATGCAGGCAATCTAAAGGGATGAATAAAGTCGACAAATAAAATGTTAATATATCATTGAATAAACGCAAACCAGATTGAATTTCGGATTTATGGAAAGCATAGAAAGACACACATTAACATTTATACAACAGTATGTTGTTCATTCGTTGTGGCTCAGTGCAGGGACACAATTTTGAGCTAAGGTGTGATCTATTTGTTTACTCAGATGTCAAAGTTGAGGGTGGAATGGAATTTAAAAACACATATTAGCATAATGTGCGGACATTATTCCTCTTTCATGGCATTTACTTACTTTAAAAAGGAAAGGGAAAAAAAAGCACATTACTTGCCTGGGCCTCTGTAAATGTTGATGGGTCACTGGATTCATTTTCATCCATTTTCCGTTCCGCTTATCCTCACAAGGGTCGCTGGCGGGGGACACCCTGAACCGGTTGCCAGCCAATTGCAGGGCAGCTTTATTTTCATTTGAATAAAACATACAATTGAGGACATCTTGATATGAAAACATCGACTGTAAAAGCAGGTGATTGGTTACTTTGAGGGGGTGTGCTTTGACCAACTCGATTGATGCATTCCAGGAAAGTGGGAGCTCGGAGTTTTCCAACCTCCAATCAGAAAAAGTGCAGTTCAACGCCACTCAAACTGGGAGGTCTAAGTCATGAAGTCCAATGAACAAATAAATAAATCAACACCAACTTATGCGGACTGCTACAATCTGACGTCACTCGACAATGGCGACCCTCATAGAAAGAGATTGTGAATGGTAAAATATAAATTATAAGATAAAAAAATATATATATGTGCAGTCAAACCTCGGTTTTCGAACGTCTCGGTTCTCGTCCAATTCGGTTTTCGACCCAAAATTTTGAGTTTTTTATGCCTCGGATGACGAACAGATTTCGGTTCCCGAACAAATTGATCGCACTTGAATGCACCATTTGACTCCTCTCGCCTTACTTACACGAGGAAGTGATGCTTCCTCGTGTTGCTTTCCATTGTGAGCAGACGTGTTCAGTCAACATTTTTATTTTAAAAAGAGCGTGGTTTTGGTTTTCGAACAATTTCGGTTTTCGAATAGCCTTCTGGAACGGATTATGGACGAAAACCGAGGTTTGACTGGATCTATTTATTATTATATGAAGTTTGTCATTCAACATAAATTCACAAAACACGTGATATGTACGGACTGCGTGGAGATCTGCCTCTATCTCCCTGCTTGAGCTTATTTGGTGAAATGTATGAAATACTCATGAGATAATGTATTGCTTTATTTATATAAATAAAGCCAATTATGCAAGATTTGCTTGCATAATTGCGTTTTGATTGACCCCAACAAACTATACATCGGAAACTGCTATCTTGGCTTTTCACATTCACCTGGAATGCTTTGAGTTTGCGCCTGATACAACCTGAGTGGGATAAATCAGCCTTCCTACTTTCTTGAATCTGTCATGAAACAAGACTAGACGCATGTTGTGCTGTAGATGCAAGTCTATCAAATGACAGAAATAAAAATAACTCATGCTGACTATATCAGCATCCAAACTAAATTGACCTGTAAGTGTACAGTGCAAAAAGGATTACCTACAAACTCTCTCACTCCATGATGAAATTCTCCCACACTCAAACTTAAATGCATCTAAATGATTATTTGTCCACTTGAATGCAGTAAAGGTTCCCCGGGCATTTTCAAAGCTGCATAAACTCTGAAGTGCGCATTGATTTAGATGTACGGTATTAGATTTGACATGTTCAACATTTGACACAGCCTCTGCAAATGCTTGTGCGTCAAGTGCCGACACATGTCCTCAATAAGTGAACACTATGCTTTATTGGGTTAACACCAGGCCAATGAATCGGCCATTGAATCCTTCACTTCACTATTCAACTGACCCGTGAAGTGCCCTTCTATCATGTTTTGTAGATCAATGGACAGACTTTCAGTGTACCTCTGGATTTTACTGTACATGAATAGACAGTGAAGCATCGAGTTGAATAACACATTTAAAAAAAAAAAAAACATCTAACTAAACTTGATTTGGTGTTTGAACCATGATATGTGATGTGGCATGAAAAAAAAGATTGAGACTTTTCCGGAGTTTCTAAAGCATGAACTCTACAGGTGTGTTTTTCTCTTTCTATAACCTTTTTCAACAGATGAACTCAACACAAATAAAATGCCACTGCAAACAACTGGCTCTCCTGTTCCCACTTCATTATGTCAGGCATCTTCAAAGGGCGTGTAGATTTATTTTAGCTCTGTTTTATTATACAGTACAGTGATCTCATTGACTTCTATTTATGAGTCAAGTGTATTCAAATGTTACTGAAAGCATTACTTGTGCTGTGCAGTTTAATGACGGTGAAAATCCAGGAATAAATATTTATGGGGTTGACAATAATAATGATAATAATACAATTCTAGTCAAAATGCCATGTCTTTAATCCATCCATCCACTTTCTAATCCGCTTATCCTCACAGGTGTCACGGGCGTGCCGGAGCCTATCCCAGCTGTCTTTGAGGAGTAGACGGGATCCACCCTGAACTGGTTGCCAGCCAGGGCACACAAAGATGAAGAACCATCCGCGCTCACACTCACACATAAGTCCAATTTAAAGTGTTCTTGGAATGTGGGAGGGAACTGGAGTACCCGGAGAAAAGCCACGCAGGCACGGGGAGAACATGCAAACTCTACACAGGAAGGCCGGAGTTGGAATCGAACCCTGCACCTCTGCACCGTGAGACCGACATACCAACTTGTTGACCACCGTGCCGCTGTCTTCCAATCTATTTTATTCCACTCTCAAGATGTCATGGAAAGAGAAACTCAACATTACCGTATTGGCCCGAATATAAGACGGCCCTGATTATAAGACGACCCCCTCTTTTTCAAGACTCACGTTTGAAAAAATACTTTTTGAACACCAAATTAATTTTTATACAGAAAATAATTACAGTACATCTTAAACAAATGATTATAACAATATATTTGAGAGAAAAAGCATGTTATTTTGCATCATACAAATCTAAAGTGCAATCATATTCGTAAATGAATGGCTTCTGGTTTTTGAAATGTAAATTATATCATAACTTCTTCACAGCTGCCGGTTAACCTGGCCGATCTTTGACCCACTTTTCTCCAAATCAAGACTACGTTTCTCCATTTTCTGTTATCTCTTCTATTATTTTCTTCTCTTTCCTTTCTTACCGCTATTTTTTATTTTTCTTCTTCGTGCTACCACTGTTTTTATTTTGATTCTTCATGGCAGGGGTCCACTTTGGCCTGAGGAGACAAGTTCAGCATTCGCTTCAATGATATCTGGCGTCATCTAGTGTCATGAATGGGTATTAATGTCTGGACCCCGAATATAAGCCAACCCCCACTTTCTCAGTCTTATTTCAATGCAAAAAACACCGTCTTATATTCGGGCCAGTACAGTATTTCATCAAGCTAATCAGAAGCTATGTTTAAAAAAAAAAAAGATGAAAACATCATTTTAGGCCTCTTCACGCCAAATTGACAATTCATGCTTTATTTTTTGAGCAGGCAATGCGGCCAAAGCGTTGGTGCCGAAACTGGACCAGACCGGAGCGCTATCCAATTCCGACCGAGGTAATGAAGCTCAAAACTGATCCAGTTTCGGTTAATGGCTTCAAGTGACCCTGAGCATCATGTGCTATTGCTGCTTAATGGCAGATTCAAGCCCTACATTGGGATTTTAGTTTCAGATCAGGTCCTGAGTGAATCATCAGGGATGATAGGGACACCCGAGCAGACGTCTGTAAAAGCTAATAAGGCTGGAGGCAGAGGGGCTATCGCTTTTCCATTGCGAGCTCGCGCATACTAAACATCTGCAAAGCTTTTCCGAAGCATAAGGCGCTGACGGGAGCACCCTTCTTGTGGGCCGCCTATTACCGCTGGCTGCGCTGATCGAGATTAGATCACGGCTGACTTTGAAGAGAGGGCACTGGAGGTATTGATGATAGAGATGATGGCACTGACATGCAGTTGCTGTGAGTGACAGTACACAAGAAGATGAACAAGTCTGTGGATGTTGATAGGAATTCATAAAAGTTTTGTTGGTGCTACTGTGAAATGTGTTCAGTAAAGCCATTGTGGGGCACTACTAGTTGTTCCTGAAAGGGTTAAACACCTCAAACCGATAAGTTATATGGTTATATAGACATCTACGAATGGGCTTCCTGTGCTAACCAGAAAATCCACACCACTCTCATAATCTTCATTCGCGCCCAAGTATTTTTTTTAATGCGCCTGGACTTTGCATCTACATGGATTCTGTCGTTCAGACTTCTGACACAGCCTCCGCGTATAAGCTGAGGATAAAAGGTGGAAGCACTAATGCTGTGTGATTCTCTGACAGCTGAGACTGGCTTCAAATCGTGGAAACATGAATTTGTGGATTTTGGCCCCGCCGTAAGGTAAGAGTGGGGTTACATCACAACCACTCTCGCACTGAATTTGAGTGCTGCGGAACAGTACTACAGTGTGATTTTCTGATGAAAATGTCTGGGTAAGTTGTTGACATGGCTGTGGGCGACACTTGTTTTTGTCGATGTGTCAACTGCATGCACGGCATGCAAGGATCTGCACTGAAGTGTAATTTGGCGGCTTGGTGATGCCTTTCTGCCTCCATGAGTGAAATGTCAGAAATGTTTGCGATCCGGCCCAAAACCGAATCCCCTGTACAGGGCGGACCAATTCATTGACTTCTTTTCTTACTCCCGCCAACCCTTTCACCAGAACTTTTAGTAAGACACCTGTGAACTGTTGGAAATAACCGATGACATGCAATGCAGAATGATGGTTCCAAACAAACAGGAAAATGACTGTATGTGCCTGAGAGGCAAAGCTCTTCGCATCTGCAACACAGTTGACTTTGCAAAGTATCTAGTTCTTTATCTTCTTCATTTTGACTTTCTGTTGCCTTAGCCCAGGGTTGCCAAACCCATTTTTGTCATGGGCCACGTTTTCGTTACCGTTTCGCTTAGTGGGCCATTATGACTGAAACCATATAAAGAAATCAAGAATAAGTATTCAACTGTTATTTGAGTTACTGTAATGAGGGGTTTGACAACAAGAAAATGCTTACAATATTTTTTCTTATTTATCATGTATGAGAATATGAATTTTGGTATTGATTTTAGCGAGCATCATGTAAGTTGACATGTTCAATTTGGTTTCGCGGGCCACATAAAATGATGTGGCGGGCCAGATCTGCCCCCCTGGGCCTTGAGTTTGACACCTGTGCTTTAGCCGTCTTTAACTGAGCAGCCAGGACGGTGCCATACACCACTTCAGCTCTTTTGCTACCTTGCCCTGCAATAGTTTCCATTGACAGTTCCATGATGATCATACTTCCACTATTGCTACGCTTCTGTAGAGGCATCACAAACAAACACGACAAAGAAGAAAAACACACCTGTGTTGTTCTTGTGTGATGTCAGAACCAACTTCCAGGTTACGTGTGATTTTTGAGCCCTATTTTAATTTGAGGTGTAAATATTAGCTTTGTTTCTAAATTGCCTGCTGCATACTTTCACTGAAAATGAAAATGCCGATTAAATGGAGGCCTTTTGCTGAGAAGATACTTGGAATCTTTTTATGGGCAAAGGTTTTGTTTACTGTGTGTTTCATTGTGTGTTCAAAAAGTACTTTTGTTGAAGCACAATGTAGCTCCCTGAAAAGAGAATACAAACAGGGACTACTATTGATTCATTGTGGCCCGTGGGCACAATTCATGAATTATTGATAAGATCTCCTTCCTTGTGTCTATTTGCATCTTACTTTAATGAGATCTTTGCACTCCCAGTCAGGTACTTTCATAATGTGTCACTCTCTTCCTTTTTCCATTTTTGGTGATGTAGTTACATTTTATTAGCTTCTAGTACTCATGTAGGACATTTTGGGCCCACATTACTGATCTATAATTTACCTGGAGGAATGGTGGGAGAGGTTAGATGATGAATCACCCACGGCTACAGAGATGAAAAGAAACCCCCCGCCGGGCTTACAGCTCAAACCACAATCATGCCTCGCTTAAATGTGCAAAGATTAATAGTTTGCTGCAGTTCACATGGCTCCCACCTTAGGGAACTATTTGCAAAAAGAATATCTCACCACACTTTCCTAGATTATCTCCTGGAGCATCAACACAGAGCCCAACTTATTCACTTTTCAGGCACCATCCGCACCATCTCCAGGGGAAGATGATGGGGCCTGTGTACCCACCTGCCTGCCTCCCCAGAGACACATTAAAAGAGCTCAGAGTTTAAATCGTCTTCCTGGAGATCACTCAGAACTCCCTGTCGATGCCTGTGAAGCTTCACACAGATCCTGAGCGCCGCCAGGCTTGCCCCACCACCACCACCGCTCCCCCAAAATACAGCCGGTGAACCGATGGTTGCACTGGGTCTAAGAATAGCGAGAGAAACCGAGAGACTGAGACGCAGAGGGGAAAAGAAACATGCATCCTTCACAGCGAATAAATCCTCTTAAGCCATTGAAAGGTAAAAGAAAAGAAAGCCACTTAAATAAGCGTATGGAAGTGGAAAGTCAAGTACAGTGCTCAACACACACACACAACAGCCTCTTGGAAACGTAAGCTATTTTTTCCTCCCCATTTGTCAGCGAGCACAACAATCCATCTATCTATACTGCTCTCGTGTTCAGGGTCAGTGGTGGGCTGAAGCATATTCCAGCTGACTTCAGGCGAAAGGCCGACTGCAACCTCGAATGGTGTTCAGTCAGTCTCAGGACACATGTTGTGACAGATGATGTTTCACACTCATATTGACACTGCCACTGCGGGGGGAGTGGACCCACGCTGCTTACACTTCAGTCAGGTGAGTGTACCACTATACCGGGGGTCGGCAACACGCGGCTCCAGAGCCGCATGCAGCTCTTTAGCGACATCTAGTGGCTCCCTGGAGCTTTCTAAAAAATGTTTGAAAATGGAAAAAGATTTTGATAGTAGGCTAATATAACTCAAATAGATATAGATACGTGTCGCAGCTCCGAAAAAGGAGAGCTGTGGTGTTGGTTTTTTAAAACGTACACTTTATTTATGCTTTTAACAGTCTCGACAAACACAGACACGTCTGCGTCTGATACATGCCTTCTCTCTTCTCGTTAGACTCGAGAGGCGTTCAAAGACAGCCTCCGAAAAACGGAAATTCGTGATCACTTCATTGACACTTAGAAAAGTGAAAATAATGCACCAAAACAAAAAAATCAAGTGAGGAAATCACAAAATAAATTCTATGGGGGCGTTTGTGAACACCCAACAAAGGAATCAATAACAAACAATTCTGAGACACTCCAGTCTCCTTCATACATAGAGCATGTGTTTCCTTCATTGTAAGTTTTATAGAAGGCTTTTATTTTTTTGCGGCTCCAGACATGTTTGTTTTTTGTCCTATATGGCTCTTTCAACACTTTGGGTTGCCGACCCCTGCAATATACCATCAATGAGGGCACAACATGTTTTTGGAGCCTTGTCTGTTTTTGAGCCATTTATCCATGAAATGGTCGTAGCCGTAAATTCTTCAACGGGGTGGCAAGGATGACACAACACCGCAGTGAGGGGTGTACATGCATGTGTCATTTTATGCCATCCACAGTCAGGATTTCCATCCATCCATCCATCCATCCATTTCATCCATCCATCCATTTTACGATCCGCTTATCCTCACAGGGTCGTGGGCATGCTGGAGTCTATCCCAATGGTATTCGGACAGTAAACTGGGGACACCCTGAACTGGTTGCCAGCCAATCGCAGTGCACACACAGACGAACAAGCATCCACGCTCACAGTCACATCAAGGAACAATTTAGAGTGTTCAATCAGCCTGCCACGCATGTTTTTGGAATGTGGGAGGAAACCGGAGTACCCGGAGAAAACCCATGCAGGCACTGCGAGAACATGCAAACTCCACAGAGGGAGGTCGGAACCTGAATCGAACCCTGCACCTCTGCACTGTGAGGTCGACGCGCTAATTACTGGAAGTCAGGGTTTCATGAAATAAAATTCACACATATCCGGAACAATTCCCATCAGACTCTTAATCAAGGTGGAATAAGTCTAAGTAAAAATATTTATTTTTTTTCTGTGCTGAAAGAAACCGAAGAAAGCTGTGAAATAAAATGGGGGAGTGATTGGTCCACAAAACAGATGTGAATGAAGACCTGGAAAAATTCATGAAAAGACTTTAGAAAAAAGCCTTGTATGGTTGACAGCAGGTTCTTGGTGACTAATCTGTAGCACCAGGACAATTCTTGGTGGGTCTGACTTTTTTTACGGACTACGTGGGCCGCTATTCCATGTACACGTTCCGGGTAAACAGTTTTTCACACTTTATCTCGGTAACCGACAGCCACTTAGTATGCTTGATCACGACTTGGATAAGTCCGTCACAATCTGCTCGCGAGAATTTAGTGGTTCCCATGTCCCCATTGGCTGATTACACAGCCACAGGAGAGGAACGGACATAAGACCCTCATTGTACCAGAAAAAGAGCAAGGGTGGATCAGAAAAAGAATAAATACCGTGTTGGTTTTGACATTTTTGATGTGCTAGACTTCCCG
The DNA here is from genome assembly GCA_018466805.1 of Hippocampus abdominalis. NCBI lineage: Eukaryota > Metazoa > Chordata > Actinopteri > Syngnathiformes > Syngnathidae > Hippocampus > Hippocampus abdominalis. Next base: position 3,610,507 of record CM031710.1, read on the forward strand.
TTTACGTCTTTGTTTTGCCATCGAGCCTTGTTTTTAGTTTTTTTTGTTTTTTTTACAGAGGGATGTTGAGTAAAGTGTTCCACGTCTCCCTTTTCTTCGGAACCACAAAAGCTAGATGCTGACGCGGCCGAATAATCCAAACTTTTTTGTCAATTATCACAGAACGCTACAGATGCGCCTTATGGAAAAGTAACAAGTAGACGATGCAACATCAAGTCATCTGAGGTGCCAAACAAAGCAAAATAAAAAATGCAAACCACAGCCCAATATCAAATGTTTGCAAATATTTTGTTCCAGTAAAAGCTGCATTACAAAAATAAAGCATGTCATATTTAGATGTAGATATGACAAGCCATCGGTTACATTTTGAAGCACTACATTCATTTTCTATCATCTCATACTTGTACAATTATACAATGACCGCGATCTTTTGAGTGCATTCAATTGCAACTTGGAGTTTTGATCGAAATCAAGATGAATATCGACGTTAGAGGGAATGGTAAGCTATTTTTGACTGATACACGAACAAGAGTCAAATTACTCATTATCTTTGTCGAATTGTTTTGAATGATATTGGGCTGCTTTGAACCATTAAACTCCAGAGATGAAAATGAGTCCCACTCTCCTCCCTGATGGACAGATGGCATATTGTAAAGCCCTTTTCTTTCCTTCTGCACTGACGACGTGATACATCTGCTCCAACTGTGCATCCCTACGCTAATGCTGCTTTCCAGGCCTTGATGAGTAATGTGCAAGTGAAACAGCAGACACTGCTTTTGTTAAGTGTCCGTACCAATTGTAATTTAATACAGAGTGGAGAAAAGCGTTTATTGCAAATCATCTGCTAAGCTGTTATGGCTCAGTTATAATGGGAATTTATTAGCCGTAAACATTGTTTTGCTTTGAAACACTAATGACGATCGTTGCACACTGTTGAAGCAGAGTGCTTTTGGCACTCCATGCCAGCTGCGGAAATGAATGATGATTCGGAGTAGGTAGCCCATGCCCCAAAAATTAAATAAATCAGAATGATTGCAATCAGATCAATCGGGAGCATGCACTGTGTTGCTGGTTTAGGTTCAGGCTATTCACATTCCAGCCATCATTGAATTGGATTTGCTAAAAATGTCCCTCAAAAGGAAAGCTGTTTTTGCCATGATAAAAGAAAATCAATCAAATGAGCCGAGCCATGCTAGGTGCTTCTCATTTTCACATGGGGGGGGAAAAAAAACACGTCAAAACAAGTTCCCTTCCAGAATGAAAAGAAAGCAGTATGGTGCGCCCTTGCGTGTTCGGCTTTAGCTCATTGAAATTGATTTGTTTTGCACTTTTGCTCATCTCAAGACACGTTTGTGTCACCAGCTCTGTAGACTACACAGAGACAAAAAGGGGGAGCAGAATGTTTGTGCGAAAAGGACTGCCAGAATGCCAGATCGGTGTGTAAATTTACAAGCTAGAAGGCATTTTATTGGTGTTGACAGGTTCTGTCTAAACAAGCAAGATATCATTTTACACAAAGAGGATTACGATTAGGAAGCACTTCAACAGCATTCTGCTGAAAGGCCTGTAAAAAAATATGATTTCACCCTTATCCTCTGTTGATGTTATGTCAACTGTTGCTGAAATATTCCCAACCTCAAGGTACAACCTTTGGCTCACAGCAGCTTTTGTCCAAGTCTTTGGTGGTTGTTGACCTTTTAATACCTTAGTGGGGTACCCATCTAACCTTTCATAGCACAAAATGGCATTATTCAAATCTTCTGCTTTAGATGAGCATGGAACATGGAAATCATTTTAGATGAAGCAAATTGTGTTTAGCATCCTGTTTGTCAACTCCGGTTGACTGGCGAACAGGTCAGGTCTGCCGATGTATCGCTTGATGACAGCTGGGACAGTTTCCAGGATGCTCGTGAGTGATTCAGAAAATAGACGGATGGATTATTACTTGTCAATATTAAGAGAATTTTTGTCTCAATCGGAATTGGGCACTTGCACCTGAAGTGTTGAGCTTCCACTATATTCCACTTGTATGATTAAGATGCAGGGTTCTATTTTCACGAACAACCTATAGTCGGTGTGCCGCATGGCATTTTTCTGCACGGAGGCGGGTTAGACCCGATGTTGGTAATTTTGCAGACGAGCACAGGTAAGGGCTGCGCTGCAGTGGGAGTGGTGACAGGCAACTGGAAACATGAAATTGGCTCCTTTCGTTCTGTTTAAATACCATATGGCACGCTAGTCTTGCGCTAGTCTCATAAGGCGAAGCACATCTGCGCACAATGAAGTGCCCCCCACACCCAATTGCTCAGGTGATCTACCCCCATAGCTGTGCCGGCCAGTGGGATGATTTAAAACAAATATAATGATGGTGATGATGATCTCAACACTAGCCAACATAATTATATATGAATAGTAAAGCATTCAATGAATAGATTAATTAGTTCAGGTGGTTTGATGCCCGCTGTTCGCATATTTATGAATGAAATGCTGACTGCCACCATACATGATCACAGAACTCAGAATCTGTCTGCCTTTACCCCTGATCAAATTTACCAAAATCCTACTAGACGGGCTGCGCCAATATTGAGACATTCTTGTGTGGTTGTGAGGTACCAGATTGTCATTCTGCCAGAAAATGCCGGAAAATCTGGCTTGTTGCAAATCAGTCTGCCTTGTTCAAACAAAAAAATCTAATTAAAAAATCTCTATAAGCCAGCATTTGTGTCCCGCAACAGATGCGCTGGCAACGGTCATGGAGCATTTAAATGGCTCATTTGTAGGGCAATGTTTCACATTTCAAACAGCTGACTGATTCCCCTCTGACTATGCAGGTGTGAATGTGCATGACTACCTGTTTCTATGTTGCCCCGTGACTGACCGGTGGACTGACAGTCCAGAGAATAGTCTGTCTTACTTGCCCAAGGTCAGCTAGGACGTGTTCCAACTTCCGCAAGCTTGGCGGAAGAAAATGGCTTGACCGATAAATGTTCATCAGATCCAACTGATCACAAATTGAAAAGATCAAATGAAACAGTGCATCTCCAATAAAAACTGAAAGATGGCAGAGTTGCCATTTACAGTCATTTTGATACTGACAGCTGTTTCACGATGGAAGTAGCTGATTGCCAAGGTCATGGGATAAAAGGCCACCCACCAACTTCCCTCCTGCATGTCTTAACGGCCTTTCTTTGCAACATAGTTGAGAGAAAGGAAAGCACAGGAGGTGAGCTATCAAGTGACAGGTGCCCTTGTTGTGCCTTTCGCTCACACTGTGAACAAGCAACTCAGTTGTCAGCCTTATAAAACATGAAAGAACTTGACATGTGTCCAGAATGTGTACAACAGAGAGTACAATTTCCGCCTTAAGCTGACAAGGACATAGGCATGCAAGTACAGCTTCACATATCAACACAAAAATACATTTCCAGCCTACAGGAAGGATGATATTGGCATATGGACTGTATTGTTGGGGATGTATTTTACAGTTTTATGGCTATAAACACAGGTGGCGTATTATAATTTCTTTAGGTGACACATGTATGCGTTTTTCAAATCTGACCTGGGCCCTGTTTTGTATGCAGTCCCACATGAATGACAACGACGCATTCCCTCATCACAGACTCACAGTCACCATAAATATGCACTGGAGAAGACGAAACAGAACTCTAACGTGTTTGCTCAGAGAGATGGGACCAGGAAAGGCGTTGACAAATGGCTCGAGAGCCTGAAATTTGTGCTATAAAGCCCCCCACACCACAATCCTCACTCCTGGCTCCATTCACACACACAGCTCTGAACAGAGTCAGCAGCTACTCCAAAATCCATTCATCCATCCATCCATTTTCCTGAACCGCTTCATCCTCACAAGAGTCTTAGGCGTGCTGGAGCCTATCCCAGCTGTCTTTGGGCAGTAGGCGAACCCAAATTGGTTGCCAGCCAATCGCAGGGCGCACATAGACACAAGTGACTATTCACACTCACAATCACACCTAGGGACAATTTAGCGTGTTCGTTCAGCCTGCCATGTCTGTTTTTGGAATGTGGGAGGAAACCGGAGTACCCAGAGAAAACCCACGCAGGCACGGGGAGAACATGCAAACAACACACAGGGAGTCCAGAACTGCAATTGCTGCCTCTGCACTGTGAGGTCGACAGGCTAACCACTGGACCACCGGGACACCCCTTACGAATTAATGAGATCCAATTACAGATTCACACATTCACAAGGACCATTAAGAGTGTTCCATTATCCTGTAATGCATGATTTTGGAATGTGGGAGGGAACCGGAGTACCCGGAGAAAACCCACGCTGGCCCGGGGAGAACATGCAAACTCCACACAGGAAGGCCGGAACTGGAATCAAATCCTGCACCTCTGCACTATGAGGTGGACGTACTGGGCCAGGCGACCATCGTGCCACCCTACTCCAAAATCATTTTTAGAAAATTATGTTCTTGTTATCATTCTTCTATAAAAAGGTATGTGCCCTTCCAGCAGCTCCTATATTTTGTTCTTCTACTTCTTCCTTTCATAACTTTCCTGCTGTGAACTGCCAGACCCAGAGGTTTTGGTGCTCCATAGGGATCACACTAGGATGTCCCACAAAGGGACACCCATGGCTCTGCCTGTGTTAGGAATTTCTCCAATGCGAGACTAATAAAGGTTTTCTTATCTTATCTTATGACTAGCGACTAGTCCTGCATTTCGCCTGAGGTCAGCTGAGATGGGTTCCAGCTCACTGTGTCCCTGAACAGGATCAGCGGAGATGGAAAATGTATGGGTAATGAGCAACAAATTAAAATAAATAAGATTTGAGCGTCCTAATGTATAGCCTATATGAGACAGCATCCAGGGAGCAGTCAGTCATTTTTGCTCAGCCTCTGTGCTGCCAAAGAGGATCAATAAGCTGCTTTGGCTTCAATTGCATGACAGACTGTGTCGCTTCTTGAAAGAGACTATGAGAAAGGGGTGTAAGCAGAATTGTGCTGCTATCAAAGCATGATTGCTTGTTTGATAACCGGCTCGGTGACAAACTGCTTGTAATCTTTCCATTTACTTTGACTGATGTCACGGTTTGTTGCAGTGTCGTTCGCGGCGCATCTATTATGCACACTGTTTACTGCAGAGAGCCGAATACACTGAGCTCCATTGAACTGAACAAAGTTGACAGAAGGTTAAATGAAACAGAGTTGATCTCCTGGCTGTTAGAAGCCGACGTTGGCACGTGAGCTTGGTAAACTGGATTGATCTGAATCGCCCTTCTGTCACGATATCGTCAGTTCCCCCTTTTCCATTATTCATTCTCATTTTTTTGCCCTCCATCTGCCACATATCGCAGCGTAAACTCTCCCTGACCTTTTTTTGCTGCACATTTCATTCTGGCAATGCATTATTTATGCTAGTGCCACCGCATCAATGTTATTGTTTACATTTGGCAGTGAAATCATGCCGGCTGCCATTGAGCTGGGGCTAACGGTTCATGTGTTCTCCTATAACTCACGATGTAGCAGCATATGAAGGGACAAGGCAGCAAATGTTGGGTGACTCTCGCTCAGATGCAACAACAGCGCACTTACATGCCGCCGGAGGGGGAAGTCAGCCGCCTGCACTGAGACGTGCAACATGACAAGATCAACAAGGACTAAATACATATGTTGTATACAACAGCAGATGTTTCTTTCATATGTTCAATGGCTGACTGGCTGAGTGGTGATGAAGCTGCCTCGTGTGGACCTGCGAACAAACTCAATTCTGCAGTTCACCAGAATAGCGTTCCTTAACTCATTCAGTACCAGCCAATTCTGGACCAAGTCTGAAAAGACGTTTAAAAACGTCTTTGGGAGTGAATGAGTAAATAGTAGGAGAGGTGTTCTGGTGAATTTCTAAATACTGTTTGGACATGTTTCCTCATACAAACCCAATTGCAGTGAAGTTGGGACATTGTGTCAAAGATAAGAATCATTTTCTAAAAACAAAGTTAAACTGAGAATCTTAGGGCTGAAATATGTTCCTCAAAGAAAAAGCAAGATGAAGAAAGTTGAAGAATGCTCATCAAACAAATTAGGAGAATCCGTTGCAGCCATTCAATTCAAAGTTATTGACTATTTGCTGAAAACAAAGTTTATCATTTGAACAATATCCTGTCTTTGTATTCTATTCTATTACGTGTGGGTAGAACATGAATTGCAAATTAATGTATTTTGTTTTTATCTATGATTAACACATCTTCATTGAAATTGTTTTTGTTTTTTTTTGGATGACACACAATTGGATAACACTGACGGTAATACAAAACCTGCAACAAAAGAAAACCTGAAAGGCAAAGCAGAAAGGTTTTTTTTTTTCATTCGTATCATAATTGAGATTCCGAGAATGATTTTCTATTGTCTCTTACATTTTTCATAGAATCTGTCAATTCAAAAATGAATGACTGTATTACAATGACTCAAATATTTGGTAAAGTAACAATCATACAGTATGACACCGTCATTTAATAGGCCAAAAACAAATTGAAATTTTGATTCAATTTTGAATTAAATGACTCAAGAAAGCGACAAAAGACTACAAAACAATCAATTTCATTTTCAGACCAGGAAAATGATTCACATCTTTCATCTTGTGGTAATTTAGTAGATTAGTGTCCGCTTACTGTGTATTTTGGATTTAACTTGTGTGGAAATGACACCGTTTCTTGTAGACTGTTTGAATCCTTCTGAAAAGAAAGCCTCACTCTGATGCTTTTAGTAAAACCAATATACACGCAAAAAGCTTCAACGTCATACTTGACACTTGCTCTCATAAATATGAATATACTGTGGTAACGGTGTTAAACCTACTACCAATTTGAATGAAGCGATCACTCCTTTAGTTAATTTAGCATTAAGAAAACAAAACAATATTCCCAGCGGCTATCCTCACATAATGGCTTGCTTGTTATTTACAAGAGCTGCTTTCAATGCAGCATAGCTCAAGGGAACTTGAGAAATCAATGAGCCGCTTGGGAGGGCGGCTCCCCGCATGTGTGTATTCTAACGGGTCTTCCGGGCAGGATCTAAAGGTTCTATCACAACGCGCAAAAACATCCCCCACCTCAAAAAAAACCCCATCTCCTCAGGGACCTTCAGTTTTATTCATAACCGTCTGTTTGTTTGCTTCAGCCCGTGGTGGCTGAGCGGTTATGGGCCTGTCACTTTTAATATTTGGAAAATAAACAATGAGTGTTGCATTGTGCGAAAGCGGCTATGGTGTCACATAGCATGTGCAGAAATGAAAAGGCTCAGTAAACAAAGAACTTTAGGTTAAAAATAATAATAAATAACCAATACAGTGGTACCTCTACTGACAAAATTAATTGGGTTGGAAGAAATTTCATAACTAGAAAATTGTGTACGTCGAGACGCGTTTTCCATGTAAATGCCCTAATCCGTTCCAAGCCCCCAGCCCCCACCCCCAAAATTCAAACAAATGTTTTATAAAGCATAACAATGCATCAAAATATGTAACAAATACATGTTACAATTAGATTAGTGCCCAATAAATGAGAGTTGTGCATAATGTGAAAAACAAAGAACAGAGTAAAGAATAAAAATGATGGTCATTTAACTTTTAATTGCATCCTCATCGTTTAGGTTTTTTTTTCCTTCTTTAGTTTATGTTCTCTCTCAGAAGTGGTTTTTGCCTGGCATTTTGTAAAGAACTGATCCAAGGACGTTTGCTTTTGTCGGCTTTTAACAATCCATCAAAAGCGTACAAGGCAAACATCAGCATAGTGAGTGAACGCATGACTGGTGAACGCTTTTTCTGGGTGATTCACATTTATGTAAAACTATCGGAACGCCTCATGGCCCGAGGGGTGAATGACGAGGATGCTGCATAAACAAACACATATCAACCTATTTATCTATCTACACAAAGAGACACGTACGGTAGAGGTCCCCTTTAGCCAATGGGATGCCAGGATGATGCTTGGTAATAGCCAATGGCAGAGCAGCGCTAAGTATGTTGCGATCAGGAAACTCAGAGCTGCGAGTGGTAGCCCATACTGTATTTTTACCTTTCGTATCTTGGAATTTATTTCGTAACAAGAGGCAACACTTTCCTGTTGAGGCGTTTCGTGACTTGAAAATTTCATATGAAGAGACGTTCGTAAGTAGAGGTACCACTGTATTCTGGACTGAGTGTTATTTGTTGGTTTAAGTACAGGCTACATTTACATTCTTTCATCCGGTTGCAGCAAAATGATTGAGAATAACCCGTGTCAAAGGGTTTTTCTTCAGTCAGCAAAAGCAACATTCAATAGATGCAGACTCAAGGGGGTTCAACGCGGAACCCGAAGAGATATCACAGTCAGTGAATCTGTCTGCATGAAAGCCACTGACCTTTTTGTTATGAATATTTGTGTACCACTCTGGAAGACACACAAATTGGCCAGAATGAATCTGTGCTTATCCTCCTTAGAATAATGATATCACGCCTAGTAAATGAGAAGACTCAATTAGGTTTCATCGTTTCTTCGCTCTCTATTTACAGTATATTAGCTTGGTTGTGATCAGAGTGTGTTTTAAGGGTCCATTAAATCCAGCAGTGTGAGCTAATGATATTAAATTTAAAAAATCCATGCAGGGTTCTCCTTTTCTATTTATATAAAAGTTCTCTTGGAAATATTGACGGTGCATTATATAATACTACTGTATAAATATATATATATTTTTTTAAATGAATAAACGAATCCCCTGAACACTGCAATGTGGCTTTTATCACAAAATTATGAGATTAGAATACTGGCTAATTTCCTTCCGGACAGACTGTCTCAAAGCCACTTAGCCTCCTTCTATTTGATTTCCACATCCTACTGTCTCTGGCGCCTGATTTGCACATCATGCCACACCGAACAAACAGAGCCCCCCCCCCCCCCCAACCCCCTCTCATCCCATTTCCTGCTTGGCAGCAATAATGAATCTTTTATGATTTCATAATACATCCAATTATTCCCCCTGTTAAAATCACAGTGCACCACCTGGAACCACTTTGGCTTCCCTTTATTCTCATCTACCTGCCTCGTTTGCCGGCATATTCTCGCCATTTATGTCAATCCAAATACCCAGTCTGACAATGTCTGTAATGGATTGATGAATATTTTGCTTTCTTTTCAAAATGGAGCAAATTTTGTTCAAACACTTGTAGCCATTGTTAAAATTGTCTATGCTAATTCTGCACAGCACAATGAGGATTCTGTTGCATGCTGGTGTGGGAGTCTATCGAGCAGCAATGACTTGAAAACAAGGAGAAAATCTTCGGCATTTGCCTCATTTGGTAATGACTTTGTTGTCAATGTTCCCATGGATTAAAGCTGCCTCGCAAAGAAGCTGCTTTATAATAAAACACACGTGTCAGCAGGAGGGGCCTTCTTGCCAATGGAGACTGTAAAACAACATCTCCACAATGCTTATGCTGAATGGTCAATTTAGATTTACTGTGTGACAAAGTAATTGCATCTTAAAATATCACTTTATGCGTATTTAATACTATTAACCGTTTCATGCACCCTGTAACCTGATAACATGGTAAGCTGTCCACTGTAGTAACCGCTGCTCCTGAAAGGATTAATAAACACGATACGTGATTACAACCATTCCGGCGGTGTTAAAATTAACTCTCCATGGTGTTGAATTAACACTAGCAGATTTGCGATGTAGGTGCTCTCATTGATGTGTTAATTTGCCCTACATTGATCAGCTCTGAAAATCCAACGCACTATTGCTTGTCAGAGTTCCAAAACTTTGCTTTCAGTTTTTTTGCAACACAAAATGTGCTTTTTTTATCAGAGTCTCATCGAAACACTCGGGGGGGGTTGTTGTCCCCGGATTTCCCGTGAAAGCTAATTCCAACAGCGTTTAATGAAATATCGCAGAAGGTTTGTTTGTGGGGCACTTCATTATTGGAGAATGAAACTGTGCCTGCCCTAAAGCTGCTTGCTCCATAAAAATTTTGAAACTCCATCTTGTCTGCACAATTTATTGCACATGGATTACTTTGCTCCAGTGCATCCTATTTGAGATTCTCCCAAGGCCTTGCTCACAATAATCACTCATTTCATCTTTGTTTCGCAATAAACCATGAGAGGCGAAAATGACCCTCTAGCATTATGATCAACTCTCATTTGACACTTAACCTGCGCAGATTATGTCAAAGTGCCCTGAGAGAATGCCGTCTTTTCTTACGAGCTCTGACACAACAGATCAAACACTATCATCATAACACACCTACCTGCTTCCAATAACAAGGCTATTATCAAAGGAGTATTTATCTCCACCATCAACGGACCCATAGGGGGCTATTCACTGTACATATAGAGAACATTTTAATTAAACCGCAAAGTGTCTGTTTGTTTAGATGTACCGGAGGGCTGGGTTGGCTGTGTATCTTGGCCTGAAACTAGAGGAGATTGAAGAGTAGAGAGGGAGCCTGAGCCACTAGGGAGTCATTTTTCACTGTGTCTGGCCAGATTACTTGTCAGATTACAAAACTCACCCATCAGACGCTCTGACAGGTGGTTGGCCTAGATACATCGAGATGGCACTCAGCTCAACGACAGCATACTGCTCACACAAACAAAAATACGGCCATACGATGGGAGAGCGTTGTGTATAAAGAGGGACGATGAAAGTGCCAGTGTAATGTTGGTTAACTTCAGCATGAAAAATAAAATAGACCAACACGTCTACTTCGGAACACAGGATCATGCCGTGTACAGATTCGACTTCAAAGTTTCTGAAACACTATTTGTGCCTCCAAGCTGAACACAGCCAGGACGTGTCTATTATGTTGAAGTCTCTTATTAGTACAAGTTCATTTTGGGAAGCTTATTACATACTAATAACATATTAATAACATATATTTAGTGAAACTGAATTTTAAAACTAAATTCAAAAGGACTATCAAGATAGACTGGGCAGAACTAACAAGTTGTTTCGTTCATCATCACATAACCATGAACATGCGTAACAATACAGGAGAAGCACAAAAGAGTCATCTGGGATGCCAAAAATAAGAAAAGATTGCATCTTAACACAGTATTTCATCTTTGATAATGCACTGTAGCGTTTGTGGTAGGAACAACACAGGCGAGTGTGGTTCTTTGGAGCCGGAAGGTTGGGTTTTCACGAGGCAGAAATATCAAACTCATAATTTGGGGGTTCCAGTGTTAGCACGTCGTACGGTGCTGTGGTCAAATCCAGTGTTTGGGAGTTGCATTTCTCCCCGTTCCGGCCTGTGTGGGTTTTCTCCTGGGTGCTCCGTTTCCTCCCACGTTCCAAAACATGCATGGCAGGATGATTGTGCATCCCCTAGGGAGTTTGAGCAGACTGTGTACGGAAACAGTGGGGCTAGGAAGTAGGATAAAGGCTGGATGGAGGATAATTTGGGGGTTCAGTGTCTGTAGCTGTGTGTGGGGTGGGATTGGGACTGTGCAAAAGTCTAGAAGTAAGGCTACTGGAGGGAGGCCCTTTTATCCAGGTGAGGCGAGAGCAGAAGACACGGTCAAAAAGGGAACAGGACAGAGAGACAGCGTTGACAAAGCAGGAGATTAAATCAGAAACAGGCGATTCTCGGATTGATCTCGATACCAAGAGATCAATCCGAGAATCATGAAATGACAAAGAACAATGTGGAATGTGAGGGGTTGAGCTGCATGAACGCTACTGACATCATAGCTTTGTTGCAGATGACCAGCTGCTCGCTTCGTTGCAGGTACGCAGCAGCTGTGCAAATAGGAAGAAGAGTGGCTGTCAAGTGTTGTTATCTTCGGGAGCCAGTGCAGAAACAGAGAACAAACTGTGGTACGGCACAGGGAACCTGTTAAGTGCACAGTAATCTCCCACTATTCATCGGAGATAGAGACCAATCCCCGTCGCAAATAGTGGGAAAAAAAGAACTAATCGACGCCCCCACCAAATGTTTATAATAGGCTATGTTGAAAGTAATATTAACCCTTCCATGCACCCTGTAACCTGATAACATGATAAGCTGTCCACTGCAGTAACCACTGTCCCTGAAAGGGTTAAATATACCACATCATGTAGCTCCTCTTCATAGGAAGAAAAAAAGCAGAATCTTTTAGCATCTTAGATCATTCCGGAAAGAGAGAAAAATGTTTTTCACTAAAGAGCATCCGATATAGGTTCCTGCAAAGAAAAACAAATCAACAGGAAGAGGTGAATTACTGTTACACGCTGTGAGTGCCTGCACTTAAATTCATACGGGAGATTGTTTTCTTCGAGTGCAACTGTTTTGGGGTGCGGCAAAGTCAAAGGAACCAATCTGAATGAATGACTCACTCCAGTTAGAATTCCACAAAAAAAAAAATTTTCAATGATCTACTGTTCTATGATAAACTCACCACATTTGGGGCATTAATTACAAAAGATCTATTGCGTAATGAGTACTATAATGGATGATGAAATCCCCATCTGGTGGAACAACTACTTTGGCTCGCCTCGCAAAATTCTAAATGAAACAAATAATGGATTCGGTTTGGCATTATAACGGTCGCCTCCCCACAAAAAAAAAGACAATTGTGGACTCTAATAACAACAATTAATTTCCACAGCATCAGCTCTCCTGTCACTCTGCCAAAGGAGGAATAGGTTCCTGCTCACCTTAATGAAGACATGCAGTGTAGAAAATAGACACAAAAAATGTAAAGGTCGACATGAATGCTTAACATAACACTATTTTCATGTCAAACAGGTTGACATTAAAATAAGTCAGTGTTTTTTCTTTTTTGGACAATATTGATTTAACCCTTTCAGGGACGGCGGTTACTAGAGTGGACAGCTTCTCATGTTATCAGATTACAGGGCGTATGAAAAGGGTTAAAAAAAGAAAAAAACAAACGTACTGATGTCACTGGCTGTGTCAAAAAAGTTACGTTTAATATACAGTCAAACCTCGGTTTTCGTCCATAATCCGTTCCAGAAGGCTGTTCGAAAACCGAAACCACGCTCTTTTTAAAATAAAAATGTTTACTGAACACGTCTGCTCACAATGGAAAGCAACATGAGGAAGCGTCACTTCCTCTTGTAAGGAAGGCGAGAGGAGTCAAATGGTGCATTCAAGTGCGCTCAGTTTGTTCGAGAACCGAAATTTGTTCGTCATCCGAGTCATAAAAAAACTCAAATCTTTGGTCGAAAAACCAAATTGGGCGAGAACCGAGACGTTCGAAAACCGAGGTTTGACTGTACAACTTTTTGTACCACGGGGAAGCTTTATGTTATGCTATCTATCGATCTTTCCATGTTCTTCATCTCATATACTGTTAGAGTGCTGCAGTCTATTCCAGCTGACTTCAGGGCGAAAGGTCGCCTGGACATGGTTAACTGCCAATCACAGGGCACAGACAAACAACCATTCATACAGTCACGCCACTACTGAACGAAAACAGAATCCAGGCTGCCTGCAGGGAAGTCTGGTTTCAATTTCCTTTACGGCTGCGTGTTGCATGTACGTGTCTCTCAAGCGGGCTATTTTTTATTTATTTTTTGGTACAGTACACTTTTGTCGTTTGTAAAGTCCTTATCTACGGCATTGAATTGTAACAGAGGTGAAAAAGGAAGCACTAACATCATGAAAATAATACATCAAAACTGAAAGGCAAGCCAGGATATCACAAAATAAATTCTATACTCCCCCCCCCTACAGAATTTGTATTGTGATTTCATCATTTGTGAATACACAACAAAGGAATAAAGAACTACGACTGACAACAAAACGTACATTAATTATTACTTCAATGAAACCACGAAGAAAATCAAGCGATGAAATCACAAAATAAATTCTGTTGGGGGGATATAGAATTTATTTTGTGATTTCATTCATTCATTCATTTTCCGAACCGCTTGATCCTCACTAGGGTCGCGGGGGGTGCTGGAGCCTATCCCAGCCGTCTTCGGGCAGTAGGCGGGGGACACCCTGAATTGGTTGCCAGCCAATCGCAGGGCACACAGAGACGAACAACCATCCACGCTCACACTCATACCTAGGGACAATTTAGAGTGCCCAACGAGCCTGCCATGCATGTTTTTGGAATGTGGGAGGAAACCGGAGCACCCGGAGAAAACCCACGCAAGCCCGGGGAGAACATGCAAACTCCACACAGGGAGGCCGGAGCTGGGATCGAACCCGGTACCTCTGCACTGTGAAGCCGACGTGCTAACCACTGGACTACCGTGCCGCCTTATTTTGTGATTTCCTCGCTTGATTTTCTGTTTTGGTGCATTATTTTAAATTTTCGTAGTTTCATTTAAGTACAGTAATAGTTAATTTACGTTTTTCAGAGGCGGTCATGAACGCCTCAAGTTGAACGGACGCCTCTCGAGTTGAATGGAAGGAGCGTAGCACCATCTAGTGGAGGCATTGTAGATAGCACCTTATAATGCGAAGCATCCAATGCATGAAAACATTTTTCAAAATATCCATTCATTGAAGGTGCGCCTCATAATCCAGTGCATCTTTTAGTGCGGAAATTACGGTACTTACAAAAAAAAAATGTGGACTGTACTTGGCATTTATAAGCAACAACAATTTTGTACTGTATGCTATTGTTTTTAGGTCATGAACAATATTGTATGGTAAATGCAGGAAAAATATTGCAAAGAAATTCTTATTCAACCCCCTAAAACAGGTTGGCATAATCCCCAAACACTTACAACTGCTGTTCATAACATTTCCCTCAATTTAGCGCCAAGAGTCATTTGTCTGTCTGTGTTGGGGCAGTCCTTTATCAGAATTGAAAATAGGATGCCGAAATGAGAAAGCACTTCATGGCAGCGCCGCAGCATGAATAAGTGAAAAGGCACAAGAGTTTTATTTGCCTGTAGATTAATTTAAAGTTCTCGGGAGAATGCCAGAGCACTTCGGGGTGGAGATGCAGTGTTTGTTGGCACTACTAGTTTTCATTATGTCACTCAGAGACACCTAGATGAAGCACCCACTTTGGAACGTGACAAAAACTGGTGATCTTTGAGAAACATAAGAATGGCGGATGAAACATCAGAAGGGGAGGGACGGCACCGGCGTCTGAAAGCTTCTTAAATCGTTCAGTGGTTGCGTTGCAGGGACGTCAGACGGTCCACTGGCCATGGCGGAATTCATAGCAGGCTCTGCCATTCATACTTGACAGCACTTGCTTGGCAGAAGGCACATTGCTGTGACATCTGTATGAAACGCTAACGATAGGATGTCGGGTGCAACGCGAGGGATTTGTCACCGCAACGAGAAGACATTGTGCGACTGCGTGTCGCACCCGTAGCATGTCAGTGCGGCGGAGGTTGTTTGACGCTCGCTGTCAAAATGGCACATGCCAGCATGTCGGGGTGTGTCAGTTTCTCTGCGCAAGGGGCTGTGGACAGGCCATTCCGTGTGCGATTGTGTGTCTGACGGTGGTGGTGTGTGTATGCGAGTAAAATGTGAGCTCTTATCCACCGACCGCAGTGTGTCTTATTCAATTATTCAAATGAGTGTGACACTCCCGCTTCCATCGAGAAATGCAAGCAGAGGCTGTATTAATTAGCCGTTGAGGTGGGGGAGCTCAGGCAATGGATTCCTTTTAATATTTCCTCAGTGATTAAAAAGGATATCCATCTCGTCAATTTGCACACACAAACACACCCCACTATTGTTTTATCATTTTAATCATTATGGCGGTGTCATTTGACTGCATACCACAGTCTCGTGTTACACAGTTACAATGAGAAAAATACTAATTTGATCCAAGATTAGATCTGTCACGCTTTTGCTTTGTCGGTGTATTTTTTTTTTTTTTCAGCACAAGCTGGAGTGGAGGGCTTCCTCTTCAATATTTAAGGGCTTTCCAAGTCACTGTTGGATTTTTGACCTTGTTTGCTGTGAATGCTCAAAAGGTATTTTCTAGACTTCGCGTTCATTGTCGCTCCTTTTCCGAAAATTTTGTAGGTACTTTGTGTTTCCCAATTATTCTGCTTTGATTTAATTTTCGCGTGTGTTTGGACTTTTGCCGTTTCATTTTGTGTATTTTCGGGTGTCCAAATTACCTTTCCGTTTGCAAGCGGTTTATGTTCATACAGTCAAACCTCGATTTTCGAACGTCCCGGTTCAATTCGGTTTTCGACCAAAAGTTTTTTTATGCCTCAGATGACGAACACATTTCGGTTCTCGAACAAACTGAGCGCACTTGAATGCAACATTTGACTCCTCTCGCCTTCCTTACGCGAGGAAGTGACGCTTCCTCGTGTTGCTTTCCATTAGGAGCAGACGTGTTCAATAAACATTTTTATTTTAAAAAGAGCTTGGTTTCGGTTTTCGAACAATTCGGTTTTCGAACAGCCTTCTGGAACGGATTATGGACGAAAACAGAGGTTTGACTGTATTTGGTTTTCGTGCCTCTTTGTCGCCAGCGAGTTCAGAATATAAACTGAGCAGAAACATAACTACTGCCTGTAGTCAATGAAATATCAGAACTGCCCACATTTCTCTACATATCACACCCTTCTGTTCCTTTTTATCCACAATCTACAAAAACAAACACCCCCCCGCCCCCGTCGTTTTAAAGAACAGCTTGTTAAGAACTGCCAAAACTAATTGTGAAATTACCATTTTTTGGGCACCAAGGTGCCTCAAGTGTAAAACGTCATTTTCACACTTTACCGTCATGCCTCAAATCATCAGAACACACTGGTAGGGGCCACGATCACATTTATTATGTAATATGTAAATATACGACAGGCCATCAACCCACTTTTGTGTCGAGACGCACCAATTGAGAACGATGCTAGCATGACATAATCAACCAAATCCGCAATCTTTTATGAGCGTGTAACATTGACACATTTAGCAAATGTAATATTTGAAATCTAAACACGCTGGATTGTGGCGTCCACAGTTACACTCTCGGTGGAAAGGGTGCTAAAGACAGGAAGCCGTGTTTAAACAGCGGCTAATCCGATAATTGAATGCAGATTTATTCTAGCCCTTGTGCTTGAACTGGATTTAACACACTCTGTTGGGAGAAGGGAAGTGGGGGGGGGGGGGCTCCTTTTGGCTGCTGGGGGAGGGTAGATGGGGTTCAGATCAGGCGGCTGCATATTGAAAATTGATTCACGCCGCTTTTCAGGAAACCGTGTCATTTATGTGTCACATTAATGCTCGCCTCGCTGTCCCGGTGAGCGGCGTTGGGATTAACCTTGCGCATTTCCACTGTCACCGTATGAACGCATTTGCCTGACTCGAGTGTGAAAATGACCTTGTACATCACATTTGCTGTGTAAATGAATTTCAGATTAAGGCAATCAAATTATCCTCCGGTCAGTCCCATCTCTGTTACGCAAAAGACAACACGGGGACATTCGAGCAGCTAGAGGCCGAAAGCGAAGGACTCTGATGATGTCCCGTTACAAGTATGAGACTTTATCGTCATCCTACTACTGCTGCTGCCCGGATACCTTTATGATGATGACGGCCATGCCTGAGGTGCTGCTACCTCAGCGACGGCTGTAGTTTATGTGTTCAAGCGCGAGAAAAAGACTGACAATATATTCTCGCATTGGGTGTATAACCAATGGGCATTTACTTGGTGTTTCATAATGCTTTTGCATTTATGAGAAGAGCGGGGATTATTAAAAGATAGAACAAGAAGCTCAGGGGTAAAACGCCACTAAAAGGCTGGAAAAACACAATATTATTACAAAAATGTTCTGGGGATATACTATCTCTCAGGAGGCCTAAAGACTTCAAGTGTTGCCTGTTGTGAAAATAGATTTTATGCAGCATTTGCACCAGATTGTAACAGGAAAACTGTTTGCAAGTAGTCTGGGCATTATTTCACCATTATTACCCATGCGTGTTTAATTAACAATAAATGGATGAATCACTTAGCTTTTATTGAATATAATTTGATTAAACTTAAATGGAGGAAGGTGTGCTTTTACTTACAAAGCCTAATTTCTCTCGGACAAGTTCTTTTACAATTAAACAACTAATGCTGTTTGCAGACAAGTAATGCAGGCTCCTTTGTGTATATTATATGTGTGAATCTTGAATTGGATCTCATTAATTAGTAAGAGGTGCCCGGTGGTCTAGTGCGGGGTTAGGCAACACGTGGCTCCAGAGCCGCATGCGGCTCTTTAGCGACATCTAGTAGCTCCCTGGAGCTTTATAAAAAAAAAAATTGAAAATGGAAAAAGATTTTGATAGTAGGCTAATATAGCTCAAATAGATATAGATACCTGTATATGTTGCAGCTCCGAAAAAGGAGAGCTGTGGTGTTGGTTTTTTAAAACGTACACTTTATTTATGCTTTTAACAGTCTCGACAAACACAGACACGTCTGCGTCCGACTCCATGCCTCCTCTCTTCTCGTTCGACTCGAGAGGCGTTCAAAGACAGCCTCAGAAAAACGGAAATTAATGATCACTTCACTGACACTAAGAAAAGCAAAAATAATGCACCAAAACAAAAAATCAAGCGAGGAAATTACTAAATACATTCTATGGGGGCGTTTGTGAACACACAACAAAGGAATGAATAACAAACAATTCTGAGACAGTCCAGTCTCCTACATGCATACAACATGTGTTTCCTTCAAGTTTTATACAAGGCTTTTATTTTTTTGCGGCTCCACATATTTGTTTTTTGTTCTGTCCTATATGGCTCTTTCAACATTTTGGGTTGCCGACCCCTGGTCTAGTGGTTAGCGCATCGACCTCACAGTGCAGAGGTTGTGGGTTCAATTCCAGCTCAGGCCTCCCTGGAGTTTGCATGAATTTGATTTTTTTTTTTTTTGTCATGCTTCCGATGGGACAAGAAACAATAGCATCCTGTAACTTGGTCGTCTATTTGACAAGGGCTTTCTGTCTGTCAGACATGATGACAAAAGCTTGTGATAACAGATCTGCCATCTGGTTGAGAGCGGTAAAGTACCACGTCTGACAAGCTGCTTTTATGTTACCTCTGCTCTCGTGCCAAACCTTCATCATTCTTCACCGCACAAGCCCTACACGTCACATCTGTGCCTTCAGAAAGAGGCGTCGCCCGGGGCAAAAGAACAGAAGCTAGACTGCGAGAGACGGGCGACATCAAGCAGCCACAGCAGCATAGATGAGACACCCAAGGCAGGGGGAAAAAATGGGCTTTTACGAAAGAGGAATACCAAACCGACGCTCATCGATGAATACAGATTGGAGCAAAGTCAGGGAAGCATGTCCACATCCTTGTTGCTAAATTGCTAAATTGCCGTTGCCTTTAGCGCAAACACAACTGGTATCACCACCGATAGTGCTTTGTTCACATGAGTAGTATGCAAATGATCACACTGGAAACAATGGCAATTTACATATTTTTTAGGTATTTGGAAAAAAAAAATGAATGTAATCCTCCTATGACATGAAACTCGACCTCTTTATGGTTGTGGCACAAAATTCTATTTTTTTTTTTTTTTTGAGAGGATGCTCCTCTCAGACTGATGATGTGTGAATATCATGTGAAAGACGCTTGCATAAGAGCAACAAAAAATGAACACACAAATGCTCACATTGTGTCTGCGACTGCGGGGACAAATGTTTACACGTGCCCATGCAAACGGAATATCAGTGTTTACATTTGTATGAAAATAGATGTCTATGTAAATAAGCAGAAAGATGCCTATGTATATTAGGTATGGATTGGATTGTGCATACATACGTTGATATTATGCATGTTAATAAACCAACCGCTGCTTACCTGAGGCATGTTTGCGATATGTACGTTGTGTAAGCAAATGTGAATATAAGTGCTTCTATATGTTTGCATGAGGTGTCTGTGAATGGACACACATTCGACCACAAGCGTCAAACCCGTGGCCGTCATTTCATGTGGCCCGCGGAATCAAATCAAGCATGTCAACTAAATGTCAAATTTCATGTGAAATAAATAACGTCGATATTTTGCAATCATTTTGTTTCCCAGTTTACACTCACTTGAATGACAATTGAACAAACTATTGCACTTGACTGATTTCAAAACTAGCAATCGATCGATTTGTTGTGTACAAGTAATAACACGATGTGATTTTTATTTACAGATGCACACATCATTTTTACATGTTATATTCAAGTTACATAATTCTACCCGGCGATGTTGGGTACACTTTGGGAAGCAACAAAATGTGGCATTTTAGTCAATTGCTACCAATATTAGAACACAAACCCCATCAGAGAAATGACCAATTCGATATAAATGGGACATGAGGAAAGCCTCGACTTCTACTCTCCCTTGCCACTTCATCCAATTCCTTCGGGGTAATATCAATGCATTCCCAGGCCCAGTGACAGAAGTAGTCTCTCAAGCATGTCGTGGATCATCCCAGGAGCCTCCTACCATGTCCATCACAACTCCATAGGGAATCTTTCAGGGGGCAACAAAATACCCAAGCCACCTCATCTAGCTAGCTCTTCTTGATGCAGAGGAGCAGGAATATATAGTGACCGGTACTCTAGGCTCGGTTCCTTTTTTTACCACGACAGACCAAGACTGAGTTTGCATGATTGCAGGCTCTGCATTGATCCGCCTGCAGATCTCTCACTTGTGAACAAGACCTCAAGATATTTGAAATCACCTTCTAGAGACAGGATCTCATCCCCGATCTGGAGAGTGCAATGCATCCTTTTCTGACCATGATCTCAGATTTGGAGGTGATGATTTTCACCGTACTACCCCTTTATACTCAACTGTGAACCGCTCCGATGAGAGTTGAAAAAAATTGTAGCTTGATGAAGCCTACAAAACCACATCATCTGCAAAATTGAGAAATGCAATAATGAGCCTACCAAACCAAACCCTCTCAACGCCTTGGCTACACCTAGAAATTATATCTATAAATGTTACGAACAAAATCCGAGACAGAGGATAGCCTTGTTTCTGGAAACAAATCTGACTTTCGGACCAAACTGACCAAACTCACACCAGTGCCCACATTTAACGGTCACAGTGTAAAATCATTCCTGTCCAGATTTTTTTGTTCCCCAATCTCAGTGCTTTCCATCTAATCTCCATTCATAAGACCCATACCTCACACGGTCTCACCACAGGTGACCAAAGCCTTCAATTTCTATAATTTCTTCATGGAATGGCAATAATATGTTACAGCGTGAACCTGAAGTTGTGGTCTTTGTGCTCCATTCTCATCTGGTAGTCGAAGTATTGCAGCTGCCGCTGTTAAACAGACTTCCCTAAATTAAACTCATTCAGTACCAGCCAATTCTGGACCAAGTCTGAAAAGACGTTTAAAAACATATTTGGGAGTGAATGAATTCACTGTCACTGAGACTCTGAAAGACATTTCCATTACGTCAAGGCTGATTTTTATTTTATTTTAACACCTAATGTTGCGGCTAACAGTGTAACGTCAATATGTTACGTGACAACATTAGACACTTGAACGACTAGAAAGAGAATGTTTTCATGAGTGATTTTTTTTCTCCTCCTCCACATCTCATTTCCACGGGAATTCATTAAAATGTTTACAACAGAAGGTGTGTTTTACTTTCGTCTCAATCTTTTTTTAATTAATGTCAGCCTCAAGGTCGTTATCACTCCACAACAATATTTGCATAAATAAGTAGAATCCAACCCCAAGAAATTGCAACAAGAAAGGCAAAATAGATCAATTATGTTTTATCGGGAGCAACAACTGAGACAGTGTTGAAGAAAGAGGAATTAGATGTATCGTACTCAGCAACTCCTTGAAGTAATTCAAATTTATCTCTGTGTCACTCTAAATTGCTGCTAATCAAAAACTCTTTTGACTGTGCAGCAAGCTAACATGTCATCATTGTGAGTACAGAAAGTGGCGCCTCATGTCTCACAACAGATTAATGATACGGTTGCCTGCCTGCAAAAAAGGAAGGTGACGGGCTGATGTCATGAGGAACCTGAAGCTTCATGAAGCTTCATGGAGCAGTGGAAAGCTAGCGCAGACCAGCATGCCTTTCGGCGCATGATGGCCCATCGACGAAGATTCACGGTCCAAATTTTGGTCAAAGCACATCCCTGGTGATTACAATGTTTAAGACGACATTGTATCGGAATGATGGATCGAGCTGCATTACCGTAATTTACAATGTGCAGAAAGCAAAATGGTATGTTAAAAATTAAAACGAAGCATTCTTTTTTCATAGTCGTGTAAGCTCGCTTGCCAAAATTCCTATTTAAAAGTTAAATCCTTGCACCATTGTACAATCTATTATCTCCGCTTGTACCCTCTCTTGCATGAAAAACACTCTTTGTCCATGCGCAAGGGAGCGATGAATATTTGCATATTTCTGAAGCACCTTTATCACGGCTGCCCTCTGGATGGTTAAAAACCTCCTTTACAATTATAAACAGTGTGTTGCATTTTAATGAACATGCAGAGAAGTTGAAATTCAGTGGCCGTCGTATAAATCTTTGCTGGCCAAATTGCTTCCTAGCGTACAAAGTGAGGAACATTTGCAGATAAAATATAATTGCAAAAATCCTCGCTGCCTGCGCAAATGTGTTTGTGTTCAACTCAACAAATCATGCATTCGAACAAGATGAGTACACTCTGCCCTGTTATTTGCTTGCGACTACAGTTTAATCTAATGGAAAACAAGTAAGTTTAAATGAAGTAAATAGAAAATTTATCATCCCATTTCTCGGATTGACTTTTTATTAAAAAGGAGCTCTGACTCGATGCGCTAATGAAATGAATGTCGGCAGCCCAGAGATGACAAGACGAGCAACGATAATCTTTGCTGTGCATCAGTGTGTACATTAAAAAGGGGGTGGAAAAAGTATGTTCAGGCATCCTGTAAGCTTCTACGGTCAGGGGTGACAGACGTGATGGATGACAGGCTCTGCTCATGAGATTCATCACTTGCCTTCCGAGGGCCGAAGCATGCTCACATTTCATTAACATCATCAATTACCTCCGCTGAGGATGTTAGGTGGCCTCAGACGGAGACCTCTTCCGTGTGACTGCAAGAGCGCCCACTGTGATATTGTCACTGTTAATGTCGCCGCCCTGCAAACGCAGAGCTTCCCACGGCGTTCCCTTGACGGCAAATCATGTTACATGATGTTCCACGGGGGTCAGAAAGTCTGTCATCAATTACAGTTGAAGATTTTCAAACGCAGCCCACTTCAGTGAAGGAGTGTGGCACTTGAGCACAAGCCAAATAAAACAAACAAAAAAATACAACTAATTAGTTATTGTTCAAGGAGCTGATTACAGTTGGCAGTGATTTGATGTGCTAATTTTGTTGGCAAACTTAGCTAGCCCGGCAATGGCAAAATTATAATTTGACAGCAGCTCAGTGGGCAGTGACAGATGCAAGAATAACATTTAAAAAAAAAAAAAATCAGAATCGAGGAAAGTGTTTGCAAAAACTGCACATGAATAATTAATATTAAACATGCAAATGTGATTTGCAAACTAAATTTCAACTGTAACGCGTGTATGCGGTATATCCAAAAGACAAGGTGACTGGCAACAAGGATGTACACAGTTTCAGCAGTAAGGAATGAAATAAACAGAAACAATACGAAAAGCATGGAGTGATATCCATACCTACATAAATAATAAATATCCATCCATGAGCTCCTATACTGCTTATGTTGTTCGGAACTGCAAAGAGCAGTAATCTATCCAATCTGACTTTAGCAGATAACACCCTGATCTGGTCGCCAGTGAACATCCAGAGACAGCCAACCATTCACGCACACACACCATCGCACACTTTTTCTGGGTGATTCACATTTACGTAAAACTATCGGAATGCCTCATGGCCCGAGGGACGAATGACGAGGACATTGCATAGACACATACAGTCATACCGCGGTTTTCGACCATGATCCGTTCCAGAAGGCTGTTCGAAAACTGATTTGTTCGAAAACCGAAACCACGTTCTTTTAAAAAAAAAAAATCTTTATTGAACACGTCTGTTCACAATGGAACGCTACACGAGGAAGCGTCACTTCCCCGTCTACCCGAGGAAGTGTCACTTCCTCGTGTAAGGAAGGCGAGAGGAGTCAAGTGACTCATTCAAGTGCGCTCAGTTTGTTCGAGAACCGAAATTCGGTGGTCATCCGAGACATAAAAAACTCAAAATTTTGGGTGGAAAACCGATTTGGTCGAGAACAGAGACGTTCGAAAACCAAGGTTTGACTGTATCTATTTATCTACACATTGACACATACGTTAGAGAGCCCTACTAGCCAATGGGATGCCAAGAAGATGTTAGGTAACAGCCAATGACAGAGTAGCTATATGTATGTTGCGTTCAGGAAACCCGGGGCTGCGAGAAGCAGCCCATACTGTATTTTTACCTTTCGTATCTTGAAATTTCTTTCATAACAAGAGGAAATATTTTCCTGTTGAGTCGTTTCAGAACTTGAAAATTTCGTATGAAGAGATGTTCGTAAGTAGAGCTACCACTGTATTCTGTACTGGTAAAAGCGATCATGTTCAAGTGCAGTCCTACATCAAACGCAAACTACTGCCTTGATAACAATAATACTTGAAGTAATACCGCTCTTATGTTGTCAGATAAATTGTACCGCACCGTTGCTTCGGCATTTGTACTGGATACAGAAGAATATGCGGGTGCATGTTATTCTTGAGCTTTTCACAACTGTACCCTTTGAATAGAAAACGACTGGATATACAAAGTATGCCAACAAAATCGCCTTTACAATGCGTGGTGCAGGAAGAACATGTTATTAAAACAACAGGACCTGATACCTGACAACCTGAATCTCGCAATGAGACAGTAGACGAAGTGGAACCAATGGATATAAGCAGCGTGTGGTTACCCAGAGGAACGCGCTCAATATGTAAAGAGGTTTAATGGGTGAGAAAACTGCCTCATAGAACTGATGGTGGCACCTTTCCATGCAAACCTAATGAAGCCAAATAAATCTTTCGCTGAGCCCAAAATGACTCAGGAGAGCTGGTGAGGGTTTAATGACCCCTGTTTGTGTAAATAAGTAGTCTGCATTCTATTTGCAATGTTATGCAACTGTGGCTCAAGAGATGATTTTTCTTGCTGCAGGGAAAGAGCTGTATTTATAATGCAATACATTTCCAGGAGGTTTTCCAGTTATTGATTTGACTTTTTTTCCCCCTCCTATATTAGTTCAATGCGAAATGAGTTCGAATTCTGTATCACTTGCACTATTTCATAATTTGTAGATTGTGAAAGTGACTGGGGCCCCCGGTTTGCATGTGAGAAAGTTCAGATTGGGGTCAGGCATTACTTCCATCACTGTTAATAGCACAAATGGGATATTGGTGCTGGAAAAAAAAAACAAAAAACCTGCAAGGATCCAAATAGCATCCTGAATTTGGTCCTACTACTCAATAAAGGTAGCGGGATTAAAATAATAAATGATTAAATGTACTGTTGTTCTTCAATTTTGCCAGATTTACATCACAATATATTAAATATGCGGGCGGCCCGGTGGGCCAGTGGTTAGCGCATCGACTTCAAAGTGCAGAGGTCGAGGGTTCTATCCTGCCTCCCTGTGCGGAGTTTGTATGTTCTCCATTTTCCTCCCACATTCCAAAAACACGCGCGGCAGGTTAATGGAACACTCTAAATTGGCTCTAAGATGTGATTGTAAATGCAAATGGTTGTTGGTCTCTGTGTGCCCTGCGATTGGCTGGCAACCAGTTCAGGGTGTCCCCCATCTACTGCCCTGAAGACAGCTGGGATAGGTTCCAGCACCTACAACCTTTGTGAGGATAAAGCGGATCAGAAAATGGATGGATGGATATATTAAGTATGCAGAAACTAAGAATAGAGCATACAATCTGACCTCATCAACAGACGTGGTTCATGCAAGCTAATGCATGTTTTCGCAAAGTTATGGAAATGGTTCACATTGTATATTAATGTATGAGCCATTATTGCCTCCGATTGAAGGAGTGTTAGAAATGTTAATTCGTTTCCAAATGAGGGATCATATAAAGGAGCCTTGATCAAGATGAAAATCTCCGGCAGCCTCAGTGGGTTTTTACAATGCACACCCAGATGAAATCACACGTACGCACACAGCAATGTTTCTTATTGATGCTTTATCAAGATTAATTTCCTCTTCTTTTGTCTCTAAATTAAATTTCATCAAATCTAAGCGATTTATTATGAGCCTCATTAACCTACATTTAAAACACACACACGCACAGACACAACTGAGTCTTTTTGAGTATCTTTGTCAATCATGGTGGCAGGGGGGCAACTACTGTGATTAAAGTGCTTTTCTTTGCACGGATGCTACTTCTTTAAAATAGATTTGAAAATCTCACATACCCCCTTAAGTACCTTCACGTATCCTCGGGGAGTACAAGTACATTTTGAGAAGCACTGGTTGAGAGCATATTGCTGCAAAATCTATTCACCCTTGTTTGAAGCAGGCACTGCGGTATATAAAGGAGGAAGAAGTCCCCACTCCAACCTGATAGAAAAAGTGAAATATTCATTCCAGCCTCGACTATTCTCACGGAGGCACTTTGAACAAACAACATCAAATGTCAAGCATCTCTTCTGCCGCCGTTTCCAGCAGACTGTAATGGGATCACTCGCCTTCCCCCGGCAGATATGTAAAGTTTTGTCAGCTATTTCGGCATGGTTCTTCGTGCGCATCAATTCTCAGCGTGTCAGCGCAGCGGCCGCCAGGGGGTTAATGATGAGCATCGGGACAGATGTTTTTCGTTGTTAACCGAAGCGATCCCTCGGAGTCTCACCTCCATCAATGAAGTGAGACACGAATGGGATTGGCAGACCTCTTCATGCTCGTAGGCAGCTTGATGACCTTTGCAAAATAAGTATTGTATAAGTACGGTTGGTGCAGGGTCGGCAACCCAAAATGTTCAAAGAGCCATATAGGACAAAAAAAAACAAAAAACAAATATGTCTGCAGCCGCAAACAAATAAAAGCCTTTCTGTGAAACATACAATGAAGAAAAAACATGCTGTATGCATGTCGGAGACTGGACTGTCTCAGAATTGTTTATGTTATTCATTCCTTTGTTGTGTGTTCACAAACGACCCCATAGAATTTATTTTGTAATTTCCTCGCTTGATTTTTTTGTTTTGGTGCATTATTTTCACTTTTCTTTGTGTCAGTGAAGTCATCATGAATTTCCATTTTTCTGAGGCTGTCTTTGAACGCCTCTCGAGTCGAACGAGAAGAGAGAACGCACGGAGTCGGACGCTGACGTGCCTGTGTTTGTCGAAACTGTTAAAAGCATAAATAAAGTGGACGTTTTAAAAAAAACAACACCACAAGCTCTCCTTTTTCGGACCTGCAACATGTATCGATATCTATTTGAGCTATATTAGCCTCCTATCAAAATCTTTTTCCATTTTCAAACATTTTTTTATAAAGCTCCAGGGAGCCACTAGATGTCGTTAAAGAGCCGCATGCGGCTCTGGAGCCGCGTGTTGCCGACCCCCGGGTTGGTGGAACACATTACAGAGGTTGTTTTTGGTGGATGTGAGATTGCAAGTGTTGGTCTTCAAGTTTTCGGTGAACCGCCTAATTTGCTTTGCAAAAGAAGATCGCCGAAAGAACAAAGTGCAGGGACTTGAGAAAAACTAACTTAGACTTGGTAATTCATTTCCGCAGAAGGATTTCGACACGGAGAAACGTAATGGGTGTTAATTGACTTCATCCTTTCTTTAGGATATCTGTCAGGGATGAGAAAAAAAAAAACTCTTAAAGTAAAAAAGGGTCATTAAAAAACAATAAAGTAGAATAAAAGGATGCTTCCATTACTGTAGTTCTGCAGCGCGCACGTAATTGGTTTGTTATCTCGCGATTTGTTCTGCACTTTGTGCTCCGAGAAGTGTTTTCTCAGGGCATTATCAGAAGAGAGATGAAAACAACATTTGAAACACACATTCATGATCGGTGTGCTATCTGAAAAAAAAAAGATAATTCAACGCAACGGCAACATTTACTGTACCCAGGCAACATTGCAGAGGCGCGCCAAATGGGTCAAGATTTCTCCTGTGCATCACCACAAATAATTTGAAATTGGATTTTGTTACGTCACTGGGTTATTCCAAAACATTTATGTTCTTCTATTGTTGGTTTACATGTACACCATTGAGAAATTTCCCTTCACGCTCAGCTTTGTAACTGGCCTCCAATAGATTTTTGCTAAAATGTCAATTGTTCACCTTCGGCATGATATTCTTTATTTTTTTTGTAAAAAATAAGATTTAACAAATTCATTCAGTTGTCATTGTCAAATCTATAATTCCGATTCCTCAACTACATTAAAGGGAGTGTATCTAGTTACATTGTTCCACTGTTATGTGGAACACAACATACTGCAGAATGCTTCTGGACAATTGACATTTTTTTCGGGGATTTAGATTTTGGAATTAGAAATGATCGGCGAAAGATAAGGGATTCCCTAAAAAAACGATTTAATGCACATGCAAAGTTTAAAGTAACATTTTTAAATTCCTTTCTGTTAACCTATGATCATGGTAATTTTTTTTTTCTTCTCGGATGCATCATCTTTTGCTACATTACATTTGAAACGGTCTAAAAAAAAAAAAAAAGACTTCAGATGTTTGACCGGTGATACATTTGAGTTTTGATTTTCCGCTGTCTGTATTACATCGACTGTCATGCAGGTTGATGATGTCAGAGGATTTGTCAGACATTCCTCTCAGTTAGAGCACCTGGCAGATTTCCTTCCATCTGTCGGACTTGAACTCTGATGGACATCAGCTCATCTTTGTAACCAGGCCTAAGGGTGAAGTGCATGTTCGTGCGGAGGAAAAAGCGAAATAACCGTATATGATTGACAGAGGGACATAGGCAACCTCATTTTCTCTTAAAACCACTCGCTCACTTAATAACAACCTGGAGTGAGTTTTTCTCTGTTGCGCTTGAATAAACCACAAAGTGCCAGAGGGGAACTCGGAAAGCCTTGGGAGTGTAGCCACGTATTCTGGACTTTCCACTCAGCAGTGCATCAATATGTGTGGGCACTTAAACCAAATCGATGTCACCCGGAAGGGAACTAATTCCCAAGGCCTTGTGCTTTGTCAAGGCAACGGCACCTTTTGTTACTTAACATCAATCTGCCATGGAGAATAAAAGGACCACCATCAATTTAGTAATAATAACATCCCCCCCCCACTTAGATAACATTATTTTCTTCAAGATGTGGTTTACGGTTTGCCTTGGACATGCTCTACATCCTCCACCTCCGCCCTTGAGGTGACGTCACTCAAGTTGCATGGACTTTCTCTTTGAATTTGTGGGAACGCCACAAAAATGGAGCAAATGAAGACTGCAGGAAGAAGAACACTATACACCCAAAATTACATGACCAATGTGTAACATTATTACGAAACGCCTCGAGGAAAATATTGCCTCGTTACGAAAGAAATTTCAAGATACAAAAGGTAAAAATACAGGATGAGCTGATCCTCGCAGCTCCGAGTTTCCTGAACTCAACATACTTATAGCTGTTCTGCCATTGGCTATTACCTAGCATCATCCTGGCATCCCATTGGCTAAGAGGGACCTCAACTGCATGTGTAAATAGATAGATAGATATGTGTCAATGCAGTATACTCATCATTCGCCCAGGAGGTGTTGTGATAGTTTTACGTAAATGTGTATCACCCAGAAGAAAATGTTCACGCGTCGGGCGACCACTCACATGCTGTTTGCCTTGGACATTTTCGAACAGAGGGACATAGGCAACCTCATTTTCTCTTAAAACCACTCGACAAAGCCGACAAAAGCAAACATCCTTGGATCAGTTCTTTACAAAACGCCAGGCAAAAAAACACTTCTGAGAGAGAATATGAACTAGCAGGGCAAAAAAAAAAACAACCCACCCAAAAAAAAACGATGAGGACCGAGTTAAAACTTAAATAACCGTAATTTGTATTCTTTATTCTTTGCTTTTTGCATTATGCACAACTCTCATTTATTGTGCAATAATCTAATTGTAACATGGATTTGTTTCATATTTTGATTCATTTTTAAGCTTTGGGAAACATTTATGTCTGAATTTTGGGGGAGCTTGGAACAGATTAGGGTATTTACATGGAAAACACGTCTCGACTTACAAAATTTTCTAGTTAAGAAATTTCTTCTAGAACCAATTCATTTCGTCAGTAGAGCTACCACTGTAATTGTGTTTTGTGGAGAGGATTCAATTAAAGGAGTGACCTGTAGATTGGAGCAATTGCTCCCCCAATCCATATTAATAGACTTTTGCTCATCAAAAGTGCTGGTGGATTTCATGGGCCATTGGGCTGACACCCCATAGATTACAGCCACTATCTCCGCCTTCACCTCCTATCCGTTTCTCTCCCTCATCTCCTCTGGCCCAGCTCGAATTACTCCTCTACAACCAAGCATCAATGAAACCACCACACACACGCGCACACGCACACACACACACACACACACCATCCGATAACAGCACTGGCCTTCCTTCCGCCTCCCTGTACGGAATAGAATTGCCTTCTGGAGAACTATTTATCGTCGAAACAAAAATGGTATTACTGTCTGTAAAAGTGTGATATTTAATGTGAGATTTTGAAAGTACAAAAGAGGAGGTTGATTTCCTGGCCGTAAAACCTCATGTAATTCAGTCATCTTTTCTTGAGCTGCTTAACCCTCCAAAAAGTGTTAAAAAGCCCTCCGAAATGTTTGACTTTTTTACCTGAGCACTAAGGACCAGAGGTTCGTTGAGTGTTATGGAGGCACTCGTGAAAGAACACAGGGATTGATGGTTTAGGCATCTAAGGTTTAAAATTAATCAAAACATGTATCAAAACAAACATTAGAAAAGAGACACATCAAACTTTGAAAGAAGTTTTGTAGACGAGTAGTTTTCAATTTCACTCTTGTTTTTGCATCGTGGCCTAGTTTTTGCCCTTGACAATTTTGTGAGTGTTTTTACACAGTTGTGGACATGGTGTTGTCGGGAATTGGAACACAATCTCGGTCAGCGATGCCAAAGGCAAAACAACAAAGAAGTCAGAGGGCAGCGCAGCACTGCTTCTAAGAGCAGAAAACAAACCAAATCAATTTCAATATGTTAGAATCGTGTTTGTGATGAGTAAAAATTCAAATGCTGCCATGGAGGCACGTGGTTCTATGTCCTGCCCATTTGGAGACTGGTGCAGGTTGCGGATACTTGTTACAGTTGTGTCACGAATAACGCATGCTCAACTTTTAAATTGTAGTTTACTCTTGATTTGATCTGCTCTAGGAACATTTGCATACAACACGTCGCAGGGAAGGGAAAATACACATCCACGGTTTCTTTATAGGGTCTTAAACTCATTGCATCACGGATGTCTTTCGTACAACAGCCCTCAAGCGCAAAACACCTGAAAAAAAAATAACAATACAAACAGCCAATTAAAAACAAAAACACACACACAAAAACAAAAGAAACTAAACAAAACAGAAAAAACAAACACCGAAACAAAACAACAACAAAAAGGACTGTCAACTTGCCTTTTCATTTGTTTTGGTGCTTTGACATTTGCAATTGTTAAGTTCTATTTCCTTTTTTCGAAAAGAACTGTTGAGGATCTGAGGAAGTTAGACTGCAGTACAAGTTTTACAATTCATGAAATTAGGCAATAATAGAATAAATTAGTTGCGTTAACGGTCCTTAATAACAAGTGATTTGCATCAAGGGGGCACGGGTGCCAACTAGCTAAAATATGTCCTGAAATGTCAAATTGTCATGCGTAACAAACAACGTTGAGATTTTGCAATAAATTCACGACCCAGTTTACACTCACTTGATCAATAATTGAACAAACGATTATCATTGACTTGACTGATTTCAAAACGAGTCATCTATTAGTTTGTTGTGTACAAGTAATCATTTTGTGGTTTCACTGTCATAGCGGCCCTCCGAGGGAAGACGTAACTCCAAATTGGCCCAGCGACTAAAATGAGTTTGACACCCCTCATGAGGATAAGCGCATTCGAGGATGGATGGATGGATTTGTATCATCGAACCACTGACTTAAGCATTCAATTTCTTCAAAGCATATGCATTAAAAATGTGAAGGTAGCGCATGACTTGTTTCAAATGTGAGTAAAGAACAGTTATTTAAGCATTCAAATCCAAGAATAAACATACCACAAAGTGCAACGCCTGAAGCTGAACGTGTTCTCTTATTTAGAGCCATTTGGCTTACCAAATGGCTCTACCTACCTAACACAATCTAATTCTTCCTTAATCGTATGAATGAATGTGAGCAATATTAATAAATGTTCACTCATCCTTGACCAAGCCATCTGCGCTGTCCAGCCTCGCATGGGAAAGACAAAAATCACGCTGATTGCTACATTACGACATAATGTGCACAGTACATCTTTTTTTTCTTTTTTTTTTGTGTGTGTGCTGATACTTAATGTTGTGTCCTACAAATTTCACCCCTATAGGAAATCTCTTTACAAACACATTTAGTGACACTGTACATAGCACGGTCCAGTTAAGTTAAAAAATGAAATCTTCAAATTGGTTATTTCGCCTCAAATTGTATTTGTAGCCATATTGTATGACTTGTGAGAGCGGGTTCTGTTCCCTGTTTGAGCTCCATAATCCTAATTAATGAGCTGTGACTTCAGCACTCGAGATGCATGTTGAGGTAGTCTTGCGAGAGGATTCTGCTGCGGCTGCAGATGATTGCTACCAGTGTGTGTGTGTGTGAGAGAGAGAGATGGAGACTAGGAGGAATGAAGACCAAAAAAAAAAAAATCTGTGGATAGTGTGTTGTTTTGTTTTTTAAATCAATGTACATGGACAGCCTGAAAAGGGGCCAGCCGAAAGGAGAAGAAGAAGTACATGGACAGCCTACATCTGAGTATCTTAATCTTAGTTATCACATGCCAATGCTTGTGTAAAAGATCCACTCTTTCAGTAAAGAGTTGGAAGCAAGCAACAAAATATCCATCCATCCATCCATATTCCGATCCGCTGATCCTCACAATGATCGCGGGGGCTGCTGGGGGCTATCCCAGCCGTCTTCGGCAGTGGGCGGGGGACACCATGAACCGGTTGCCGGCCAATCGCAGGGCACACAGAGACCAACAACCATCCGTGCTCACACTCACTCCTAGGGACAATTTAGAGTGTTCAATCAGCCTGCCATGCATGTTTATGGAATGTGGGAGGGAACCGGAGTACCCGGAGAAAACCCACGCAGGCAAGGGGAGAACATGCAAACTCCACACAGGGAGGCCAGCGCTGGAATCGAATCATATACCTCTGCACTGTGAGGTCCACGTGCTAACCAATCGACCACCGGGCTGCCAAGCAATAAATTAATCATTGTAAATTTAGTTTGTTTCCGCCGGTGCAACGACCTCTCGTGCATAAAAATGTCCCCATAAGAGATGGCACAAAATTGCTAAACAGCAAACCAATATTAAATCTTTTATTGCACCTTGTCACCTGATCACACGGTCAACTCTCAATTTACATTGTCTCCTCATCATTCCGTTCTGAGCATGGTATTCGAATTAAATTGCTTGTGTTAAATGTTTTAAAAAGTGAATGAATAGTAGCCTGGGTTGCACACGTCACTGTTGCCCACTTCTGGATCCATGACGCATATACTGTATGTTAATGTCACAACCAAAATGTGACATTGTTTCAAAATGGATGTCGATGGAATTCACGTCTGATGAAAACCATCTGGAAATTCAAGTTACACATGGTGGGTGTGTCAGAAGGCCGGACAGGAGAATCGCCGCGCCTTGAACATGCATCAGGAAAGCACCTAAGGAATTGACTCATGTGAACGGGAGAATACAGCACGCGTTGATATTCGACATTATGTTGTTTCCAAAGATGTAATTGGAATGCACATGAACCACGGTAATATGATATGGTTATTGATATCGACCAGAGCACTCAGGGCCATTTTTTGTGTCAAACTGAATACGTCAATCGAGTGCCATATAGAGGAAGACTTTGATGACGATTTAACATTTGAGAATTGTGACGGCGATGATATTTTGTTATTTATTTGTTTCAGATCGTGATAAAGACCTGAATCAATCGGACTATAGATCTTAGTGCGTTTGACACCTTTGTTAAATAAGACCTCAAAATGACAAGACATTCATTAGCTTTAAATTTTTCTCCCAAATTGTTCATCAAATTATTTGGCAGGTGAGCAAAACATGAGGACAAAGCCGCAGTGACCCACAGTGTTATCTTGTAATAAATGTGTTCATCTAAAAACTGAAGTGGAAAGTCACAAGAATCAATTCGACAGGAGACGAAAGGTTGTGAAAAGCTTGTTACACGCAAGCGAAGCTAATGTGGCAGAAAAGTCCCGAAGCGCAATACCTATTAAGCCATGACAACATCTGTCGTTTTGCATATGTCCTCGAACTTGATCTCAATAATGTATCCAGAGTTTAGAATACATTTACATAAACCTTGTGTGAGATTGGGTAACATCACTGGTAGGCACACTCAAGATCTCGATTTGCCTTCCTACTCATGAATATTAAACACGGCATGATCTCCGGAACTGCTCTCCGGATTAAAGATACGTTCTCGTGGGTTGACTGTGCCACTGGATCAAAGTAGAACATGCTCTCGCACACGATGTGTTCTCAACCAAAACAAGGCGAGCTGAGCGTCCATTTTATTTTTACCGGGGGTCACTTTCACAGTTGTTTATCATGACACTGTTTTTCAGAAATCGTTAATATATTTGCAGCTTTCGTTGATGCGAGCGACCCTTCCCGTTGCCTTTGGCTCCCCGTGCGGGCTATTAGCCAGTCGTAGCAGCTGCAGTGTGAGGGTACTTTCAGAGGTACATGAAATAATAGTCATTGAACCGTATGCATACATCTAATATACTGTATATCTAATATATCTATATATATAGGACACGGATGTAATGTGTTTGATTGACGGTACAAAGACAGAAGTTGAAATGGTGTCTATTTGCGTCATAACGTTATCAAATTATCTGAAAATTACTCATATACAAAACCTTTCCCTTCAAATTTTAAAACATCTTTCTTGAACTCAAATCCAGCATACATTTAATTAAAAAAAAATTAACGCAGGTTAAATACATTATGCGGAAAAGCCCATGGCTAAACAAGCTAATGAGGTAGTCGTCCTAATAGCAAACTGTACAAATAATTGTGATGGGATCATGAATACCACAAGATCAATTACAGCATGCTACTTTTCATTTCAACGCTCCATTTCACTTTGCGCTTTCATTACCTGTGGCAATCTGTTTCACGCTACTGAGATTACACAAAGCTAATTGCTAATTTTGTTGTATTTACAGATTTAGCGGGGGTATCCACTGGAGCAGAACAAGCAGGCAAGAATGTGAGGCGGGAAAAGTACACATCTTTATCATACTGCACTTTAATCTGTGGACTCAGGAGTGCCAACTGTTTTCATAAAGCAAGTTAATCCATCACACTTCAGAGTCCCCGATGGGACTGCGCAAGCACAGCGGAGAGAAGGGAATTGCTAAGTCATGTCATCGCTTCAGTAGAAGCCTCTTACGCGCACGTTTCAAAAATGAATGCATCATCGTCAAGCTTGGAAAAAAAAAAAAATGGGGAGGCGGGAAGCTGCGACATAATGGAGCCTTTAACATGCATAGAGTCATTTGTCTTTAGTATACAGTCCATTGTACCGTTGTTTATGAGGAAAAGCTACTACTGGAACAACCATTCACACTCAAATTCACACTCTCACTAGTCAGGCTTGGTTTGGAGGTATACAGACATCCGCCCTCTTAGCACTTCCTGGCGTCACAGATTTCCCATTCAGGTTGGAATCCAAAATTTTTTCTCGCTTTCCAAAAGCAGCGAAAGGTTCATTGAGGTTTTGCGAGGTGGAACATTGTCTTGCATGAATTACCGTAATTTCTGGACGATAGACCGCACCTGATTATAAGCCGCACCACTACATTTTTAAAGGAAAAAAAACATGTTGTACACACATAAGCCGCACCTGTCTATAAGCCGCAGGTGCCCATATTGTTACATGAGATATTTACAAAGAAAGACGGTACACAGGCGGCCGTTAAAAAGTCTTTATATAGGCCGCTTCATTAAATAAGCCGCAGAGTTGAAAGCGTGTGACAAAAGTCGCGGCTTATAGTCCGGAAATTACGGTAATTGACTGTTGGAAGGCTTGTCTTTTTTTCATACCAAATGGTCAGTTAAACGAGACACATTTTGGAGGGGTCACTTTGGCAAAGTAAAATAATATCTCACATTCCTTTCTTTCATGAAGTGCATAAAGCACGTTTTCATTGCTTTGCATTTTAGAAACTGAGACAACAGATGATAGACAATCACCGGCTCCCAGGCCACAATGGGCTTTTATTTTGTAGGATCTGGCCTGGACAATTAAACCTTCAGCCCAGAAGAGATATGAGTGATTTAGTCAGAAGATGCTTCACTGCGTGTTGTCTTAATTTATTGTCCTTAGGCAATCTGATTCAAAGGTGAGGCGGAGAAACATCACGAGGGCTATAAGGTGATCTCCACAGTCCATAAAATGACGAACTAATGTTCTTTTAGCCTCCCAGCGACTTCCCTTTAGGGCTCACTGCAGTGACAGCCGGTGGCTCCAGTCAGCGTTTTATTGGCAAACAATCTGAGCTGTTTCCTCTCAGGCAATTTGATATGACACAAGCTGAATGCGATATATATTTGACTGCCTCAATGGGGGAGCGGGGGTGGGGGGGGGGGGGTCTGTGTGAGATCTCAGTTCAAACTGACAGACGGAGGAAATTGAAAAGAATCGAGCCGAGCAACGTCAGTCTGTAAAATGTCATTGGTTGGGTCGCTCTTAGAAGGGAAATTAGGAGGCCGTGACTGTATCAACCCCGCCATGCAGACAGTCAGCAGAAAAGTGGATTTTGCAGAGTGCGCCATTCAGTCTACTACTCCTGTTCATTGACCGGAACTGAGGCTTTATCAAGACACAAAGTGTTTGCATTTTCTCTTTAAACATTTATGCAGTTATCTTAGGGCTTTCTGCAGACTGAAAACACTGAAAACATCACAGTGTAGTCCACCAGCACATGAAATCGCCAAAGGTTTTTCCAACGAGTGGTCGGCCACGTTAAATAGTAAACCGTTGAGCCCATTTAAACTGCATTGCCAATTCTTTTGCTAACCAAAACAGCACCAGAAATGAGAAACAAACTGACTCCGATGGATTTAAGTGTGGAGTCTTCATGGCCCTGAAGTTGTAAATAGAGTTATCTGTGCTGCCTGAAACACAATACAGTCAAACCTCGGTTTTCGAACGTCTCAGTTCTCGACCAATTCGGTTTTCAACCAAAAATGTAGGTTTTTTATGCCTGGGATGACGAACAAATTTCGGTTCTCAAACAAACTGAGCGCACTTGAATGCACCATTTGACTTCTCTCGCCTACCTTACATGAGGAAGTGACGCTTCCTCGGGTAGACGAGGAAGTGACGCTTCCTCGTGTTGCTTTCCATTGTGAGAAGATGTGTTCAGTAAACATTTTTACTTTAAAAAGAGCGTGGTTTCGGTGTTTGAACAATTTCGGTTTTCAAACAGCCTTCTGGAACGGATTATGGACGAAAACAGAGGTTTGACTGTATCACATGACGCGGGGCCGTAATTTTTTGTGAGCATGAGCATACCAATTGCTCGTTGCTCGTGTGTGCATACGTTAATTCGTCGCGGAGAGCTTTGCGCTTTGTTGCGCAGGTATGATTACGTGTGTTCAATTTTTAATTCTAGGGATGGAGCCAATGGAAAAAAAAACAAAAAAAAGGAATGAAATGTTGCTTTATTTTTTTTAATGGCTGCTGTGTTGTTGTTGTTTTTTTGCTGTTTTGTTTACTTATTTGTTGCTGTGTTTTTGGGCATCAGGGCCACCTTAAATCCATCTCATCAACG
This sequence comes from Hippocampus abdominalis, assembly GCA_018466805.1. NCBI lineage: Eukaryota > Metazoa > Chordata > Actinopteri > Syngnathiformes > Syngnathidae > Hippocampus > Hippocampus abdominalis. The sequence goes on from CM031710.1 coordinate 3,648,483, forward strand.
CCTCTGCGCAGGTGAGTAAATAGAAACCAAAAAATGAATAAACACCCACAGGCTTGGCTTCCTAAGTGATATCAAGTTAAAAAAACAAACCTTCATAATATGTCCTTGATTTGCCCTTGGCTATGGTGCCATATGGGCTGTAGTAGCCTTTAACTAGACGCAGCTATGCTACTAAAGTCATTAATACCGTAATTCCGCTCTCTTTTGCCCTTTCATCTCAGGGAGATTAGCTATTAATCTGCATTATTTTATGAGTGATTTTTATGTATTAATATGGCAGGCGCTATCACTTTATTGCCCTTTTACGACAACCTTTAAAATTACATTTTTCCTGACTTTTGAGTTTGGCAAATTAAATAAAATCACGACTTAATCCAAGGTCATTGGCAGGGTTAACAATACCATTGATGAGTTCTATGGACGCTTGAAACCACCGCGACCCCCCCCCCCCCCTCCCCACTGCTGCCGCAGATGTTTACATCTCCCACTTGACTGAAAATAGAGCTGTCAATGCGCATTGCTTTCCACTGCGGAGTAAATTCCCTGGCTTCTGCAGTCATTAAAAAACAGGTCAAGGAATATTTATCCACACGGTTGTTCATTTAGTGGGCTGAATATTTTTCACACTGAGGTGCTCCGTTGGCTTTGGCCTGACAGATTGGGGGGAGAGTAGACTCGGAAAAGGCCAAAGCTCCAATTACACACGGCCTTTGCTCCTTAAATGTCAAGTTACTTTACATTAGCCATCGAGCAATGGCATTCCAATGGCATTAGCCCCAATCCAGCCGCAATCTATCAGACTACTTTGTGCAACTCTTCAGTTCAAATCTCGACGCCTCATCGAGTTTTTGTTTTGTTTCAATACGTCAACAAGAGAAGACAGTTCTTCTACTTCACATCTCATGAGGGTCAGGTACCGTATTTTCCGCACTAAAAGGCGCACCTAAACGCCTTCCACTTTCTTAAAAGCTCACAGTGCGCCTTAAAATCCGCTGCGCCTTGTGTATGGTCATTACGGTAATATTTCGACACCAAAATGGCTCCATGCTCAAGACATGCTGACAACGCAGAGTTCAAACTTCAGGCGATCGGTTATGCAGTTGAACACAAAAAAAGAGCAGCGGCAAGAGAGTTCAACGTTAACGAGTCAATGTTATAACTTGCTGTTGGTTAAGTGAACCGTGTCGCTGCTTTATTAAATATGTTTTACTGACATCTGATCGTTTTGTTGGCGTTTCCTTGAGCGTAGCTCCATCTAGTGGATGCATTGTAGATTGCATCTTATAATGTGGTGCGCCCAATTTACATTCGTTCATTGAAGGTGCGCCTCATAATCCAGTGCGCCTTTTAGTGTGGAAAATACGGTACCGTTGAAAATATGATTCCGAGTCAATGAAAAAAAATTCAGGGAAATCAGATGAATGCCACTAGGGATGCTTTGACCATCATTAATTAAAAACAGTTTTCTTGTACCCACAGTGTTATGCATAAAATACGTCAAATGGAATCTGTGACCTCTTTGTGTGACATCGATGCACTTTGTGGATTGGATGCAATAGCGGTTGGTTCGCATGGCTACATTTCACTCCAGCTATCCCAGTGATATTTCTACAAGCCCTATTCAATTGCGGGTCAAGTTTTGCAGGGGTGTTTGACATGAATCACAGCTAAGTCCTTGGCTTTTGCGTAGTGTGTGACTACTTAACCCTTTCAGGGACAGCGGTTAGTACAGTGGACAGCTTATCATGTTATCAGGTTACGGGGTGCATGAAAGGGTGAATTCAACAACACAAACTGAGCGAGTTGCGACCAACTTGCTGACAGCAGGCGCAGCTGCGGCTCGGTTTTCGAAAGAGCGCGCATCTAGTCGAAAACGACGTTACCAACAAGGGTCTTATGACTTGTCTCCATGCAAACAATACACAGACAGAATGCGGAAAAAGCCCCTAAAGTAATTTGTTGTTCAGGAAAGTATGTTCATCTAATTTTTTTTAGTCGGACCCTTGAGCATTTTGTCTTCATAATATCCGTATAATATACGTGGACAGGGCATGGGAAGAGACGTCACACTCACTGGTTGGATGTCGGATTAAGTTTGATCGTGATACCGAACTGAATCGTGGCTTCTGTGACTCCCATTCCGAGACGGTTATACAGCTATTTTGGAAATGTGTTTATAATCGCAAACCGTGGCAAGACATTTGTAGATTTTTATTGGACAACATCTCTTGTAACTTTTGAACTTATTTTACAGAATGTATTGTTTTGGTTTCTTTAAATATGACATCATTTTGAAAGGAATATTACTTAATTCATCTTATAGTTGTTTGAATAAAAGAATCCGGGTGAAATTTTGCATTGGGAAGGGGCGTGGCTAAGCAAGAGGCATAAGTCAGCTCTCTGAGGGAAACCTTACATACAATGTGTCCCGTGGCAAAGACTTTGACACTCCTACCTCAGAGTATCACTTTGAATGTAAAATAGCGACATCCTCATACCAAAATAAAGTGACCAAGAAAAGATCTGTGTTTCATCAGGCTACCTACTGGCATGCTGCCTCCCATCTGCCACCCACCCGCCAGCCTGTTTGGCATCCAGCGCTTGGAATGATTATGTGTGATGATTATTTCCACGGAGAGGCCGGGCTCCTGACTAGGAAATTTCAAATAGATTAGCATTAGCATCAATTATTCTGTCGAGTGATTTGTCGATGAATCAAAAAAAAAAAAAAAAAAAATGTTTAAATGTTAATTTCTTGAGTCGAAAATAGGACATTGCTAATTGACAATACACAAATGTAAATGAATTAAGATGAAATAACTGGTTTGGACTGCAAATCGGCAAATGGACAAAACTGGTTGACTATTGTTGTCCACAATTGAAGAAATTGTTTAATTTTATTATTATGATTATTATAAAGATAAAACAATTATTATTATTATTATTATGAAGATAAAATGGGTCAAATTTTAACGGTCATTTAATTAAAAAAAAAAATTATAGCAATTTGTCATGTCAGTATTATTTGTTTTCAGCCCCAGCTGGAGCGAAGGGATTCCCTCCGGCAGGCACACCTGCTGCGCGTTTCCCATTCAATCTTGCAGAGTATTTCAGGACTGTCGAGTTTATCGGATGACCTTGCTCGCTGTAGTTTTCTAGACCTCTTGATACTCTTCTTAGTTGCACTAGTTAGTCATAGATTCCAGTTTGGAAATGTATTTTTTCTCATTGCGCTCGATCTTTGGCTTTGCGTTATTGTCTTTTTGACGTTTCATTTGTGTATTCTTGGTATTCTCCACTAGCTTGCCTTTTGCGAGCGCTTTTGTTTCTGCGTTGTTTTTTCCTGGCGCCATGTGATGAGCACTTTTCTGTAAATAAATATTTTTTTTTGTCACTGCACTTTGTCTAAGCCTGCGTTTCTGGAATCTAAATACTCCACGACACTTTTTCATGCTGCAATTGGAGAATGAACGCAATTGTTGGCTGCTGTTTGAATGCTTGTGCAGTGAGTGAATAAGCCTGCTGAGAGATGACAAAAGAGATCACGCAAGGAGGAAAGTCTCAACATTTTGCCATTTCACGAATGTCACGAGGTTATCGTCTGCATGCCAACATGCGTGAAATTAAATGTGACATTTCCTTTCGCCGCAATGAGGATCAATCCAATTAGCCAAATGGATTGTGAGATGTGTTCTTTGATTATCTGCGGTCTGAAATCATCTGATTTAATTAGAAGATGAATGATACCTGCTGCTGTGTCTTTATCGCTGAGATTTTGTGTGGGTGTGCGCACCTGTGCACGATGTGGAGTGAAATAATCGCAGAGGAAATCCATGTTTTATCGGTCGGTATCAGTCATCTCGTGCTCTTCGACGTTCACATTTGATCATCTTTTCTCATTTCTCGTGATTATGACCAATCTCTGCACCATTTCGCAGCAGTGCGATTATGGAAGTCTGAAACAAGCCTGGAGGCATCGGTTTCATTTGACCATCACTTTTTTTTTTTTTTTGTGCTTCCCGAGTTAGTTTTTGCCTCCGGTTTCTGCTGTGACCTTTTGATGCTACTCTTGTCCCTTGTTTTTAGAAGCTTTGCTAAGATTCTACGTTGTTACTTTTTTTTTGTCTTGACCATCTTTGCTGAGAATTTTTTTTGCCCCTCTTTCACACATGGGAGAATACAACCCTATATGAATTTTTACGCGGCAGCAGCAAAATGTAGGCAGTCTCAGGATTGAGAATTTTATTCTGTCAAGGAGGATGTGAATATTAATTACACATCATTCCTGACTTTATTAATTAATGAGCCAGCTCGGTGTTGTTTTGAAAGCATTTTTAGTTTTACAACACAGATGAATATGTTCCTGTCGACATGATTTTACGCTTCTTAGGCTCTCGTGTTGTCTTCACCAACACAGTTTACCCCCCCTCACCCCCACGCACCGCATTGAAATAAGACTGCAGATGAATGCTATATGCAGGTGGCAAGGTTTATTATGCCGTGTCAGCATAACTGTTATCATCCTCCTTTTAAATGTTTCTATAAGCGTGACTCCGGTGAAAGTGAGCAGCCTTGGGTTTATTTCATTTACGCCGCCTCTCAACCTCTGCTTGAGCGGAGTCAAAATTCCAGCAATGATCACATTCAGTAACAAGTTGTTACTGTCGGTGTGTGCTCTTGAGTGATGACTTTCCACTTGATGTCAGTGATGTTTGCAATAAAATTACCCTGCCAAACGGAGTACTGTATTTACATTTCTCAGTGGAGAAAAAAAAATTGTAACATCAACAAACGTCTCGGAATGATTCGTTTTCGACCTGCCTCTGTATTATATTTTCCGGTAATGGTGGTCGCGCTAACAAGATGCCGAACAGACTCCATTTGAGTGAATCAAGAATCATTTTGGTCGCCCCATTTTGGCAACACATTCTTTTGTCATCAAATACCGGATTGGCCCGAATATAATACGGTGTTTTTTGCATCGAAATAAGACTGAAAAAGTGGGGGTCGTCTTATACTCGGGGTCTAGACATTATACCCATTCACGACGCTAGATGGCGCCAGATATCAATGAAGCGAATGCTGAACTTGACCAAAGTGAACCCCTGCCACGAATGCTGAACTTGACCAAAGTGAACCCCTGCCACGAAGAAGAAAAATAAAAAATAGCGGTAAGAAAGAAAAGAGAAGAAAATAATAGATAAGAGAAAATGGAGAAACGTAGCGACAATCTGGAGAAAAGTGGGTCGAAGATCGGCCAGGTTAACCGGCAGCTGAGGAGAAGTTATAATGTAATTTACATTTCAAAAACCAGAAGCCATTCATTTACGAATGTGATTGCACTTTAGATTTGAATGAGGCAAAATAACATGCTTTTTCTCTCAAATATATTGTTATAATCCTTGGTTTCAGATGTACTGTAATTATTTTCTGTATAAAAATGTATTTGGTTTTCAAAAAGTCTTTTTTTCAAACTTGAGTCTTGAAAAAGAGGGGGTCGTCTTATAATCAGGGCCGTCTTATATTCGGGGCAATGCGGTATATGCATCCAGTTTTTGGAACAGGAGCTGATAAATTTGACATGCTATTGTTTAAAACTTCTAGAAATCACTGGTGCCAATACATTTAACTGCTGTTTAGATTGTTATTTGCCTAGAACGTCAGTGCTGACGCTCGCCGCATAACACACGGACCAAAACGCGTCACCATTTTTACACTTCAGCATGTTGACCGTTCCTCTGCTTTCGAAAGACATTGAAGAAGCAATTACTCCGCCCAATTAAACCACAACGTGTCATTTCTTGAGACTGCATTATGTGACCATACCTCACAGTCAAGTATATCTTCTCCACATCAATGTACAGCTTGCAGACATCTCATTGTGCACATTCTTTTACTCATCATCTCAACTCAGATCATTGAGGGGATGTTTTCTTGTGACGTGTGATTATTTGTTTCTTAATTTCAAGTCAATATTTGGTTGATCGAGAGCATTATTGCGAAAGCACCGAACAGTAAGATTGTCCAGGACTGTTTGGCACCCTGACCGTCATCACATTGTTTGGTTCAAACGGCAGTAAAGGCGCCATCTGATGCAGACGGAGCCCTGAATCAGTACTTAACCCTCAATTTAGTCGTCTCAGATGGAGCTTGCTCCCCTGACAGTCAGGAAATCTGCTGCAGATGTTGATGCAGAACTGGAAATATTTTTCCTCCTATCGTCATGACTGGGAAGTTCTTTTGTTTTGTTTTTTACTAGATAATGTAATTGCATGCCATTAATCCCCAAGTCATCAGAAACAAACGTGAAGAATTTTATTGAACATATCTTGAGCAAAATAGTCTTTCATTTCCTGACTCCGGGCCCTTTTAAATCCATAACCTCCGCATGCACCAGACCCTATGTCATGTCAGGGTGGTGGGGTGGGAGGCTCCATTTGGAAGTAATCAAAGCAATGAGCCCCAAGAGGAATTCCAATAACCCAGTTGGCGCCACAAACAAGAAAACAAGACTCAAGCCTTTGGTCAGCTGGGTTTCGAGTCAGCAAAGTCATAAACCACAATTGTCAAGCTGACAATGAATTAGTGTTGACTGTGAAGTTAATGTGATGTCCCGTGGAAGTGGTGAAAGTAGGAAAAATGAAAAAGTATTTCTGACAGCATTTGGTTATTTGAGAAGAGATTGTTGAAATGTAATCATTGATTCAGAATCATTTAGCGCTGCTTTGCAATGTAGCTAATCTGATTATTTCTTTCACGCTACAAGAAGCTAAGGCTTTCGAAATCCATTTAAGTTGACCTTTCAAAGTTTGTCTCACCCCTTCTGAAAATCACAACCTTGAAATTACTGTAGATTAGTTTTTACTTAAAACGGCATTTGAAATAGAGATGGGAACTTTGTATCAGGATGAATAGCTATCAACCTCGAGGCAAACACTGAACCAAATCAGTAAAATGACTTTTTTTGAAATCAGGATAAAGTATGACTCTTCTTTCCAATTTGAATATTACGAGAGTTGTTTAGCCACTGAGAAAGATACAAACCACGTCCTCTCACTTGCAATTAATTATTGTTATTGTCCAGTAAATTACAGCTTTCCAAGGTATCCAATATAAGACCTGTCAATACTGAGTTTTCCCCTTTTTGACCGCCGCCCAAAGACTTGAGAGCCAAGGGAGCACAGAGCTCTCAGCAGGCTTCCCTTGTGACAGGCAGCCTATTAACAAAACCAGTTTGCTTTCTTCTCCGTCTCGATCCTGTAGTCCCTGGGCTTGTCACAGTGGGGAGCGGTTGGATGGAGTTGAGTAAGAGCCTGAAGTATAAGAAGCGTTGCAGTCATTGTGGACTCAGCCTCCCCTCTCTTCTTCGAGGAATACCTTCTCTGCTTGCACTCTATGGTGAGGGCTGTGTGTGCACGCGAGTATCAGTCAACCTCTGTTGAGGACTATCGAGCACCGAGGTCACTTTAACCCTGTCATGCACCAATAATGATAACCTGCAACCTCACTAACATGATAAGTTGTCCGTTGTAGTAGCCGCTGTCCCTAAAAGGGTTCAAGTCACATTTGAAATGAAGTGCTCTAAATGACAGCATATCCGGTAATTGATACATTTTAAGTGAAATAAAAACACTTTTCTATCAAATAAACCAGGGGTGGCCAACCAGTCAGAGACTAAGAGCCATTTTTTTTTTACTGTGTTACTGGAAAGAGACACACACACACACACACACACACACACACACACACACACACACACACACACACACACACGACCATGCCCTCGCCACATATGCATGCACGCCACGACGAGCAACAGCCAGAGCGCCTGAATATACAGTAAATACAACCTAAACACACAAATCTCCCCCCCACCCCATTTCTTCCTCCCACCGCTCGCGGACGACTTGGGACCAGTCTGCTGGCTCTTGGTTGATTGCGATCGACGTAATGGGCACCCCTGCCCTAAAAACAGAGGTAATTCGCTGACTAGCTTAGCACTTAGCGCCGTTGTCTGCGCATGAGCGGTGATTCAGTCATCTGATTGGTTGCCCTCTATGTCAATCAACGGGATTGATGATAGGCTGACGTAGTACGTTCTGTGCATTAAGTACTGTTGTTTTAATGGCAGCGCCATCGCAGAGGCTTTTTTGACAATTGTCGTGTGAAAGCCCGGGAGCCGCATCGAACCGGCCAAAGAGACGCATGCGGCTCGCGAGCCGCGGGTTGGACACCCCTGAAATAAACTGTATTTATAAAGCTAGTCTTGGATAAACGTTCAATAATGTATCTATACTGCTCTCTATAATTGGCAAACGACTGCTGTGGAAAAAAAAATATTAATCTATTTAGTAACAGGCGGAAAAATCAAATGGCCTTCCCACCAGATGACAGAAGGTACATTTTTAACCGATTTATCCACTTTTTGTCAATTGTTTTGCTAAGTAGCATGCCGTGAATTTTTCCCCAACGTGACATATGTGCCATAGCCCAATAAAGGTTGGGGAAACGCTGCGCTAGATAAACACGTAGCAGACATCACTCGGCAAATCTGAGTTCACGCAGTTAATATTGGATGGATTCAGCGGAGGCAAGAGGAGGATGTAAAAGCTTCGGATCCATTAATATCCGTAGAAGAGAGGATGTTTCTGGTGGCGCCGAGTGCTGTTTCAGACATCCACTTAACCTCTGTAAATCGCAAAATCTGCACATGCACATTCCTACTTGTTTGCCTTTCGGAGCAATTCGGAGAGTCATAAAACGGAATTCAAAATGTGATCTGTCAGGACCTTAAAAGATTTCACACCAGCAGCGGCTTGAGATGGTAGCAGGATCACGTTGGTATCATAATTAGCTTTGAGCAGGAGACCCGAGAAGGGTTTTCATTTGTGTTGAAATGGCTTTCGTTTTTTTTTATGGAGCAGACGGACGCGCCTCTTGGAGGATTGAGAGGTCTGTTAGTTTTCATTCCTTTCACTAAAATGTTAATCCGGAACGATCAAAGCCAAGTGACCGTAGCAGGCAAACCTTGGTAGGTATAATACGAATCTGATGAGCAATACACAGTATTATGGTTTTTCCACGGCGTGAGAGGATTTATCGACACGTGACTAAAGAGCAGCTTTTCAACGTATTGCGTCTTCTTTGTTAGACAAAATAAGAGCTGGGTACAATATTTATTTGGAGATAAACTCTGTGGTAAATGGGCAGAATCTTTTATGGGTTTTTACGAACTGTTGAGACAACTAAGCGATGACAGGAGATAGATGATAGAGCAACAGCGTCCCCCCACACTTGTCATCACAAGAAAAGAGATTCAACTTACTTGTGCAGAATGACTACCCGCATAAAAAAGCCAAAGGCACTCCTCACTTCAAGATAAAGACTTTGAACGGAACCAAAACTCGGGATTCTATTTCTGTAGACTGGCATATGTGCACTTGGTGAAAGAAAAAAGAAAAAAGCCGGGATAAGTCTAGTTCACCGTGTTTGGGGAATTTGGAACATTGTGATGCACCATGCTGAAGGTTTTGGGTATTTTTTTCATGACCCTGGTGCACCTGACAGTTTGGTGACAGAAAGTCGACTAGACCTTAGACCAGCCAAAAGCAGGTCTAAGTTGTGGCGCAGGTGGTGTAATGCGATTTTTGGTGGATTTCAACGAAGCACGTGCAGATAGAAGTTGGTCTCAATTCCAAGAATGATTTGTTAGAGACCGGCACACTTTGCCATTTTTAATCCAGTTAATTACTTTGAAGACGCAATACACAAACAGTTGCTCGTCTTTTTGTGTCCGGCATCCGCAGTGACTTAAGGACCCTTCATTGTTGGCTATTGTTTCGCTTCAGGTTACGATCACTGAGTATGTGTCTAATATCAAACTCATGCTTGACAACACATAAGGGTTAGCAATCCTAATTTTTCGAAAAGTTTTAACATTTACTGTTGTCAGAGGGGAAAAAAAAAACTTTCTGAGCGCATTGGGGATGACAAATCACTCAATACACCCACGGGATAATCCATAATATTACGAGACGTTTTGACTCACTTAAATCGGAAGGGAGGAAAAATTGCGAAAATGTTGACCTTTAGCTTGATATGCATGTAGCCCCTTATATCTTTTCCTTATTCAAAAATCTCTTTCAAACCGTCTTGGAGTCTCGCCACACATTCCATTTCAGGGTCAAAGAAGCACTCCATCTTTTGCCATCTGCAGATTATTCACGCATTTTATAGTCATTTGATGCAGAGAATATTCTTGAGTGGATACATAAGGCTAAGTGAAATTTCCTGCTGAGGATGTTTGCTCTCTCATTTCTTGCAAATTGTATTTCTTGTCCAGATCCACAGCAGTGAAGCTTTCTCCAAAAATTCACCTTGTCGGCAGCTTTTCCCCCTCCGGCTCTGGCAAGAAAATAAATGAACTGCTATTGCTGTCTGTGTGCCATGCCTCTTCCACAGTGCACCGAGGTTATGTTTAATGAAACAAACATCAACCCTCCCCACAAGCGATGTGCTGCGGTCATCTTACGATGCGCTTGTCCTCAGATGACTGGTGCGGGGATGAGGGAGAGGAAGCCGACGTGGGAAGGAGACAGGGGAGCCGCTTCAGCTCGTGCGAGACACGGCGTCCTCTCACAAATCAATGAGTATTGTTAAATAGAAAAGCTAATTGGACAAGTGTGATTAAATGAACCAGACTGTCAGCCAAAGGCGGGCGTTTCGGAGGTCAAGTTTAAGACAGGCTTATGCAAAATAGATGAAGACAATGGTGGAGTGGGTGGTTTGGTTATGAGAAAATGTTGAACTTGCCATTTTAGAAAATAATAAAACAGCTACCGCGTGTGTGAAAACGAAAAGCCTCGCAAATGTGTCTCAAGTGTAGGCAGTCACGGTTACAACAATTTGTTGATTTTCTGCAACAAAATGGACATTGACACCTCTGCTTCATCTACTGCGGGGGTCGGCAACACGCGGCTCCAGAGCCACATGTGGCTCTTTAGGGACATCTAGTGGCTCCCTGGAGCTTTATAAAAAATGTTTGAAAATGGAAAAAGATTTTGATAGTAGGCTGATTTTGTGCAAATAGATATAGATACATGTTGCAGCTCCGAAAAAGGATAGCTGTGGTGTTGTTGTTTTTTAAACGTACTCTTTATTTATGCTTTATTTATGTCACGTAGCGAGGTGGTGGTGGACCCCAAAAAAAGCAGGCAGGAGAGAGGAGCAGGGTGAACTTGACGAATTGTATTGAAATACAGAAACTAAATCCAGAACAAACAAAGTCACAAAAACAAAAACAATCCAAAGTAGCAAACAAAACCATGACTGAAGCAAAAACTATCACTAAACAAACAAACATGACAAACAAACCTGACAGCTGCTAACAAGCAAACAATGACCCGACACCGAGTGGTCGGGCATCAAGTCTTTTAACGTGGCACTAATTACACAATGACCAACAGGTGTGCAGCTGCAGGCAGAGCCCCACAGTGCCACCTGTTGGTCACAAACAGATCCATGACAATTTATTTAACAGTCTTGACAAACAGACACGTCTGCGTCCGACTCCGTGCCTTCTCTCTTCTCGTTTGACTCGAGAGGCGTTCAAAGACAGCCTCCGAAAAACGGAAATTCATGATCACTTCACTGACACTAAGAAAAGCGAAAATAATGCACCAAAACGAGCGAGGAAATCACAAAAAAAAAAATTATATGGGGGCATTTGTGAACACACAACAAAGGAATGAGTAAGAAACAATTCTGAGACAGTCCAGTCTCCTACATACATACAGCATGTGTTTCCTTCATTCTAGGTTTTATAGAAGGCTTTTATTTTTTTGCGGCTCCAGACATGTTTTTTTGTTTTTTTTGTTCTATATGGCTCTTTCAACATTTTGAGTTGCCGACCCCTGATCTAGTGGAATGGAATTACTTCGGCTGGATTTCACAGCGTGGTTCAAATGACATAGTTACTATCCAGACATCCATTTTTATAGAAGATGGGGATGCACAGGTTAAATCTACCTTCTGAAATTGAGCGGAAAGAGCATTGGAGGTAATTGGCATTAATCAATAGATCAGTTCTGCAATTAATTTTCGGATTCGTTCCTTTTTCCGGAAACCCAACAAGCCACCGGCAACTGCTTAGCGACGTCAGCCTCCCACCCCGCTGTCGACGATAACGTTTAGCCGCGTGACAGCCACCATCTGACGCCCACATCCCCTCTCCTGGCGACGATTACGTGTCACCGTATGAAGGGTGCTGTCCGCCCAAACCCACACCAAGGCCAACCTCCCCACGCCCTGACTGTTATTTGGCGGGCCGTAACAGGCAGTATGATAAACAATGACTTCCCAGCCACGTTGTTTCCTTGCTATGATGTAAAAATAATGGATATACATTAATTGACGTTGACTGTAAGAATTAAACGTTCTACTCTAAAGACAGATTCCTATGAAAATTTCATTCAAACTCCAGACAATCCCTGGCTACCACATAGGGAAATAATTCCCAAATAGCACTGCATCGCCCCAAAATTACGCTGGCCCACCGGGCATCTGCCTTCTGCGCCAGCTGGCCAGTCCAGCCCTGGCTACCACGTTATACCTCTGAACTCATTCAGTGCGAGCCAATTCTAGACCAAGTCTGAAAAGACGTTTAAAAACGTCTTTGGGAGTGAATGAGTCAAGATAAGATATCCTTTATTCATCCCACACTGGGGAAATGTACAGTCTACAGCAGCAACATTGGGGGTAGAAAGAAGAAAAACTAGGCGTTTCAGTTTCAATGCACTGTACACAGTTCAATTAAGTGCAATACAAATATAGATAAGGTGGCTGTGCAATTTACAAATGTTTTTCACGTACAGTCAAACCTCTGTTTTCGTCCATAATCCGTTCCAGAAGGCTGTTCGAAAATCGAAATTGTTTGAAAACCGAAGCCACGCTCTTTTTAAAATAAAAATGTTTACTGAACACGTCTGCTCACAATGGAAAGCAACACGAGGAAGCGTCACTTCCTCGTCTACCCGAGGAAGCGTCACTTCCTTGTGTAAGGAAGGCGAGCGGAGTCAAATGGTGCATTCAAGTGCGCTCAGTTTGTTTGAGAAACGAAATTTGTTCGTCATCCGAGGCATAAAAAAACTCGAAATTTTTGGTCGAGAACCGCGACGTTTTAAAACCGAGGTTTGACTGTAATTTTATTTTTATTCAGCAGCCTTAATGTGGGTTTTTGCTATTTACACTTGGTATTGATACATTCAGTGCTCACTTCTGATTCATTTTACCCATTTCTTTTGATGGCGGCGCTGGCACCCGCAGCGGCTCCTCTTGTTGTCTTGTCTGCATCTGTGCTGTATGTTGCACATCCAGCGCATTTGACAATCAAGTTGTACTTGACTTGACTATTGAGATCAAATCTTTTTGAAGAAGCAAAATGATCTTCAAGCGAGAGACACGCTGCGTTAAACGTACGTGAGGAACATCAACAGGAGGAGGGAGACGATAGAGGAGGACTAGTGGCGCAACACTGCCCCCCTGTGAGAGCAATCGACGACTAGGCTGAAGTGTATATCAAAGCTCCTCCTCTCTTTATCTCTCCTGGCAGGCCCCTATCAGCAAAAATCCATTACATGCATCATCCGTGTTTGACACCTGCTACTGCGAGCAGGACTCTTTTATGGCAAAAGGCTTTATGTGGCTTTCTGTTTGTCGCGCTTAAATCCCCATGACTCAAACCCCTGACACATTCCCTCCTTGTTTACAGCGAGGAGCCTGCTGCCAGTACATTTCATGTCAGTCAGCAAAAGCACAGCAATCGTGCTGCCAAAAGGATGTCAGGGAGCGAGTCGGACAGTCGAGCTCTCCTGCGAAGACCGGACTAGAGGAGCAGCTTGTTTTCTTACATAAGAGCGGTGGCCTTTATTTGTACTTGGTAAAAGAGGTTTTGATAGCGTTAATGTTATTCAGATTTTACTGACCTTTCTCTTGACATGTGTGCTGGCTGTTTTCAAAGGGCACCCATAGGAAGAAAAAAAAAAAAGTAGGACCTTGAATATATTTTTGTAATGCAAGTAAGGCTAATTGGAACATATCAATTTCAGGATTGTCAATAAAAAAAGTGGCAAACAATCGGTGGGGCAGAACTTTTACATTGCTTGTAACTTTAATGTCGTGATATTGTCGATAAATCATCTACTCAACTCAAATGTATACTATAAATGTTTAACAATACAGTCAAACCTCGGTTTTCGTCCATAATTTGTTCCAGAAAGCTGTTCGAAAACAGAAACCACGCACTTTTTAAAATAAGAATGTTTACTGAACACGTCTGCTCACAATGGAAAGCAACACGAGGAAGCGTCACTTCCTCGTGTACCAGAGGAAGCGTCACTTCCTCGTGTAAGGAAGGCGAGAGGAGTCAAATGGTGCATTCAAGTGCGATCAGTTTGTTCGAGAACCGAAATGTGTTCGTCATCTGAGGCATAAAAAACTCGAAATTTTTGATCGAAAACCGAATTGGTCGAGAACCGAGACGTTCAAAAACCGAGGTTCGACTGTATATGTATTACCGTACATAGCGATGATGCCTGCCAAACAATTGAGCGGCAACAGAGTCAGAAGACTTGCACTGCATTTTTGGCCTGGCCATTTTGTATTCATTATCCGGCGACGATAGAATATCTTTTAAGTTAGAGCAGCTCCTACATGTGCAATTTGATTCTGCGTAAAGAAGCCTTTCATGGTTTTAAAAACAATGATAAATACATTAAAAGCCAAATCACGACATAACGTTCACTAAATATGTTGGATACGGATGTTCCACGGCTCTCATCCTGACGTGATAGTGGCAGAAATACAAGTAAGCTCTACATTTCCTTGTTTAGCACGCTAGGAGCTTTGTTCTTAAAAATAGCCCGTCTTGTGTTTCAAAGTCAGTGTGGAATAGTGAGAGCAATGAGAGATGATCAAAGAGGTCTCTTTTGACTCACTTACAGTATAAAAGGAGGTGGTGAGACAAGGATAGTGCCCGGAATAATACAAGTTTCACACAGGGAAATTGTTCCCAGCACATTTCCAGCAAATCACGTTAGATTGAGTCATCGTGGCGACCACTGAAGCTAATTTTCAATGTGCTCCCTTTAATGATTCGGAAAATGTTTGTCTCTTGTGATTGCTGCACTAGCTGTGCAAATATTCAAATCGGCTCTCTCAGCGTGTGCCCTTAAAAGGGGGCTGGGGGATAGGACTCAATTAGTACTTTAGACTGACGCACCTCATTGGTCAACACCCAAAAAAATAAATAAATAAATGTGCTTTCAAAACGGGGAAAGGATTCACCTAATTTTGTTTTATTATTTTTATTTTTTTCAATTATATCAAATCTGACTCCTGTGAACCGGAGCCTTTCCTCGAAGGTACACCTGCACGGTTAGCTTTAATTACAGGCTGCTTCAACGCGTCTGAGCAGTTTGCATCGTGACAGCCGCCTGCCTGCATAATTTATTGAACAGGAGTGTGTCAGTGAATTTGGCTTGGTGGGTGACAAGGTAGCCCCCTTCACCGTAATGCTTCATGATATTCTCCCCCTCCACACCAGCAGAGATGATTAATGGCAAGCTGTCAGCACAGCGTGAAATCGATGCCTTATACACTCTTTTTGTCTCTGCCTGTCTTCCTCATTTTCAAATTTACACCCACTTAACACCCAAGTGTGTAACATTAAACTAAAAGGAGATGCTTCCATCTCCACAGGACAAAGACTGCCACAAATGGGTCGACGCGTCAGGAGCTGTCTGCATGAGTGGAATGACTCATTTAGAATGTCTCTACACAAAAATGGACATTTAGAGACAGTGTGACTTGAGAAAATAATGCCGAAGGTTCGAGCTGGAATGTATTCCTGGGCATTTCTATTAAAACACAGTCTGTGTAGATCAGGGGTGTCAAACATACGGCCCGCGGGCCGGAACTGGCCCCCAAGGAGGTTCGATCCGGCCCGCGGGATCATTTAAAAAAAATGCATTTAAGACACAGAATGAATATTTTAAATAAAATGCAATTCATGGATTATCCGCTAGGTGGCACACTGTTTTGATCAAAGTAGAAGACAATATTGTATTGATCGGGGAAGAAAACAGCAGCCTCAGTCTGTCACCGAGATAGACCCAACGCAGCAAATGACATGAAAGCGCCAATCAATGCTTCTTGAGACCAAAACAGAAGAAAGAGATGATATTTTGGTGATTCATAGCACAGTATGGTATAATGTTAATGGTTCGGCCCACTTGACATCTACCGAGTCCGTATGTGGCCCACAATGTGAAATGAGTTTGACACCCCTGGTGTAGATGGATGGTGCAACAGTATTAAAATCTGTATGACTCAGTTGTAGGCAATCGAACAGATCTTTTCATTCTCTAGACTGCTAGAGTTACTTTGATTTGAGAGATTATCGTATTTTCCGCACTATAAGGCGCATCGGATTATAAAGCACACCTTCAGTGAATGGCCTATTTTAAAACCAGTGAATGGCCTATTTTAAAACTGTTTTCATATATAGGATACCCCGCATTATAGGGTGAATAGAATAGAATAGAAGCTACAATAGTGGCTGAGGTTGTGTTATGCATCCACTAGATGGAGCTACGCTATAGGGAATACAATACAATACAGCTTTATTTATATAGCGCTACTTAACCGCTGCAGCTGTAACAAAGCGCTTCAGAGAACATTTAGAATATTGATCCACATATAAGGCGCATCGGATTATAAGGCACACTGTTGGCTTTTGTGGAAATTGCTTTTAGGTGCGCCTTATAGTGCGGAAAATACGGTACCTGCCAATCACAGTGCTGACAGACAACAAGGGATACGTACAGGCAACATGAGAGTCTCTCGTCATATTAGCATTCGGATCAGAAAGGTTCCGATCCTGGCTCCGGCATTTGCATGTTTTCTTTGTGCTTGTCTTAGTTTGTTTGGGTAACCTGGCTTCTTCCCGCATTCCAAAAACATGCATGCATTTTGGTGTCATCGATGACTAAATTATTCGCAGGTGTGATTTTTTTTTTTGTCTGTGTGTCGCAATGACCGGTCAAATTAGTGATAGTCCTAAACATTTGCTGTGATTGGGTATCAGTACAGGTTGATTCTATTTCAGTTTTGTGAAATAAAAACTGCGTTGGACAACAAAACACGGGTGCAAGTCATTCATGTCAACCACAAAAAATGTTTTCATTGTAATCTTTTTTTTCCCAAGAGACAATCCTGTCCGCTATTGAGCCAAAATATGATGATTACCAATTCATAGTGTTTGTGTAACCCCTGTACCTGTTTGCGCCTGGAGCATGGGAGTCTCATTTTAGCTTTTGATTGCCTGACCAAGAGGTGTCCAAAAGTGAAAAAAAAAAAAGAGTTCCTTTTCTCATGGCATGGCTTATTACAGATTAAATGAATCTCATCAGACTAGCAGCTTTAGCCATCGCGGTTGATAATATCCACCTTTCATAAAGCTGCTCATTTCTTTTATTTGCACTTTGTCGTTCCTGTCGTCTGCAAATGGAAAGCTGGCCGCCATAATCACCACTAATAAATTAAGCCCCATACAGCTGTCACATCTCATTTGGACTCATTTGCACATTATTGTGTTTGTTTATGTTCAGGATGGTTGAGGGGAGGAAAAAAAAAAAGCTTTGACTGGCAAATTGCTCGAATTAATGGTTTTGCTGACATCGTTATTTCCTGGGGAATAAAACGTTTTCTCAATTTCCTCTGGCAGAATGGCAACATGGTGGACAAATCCTGAGCTCCGAGAACAGCTGTTAGGCTTCAACACACATCTTTAAAACACAGTTTAGCTATTCGTGGGTGTACATGTGCACGTGTGCCTGGTTGTTTTGACGTCTTGGTACGTCCACATTGGGGTATAAAATGTGTTTACATTTTTTTTGGGGGGGTGATAATTTTAATTCTGTATTACTATGCTTCTTATTACTATCATGGGGTACAAACAATGCGGAGCAAAAGAAACTCACAAATGTCAGCTGGAGGTATCCTAAGTACCGTATTTTCACAACTATTAGGCGCCCTTAAAAGTCTTAAATTTTCTCCAAAATGGACAGGGCGCCGTTTAATGCGGAGCGCCCTGTGTATGCGCCGAGGTTCAAAGCCTGACTGAGAGCACGTCTAGCTGACACGCTGGTTATATAGAGAAAAGGCGGACGTGGGTGAGGACAGGCATGCGGAAGTCCGCCAATTTTGTTTTTTTTTTCATTGTCCGCCAATGAGTGAAGGGTGGGCGTGTAAGAGGACGCTGAAGGCACGCCCCTAGCAGGTACCAGTATATAGTGTGGGTATGTGCATTATTGCAAAACAACTTCGGTTTGGTTTCTAAGGACCCCCGAAAATGACTACAACAAAGAGACACGCTTAAGAAGTGAAAGCAAACCAAAAGGGCTGGATGGACTTTGATGGATTTGCGGGTGATGATTGATCGAAAAACGTGAGTACATTGTTAGA
The DNA here is from genome assembly GCA_018466805.1 of Hippocampus abdominalis. Taxonomy (NCBI): domain Eukaryota; kingdom Metazoa; phylum Chordata; class Actinopteri; order Syngnathiformes; family Syngnathidae; genus Hippocampus; species Hippocampus abdominalis. The sequence goes on from CM031710.1 coordinate 3,667,005, forward strand.
GGGAGTGAAAATCCCCCCCCCCCCCCCTCCTCTTTCAGAATGGTTTGCCCCAGCAGCAGGGGCTAAGTACGTGAGCTTGTTTGTACAGCCGGCAGTTTTCAATACAGGACATATTGAACACTCTTGTGTCCGGTGTCTCGTTATTCTGCAACAAAAATACAGAAACATACATTGTAAAATAGCTAAATAAAGTACAACCGAACTCAGTTTTGCTTCCGTTGCCTTTTTAAAAACGTGTTTTTAGCGTGTGTCCGTATGTTTTAGCGTGCATGCATGCTACCCTATGCTTTAAGCTAACGTGTTTTTAGCGTGCGTGCATGCCGTATGTTTAAGCTGGCGTATGTTTTTACCATGCCTGTTTGCGCCCAATAATACGGTGCGCTTTGTGTATGTGTCAAATACAGAAATAGCCCTGTTACTGAGACTGCGCCCAACAATACGGTGCGCCGTATGGTCACGAAAATACGGTATACATTTTCTTCCTTGTCGAGTGGGCTCTCTATAATTTTGAAAAATCGGTGTGTATACCCCGTTTCATGAGTCAAAAGCCTCTTGGAAAAGATCTTAAAAATAATTTTAGACAGTTCTATTATGCAACCATATTTCAGCAAAAAATACACACAGGTATTCATATCTTCTTGGGCAAATGCAAGAAAGCGGATGTCTCTTTCAAATGCTAAAACCTGTCATCCCTTTGCCAGTTAAAGAAACAGGCAAGAGGGAGAAAAGAAAAAAAACTCGTGCTTTGTATTGTAAAATTATTATTGTTATTTCCACTGCATTTACTGTATGTGTCATAACAATCTGCTTTGTCAGGATCTCAAGTTAAATCCATCTGGTATAGTGGTTTAACCAAAGACTATCAACTGCGTGCTCGCGTCCACTGACCTGAACAAGAAGCTGGCTGGCAAGAACAGCCCCGCCGCTTGCATTCATCAATCACTCTTATACCGTCATCACAGACCTCACAAATCACCGCTCTGCTCTAAAAGTCATTTAGCTCACAGCCAGGCACATTAATCCAGTTCTGACGACACATTGGCAGTAAATACAGTGGATTGCGTTCTGTTTGTGAATGAAACTCACCTTTGGTGGATGTGTAGCCCCGGGAGGGCAGGGGCCAGGTTGTCCAGCTTTATTGGTGTGGTTTACCGTATTTTCCGGATTATAAATCGAAACAGCCATAAAATGAATTATAAGAAAAAAATATAAGTCTCACTGCAGTACAAGTCACATTTTGGGGGGTAATTTATTTGATAAAATCCAACACCAAGAACGGACATGTTATCTTGAGAGGTAAACACAAATAAAAATAGAGAACTGGCTGAATAAGTGTACGCTATGCTAACGCGTCATGACACAAACAACGAAATGAGAACATGCCTGGCATGTTCACGTAACATATTCAGAGTCACTCAGATAATTTTCCAAACCATCAGTGTCACGCCAAATCACTAAATTCAATGAAATCTTCATCCTGTGTCAGTTTTAAACAACTCCGAGGTATGCGGCGCTCCTTCTTCTACGTCGCTTATGTCAGACTCATCGTCGGATTATCAACACAAAGCCTTGAGCGCCCTCATGTGGTTTACTGTGAAAATAACATCTTAAATGATATAATAATGTGTTGCTAAATTCACACATAAATTGCGCCAGAGTATAAGTCGCACCCCTAGCCAAACTATGACAAAAAATATGATTTATAGATCGGAAAATACTTATAGCCATTTTCCATGTCTTAGCAGTTCATAAGGTGTGTAAAGCTTTGGGCGGGAAAAAAATCTACTTGGTACAAAGCTCGCAGCAACCTTGCTCATCCAACGCCTTGTTTCTTGTCTCGTCAACATGACTTCCTTTGATAGTTGACTGTGTCTTGCTTTACACCAGAGGTCTCACGCTGTTGTAGCACCTTCCTACACAGCACCTTGTTGATGCCGTCGGTGAAGGCACGGCACAAAAGATTAAAGAGGCCGGGAGGGAGAGGAAACATTGTTTTCCCGTCAAGGAAGGAGAAGCCGTGTTAATGAGGAGAGACAAGGCAGGGGATGCTAATTAGGAAGCTGAATCCTCTGTAGCTTCTAAAGCGCTGCACCGCCACCTGTACTCCCCCCAAAGCTTCCCTCTTTACTTTGGCTTGCCTTGCCAGTAGTTGTAAGACCACAGCGCGTAAGATGTCACGACACCATTAAGCAATTGATTGTACCAAACCGATTTACACAAGGGCAAGTGTAGCAGAATCAACAGGTTCTAAAGCTTTTCAAGCAGATAAATACAGGACGTGTTCTACACTTGAGCATTAAAAGAAGTGGCTGAATCCTAAATCGAAATTACCGTGTTGGCCCGAATATAAGACGGCCCTGATTAAAAGACGACCCCCTCTTTTTCAAGACTCAAGTTTGAAAAAAGACTTTTTGAACACCCAATTAATTTTTATCCAGAAAATAATTACAGCACATCTGAAACAAATGATTATAACAATATATTTGAGAGAAAAAGCATGTTATTTTGCCTCATTCAAATCTTAATATCTGAACATTTAAATATGTGAACTAAAGTGCAATCACATTCGTAAATGAATGGCTTCTGGTTTTTGAAATGCAAATTACATCATAACTTCTCAGCTGTTGGTTAACCTTCGACCCACTTTTCTCCAGATTGTCGCTACGTTTCTCCATTTTCTGTTATCTCTTCTTTTATTTTCTTCTCTTTTCCTTGTTACCGCTATTTTTTTTCTTCTTCGTTCTACCGCTATTTTTTATTTTTCTTCTTTGTGCTACCGATATTTTTATTTTTATTCTTTGTGACAGGGGTTCACTTTGGCCTGGGGAGTCAAGTTCAGCATTCACTTCAATGATATCTGGCGCCATCTAGCGTCGTGAATGGGTATAATGTCTAGACCCCGAATATAAGACGACCCCCACTTTTTCAATCTTATTTCAACGCAAAGAACGCCGTCTTATATTCGGACCAATACGGTATTTCAAACTACTCAATTTGGGACAATGCATGGACATCACAAACTGTGTAACGGAGTAATCGTTCCGCACGTGTGCGAAAGTCTTGACTTTCGCTCTCTAAGTCGGTTGGGCTAAACTTCAACTCACCGAAATCCTTAAGATAAGCGCTATAGCAAATCGTTGCGTTTTAAATAAGCAAAGTTGCAAATGCAAGTCACACAAAACCGGCCACGGCACTCCTCAGGGTGTCACCAACTAAACTGCAACTGAAACTTTCATTTCTACGGTCTTCCTTGTTACAAAGTTGTCCAATATTGTGAACACCTCTCCGCCAGACCATCCGTCACAAGGACAAAGTGATCTTTGATTAAACTGCTCCAAGAAATGCATTGCAGTTGATAAATGGCCTTGCTCTTATCCGTTGGCATGGCGCAGAGAGCCTCACTCAGCTCCATCCGCACGGCGAGCTTAATAGGAGGCGCCATCACACATAACATTGGATGACACCAACTATGTGTTAGGGATAGAAGTCTTATCCATTTACGGAAATGTACACTTTAGTTTTGCATTTTGTAATCCACATTAGGGTCACAGCAGTGGTGGATGCTGGTCTGTCAAGGTGGGGAAGCTCAATTTCGGCCTACCTCATAAAATATGGCCGTTTATTTATACATAGATTCTACTCTGCGTTCCTTTTCAAGAAAATTATCTGTGACCCTGTCCTACCAACAAGGCATCTTTTCCAGGGACTTAACTAGTGTTCTACAACTACAGCAACTACAATAAAACTCACCAAAAATAAAAGAGCTGAGCTTCCCTTGCAGTCTTAGAGCAATCGCCTCTGAGTCATAGGTGAGCCAGATGCTGTCCCGGCTGTCATTTGTGCGAGACCCATCCTCAACTTGTTGCTATTCAATCGTATTCAAGGAGATACAATAGAGGAAAATGTAAATGCTTTTTCCCCCTCACTTAGATTTTTTCAAAATAATGATAAAATCTTTGTCAACTAGACAAAGAAAAAAGGATTAGAGTAAAAAGACATACATTTGTCACCAGGCTGCCAAATTACATAAAGAGCCTGATTGAGTAAAGGTTTGGGCTTGCAAAAATGTAATTGTCCATGAAAATACAAACCATTTGAAACCGGGAGTGCCATCTCACAAATGTGCACAACTGATGCAAAGTTCATTTTGCGTATCCTGAGAGGAGTATCCGTCCATAGAAGAGACATTTAACATATACTATGATTTATCAAAGTTGGAAGAACAGCAATGACTGATTTTGTATCTTTTAATGCTGAAAGGTACAAACTGGAATGCTAAACTGTACCAGTGTATACTACAAACAACATGAGAGTGACTCAATTTTTTGAAAGCTGGAAACAACAAGGGGTTCCCAAAAAGACTTTGGGATCTTTGGTAAACCGGGCCTAGAGTGTGTGTTGATCTGTGCATGCACCGCATGCAGAAAACAATTTGTCAAACACAAATACTGACCCACCTGCCTTCAAGAATGGTCATCATTTCTTCTCATGACGATTAAAGAATGTCAACTTTAAATAATCACACGGATTTGCATTTCAGGTATACTTGCATTGTTTTCTCGTTAAAGGCAGTCAAAAATCAAAGTTCCACTGTTGAGCTGATCATCAACTCATCAGCTGTCATCACTTTCAGAATCAGCGTGAAATTGACGTGATCGATGAAACATTAAGCGTGTTAAAGCCAAGCCGCTTACATGAACTGTTCCTTTCATTTGAAATAAGAAGACCAGACAAGAAGAAAGTGGCGAATTATCAGTAGGTGAAATCCTATTTCTGACACGGGCAATGAAAAGAGGGTGACTTCATATCAGTCATGATATCTAATGTCACTGAGCCTCAGGTGAAGACAGCTGTCATCCTGATTCATAGCCCCCGCGGCTTCAGTAATGTAGGCCAAATTGCCTGGATCGCTCCAAATGATCCAGCCATTGTAGAGGAAATTGGAAATCAATTCTTGCCGTCACTGAACATAGGTTCCTTTTGAAAAGAGAGTCAAGGCTCAAAAGTCTTTTGACGGACCAGACAGCTGTGACAAAGACACCACAAATGTTGGACATAAATGAAAGTGAGCAGGATCGGGACAGAAAAAATGAAAAGAAATACTGCAGCTCAACTAGAATGACATTTTTGACATAAAAACTCTGAGGAATGTAAAACAAACTGAATTATGGGTATTGTGGATATAAGACTAGTTTTTATAGATCGAATCAAAATCCTGGCGCCCGCCCAAACATATCAAAACCAATCAAGATACGTCAAACGTTGACGTTCCTTTCCAGCCTTTAGGTGGTGTCAATGCAGATTAGAAAATGGATGCGAGACTGTCACGAGCAAGTCGTTTTTGTGACAGCTCCTTTTTGCTGGTGATCTCTTTCATGCATCGCGATCTAAGACTATGGCCTGGATGTGTGCAGTGTTGACCGCGCACATGATGATTGATTTAAATTACCATATTTTCCACACTATACGGCGCACCTAAAAAGCATTCCATTTTCTCAAAAGCCGACGGTGCGCCCTATAATCCGGTGCCCCTTATATATGGATCAATATTCTGATTTCTTGGATCTAGTATTTTAAACGTTCTGTCAGGCGCTTTGTTACAGCTGCAGCGGATGTAAATACAGTCAAACCTCAGTTTTCGTCCATAATCCGTTCCAGAAGGCTGTTTGAAAACCGAAATTGTTCGAAAACCAAAACCACGCTCATTTTTAAAATAAAAATGTTTATTGAACACGTCTGCTCACAATGGAAAGCAACACGAGGAAGTGACGCTTCCTCGTGTTGGCGAAGGCGAGAAATGCATTCAAGTGCGCTCAGTTTTTTTGAAAACCGAAATTTGTTCGTCATCCGAGGCATAAAAAACTCGAAATTTTGGTCGAAAATATATAGATATACAGTCAAACCTCAGTTTTCGAACGTCTCGGTTCTCAACCAATTCGGTTTTCAACCAAAAATTGAGGTTTGACTGTGTATATATATATATACATACATACATACATACATACATACATACAAAAAACCTCGGTTTTCGAACGTCTCGGTTCTCGTCCAATTCGGTTTTCGACCAAAAATGTTTGGTCGAGAACCGAGACGTTCGAAAACCCAGGTTTGACTGTATAAATAAAGCTGTATTGTATTCCCTTTAGTGTAGCGCCATCCACTGGATGCATAACACAACCACTATTGCAGCGTCTATTCCATGTGCCTTAGAATGCGTTGCGCCCTATATATGAAAACAGTTTTAAAATAGGCCATTCATTGAAGGCGCGCCTTATACCCCAAAGCGCCTTATAGCGCGGAAAATACGGTAATCGAACGTTCGTTAATAGCCTTAAAGTGTAACTTCTGTCATGACTTGTTTGCATCTATGCTGAGCAATTCACGACAACAATTCCAAGGGTACGCTGACTCAATAAGAGGCACCTGGCAATAACAATATGCCTTCCCAGCGCGCCGTCCTTACACAAGCTCTGAGTCAGCCCGCATCCATTATGCATCAAAACCAGTGCTGCAAATCTCCTCAAATAGTAGAGCGCGTGTCAAGCATGATAAAAAACAATCAACCGAGAGGGGAGTTTGGGGGAATCAAAGCACGTCAATTCCCAGGATGAAATCTATTCCACTTTGCTCTCTGATGTTGTTCTTTGTTTGTGTTGTTATTCAAGTTGTATGTTCATGTCTCCCGTGGGGTGCTTTGCAAGTTGCGAGTCATCGGTCATCCTAATTGGTTGTGTTTAGAGAGCGACTGTTGTGTTTGATGGAGAAGCTATTCCACTCCTCCTGGTCATAACAAAGCCGGGGCGCTTCTGTTATCGAGGATAGATGGCTATGGAGATGGGAGTAGCTATAGATGAGATTAGTCGGGGCTTGTCTGTTCTATCCGCCTCAGTGTGCTCAATTGTTACAACCAAGCATCCTTCATTTCCTCCCTGTCTGGAGCACAGGCAGAAGAAAACAAAAACAAAACAACAACAAAAAAGTAGTGTGTGTGGTATGACTGGAGAAAATTTCACAGGGTCAGTATTAATTTGGGCACTACTCTTGAACGGTTCATCTGCAGTTAACTCTTTCATTCCATAAGGCGTACTTGTAAGTCTTTTTAAAATTAGGCCCCGCCTACCAAGGACGTACTTGTACATCTAAGTCTTTTTTTTTGTGTGTCATAGAGAGGAGGGTCTGATGCAATCTGTGAATGAGAATAAGCCATTTGCCTTGTAAATCATGTTTTTAAAAAAAGCGACCAGTAGGTGGCAGTGGTGCCTCACGTGATTGAAATGCATGATTTTACAAAAAGCTCTTTTTCTCCGTTTTTTGCCCAGGAATCGCCATTTCCATGAAACTTAGCCATTTTGTAATGCCGATTGCTGAAGAATGGAAAAAGATAGAAACAATATATTTTTTTCTGCTGAAAGAAGAGAGTCCAAACTTAGTTTTGTTAGGCTCCATGTACTATATGGCATTAGAACCAAATATTCTGTGGGCCATGCAAGATCAGTCAAAATCCAGTAAAACGCTGGGATTGAGGGGGTTGCTCCAGTGAAAATGGTCTTAACCCTGATAAATGAACTTTTTTCAGTGTTTTTGAAACTAGTATTTTCTTGCTGCAATGACAAAACAAAGTGGAAAAAAAAGAAAAGATTTTGCATCCAAAATAATTGTTTTTGTCAGCCACTCTTGTTTTGACCAGGTGCTCCTTGTTTTTGTTCTTTTTTTTTCTGTTTTTGGATCATTGTTTGTGTCGCTGTTACTGTTAGGTGAGTCATGTATTAATAAGTCAAGTTATGTTTGAGTCTTGTTTTTTTTGTCTTGTTTGCCTTTCTTTTGTTTTGCTTTCGTAAGATACTTTTGGAGATTATTCCCACCCTGCGTTCTTGCCTCCCTGCATGCACACTCCATCCGGCTAACCATGACACTGACATCATCGAAAGACAACCATCATCCCGTACGCACAATCATCATAACTAGTGAAAAGGTAAAGACCCTTAAAAAAAGATGTAAATATCGTACATGAGATGTGCGTACCTTTCTATGATGAAAAAAAAATGGCCGACAGCAGCTTCGTGTTGGGTTGTTTTTTTTTGCTTTACTGTTTTGTTGCTGCCCTGTGTCAACAGTGTTTGCACATTTCTTGTGGTCTGTGCATGTAAACACAAAAATAGCATTACCCCCCCCCCCCCCCCCCCCCACCCCCACCCCCTGGGAGCTTGTTAACCTGCAGGATGAGTCGAAGCACCTGTGGCCAAAGCAAAACTGTGGAAGGCTTTGAACTTTCCCAATTTGGATTCGACACCTCTGAATAGCATTTGCAGAATTCCGCAGTGTAGAGCAGTTTAGTCTTGTAATGCACAGTACACTGAACTTCTAACTACACAGTACACTGAACTTCTAACTACTGTGTTAACATTTTTTTTTTTTTACCCCAACAAAGAGCAAATCCAAAGTGGAGCTGTGTCCCAGAATAGATTATGTTCAACCTTAAACGGTTTCACGGTATAAACAAGGCACGGGAGGTCATTCAGATGCCTCAATCCTCTCCATTAATTTTTGATGGAATAAACAACAAATTGGAGTGACAATTCTTGGATCATTTTCTTTGTACTTATACATTCCAGGGTTGAACGTGAAGGACGAAAACAGGCCCGGGGTGATATATTGGACAGAGGAGAATTGTGTGGAATCTATCTTTGTCACTCCATTACTTTACACGGTAACAGTATTGCTCGTAACGGGCCATTTCTCACTCCATCTAATCTTATTTCAGGGCACTGACCAACCATAATTTATATTAAATGTATATTATCGAAGCAATAACATCACTTTCCACAAGCTATACTCTGACATTTAATCGGCCATTAAGGTTTAGTATTGACACGGCGGAAAAAGCTTCATATGAAATTGAGCAATTTCTTTGAAAAGAACCACTCCAGAGAGCTGAAAATGCCGAAATCATGATTTTGGTATTTGTATTAGCAGTATTAGTCATTTCGATTACTTTATCCAAATTGAAAAAATGTGTCATTCAAGTCATGGCGTTTCAGAAGAGATAATTATTGTTATTATTATTATTATAATAAGTCATCGGCAGCAGCATTGATGATAATAATAGTGTCTTAGATTTGTCTTTTGAAAGAACCAACGGATGTTTAACTCATCCACTCCCAAAGGCGTTTTTAAACGTCTTTTCAGACTTGGTCTAGAATTGGCTGGTACTGAATGAGTTAACAAAATCACATGTGGGTGTAATTAAAACTGATGAGTGCCTGCATTTGTGGCTGTACAGTATTCATCTTGCTTAACAACTTAATGATCATGATGTTTAATATGTAGAATCATTATAATACGTGTAATTGTTATTATTTTTTTGACATGTTGTCAAAGGGATTCATCAACATCCAACTCTTCATGGATGCAAGGATGAAATTCATGAGTTTGGCCAGGAATCAAAAAACCAAACGATAGTTCCAATAAATCTTTGTCAGTCATGCCGAAAATAATAACAATTTAATTGTGTTTTGTTTAAAAAAATAAATCTTTCACTATGACTCATGGCAAATAGTAAAACATGTTTTTCCAGTATTGGCTCTTCTCCCGAACATGTAAAGGTGAACATGTGGGAACCCTTGGTAACTCAGCCAAGATGGTGGAGCAGATGTGTGTAAAAATGCACGTCTAAAACGGCAACAAGGGTCTGAGTCTCTTTACATCACACACACACGCACGCACACCGACACACACACACCATTTGAGGTACAGTTGGTCTTTCTGCAGCTGTAGCCCAAGACCCACAGCTGTTTCAACTGCACAGTTGAGCCAAGGTCTCCGGGTCTTCCTTTCATCTCCATCTTTGATGGGCTTCGTTGAACCTGCATATAAGACCTAACCTCTACCTCAGATGTGTGATATGAAACTATAATGAAGTGCAGTAGATTGGGGATGATCCGCAAGAGAAATCTGTTCACCAGGGACCTGCACCATAAAGGGAGTTCGACATATTTGTAGGTTCAAAGGGAACTGCTGTAAGTGTGTTGGTTTTTGTAAGAGTTTTTGTGGAGAGTAAGAGACTTGCCTTTACCTCTTCACCTCATTATGTACCACATTATTTTCGTAAACGTCAGATAGTCTGCCTATCGTCAGTTTGACGGACCCTTGATCAGTGTTGGATTTTCCTTGGGGCTTGAAGATGGGGCTGCCACTGATAGGTGACCATTAACTTGACGTAAAAAAAAAAAATAATAGAAAATCACTCACTTCATCAGCAGCAGCATCACGCCAATGGTAAGCTACGTTTGTTATGTCCGCTTTTCTTTGTCAGAATCTGAAGAATTATCTCTTCGATTCAGTAATGCTTGCTTGCTTCGTTTGCCTGTTTTGCTTTGCGACCTTCACGCTTTTATGTTTGCTGCAATGCTTAACGTTACTTTTTGTTCGCAATCGGCAGCGCAAACACTCGTCAAAGTCGCGTTTAAATAATGTGGGGAAAATATATAAAGTTAAGACTGGCAATTGCAGCAGGGTGTATGCCGAGTTCTGTTTTGTTGGGGTCTTGCTCCATCATGCACTGGAAAGTTTGATTCCATTTTCAAAATTACAAGAAATAATGATGACATTATTATCATTGATGACAATGATAATATATCATGCTAAAAAATCTTTTAAAAAAGATCCAAGATGGCGCCCTAGTAGGCAGCAGTCGGCAAGTGCTCTTGAAGAGCGTTGCTTTTTTCATTGTTGTTACTTCGTGTGGACCCGATGTGGACTGTTTTCATGGCCATTCGTCAAAAGAGAAGAATCTGTGCTTGGTGGTTGCGCTTTCTCTGCAGCTTGCGTGTACCAGGAATGATTTTGATTGGGAGAATGTTGGCGCCGTTTGACTGGCGGGGCTGGACAGCCCCGGGGCGCTTGTGTTTTCTTGTGCATGTAATGGGCAGCATTTTTCACAGCCCCATTTGGTTTAGCAGAGATGTCGCCGCTGTTGGACAGTCTGCATTAGTGCGGCTGGATGGATGGCTGGATGGATGGCTGGTGGAGTCGAGGATGAGGACAGAGGGAGCATGCATGCGTATTTGGAATTGAAACGGATTTACATGGGACAGGAGAAGTGAACAAATTTCTTTTTTCGTCAATGGACGCTCCAGCTTCTTGTTTACTTTCAAACTTAGCTTGTAGCAGACGTGTGGACATTTTGAGCATGATGTCTGATCCACTGTTGGAAGGACACTTTGAGTCTCTCCTCTTTCATCTTCCAACCGCTTAAAAAAAAAAAAAGATTGCAGGAAAAGTGGCTAAGATTGCATGAGTGTCTATGTTTTATGTTGTTGCATTATTTTGTTATTTTGTTCACTGTTTATGTTATGTTTATGTTAAGAAACCTGCCTTGGGACTATGGCTGAAAACTAGCCTTTATGCTAAATCGGGTGCATTTACACTGTTTATTCATGTGTTGATTAATGTGCACTGTTCCAATGAAATAAATAAATAAAATACAATCAAATGGCTGTGAACTCATGATTGATAATATGGTTGATCAAATTATTGTTCAGATGAAAGTATTAAGTTAATGAATTCATGTCTATTATTTACATTATTTACTTTGCGATGCCTGGTACTTTATTTTTTTGTTGATGTAACTTTTAGGTTATGACCTGCTGTGTGCCTCAATAAATAATCACAGAGTGTCGCGAGTGATCCTTCGATGTCGAGTGACGATCCCTATTCACAGGGCCTTGAAAAACGGAAATACCGTATTGGCCCGAATATAAGACGGCCCTGATTATAAGACAACTCTTTTTCAAGACTCAAGTTTGAAAAAAAGACTTTTTGAACAAATTAATTTTTATACAGAAAATAATTCCAGTACATCTGAAACAAAGGATTATAACAATATATTTGAGAGAAAAAGCATGTTATTTTGCCTCATTCAAATCTAAAGTGCATTCACATTCGTAAATGAATGGCTTCTGGTTTTTGAAATGTAAATTACATCATAACTTCTCCTCAGCTGCCGGTTAACCTGGCCGATCTTCGACCCACTTTTCTCCAGATTGTCACTATGTTTCTCCATTTTCTGTTATCTCTTCTATTATTTTCTTCTCTTTTTCTTCTTACCGCTATTTATTATTTTTCTTCTTCGTGTTACCGCTATTTTTATTTTTATCCTTCGTGGCAGGGGTTCACTTTGACTTGGGGAGTCAAGTTCAGATATCGCTTCATTGATATCTGGCGCCATCTAGCGTTGTGAATGGGTATAAAGTCAAGACCCCGAATATAAGATGACCCCCACTTTTTCAGTCTTATTTCAATGCAAAAAAACACCGTCTTATATTTGGGCCAATACGGTAACTGCCCATCTCTGATTCACAGTGGAGTCCCACTGTTGCCCAAGGTAAGCTGGGGATGGGCTCTAACTCTTCCAAACCACAAACAGCATAAACGGGATGGAAAAATGGATGGGCTTTGGAACAATGTGTCCAATTAGATGCACCATACCAAACACCACTGAAAATACCCTAAAAGACCTTCCACAAGCGAACAAAGCGAAAGCTTTGCCCATATGGATGTAAAATAGCATTTCCCTCACCCCGGAGTGAATTAATAAACATGAAAAGGAAAATTCCACAAGAAACGTAAGCCGCTCATCTTTGCAGCAGGAGTTGTCTGTCACTGCATACCAAGTAGGATCAGTATGCAAATGCGCATCTTCTTGAGGTCACGTTAGTCAGGTTTCTGTGCGCTCCTCAGAGAGAAAAGGACGAGCGACGCAAGCGCGGCCCAATGTAACCCGGAGAGCACCACTGCCACAACGTCTGCGTCAAAACAGCCATTAAACGCTGGCCTGATTCATAACGATAAACACGGCGCAGTGTTGCGGAGACCTGCGGACACCGCCAAGGTTCCCCCGATTTCTTTTTGCTACTCCAACAGACACACACACACAAAAACAATGAAAACAGGATATTCAGTCAAGTGCTCTCGTTGATTAAACGGAGGATATTTTGGTTGGTCCTTTCAACCCCAAAGGCCACTTTCAGCCCGAGTAAATGGAGTCTAAGTGAGGCAAGAATGTTAAGTGGCTTGAACGCCCTCTGCCGAAGATCAAATACCACTGGCAGTGTCATAAATGTTCTTCATTCAAACATTGTTTCCAATAAATATGACTTTACGATTTCACGATTGACGCAACGATGTGAAACCCAAAACGACAACTACAGCGGTCCCTCAGTTTATGATGCGGTTCCAGTGATGTCACGCAAAATTTTCATATAGGTCAGCGCCAAGTCACAGTTTATGACAGTTAATGAAAACAACTACAACTGGCATTGAAAAGCGTTTTTCAAAATGAAATAATGAGCAATTTAAAAAACAAGTTTCGGGTGTATCCCGCCTTCTGCACGAAGACAGCTGGGACAGGCTCCAGCGCACCCACGTGAGGATAAAGCGGATTAGAAAATGGATGGATGGAGTGTCAAAACAAAATAAAAAATAACTAGAATGACAAACCCCAAACTGTAATTACTCTGGTCAGCAAACGCACTAATTACTATCACAAAATCTCTGAATACACTTAAAAGTTGTTAAACCCTTTTTTTTTTTTTACTTGTCCTCATTCACTATCGAGAAATGAGAAACTATTATACAACCACATGGAAACAAAAAGCCAATTTTCTTGCTCACACAGCTCTCCAAATAAGTTCTAGATGTTTATTTGTCATGCCCAGTTCAATTTAATGCAAAGCTGACACTGAAAACAAAACACTCGAGTTTTTCTTTTGTACAAAAACACAGTGGTATACAATACATGCAGGACTGTTGAAAACAGTATTAGATCAAACAGCATGTGGTGTTTATTAGACAGCATTCAATTCTATTTACAGTTGAGTAAATTGTGAGGGATATATTCCAGACCAACCCAGATAGGTGAAAGTCTGCAATACAGAGAGAGATCACATTTAAAAAAATACCGTAATAATAATTAGAAATAAATAAAATCAAACCTTAAAACCTCAGCTAACAAATATTCTATATTAGCTTAATGGTAACTAACATCCATCCATTTTCCGATCAGCAGTCAAAAGCGAGTGAAATCAAAGCAAGCTGCCCGTAGGAGCCAAATATAGAAGATGACAAATCTGAAACGGGCGCTTAAAATGGTGAATACAAAAAAATCATAATCCTATTAGTGCATTTAACCGCTCAAGGCAGCCTGTGATCGAGTGCCTTCCATCCCTGGAGGAGACGCCGATTGTCGATGTGTCTGTCAACCCGCTGCTATGATGAAAGGCGCGGTCCAATTTTCGACTGCAGCTAATTGAGGCTCCACTGCGCTAATTAAATCAAGGAACCACCTGGCATGTAACGTGCACCATGTGTGTGTGTGTGTGTGTGTGTGTGTGTCCAAACAGATGAAAATCCGCCACTCCTGTTTATGTCGCCACTCCAGATGATTTTTATTTTCGCCATATGCACGAGTCGGCTCTCCCTTGACTCATTTAAAAGCCACTGGTAAAATAAGAGGCCCGGCTGCCGAGGTGACCTGAGCGTTACGACTACCGCGACCATTTGAAAATGTCAGACTCCCTTGTTTGCGATATAAGCGGGCAAACAGGCAATTATTACATTTTCACGTTTCCGGAGAGGCCTCGCTCCTGCCGACACATCTCCGACACTGCGCCCTTGTGTTTTAACAAGGAGCGCGGGCGCATTACATTCCGGCGCCTCGATGAAAAACTCACCAAGCCATATTAACGCGGGCCCTCCAATTGCACCTCCCGTCCCCTTGCCGCTCTCCTATCTCTCTCAATCACCCTTATCGCTCCCTCTCCAGCCCTCACATCCTCTTTCATTTCCAAGACAGTCTATCATTTGGGCAACACTGCAGCGTGATTGTGGCTTCCGCTGGAAGGCAAAAGCCGAATGCTATCATCACTCCCAGGGCCATAATCAATAGTGTCAGTAATGGCTACGGTGGGAGCAGCAATGCTCGATTGTTCCACGGTTCTCAGCAGATCATAGTGGCCCGCTCTCTGAAGTCCTCTTTATTTTGTGGGCATTTGCCCTGTTAGATTTGTTTCCAGTGGGTTCTGGAAGAAGGGATTTTCTTTACACTATCTGTTCAAAAACCTACCAAACATAGTACAGTCAAACCTCGGTTTTCGTCCATAATCCGTTCCAGATGGCTGTTCGAAAACCGAATTGTTCGAAAACTGAAACCACGCTCTTTCTAAAATAAAAATGTTTATTGAACACGTCTGCTCACAATGGAAAGCAACACGAGGAAGCGTCACTTCCTCGTGTAAGGAAGGCGAGAGGAGTCAAATGGTGCATTCAAGTGCGCTCAGTTTGTTCAAGAACCGAAATTGGTTCGTCATCCGAGGCATAAAAAAACTCAAAATATTTGGTCGAAAACCGAATTGGTCGAGAACCGAGGTTTGACTGTATATGGTTTTGGAAATGCATCGTCTGCCATTTAGTGATATTTGTTGATTTGCTCACTTAAAATTAATCTTGAATGCAGTATGCTAAAGTATATACAAATGTATGCATTTAATTAGTTTCATTGCCAAGCATATAAATGACTTTCGTCAAATGTCAAAATATGACTCCCCAATTGAAATGAGTAGAAATGCCATTAATCCGTCAGAGGGCCCCACAAAAATGTTTGCGTAAAACTCAACATAAGTAGAAAAACATATACAGACGTGTCTTAATTTGTTTCATTGCCAAGCTTATAAATGACTTTAGTCAAATATCAAACTATGTTCTTCCAATTGAAATGAGTAGAAATGTCAAAGGACCCCACAAAATTTTTGTTGTTGCAAAAAAAAAAATAAGTAGACCATATAATATACAGAAGCAAACATCATTAAAAAAAAAAAAAAAAATTATTTCTTAACATTGTTTAATTTAGCCCAAAGTCCCTCACGCGCTGTCGTATTTGAGCGTTAATTTGTGTATTTAAGGGGCGCGGCCAAATGAGTGATGTCAGGAGCTGGTGTCTGCTTCATTCTCCTCGTGAGGGTTTTCATTTTATTTTTGAGAAAATGAAGGAATTTTATGGTCTGAAAATACATTAAATTAAAAAAATACAATTACCGTCAAACCTCGGTTTTCGAACGTCTCGGTTCTCAACCAATTCGGTTTTCGACCAAAAATTTTGAGTTTTTTTATGCCTCGGATGACGAACAAATTTCAGTTCTCGAACAAACTGAGCGCACTTGAATGCACCATTTGACTCCTCTCGCCTTCCTTACACGAAGTGACGCTTCCTCGGATAGACAAGGAAGTGACGCTTCCTCGTGTTGCTTTCCATTGTGAGCAGACGTGTTCAGTAAACATTTTTATTTTAAAAAGAGTGTGGTTTCGGTTTTCGAACAATTTTGGTTTTCGAACAGCCTTCTGGAACGGATTATGGACAAAAACTGAGGTTTGACTGTACAATGACAAATACTAAACATTTATAACCCAGGTCCGCTGCCTACGCCATATGCTCGAATCAGCATCCCAAATGCCAAAGTGTAATTCGGCGATTTGTGAGATGACAGAGATTTGAGGACGGAATCCCCTGGACTAGCAGTAAAGACCAGGCGTTAGTAGACCATCTAATTTAAAACCTCCTGAATGAATTAATGGTCTTGAAGAGTCCTGTGGGGGATACATGACACTGTAGTGCATGTCACTGCAGAGGCCAGACCTGTCGATCCATAAAGTCACAGGCTAACCGCCGCTCTATACTCCTCGAGCAGTGTGGAGCAGCAACCGTCTTCCCACAGGAAAAATAGGGCAGCGCTGTCACAACACTGGAGATACAACAAAGAACCTGCACAGCAGGCAGGCAGGCAGACGAGCCCCAAGGTGCCGGCTGCACCAGCTCAACATCACTTCAACATGTGCTCAAACTGCCTCGCCATGTTAACAGATGGCACATTTTTGTTCAAGCTTTACGTCTCAATTTAAAAAAAATCCCCAGATGGAGTGTTTCAGCGCGACATGGGGATCATTTCCTCTGGGTACCCTTACAAGGCAACATTAACTCAGTCATCCGGTAATGTGGCAAGTCATCAGTCAGACATTAGTGGGAGCCGGTATCAAGGTGGCTTTAGGCACTTTATTATAAGCAGCCTGAGCCACAAGAAGCAATGTGATTACTCAGCGGCAAGTGCTGAATTTTCACACGACGGCGATTGTTCGGCGTTCGTTTTCGGAGCGAAGAGAGAGTAGTTGGTGTGCAGTGAGTAGTAAGAAGTGGAAAAGATCCAATTTCACGGTGTCCACGCTGTGAACAGGTGAAGTCATAACAAAGAGGCGGTAGAAGATGGATCAAATTCCTGTACTGCCATAGCCGTGTTTCACTTCATTAAGGGAAGATGATGTTGCCCTTGACGGGGTCTAGAATGAAAGGGACATGGTGGTGTTCTATTTAACTTGACAGCACTGTCTTCTGTGAGATGTAAGGATGTTACTTTGGACGGGAGGCTCAAGAAGAGATTCAATTCTCAACGTTGAATGCATGATGAGAGTTCATTTTCCCCTAATGGTGTTTTGTATTACATGCACACATCTCCCTAAGCTTTCTCAGCTCGACTTTAAGGAAGCAGCTGCACAGCTCAAGTACCTTATTCTAAGGTAACTACCGTATTTTCCGCACTATAAGGCGCACCTAAAAGCGTTTTTCTCAAAAGCCGGCAGTGCGTCTTATAATCCGTCGCGCCTTATATATTAATCAATATTCTGATTTATTGGACATAGTATTTTAAAAAAGCACCTTGTTATAGTTGCAGCCGTTGTGAAATCACTACCGGTATATAAATAAAGTTGTATTGTATTGTATTCAATTTAGCGTAATCTAGTCTTCTTTTTCTATGTGCTGATATGCTGCGCGGTAAAATACTAAAATACAGTGTATAAATGCATATAATGACACGTCATGTTCCAAAACCGAAATCGGTGCCGAAACCGAAATGTTCGAAAACTGCACAAATAAAATGATGAGTCAGTACTTCCTCGTAAGGAAGGCCTTCTGGTCATCAGTGCATCCATTTTCTGTATCTTTAGCCAGCTGCACTGCGCTGTAGTCGGGATAATGGGTGCACAATAGAGAAGGTGCGGACTGTAAGTCGGTACACAAAAGGTAGGGAATTTGCAAAAATGAGTGAGTAACATGACTGTGTTTAAAATGCCCAATAATCCATTCTATCATAGGGATGCAGTTTATTTTGGGTATGTAACCAACAATGAGCAGCTCCGGTTCAAACAGCATCTTGGAGCAGTTCTACCAGCCTGGCATTGCAATGCAGAAGTCGCTCTAGCTCATTAGGACTCAGTCAGTCATGATGAGCTGCGAAACAACACAGATAACTCTGAAGGCCCACTGGCAATGACAAACACGCAAACGTCCACACAATGAGGAGTTTTAAAATATAATCGACAGCACACACCGACGCACACTCAGCAAGTGTGAAGGATAATCACAGCCCATAATTTGCTTCTCAAATCACAATGGTAATGACAAGATGTCTTGATTGTCATGCGTTGCTACGACGGCATTTCTATGGAGAGGACTGCAGCTTTGGGAGCCATCTGTTTGTCAGACGGAGTGCACAACAGGCGCGCCGCTAATTTCAAGGACTTTTTGGCCAGGGACCGAAGGCCGCACAAATCAATGAGAATCCTTCAACTGGGTTTGACAACGCAGAACCCCAAATTGGTCCATCAAACACCAACTCAAATAGTGATGATTCAGCGTCGCCGTACTTCAAAGTTAGATGACAAGATGAAGATGAAAGCATTTCTTTAAAAACAAAAAGAAAAACATGAGATGCTGCAGACTAAATAGTATAGGTACAAGTACGTTTCCTCACAGTGTTCACGTTGGGTGATGGTAGATGATTGACTAAGTTTACCTCTGGGTGGAATCAATTATACACATTTTTCAAAAGACTGTCTTTGGTCTTCACAGGAAATCATGAAGTTCCCGGGATTCTCCTTACTTCTATTTCATGTTCTCACATCGTGCTTGCTCTTTATTCGCAAACTTTTAATGCAAAAGAGAGAATGTGATGCATTTGAGATGTTATTGCCAAACTTCAATTGGGCCGTGACTCCTTTGCCTTATGACGAATCTATTTCGGGGTACAAAAGCACATGTTGCTTTTGCTTTCTGTTTGTGGTTACCTTTGGGAAGAGGAAAGCAGAAGGAGGCAAAAAAAATCATCTGTCATTTTTGACAGCCTTACACTTGCTTAATAGTACAATTACTAACTCCACCAAGAACAAATAAAATGGTGAAGAATTACGTTTTCCCTGCTATTTGTTAGTTAGCTAGCTCACTGGTTAGGTGGATTAAATCAAAACTACATCTCGGCGTTTCTCGTTTCCATTCCTACGCGACATCGTGACCCAAATTTGTACATGGCACAGCGCAGTCTATTACTAACCAATGGTAGAGCAAAAGTAAAAAATGTTCTTTAAGTAAATATTTATATCTAAAACATATCCAGGCCAAAAATATAAAACCATCACCATGGGAAAAAAAAAGGACTGTGGTCGCCGAGTGTGCCTTCTTTTGTCACGTGACAACGCAGCATAAACCAATTCACTGCACATGGTTTATAATCTTAAAAATGTAGATGGGAAGTGTGTAAACTGAGAAGCCCTACGTCACTGTTGTTAAATGTGGTCGAGAAGTGGCCCATGGGAAAGGGAGAAGCTATTATGTCATACATTATGTAACACAAATTCAAAATGGCTACACCAAAACACAGATCAAATATAATCCCATACTGACCACAGAAAAACTAGAATGGGATTACATGGTTACAGAGTGCAATCAAAAGATCCAACTGGAAAAGCACAGGGGGAGACAGTATTGATCTTCTTGAAAAACTGATTCGGCCATTCATAAAAAGCCGCTCTCTATTGACTCGAATGATTTTTAAGATGATGAATGAGAACAATAAATGATTGTAACATCAGCATAAAAGGAGAACGTAGCATCAGGCAAATTAGCACAAAGATTATTCACATAAACTGTGAACAACAGTGGCCCTAACATGGAACCTTATGGCATGCCATTTTGAAGCGAGAAGACAAAAAAAGACCTGGTGGCAGTGATCCATTGTGATCTTTCTGATAAATAATTACAAAACCCATTTGCATTCTGGTTCGATAATCCAATTTTATAGAGTCTTGGTGCCAGGATCACACGGTCGATTGTGTCAAATACCTTTGAGTAGTCTATGAAAAGAGGCCAACATTATTTTCGACTGTCAAGTACTTTGTACATCTATGGTGTCGTTTACTGCTTTAAAGGAGAACATGAGCATCTGTAAGGCATTTGAGTCGTTTACTGACCGACTTTTATAGTGCATTTGCACTTTGTTACAACTCACCGCTGTTGGGGGGGAGCAATCCGCCAGAAACCTTCATTGGAAATTTCGGTTCTGGGAATTCCAGTCTCAAGTAGTTATAAAAACTTTTGGTATTTCAAGCTTACATCGAAAGACTTGATACCGACACTTTTGTATGCCTTGCTAGGCAATTCAAAACTGGGCCATTTTACCTGCTGAAACATAGGAGCTTCTGATTTTTTTAACGCTCTGGTTAATTGGCAGCACGCCTAAACTCCCTCAGAGTAGATGATGGTCTGCGGGGAGGAATCCGAAGGCACGGATCTCTTCTCTTCACAGATTTCTTCATCTAAGTCCCTCTTTACAAGAAAAAAAAATGTAAATACGGGACTGACAAGTTGCCAATTAAATTTCTATCGTCATCATACTGATGTATTCTGCGTACCCTGGGGGAGAATCAAAGGTTTTAGAGGGTGTTGGAAAAGCTTTCATCGTGTCCTTTTGTTCTTGGTAACACATGTTGAAAAATGCAACAACGGCTGTGTAAGAGCTCCTGCTCCCATTAATCAATTCCCTCAGCTTTTTTCCAACACGAGCAATGATGGGAAGATCTGAGGAAAAACAGCATGCCGTACATCTTGTCCCTCTTTGTTTCGCTGTAGACAACGATTCTCTGTTCACATCCAATGCAGATGAAGCCGATAACAATGCCAAATTTGCAAATGACAATATTTCATTCGGGGCAGTGTGTTGTGGTAGTTGTTAGCACATTGGTCTCTAAGTCAGGCGGCGGGCATTTTTATTTATTTTTTTACCCGGGGCCCAAATGAGAAGCAGAAAATATTGTGGAGGGGCCACAAGTTTGAAATCTACTATTTTATTTCTATGTTGAAAGAAGTTGATATGAGATGCTGATAAGAGTATCCGTTATTTTTAGATAATGAGAGTGCAGTTGTTTTAGAAAATAAGTATTTATTCCATGAAATTACGCAAAACAATTGCAATTGTGCAACATTCATAACTTTTTCAGGAACATGAACACTTTCTGATTTTAACTTTCCATGAAGACACCACAATGTCTTTGTACGACAGTAATAATGTCAACATAAGCCACAAAAAAATTGTCCCAACTGCCAAACAATTCAGAAAAAAATCGAAGTAAGCATGTTTCAGTGTTTTGCAAGTGCATCAAAGCATGTTGAATGTTTGAGGTGTAGATGTGAAACACACATGACAGATGACAATCAGTAAATGAGGGTCTGTACCTGGATTTGTTGAGCTTCTTTTGTTGATCCGGACATATTCGCGGTGCAGAGTCCACCAAGCACTCTTGAACGAATTCCCCGTCTGAAAATGGTTTGGTGTTTTGAGCGACGTTGCGAAGCTGTCACAAAGCTGGTCCTGGTTGCTGCTTCCCGGGTTGCGTGTAGCTCGGTGAAATACACTTGTTATTTTTCTAGCTTCGGATGCAAATCTTCGGATAATTGCGCTCTCCCAGTCTCAGTGAAATGTTTGTATTTTTCCGTATGCTTCGTCGCGTAATGACGACTCACGTTGTGCTCCAAGACGGTGACCGGCTCACAACAAACTAATCATAATCACCTGTACGTGTACCTGTACGTAAACGACGCACGCACACCGTAACCCGGTTTCAAAATAAAAGTTAGGCTGTTTCAGTCCACACAATATGCAAAATTTCGAGAGTAGATTTTATTTTCTTCATTCCAAGGCACCTTTCACAGGCCGGGCCAAAATGCATTATTCATTATTTTGAAAGTACTGGGTCTTTTATTTTCTTAATTCCAATCAACTCTTCGCTGGCAATAAGAGCCCGTCGTTGGCCATAAAATGCCCAGTTTAGCTCGAAGTCAAGGTGTTCTTGGTTCAGACTTTCTTATGTGCAATTGACAAATGAGAATATTCTGGTTTCTAACATTTTTAGTCTTGGTCACAAAAGCACTGCAGACAAACACTAGGGGGGGGGACTATATATTTATCTAGTTCTTGGAAAAGACGTGACCTTTCTTGAAAGTTTCTAAATAAACAAATCAAAACGCAAATACCCAGAAAGCTTAGTCTCAGCATGAATGCATTTTAGACTTGACAAACTTCGGGTGAACCACAACCATAGAACCCTTTGACTCTATTCGGGCCTTAGACTAATTTCCTGCCTCTTTAGGGTTTCTCATCTATTAGCAGTGTGTAGACACAAGTTGGAATTAAAATAAAATAAATGACCGAATTTTCTGCACTGTAAGGCGCACCTTCAATGAATGGCCTATTTTAAAACTGTTTTCATATATCGGGCGCATCGCATTATAAGGCGCATAGAATAAAAGGAAAAATATTGGCTGAGGTTCCATTATGCCTCCACTAGATGGAGCTACGCGAAAGGGAATACAAGACAATACAGCTTTATTTATATAGCGCTTTCACAACTGCGGCAACTGTAACAAAGAAATTTAAAATACTACGTCCAAGAAATCAGGATATTGATCCATATATAAGGCACATCAGATTATCAGGCGCAGTGTGGGTTTTTGGGAAAATTTAACGCTTTTTGATGCGCCGTATAGTGTGGAAAATACGGTAATTAAAAGGGGGAAGAGGGCGTACAGGCGGTCGAGGCCAAGCCAAGTCCATTAAAGATACAATACTTGCCAACAGCAGTCTTGTGGGAGACATCTTAAGAGCAAGGGTACTGTCGTGAAATTGTGTTCCACAAGATTGGTGTTTACACATTCTTGGCTACACCGCAAATAACGGGAAAGAGATTAAAAAGACAGTCTGCCCTCCCTTGCAACAAATCACATTTGGAGAGGAATTCGCTACGAGACCAATATCCTGTTG
Organism: Hippocampus abdominalis; assembly: GCA_018466805.1. Classification (NCBI taxonomy): domain Eukaryota; kingdom Metazoa; phylum Chordata; class Actinopteri; order Syngnathiformes; family Syngnathidae; genus Hippocampus; species Hippocampus abdominalis. The sequence continues at coordinate 3,690,197 of CM031710.1, forward strand.
TCGCTGACCTTCAAGCAATCACAAACAGGATTTATTTCAAACTTAAGTTCCATCAGCTTTAATTAGTTTGATTTTTTTTTTGTATGATACCTGACGTGCATGTTGGTGTTTGTAGTGTTTATCATCTATTTAATGTAGTGAAACAGTAATGTGTTAAATTGACACAAGAGTAAGGAAAAGTCTGAGTTTTTAAAAATGGATGGCAACACCGTACTAAAGACATAATGTATTGGAGCAAAAACAAAGAAAACAACAACAAAACACAGAGTTTGTAACGTCTTGTGAAACATGATGACTTATGCTGCTGCCCAAACTAGCTCATTGCACACCATAAATGACAATCTGTATTGTGCAACCTTTTATAGGTCGCATAAAAAATTGAAAATATTTCAAGAACCTGATGTACCAGATGTGAAAAAATCTTTTTAAAATCAGTGTCGAAAATACGTTCCGAGGCACAAAATTTGACTGGGGTTGTGAGGATGCCCCCCTTCGGCGTTTTCATGCTTCAACTCAACTGCATGTCAAGTAAAGGAAATGTGTAGTGTAAATTATTCACAAAGATTCACATTGCTGGTTTTGTTTAATCTCAACAATTCATTTGTTGGGTGACTGACTGGTGGCTCATCAAGGGGGTGCAGCCTGCCTTATACTCGGGCCATGGTTCCAGCCCCTGCCGTGACCTTGTATAAAAAATGGATTCATGAATGGCTCTTATACATCATTTAGTGGAATTTTAAAAAGAACACACGGAAAATTCCCACCTGAATGTCAAAAGGGTTCTTTCCATATGCCTCGGCTAAAATTGCGGCCGCCGGCTTCGGCCATGGCCATCGTGTGCAGCCCGAGGCAAGCTTACCATGTTTGATTTGGACTTGACTGTAGGAAGTGGAGGCTGTCATTTGAGTGCTTTGCAAAGGCAGTAAAAGCAAAAGCGAGCCTCCGCTCTGTGATTTCACCCTCGCTTGCCTCAGGCATCTCTCACTGCATCAAGAAAACTGCAGTAACATGACAAACTGCTGCTGAACAGAAATTCCTGCAGAGAGCGTAATAGGCCAAAAGCAAAGTGACACAAAGTGAAAACATGATTAAAGTCTAGCGTTGGCTGGTGTATAATTCACAAACCATATTATAAGTCTATTTTTTTAATCCCTCTATATCAGGGGTGTCAAACTCATTTCTCATTGTGGGCCACATACGGACTTGCTCGATGTCAAGTGGGGCGGACCATTAACATGATACCATACTCTGCTATAAATAACCCAAATATCATGTCTTTCCTTCGTTTTGGTCTCAAGAAGCATTGGCGCATTGATACCGTCTGCTGTGTTGGGTCTGTCTCAGTGCTAGATTGAGACTGCTATTTTCTTCTATGATCAAAACAATGTTGTCTTCTACTCTGATCAAAACGGTCTGCCCCCTAGCCGACAATCCGTGAATCGCATTTTATTAAAATATTCATTCTGTGTCTTTAATGCATTTTTTCACATTTAAATTATCCTGCGGGCCGGATTGAACCTCCTCGGGGGCCGGTTCCGGCCCGCGGTCCGTATGTTTGACACCGCTGCTCTATATCAATGTGTACAGCGCAGGTTCAACTGGGTTATAAAATATTAACCCTTCATAGTCAATGTCAACTTTAGAATATTTTCACCTTTCAGATTTGGATGCAGACCATGATTTTAAGATCTGAATAATTTTTTTTGTGACTTTCATTGATTTATTTCAGACGGGATTGCATAACCTTTTTTGACCTATTGTTGGCGCCTCAGTGGGATAGGGGCTGAAGATTTACTTTTCAAGCAGCCCACCTCCCGCGATCGACCCGCTTGCGCAGGTCAAAGGTCAACGCACACACACACACACACACACACATACGCCATGATGTGCGACAGCCATTAAGGGACCCTAACATGAACAAAACAGGGGGAAAAAAATAACTAGATGCAAGACAAGACTGCGTTTGTAAAAAGGAAATCACTGGCTGCCTTTAGTGGAAGAACTGACATGGGGAGGCAGGGATGCACTTTTGTAGCATGTTAAGTGCAGAAACACCACCACGGTAGCTGATGTGTACCGTTTTAAAACGCTGCTCCAGATTCCCCCTCGGTGCATTGCAGGTCGAACAAACTTGGAATGAGAATCACTATAGCTGCAATTACAGACTGCTGGCCGCTAACAACTTAAGGTACTGTGATCTGTGATTCAGGTCATGCGGCACCTTTGGTTAAATACTTGTTTTGTTTCGTTTTTGTAGGTGTGTAAATGGTAGTATGCTTAGGGTGCAGTGTACACAACCCAACTATATATTAACAGACATGCACAAAAGTGCTAACTTTTTTTTTTGCGGTTCCATTTCCCCCTACAATCCCCGTGGTCTGCTATTACAATGCCAATGACACTCGATTACATCGACTGGTCGGGAACTCTTGATGTAAGTTTTCCTGTTAAATGGAGAGAAACTGTTGTGTTTTCTGAGGCAAGATTGCCCTCTGGTGAATTACCTGGATATGAGCATAAGCATCCAATAGTTTGAGCGTGCAAGTATCACAGTATCAAAGAAATGTGAGCAGCAAGTCCTCGAAATTTGAATCTTTGTCATCACTTCCTACTCGGCTACTGTACTTGTATAACTGTCAGATATTGGTTTTAAATAATTAAGTCACGATATGGAAGCTGATTTGATGGTTCAGCTGTTAGATGTGCAATTTCACAATAAATACATTTATCGATGTCATAAATGACAATGTGACAAAAACGACGAGCGTAATAAACACTATAGCAATATGAGATTGTTTGTTTACCTAATGCTGAAGTGCATTATTAAGATACATTTAGTTTGACATTAAAGTGTGCCAGAAAAAAAAAAGAAAACCCCAGCTCCAAACGTATTGTACTGACTTGGCATAAAAATTACTTGGTTTGCAGAGATCTCATTGAATTTCTCGTTGCGAACACAAGCAATTAGTCTTCATCAAAAGGCATTTTGATAACGCCGAGACAGAATACAACCATTTAGTGACTTGTGAAAAAATGTTTCAGTGCGAGCGTCAGAACACCTCAAGATTTCAAGAAAGAAATGTGAGAAAGGTCTTATCATTTTATCCCACAGGCCAAAGTTTTCTACAACGCACTGCGAAACCAGAAGCGTGGTTTTGGGAGTTTGGTGGGGGCTTATCATGTACAGTATTTGATTAGAACTGACAGCGCAAGATATTCAAGTTGGATTTTAGGCGCAAAGAAATTGATTAGACTCAGAGCATTTGTTTTATTACAAACAAATATTATACCAGACGACGCAGTACAAAAACTCGTTTCCCCTTTTAGTTGAAAAAATATATATATTTACATGTATTAAAACAGCGGTCAACAAAATTGGCCCTTAGCCTTTCAGTGATTCACTTTCTACATTTGTAACAGAGGACATAATCTTACCTGTTGTACATGAACTGAAAATCATTATTTATTCACAGAATGTAAAAAGAAAGGCCGATGGTGCAAAGGGATCCCCCCCTCAAGATGAAGCATTGATAAATAAAGGCTTTACTTAGATAGCCCTTCAATAACCTTCACGGTAATCAAAATCACAATCGCTTCATTCACAAGACTATTATTTTTGGGGGTGTACGAATCCATTAATAGATCCCCTCACGCAACGACAATGTTTCCAACCTCGAGACCACCTGAGGGACCAGATTAAATACATGAGTTCACAGAATGAGAAAAGCATGAGTACACACACTGTATTGATTGTCTGTCTACTTTATAGGCCATGAAGGGTGGAGCTGATGATGTCCATGAATGTAGCTTCAACACAGTAGCAGATCTGGACATCCAGGTCGGCTCCTCCAAGTTTCTCTGCTGTCCTTTGGGGTAATTCCAGTTTGCTGGAACCTTCGACTGAAGTATCCCGCGGCTTCTCCTTTAGATACTGCAAACCTAAAAAACAAAGAAGAAAATAAAAACGTATATTTTATAGAAGTGTGCGTTTTCTTAATATCTTTCTAGAAAAAAAAAAAGAACACATTTTGCATTTTGACAGACCAGCGTTTGTCTGTACTTACGAGCTATGAGAGGGTCGATGTCCCTGGCTTTGGTGGCCACATCAGAGGCACAGACCTGCCCTACTTGGACCAGCAGGGCTGTCACATCTTCGTAGAGTGGAGGAAAGGCCTGACAGAAGGCCACCAGGCACGGCAGGGTGGGCATGAAGAAGGCAAAGCGCTTGGCGCGAGTCAGCACTGAAGCAAGGGAAACACACCAACAAACATTTAATTTATAGCCCTACCAGACCCTTCACGAAAGGCAGGTCGTAATGCTGCACTATCAGACATTGGCCAGATGGTGGCAGCAAAACGTATAGAATGACTTCAGGACAGCCCTTGTGGGGAATAAAACTATTGTCATGTTTTTACGTTTTTTTAAAACAACATAGGTGTGTAACATAGGGAAAAAAACTTGTTTCCTGACCTGTGAGCAGTGTACCCATGACGCTGACAGCCAACCTAGCTACACTGAGTGACTTGGGCAGTGCGTACTGGATACACAAGTAGGAGAGCAACTGGATTGCAAAAATCTGTCAAGAGATAACATTCACGCTGATTTTATATATAAGAAATATTAATGCGGCAAAATTGCAAACACAGATGCTCAGCACAAGGCCAGGCCAGAGAGAGTCAAGACAAGGCCGGGATGTCTCACCTGCTTTTCCAGTTGAGGCTGGGCCAGAAGTTCTGGGATGAAGTCCAGGCAGATGTGCATGGAAGGGATGCCTGACACTGTTAGAGGCAGCAGAGGTTGAGGATAGCCCTGAAAGAGACCATGCATGTCAAAACATGACTAATCGGCAGTGCAACGGGGCTTGAGGTAATTAAAAAGGAGTTTATATTGATCAAAGCTTGTGCCAGCTTTTTGCACTGCGGAATTGGAGAGGTTCGCTTCAATAATATTCAATAATATTGACCATCTGCTGCGTGTGGGAGAGCAGCGGCCACTGACTGCTAATGCAGCTGGTAAGTTTGATGAATAATGGAGTCAAAATGAATCTTTTCTAAACGGTGGAAAAACAGACCCAGAGGCGAGGACAGTAATTTTTTCATGAACGCCCCCCCCCCCCAAAAAAATAAAAAATAAAACAGCACCATAACTGATTTCAGTTAAGTGCGTACATAATATTTCATGGATCCACAAATCTTGCGCTTACCTGAAAGTGGACGAGTTTGGCAATATTCGGGTCAGCGATGAACATCTGATGCAGCAGACAACAGATGAGACACTGCACCTCCCTCAAATCACTGAGCAGGCCTCCCTCCGGCTCAGCATCCCTCACACCCTCCTTGGCTCTCAGCAGAAGGCTGCTTTGTTCCATTTTTGCTGGCACCGGGCCCCTGATGGCCCTTAGAAGGCTCTGTGTGCTGCATCCCAGCTGCTGCTCCTCTGAGGTTGGTAAACACACTTCCAGAAGAATTTGGACTGCTGCGCTATCCTGGATTGAACAGGAATTATCAGGAGCTGTTCGTATCGCAACCCAACAAACTGAGCATGGAATTATTCTTGAGGAAAATATATGGAGGAAAAACAAATGATATGTGGATGTAAGAAATACCTGAGCCGCTAAAAGGGCGTTCTTGAGCTCCTCCCTGGTGACCTCAGGTGTATCTGGCTGTCCAGGTACACCCAGGTTGGAGACTGTCTGGTTCTGTCTATCAAAGTCGGCCGTCTCTTTCAAATGGCTGTGCAGGTAGGCTTTGGATGCTAGTAGATAGCCGTTCAGCATGTGCAGGACAATGTCCATTAAAGGAGGACATCTAAAGAAAGAGGAAACAAATTACACTAAAACATAAAAAAAAAATCTATGATTTGTTTATGTGATTTAGGTGCATTATTACCAATTAACTCTTTGAACAGTGTCATTGGCAATTTTTAAGGAACAAGTGTAATCATAAATTTATTAAAAGAGCGCTTTCAACCAAACCGTTTCCTAACTCGGGATATTGAGCTCCCTTCTGAGCGCTGAGGCCATGTGGTACAAACATGCAAAAGAAGATAAAGAATTGAAAATCTTGGAGGTTAAAAGCAGCACCTTAAAATCTGCTCTCATATATACAGGTAGCAAGTGGGGGGAGGCCGATACTGTGGTAATATGGTCATACCTTGATGTCAGAGTTAAAATACAAGCTGCTGCATGTTGGACTAAATGCAAACTCTGAGGCTTTTTTTATGTCAACCCTGGTTTGATCATTAAGTATGGCCAGCAGTGACAGCACTGGGTCTTTTTTGGATGAGACCACTCCCTATCAAAACATCCATCAATCCATCCATCATCCCTCATAATGCTTGACGAACAGTGCTTGATCGTTGTGAACATGGCCCTGGAAATTTGGTCGTTACAAGCAGCTTGTGATTGATGAAAGTGTTTGTGACATTAAATCTACCCCGTATAGCGTCACAAAGTCAGAAAAAAAAAGATGACGGGAGATTATTTAAATTTAGAAGTAGAAGCGATGACGTAATGTATACAAAGACAAGCGCACACACGATTAAATACTACTATTACTACTAAATAGTGTGCAAATAGTTTGCAAAGTTGGTCAAATATAAAATGGTTACACTGGTTTGTAAATACATAATTTTGCCATCAAAAGCATGTTTTCATTGTTGCTGTTGGTATTCTATCAAAGAAGAAAAAAATGTTTGTTCAGATGCTTGATATCACTGAAGCAAAAATTATCAGCATAAATGTCACTGTTGTGCATAAAACATTTATATAAGCTTGTTTTCTATATTTTTGTTTGGTCCAAAATAGGTGATTTGGGTGGAAGCCAACTATAAACTATAACTGATTACGAAAAGAATGGAATAAGGTACAAACAGACTTTTTTGTGAGGAAAGAAGATAGTCTCGTCATTCATTTGGTGGTTCCAATGTTTACATAGTCATAAAACACAATGTTTTTGTGAGCCCAGAAATGTCAGTCAGAATGCTCTTAATTGGGCTGCGACTCAATAGGTTCTCTTTTTTTTTTAATGGGTAAAGCATTGAAAAGAGTTAAGAAGGGCACCCGTATTTCAATATTGGGCTGAACTTGAGTTGTACCTGTACACCCTGTGATCGCAGCGTAGAACAATGAGGGGATCCACCATGAGGTCATTTTGAGTGTACGTCTGCTGTCTGAGCAGCTTTGCTGAAGGTTGGAGGGCATTCACAGTCATCACCCACAACCTGCAACACAAATGCGCCGGTTTTAGCGCCCAATATCCCACCGCTGTTTGGAAAGAATTTGCTTTGACAGTGCACCGTGGAACATCTACTGATTATAAAAACACTCTCTTTAAAATAAAAAAAGATAACAGCATCAACGACAAAAGTAAGACATCCAGTGGGGTTTTAAATCGCATAATCCATTCATAGTGAGCTCCAGACTCCTCAGGGTACGCAAGCTTTAAAAACAAAATTGCTGTGTTTTCCTTCCAAATTAATAAAAGCTGTCATTGGCAACAATCCGTTACATCCCCCGTTCAGGAAATGTACCTAATTTGTCCTGCAGAGACCCATTTGGATCAATAGGATGTCTGCTCAGTGCTTTGTAACTGTGCTCCTGTGAAGCCAGAGGCCATTGGGGCGGGGTGACCCTCTTCTGTCCCGAAGCTTTGGGTGAGGGCTGACAAGACTCGCCTTGCTTGGTACCTCTGATCTATTCGCACAATCATCTTTGAGCAAGTGGCTCAGGGTCAACAACTCTCGTTCCACAGGTCTTCCTTTAATCCACTTACTGTGTCTCACAGCAACTTAGACAGCTTTAAGAGAAATGCCACTGACTCAAGAGCAGCTGATAACCTTTCACTGAAACAACACACGCAGCGATTCTCACATTAACCAAGGCCCCAAAATGACACTTGTGTTATTTGGAGGGATTTTTCTTTTTCCTGGTCAAAGATAACAGGTATAATTAAATACGAAAATAGCATTTGATGCACGGAATGGATTTTGAGATTCAATACCCAAATAAGGGCATAAATTCAAGGCATTCCGAGCGTAACGTGATTGACTTCTGTTCCAATTCAACATTTCTTTTATATTACATCCAACTAACAAACCAACCACAAGGTGGCGGGGTGAGCCTGTGAGGGCACAAGAAATGTCTGATTGGTTGTTTATCCTCGGCTGAGGTGGTTTCTTGCATATCAAATTGGAGGCACAAGATAGAGAGAAAGCAATTACAGTAATATTATACATTTCCTATAATCTGTTAGTTAAAAGGCAAAAAAAATATATACGTATATATATATACTGTAATATATATAATATATATTTTACCATCATTACAAAGGTAGACAGAGAAACGGTGTCCCAATTTTGAATAATTTCACCGGTGTTTTATTTGGGCATCAAAGGGTCATTGCAGCATTTTCTCTCCAACATCTGGTCTCCAATATTTAATTGTATTCACACATTGTACCTGCGAGGCATGACAGTGTTGAGGCCCATCCAGAGCTTGTTGAGTGTCTGCAGAGTGCGGCGAGGAACAGCAGGTTCCAGCAGCAGAGCCATGCTGGCGGTGAGGGACTCTGAATAAGGGATAAGGTCTCCCGGTGTGAGAAGTGTCAACTGCTCCAGGATCCGCATCAGCTTTGGACTGCTGGATGGCAACTTCTGGAAAGCTGGGTATAAAAGAAGAAGAAAAAAAAAATGACTGAGTCATTTGTAAAGTCTGGAACTGTAAAGTCTCGTTGTGTTTCCTTGAATTGATGTGCAATGCATACAGACAGATGAAGCATCTGCCAAACAAATTACTTCTCATGCATAAATTAAGATGCAGCCTGACTTTGAGAGAGAAAGAAAAAAAGTGCAGGGTGGCATAGTTGTAATGAACAATTGTTTTGTTACCAATTTGTCTCAACTAAAGATGTGAACAGTAATTACACCATAACTCCAATGGCATTCTTCCATTAACCTTGTCATATTTTACTGAACCAACGAAAAGGCAACATGATCATCAGATTAGGTGCACCAGTTAAGTCCTTTATTTCATGCTTGGGATTTCACTTGTCTTAAATAAAAAGAGAAATGAAAACAAGAGACTGTTGGAAATAAATTATTACAATAACATGAAACAAATATTGGAATTTAGACTGTAAGTCAGTGAGTGTTCAAGCCAGATGAGAAGGCCTTGCAGTCTCTTGACAGTTTACAACCGTCTTTTAAACTATGGTTATTTGAAGACAAAAAGCGGCATATGATGCGCACCTTGGTGGAGCTGGCTCTCAGTGTATCTGCAGGTGTTGCTGGGAAGCATCATTTTCCTCAGCAGGGGTAGAGTACCCGTTACTTCTTCTTCACACATCCAATCTTCCACAAGACACAGGTGAGGGTAGTTGATGGCCAGCAACCTCAACAAGGCAGAGTGCAGACCTGCCGACATGGAACAAGAAAGCGAGATTGTGAACCAGTCTACTCCCCGTAAGAATTGTTGTGGGTTTATTTTTCTATTGTGTCTTCTTGAAATGTCTTCATAAAACCGAATATAGATGGATATTGGAATAGAATCTTGTTCTAACTCACCCCCAAGCTCTTGTTGCAGCCCCTGGGCTTGAGTAACTAAGTACTTTATGGGGATCTGGTCCATCAGTGCTGCTGAATATGACTTGGGCTTCTTTTGCATTAAAGCTGTCAAAAAACAAAGTGAAAAGTTCAAATACAAAAAAAAAAAAAAAGGTTTTAAAATTCAGTAGAGAACATAGATTATAGATGTCATATCGTGCACGGCTCCCGGAGGTGACTTTCTACTGACAAGTTCAGTACTGCTGCTGATCGGTTTCATTACTCTTTTCTTGAAGGCTACGGTAGCACTTAGGGAAACAGATCAATTTAAGGGGTGGGCATAACTCTCATAAATGTGGCCGGATGAAGGGCAAAAGGAGCGCTTGTCATAAAATGGGTATACAAACCAGCATGACTACAGTGCAGTGAAAAAGTATTTGCCCCTATTTTTGGTAGAGTCGTGAACAGTGACCAAAACTGAGGCCAGCGAGGTCTGGAGTTCTTTGGGTGTTGTTAAAGGTTATTCTCTTGGGAGTAATTTTAGCTGGTCAACCATTCCAGGGAATGTTTGCCACGGTTCCCAGTTGTATCCATTTGAGGATAATGGCTCTGACTGATAGATTTCAATAACTTTTCTTGAATTTTCTTTAGATCTTGGCATGATGCGTTTGTTTCTTGAGCTCTTGTGGCCCTACTTCACTTTGTCTAACAGATTCTATTGATGTGATTTATTGATTCAACAAATGTGGTGCCAAGGTGTTGCCTGTTTAATTGAACTCGCCTTTCCCAAAACGGTTGTTAGTCACAGTTATTTTGTGATTTAACAATGGGGGACAATTACTTTTTCACGTAGGGACAGGCAGTTTTTGATTTTTTTTTTGTGCCTTAATAAATTGAATTGGCATTTAGAAACTGCATTTTGTATTTCCTTGGGCTTTTTCTGTGTGATATTAACTGTACTGTAACTGCTCATGCTACAATCTAACCTCGAGCTGTCCTAGTTATCTCGCAGAATTAATTTCACTTGGCTGTTTGTCAGGCCATCATTTATCTATGAAGTAGCCAACATGCTGTGCCCAGAGTGGAAAGGATGAGTGGTTGCATGTCCACAAAGAGAAATCCCTACAACTCAGACGACAAAAAGGAAGAGCCATTGAATGGACACAGGCAAAGTTAAATGTTTACACACCCAATTGTTTGGTGCTAGCCAACAGATTCTCCTCATAAGACAGGATGTAGTAGAGGATAAGGAGTTGGGTTGTGATGGAGTTGCGTTGTCGTCCTCCTCGACTACTGTCTCCTTGCTAAAAGAGAAAATTAAAAAAAAAATTCTACATTATAATCTCTGTGACCCCCCCATTGCCCCCCCCTAAAAATTATTTTCTCTTGAATTAACGTAATAAAATAGAATCAGTCCTTGTGAAGTACTCAGGATGACTTACGGCGGAAGACGCCTGGAAGACACTGAGGATTTCCTGCTCTGTGATAGGTTGGTTGGTGGCCTCGGGGTTGGCCTTTGACGCTGGAGTGAGGATTGAGTTGATGTAAACGTCAACCAGAGGTATTAGCTGAGTGTGGATGGGGGTGTTTGTCTCACACAGCTGACGGTAGATCCAGTCCTTGAAGGTGAAAGGCAACATCAATGAGGCGTGAATGTTTTGCACATCGCACTGAAAGAGTCGTCGGACCAATTATCTCACATGAAATGTCTACCTTGATTGACACTTTGTGCTTGGTGAAAGCTCGACTTCGAAGCAGCTGGTAGATGCAGTGAATGGGGAGAAATCCTGTGATGTTGGCACTTAGATTGTTGGTCACCGCAACCCTCACTGCATGGGCTGTAACCACCTGCACACAAAACACATTCTGTCAATAAAACAATGGAAATTCGAAGGGAAAAAAATGACGACCACATTTTGTGCAGCTCCAGATAACACAAAATATATACCATGATTGTCCAAATAAATAGTCAATTCAAAAATCATACGTTCGCACTTGAGTCTGCAAAAAGACAGTGCTATAAAATAGACATGGGATTCGAAAAGCACCTGCTCTGTGAAGATCTCTTGTGTGAAGATGGTCTTCATCTTGCTTAGAGAGCTTGGTTTGATGGCAATCTGCAGAAGAAAAAGATGAAAAGTGGCAGCTTTACTTGGAGTGAAAACAACCTGAAGGCAGCAGTGCAGGTATTGCGATTTTTCCAATTTCCTCTCTTCATATTTCATTTTAATTTTTTTTAAAAAACTCTTCATGGCAGGCACAATGCTGAATTGATAGTGTTGCCCTGGGGGCGGAAACAAACAGACTCTAAATCCAATTACATTGCACATCTTAGTGGAACATACGCTGAGACGGGAAAACCACTTAGCGCACATGCGGGAGAAAATAGTGCACTTAATAAGTTATAAAACAGTGAACATGCTGCAGGGACATGGGAGTGTCTTTGCAGATACTGCGTATGTATGCTGAAGGGTTTCATCAGTGGTGGAGTCTTTTCATGTGCTGCTGCTGCAGCAGTGGGGTGGGGTGGGGGGGCAGCATCTGGTCAGACAGACTAACATATTGATCACTGTCATCCTCCGACCGATCACCTTACCTTCATCCCCAAAGTAGAACACACCAACTCAATAATGGAGCTGAGCTGGTTGCTATGGAAATACATGGCCACCAATAAGAGCATCTCTCCGAAAGAAGCGGCTACACCTGCAGCACTGTATGGGGGAGGACACACATAGGACAGCCTGGTTGCTCAACCTGCATTTTATAAGATAACATTTAAATCAAGAAATACCGAACATACACATGCTCGAATCTCTAATTTTAGTCACTGTCACTTTAGAACGTTTCCCTGCTTATCTGTCAAATGTAAATTGTGAATGCACTTCACCGAATGAGGTCAACAAACTAAGAAACACTCTGCACTCTCTGAAGTCTGAGAATGACTTCTTCAGGATAAAATTCCAAAACGCCAAAGATGTCATAATTTGAGGGCAGATCATAAAACCTGACTACTGTAATGCCAAATAAATGACAGACACAACAGCAAAGGGATTATTGCAAACAACAGGCCGTCTCAATGGCACGGCAAAGCCCAATAAAAACTTGAATTATGAATTTGTTTATTTGACATATCGGCGCAATACAAGCATTGGTATTTCTAGTCTAGTAACAACTGACATAAGACGGTAGTTTTGCATCTTAGAGCACTAATAGCAAAGTATTTCCACATTCAAAGTAATATACCAATGGATACTGACATGTTTCAAATGTCAAATGACACCCAAATATATCAACTCTCTTTTTCAGACTGACAAAAAGGCAAAGTTTACAATTAGACATGCCCAATTTCTCTTGATTGCTTATTTAACTCGAGTTGTGCCTGATAAACAATATGACACATAAAAAAAAAAACTAAAAAAAACGCATGGTTGAAGACAACCTTAACTTATTCCACTGGGCATTATGATCGTCCAGTTGGAGAAAATTCTGTAAGCAGAAGTCTTTACCTCTCAAAGTATTCCTCTTCTTTGATCATCCAGCTGAGCCACATGACCATGAGTTGCTCCTGCTCTGGTGTGCTAAAGGCACGATGCCAGAAACAAGACAAGTGTTCTCCGTCAATTGATTTTAACAATATAACACAGTGGCAACCAGAATACAGAAATGTACTGAATCCCGGGGAATTTGGGATCAGTAAAGAGAACGTTGTGTACCTGACAAGCGTAGGGAAGGCGAGCAGTTTGCAGAAGGACAGGGAGACAAAGCGAACACCAGCGGGAGTGGCCGGAGGTCGGCTCGTCATCAGCTGCAGTAGCTGCTCTGCCTCCTCGTCTGTTGGTCTAGGTCAGGACCACAGTAAAAGGATTCAATTAAATCAAAAGTTCCAAAGCATTTTCTTATTTTCTACAAGTGAAACAACAAACATACATTCTGTAAATAAGAAAAGAACCAAAGTATTTTGTTGAGGAGATGCAAAAAAAGGGAAAAAAATGGCCAGCAAAACAAACAATCCAAAAAAACAAACAAACCAAAAAAAAAACAATAATAAAGTGACACGACAAAAATCTGAGCTAGTATTGCATTTCCGCTGACTTACCTGAGGCCAGCGATGCCCATGAGAGCACAGTAGAGTCGGAGCAGAGCGCTCGCCTTCACCACATGTTCCTCTCTGAGGCCCGAGTAGCCAAAGCCACCCTCGTCATCTATGGCGCCGTCATTGGGAACATGGGTGCTGCGCGAGCGAGGCAGGATAGCAACCAATTCCAACAGCAGCTGCCTTCGCATCTGCCACAGCACTGAGCTGCTCTCTCGCTTTCTCTAGCAGGGAGAGGGGGGGAAGGAAAAAAAAAATCGCAGGAGCTCATGAGCAATCATCCAGTAGCAACGAGCCAGTATTGGCATTTTGTCAGGTAATTGCTTTACTACTGTCTTACAATCAGAGCAACAAATTCATTTTTTTTCCCCTCCTCCTGCTGAAATGCAATTGAGAATTCAAACTGTAAGGTGGTCTAAGAAGGTTAGGCCATATTGTGAAACATTTGACAGAGGCTTTTTTCCTCACGGCTGGGGAAAGGCTTTATTGCAGGGATATTAGGAGCAAACACCATGACATTTCGAGAGAAGCGCTCCTTGTTCTCCATAACCAAGAAGAAATGTCAGTAGATGGAAAGATAAGCAAGGCCATTTTCAGCTTCTGTGGTATTTTAAACGCACAATTCCATTCAGACGCACAGTACAACAGGTACAAAAGAAAAGGTCACAAACGGTGTGAAGTTGCAAATGAAGTAAATCCAAAAAATGATGATGGCGACATCAGAATGTCGATGAGTCTAAGTGACTGCAATGCAATAATGATTGTCCTCTTAACCTTTTGTCCTGCATTTAAAACAAAGGAACTTACCTGTTGCCCGTTGCGAATGAACATGCTGAACCATGTGCGGACTTTGCTGTTGGTACCAAGCAGTAAACCACTGACATAAGAAACAAGGGGACTGACGGCCTCATCTGCTGTGTCTGGTTTGTAATCCAGCGTCAGAGCCACACCCAGGCCAGGGAGATGACATTCCTCCACCTAGATCAATATGAAGACATAAAATAAACACACAATGTGTTAGCCTATTCTCGTATTAACTGTAGACTGTGCTGGTGAGGTCCTGGTGTTATATTCTGCAATTAAGGTGGATGGTTTCATCAAATTCAGTAACATTCCTGACCAAAAGCAATTTCATACATCAGCCTACTGCTCGCCATATTTTTCATAAAAGGTATCATTTTTCTCCAAAAAAATAATTTATTTGAATCCAATCTTTTCTGTAAGTATTGAAAAATGGTGTTGAGTTCAAATGTTTTGCCACTGACCACCATGGCTCGAATGTTGAGAGCCTGTGAAGGATTCATCTGACAGAGCTGCCTCAGAGCTTCGGTCCTGCGTCGACCACCAACGCTCTCCTCGTCCTGGCGCTCTCCATTCTTGATCAAACCTCTGCACACTGCAATCACAAACACACATTTTCATCCAGGGTGGCTGTCTCAATGTATGTGAGTCAAGTCATTATTTTAGTATTCATACTTGTGAGATTTTGAGTTGGTGGTGTTCCATGAGATTTGGTTCAATAAAACTGTGTTAAATGCTGACCTAGAAAATTTTATCACGTTATTTCTGTATTGTCCTTAGAGCTGACAGCTTTAAATATGTATAATTTATTGGGGGGGGGCACTGAAATGCATTTCTCTCTGCTGAATCTGAATTTCTTCCCATAAAAAGGGATAGTTTGTGTTTAAACTGAGGCGCCTTCAAAATTTAGAGCAGCCATTCCCAAAAGCTGTGGTGGGTCCGCAGTGGAGCCTGTATATATTTTATTATGCTCACGAGAGAAAAGCATCCCATTGGTTTTAGATTAAGTATGTTCGATTATAATCTTTGTTTAACCGGTAAGTAAAATAGAAACTCACCAACCCACTATTCATAGCCATTAGGAGCAAGAATGCTCAGTGGAGTATAGCTGAAGAATTGCTGTGATAGACTCCGCCCTCTGAGCTTAGCAGCTAGCGTACAGTGTGTGAAATTCCCCGTATTTAAAGCAATTCAAATAAAAATGACAAAGTGTACTTGGACGGTTTTATCTAAATGTGATATTGTCAGTTAACTAACCCTTCCTTGCCTTGTCAGAAATACAAGAAAGATAGATAATTTACCTTCATTGAAGCTGTCGGGCACATTGGCAACCAGCAGACAAAGAAACCAATCTCCATTGCGAACATGCAGCAACGCTTCTGCCACATCCACAATTGGCAGCAAGGAAGGCAGCTCTGGCGAGACAACATAAATATGCAGTTTATCAAAATGCACAAATTCCTGCTGGCTGGCTGGCTGAGAAGGAAATGTGACTTCTGATGCACAACTAATATGTGTGGGATCTAAGTGTAGTATACTACAAGATCAACAGGGATGCCAAATTGATTTTTTTTTTGTCCAAAAACATAACACCCACAGAATTTCAATGTCTATTACACCCAAATGTGTACGGCACTGCTTTGCGAGTCAAGAGTGAACGGTGGTTCTGTGAGGAGTGGGGAGGACTATTAAAAACGCTTGATAGGGAAAGTAATATTGCAATGAAAGAATTAAGATTCTTTGGACTGTTTGTGATGATGAACTATCCTCCTTATCCCCGATGTCGTTTAATTCATTGAAAAATATAATTACAAACCCATGACCTCCTCTAAAAATCCATCTGGCATTCAAGATTTTAAATGTGATTTATGGGGCCCATTATTTTGCCTTTGACTTTTACAAAAAAAAAATTTTAAAAGATGAAAATCACTTAACAGTATTTCCAAAGCTTTTATTCACTCACATTAATTGTATTCCCAAAATAGCAAAATGTGTGTTTTTGCCTCATATTTTCTGCATAGAACAAACAATAATTACCAAAAGCAGTTTGGGAGGGCTTTGAAATTAATTAAAAAATATAACTTTCAAAAAGACTTGACGTGGTTATCAAAGTTGCATCAACATAGTAGTGAGCAAAGGCTGTGAAGACTTAAGTATTTATGACGTCTTAATTTTTCATTTTAAAAATTAGCAAAAATTTACCATGAAAGTTTTTTTGTTAGTTTTTTTACATTACGTGGAGCGATCCTCCGTTCTGGAATAGGACTGAAATGTAGCAAAATATGTTAGAAGTGAATTATTGTGAATATTTTTGGGATACATCTGACAAGAACGGATGAATTTCTGTGTGGATGTTTCTCTTATGAATACAGTCGAGACTGTTGAATTCAACATGATCCTATGTTGAACAGATTTACATACCTGCTTGTAGAATGCAAAGCACATCTGCAACTTCTTCCAAGTAGACCGGGCTTTCAAAGAGCTCTGACGACTTGAGAAAGAATTCTCCATTTGAATCGACCACCTAAGAAATATGTAGATAAACAACTGTGATTAGAGTGAAGTATTATCCACTTGTCCTTTGTTCTTTTTTTTTTTTTAACTTGTTCCTGCTTTGTTAAACTTGATAAACAGCCCTTAGTTATGGAGCATTTTGACAACATTCGGCTTTTCAGATACTCAGAGTGGTTACAGTGCTGCGATTGATTTATTCAGTACAAGCAGTAACAATTATTAGAGCAAATCTTTCCGACCTCTGTAGATTTCTATATTAATTTGAGAGAATTTGTGTGCACAGCATCTCTCTCTTTTTTATGTGTGGCTGAGGTATGGGATCAGCAAATCCTTAAAACCAAAGATGATGAAGCCTGTACCTTACTCATGATTGCCAAAAGCTCACTCAGGGTCAGACGAAGTCTCCTGAGAGGATCACTGTGTTCAAACTCTAAGGTGAGGCCATGCTGCAGCTGTGACACCAGGATACTCTCCACATTGGAACCACCTGCCTTGTGCCTGTAGCAGTAATGAAAAAGGCATAGCTAAGAAATAAGCACATTTTGTGATTTGACATAGAAATGGGGTGTCAAGGGATTACCTGAGCTGCTGCTCCTTCCTGGCATCCTGCTCCAATGCGTGAAAATCAACAGACAGCAGAGCTACAATAGAGTTGACAGCTTCCACTCCTGAAAGCAGGCGGAGGATGAGCTTCTTGTCCTCTGCCCATGCCTGGCTCTGGTCAGCTGGCGCACACAGAGCCATCCTCACCAGGCAGGGAAGCAGTAGCCTCAGCTCCGGGTCACTGAGAGCTGCCAGGCGCTGCACATCCACCTTCTGCATGGCTTCAAATGCAAAAGGGCTGACAAACTGCAGCCCTGCACTGTCTGTCATCTCTGAAACTACACCAGAAAAGTAAATGAGCAGCATAAGTTAATTGAATTAGGTAAATACAATTTGTCTTATGATAGCATCAAAACGAAAGAGACCAGAAACAATAGAACCACGTGAACGCCAAAACACCACAATAGAGCTGTCAAAACTAGCTGGAGTCTTATCACACAAGGTCACCGGACTCCTTCATTAATAGATCGCATCAAGTGTTTATTAGGAGTCGATAAATTATGTATTTAGTCGTTGTAAGACAAACAAGTTGGAGGTTTTAATTTACCTGTATATCTCAGTCCAAACACAATGACAGCTCGGCTAAACGCGAATTCATACAGGTGAAT
The DNA here is from genome assembly GCA_018466805.1 of Hippocampus abdominalis. Lineage (NCBI taxonomy): Eukaryota > Metazoa > Chordata > Actinopteri > Syngnathiformes > Syngnathidae > Hippocampus > Hippocampus abdominalis. Next base: position 3,708,356 of record CM031710.1, read on the forward strand.
GTTATAAATGGTCACATTCCGGGTCAAAACATAAACTCAACACCAGAACAGTAACCGAACGTGGTTGTAATTCAACTTGCACTAATTTATAGCGCGTAGTCACTATTCTCGCCACTTTTGCGGTTGCTTAGCGTGCTACTAGCTAGCCAGCTAACAGCTAATGCTAATGCTAGAATAAGGAGCCAGACAACAAACCGTTGCACCATACGCGTATTTAAGACGCTATAAATTGCAACAGTAACACGCTTACCTCAATTAGTAGAATTGCCGTGGTACAAATGGCTAACTTTCAGGTGGGAGGCCTCCAGACCTCGGATTTAACTGAGCACCGAAGCCGCCAGAGGGGAGCGCTCAGATAGCAAGCGTCCAAGAAAGTATCGTTCCTTTGCGCTCGCCGACAGGGTTCTCAAAATGTGTCACATTTTCCATAAACTAACTATTAAAGTGTTGCCATTTCCACTCGGGCGGACTTCAACTGTACCCACAGAAAGAAATGTAAGAAGCCAGTATGTCAGAAGCTCAAACCGCTCTGCAGAAAGACGGCGCGGTCTCGCTCATGGACCGCTTGAAGGATTCCTAATGCGCCGCTGTTCGTTGTATGGGCTTCTAGCCATGTGTTATTAACATTTATTTGCATTGATAATAAATGAGTCATTTGTGAATCCACGTGTTTATGTCCACATTAACTTCATATATTTAATATAATTTTAATTTTTAATCATGAAGTGAGCAAACGCTTTATGCGACACACGTTTTTCTTTCGGGTCTGGGAAGTACGGGATCATATACTGTACTGTACAGTACGAGCTGGTGACAAAAGCACTCGCTATACTGTAAAATACAAGTAAAGATGACTATGTTAAAAAAAGACTGGTAAAGGTAGAACAGATTTACCGCATTTGCATAGGTAAAAACAAAAAAAAAGTACAGTCTCTTAAATGTATGTAAGTACAAAAGTAAAACGTGCATTTAATTTTTTTTTTTTTTACAGAAGGCAATGCATGGGGGAGTATATTGCTTCTCCAAATCTGTTGCGTCAAGGTGTTCCTGCTTCACGTGCTCCTACATGTAGCTGCTGTCCTTGTGTTTTCTGCCTCAAACGTATTCAACCCAAAAGCTCGGCTACAAGGAATTTCAACACTCTATTTTTTTTTACGTTGTTTGATCGTCCGCAGAGGTTGAAATGAATGAATAACAAACCTATTATGTGAGCGAAAATAAAAAGTCGTACGAATGATACTCAAGATACCTAAAAAAAATCATCTTAAGTACAGTAACAAAGTATTTGTACTTGGTTACAATCCTCATCCCTGCAGACCAGGAAATACATGTAGGACACATATACTGTACGCCAGGGTTGCCCAACCAATCGAACGGGAGCCTGCGGACTTGTGCCAAGTCGATGTCAGACTCGAATAAAGAAGAGCACTGTAGAAAAAGATGGATGGATTTTCCTTATTGCGATCGTAGTTTCCAGTGGTGTAGAAATGCATTGGAATAGCAAAAATCCATCCATTTTCTACTGCTTATCCAGGGTCGGGTCGCGCGGGCAACAGCTTTAGCAGGGAAGCCCAGACTTCCCTCTCCCCAGCTACTTCTTTCAGCTCTTCCCGGGGGATCCCGAAGCGTTCCCAGGCCAGCTGGGACAGTCTCTCCAGCATATCCTGGGTCGTCCCTGGGGCCTTCTTCCGGTGCGACATGCCCGTCACACCTCACCTCACTAGCTCTAGGGATATGGAATGCTAAAAATGGAAAATTAATTAAGCAATAAGGTGATTATTTTAATATGTCCATTTAGGATTGAATTTGACAGTACAGGTAATGTGGACTCCACTTGACTAGTCACTGCCAAATTGCAAATTCCACAAGCCAATCTTGCCAAAAGCATAGAGAGACCAGTTGCAGAGTGATGACAGACAGTCGGACCTCTGCATATTTATAAAGGTCGTTGACAGCAAGGCGCAATGATGGACATGGAACGGACAGCCAGCTGCTCCCAAAGAGCTTTAGGGCATGTCCACAGTTTGCAAGTCAATGACTGGAATTCACAATACACGGAGTTGTGGGAAAAACAAAACAAGACTGTGGGTGACACGTGGGTTACACCCTGGACTGATCACCAACCAATCGCACAAGGAGAAAATTGATGACTCGTATTTTTGCACAATTGATAGCTCTCAATTAAAATTGGATGTTTTTTGGAATGTGCGAGGAAGCCGGTTTACCTGGAGAAAACTCACACAAGCATACAAAACATACAAACTCCATATAGGAAGTTAAAAAAAAAAAAATGAAGTTGGAATTTCATTCAACACCACACAAAAATGTCCACACTCAAGAAAAGTGGCATAGGTGGAGCTGCCAAATACTGAAAGCTGACATTGGCCAATCAGAGGTAAAGAGCCAAGATCAACTATATACAGTAATGATCATTTTATGTTGTAAATCAAACATGTGGGAAACAATTTGCAAGCGTTTGCCATAATCTGCCCACCTTTCTCTTGGTGCGCTTGACCAACTGCGCAACCATTCCTTCCTCCTCAAAGCAATAAATACAACAAGCACAGGAAAATATGTTGACACATTTTATTCCTAAAACAGAAGCCACAGCACCAACTGCTGGCATGGCATTCATATATATAATTATTTATATAGATTGCAGTTTGGTTTTTGTGTCTAAATGTGTGGTATAAAATACTATATACAACAATGTACCTCTTAATTAGAACACAGTGAAGTTCATTGCTGTACAATTCCTATGTAGCAACAGCTTTGCTGTAATTCATAATTCTCCACTTCTGTACATTGTGACAATACAAATAGTCTTTTTCTCCATTACAAAAAATAATACTCTGAAAGCAACCTACCGGGACTGTCTTTTGTTTTTGTCTGCAATAGTTTCTCAGTTCTTAAGTAGGATGATTACATATATCTTTAGACCAATTGCTTTAAAGCAAGAAGGTGATACAAACCTTCTCCATTGATATATCTCTCTCTATATATACTTATGAAAGCGGTTAAGAAATAATACATTTAAAAACAAACAATAAATAAGATCGATGCAGGCTATTCGTTTGGATTCAATTTCATCCAAATGAATGAAAAAGGAATTTTAGGCTGCAAAGCCAAAAAATCCATTCTTTAAAAGTTATTTTCTCGATCAAGTACATCCCTTTATCTCTTTACACGTAGACATCTTTCCCAAATGCTGACTGGCCAGTGCGTGCGCTGCCATGTTTAAAAAAACAAAAAACAAACAAGACAACCAATCCGTCGCTCTCTCACGTTTATTTTCTCTGATCTACCCATCATGGTAATTTATTTCCTCGTCTATTTGTGCATGTCTTTGCGCCAAGGGGACAACCATCAAAATCTATCTCGGAATGAGATCCAACGCTGTGCTCCGGTCGGTGTGGTGAAACCCCTTTAGAGTTATCGCTTTGGACTTCTCTTCTTGAAATGTCTCTCCTATGAGTGGCTACAACATGTTCGTGATGAAGCTGTACATCTGGTTCAGCACCACAAAGTGAATGGGCAGGCATGATCGTCGGTCCTGTGTCGCCGGGTCGCATGTCAGCCAAGAGAGGGCGTTGTACTGCTCCAGCACAAAGCTAACGGGGCACAGAATACAAATAGATATGGTGTCACACAATACACTCATATATTCTTTTTTCATTCAAGTTCTCAATGACTCATCATCGCTAAATGTGTATGAGGTGCGGCGTTGAATTCCTGTTTCACTGACATCATTTGAAATTCAAGAATAGGACTTGGCAAAAGTAGCCTAGCCACAGGCTAAAGTGCGGTAAAAGCAGTGGTGATTCAACTCCTGTGACGAAATAAAAATATAAAAAGTATCGACTGTAAAGTGTATCTACTGTAATTACAAAAGTACAAAATTATTTGACATGTCATTTTTTTTTTTGAAAAGCAAGCTCGGCTTGGCTTGACTTTTATGCTATCGAAACAACCTTGCTAATGTGAACGAAGTGTAAAACACATTCTAAACCAATAACAACTGAAAAACCACATTGTTTTTTTTTCCCTGTCGCAACATGGCAAGATTGACCCCAAACTACAATCTGTCGAAATAGTTAAGTTTGGTTGGTTTTGGCCACTTTCAATCTGATTACACGAGATCTCCTTCTCTGATTGTTTGACAAGTCTAGTTAAAATATTCCTCCATAAATTGGTACAGTTGCTAATATCAGTGTCACAAAAAAAAAATTCAAGGTCAGAAGCTGGTAGCTTTTTGACATGCCATGAGGAAAAACTGCTTCAAATCTTTTGCCATTATCATCGGTGCTCCCTGGTTCAAATTCCAGCTCCATCTGATCTCAATCAATCAAGATCTCAATTGCAATTGAATCTAACTATCTTTCGTCTTATCATCCTCAGAGATTGAAAAAAAAACCCTAACAAGCCTCTTTTCACAGAGACATATTAATTATGAAGAAAATAAATACTCAAAGTATAAACACAAAAATCAAGTTCAGCACAGAAAAAAAAATGTTGCACGGTAGTTTCCACCAGTGCCAAGAATCCCACAGTGCAATTGGAGCAGTTGTATGTTTGGTTGCCGTTTACCGTAGTACATCTGAGGTCTGATTGGAGTCAAGGGGGTGGGAGTGTCTGCTGTGCAGTAGCTCATCTGATTGCACTGAAGACACATGGAGGTGCAAAGAGGCCTAGGAGTGAGAGAGACAGAGTATGGGGGAGGGCGGGGGGGAGGGGGAAAGACCTGGTGTCATATATACTGTATACAATAAGGTCATTCCACTCTCTTTGAAATAAAGGCAGGATTCCACAAAGGAGCACAAGGTCTTTTGTTACGTTTGCTGCAAATTAAAGACCATGCACATCTGAATCATAAGTATGACAAAAATGACATTTGAAATATGGATGAAATATGTGCATATGTGCAAAATACAGCCCTTCATCTATTTTATTTTTGAAAAATAAATTTTCATTGAATGTATCAAAGATCCGCTCTTCTAACTCAACAACAAAGGGTTGAAGCAAACAAAAAAATAACCCTTTTTTTTCCATTGCAAAAAATTGCTTTGCAAGGGCACAAAAATGCTAAACAAGAAACCGAAAATTAGGTTCAAGAACTCATTTTGTACATTTTTTTCGCACAAAAATAAACTCACTTGCTGCATATCATTGCAAATCCACAAAAAAAATATTAGGCCAACTCATGTTGTAATAAGAACCGGTGTCAGTGCCAACTAAGACAGGTCTGTCATCTAGGGGTTTGAAGCCCATGCATTTGCATGTTTGTAGAATTTTTGTTTTCATATTTTGGATTTTTTATGAGCATTTTTTAAAGCATGTTTGCAAGGTTTGTTTAAAAAAAAAACTGAAACGAATACCTTATTGAGTCTATTAAAAGTGAACATTACCTATGTAAAGGCAGAATTGCTGACATTTATTTTTTCAGATGGACCTTAAACAGCTATAACCAGTCAGTGCATTTCTAATAGGCTTATTATAATGCAAGCGGCTCACATTTTCCACCATTCCTTCATAGGAAAACTGACAAAAAGGGATCAAGTGTGGGCGAGCAGAGCCTCCGTACCTTGAGGAAGAGTGGACACTGGTTCTGAGCCTGCGGACAGGCTGACCAGAACCAGTCGGGCAGTGGGCCAGCTTTGGCCGTGGACACAAAGTAGCCGAGGGCGAGGGGTTGCTGCAGGAGGTTTGGCACCTCCTCACGAGACTCCATGCGGTCTGCACTCTGGCCCTGGAAAAGGAGCATATTTCAAGTTAGTTTTATGGGTAACTTAAGATGATGTGCAGTGTGCAAATTGAAAGTTAACAAAATAAAATCGACTGTTAAAGGCGCCGGTCCTCGGTTTACAATGGTCTTGACATATTATGATTCAAGGTGGGGCTGAACAACGAATCTACGGCGTCATTCAAATTGACCTTGCATTAGAGTGCAATTTTCAAAAAGCAAAGTGCTTCATTTCGGTTGGTCAGTAAGCTTTATCTATCTATACATACAGTCAAACCTCGGTTTTCGAACGTCTCGGTTCTCGACCAATTCGGTTTTGGACCAAATATTTTGAGTTTTTTATGCCTCGGATGACGAACAAATTTCGGTTCTCGAACAAACTGAGCGCACTTGAATGCACCATTTGACTCCTCTCGCCTTCCTTACACGAGGAAGTGACGCTTCCTCGGATAGACGAGGAAGTGACGTTTCCTCGTGTTGCTTTCCATTGTGAGCAGATGTGTTCAGTAAACATTTTTATTTTAAAAAGAGCGTGGTTTCGGTTTTTGAACAATTTTGGTTTCCGAACAGCCTTCTGGAACGGATTATGGACGAAAACAGAGGTTTGACTGTATATGTAATTTAGGTAGTAATTGATTGATTAATTTATTTGCTTATATAGTGCCTTGATAAGTTCAGTGGTGTAGAAAAAAAGCCTACTTGGTTACGTTTACCACGAGTAAGTTACCATCGTACTGTTTTGCATTTGGCTGTTTTGTACGCATGGCCTAGAAGTGTATATTTCATACTATTTGCTCTTTTTTTTAACTATCCAACGACATTTGCTGAAAAAATTATACCTTTTGACTCTTTCTGTGCTCAGGCTAACGCCTTATGTAAAATAAAGTTCTTGGTTTGGCGCCATCTTTGGCATCTTGTTGCCATGGAACTAGAGTGAAGTGAGGGGAGGAGCTTCACTTGCAAAAGCCATCGGAAAAAAAGTCGAAAGAAAAATCGTGCGTTTCCTGCTATCCTGTGGCCATTTTTGACTTCACTACTCTGCTACCATAGCCCAGTGATAGATAACAGCACATGCTGACTAAAGCAAAAAAAAAAAAAAACCAACACGATATGTTGCTGTCATAGGAAGGTAACTCAGACATAAACCAAAGACCCTCTGTTCTAAAATTAATACAGCGAGGAAGATCCGAGAATCTTACCTTACTGTCATCACCTCCATGGTGATAATGGGAACCTGGTGAATGTACTGGTGACGTGTTGGGTGAGATGTTGATGATGTCGGGATCCACCAACTCATTCTCTGTGTCCAGAAGATCAAAGATGCCTCCTATATCGTCAGATCCATCTAAGTTAGAAGAGTAGTAGAAGAAAAATTAGGTCCTGATACCTCTATTTTTTCCCTCTGCTAGAATGCTACGTAAACAGAAGATGCTTGAAAGAGCAACATACAGTACGTATATTCGGATAAGAATGTCATTGAAAGGTGAACTGCAGAGAACAGCAACGCGCGTCTGACCTGTGGTAGCATTAAGAATGTCGATATTGGTGTCGATGTTGGTGTAATTCGAGCTGGCCACTTGGACAAAGGCAGAGGTGGGGAAGACTAAGATGTGCGTGCAGGAGGTGTCCTGGGGCGTGTTCAGCTGGGGCGTCTGCATGTTCAGGGTGGTGCTGCGGCCAAACACTGAGCCTGTCGACACAGAGTCTAATGGGAGAGATAAAAAGAGAGTGGTTCATAAACAGGGCAACGAGAATAAAACAATGTCAGAATGTTGTTTTTTTTAATTCAATATCACACATATGTTGCTGCCCTATGATGTGTTTTAATATATACGTGTGAATACTGCTGTTATGATACCTTAATTTCCCTTACGGGATTAAGAAACAGGAAGTGGAAATAATTATATTAAGTTAAAGTCTTGTCTGTTAATCTATCTTCACTATACAAATTCTGGAGCTGCAGATGTGAAAATGCCCCAACAGGCCAGTCCATTTGATACAGCTCTACTTTGTCAGTCTGCCAACTGTCAAGAATCTAATGCTCTCCTTGGACTAACAATATTAGATGGATGGGCATTCATTTCAAAACGTGTGCAACATTGTGGTTGAAGTTTTCGGTATTGCACTTTGTGAGGAGCAAAATATATTAATCATCTCTCCCGCCCAAAAAAAAATAAATCATCTACCACATTCTCTACTACAATGACAAAATGAAATACATTTTTTCTAATGGTGAACGATTTCAAAATAAAACTCAAGGTCGTTTATTGAATAACAAATTGGAGACATTTCATATGGAGAGCATTGATTTCCAGTGATTGGAGCTTGGTGTTTAACTTATATTTAAATGTGCGTAGATTTGGACATGTGGCACCGATAGCTTTATTTTATCTTAACTCATACACTCCCAAAGACGTTTTTGAACGTCTTTTCAGACTTGGTCCAGAATTGGCTGGTACTGAATGAGTTAAAGAGATTTTAAGAAAGTCGGCATCTTCATTCCAACAACACTCAATCATACAATCCTGGTATGGTGCACTGACAATCCCCCACTCACTGGTTTCCCAAAATAAACCTATTGATCGAGCTCCCCACCACACAGCATTTAGATCAATGGGCATCTGAGAGGTAGTGCTTTATGAGCAAAAAAAGTACACCATCTTCCCCGCCATCAATCTGCTCTGGACTAGGAGGTGACAAGCATCGTGATGTGGTGCTGCCATCCATCAGGCCGTACCCACACAAGCAAATACACATAAACTCACAAGACATGATACCGTCAGTGAATTCATAGTCTCCATCTTGTATGTTACCTGGCATGATGATGAAGGAACCCTGGGGTTCCATGGCAACTAAGCACACACTTAGGATGCTGGGAGTATCCGAGGAAGAGATGCCACACATTCGACACATTTCCTTCAGACGGCGACTCAGTGACTGAAGGTTTCTTCTACTCAGCAATATACTCCAGTCTGACGCGTGACGAGAAGAGCACAATGCGTGTCAAATGAAGAAAAACAAACAGTCGAGAATTTTGCCCCGGACATTGACAGTCACCTTTCAACTCGCCGTGTCCTATCCTGCCCAGCCGTCCAATTACCACTCTCCAGGGCACCGATGTCATCTGCACCAGTCCCAAGCACCAATCCCACAGCTTTTGCAAGCCAAGGCGTCGAACAGAGCCCTTTTTCCTCCTGGCTCTGAGCAATGCGGAAAAACATGCGTGGAGTCATTCTTCAGTGTTCATAAATGTGTCAGAGTCGAGTACAAAAACAGCAGTTTTCGTCAAAACGCATACTTCTCATGAATATGAGCAGTAAACTCGACTGATAGCTATATGCTCTACGCCTCAGGAAAAAAAGGCGAATTTGACAACTCTTTCCATGTAATTGACGGGCAAAGTCATAGTACAGTAATCCCTCGTTTATCGCGGTTAATGGGGACCAAAACCACCCGAGATAAACGAAAATCCCGAAGTAGCGACCAATTAACATATATATATATATATATATAAAAAAAATGCCCCACGCGCTTGAGCAGAGCACACGAACACACACACACACACACACACACACACACACACACACACACACACACACAGGCCAGCGATCCTGCAGCGTGCAGCAGATGTATTTATAATTGGTAAATTAAGGTTGTTTAGACAATTAAGGATGGAAGAGACCTGTTTTTGTTCTTATAAGTCTCTCTCTCTCTCTCTCTCTCTCTCTCTCTCACACACACACACACACACACACACACACACACACATATTTTTATGAATGTTTGAAAAAAATCCGCGATGCACCGAAGCCACGATAAACGAACCGCGAAATAGCGAGGGATCACTGTATTCATATAAAAGTGGCGATATGACAATTGGAAACAACAGAAGCAGGATGCGGGGATTCGGAAAGAAGATGAAGGTTTACGCCGACGGCGGTTGTACCTGTTGGGCACATCGATGTTGATGATGCAGGTCTCCAGGAGTTCCCCATACTGGTCAGTGCACGTGGCAAGGAGCCAGCGCTGGTCATGGGAGAGACAGTATCCCACAAACAGCACATTGTATTTCTGCGACGCCTCGCCGAATGCCTCCCCGAGCTCGGTCTGCTTGTCCTTAACAGGTGCAAGGATGAACGGAGGTGTGTACAGACGCACGCACTCCGGTCTCTGCACAAAGGCAACACATTTAATCAGTGAACATGAGGATATTTTGCATGTGCTCAAATGGAAGCAGGAAATCAAGACAAAATGAAGAACAAAATGATCACACAATCCCATTTATGTCGCACTTTTTCAAGCAAGGCAACTGAAGCTTTGCAAGTGTATTCAAGAGAAAATGTAGCAGTGGCTACAAGGAAGGAAGTCCAACGAATTAGAGCCTGTATTAAAGCCCATTTGGTGTTCTTGTGAAGCTAACCAGAAAATAGAAAGAAAACTTTGGAGTAGCAGAATGTTAGAAATTTGCTCTGCCTTGTTCCAACAAATAAAAATGAGCGCAAAATCTACTTTTTTGGACCAGGGACTACACATGGCTTGGGTGAAAGGATCATTTTAGGTCAGGTCATGTCCCCAGAGAAATGGAAGGAACAAGTTTGAAGTAGAAGCAGAACTAAAACAACTACCGTATTGGCCCGAATATAAGACGGTGTTTTTTGCATTGAAATAAGACTGAAAAAGTGGGGGTCGTCTTATCTTCGGGGTCTGAGACATTATACCCATTCACGGCGCTAGATGGTGCCATATATCATTGAAGCGAATGCTGAATTTGACTCCCCAGGCCAAAGTGAACCCGTGTCATAAAAATAAAAATAGCGGTAGCACGAGGAAGAAAAATTAAAAATAGCGGTAAGAAAGAAAAGAGAAGAAAAATAATAGAAGAGATAACAGAAAATGGAGAAACGTAGCGACAATCTGGAGAAAAGTGGATCGAAGATCGGCCAGGTTAACTGGCAGCTGAGGAGAAGTTATGATGTAATTTACATTTTATAAAACCAGAAGCCATTCATTTACGAATGTGATTGCACTTAGTTTACATATTTAAATGTTCAGATATTAAGATTTGAATGAGGCATAATAACATGCTTTTTCTCTCAAATAGATTGTTATAATCATTTGTTTCAGATGTACTGTAATTATTTTCTGTCTAAAAATTAATGTGGTTTTTTCAAACTTGAGTCTTGAAAAAGAGTGGGTCGTCTTATAATCAGGGCCGTCATATTCGGGCCAATACGGTAATTAAAATTACAGTAATACAATTAAATAAGAAAAATAAACTGCTGAAAATATATTTCTTTTACCTCTGAGCTTTTAAGTGCTGTGTCAATGGCTAAACCCGGGCCAAAGCCCGTTAGCGATTTGACATTGGTGGAAATGGGCAGAGGCCGCCTGCATTGAGCAAAGACGGAGAAGGCTAAAGATTTGAGGTGCTGAACGTAGATGTGGCGGTCTTCACTCTCACAGGCTGAAGCAGATATTGGCAGGGCACAATCTGTTGGAACAACAACAAAAAAAACGGTATGATGTAAAAGGGCATAAAAACATCCATCCATCCATTTTCTTATCCACTTATCCTCACAAGGGTCGCACGATGATTCGAAAGTTGACCCACCTGTACAAAAATGGAATTACGGATAGGTGCGGGAAGCAACTGAAGCATCTCAAGGTAGCAGCGTAATAAACCGAGCGTCCACACACTAGAGTGTGTTGGCACTGGGCCCGGGCTGCCTTCAGAATCCTCATAGTTGAAAGGGTCCACGATGTAAACAACAATGGCCGGTGGATAGGTGATGGCGTGAGAGTCGCCGTTTGTGGGTACGCCAATCTTGTCACGTTCCAAAGTGCTGTGGGGGCACCACACAAATCCATTTCATGACACAAGTCGGGTATTTTATTATTTATGATCTGTAGAAGTGAACCGGTGACATATGATCAGCTTTTATATGCTGTTGTGGCATGCCATACCTTTCTGGGGGCTCTGTGGGGGTCTGGCTGTTTGAATTGTCGCCTGAGGTGCTAATATTCTGGGTTCCAGCCTGCGGTCCCACCTGGCCACTCTGAGGGCCACCCCCCTGGTTTTGGCTGCCTATGGTTCCAAAGGGGGTAAAGGAGCTTGCTTTGGCAGACGGCATCCCGCCGTTAGGCTGTCCGGATGATGTCACCAGACTGTTGGATGATACGGAGCTGCTGTTGCTGTTGGGGACCGAGGAGCTGTGCATTGCACCCTGCTGGCCAACTGAGCTGGAGGCGGATCCCGTCAGGGGCGTAGATAATGACTGGTTGGATAACGACGGGGGATTTGGTTGCATGAGGAGAGAACTATCCAATGGTTGTGATGCGAGGTATGGAGCTAAAAAGAACAAGACCGAAACATTACTGGGTGACTGATATTAAATTTGAGAGAATAAAAGCATCTCAACTGAACACTCAGCTTTCACATTTTTTCAGACATATTTTCAATTCACCAAGGCTCTTTCGCTTGTCTTTTTGCAACGAAAAGAATGGGGTCAAGAGTGGGAAAGAGTGAAGAGCAGACGAAGTCAAAAACTGAGCAACAGATGCAGATCATCAGGCTCCCCTTACCGAGGTTGTGGCGGCACACTTGTGCATAGAGTTTAAGCTTTGTGAAGGCGTCGTCGTTGCTGCTGGCAGCCTTGAGGAACCAGTCGCTGACTGGCTGGTCCTCAAGGCTTTTAGCTCCACTGCCACCGACAAGGACTATTCCATCAGGGTAGACTTTGGATATGGGCCGATGTTGGCCAAGTCGACACGACTGTAGAAAGGAAGCAAAAGATTTGTTTTAATTCACACCGCAGTGGGGATTCCATGTTACAGCAGCAAGATTAGCAAGATTATGAACATTTAAGTGACGCTAGTACTCGGAAATCATGCCAAACATGTACAGATAACCAATGCTGAAAACAAAATTGGCAGTGTAGACTTCAAATTTACCCCAAAAGTTGTCTGAAGAAAATTTTTATATTGAATGAACTTATTTTTACATCAATGGACTTTGATCTAAGTCTAGAATTTAACTACATCAATAATTACTGCAATGGTGCGATGTGCTGGAAAATACTGAACAGCGGTCCGTTCTTCATCAGGACAAGATCTTGGTGGCAAATAACATGACAAAAATAAAAGTTGTAGCATTTCGTTAGCTTAGTGATGAATCTAAATGAGGGTGTGACATTCTGGGAACGCGGCAGTATATATTTTACAGCCGTACGACAGCCAAACCAGTGAAGGAACACGTAAATAAACATTAGACCAGCGCAAACACGAAAGCATTTCATCTTTCTCTACCTCGTAGACAGCCGTGAGGTCCCTGAAGAGGCTCTTTGCACCGCTGAGCAGAGCCTCATTGTCTGGACACACCACCAAATACCCGACGTCCCGCTGGGCGCCAAAGGGATCCAGCAATAGCTTCTCCCAGTAGGGTAAACCAAAGGGAGACAGCACCACAAAGTCATACTCGTAACCCACTAGGAAGGTGGGGATGGGCAGTGGCTCAGGGGACTCATCTGTACCTGTGAGAATGAAACAGAAGAGGAGAGCGGATCACACAAAGAGGCAAAAAAATTGAGTTGATTTCTCTCTTTTTAAATCCCTGGTCATTTCTTCTTCTTATTATTTATGTCACTCGATGGCGTGACGTGTGCACACTCATCTCTAAGGCAATTTGCATTAAGTCTTCCACTACAAGAAAGTGACACCGAGGTGACTGTTATTGATTTTTAAGACCACCTCTATTGTGTAGTATGGTATAGTACCACAGTACTCTCCAATAGTCGTAATGCGTATTAATGATAGGTGGGTGAAGCGGAATGTTTGATTTTGGAGCAATTGAAGGTTTTTTTTGGTCCGGGACAGAGTGCTTCCCCGCTCCCGTTTGGTGGTTTTGCATAACATTATCAAGTTATGTTGACATTTCTTTTTTACATAAATTGAATATGTGATAATCACAGCACGTCGATTTAAGTAATTGGCACACGCTAAAATTTGAGTCGGCTTTCTAAATAATAGACCTAGTCCGGCGGTCGGCAACACGCGGCTCCAGAGCCTCATGCGGCTCTTTAGCGACATCTAGTGGATCCCTGGAGCTTTCTAAAAAATGTTTGAAAATGGAAAAAGATTGTAATCGTAGGCTACTATAGCTCAAATACGTATAGATACATGTTGCAGCTCCGAAAAAGGAGAGCTGTGGTGTTGGTTTTTTAAAAACGTACTTTATTTATGCTTTTAACAGTCTCGACAAACACAGACATGTCTGCGTCCGACACCGTGCCTTCTCTCTTCTCGTTCGACTCGAGAGGCGTTCAAAGACAGCCTCAGAAAAACGGAAATTAATGATGACTTCACTGACACTAAGAAAAAGCAAAAATAATGCACCAAAACAAAAAATCAAGCAAGGAAATGACAAAATAAATTATATGGGGGCGTTTGTGAACACGCAACACAGGAATGAATAACAAACAATTCTGAGACAGTCCAGTCTCCTACATACATACAGCATGTGTTTCCTTCAATGTAAGTTTTATAGAAGGCTTTTATGTTTTTTTTGCGGCTCCAGACATATTTGTTTTTTTTTTGTCCTATATGGCTCTTTCAACATTTTGGGTTGTCGACCCCTGACCTAGTCAAACCTCCGCATACTGTTTCCAGGTAATCATTCTAACTCATCATCACATTGACCGATTTACCGTATGAGCCCCGTCCAGCCATTTTGTGAAACTGCTGCCAGGTGAGAGGGCCCTGAACACCCCAGGAACGCACTGTCCTTTTCTTCTGGATGGCATCTTGGAGCACAGGCTGTAGAGACATCAATACTCGAAGCACGTCCTGAGAGCACAGCGCACTCACGTCCACTGCTGGAGAACGGAGGAATAAAGGCAATCGCGATTAAAAGGCAGGACAATTCTTCAATGAAACAGAATATGAAGAACGCGCTGCTATTGAATCATCGAGCAAACCATTTGCAATGATGTCTTACCATTTTGTTTGGACCAGTGGTGTAGACAAGTACTTTTGACCAGCGCCTCGTCCACCTTTCCACCTGACATGTTGTCCATAAACTGCCTGCCGTGCTCCAGGGCCATGTAGCAGTCGCTGTGAAAATCACTCTCGTCCACCCTAACACAGGGCGGCACATGGCCGCCCTTCGCTCCACGTGTCGCTCCGTCATCCAGGCCCGAAATCGTCGAAAAGGGGTTGGTACACTGGTCCTGCAGTAGCAGAATCAGTTCCTCCGGGAGACGGTCTCCCCTCCCAACGCTGGTTCTATCCAGCGAGGAGAGCCGTAGCTCCTCAAAGCGCCTTTCTGCCTCGCGGCTGACATCCGAGCCACGGCCGATGATATCTAGCTCGTCCTCTAGGAAGAGGCCTGAGCCATTGCCGTAGCGCCTGTTGACCACGGCACTGAAACCGCAGCTGCAGGCTTCCTGGGCCTCGCTGATGGGGTCGCTGAGGTACACGCCCACATCGGCTCCTTTGATGTTCATGTTACAAACGCAGATGCAGCAGCTGTCAAAATTGCAGTCCTTGAAGAGGTTCATGACTGACTCGGAGAATGAGGGTGACGTAGAGACTGTGAGCCTCTGGGACGGGAGCGACAGTGGCTGGCTCCACTGAGTTGAGCGGTCGACAGGTCGAGGGGGTGGAGGCTGGCGAGTACAGGTCTGAGTTTTCGTACTTGAGTGAGCCCTGGACGCTGGCGGGACCTCGAGGTGTGCGTGGAGTGCGCGGCGTACGTGGGGTAGGCGCTGAAAAACGTGGCGTGGCGGGGGAAGGCAGGATGCCAGGGCCGCTGTTACTTGGTGGAGCGCTGTTGGACATGAAGGGTGTGTGAGTTTGAGGGGTGTAGTGGTTGTAGTCCTGGTCCAGAGTGCTGCCCACACTTGGGATATTACTGGGAGAAGAGAGATAAAAGAACACATGAAAAAAAATATAATAATAACAGCAATTGAAATTTTAAACATACTTGCGTTTAAGAAAGGGGACGATTTAAAATTAATCAATGTTAATGCTGCTAATACATTATATTTTAGTGGACACTTGAATATTTGCACCTGCCGATTCGCACATTCATGGATGTTTTTCAATATTTTATTGATTGAATGTTTATTAGCATTTTGGGAAGAATTTTTGGGGGTTAAAAAAAAATAAAACGCTCCCACCAATGCATTTAAATGGGCATCTATTATATTTGTGGATCAGTTCGGTCCCTATTCTAACTATATACAGTGCAGAACACAATTATTTGCCCACCTGTCATAAATACAGTAATCCCTCGTTTATCGCGGAGGTTACGTTCCAAAAAGAATCAGTGATAAGTGAAATCCATGAAGTACTGTAGTGAACTTTATTTTTTTACAGTTATTACACAATAGTTAACTATATATACAATGAAGTCAAAGACCAAACCCTGTATTCAGGCCCAATTACAAAAAAACAACAACAGTTTTCAACAAATAACTATAATAGTTTTTGGAAATACTGTACTGTTGACACGCGGGTTAAAAGCATGAAAAAACTGCACAAAAAATCAGTGAAACAGCGAAGCGGCGGAAAGTGAACCGCGTTAGAGCGAGGGATCACTGTACACCACCGGGCATCATGAAATGCTTGAGTGCAAACTCATTTTGAGCTACCATGATGCCTTTCAGGAATGACCCATTTCCAAATAAAGTCATCTTTCTTTGCAAATTCGAGCTGTTTAATATATAAAATATGTTTTACGTGCAAGAATGATAATAAACAGAATGACATCTTGATCAAATCTCAGCTGAGGACCTCCTGAGTGAAATTTGCATGCTCTCCTCTTTCTCCGGATACTCCCGCTTCCTCCCACATTCCAAAGACACGCATGTCGATTCGAAAAATAGTCGCAAAAGAGAAATCCAAGTCGCCCAATCACAAAGCTGGCAACACTGATTGCAGTGATTTTGTCAACAAGCTCATTGTCACTGGCGCTATTAGTGGACGTCAGCGAACTCTGAACCTCCCCCACCACCCCCCAAAATATGTTCTACGAGAGATGTTCTACTGTAAAAACATTTCCTCAAGCGCCCCCTTTGAGGTAAGGCTTATTTTTAGGCTGGCGACCAACTGTGAGGACGCAGTTGGAGAGTGAGGGAGCTCATTGTTTCCCCCCAGCTGCATGTGAGCAACAACACCTGGCAGCGCCCCATTGCAAGGAAGTCCCCCCCGCATGAGTGCAGACAGGGCACGTTCCTGAACGGGACATGATCTCAAAGGCGGCAGCGACACATTGTTACAAGATTGCTAAGTATGATTATTTGGATGTTGGCCAAGTTGTTTTAAGTGCAGACACTTTTCCCTCCCAGCACAGCCCAGCCCATTTCGGGGGTAGCGACACGTCATGTTTCAACATCGCACAATGAGCTAATTTGCGTAAGGATGTGTTGTCCGGTGGCACAAGAATTTTATTTACTGCCATACTTCCTTTTTTTGTTTGTTTGAAGGGTTTCACATTCACTGCAGAGAAGTGTTTTACATCCAAATATTTAATTATGACTTTACTATTAAGTCATTCAGTACCAACCAATTCTGGACCAAGTCTGAAAAGACGTTTAAAAACGTCTTTGGGAGTGAATGAGTTAACCTGGTTTAGCGATTAGACTATGGCACGCATAACAGGCCATTGATAAGCAAGTAGCAGTCGTTTGCAAACAGTCCTGTTCCGTGACTCTCAATTTTTGCTCCTTGTTCATAAATAGCAACACGATCTAGTGTTTCGTATACTTAAAACAAACCACAATCGTTGAATAATGTTTATTCATAACAAGCCGGTTCTAAGATCAGTGGTTTGGGTGATCTCATTCAGCTAAGTACAAATTAGTGTTTGTTTATGAGTCGGCAAACTTTGTGTTCCCTAACCAAGCATGAAAAGATAAATACAGGATTGGTTTACAACAAGCAGCAAAACATGTTCAGAACAAAACAAGGTACTTCGATTAAATATGCAGCTGATATGCAGCAGAGGTTTTAAAATGTTGGCATGTCGATGTGCAAGTAAGAGAGGCAGTGTGACAAAACACTACATAAACACCAAGCTGTTAGCGTTAAAGGCTCTCCTCTGATAAACACCTTTTCATAACAGAGATTCATTTTACTAAGTTCCTTGCGGGACCCGAGGCAGCTCTGCTTGGGAAATTGAAGAGGCTTCATAAGGAAGTGCCCAGGGAGAGAGCAAATGAGTGATAACTTAAACAAATGCAAATTGCACAGCAGCACAACACGCACTGGATGGGAGGAAAATCAGCAATTAACATTCAATCCCACCCTTTGGCATTTATAAAAATTCTGCGCGAGTCTCTATTTCGGATCAGTCAGCATGAAAAAAAAGAAGAAAAAAAAAGATCTGAGTGATTTGGAAATGGGGATGAATGTCGGGGCGCAGATGGCAGCAGCTTGAGTCACAAAGATGCTTCACCGGCTGAGTGAGTCAACATGAGCAATGACTAAAGTGACGTCTGCATTTTAGATCTATGAAAAAGACATCACTGCACATTTGAGGACCGGGAAGCTAATTTATTACTGTGAGATGTGAATAACAATATAGCTGAGTGCTCCTCAGTTGACTGAGAAGGTCAATTCGCTTAACACCAATTTAAACAAATCCACTTTCTGAGTGTGTGTATGCAATTATTCAGGTATGCATGCAAGGAGGACATGAACCCAAGCAAATCTTGACAAGCAGTCGCATATCTTTGAGGTGGTTGTCACATGTGCAAAATTTCCTAAAACGATGCAGCAGTAAAGAGTTGTATAATTACATCTACTGAACAGAATTATATTAATTTAAGTGTGGTCATGTGCATTTAGTTGTTAACAATAGTTCCCTGAATGCCCACAAACTGGCACGGGTCGCATTCAGAAACTTTAATGTAAAGATATTTCTTTATGTAATATTTAGAATGTAAAAATCCTTTTTAGTGCATTTATCTATTTTGCTCTTTCAATCACAGACTTGATACAGTAATCCCTCATTTATCGCGGTTGATGGGGACCAAAACCACCCGGGATAAACGAAAATCCGCGAAGTAGCCCCTCCCCTCCATATAGGTACATGTACATAATATTTATAAGGCCAAATTTAATGGTATACAGTGAAACTCCTCTACAACGAAATCATGTTTGCACTGTAGCAAATTTGAAACAGGAAAGTGGGCATGGTGTGAATGCATGAAGATTTTTTCACACTAGGGGGTATTTTCACCCATGTAGATTTTGTTGTAGAGGAGTTTCACTGTACATGCATGTAGTAGTAAATTTTGAAGTAATTAACATGACTTAAGGCTGTATAACAATAGATTTAAACATATATAAGTTAGGTTAGTTTATGAATAACAAAATACAGTAAACATATAAAAAAAATAATTTTTTAAGTCTGCAAAAAGTCCGCAAACGGTCCGCGAGAAGCTGCGAAAGTCAGCAAAACAACAGCGAGTCGCACAGAGCAACATGTACAGTACAGTACTACATGCATATGGAATTTTTTTTTTTTTTTTTTTGAATATGTTTGAAAAAATCTGCGATGCACTGAAGCCGAACCGCGAAATAGCAAGGGATCACTGTAATTGCAAATAACCGGAGGGAGTCTGAAAACCTAACATGCTTTTTAGTGTTGGACTTTTTTTTATTTTTTTACACCCCACAAATTCTTCCAAAAATTATAAAATGCAATATTGTCTTGTGTAATCATACTGTGTTCTTATAAGGCCTTAAAAAATATAAAAATGTGAAATCCAAAACAAGCGCTATACCTGTCTTTGTTGAGGACAGACATGACCGGTACGGGATTGAGCATCTCCCTGCCCATGGTCCAGCTTGGTCGATAGATGGAATCCTCTGGTAGTTTAATAGGCGGCAGACAATGGCTGGGTAATGACTTCAATGGCGCAAACATGGAGCAGCCCACAAACGCCTGGCAAAGTTCTGGCTTGAACACAAATGAATAGTCCTGCAAAACAAACAGAATATTAACATCGTAACTGAAAATGCAGAGGAAGTCAATTTCATATACTGTACAGCGTTCTCGAAAAGAAAAGCAAATCAAGGCGGCATGGGAATTCATTTGCTCGCCATCAATTTGAGTGACACTGAAAAGTGTTTCCCTGTGCAGCCTCTCACTCAAAGTCAGCACACATAGGCTCTAGCTCACCCGTGACCCAAATGAATTTAAGCGGTATAGAAAATGAATGGATGACGTACATTTATCATCGACGTTGGGTGAAGCTCATTTATTTTTCTTGTGCTTGACAGTCATATCGTCTATGTGCCTCCACGGGTTTAAACAGGGCATGCTGATTAATATTGGGGCAGTCATTTTGCCACTTGCTGATAACTGAAAGTGACATCACGGTTGCTCAAGGCTCATGTAACGAACGACAAATCACGGCTCGCCCGTTTTCTGAAGCTGAGCTATGATCGGTTATAAATGACATCAATGGCTCTAAGTGTAAATGTGTCTAATCAGTTCAGCCATTGTAGTTTCCTAAGCAATTTCACAAAACAAATTTAAGAAATTGCTGAAGGCTGACCTTGATCTCAGAAGGCTTTGGGCTACAGAAACTCTCCTCCACCTCGATCTTGAAGTGACCCCCCAGAGACGAGGTGCCATCCAGTGTGGTCATGCCAGAAGGTGGCTCCATGCTGCCGTACTCTTTGCTACACATGTTCATGGGTGAGTAGCCCATAATGTGCTGCTCAAGGGAGGGAGGAGTGGGAAACATCTGGTGCAGGTCTGCCGAGCCTGTGAGGATGGAGTGAACACAATATAGTCACTGTAAAATATGAAATGTCACTATTTGTGAAAGGTTGACTTGACTTCAGCTATGCCCTCATATGATCGAGCAAACCATGCGCATAGTAATGTGAGTCGGACATATTTTAAAGTCTCATATAAAAACACAAGGAATGATCCAAGCCAATATGACAAGACACTAATCACCTAACAAAAGCAAAATACAGGTTATAAGAATGTCATTTCAACTTTAACATACAGCAATAAATGCAAAAACAAGAATGGAGTACAACAGAACAATAAAAAGACCTCACAATAAAAAGACCCCAATAAAAGGGACTGTAAAATAGAAAAAACATTAAGACCTTAATAAAAGGCAAAGCACCCCTGGGTTCAATCCAAATACTGTACCTGCTTAATAAAAAAAACAACATACTTAAATTAAACTGTATTAATCGCATTGCAATTAATTGAAATCCTCCATTTGCAGCCGGGTACCTTTGCTTTATCTCTTGACCTTTTTTTACCGTTCGTACTGGCCAAGACATTCCATAACAAGTCTTCATTATGGCTAGCCTACTTCTGCAATGGGAGTCATGTGCCGCAAGGCTGAGACGCACTCACATTATTCAAGACTAAAAGTCAGAGGTTCACAAGCTATCAGATATCGTGTGGTAGTTTCTCCCATACACAAACGACAACTAGCGATCGTCGAGCGAAAAATGTGTCACTTCAAGGGGAGAAAAAAAAGTGCACAACACCATTTCCAGATTCATCGCAACCACTTCAACTGGTTGGCCAATCACACAAAAACTTCTCAGACACACCGTGAGAAAAAAAAAATCTGCCAAATTGATGAGTGAGAAGCTTATAATCAAGGCTGTACCAAAATACCAGTACCAGCTTTGGAAGCGGGTACAAATTTCTCCGTTGTTTCAGAACATGTATAGTTAAATGCACTAAGGGGCTTAGAGGCAGAAAACCTACCTAAAAAAATATATATATATATACCGGTAATAAAAATGAGAATAAAATAACTCTGGCAGCTCGGTGGCCAGCGCGTCGACCTTACAGTGCAGAGGTAGCGGGTTCAATTCCAGCCTCCCTGTGTGGAGTTTGCATGTTCTCCCCGGGCCTGCGTGGGTTTTCTGCGGGTATTCCGGTTTCCTCCCACATTGCAAAAACATGCATAGCAGGCTGATTGAACACTCTAAATTGTCCCTAGGTGTGAATATGATGGTTGTTCGTCTGTGTGTGCCCTGCGATTGACTGGCAACCGGTTCAGGGTGTCCCCTGCCTACTGCCTGAAGACGGCTGGGATAGGATCCAGCACCCCCCGAGACCCTTGTGAGGATAAAGCAGTTCAGAAAATGGATGGATGGATAAAATAACTCCTATAAGTTGTGAGTTTTTTCCCCAAAGCTCAAACTGAAGAAAACAAATTTTAAAAAACCTCAAAGTACAACTGCAGCGTCACAACTACAACCACTAGGTGGCAAAGTCAAGGGTGAGTAGTAATCATATTTCAAGGGGTATCATTTTAATACCCAATGTACTGTATGATAATTTTGTCATTCCAATTAACTTAAATTGAAAAACTGAGGCATGTGGCCGTAGCATCACTCAATTCACATCTGAGAAGAGATACTTACTAATGCAGGATACCGGGTCCAACGTGGATGGCTTTGATTCCTTGCTGCCAAATTTTTCATCTGTTCCATTTACAGGCCGTCTGGAACCAGGCTGTTGACAAAGGGAGAAAAATTATTTTAGAACCACAGGACCAGAGACAAAACACTTTCCAAACTCACTGTGGCTTCCACAAAAACAAGAAAGTTACAAATAAGGAGAATGTCTCACGAACCCCCAGTTCGTCTTCATCCGAGTTGAAGAGGTTGTCAAGGTCGTTGATGGAAACCACCAGGTCGGTCTCATGGATCAGGCTTGTGGAGACTATGCGATTGTTAGCGCCTGCCCGCTGAGGATCTGCAGGCAAACATTTGAGATTTAGGTGTTTAAAAAAAAAAGTTCAAAATGTAAACAAGAAAACAAACATTTTGCAACGAGATTATTTGTCATGGTATACAGCTGAGGTTTTTATTGAAAAGAATACACAAACAAAGAATACACAAACAAATTGAATTTGTGAATGAGTAACATTCATATGGACAACTGGGAATGTACTGAAACGACACCGCTACAAGTTGCATTCCTCAGATGTGAATAGAAAGCAGGATGCAATGTTATTTAAAGACTTTGAGGTCGCCCGGGCGATTATGTGTCCGTGTAACAGCAGCCAAGTCATGCAAATAAACAAGAAGGATACAAAGGGAAAAAGAAATCAGCCTTACCATCTGATGTACCCGATCCTCCATCGTCACCCTGTTAGAAAATGTAAACAGAAAAGGTTAGCGGGAGGAAGTAAAATACAGCGTGAAGTCTCCGATTAAACCGCAAACATGACACATTGCTTATAGTTACTGACCGTATATTTGTTATTATAAAGTACAGTCAAACCTCGGTTTTCGAACGTCTCGGTTCTCGACCAAAAGGTTTGAGTTTTTTATGCCTCGGATGACTAACAAATTTCGGTTCTCGAACAAACTGAGCGCACTTGAATGCACCATTTGACTCCTCTCGCCTTCCTTACACGAGGAAGTGACACTTCCTCGGGTAGCCGAGGAAGTGACGCTTCCTCGGGTTGCT
This sequence comes from Hippocampus abdominalis, assembly GCA_018466805.1. Lineage (NCBI taxonomy): Eukaryota > Metazoa > Chordata > Actinopteri > Syngnathiformes > Syngnathidae > Hippocampus > Hippocampus abdominalis. The sequence goes on from CM031710.1 coordinate 3,731,569, forward strand.
TTCCATTGTGAGCAGACGTGTTCAGTAAACATTTTTGTTTTAAAAAGAGCGTGGTTTCGGTTTTCGAACAATTTCCGTTTTCGAACAGCCTTCTGGAACGGATTATGGACGAAAACAGAGGTTTTGACTGTAATATGAAACCATCACATCTAAAAGGGCCTTCTAGAGCTTGTTGTAAATGTAATGATATTGCTAACAAATCCTTGGCCATTATACTAAAAACACAAAACGTGCCATCTGGGGGATAGCAAAACACTAAAAGTACCAATTTGTTTGTAATAAAATTAGATCAACAATAGATGCTATAATAGCAAGATTGAAAATATAAGAGTTGCAGAAACACTTCATGGGGACTAGGGGGCAGGGGGCTATACCCGGCTGTGGCAAATGGGATTTCCAGTATGGATCAGAGAGAAATCAAGATCCAAGGAATGGCCTCTTGGGCTCCCACCCAGAAATCAATATTTCCGAGGGCTTGCCTTTCTTTATACGTACTCCGAACAGTTCTTGCTGCAGGGACAGGAATGTTATGTTCTAGCTATTGATTTCATGATGCTCCAAGGCTTTTCTCAGCATAACAGGGTTTAATCGGTCTCCCTTTAAGAACCAGTCCACAATAGTGTACAACCAGGGCCACAAGGCTCTTCACGATTTGCTTAACCTTGCACCCTGATGAAGCCGATGTGGGGAATGTAGGTCGTAATGCAAGTCCGAGATGCTTACATGAATCCCATCAACTTTTTTTTTAACCGTTGTATAGCTTCATTTTATTCTCAACCCAGAGGCTTCTCACAAAGCTCTACCCCAGTCAACTTCCTACTTCCTCTGTCTGTTGCTCAGCCATGTTAATCTGACATCTCACATTTTACCGTACGTGTGCCATGATGTTGATGTATGATTGTGGGTGGATCCCAAATGTGCTCCCTCAGAAAAAAACATATACAGTCAAACCTCGGTTTTCGAACGTCTCGGTTTTCGTCCAATTCGGTTTCCGACCAAATATTTTGATTTTTTTATGACTCGGATGATGAACAAATTTAGGTTCTCGAACAAACTGAGCGCACTTGAATGCACCATTTGACTCCTCTCGCCTTCCTTACACGAGGAAGTGACGCTTCCTCGTGTTGCTTTCCATTGTGAGCAGACGTGTTCAGTCAACATTTTTATTTTAAAAATAGCGTGGTTTCGGTTTTCGAACAATTTCGGTTTTAGAACAGCCTTCTGGAACGGATTATGGACGAAAACCGAGGTTTGACTATATTTTAGATCAAAAAGTCATAATATCACATCTCCCTCAAAAACATAAATACTGTATATACAGTATGCATTAGGATGAGGATTGCTGTCATAATGCACTTTAGTATGTGAACTTCACAAATATAGTTAGTCATGTTTTGGCACCTCAACAGAAACAGCAGTTAATATTTGACAGATATCACCAGAGAGACAGCTGGTACTTGTCTCAGACTGTTGCTTTTACGAGTCGTGTGGGAACTCGTCAAAATGATGACTTTACTCTAGTAAAAATTACAGCTTCTCTCTTGAAACAATATGATTATTCTCATCAGAGCTTTTTTTACCACTAAATAAATGTGACTTTTACCTGTTATATCACATCTTTTTCTCATGAAATAAGATATTTTGGCCCTATTATGCCTAGGTACGTACCAATGCAGATGCAATGAACAAAAAAACAAGGAGAATGGAGACTCGATGACTCTTTCCAAGAAAAAAACTGACACGCAATAAAGACATTCACAGATGCGAGTCCAATATATATACCGTATTTCTCGGACCATAAGACAGACTTAAATTCTATTCTTTTTCTCAAAAACTGATAGTGCGCCTTGTAATCCGCTCATCCGTACCATATGGATGGATGTCAGTTTTTCAGTATGTGATCTTGAATTCAAATGAATTCTTAATACAGTCAAACCTCGGTTTTCGTCCATAATCCGTTCCAGAAGGCTGTTCGAAAACCGAATTGTTCGAAAGCCGAAACCACACTCTTTTTCTAAAAAAAAAGTGTATTGAACACGTCTGCTCACAATGGAAAGCGACACGAGGAAGCGTCACTTCCTCGTCTACCCGAGGAAGCGTCACTTCCTCGTGTAAGGAAGGCGAGAGGAGTCAAATGGTGCATTCAAGTGCGCTCAGTTGGTTCGAGAACCGGAATTTGTTCGTCATCCGAGTCAAAAAAAATCAAAATATTTGGTCGAAAACCGAATTGGACGAGAACCGAGACTTTGGAAACCGAGGTTTGACTGTACAATCATGTTCTCGTTCATCCGCATCGAATCATCGGCAACTGTCCATGTTTTGGTCATACCAGAACTAGAACTACTTCCTTCATCCTTGTCTCAGCATCATGGGAAATGCAGTACTACTATTCAGCTGCGCTAAGTCCGAACGGGAGCTGTGCGTTTCCACCAGCGTGTTCCAGATGTTACAATGTTGAATCGTGAGGTAAAAGACACAGCCAACTGCCAATAGCTGTCAGGACCGAGCGAAAAAAAGGTTAGATAATGTTGAGCGAGGAAGCTGACGGATCTGGTGGGTGGACTCACTTGCTCACAGCTGTTGAACTGTCAATCAAGATTGGATTTAGCATTAGCCAAAGTAATAACACAACCACCAGTCACCGGATTAATTATGAATGTTAATTTTTTTTTTTTTTTTCCCCCATCTGTTTGAGGATCCCCTCCTCTTCTCCCCCGTGTAGTCGCTCGACCAACATAAAAAAGTAAGCGAGACACACAGCGCTACACAATATTTCAAGTCTGGTCTAAACTTAGCATAATAGTGCTCAATCTATCAAATTTCAAATCAAAACCCATTCATTGATATTACACCAATAATACAGTGTGATTAATATTCCGGCAAATACTGTGATGTGTCTTGTGACTTCCGACCACTTTTATCCAGTGGTATTTTTTCACTGAGCCCGTCGGTGAGTAGGTTCCTAGTCGTCTGTTTGGGAATAATTACAATCTTGATATAAATATCAGCAAACACACCTACAAGGTACATTTGAGTTCTTTGGAGAACCTCCATTTCAAGGTGCCTATGAACTTAATTTGGGTGGGCTCTATTTGACAGGAGAATGCATTTGAGGTATGATGGTTCACTAAGTCAGATTCTGTGCAGTGTTCAGACTACTGTCTGTAAAGCCTACAGCAGACGTGCAGACAGACTCGACCGCTCAATAACAGGTGGCTTTTGTCTGGCAGGGGCAGCACTGAGGATTACTGTATGTTTAAAAGGGGAAGGAGGCCAGATCAAATAAGAAAATCAAACGTAAAGAAAACTGGACAGGCCAACCAATTGATGTTCCTCTGGGCTAACTTACAATTGGTATTTTTTGGACAGCTTCCTGTTACAATAGACATCGGGCAGTGAAAGCGGATGAGGAAACCAGTTATTTTTAGGGCAGTATTGCTTGAGATGATGATGGTATTTTTCTACCTCGCATGATCCCTGCCCTCTTGTCTACCCCTGCCAAAGTGAGGACGGGTGAAATGGTTTCTCTTCTGACCTTCCACAAAGGCTCGGCAAAGAATAAAAATAATGTATAAGAGTCTATTGTGTGATAAGATAAACTGGTCTGATCGATTCAAATACTGTAAAGCAGGGGTCCCCAACCTTTTTTGCCCCACGGACCGGTTTATGTCAGACAATATTTTCAGGGACCGGCATTTAAGGTGTGGCGGATTAATACAACAAAATAATATGGTATGAGCTGCATGAAAACTGTGGTGTTTTCTAAATATAATAATATACACAAGGAGCGTCTAATCTGGCGGCAACACTCTGATCGCTATGGTAATGTTTAATGCCTTCAAAATACGCAAATTCAAAGTGCATGAAAATGACGACTCACCACAGCCCCGAGCTTGATTTTCTGCAACCAGACGGTCCCATCTCGGGGTAATAGGAGACAATGACACCTCAAGTGTGTGGTTTATGTCCAGTCTACTTCGTAATTTTGTTTTAGTCGCCGTTGCTGCAGAAAACCCCCGCCTCAGGTAGGATGTCGAAAATAGCAACAGTGCTATTATGGCGATCTCAGAGTATTCAGCCATAACCCTAATCCAGTTGTCTTGAACGTACTTTTAATGCCGCCGTCATTTGCGATCTCCAGCAGTTTTTTTACTCATAATCGGTCACGTGACAGAGAAGCGTGGCTTGATGTGAGTCAAGTGTCACACAGACGGATGTAACGGAGAATCCGGTAGTTTTTCAAAATAAAACATCTTTCGTATTCCGAAATAAATAAAACGGAATTAAGGCAAGTTCTTTCTGTGCGGCCCGGTATCAAATGCCCTGCGGACCGGTACCGGTTCGCGGACCGGCGGTTGGGGACCCCTGCTGTAAAGTAATGCTTTTCTATTCAGGAAGACACAACTAGCCCTTGTGATAAATTGCAATTGTGGTTCAGAGTGAATCTGGACACCAATTAGCCAATGGCACAAGCATAGAAGAAAAGAAAATACATTTGAGGTAGCTATACATTTTACGTTTTTTTTTCCTGATGTATTTTCCCAAAGCAACAGAAGAAGAGAAAAAAGGTTCAGGACATTTTAACAAAGAGGACAAATACATCCATTAGTTCCAGCGAGCCCTGAAGCCTTACCTTATGTTTCTTGCCTGGCTCACGCTCCCCGCCTGCCTTATCCTTTTTGTTGGAAAATGTGAATTTCACGTCTCCTTCCTCAAAGGCATAGGGGTCCACCTCAGGCTCGTGATCTCCGTCTGTGATGGCAGCAACCAGGTACTGGCTTTTCCTGGCGCGATACATCTGAATGCGTTCATCAGAGACCTTCAGCGGGAATTTAGATGTAGACATCACCCTGGGTGGGGGGGAGAAAAAAATGCTGGCACATGAGGACTGAAGCGTAAAGCCGGATGAGAGAAATCCGAGACACCAGATCATGAATATTTATTTCTCATGTCAATTTCAAAAGCTTTATTTTCAACTGTACACCAATAAAGATTGAATTTGATTAGCGAGTAAATAAAAATACATCTTAATGTTTGCTCGAGTGCTGCGCCGCTGCTTGATAATCCTTTGTGTTTATCAGCATTAAATGCTATGGCAGCGACTGCAAACAACTCTGACAGCTGTCTAGGAGCAACACACTGGATGCTCGGTGTTTGTTGTCAGACATTTCAAACAGATTAACGAGAACACGGTGACGACTACCACGGCGGACTGTTCATACACAGACACATTGATCACTTGTCACTGTGAGATGGCTCATCAGAATCTCCAATGTGACCGTGCCCTAATTGTTTTTCTCATGTGAGAATGTTTAAGGGGGGGTGCATCATAGATTGTGCTGCTGTCAGGGCCCCCTCCAAACCACTCCTCAATTGTAACCCTCCACCCCCACCCCACACACACACATATGTCCTCTCGTCATGCATGTCCTATTCTGATGTGAGGTGATGGAATGCAGCGGCCTGGGCCACACATTAGCCATCATTTCGGGCCATAGCCGGAAGGGTTATAGCTCAGCAGAATAGCCCATCCGAGCCTTTGGTCCATCGGGATTGCAGAACATTTCCACTATGGCCACCCCCCTCAGGTTGCTGCTCCCGAGTGCTATTCCTCAAACTCAACAGACACCCCTTTGCTCTTTTCCATCCGTCCGCCTTCACTTAAAACAGCTTCTTCAGCGTAAATGTCTTACCCAAAAGCAAGCAATATTATAGCCATATATATCAACAGTTCATCTTTATCTAACCCGACGATTACTCTTGCTCTCTCCTAGCGTTGGCGCCTGCTGCTTGTGCGTAGGAATCGTTGAGTAGTGCTGGTCATGCACATCGGTGATGTATGATGTCAAAAGGGCACATAGCAAGGGATTAACATGCCGTGTGCGGCTAAGCGCTACACCGAACAGACTGAAGATGGGAGACAGCAAATGGCTGAAGGGTCAACTGTATTGTGTGTGGCTGCAGAACAATCAATTCAAAAATGTATTGATTTTTTTTCCCCCTCTGTAGAATTTTTAATTCAAGTTGAATCCGTTGATCAATCATGTCCGAAAGCAACTGAGGCAAAACAGAGTGCATTACTAGACTGTAACTAGCAGATGTGCTGTTGAAATAGTTTTAACTCCAGTGGTTCCTTTTTGAGAGTTTAATTCGTTCTGTGACCAAGACCAGACCTCAATTTAATTATATATCATATTGCTATTCATGGGCTGGACCGGTCCCTATTTCAGGGGAACAGGGTGGGTCTGCTGTGTATGCCTTTAAGGGGTGTGTCCTTTTGAGTGACATCGGGTACATGGGTTAAAAGAGTATGTGTGTGAGTTTTGGCCTTTTGTAGCCACTTAGAGGGTTCTCATTTCATATTTGTGTTTTACTCTTAACTGTATTTTTTTCATTCAATAAAATGCTGAAAGTACATTGGGAACTTCGACTCTTTTTTTTTTCCATATCCCTCAAGCTGTGACTTTTCGAAGGCTCGGCACTAAAATTGTGGCTCGCAACACAAAGGAGAAAAAAAAATCGACCAATTGACGAATAGGGGCACTAAAATAAAAACAACTTGTAATTTGGATAATTTGGTATCACTGTCATAGAAAAATAGAAAGCACAACATAAGTTGGCGAAACTCCTGCAGGAAGAAATATTCTGCTCAACACGTCAGATGAATTCAGAATATTTCAGAGAGCTTCTCCCATCAAAATCTTGATAAACGTTCCCTACAGTCAATTAAACAAACGCCATTCAAGTGCCCATCTTCAGTGGCTGAGGCAGAAAGCACCGATTATTGATTGGTACTTACTCGGTCACAGACACAAGGTTCTCCTGTGAGGTTAAACCATCTTCCCGAAACCTTTCCCCCGGTAGTTGTGGTGTGGGCAGCTCTGCTTCTTTCTTGCGAGATAGGTTGAATAACCTCCATGGTGAGTGAGTGCTGTCATCTTCTAGCTGGACCCCAGTGCCTGTATACACAGTGGGTTCGGGAGGGTCTGAATAACCAGAGGCTGAAGACTGAGGGTGATGTGAGGAGAAGTGCTGGGTCAGACCCTCTGGGCCTACAGGCTCCTCATTGCCACCCTTTGCTCTGCCAAGGCATGGCTCCAGAGGAGGCTGGTAAAAGTGTTGGTTGTTGGGGGTGGAAGGGTTCTTCAAACCCTCCGCAGGATCTTCACCGCGCTCGCATGGGTGGGGGCTAAGTGGCGGCGGTTGAGGGGAGTTGGCAAGTTCTGACGGCCCTCCCGTGCTGACCACCCCACTGTTGAGCTGAGGTGTTTTTTGGATGGCTGACACATCTGCCGAACGAATACTCGAGTATCTTCCTCCATCCTGACTCCTCATCACAAGTCTTTGGCCGGCCGTTGCCTCAGTCTCCATTGAGGTCTCTTCGTTGGTCAGGTTTCGATGATGGAAAGGTGTCTGGGGTCTTTTCTGCTGCTTGTCACTCTTGTCTGGCTTCTCTCCTCCAGCTTTGTGCTTAGTAGGAGTCTGGGAGGCCTGGCCCACTGACTGAGTTTGGCCCACATTTCCGCCCGTTCGCTGCTTCACTGATTTATGTCTGGAGGAAAGAGGATGAACATGAATATACGATGAGACTTTGATGCAATGGTGACACAAACCAAAAGTGAGCAGAGAACTCTGCAATGGAAGCAAATCACCTGTCAGTCAATGGATATCAGAAAGAAAGGCTTTTCAAGTGCACAAATGGAGCTGTCATCCGACACATAACTGACACATCTGATTTAATGGCAAATAGAAATGACTATAATCTGTAAAATGTCATCCACGTGTATTCATCTAAAATCAGTTAACAAGAACTGTCAAAAACAAGTGTGTCAATTACTGTGAAAACTAACTACAGTCAAACCTCGGTTTTCGAACGTCTCAGTTCTCGTCCAAATCGGTTTTCGACCAAAACATTTCGAGTTTTTTTTATGCCTCGGATGACGACCGAATTTCGATACTCAAACAAACTGAGCGCACTTGAATGCACCATTTGACTCCTCTCGCCTTCCTTACACGAGGAAGTGACGCTTCCTCGTGTTGCTTTCCATTGTGAGCAGACGTGTTCAGTAAACATTTTTATTTTAAAAAGAGCGTTGTTTCGGTTTTCGAACAATTTCGGTTTTTCGAACAGCCTTCTGGAACGGATTATGGACGAAAACTGAGGTTTGACTGTACTTGCGTCTAAAACAAAGGAATACGAAGAAAAGGCTAATGGCCCATTCAAATTGAAAATAAACAGGGCTTCAAAATCTGTGTGATTAAAATGCTGGGCGGATCCAAACTAATGCTGATCTCAGAGGCCGTCCAAACCAGCTCTGCTTTCAAAAGGTGGAAGAAAGATTTCCCACGTTAAACACATTTCTCTCAGATGAGCTAAGCATGACGGCAGCCTGTTCACTCATCGGAATTTCAAAGCACAAATTCATCTGACGACTATATAAATGGTCCTTTTTTGACAAACATAACTAGTTTGACAGGATCTAAATTATGGCTGAGCACAGGTGGTTACATACTGTACGGGAAAAAAAATAACCTGATTGGTTGGTCATAGAGAGCCATTTACCTAGAACAGCTGCAGTACGACCGCTCAGATGGCTCCACAAAATCCCAAGTTCCCACTCTCTCTGTCCGATCTTCCTCGCAGGTACCATTGGTTGCAGCGGAGTACTTCCGCCTGGGGTGGAAGCAAATTAACACTTATAATAATGACCACAACATGTTTATGAATATACATAGTCTTAATTTTATTGATATACTCAAACTGTAGATGTTCATCGCCCACATTTGATCATTTGCTTTGATTATTTGTGGCATTCGACAATGGTAAATACCGTTTACTGCTGAGACTGACTTGACAAACCTGCTTGCAGCAATAGTATTTTGGATGACACGTTAATAGCTAACGACGCCTGACATTTTGTGCTTGCACAGGGGCAACAGAACCCTTGATGCTCCCAATGTGTCAGATTCACTGATAGTAAATAATTCACAGGACCAAGGGACAACACTGCAATATATCGCGGTTGAATAATATTGGTACAGCGTCAGGGTTTGTGCAGGTGAAGAATCATGCTAGCAATTCATTTGTTTGTGCGCGCGTTTTGTTAATTATTTAATTCGTCCACATTAGTTTCAATCGTTGAAAGCTATTCTACCAGCCTGTCAGGATAGACGTTAAAAGTAGTTGATTTTTCATCTGATTCTGCTGCTTGTTGCTTAGCAGGGCGACTGTCCAAGTGAGCAGAATACTACTTTCTTGCGCCAGCCTGTGCGCTCAGCCCATGTCATCAGCAGAAATCTATCTCCGGGTCTTTGCTGCCAGGATGATTGAAAAGTTGAATCTTTTTCAGACAGGGATTATCTCATTTAAATAAGGACAGCAGCATCTCCGCACCGCCTATTGAGAACTAATGACTGAGTTTCGTATTGAGAAGTAATGCCTAAATGCTGCGTTTTGGACAGCGACAATGACGATAAGAGTATTCATGTCGTGATTTCAACTTGTGTGTCGCTGAAAATCGTTATTGAACACGATACATCGTTTCCATTCGATGAATAGAAAATCAGCTTTGGAGTTGCTGCTTGCTTCGAAAGACAAATCAAATTAAAAAATGTTCACCACTGCTGGCATCAAAAGACACTTCTAAAGCCGAAGAGGACTTGCACAGAGGCAATTAAAATCTTACTTGTTCTGGGCTCGGTTGATATTGCACTCCTGCCAGACACGCTCCACAACCTGACTGGCAAGCTGTCGAGGAATTTTGCCTCCGTGGTGACTTGATCTGTCCACACTGAACGTGTCACATGAAGAGGCCATCCTCAACCACTTCTGGGCAGAGTGAGAGTCCACTACAGAGAGAAAGATCCAACGCTAAACAAACCACTTGACTTATTGAATGATTACGATTAATTGAAAGACCCCAAGATCCCATTAATAGAGTGAAGTCCCTTGTGTTGCAAATGCTTTTCGTTGTTGGCTACTACCTGTGTGCACCTCCTCAGGCGACGTGGGAGGGGTGAGGGTCACCAATGACATGGCAGGCTCTCGCTGGGATGCAGGCACTTGGTGACCACCCGAATAGACGGCGGTACATTGGGAGGACCCCACGGGGGCTACAACAGGGATGTCTGACTGGGGCACGAGCACTAAGCAGGCTGGGTACACCATTCGCACACCACCTATACAGAAACGGGCACAGATAATTTACAGTAAAATATCGATACAACTCAATAAAACACCAATATAGCAACATGTAAAACGGTATAAATAAATAACAAGATTATAATAATACTAAATGAATAATAATAACATTAATAATAATAATAATAAATAACAATATAATAATAATAAATAAATAAATACAATTAATATAATGATAATAAATAAAATAATTTATATATATATATATATATAAATAAATAAATAAATAAATAAAAACTGACCAACAAGGACCTCTACAGAGGCCAGAGAATCATCTTCCCAGTCCATATCTTCCATTTTGTCCTCTAACACACCATCCTTGGCACCAGGACTGATGGGATAAAACTGGTTCCAGTCCTCAATCAGCTTCTGGGTGGGCGGGTCAGACATCTTGAACGATTGGCCGGTCAGGGTCCCATTCAGCCCAAAAGGACTCAGGATGACTTTTGGAACGGGACCATTAGGGAGGACAGAAGGACACACGGGGGACTGTTAGCCAGTAGCGGGCTGTGAGCACATCACGCTAACATCAATCTGCCAAAACGATATACATTCGCTACACTCATCGAAAATTTCATCCCTTTGTTGCTTTGGCTTACAGCTGGACTCCATCCATATTGATATGCAAAATACTTTTATCCTTTTACCCTACTTTGCCCATTTCTTTTTCTAAATGTCTTATTTGCCCTTTCCCTTGCTTATCCTGAACTTAATAACCGCTTTCCTTTTTTCAATATTTTCAACCCCATCGCCGCTCTTATAATTTAATCCTTTATATCCTCATAATGTTTCCTTTCTTTCGCCCGTTCTTTATGCTTTGGTTTCCTCATCACTCTGTCATCTCCGGCCTATTCAGGAGCATGGTGACCTTTCCATAGCAATGCTGGACTCAGCCGGTCCCAGAGGGGTTGCCAAATACTTACAGAGCAATCCAGACGTCAATTATTGGCAAGCGGCAGCCTCTCAGAGGCCATAAACAGAGGCTTATAAAAAGGGCCATTCCTCGACAAACACACTTCACTGCACAGACATATGGAGTCACAAAGAGCCCATCAGTCTGCTTATAGAACAGACCTTCATCCATCAGCAAATGGAGATACCGCTATAAACGAACATGCATAATGCATACACGTACGCATGAAAACCGTATGAATATCTACGTGTGCGCGCGCACGGGCGTCTATGTGTGCTTTGTGTGTGTCTACATGCACATGTGCATGCACCATATTGGCTTGTTATGCATCCACTCTCTCTGCATCTATCATACGTTTTAAGTGACGAGGGGGTTATACAAATGGTTCGACCGGCTGGGTGGGTGGGTGAGTGAGCATTTGTTAATGCCCCTCTTTTTTTCATTAGGAGACTAGATGGCCTCGAAGCCTCAAGTATTGATCCCGTGACTGGACCGTTGAAGAGCTTCAAGGATGCCAAAACAGGCTGGAGATAATGAGAAGAAAAGTTAGGATATGGAAGGGGTGTGTCCTTTCAAATCTTTTGTCACAGAGGTTTCATGGATTCTTCTAAAAGAAATCCTGATGCATGGGTGTGAGCATCCTTTCCCATATCTGACACTTTAATTATTGGGGAACATGAAAACTATCACATTCAGGTATAACGTCTTGAGGTGAGTCAGAAAGGTGACTGGCAGCTGGTGTTGGGAGAGAAATACAGTCTAACCTCGGTTTTCGTCCATAATCCGTGACAGAAGGCTGTTCGAAAAACGCAATTGTTCGAAAACCGAAACCACGCTCTTTTTAAAATAAACATTTTCACTGAACACGTCTGCTCACAATGGAAAGCAACACGAGGAAGCGTCGCTTCCTCGTCTACCCGAGGAAGCGTCACTTCCTCGTGTAAGGAAGGCGAGAGGAGTCAAATGGTGCATTCAAGTGCGCTCAGTCTGTTCGAGAACCGAAATTTGTTCGTCATCCTAGGCATAAAAAACTCAAAATTGAAAACCCAATAATACCAAGGTAGAGGAGAAGGAGCAACATTGAAAATGTATTATTATTATTATTATTGAGTATTATCAGGCTACTCGAGAAGATCTTGACATCTTCTATGGACTCAGACCTAGAAGACATTATTTTTGACAATTTTTGTAATTTATTTATCTCATTTATAGCATGTATTTGCTTTTTTTTCTAATATTGGCCTACTTTTCTGGTGATTATGGTAATGTATGTACTGTCAGCAGGAAACCTCACACAAGCACGGCAACTCCTTGCAAATGACAACTCAGCTCGTCAATTAGTTCATTCAGAACAGAGTTTGAAGAGGAGCAAGAGGATGTGTGTGTGAGTGAGAGAGAGAGAGAGAGAAAGAGAGAGAGACAGGCAAGCTCTGAGGAGAGACAGAAGCCCCCCAAGACAAGAAAATCCCAGCCTGTGCACCCATCCTCTCGAACAAATTTAGGCTTCATTGCACCTGCGAGTACAAGCAGCATAAAAAATGGATGAAAGATTGAATTTCAGAAAGGTTTTCCATGACAAAAGATCTCCAATAAATATTGGCAGATGGTCAAGTCAGTAGGTTTAACTGAATTGACCTGCTTTCAATGTCATGCGATATTAATATAATCCGGATTTTAGTTTGAAAAGATGTTCATGGACTCCATCTCTTGGATTATTAATTAACCTATATTCATAGCTAGCAAGACTTTTGAAGGTAAAGCATAAAACATCTTGTATGGAAAGCCCTGCAGCTCAGCGTTTCACGCCAGCTGACAGCAAAGTCAGCAGATATGACCTGTAACATTGAAGAAACACAAGGTCAGGTTTCTGTTACTATACAACAACAGAATGCAGCTAGGGTTGATCATATTAAAGCCTTAATTGAATCCAAGCACTTAAATCTCGCTGCATGTTTTCTCCACCCACAGCCACCAGACCTGGGGGCTCGTCATGGAAACAAGATGAAATCCAGCACAATTATGGATATGGTTGATCATAGTCCCCTCAATGTATCCTGTCCCCCCCTCTTCCCTCTCCCCGCAACCTTTTCTGCACTTCGAATGCATCTCTGGCTCCCCGAAGACATGTCAAATGTTCTACGATCAGTGTAATGGGCTGAGAGTTCATTTCATTCACTCTGCGCCCTTTTATGGGGTCACATCTTGGAGAGATCTGCTTTGTCGAAGAGTAAACCGAGCTCGGCAGAGGTGGGGGGGATGAAGAGGGGGGAGGAGGTGAGGACAGAGTGAAGATGGATGGATCTAGGTGGATGGGAGTCAGTTCTCCCCTGACACAACGCTTAGAAAGCTTGTAGAAGAGGCAATGCAGCAGTGAAACACAGCTGGATGACAAATAATCCCGCGGGATGTATGCATTATAAATACCAAGATATTTTATACAGAAATACAGCTAAGCCCCAAATGCACCGGCCAAATTGTGACATGTTATTTTGTGAAGGGATCTAAAACTGCAAATGACAAATTGAAAGAAGTGGCAAAAAAAAGTTGTGCTTGGAGATGAAAAAAGACAATATACTGTACTCATTACTTTCATTATGAAATTACAGTCAAACCTCGGTTTTCGTCCATAATCCGTTCCAGAAGGCTGTTCGAAAACGGAAATTGTTCGAAAACCGAAACCACGCTCTTTTTAAAATACAAATGTTTACTGAACATGTCTGCTCACAAGGGAAAGCAACACGAGGAAGCGTCACTTCCTCGTTTACCCGAGGAAGCGTCACTTCCTCGTGTAAGGAAGGCGAGAGGAGTCAAATGGTGCATTCGAGTGCGCTCAGTTTGTTCGAGAAACGAAATTTGTTCGTCATCCGAGGCATAAAAAAACTCTTTGGTCGAAAACCGAATTTGTCGAGAACCGAGACGTTCGAAAACCGTGGTTTGACTGTATTTCACATTCAAAAAAAGGCTGCACAATGTCTCAAAAATATTGTCATTGTGATAATAGAGAGAGAGAGAGAGAGCCTGTGGGACTGTTTAAAAAAATGGCTGACTAGTGATGGGACATTGGGATTTCCTGAATGTTGTAAACACAGCAATAAAGTGTTGCCTTTTGATTATTTATCTGATTCCTGTTAAATTACTGTTGATAATTATTGTGAGAAATCATTAACATGAGCAATGTCATCACACAGCTGATTATTAATATATATTATTATTAACAGTTGCATAAATGTAACATGGGCAAATTTGCTATTTAAGAAGATCCGCTTTCTGGTTCCAAACAATTGAGGACCCCTACTCTAGATTATTCCAGATATTACCAGGATCCAAAACAAATGTTCAGATTTAATTCCTACATTCAAAAAAGACTATCTCATAACACTTATTACAGCCACTTGTTTTTAACTCGAGCCAAAAGATACCGCTCAACAACCGTACAAATAACTTTATCGTAACCCCTCCTCTCTTGAGCTCATAAATATATGCGCTTCTCACGATATTACTAAAGTGCTTCATGGTGATTGCAGTCCATCCAATCAAAAATGATGACTTTCATTCCAACATAGCAACAGTAAAAGACTGTCGAGGCAGCAATCACAGAAGCAGATGGAGTCATTTAATTGAAGCGATGACTTCTCACAGTGGATATGGTGGGGGTATGTGTTTATGTGAGACGTTCTGACATTTATTTATAGACCGATAAAATGACGTCATTAACAATCTGCTGGTTGGTGAACGGACAACTGTATGATCTGTACGAATCCCTGTGGGTGGGTAAGGCTACCCAGTTTTGCTACGGCAAGTGATTACAGAGAGTGTCCCAAGTCTCTGGACCATATCTTGAAATAGAAAAAGGCAAGCAACCTCACAGCAAATGGTTTATTGTAACCTTCTGTCTAGAGGGGCCGGCTTTATATGAATTACACCTGTGGATAGAGAGGTAGAACCATGTTATTACGCTAGAGTGGCAGCATAAAGATGGGAGGTCTGGATCACAATTTTCCAACTGATGAGAAGCTATAGGACCATTCTTTCATGGAGAGCTGTCAATTGCTAAAAAAAAAAAAAAAAACACAGAAGACTTTTTTTGTTTAACCCATTCAGTACCAGCCAATTCTAGACCAAGTCTGAAAAGACGTTTAAAAACTGTCTTTGGGAATGAATGAGTTAAAGAGTCTTGCCTAATGTCTGATTTTGATATAAGATGAAGGAGTGTGTTGTGACAGTCTTGCTTATAAGGCAAAACATTTCCTCCGCTGGATAACACGAGTACAAGTTTATGTCGTCATTACATTCGCATTTTTTGAGCGGGAAAATGCACGCTGATGACGACTTTGGGATTGCATTGTGTTTTGCCCCGGTGATTGATTTATGATATATGAATACCGTTATAGGCTCAGATGTACAACTACCGGTAAACAAGATTGTAATTTTTCTGGAATGAATGACAGGTGGTAGAGGACTGTGTATACATCATCACCCTGCAAAATAGCACCCTTCCATCAAATTTTATGCAGGCGTGGATACAAAGCATTTATTAATTAAATATACACTCGACACAGATCGGAAGGCACATCGTCTTTTTATTTTCTTCAAATACTCTTTTTTTTGTGTGTCCTTGGGGCAACACGTGTGTTTTTCTGAGAGGCTTAAAAATATTTTCTGCTAAGCGGTGTCTAAAAGAGTACCTGTGTGCAAAAATAGCCCCGGAATATAGTTCTGATTAGATCTGTCATGTAAATTAGATTACCGTTTTCGAGGCAGGCTTTTGATGACTAATTAATTTTCTTTGAGAACTAAACAGACATTCACTTCTGACATACATCCTTTGAATTTATATCGAAGCAATTACCTCGCCTGCAGAAGTGTCATGACACTCGGAATCAACAGTATACCACTGCAAATTATCAAAACGAATTTCTATTATAGATTTATGGATCAAAATGATGAGGCCGCTACTTCTACAAAGGCAACGTTTTTCTTTTTTTTTTTTAAAGAAAAGCAGAACAGATCAGTCATAACTTTAGATAATTCAACCTCGACTATTCTAGTTGTGGACCAAATAATATGATAGTGGAGGATAACACGGTTTATCAGATGTTGACTATGTGCGTAGAATGTCTGCAACCTTGACACAGGAGAGTTTTTCTTCAGTTTTTTTTTTTGTGTTTTTTTTGGAACCCTCGGCTCTACCCGACCTTGGAAGGGGTTGGATGCCTGTTGAGCCAGAGTGAGATGCTCCTCGGTCAGGTGGTAAACGGGCTGGTGCTGGTTGATCTCCACGCTGGTACATACGTTGCTCTCGCCGTGCAAGAAGAAAGTGAAGGCGCAAGATAGGTGCTCGCTGGAAGGAAGACAGACATACGAATGAGGCTTCTCGGATGCTTCATTTAAGTACAATAAAGAACACATACGTGACAGCAAAAATATAAAGTCTGGATTAAAAAAAAGCCCTTAGTTCAGAAGCAAAGTAAAATCTATCCACACTTACAGTATCTTGCGCGTGAGCAAAATAAGGGTATTAGATTTTTTTTTTATTATTTAAAAAAGAGGGGGGGGGGGTAATTTGAAAGACCAGTCTGATAACGCCAGTTTCATGTAACTCAATTAATCTTTGAAATTTTACGCGCATACCTCCAACGTGTCAAGTGTAACTCCAGTTTATAACAAAAAAGGATTATTATATATAAAATACAGAAAACAACAGCAAAAATTAGGCACTCTGCACACAGATAGATAGATAGATAGATAGATAGATAGATAGATAGATAGATAGATAGATAGATAGATAGATAGATAGATAGATAGATAGATAGATAGATAGATAGATAGATAGATAGATAGATAGAGCAACTATGATGCAAACTTAAAACCGCTGTTGATGCTTGCTATTTTGGCTAGCAGCAGATTTCTGCTAAACTCAGCAGTTAGCTTGTGTTTTAATAGCATCTGAATTGAGGTAATTACAGTCACAATAGGGAAGTGGCTGGATTACACGTTTACTTTGGGGAGAGGGGCATGCGTGTTACGAGGGAACAACACACCCGTTGATTTCTTGACACAGGTTATAAAAGTAGAAGCTATTTTAGGAACCGCTGAAGAGCGGAGTAGTAGTCTCTTCAGAAATGTGAAGCAGATGAAACATGACAAGTGGGTGGATTCTAGATATGAAACTCAAACCTGTTAAGGGCCTTGCGTATAAGCAAATGTGCCACTGTTGCAGGGTCTCATTTGTCACTCCCAACTAACTCTTGTCTTTTCGACAAAGAGCTCGGATAGAAGGGTACTTTCTTGCTCATACACAGCGGCTCTGGTTATGACAATGCCTGCCTGTGCCAGTCTGACCTCAACAGCTCACAACAAAAGTGAAACGAAGAAAAATCGGAAAAGAGCGAGGCAGTTGGAAATAGAGCGGGAGACAGGGGAAAATGCCGGCCATTGTCTACACGGTTTCCCTCTTTCTCTCAGCCTCCCATCTTGTTCGACATACAAACACATGCGGCGACAGGGACAAAAATGCAAGTGACGGACAGCCACGGTGCGCTTCGAAGTGGATCAAAGAGGGTTGCTTCCTTGGAGGATTTGATTAAGCAAATATCAGTCTTCTCCCTCTGACTCTCGCTCTCGCACACCTACTCGGCGGAGGATTAAGAAAAGAGCAGATAGGCAGGCGCCGCAATGAAGAAGGAGCGAGAGCACTTCAAATAAGATAATAGCGGCGACGTAGTGACGAGATGCCCTAAGCTGGTGCCCACGGAGACTCGCATTCAATCTTATAATCATTTTCCTCAGAAAAATGTAGTCATTAGTGAATGCATGATATTCATATTCTGGATGTATTCACTCACGACAGCTATCTATAGCTGGATGAAAGGAGGCTGATGAAGGTGCGTTATAGATTTACGCATCCACTGCAGGACTATTACATCAAGTCTGTCAACTGAAAGAGCACAACATTAAGTACACTTGCATAATCAGAGAACAGTAAGAACTGTCTTCTTCTAGGTGAGAACAATGTCTCTCATTGGACATCTGGATTTTCTCCTGAATTTCCAATTCACTGATGACTCAAACAATAAAAATTGCATTCGCTCTACCCGCTGGAAGAAATTGGTACATTACAGATTCATTCAGTCATTTTTGGCCTGTTTAGATGTATGTTCCATTCATGCACCCGCTTAATATGTCTATGCATTTAGTCCTTTGCCCAAAGGCACCTCAAAAATCCTCAGTCAAGCGTCTCCCCGTAGTCTGTCTCAGTTTCCATCATTTCAATTGGCTGTTTCTATATTCTTGTAGTGAGATTCGAACCTTCTGGTTTACCTCCTGATCCATGAACAACAGGAGCAAAAGGAACGGACAGAACAAGTCAGGTGCTTTCACTGCCAGAAACTCTGTACATAGAAATTGGGGATATTTTTAAATTCCAGAACAGAATTGCTGTGTGCCTTTTAAATCAAAGTTAAATTTGCTTCCATCTTTTTTTCCCCCCGAAAGACCCCATATTTTGAATGCAATGGATGCAGAATACAAGGGAGATGGGGCTTCATTGACGCTCAGTACATAAAATTGTGTAGTAGACAGGATCATTGTACTGCTCAGGGCTTTCTTCACAAACACTGTACCGTCATGGTTTATTTCTTCCTCTTTGAGACGCCCCCCACCCCCCCTCGCTTTAATCCGAACACGAATATTCTCAAATGAGCTCCGCCTGAGCTCGGAATGTAGCAGTCACAACGTATGACACGGAAACCTAGTTTATGTTCTCAAAGGTGCCCTTCCATCATAATCCAATTTTTCCCCCCTTTTTTTTATGCATATGTCAAAATGAGTCTGTGACACGGTTTGTTGTATGCGGTTGGTTCCTTGCACACAAAGGCCTTGGAAAGGCAAAAGCGTGCAGAAACGAGCGGATTTGAATCAGGAGCCATTGTGACATCATTATTGAAGTACGAACTCACTTTGCGGCCGCTCCAGGTCCACTCAACTCAGGAGAAATGAGTGACTGCGACAACACACATCTAATTTCAAACCTTTCCGTCAACTGCCAAGCTCAAGAGGATTAAGGAATGAACTGCTCCGTCTTTGTGTGAACAACTCGTAGAAATAATTTCTTTTGAGTGTGCAGCTGGATGTGAACCCGCAGCCCTCTGGTCGACATTTGTAGTGCGAGTCAACTAGGCGGCGTCAGCGTCAACCCAATATATCAGCAACAATTTCTCAGGTTCGCGTTAGACACTCGGCATTCACAAGCAGAATAGGCTAGCTTTTAACTTATTCAGTACCAGCCAATTCTGGACCAAGTGTCACGTTGCGAGGTGGTGGTGGACCCCAAAAAGCAGGCAGGAGGGAGGAACAGGGTGAACTTGACGAATTGTATTTAATAAAACACAGAGAAATTTGAATCCAAAACAAACAAAGTGCTAACAACCAAAACAAATCCAAAGTATCAAACAAAACCATGACTGAAGCTCAAAACTATCAGTAACAGAAACATGACCAAAAACAAACATGACCGAAACATGACAAACAAACCTGACAGCAGCTAACAAGCAAACAATGACCCGACACTGAGTGGTCGTGCCGGGAGTCCTTTTATACTCCCGGTACTAATCACATAACGACCAACAGGTGTGCAGCTGCAGGGAGAACCCGACAGTGCCACCTGTTGGTCACAAATAGAATCATGACACCAAGTCTGAAAAGATGTTTAAAACATCTTTGGGAGTGAATGAGTTAACCTCAAGTGTGCTCTAAGTCTTCCCTGGAGTTTCCTCTCTGTTGGTAAGACTGCAATACTTCTGGAGCGGGATACCCGACTGGCATCCTTATCAGATGGCCAAACCACTTGAAATGATACCTCGGCTCCTCACCGAGTGCATAATGCTCAGCCAAGCCAACCTGCCAAGGAAATTAGCTTGCAGTATTCTATGAGCTCATTCTATCCGTCATTACTCGAAGATTATGGCCATGGTGAGGCTCGGAACATAAATTCAAAGCTTTGCCTTTCAGCTAGACGACTTCTTAATCATGACGAACCGCTGTACGGCCACCCGTCCATTTCACCTAAACTCAAAACACGACTTTCCTCACCCGGGAGCACTTTCAACCAAAAAGTAGTAAGTACCCACTTTATGGGAAAGAACAATGGCCTTTGACGAAGCGCTGCTTACTTGGATTGTTACTTTTACACAGACCATCTAACACTATATTTGAATGTATCAACAGATTCCAGAGGGGTAATGCAGAGTTTCATGACACATTTCTTCGGATTCAAGGGCTCAAGTGAGGAAGGCCCAGAAAATAATCGTTCTTTTCATCATCGGGTAGTCACATCTTATACTGGTGATGAACGGAGGAGAGGTAGAGGATTAGGGCTGTAAAAAGAGACCATTGCGCAATAAGGACATGCTGGTACAACCCAAAAATGGAGGCTTTGTTTAAGGAGGTGTGATGTGACAGCTGCGGTCATCGAGCAGTAAATTACACTTGGCTTTTTTGACTGCTGTTTAAGTCTTGTAACCATTACCACCTGGAAAGGGCTGGGAAAAAAAAGGTTTGAAGTCAAAGACCTCTTGTCGTAATTGCCGTACAATATAAGCCTGTACATGGAATTTACATGACTGTCATCGCACAGTAAAACTGGTGCGCTTTGCACCACAGGTGTCAAAGTCAAGGCCCGGGGGCCGCAGTCGGCCCGGCGCGTAATTTTAGGTGGTTCCCCAAAAGAAAATCACGTGTGTCAAATTGCAAGATCCTTGCCAAACTCTGTACCGAAATGTCAAATTGCCAAGTGTAATTTAGTAATTTTTCTATAATTGTGTTACTTTTGTTTGCACTCACTTGAAGAATAATCGACAAACTACAATTTGAATTGAATACAACTTTATTGTCAATAGCAGACCGATTTCAAAACTACAGTACTAAACCATTAATTTAGGAAAAATGCGATGATACGATGAAACATTTTTGCGGTTTCACTGTCATAACTGCCCATCCGAGGGAAGACGTAGCTCCAAAGTGGCCCGTGACAAAAATGAGTTTGACACCCCTGCTTTATTTATACCAAGTGCATGGAAATAAAACAAGATGGAGACCAACTTAGGACTGCAAGAAAACAGAGCCAGACAACAATGGAGAGACGGGGCGTGTTGTATTCTGCAGACCTCAACAGAAATCTCCTCTCACCAGCGCATAATACCTTACACAACACGTTCACATGCGTCTGTGTGTGTAAAGCGCTCGAGGGAGCGGGCTGCCATCTGTGGCTCAGCCCGCAGAGGTGCAAACACAACCCGCACATTCAAATTGCTGGCTGGCATAAACAGACACACGTGGAATCCGCCAGCATGATTAACAATCATACTACTTACTACCTGTGGTGCGTCGAGGTAAAAAATGAGTCAGTGGTCATTTCTGACTGCTAAAGCCTGGATGTACAGTATTTTCAAGGCTATGTTATCGTGCACTCTGGCAACATTCAATATGGAACAGCCAAGAACAGTCATTGGTGAGTAAAGGGTGGGTCACATGTTGTCAACAGATGTGTGGTTAGCCTTTGACTCAGCAAGGCCCGAAACAAAATTGCATGGAATGTCTTCTCACATCGGTGTCACCCACACAGACACATTAATGACTTAAAAAAAAAGTCATCCCTTTGCGTATTGATGCACAGTCCTCTATCTGTTTGCGTACTGTATATACACAGGTAGACGTCTACAGACATATTCGAAAAATACTATGATAGAGCAAAATCATGTTGAAACATGGGGAAAGTATGAAAAGCAAAAACAGAAGATCCAATTAAAACATTACATTTCATGTAACGTAATGCAACGAGTGGGTCAATTCATGTTACAAACGTCAAGATTGAAGTGATACACAAAAAGCATGAAAATGTGTGACATGACTCACATATTGGTAATGTGTGTTTGTCAGAGCAAGAAAATATTCACACATTGATTGACACTAAATAAATGTTGAATTTATTTGGTAAAACCACTCCCTCGCGTGTGGGTTTTGATTCCCTAATGTTACTTCCACAATCAGAAATGAAGGTCGAACTGGAGGGAAAATGGGGGATTCTTTTTGCATCGTTGCAGTGGCACTCTGGACAAGATATATAACACTGGTCCACAGCAAATTTTAATCAGAGATGTCTTTATATGTCCCTAAACGTTCGACATCATGACACCGAGATGAGCAAAATAGCATCCAATGAGTTACTCTCAAACCAGAGTATCCAAATGCCTCTTAAGGAAATCTCTTTAACGACTAATTTCATTCTGTAAGGATCTGTTCAATTCTTATCAGACATAAAAAATTGGATTATAACTGTAATTGCAGAATAAAACTACTACTGTGAGAAAAATGCAACCGTATTTAGTTGAAAAGACTCCCCAGTGTGCGCATCTGAGATGTGTTGCAACATAAGCGTTTGTTCATGTAAACCTGAAGCAACGGAGCATCTAAATCCAACAATATACTGCCTAAGCTGCTATAAATGAACACTCCTTATATTTTCTGTCTCGTGAGATCACGGCTTCTCTGCCAAATGAGTTGCATTTTCCCTCACCTCCTTCTTTAAAGTGCTTTCTTTCCAATTTGAGGCTCGCTTGCACTCTTTCGATGCTGACACCAAACAATTCTGTACCCCAGTGTCCAACGATTTTTGTTTGCTAATGTCAGACATTTAAACTCATTCAGTACCACACAATTCTAGACCAAGTCTGAAAAGACGTTTAAAAACGTCTTTGGGAGTGAATGAGTTAATTCACATAAGCTTTCACTGGTATTGTTACAGATTTGTATTGTTATCTGTTTGCTTTACATGAGGAAGATTCCAGGAAATGGGTAACATTTGGCCACACAGTTAAAAGGGCAATAAGAATGTTGTTGTTATGAGAGTGGCAATGGACAACGGAGGGACAGTGGCATTAAAAGATGGGAGGGGAAAAAAAACAAGGAGACTGCAGAGCTGTGACATTACTAAAATGTTTGTTGGGCTTGGTGCGTCCGCAGCTAAGAATTGCGCATCCGCTGAGATGAAGACCACATCCTCACGACAACAACTACATGTCTCGCTTGCACTGGAAAGGGCCAATTAGTCCATCTCTTGACATTTCGCATGGGGACGCACGGTTGCCACCTCTGGTTTGACGTGTGCATGGATAGCCATTTGTTTGCTATCACCATCTGAGGCGAGCGAACAAATGTGTTTTGACGAAGTGCGTGCTGTGGTGATGGCACAAGTTCTGGCACAGCATGACTGTTTCTGGAGTTAAATCTTCAAACAGACAGAATCAGGGTTAACTCTTAAACCGAGGGCAACTTTGCCGAAAACGCCTGTGGAAAGTTGCACCCAAAGTCAAATTTTTAGCTATTCTTGAACCATTTGGAGTATCAGCATAGTGGTGACTGAGGTCATTCTAAATCTACCTTGTCAAAGATTTCTCACAAACGGCTACCAAATTTGAACCATGTATGCTGCACGGCCAGCTAACAGCAAATAGTGAACGTTCTAAAAAGCATGTGGGCAGAGCATAACAGCGAACGTTGATAACTTGCCAAAATATGAAACTCTAGTTCTAAACGCCATAGTTTTATGAAGAATGAAGGTCGCTGTAGAGATTCATAGGTGACCCCCTGCTGGCAGAAATGTATAGCCGCAATAATGCTCAGATTTCCTTCCAACGCCGGATATTCTCATTACGTTTTCTGACCGGGGCACCTCACCAAGTTTCATCTGCTACGCGCAACTTAAATCTAAGTTTGGACTCGCTGCAACACAATGCAAAAATATTAAATACTACGACAAAGTTATAAAGAGCCTTGAACAAGACGATATAACCTCCCCTCCTGTCAAGCCGCCTGACCACTGAGAAACACTACACTGCCAACATAGCACAAACCCAAGACGTGACACAGACCCACAACAGACTTGCCTGCTTCTACCTTTACTCGCTGTTTACACAAGAGACCGGTTGCTGGGGGGAAAAAAAAAAAAAACAAGAAGCTAAACTTCTTAAGGCCAGCAAGTTTTCACACACATACACACGCAAAATTTGATTACTCGGAATTGATTTCCCTCAGCCACAAATGCAGGAGAGCCTCTTTACACATGTCAGATTAAAGCTGGAAGGCAGAGGGGTCTATGAAAACAGGAGGAATGCAATCCTCTCGGAGAACATCATACCCGCGCACGAATACAAAAAGAGCGGTAAGGCCGACATAACCCCAACAGCATGTCAGATTCCAGAATGCTCTCATCACACCCAGAAAGAAGCAAACATACACACACACACACACACTTTTGTAAATGACCTCACTTTGACGTTCATGTGGAACAAATCTTTTTTTTTTTAACATTGTCAAATAACTCAGCAGCTAATGTTTTTGCGATCACCTTTTCTCTCTCACGTAGATGCAATTTCCTACATTAAAACTATAAATCAATGTATCCAAAAATAAATGTATTCCCGCGGTGGGTATACTGTGTAAAATCCCTCAGAAATTACAGTCAAGGAGAGGGGAAGTGAGAGCACACAGTGGAAATGTAAGGACGTGAATGCTAAATTGGGTCCTTGCTAACCACACTCCTAGTGCAAACAGCAATAGCTGAATACTTGAGAATGTATTAACTGATTCCCCTCAGATGTCTTCATTAATTTATATTTTGGAGTGACTCATGCATGTAGCAAAGAAACAGGGGTGGTGACAAAAACGATGGTTTCGTACAGAAACTAAAATAAAATATGAACACAGTAATCCCTCGTTTATCGCGGGGGTTACGTTCCAAAAAGAACCAGTGATAGGTGAAATCCGTGAAGTAGTGAGCTTTATTCTTTACAGTTATTATACAATACTGAACTATATATACAATGAAACCAAAGACCAAACCAAAGATCTTGTTTTATGTTGAGGGGGAAGAAATTTCATCTGTGCCACAAGTATGTTACACAAACAAAAAATAAAAAAAAAAAAAATCTGTTTTCAGGCCCAAGCACAAATTTTTTTTTTTTTAAAACGTTTTCAACAAATAACTAATAGTTTTTGGAAATACTGTACTGTAAAATATTTTTAATAGCCAGTACGAGGTTGGACTGTTCACGTCGGTCAGTGCCTTAGCCAATGCAGAGCGCAAATCACTGTTTAAAAGATGTAAAAAACTGCACAAAAAAAAAATCCGTGAAACAGCGAAGCTGCGGAACGTGAACCGTGTTAGAGCGAGGCATCACTGTCTTACGAAGATGCCAAGATATTAAAATTGGAAATAAATGACCAAATATTCCCAAGTATGCAGTGTTCACGGTTAGAATTGAAAGAAATGGTCCATGTCACTTGACCTGGGGTATAATGCGCTTTTTTGACTGATACGATTCGGATTGACATAAGGCCTAACGAGTCGACACAAAGCGATATATCGCTTTTTTTTTTACACGATCAAAATTATTTCATTAATTATATTGATTTTTATCATTCAATAACTTCCGGTGTTGATCAATGTAGCTGGATCGCGGGGCAAACATATTGAATAAATAGATTCCTATGTACCGGGATCAAATAGTTTCTCCGCACACAAAAACGACCATTTAGACAAGTGGTCCAAAGACTGAGATTTTTTTTTTTTTTTTTACCGTAATCACCTTTAACAATCACGGTCATGACATTGAAAACACCACATTGTAATTAACTCTTTCAGGCACAGCGGTCACTACAGTGGGCAGCTTATCATCTTATCCGGTTGCAGGTTAACATTATTGCTGCATGAAAGGGTTAAAGTATTTTCAGGATGAGTAAGCCCCTGGAGGAACGCCGGTATGTACATGAAATATTAGACATAGTGTATTTTAGACAAAAGACCCATACCGTATATAACCGGAGCAGCAAGACATATGGTCCTATTGCTGGAAAGACGAATAAATTACAAGAAAATCGCCAGGGGTAAAGGATATTTTACCCCCTTCGTGGATGTCTACATGTGTTGTGATTGTTTCGAAGCACATTATTCCTTGCCCGTGTCGGCTTCTCTTTGGAGATCCCATGCAGGTTGTTGACACACACACATGCTTGTATGCCCCGTCTCCCTGTGCGTTTGTCTTGTGCTCGGAAACATGGAGGGGATAAATTTAGCGCTTTAGCCCCAGACTGGAGGCAATGGCCCTTTATCCCGCACTGTCCTACTTAACAAGAGTGCTGCCTGCCGCTTCCACGGTGCACTGGGACACACACGCAGACACACAGAGACACACACTTCTACCTCCCAACGCCGGACACAACAATGCCAAAAGAATGTTCTCGGACAACATGACAGGAACACGTGTGTCATGTGCTTGAATGTTTGTTCTCATTCATAGGAAAGAAAAGAAGATATTTGTCCCAATGCAAGAGAGATGAAATGTATCGCTCTTCTTATTCCAGCGCTGCTGGAGCACATCTGGTAACTGCTGCTTTGAACCGCACGGCACATATTTGAGCAGACGAAATGATATCCCTTTGTCCTGATCAAAATTGAGACATCAAAGCCGACTGGATGGAACGTCGTACTAGTTTTCGCAAGCGCGGCCAATTAGGAGCAAGTTGACAAGTCGACTCTGGCCAATGGAGCACAAGCATCCCGCTTCACCTTGGAAACACGCGATCCCGGGGTGTATTTCTCTGCTGCCATGACAACCAAGATGAGCTCTCCCTTGTCCGTTCCCTCTCTCCATCGCTCTCCGGCTTCTCCCTCTTTTTTTCTCTCCTGCTGTTTTTCCAAAGCCAGTGTGGCTCACAGCTTCACCGGAACAACCTTGTTGCACTACTTGGAGACGTTACACACCAGACAAAGAATGACTCGCACTAGTAAATACATACTGTTGGGTTTTTTTCTCTTTTTTTTTCTTTTTTTTGTTCAAAAAATATAAAACAATATGAGCACACCATTTCATGATACTAACCTCTTCATCATATTTAATGCGTCCAACAGGACTTAAGTGTATACGACTTAGTATTCAGTACACAAAAAGATAAAGGAGGCTGGTGCAGGGATGGGGATGATGTAAGCATTTCAACACAGGCTGAGGGCTAGGGTTGAGGTTATGAACGCTGTCAGCTGGCTCGAGCCGCCACCAACTGGAGACTTTGGATGATTAACGGTGAGGCGTGGGGTTGGGGGTCTTTTCAGCGTTTTCCATCAGCAGATGGCAAATGAGCAGCCCAACCCTAATCTTAAATCTATTTTTATTTTCCAAAGTAGGGAAAGGTAGATAAAATAGATTCAAAGCCGCAAACATTAAATAGTTAACTACCAATTGGGCCGGCATTTGAAGACATGACATAGTCAGGATCTGATCGAGAGGAGTTTTAAAGCAAAACGCCAAAAGAAGGCGCCGTGTCTGTTAAAATTCCAGTGCGTCCGAAACACGTAAAAGGAATCAGAACATCCCTGACAACAAGTAAAATTCAGGGTGGTTGCACCACTATTTATAACCTGTCCAGTCTGTTCTGAGACAGCATAAGGGGGGTGGAGAGGGAGGGAGGGGTGGGAGAGAGCGAAAGAGAGAGAGCAGAGAGAGATCCACAATCAAGGGAAAGAGGAAAGCACTCATTTTTTCCTCTCGGCTACTAGTCTCTCTTTACGGCATAATGTAAGCGAGCTAAATGAATGTCGCCGCTAGTTCTACTTTGCATCATTTTACCCATTATTTCATCTCATGCTGATTAATCTCACCATGCGGAAAACCGTGACACGCTGTCAGCGGAGGAAAACCAAAAGAGACACATGTCGGCGTGCGAAAAAGATAATGATGCGGCGTGGCCCCCGTGGTCACTCGACTGGGAGATCTGGCAACAACAGCTGCAAAACGAGTTACATATTGACACATGCAAACGCCAACGTGAATTGGAACCTTGTGGTCACAAACAAAAAGCAAACGATGAAAAAAAAAAAAAAAATCAACACAAGAGGTGTTAATTTAAATTATATAAAAATTAAAAAAAAGGGAATCAAGTGGTGGTGTAGCAAGTTAAAGAGCTGCGCTCACCAACCTGTGCAGCTGTTTCCCACCAGCAGTGCACGATAGAACTTTTTTCAAATACTTTTTTTTTCCTTCTCCAAAACGTGTCTCATTGTCTGTCATGTGCACCCGCTAAAGCACTGGTAGACAATAAAAAAAATAATACTGGTGCTGTCATCATTTTAACAAGTTGTTAAAGCTCATAATAGAATTAATGTAAGCCAATGTCTGAAGTTCATAATAAGCTGGCCTTTTTTTTATCCTATTACTTCACTTGTACTACTTTCTGGCAACACATAGGAATTAAAGATTTGAATTAAATTAGTGGTAATTATGTGCAGTTGTGCCATGTTGCTTTTAAAGCTGTGGTCAGTGAAATCAAACGTGGCAATGCTGTAACTTTAACTTTCGGAACTTCGAAGCTATTGCCCAAGAACTATTAAACGGGTCGGGGGAACTTCAGACCCAAGGCCAGGGGTCGGCAACCCAAAATGTTGAAAGAGCCATATAGGACAAAAAATATATATATATGTCTGGAGCCGCAAAAAAATAAAAGCCTTCTATAAAACTTACAATGAAGGAAACACATGCTGTATGTATGTAGGAAACTGGACCGTCTCAGAATTGTTTATGTTATTCATTCCTTTGTTGTGTGTTCACAAACGCCCCCATATAATTTATTTTGTGATTTCCTCGCTTGATTTTTTGTTTTGGTAAATTATTTTCGCTTTTCTTAGTGTCAGTGAAGGGATCATTAATTTCCGTTTTTCAGAGGTTGTCTTTGAACACCTCTCCAGTCGAACGAGAAGAGAGAAGGCACAGAGTGGGACGCCGACGTGTCTGTGTTTGTCGAGACTTTTTAAAGCATAAATAAAGTGTACATTTTAAAAAACCAACACCACCACTCTCCTTTTTCGGAGCTGCAACATGTATCTATAGCTATTTGAGCTATATTTGCCTCCTATCAAAATATTTTTCCATTTTCAAACATTTTTTATAAAGCTCCAGGGAGCCACAAGATGTCGCTAAAGAGCCGCATGCAGCTCTGGAGCCGCGTGTTGCCGACCCCCGCCCTAGGCAGACCACCACTGGTGCTGACAAATGCAAAGCCTGCGAGATAATGACAGAAGCTTATTTTACCCTTTCATGCCCCTGTAACCTGATAACATGATTAAATGTCCACTGTAATGACTGCTGTCCCTCAAAGGGTTAAAAAATTGACCATATAGATTTGTAGCATTGAAATAAAAGATCACTGTATGCTTACACTCAAGCCGATCGTGCACTCTGCAGCTTAACCTTATCCAAAGGCAATAAAACCGTTCACCTTGTGTCATCGAAAGCCTTGTACAAGCCACTGAGCTGCCTCAGCCCACATCGCAACCCAACAATCAAAAACAAATCCAAAAGAATCAAAAGCGCAGCACGCTGACACTAACCTCTTGTTTATGGGCTTCTCATCCTTCTCGTAAGGCTTGACAAACCACTTGCCGATGCGTACAAAACTGCGATTCATGAGGCAGCGCTCCAGCAGGTTGCGGATGGCTTTGAACAGCAGCGTGCGGCACTCGTAGGAAAGACCGTTCTCCCAGAGTCCGTCATCCTCAGCTGGAGGGGAGAGAAGCAAAAAGTGAGGTGGAGGGATTCACTTTGACAATTAAAAAAAAAAAAAAACATCAAAAGGTATTTAACTAATTCAAGACGTTTTTAACCGTCTTTTCAGACTTGGTCCAGAATTGGCTGGTACTGAATGAGTTAAGAGTAAATGAGGTTCATATTGTTACTGCGTAAAACTTATTTTGCCATTACATCATGTTAACAGCAGCAATGGGGAGCAGATACCACATTCCTTTTTGCAGCTGCACATTAATTAAATCAGTGACATAAAAATTGAAGCATACAGGCATTCATCAGAGGAGGATTAAAAATTCAGTGGTATGGTGAGATTTCAAAGCAACATGAAATTCTTGTTTCACAAAACGGGATTTTGGACATATATATTAACAGTAGGAGAACCTTGAAAAGGTTGTTCAGGGGCCACCTGACGAGAGTGCCACACCGTTTCCAAAGGGCCATACACTTGAGACCAGACACCCAGACAAACCGTTTCTTGAAAATGCAAAGCGGTTAGCCGCGTCGCAAGTGACATCTGAAAGCCATATGGAGCACGCCATGAAAATGCAAGCGGTGTGCTCACTGTGACAGACAGAAAGACGGCTCGAGGAGACACCTGCTGCTCCCTGCTTTTAATGTTCTCACTGGAGAGGATAACAGTTTGTTTCCTTACGGTCTAAAATATCTGGGGATATTGTGTATATTATGCATCACTGAGCCTGATGCATCGTGCAGCTCAATGATATAACTACAGTTCGTGGCAACAGAACAGGACGGCAAAATGAAGAGGAGAGTGTTCGAGGCAGCTCACCGGAGCTCGGTCTTAATCTCAACGTAGCAAGATAATGACGCAAAACACACTGCCCGAAGAAAAAAAAAGGCATCACGGACGAGAAGCAGAAGATTTGAGACGGCCGTTATGCAGCCAATGGACTTGATAGCATGGCATATTTTTCAAATCACATGAGGCTTCGACAAATCCAAAAGCCAAGCACTGGAATTATATGGTATTATGGTTATAGTTCTTTGTTAAAAAGAAAGGGGGTAAGATCAAGATAAACCACTTTTGCTCTGTTCATAGACTCACAATCGCCGAAAATTGAGTGAGACTTTTGAAAGGCAAGGTTGGAAGCAATGCATTGTGATTCTCAAATGATCACACAGGCATGTTTCAATGCAGGTATTTTGAAAGTAAAGTTACATTTTACAACTATCAAATGCATTACTGCACATTGGTTCAGTTTTGTATCATTGATGTCCATATGCACGATGCTCCACTGTGATTTGCACACTACGGAAGTTTGAGTCTATTTTGAACAAGGTACCACATGAAGCTTCGTTTAACTTATGCAGGGGGGGGCGGGACCAAATGCTGTGCCCTGAATGCAGATGTGTACTGCATTACTCATCATGTTTCTAGTACACCGTTCATGCACCCTGTAACCTGATAACATGATAAGCTGTCCACTGTAGTAACCGCTGTCCCTGAAAGGGTTAAACCACTGCAGGTAAGCAATGAAGTAGAAATAAAAATGTGGGTGTGATTTCAAGTCATTTGGTTCCATTTCGCCAAAATCTGCCTTTCTGTCGGCATGTTTCATGGGGGATACTGGAATGTATCAAGTCAGAAACCACAAATAAATAAATCTGCAAGGTACAAACAGCAGCATGACATGCAACATATTTATGGTACGACGAGTACCTGCAAAGAGCGTACCGTAATTTGATTGAGTGCTTCAATCGGAATTACACCGAGCAAAAACAAAAAAATAATAATAATAATATAAACAGATGAGAGAGTTGAGAGCTTCCATTGTGTTGAGAAAGAATACATATCACCAGAACCATATCACAAGGACAAACAGCCCGCACTGACTTGGCTGCTGGATAAGCCATTGCTCAAATCTGACAGGATTTGCTGTCCTTTGAGTCAAGTCTCCAACAAACATGAGCATCCGAGAAAGCTGTCTCTGCATGAGCACCGTGACCCACTCTTCCAAGTCAGCTTCGTGAGCACAAAGGAAGCCACATGAATCAAAATGTCCTGAATTATTAACCTAAACTGTGGCTCGCTGCTGTAATGTATCCGTAGGTAAAATATTTTAAATGTCATTGTTGAAAATAGGTGGCCCGGTAGTCCAGTGGTTAGCGCGTCGACCTCACAGTGCAGAGGGTTCAATTCCAGCTCCGGCCTCCCTGTGTGGAGTTTGCATGTTCTGCCCGGGCCTGTGTGGGTTTTTTCCGGGTATTCCGGTTTCCTCCCACATTCTAAAACATTCATGGCAGGCTGATTGACACTCTAAATCACAGGTGTCAAAGTCAAGGCCCAGGGGCCAGATCTGGCCCGCCACACCATATTATGTGGTCCGCGAAAGAAAATCAAGCATGTCAAGTTCCATGATGCTTGCTAAAGTCTGAACCAAAATTGACTCGGGCTTTCCTGTGTGAAGTTTGCATGTTCTCCTCGGGCCTGCACGGGTTTTCTCCGGGTACTCCGATTTCCTCCCACATTCCAAAAACATGCATGGAAGGCTGATTGAACACTCCAAATTGTCCCTCGGTGTGAGTGTGAGCGTGGGTGGTTTTTCGTCTCTGTGTACCCTGCGATTGGCTGGCAACCGGTTCAGGGTGTCCCCCGCCTACTGCCCGAAGACGGCTGGGATAGGCTCCAGCACCCCCTGCAACCCTTGTGAGGAACAGCGGATCAGAAAATGGATGGATGGATTGTTGAAAATATACACCTTTACCCGTGTGCTTTCTACCGTCTTTGTTACCGATTTGTTGCTTTACTGTTGTATATGTTAGTTGCTCCATGTACAGCACTTGGTATGCAGCGATGGCTGTTTGAAAGGGCTCTATAAATACAGTTGAGTTGAGTTGAGTTGAGTGTCAGCCAGCTCGACAATTTTAAGGGATCGTTAAAAATTTATGAGCATAATTTTGACAGCTCTTGAAAAAAAAGAAAAACACCACCAACATTTTAAATATGAGAACAGTATAACAACCTCAGGTAAACTGCCAAGTAAGGAGGGTGACATGCCCATTGAATTTGATGGCAACATTAATTTATCAGGCTCACAGACAACTCCAGGGATACGAGCAGGAATGCAGAAAGCAACAGAGAGAAAACAAAACAAGTCCGGGTGGGCGACAAAATTGATTCTTAGATGCACAATCCACAATCACAATTCACAGTCCATTAATATATTACAATAATTGATTGTTAAATTACAACGCAGGTAGAAAGAACAAAAAGCGGAGCAGCATAATGTCAGCCTCAGTGGATGATGATTTTGTAAGCGATTTAAGAGCCACTGGAGTTCTAAGGGGTCTGAAAAATAGTGTGTGTCATTACACAATATATATGTATATATGTTAGACTTGTTTCCTCAATTTTGTAAATTTATGTATTGCCACCTGTTTTGGCAAGAGAATCTCAACTCTAGAAAAAATAATAATAATTCAAAAGGAAAATGAACATGTCATCGATTATACATTAAAAAAAATGATTTTGCTTTGAGTGATTTAGCGGCTGCTTTGACTAGATACCTTGCAGGCAAAGAGGGCAAAACGTCAACAAGAAAAGATAGCACCCCCCCCCCCCCTCAAGGGACTGTCAGGCAATGAAGAAAAAGGACAACATGGAAGGAAATATAAGCTTTTAGGCAATACTCCGATGTCGGTGTGATAGATCAATGAGACTGATAAGGTTTGAAAGCTGTAACTGAGAAAAAGCTGCAAGGCACCATTCGGAAGCAAACCAGATTCTACATTTTGACTGAGCTTGTGGAACCTCTTCTACTCCCTTTTAATAGTGGCTCTTATTCCAAAGTGTCAGTCTCCCTCAAGTTAATGCCATTTTCTGCTTCCATGATCACATCCGCACTAGACCTCCTCCACGTCACATGGCCCTTTTCAGTCAGTCACAGCAGTTCATAAAAATAAATACATTTTAAAAAATAAAAAAAAACGTCCTGGCTTATATCAACAGTTCTTAACCACATATTTGTGCTTGATGCAACACTCCAAAAAGACACTGCGACAACAGGGAAACCACTGAAGCTAAATGACACTCAGGCCATACAATTCAAAATGAAACCAAATTTACAGGAGGCGGGAGTGCCTTTAAATCTCCAAGATCTTTATCCATCCATTTGCTAATCCGCTTATCCTCACGAGGGTCGCGGGCATGCTGGAGCCTACCCCAGTTGTCTTCGGGCAGCAAGCGGGGTACAACCTGAACTGGTTGCCACCCAATCAGAGCCAAGATCTTTATGCTACGTTTAAACCGAGCGTGAAACTCATCTCGTGTATGTCGCGGCAGTTGGATCGCGGAATGCTAACATAGCTGCTTCATTCGCACCATGCTATAACAAACAAGAGGAGGGGTTCATCCTTCTCCTCTGGCAGAAAAAAAAAAAAATGTATGAACATCGGTCGTGACTCAGGTGGCTGGCAGTTGCGATAAACACCTGATGCTAAATGTTTTTGCAACCTTGGTTCACAGGGCAACAGTTGTTAACAAGTCAATGCATACAGTTCCCAAAGATTTGCCAACTTCCTCACTCACCACTCAACAAGCCAGCTCCTTTTTGGCTCTGGTCGTGTGTGTGTGTGTGTGTGTGTGTGTGTGTGTGTGTGTGTGTGTGTGTGTGTGTGTGTGTGTGTGTGTGTGTGTGTGTGTGTGTCACTTAGTAAGTCCGATTTGCTGTCACGAAGCGACCTGCGTCTTACAGTTCAAATTTTCCAATTTGAGTGAATGTGCTCGCATCACATCAAACGTCATTCGTGTCGCTTGGCACGGATTTGCAGCTTTCCCCGCAAAATGTATTGATTTCGATTTATATGTGATCAAGTTGGAAGAATAGTTCAAGTTGCGTTCGGTCTGGCCAGAGCAGGTCGAGTTGTGTGATGCTGCGTGACACACTGTATATCTCTCAAGACCTCATTTCAGTAGGCACCGAAGGATTACTTCTGGGCCTGTAATTTGCATGTTCTCCCAAAAAAAAAAAAAACATTCCAAGATTAGCCTCTTGTGTTCTCACAATATCAAAATCTTTACTTCGATACTGAGACTGAAACAATACTAGGGCAAAAGTGTAAAAAAGTAAAAAGAAACCGAATAATAATAATAATAATAATAACTGACAGCTAAAATGTTTCAATATTTTTTGGGTATTAATTAAAAAAAATTATAAAGACACTAATTTGAATACTTTTGAGGAAATTTAAAAAAAAATTAAACACTTTGGAACAATTGAACACAAAACATTCACCAATTTTAAACATTGCTAAACATTTTAGCTATAGCCAGTACGACACAAAAGTCTTGGGTCACCAAAACAATTGTTGTGTTGACAATGCCATGATCACAGATAACTAGAAGCCTACTAATTTTGTTATATACTTCCACCGAGGCTAGACTACTTTTTTAGAAATAGTGAAAGCAGTCCAGAGACCTTTGAATTTGGGTTTGTGCGTCCAGCTATGTGTTAGCTAGCATGCTAGTTCTTGGTGGATGGGGGTAAAGTGACAATTCAGGGTCGTGAACGATGCTATGAAAAAATAAATTACTATCTGAAGCCTATGGCGTGTCTTCATTTAATCATGATTTTTTTGTTTTGTTGTTTTGATGATAAACATCGCGGCAGTATTAAATGTACATGCAGCATTAAAAATGTTCATTAATTTGACTGTATTAGTAGCTGAGGCCAAAACCTTTTGCTGGCTTTTTGATGGCATTTTGTGTTCCGAAAGATAAGTGGACTCATTGAGACAAAGATTAATTGGCTCAGCTGATGGTTGGGGCACGATTATGTTGCTGCCTCCCGTGTCGCAGGCCTCGATGAGGTGACCTTTCTAAAAGCTCTTAAGCGGATGCATAGCAGCTCTGTTCAGTACAACGCCACCTATTGTACCAAATGCAAGGACACACAGAGCACAATTTCGCTTGATACATTGAGCAGCATTGGCAATCGAGTCAACGAAAATTCTTGAGTCCGTCACAAAATGATGCGCATAGATCAGTGAAGGAATGTGAAAAAAGCTTGTGGAATTATTAAGCGGTGGTCTAAATCCAGGATCCATACGCATTTGTTCATCTATGTATATTCACTTAGTCGCAGCAGTCATTAAACAGCAAGATTAATGCTTTGTGATCGACCGTGTTGGTGGCGATTCTATCAAGCCTGGCCACAAGGTTTCTCCTCTCCTCTATTTCCTCCGTATCTGCAAAGGGAGAGAAAGAACCGGCACTGCTCAACGAAGTCTCCATTACTAATTAATGAATATTTCCTGAGCAGACAACAGGGACAGAGAGCCAGAGAGGGAAGAGACTGCACCCATGGGCCGGCACGCCATGCATCGCCAACTCCCAGCACTATGCCAATCAAAAAAAGATCCATCGGAGAGCAAGAGAAAAGGAGGTACAGCAAAAAGAAAAAAGGGAAAAGCAGAGGGTGGTTTATGAGCAGGAAAGTAGCCCTAGAAAATTGATCCCCCAGCTAGGGCTGGTAGATGAATCGATTAATCAATTTCAAATATCACCAAAAATGTTTTTTTCCCCCTTGTCTTCCTTTATTGAAAGCACGTCCCAGCTTTACGCGCACTGTTTACGGCACACTGCCGATATGGTGACAGAGAGAGGAGTGCCTTTACAGAAGTTCAGTCAATCATTTGGAAGTGTTTCGGTCGGGTATGCTGCAAAAACCAGCCGCTGAAAACTTTGTTCAAAGGATGCCCCAAGCAAAAGCAGTAAATATTAACGGAATCCTTTTCACAGTTTTTTGTCTATGAGTCATTTGTAAAAAATGGTGAAATGTGTCATACGTTATGATAAGAGCCCAGTAAATCACTGCTGCCGAAGTTTATGACCTGACACCCGTTTATGCGTTGTAAAAGTAGTCATCCACATACCTCTTCCACATTCCTCTTTAATTTCCTTCTTTTTTCTTTTTTTTTACCGGTCTTATTCATCTGCTAGTTCATGCAGAATAGTGGATCTGTGTAACTTTTACGCAGGAAAATTTTTTCAGGCAACAGTTGAATTTTAAATACAGTCATACCTCGGTTTTCAACCATAATCCATTCCAGAAGGCTGTTTGAAAAGTGATTTGTTCGAAATTCGAAACTATTTTATCAACTCCAAGTTTTGAACAATATCATAATCTGCTTTTTCAATGTTATTAAAGGGGTAAAAAAACAGCTGCAAAAAAAAAAAAATCTGATATTTTCTGGCCAAATCACCCAGCCCTACCCTGAGCGCAAAACCTCAAATATTTTTTGAATTCCATGATGGACTGGATTTATGCATTAATCACCCTCAGGCCTCACTTCAAGTTTCAAAAGAAAGAGAATCTTAGTATTCTCAGGCAGGGGTGCCACAATGACTAATTATCATTGATAGACAGTAACAGTGTCTGTGTGATCACAGCCAAGTGAGACAATGGGAGAATGTCTCTAGCATGGTAAAAAAAATTAAATTAAAAAAAAGTAAATGGAAAAAATTGCATCATTTTATTAAATCAGGTTGATAGTCCTCTTTAATGACACTATGGGTCACCTTGAGTGTGCGTGTTATTAGGCTAATGGAAATACTGTGCCCACATGAGAGGGTGACAAAGGTATTACAATAAACAAACCAACTCAGGCATTGCATCTTTTGGGGTTCTTTTTACTGAGCCAAACAGACATCGTCCAAGCTGCAGAGGGAATAAAAAAAAAAATACAACTAAATAAAATCAACTGCATAACAAAAATAAACACACATGAATCAACCCATCCATACATTGTAAATAGCATTATATTTTGTATTTTGTATTTTTTTATCTTGTCGCAGTAAACATTTATTTGTGCATGCAATACACCACCCCCCTTCCCCCTCCAATTCTGTATGTTTCCCCAGACGCTCTTTAAGTGTGCGTGTTATTAGGCTAACGATCAAAGGTTTTTGCATGGATTTTACAGCATACTTAACTTGCCCTTAATGCCCCCTAACATGAGGAAGGGGAGGCCCACAGTCGCCGAGGCACCTCTCGGCAATTTATTGAACGTTGGGGGAGGAGTAAAACATACTCATGCAGAAGCTGCTGTCAGCCGCAGCTCATGCTGAGACACTCGCACGCAGACATTATATGGCACCCTACTGGGCCCGCCTTTTAAAGAATATAAATATATCTAAAACAGACACTAGAGTATATTTTAGACTGGCTCTTTTTGTCTATGTTCAAATATGTGTTTGTTTGAAGGAGGGCTGGGGGGGAAAAAAAAAAGTCGACCAACTCAGTTGTGGTCGACCACCAAAATTGGTCCACACAAAAATGTATGCCTCGAAAATTAGTCTTTTTACCCCTGGAGAACCCAAGAACCCTTTTCTTCTTTGAAAAATTATGAATTATACATGAAATGACTGCTATATGTTCATTGAACACCAAAATATATGTTTTTTTCAAAAATGTAATGCTTTAATCCTAATTTACGGTTTGGGACATATTTGACCCTTTGGGATTTAAGGGTAGCATTAGAGTATCTGAATTTATAGGGGCCAAATTTGACCCCGTGTGTTTTCCAGGGTTTTAAGACCATGGCTGCACAGGACTGAAGTAGCACAATTTTACTTTTAAGATGAAAATGCTGATTAAAATGATATGAATTGGACTTAATGCGACTTGAATCTAAGTTTACAATGTGTCCAAACGACATTGGCGCGAGTTAGACGGTCTGCTGAACTCCGGCAGGAACAAAAGGATGATTTGGAAGCATGAAGCCACCTTTGCACAAATATTTATTCACTCTCTCAATTATACAGAAGTGTGTCTCTTGTAAATATTGAAGTACCATCCGTAATGAACAATTTTCCACACAGTCAAACACCATTTACACAACTAGGGGTAATTAGCAATGCTTGTTTTCTTGAGCTCATAGGAGTGGGACCTTCATTGAGTACGCAAAGATTGGATTGACCTGTCAAAGTGTGAAGTGGGGCTCAGCCTCGCAGGATGTGATGAAACGCCGTTTGGAAAAGCATATCTTAAAAGTGGTGGGAACAAAAAAAAAAAAGGAAAAAAGCGTGTATGACTAAATGAAGCTTTTCTTTCCCTAATCATCACATGCATGGATGCAGCACAAGTAATCATTAAGAGTAGCCAAGGATGAGCACTTTAAAATGCAGCCCTTGTTCCCTTCATCATCTTCTCCGTCTCTCGCATTCTCTTAAGATGACCAACCATCCAGGAGTGATAAAATTGTGGGTGTTCCGACACCCATGCCCGAGATTATTTTCTAAGTGGTGGGGTAACCGCCCCCTTCGCATTGAATTAAAAATAAAATGTCACGACATGGAAGGAGCTGTTTGTTGCGTCGTGGCTAAGTAGAAATGTAACAAAGAGCGGGGAGTAGTGGGGGGGGCACAAGTCAGTGCAGCAGAGCAATGCCGGGCTGGTTGTTAGATGCAACGATCCATGCGAAGCTACAGTTAAACTTTGTCTGCATTGCATAGACAGTGAGTCCAGTATAGATTTGTCAATAACTGGAAGCACATTCGTGCCCTTTTGGTAACATTTCCGCATGGGTACCTCAACGAGCTAAAAATATAAAGGACAGTGAAGTTCTGTGTGTGTGTGTGTGTGTGTGTGTGTCTAGTATCTAGTACAAGCCCTGTGGCTTGAACACTTAGCATTACTGTTCATCAGCCCAGAACATCTGAAGACATAGTGTATAATGTGGCACTTATCTCTCACTGCATAGTTCACCATCTCTTTGCAATCATTTGCATGTTATTATGTTCAGCAGATGTGTGTGAAAAGACTCAAAGCGTTGGACTTTGGATTTACTTGTAATATGTGTGTGTAATTTGTCCCCCTCCCCCCCAAAAAAAGATTTTTTTTTTTTAATGAAAAAGTCATTAGATGCAATAAGTAAGATATGGATGTATTTGAGCAGTCAAAACACCAGCGCCTGATTACAACAATTAAGCATTTTAGATTCCGAGAAGAGCTTGTATGAGACCAGCCGTGATTTGGGAAAATTGGCCAACCTTGGCTTGGAAATTGGATGAAAGGGGTGGAGTATACCACATGTTGGCTTAACAATGCTGTACTTGCATCTGCTCAAGGGGGATCTTTCAGTAATGCTGTCCGGATTTAATGAGCATCAAAAAAATAATTTTTTAAGTACTTAAATGTTGGGAACGAAGACATGGGAGTGGATAACACTCAAACGTGGGCATTGTCGAGCTAATAGAATCAAATTGAGAATTGCATTCCGTGTCTTAGTCATCGTCTCCTTCTTTATTGAATCCGAGACTGGTGAATGTATTTTCAGACTTTAGTGGGATAGATGATTGTGTGATGGCAGCTAAGATGGCACAAATGGCAGTTGAACAACCATATTTGTTCCTCATTACGATGATCTGGAGAACAAGCACATTGATGTAGGTCTCATGGGGTATCGTTTCTAAATAAGGAAGATCTGAATGTTTTCAGACAGGGATTTTTTACGATTAAATTATGTAATGACAACAATTGTGGTGGAGGTCTTACAAATATTCTGAAATTCACACAATAGAAAAGTCAAGAATGGCAAGGAAAGTCAAAACAATGATTCTCCTGAAATGCAGTCTTCTCAACAGCAACAGACTCACCCAACATGCTCACGTTGTCCTTGCGAGTGGTATCCAAATAGTTTTATTTTGCAATCAAAATTTAGCTTTGCTCAACTTTCATAGTTGTGTAATTGGTTTTTGGCAACACTGTACAATTAAAGGATGCGTACATAAACCAAATTTGAAATCAATAGGCCGCGTTTGTGTATGAAACGAAAGATCGCGACTTTGCGACAAATCTGCCGGGCTAGACTCATTGATGTCGAGCCCTACAACCACTAATGTACACAACAATCAAAACGTTGTCCAAATGCCACTGGGACTCGAGTGGAAAAAAAAAAAAAAAAAGAACCGAGGCAAACTACCATGAACTTAGGAGGCATACCATGAAGAAACTATTCCCACACACAGACATCCATTGCGAATTCCTGTGCTGAAAAGATCAGTGTGTCTTTAGGGAGGCGGGGAAGGCAGCCATTTATCTTTTGCTTTGGATGCCCCTGGTCAGAAGACTGCAACAGCTTTGGAGGGGAGAGGTCGATGAAGAGAGCTTTGTATTTGCATAAGAATACATGCATATTCCCCCACCTATGGGAGGGGGAGGGCTGCCATTTAATCCGGCAATGGTATTCACTTTTTAGGAACAATTTCGGTGCAAGGCCAGGGGAAGATTAGAATTACTTTTCTCATTGTGTCACTAAGAATAAGGGCTGATTGTCCGACGATGTTAAAACAGCGCTTGGCAGTTTGTTACCCTTACACCTTCCCTCGATAGTGATTAAGCGTGCGACGTTAAAAAATGTCCTCACATTTCTGCTCTTGACTACCCTCATCTCTTTGGCTCAACTCCTTTTCCAGCCATGTCCCTGGAGAGAAGGGATTACTGGCACACTGGTTTACAGAAATGGCACTCGGTCAAAATTAAAAGACTTTCACAGGCCGCTAATCTAATGAGGGTTGAAGAGAAGGGGGAACGGGTGCCATTTCAGCTTGCCAAAATGAGAGGAAAGAAGCAGATTTGCATGGTAACCACCAAAATTGCAGCTAAAGCTTGATATAAGGCTGGAGATACAGAAAAAAAAATATGGACAATGTGTGATTTGAATCTAAAAATATAAAAGTTCATTTGTTCACAAGCGTAAGCAACGTAGCTGCTTTCAAAACATGCAATACATAATACAGAAAATAGTCAACGTTTTCACAAATTACCTTTTCAAAATGATTTCAACAAAGAACCTGCGGCTTTTGTCGCTCTGCATTGTAGTATGAAGTGCAGTGGGACGCTCGGAACTCAACAGTTGCATACCGACTGCTGGAATCGTCGAGGCTGCAGCTTTGTTTCACTTCCTGTCAAAGTATTTTCGTAGTCAAATGCTAAACTTCTATTCTGATGACTGTCGGTAGGCTTCGCCCCAACATAAGATTCGATGTAGGCGATCAGATCACTGGAAGACTGTGCTTGTGTGTGTGTGTGTGTGTGTGTGTGTGTGTGTGTGTGTGTGTGTGTGTGTGTGTGTGTGTGTGTGTGTGTGTGTGTGTGTGTGTGGGCAGACCTTCCACTGTGGAAGTTTGGTGCAGGGAGCATTTAGTTGCTCTTTTAGACATGGTTACGGCTAAGGGCAAACGTGTTGTTTCAATTAAAGAGATCATACGATACAATAAATATGACGTATACTGTACAGGGATGGGCAACTGGCAGCCCTCGCCCCAAAAATGTGTTTTTTTTATTTTATTTTATTTTTTTCCAGTACAGTCAAACCTCAGTTTTCGAACGTCTCGGTTCTGGTCCAATTCGGTTTTCGACCAAAAATTTCGAGTTTTTTTATGCCTCGGATGATGAACGAATTTCGGTTCTCGAACAAACTGAGCGCACTTGAATGCACCATTTGACTCCTCTCGCTTTCCTTACACGAGGAAGTGACGCTTCCTCGTGTTGCTTTCCATTGTGACGTGTTCAGTAAACATTTTTACTTTAAAAAGAGCGTGGTTTCGGTTTTCGAACAATTTCCGTTTTCGAACAGCCTTCTGGAACGGATTATCAAACGGATTATTGTGGGCCACCTCCATAATTGAAGTTGCACATTCCTGCTGTCGACAGTATTTTGCCACACCAAAAAAATTTATTTTTTTTTAAATCACTTTTCACCACATTATAGAACCTCCAATAACAGATGATGGGTTAAGAAAAAAAAAAAATCTGCAAATAGCCGAAGCACGCACACACGCATGCACGTACGCCTGAGAGCCCTCAAATCATTGGGTTCAGCTGGAGGAACAGAAATTGCGTCTGTTTGCATCAGGTGCCATCAAACGAATTAATACAGGTTTTCAAAATGATTATTGGTCTAGTTTAAAAAAGCACCTCAAAAGCCACAAGTACTTAAAAAAAAAGACTCATCATTTCCAATTCCCAAGAGGTACAGCTGCTCTTGGCGATATTCAATCATCAAATTTCTGGTGTGAACCTGCCCAAAGCATGTGTTAAACCCTAGCTGGGGTTTAAAGATTATCCCTAATATAGCTCCTTTATACCACCCACTCTGCCTTCAAATGTAAGCACTCACTATTAAACCTGAGCCATACGCTTCAGGTTATAACTGGGAATGCCTGGACCGGAATGGGTCGCCCATCGAAGCCTTCACGTTTCATTCCGACTCCATTTCAGCCACAATGTCCAATAATGACGGGCAGTGATACAAAGCCTTGGCTTAGCTCAGCCTCCAAAGTTCAATCAACATGGCCG
Organism: Hippocampus abdominalis; assembly: GCA_018466805.1. NCBI lineage: Eukaryota > Metazoa > Chordata > Actinopteri > Syngnathiformes > Syngnathidae > Hippocampus > Hippocampus abdominalis. Next base: position 3,774,634 of record CM031710.1, read on the forward strand.
AGAGAATGAATACCAATGGCCTCTTCCCGCTCTCAGCGCTAATGTTACCGTTAGTGACAAGGAGGAGAATTAAAGAGGGGTGAACGCAGTTTCCTTGTTTCCACACGGTTGCACCTGCGCGCTGCGCTCGAGTTAAGATGGAGCTGAGCACAGTTTTACATCAGCATCATTTCTTGCTCATTCTCTGTAGAATACAGTGAAGCTCCTCGAGAACGAAACCAACATGGGCGAAAATACCCCCTAGTGTGAAAAAAATCTTCATGCATTAACACCATTCCCACTTTTCCTGCCCCCCCCATACAACGAAAAACCCCACTGTTGCGTTATACGAAATCTTTTTCTCTGCTCTTGCCTCGCGACACGATTCACTACAATGAAGTCAAATCCAACAGCGCCCTCTACTGCTTCGTTCGGAAACGGCAACAGCAACCACCACACTAGTTTACACATGCGCAGTAGTCCAGGAAGTATTTGTTATTGTTAGTTTCAGACGTAGCAGGAACGTTGAATTGCTAAAATGGCTACAAAACGGACCTTTGGATGTCAAGCAGCTAAGACAAGAAGAGCTCTGACGCTGGAAGAGAGGGTAAAAGTGATCAAAATGAAAGACAGAGGAAGCAAAATAAAAGACATTATCCAAGAAATTGATGTAAGTGAAAGTGATTGCTGATCGTAAAATTCGCAATTTCTTTCCCTTTCTTCTTTACTGACTATATGAAGTGTCAAATAAGTGTATGCTGATACTTATGGACTATTTGAATAAAAATAGTGTACACATACGTTTGTGTGTGTGTGTGTGCGTGTTTTCATCTGAGATCAAATTTGCTACAGTGAAAAGCCCCCTGTTGTGAAAAATTTCTTGCTGCAAACATGATTTCGTTGTAGAGGAGTTTCACTGTAGCTACACATGCTCTGTTTAGTGTGCTGCATGGCAGTACTCACAATGATACGAGCCCCCCCCCTGCACTTCTCAAACACTAATGTGAAAATGAGACCACATGATAGCCACCGTCTCCACGGAGACAGCGGTGCCCTACAGGTGCTGGCACTACCAGTGTGGCTGGCTGCCTCATCAGTCACAGATTTTTTTTTTTTTTTTTTTTACATTTCCCCGTGGTGCCGACTTATAGGCTATCCCCTGTGCCCACCTGACAGGCACTGAAACCTGTATCGTTTTTCATTGTACAACCAATAACTTATCATGGCAGTGTGATTTATCTTCACGTTTTTATGATACAGAAGCTGCAAAACCTTTCCACTTTCCGTTATCTTTTTTACAGCTATCATTCTTCCGGCTTGAGTGACTCCCAACGAATGGTGACGTCGTAAGGGAGGTGTTGATTTCATATTCATAGATTGTATTCCTTGCCAGGGTCGTGAATCACATTTAGTGTCTGTCTTCTTTAATCACCTAATTTGCAAATGCAACCAAAACTACTGTGATTTAGTTAAAAGGGGTTGCACTTTTATCACAGTCAAAACACACAATGAAGCGTTGATTTAAAAAAAAAAAGCAAGCAAATTGATGGATGCAGAGGTTTGCATTTTTTTGGCACTTAAGCCTTCCTCGTCAAAACATGAGTGCTACCATACATATAAAACTGTCTCGGGTACACGAGTGTTTGGCATGGAGGCGCAGTTGCAACTAAAGTAGCGCTAAACTCACTTTCAAGTCAACGTTCATAACCCCAGATTTTCATTTTGAAAGTGTTTTGGAATTCCTGCGGCTTCCAGTGCAGCCATAAAATACTTTTATCACATATGCAGTTGCACTTCCCAAGACCTGTAAACAGACTTTGATGTGATATGAGCTGCAAAGTACATTATACACTCACTCTCGCTCACACTCAAACCCTAGAAAGTCCCATCTCGCCCGTCCGGATGTCATAAGGAACAACGCGTAGTACTGTGCAGTAAAGAAACGCCATACTGGGAATGTACATCAAGCAGTTCTCACCAGCAAGCTCGGGGTGGATGAGATCAGCAAAGTTGGGGTCGTCCCCCCACCAGAACAGCCAAATTTCCCGCCGACCCTGCCGCTGGCTGCGTCGCCATACACTCAACACGTCTGCCTTCAGGCAGCGGCTGAAGCTGCATAGGATGGGGTCCTCCTCCGTCACCGGGAACAGGATGGGTGCAGAGGTGGGACCCTGCCAAACAAACCTCTTCCATTTGATTCCTGTCAAGTCAGCCTGCAAGGGGAGGGGAAAATAGATGGTTAATGTGTAAGTTATCAGTTGGCTCAGGTTGAAATGCAACAATCAAGGCAACACATGTATGAGGGCTGACATGCAACTAATTACGGCTGTAAACTACGACTAAGAATTCATTTGGTTGATAGTGAATACGGAGGGGTGTTCCGATCAGGGTTTTATGCTGCCGATTCCCATAATGACCTTTACATGACTGAAATCCAATACCCATCACATGATCTGCACATTTTTCAATTTTAGAGCTGCTCACAATAGGTTATGTTAATATTTGTATAATAATAATAATAATATATAAAAATAAATTGGTGAATCAGACAACAACAAAAAGTATCCACATTTCTTCAGCAATTTATCATACAAAAACAGAACATTATTTTAAATTGATATTGCAGAAAAATGAACAAACATAGTGCATATTATGATTCATTTACTGCTTTGGTCCATAATGTGCAGTGTTAAAGAATGAGGGAGGAGACACAACAGTGCACAGAGGCTGGTCTCTAGTTGGCTGCAGGCTGCAAAGCACAAGCTGCAGGTGATCGCAATTTGTGATCGGCAATGTCACAATCCGATATACAGTCAAACCTCGGTTTTCGAACGTCTCGGTTCTCGACCAATTCGGTTTTCGAGCAAAGATTTCGAGTTTTTTTATGCCTCGGATCACGAACAAATGTTGGTTCTCGAACAAACTGAGCGCACTTGAATGCACCATTTGACTCCTCTTGCCTCCTTACACAAGGAAGTGACGCTTCCTCGGGTAAACGAGGAAATGACGAAAACTGAGGTTTGACTGTATTTCGGCCCAATATCAGCAAAACAATAAAAACACACATTCGATTACATCAGACTGCATGTAAAATGCCCGATATAAGCACTCTGATACAAGCAGTTAATCCAGTGCCCGCTCGAGCACTTCTATCGCCCGGATTCAGCATGCAGAGCATACAGTTTGTGATCCAAACGTTGTTTTCTAACATCGAGGTTGCTAACAAAGTAGCGAAGAGTAAGAGTGATGTCAGCCGTGTGGTAGTATTTTTTTCTTTAGCAGCTGATTAAGTACATAACTTGTTTCCCGCGGTGGCAAGTCAAGTTTTATACGACCAACTTCATCACTCACTGAAGCAGCATCACAGAAAAAAAAAAAAAAAAAAAAACAGTACGAGAATTTTCACCTACACGACTAGGGAGGCAAAAATCACAAAACTCTTGCTCCCTCAAATAACCAACGCGCTCCGAAACATTTTCAAAGCGTGGCAAAATCCCACAGGTTTAAACACTTAAATGGGCACATCAAGCATCACTGCATTCCTATCCCATCACTAAATTGTCAATAAAATTATTGCACTATCCCGAAGATGCATAAAGAAGTTCAAAAGGGTATTGCCGCCCATGTGGAAAAAGCAAATGTTGTTCCCACAATATACTAAAAAAATATAATAATAACTGGAGTGAGCTTGAATTGTTATTTTTTTTACCTTAAAAGTTATAAACTGTATTTATTGGACAGATTTAGGTTATTTTTCGGGTCTTATAATATCTATTTTATGTAGTCTATTCAATTGTGGAATATCTTGATGTTGAAATCCAATTGAAAAAGTAAAACTTCAGAATAAATGCCCAGTTTTTCCTCACAGCTACAATTGCTGACTATTGTTTTCTATTTGAGTTAAATCATTTGATTGAAACATTTTTTTGAACAATAAATACTACAAAATGATAAATAAAAGCATGTACGTTTCATGCTGATATCGTGCCAGTGTCGGCCAATACGCAAGGGTGCACATCGGAGGTGAAAAAGTTGTACCAGGGCATCCCCTATTACGGGTTATTTTCCTATTTTATACATAATTCATTGAATAGTGCAAAAAAAAAAAATTATCTGTGATAAAACTGGAAAGGTATTGTCGCATTTCTGCACAATTATGTAACCAATGTCACTCTCCTTTTTGATACCTGTCTTTTTGCTCGGAATGTAAAAACTGTGTTTTGAATGAAAGTGCAGTTATGCGCGGGGGATATCAAGTACTACTCCAAATGCAAAACTTGAAAATGAGCCAAATAAAGCCTCCACTTGCTCTGCGCGCGCACACACACACACACACACACACACAATCTCTGTGGCAAACGGATGTTTATGAATACAATAGCCCATGCTTGCTCAAATACACAAATCACTAAATATTACATTACTAAGTCATCAATCACTACACAATTGAATAGAATAGTCCTAGTACAAAGGCAACTAAACACGGGGGAAGAGGATGTGGACAATCTAGAATACCGGGAACAAGATGTATGAAACGTGTAAATAGCGTAAACATGCTCGCACAACTTTAATCCTCATTATTGGCCAGCGCTGTGGATCACTTGTCGTTGAACAAATGCGTCCTGGCTTAAACAGAGTGAACTAAACATACATGAAACCATCTCATGGGAAGTAAATCAGCAGCAGCGTCATTAGGTATTAAAGATGGAACATAAGGCTCCACTGCAGCTCAACACCATGTCTGGCTTAACACTGGCAAAAGTAAAACAGACACATAGGACATGTCATCTCCTTCAGCTATCGACTCCCATAATAACTGATCGGTGCCAATACGGCCAGTTCATTTCCATGCCGTTCAGGCTGAGTTAGCAGGCTGTTCCTCTGTATATTCCAGCAATTAATCCAATTTAATTCTGGGGAGATATTAACTGCGAAAGCAGCGGGCCTGAACAAGCTATTAGCTGTGGTTGTGCCAAAGCAGTGGTCTTTCCTGGCTTGGGGTAAGATGGGAGATTTGCGGTGTTAGTTGTGATGATGGCACTGCTGGTGGGGTGGGGATAGATATTGCAGAGGCCTCCGATTGGGCAACACCATTAGCATACAATTATACGTGAGGATAAAGGAGAACTCATCCATCCATTTTCCGATCCGCTTTATCCTCAAAAGGGTCGCGGGGGGTGCTGGAGCCTATCTCAGCTGTCCTCGGGCAGTAGGCGGGGGACACCCTGAACCGGTTGCCAGCCAATCGCAGGGCACACAGAAACGAACAACCACTTTACACTCACACCTAGGGACAATTTGGAGTATTCAATCAGCCTGCCATGCATGTTTTTGGAATGTGGGAGGAAACCGGACTACCCGGAGAAAACCCACACAGGCATGGGAAGAACATGCAAACTCCACACAGGCAAGCCGGAGCTGGAATCAAACCCACGACCTCTGCACTGAGAGGTCAACGCGCTAACCAATTGCCCACCGGGCCGCCCAAATGTTTGCACCTAACCCCTAAAATTCGAGACAATGAGAATACAGTTTTAATCCACTCGAGTTTGTGCGACCTTTAACCCTGGAGAACCCACAGGGTCAAATTTGGCCCCTATAAATTCTGATACTCAAATGCCACCCTTAACTCCAAAAGGGTCAAATTTGGCCCTAATCCTAAATTAGGATTCAAGTATTGAATTTTTGAAAAAACATATATTTTGGTGTTCAGTGAACATATAGCAGTCATTTAATATATAATTCATTATTTTCCAAAGAAGAAAAGGGTTCTTAGTTGCCATTTTAAAAATGAGTATTCAATATTTTTTTATTTTTGTCGTTGACTAACTGGTTTACCACTCTGAACAAGTGACATGGCGGCAAACTGAAAGGAGGTACCGTAGTTTACTTAAGAGGCATCGCTTCGTCAGTCATTTGGACCCAGTTTGGGTTTGCAACACCTGACAGTGAGCAACAAGCAGTCCGTTGCTGCAAAGTATATTTAGAGGCTGTTCAAATCAAAGCCATTATTACATCATGTCAAATAGACACAGGCAGCAAATGTTGCTCCGTGCCTGAAACCGGAGCGAAAAACTTCAACTAAGAAAACATATGGTGAATAACGTCACGTTTACTTTAAAACAAGGAGCCCGGGATTGAGTCCATCGCTTTGTCAAAGCGGTCCGCTGATGCGTCGACACATTGCAAAAGAAATTGTACAGCCGCAAACTGACACTGATCTACTTCAATGATGGGTGCAGCTGTGTGTGATAAATTTCAGTATGAATGACACATTTCAGCACCGGTGTTCTGTTCAATGCTACATTCCATTTGTACTTGGAAGTACACTGCATGTTTTGTGCGTCAAGTGACAGAGTGTCGTCTTTTTACACAACTACTTACGGTGATGTGACTTCACAATAAGGGAGTATCGAGAACTTCAAGCATTGGAACAGCGTGAGCTCTAAGTGCCCCATCAAAAAAAAAAAAATTCAGTGTTGCAGGGAGATTGTGACATGCCTTTGCAATGTGTAATCCAAATCCTGATAATGAGTCCAAATCATTGTGTGAGGAAATGGTCCTGTCAAAACAAGGCATGAAATTCTCTTCAGAGTTGAGTCGCTGTGTATGATTAAAAATACTGTCAACAAATAAGAGGAAATGTGAATATTTACTTTGCAACTCGATTCAACATTTTTCAATTAGGGCAACTGTGCTCCTAGTATAAAAAAAAAAAAGTGGGGGAAGGGGGTGTTAACCTGGAGCCTATTTTTATCAGTCAGTATGTGCTACAGCGTAACCACCATTGCAGTAGATTCAATTTCTGATAACATAATTGCAATCCCAAAGAAAGAAAGTGTGAATGCTGAGATGCTTAAAAAAAAGGATATTAACCCTTTCATGCACCAGTAATGATAACATGATAAGCTGATAACATGATAAGCTGTCCACTGTGGTAACAGCTGTCCACTGTGGTAACAGCTGTCCCTCAAAAGGCTTAATAGAGGGTTAGTCAATCACAGCATATCATGATCCCGACAGCAGTGGTGTCAAACTCCTTTTTGTAACGGCCCACATCAGAGCTATGGTTTCCTACGGAGGGTCGTTACAACGAGGAACCCAAATTCATAAAGAACCGTCATATACAACATGTAGGCTACATGACAGATTGGTGAATAAGTCGTTTTGAAATCAGAGGCCAATAAAAATTATTTTTTTCAAATAAGATTCCATTTATTTTAAAAAGGCGCGTTGGGAAGAAAAATGCTTGCAATATCTCAACATTTTAAAAAGCGAAGACAGTTTGAAATTTGGGTATTTCAGCAAGAAGCATGAAGTGGATGCACATCATTTCCTTTGGCGGGCCATATAAAATGATGTGGCAGGCCACATCTGGCCCCCGGGCCTTGAATTTGACACCAGTGCCAACAGGCTTGTAAACTGTGAAGGGATGACAGAGAATTCTGATCGGAAGCTTGGTTAATGCTTATGAGTCACCACCTCCCAACTAATCAGTCATGAGTTTGTGCACTATAAGGACTCGATAAATATAATCACATAACTGATAGATGTCGAGCAGAGTGGGACTGTACAAGATTTGACGTCACCAAAGGTTGAACAATTTGAATTTTATTTGTTTTTTTAAACAATCTGGAAAAAAAAAAAACATCCAAAGTTTAACGATTTAGGAAGTTGAACCATCCCATCACGCAAGTGATCAGCAGAGCGGATGAGCCATTTGCCATCATTTCAGCCGGCATCAAATCATTAACTTATTGCAGGAGCAAACATCTTTTGATGCGCGTTACGGCGGATGGTGTTAACGCACATCAAAACATGTTTGTCAACTGGCAGTAAATGGCAAATGATCACTTCAGGCCTCCACAAGTTAAAGGGAGCGAGCTCAACTGCAAACTAGACAACCTCCGTCTGGCTCGCTGTTAGCTAACTCATTCATTCATTCATTCATTCATTTTCCGAACCGCTTCATCCTCACTAGGGTCGCGGGGGGTGCTGGAGCCTATCCCAGCAGTCTTCGGGCAGCAGGCGGGGGACACCCTGAATTGGTTGCCAGCCAATCGCAGGGCACACAGAGACGAACAACCATCCACGCTCACACTCGTGTGAGTGTGAGCTAGGGACAATTTAGGGTGATCAATCAGCCTGCCATGCATGTTTTTTTGGAAATGTGGGAGGAAACCGGAGCACCCGGAGAAAACCCACGCAAGCCCGGGGAGAACATGCAAACTCCACACAGGGAGGCCGGAGCTGGGATCGAACCCGGTACCTCTGCACTGTGAAGCCGACGTGCTAACCACTGGGCTACCGGGCCGCCCTGTTAGCTAACTATCATGAGATATAGTGATTTACTGAATTTAGAGCGGCTAGCTTCGACACCCGTGTTGCAGTGAATGTTAAAGAGAGAGGAAGAAACGCAGGGAGAAAAAAAATCCTTGTCAGTCTTCATAGAAGTTAACTACAAACAAAAGTAATTTGTTTACACTCGCATGGCTGTTCAGAACTTAATGTTTCATAAACCATGAACTATCTGTACAGATAATAAAGGTTTTACGTTGGTTGGAGTTCGACCATGAACTAGATTAATTAAATTTCATATGCTTCTTATGGGAACAAATAATAAAAGTCCCGATCAATTGGTGGTTGACCGGCGTCAAAGAAAAGATTGTTTTCCCAGCACTGAAGTTCCACTGCTCCACTTGCTGTGTTTACATGTTTTCTTTAACGACTGATGTTGCTGTGCTGAACAAAATTCAGGGCACTACAAATGCTCCACTTCCCATGCAAATATTATTTCTGAATTACACCATAAATCTACTGCATGGGTGTCAAACTCAAGGCCCGGGGGCCAGATTTGGCCCACCACATCATTTTATGTGGCCCGCGAAAGCAAATCAAACATGTCAACTTCCACGATGCTTGCTAAAATCTCTATCAAAATTTAAAATTCTCCTATGTAATAAATAAAAGACATAACGTAAGCATTTATATTGTAACCAAAGCCCTCATTACAGTAACTTAAAACATCCATCCATCCATTTTCTGAACCGCTTCATCCTCACAAGTGTCGCGGGGGTGCTGGAGCCTATCCAGCCGTCTTTGGGCAATAGGCGGGGGACACCCTGAACCGGTTGCCAGCCAATCGCAGGGCACACAGAGACGAACAACCTTCCGTGCTCACACTCACACCTAGGGGCAATTTTGAGTGTCCAATCAGCCTGCCATGCATGCTTTTGGAATGTGGGAGGAAACCGGAGTACCCGGAGAAAACCCACGCAGGCCCGGGGAGAACATACAAACTCCACAGCCGGGATCGAACCCACGACCTCTGCACTGTGAGGTTGACGCGCTGACCACATGTCCACCGGGCCGCCAACTTAACATTAACTTAAAACAATAGTTGGTTAAACCGTTATTATGACTTAAAACATGATTGAAATGATTTAAAAATTTGTTTTCAGTCATAACAGCCCTCCAAGGGAAACGGTAATTAAAATGTGGCCCACGACAAAAAAGAGTTTGACACCCCTGATTGACTGTATCTTTTGTGCTGCTTATTCTATACAGGGTTATGTCAGGCCTAGAGCTTGTTCTATATGACGCTAAGAAATAGGCGGCACAGATCCTGGAGATATCATGAAACGTACGGCACCGCTCAAAATATCTAAAATGGCAAAATTACATATTTAGAATACTTAGAGGATGGTATGTGGATAGCAGCCAGACAGGCACTTTGGATAACTCTAAATAAATCCAGATGCATCTGTTTCAGTCGTCTGCATGGATAAACTTTGAGAATGTCTTTGGATAGCTTTGTAAGCCTCAAAAAAAAAAAAAGAATAAGTCAAACAAGGCAGTCACATTTACAATGTGTTTCCCCAAATGAGATGTAAACAACAGTCACCTTATTGAACCTTTTCTACTCCATATTGTTTATGCACAATGTTGACGAGCAAAATTGTCAGCCTCAAGGTGCTTTGTAATCGAGGTTTGAGGAAGCATGTTAAATAAATACGGCCATATTCACCAACGAATCTGTTGACATGTACAAGCAGGCTCTCAAGCGTCAAGTGATTGTGCCATGAGAAAACCCTGGAACATGTCAGGGATGGGCATGCGCTGCGGCGGTCACAACACCGGAACTGTAGTGCGGCCGAGTCATCAGGCAGCTCTGCAGGAAGTTCCCAAAGCCACGTGCTTACCCATGCCCGGGAGGGGGGTAGGGGGCACTCCTGTCGTACGTTTGTGCCGGCTGTGCATAAAGGCGACTTAGTTCTGGAATGGATTCATTCTATTTCCATTCATTTTAAATCAGCTTGTTATTCTGGCAAACTTTACATCACCCGCCCATGGAGGTCCGCTCGCAGCTCCTTTTAACCGCACCTCGCATGCTGAGACCTGCCACTGGACGACAGCAAAACAGTTTCTTATTTCGCTATGTCAAGACCAGTGCGCTTCTCATGCATGGCATTCACGGGGGATGAGAGAAGCCACTTTATAGGGGATCTGACAGAAAGCCTTTTTGGATGGTGGCCCTGCTACCATAAGGTCAAATTGTGGTGCCGCAGCCAGAAGTGGCACTGGCTCTGAACAAAAACAACACTGAACAAATACACACCCGCACACTTTTGTCAGCAAATGGCGCAAGGAAATGTGTACAGCGTGGGGTGAAGGGAGCAACGATGATTGATCAATTCAAGTGCCCTTGGTTGTCTGTTGTTGCTATTTGTTTATTTATTTTGATTTAACATACAGTCAAACCTCGGTTTTCGAACGTCTCATCCAATTCGGTTTTCGACCAAAAATTGAGTTTTTTATGCCTCGGCTCGGATGACGAACAAATTTCGGTTCTCGCACAAACTGAGCGCACTTGAATGCACCATTTGACTCCTCTCGCCTTCCTTACACGAGGAAGTGACGCTTCCTCGGGTAGACGAGGAATTGACGCTTCCTCGTGTTGTTTTCCATCGTGAGCAGACGTGTTCAGTAAACGTTTTTATTTTAAAAAGAGCGTGGTTTTGGTTTTGGAACGATTTCGGTTTTCGAACAGCCTTCTGGAACGGATTATGGACGAAAACCGAGGTTTGACTGTAATTTCTCCTTTGCTCTATGTTCCACATAGAGCATATTTGACAATAAAAGCTGACTTGACTTGGATAAAACAAAAAACGTTGAATAATGGATTTTTTTTTTAAAAAGCAAGAATGTGTTGACTTTATCATATTTATTTATTACATTTGTCCTGGTGGCCCAGTCTGAAGAGAATAATTCAACTTAAAGTGGCCCGACACAGTCACGTTGTGGCCACCGTTAATGTCGGACCTTGAGGCAGCGAATCATGTTGTCTGTGTTCACAGCGCTAATGGCGCAAAACACCCCTATTTACATCTGCCACTCTACACCCACCTCAGCAAATTTACACTATGCCTGACACTACACTTGCACTTGACCCAAAAATAGACCCCACGGTCACTAAAATCCACCAGCTCTATGATAACATCTTGAAAGACTGGTAGAAGAATTCCAGTGGCAGCCCATGAAGCTCAAGTGAACTCCATTCCCTGGAGGGTTCGAGTAGAGCTGGAAAAATAATGGTGGCCATGGAAAATATTGACACTTTGGGTCTAATATTGACATTTTCAGTGAGGGGTGGGCTCACTTTTATTGCTGGCAGTTTAAACATTCGCTGCTCTTGTGTTATTTTGAGGGGAAAAGTAAATTGACTTCAGGGATAGTGACGGCTTTGAAGCAAAGTCTCATTGGCCCGTGAAAAGATATAAAATGTGAGTAGACTCAGGTTTTGTGAGCTACTAGATGTACTGCGAAAGCTGCAGCCACTATTCTCATCATATAACATCAACAACAAACATTTTGTCATCGTCTTGAAGAGAAGATACGTTACATTAGAAGTCCCCTGAAACACAAAATTTGCGCAATGGAAAATTAGACTGAAAAAAAATATTTAGTGTGAGACTTCCAAGTACAGCGAGCAGTTCCACACTATATTGGCAGTGAGAATGCCTCGTATCCGGCGATGGCCGAAAGACAACACAGACGTGCCTGTTTGTTTTTGCTTGTTGTTGATAAAGTGAACAGAGTGCAAGTGCACGTGAGGCAAATCGCTACCGACTACATTCTTTTGAGCACTCAAACGTTGAAGCTGGATCCATTCAGAGGACCCCACAGCTCACATTAAAGAACTGGAATAAAATGATTAATAGTGCTGATGTCCTAATTATTTTATGAAAAGTCAGTGTATAACAATTTAAGTAAAACCATTTTTCTTGGAGAATCAAACGCTTAAGCTTCCTCGTGTCCATTTCAAAGAAATGAACTCGACTTTATTTTTGAAAACTAAAAAACAACCACCCTTCTATACAAAGTGCTATATATGGAGCAAAAGTAATTAATGCAACAACAAACAATGACGAAGACACTAGAAAGCACAAAAACAAGAAGACTAAAAATAAAGTCTCATTCTGAGTCAAAAGTGCCAAAGAATAAAAATGAGTCTGAAGAGAGGTTTTAAAGATGGACAGCGAGGGGCTTTGCCTGACGTTCAGCGGGAGGTCATTCCGCAGACCTGATGCCCCGGGGCTGGTGCGTAGGGGCGGAGGAGCTCCGAGTGGTAAGGTGGGGCAAGGCCATTTCAAGATTGGGAAAACAAATACAGTCAAACCTCGGTTTTCGTCCACAATCCGTTCCAGAGGCTGTTCGAAAACCGAAATTGTTAGAAAACCGAAACCACGCTCTTTCTAAAATAAAAATGTTTACTGAACACGTCTGCTCACAATGGAAAGCAACACGAGGAAGCATCACTTCCTCGTGTAAGGAAGCGAGAGGAGTCAAATGGTGCATTCAAGTGCGCTCAGTTTGTTCGAGAATCGAAATTTGGTCGTCATCCGAGGCATAAAAAACTCGAAATGAGACGTCCGAAAACCGAGGTTTGACTATACAGTCGAACAATTTCTCGAGGTTTGACGTTTTCGAATGTCTCGGTTCTCGTCCAATTCGGTTTTCGACCAAAAATGTCAATTTTTTTATGCCTCGGATGACAAACAAATTTCGGTTTTCGAACAAACTGAGCACACTTGAATGCACCATTTGACTCCTCTCGCCTTCCTTACACGAGGAAGTGACGCTTCCTCGGGTAGACGAGGAAGTGACGCTTCCTTGTGTTGCTTTCCATTGTGAGCAGACGTGTTCAGTAAACATTTTTATTTTAAAAAGAGCGTGGTTTCGGTTTTCGAACAATTTCGGTTTTCAAACAGCCTTCTGGACCGGATTATGGACGAAAACCGAGGTTTGATTGTACTATGCTATATACAGTTTAATATCATTAATACGCCAAAGTACTGTACATGGAAAAACACGAATACGCACAAGACCTAAAGACCGACCCCTGCAACCTCCAAAATTTGACATCTGCTGGCAGTTTAAGAGTAATCTTGTCTTCTCCGTTGCTTGGATGATGAAGCGCACGGGGGTCACACATTTTGTGTTCAAGGCGCATGAATGTTGAGCCAAACGTCAAGTGAGCTCTAAAGCTGCAAGGTTGATGCATTTAAATAACACACGCACACACGCAAAACCTGCTGAGCCAGATTTTGAAGAATAAGGCCAAAAACATCCTGCACTTCCACAATCAATTTCAGCTACTCAAGTTCATTTTTGGGGGGTAAGTCCTCGGAACCACTGCAGGCTATCGAAGCAGCCTTAATAATATGGAAATATGGTTTCTTTTTACGTGAGAATAGTGTTAATATACATCAAACTTGGCAAACCTAAGTCTTATTTGTAGAGGCGTGCTTATCACTGTGAAACACTTTACAAAAAAAAAAAAAGCAGGTGTGGGGAGGAGTTAGGAGAGTGGCGTATACTCAAGCGATTGACAGAACAACCGATAGGAAACACGATTCTAAATGATTCATTTGTGACTGCCCCTAGCTGAAGTATTTCATCCCAGTCAATATTGATCATGACATTTTTTTTAAAGAAAATAAAAAATCTCATTCAAACTGGGTCAAATCAGCAAGACAGCCAAAACATTACTTTGGCTAACAATGAGGTTGTGTGCACAAGAGTATGTCGGAACACTGCGCAGCCCTGGAATCTCTTTCTCCCACGATGAATGTCAAAAAAAAAAAAAACTTTGGCTTGTGCGTACAGGTTCTGGTTTGTAGGGCAAAGCCAGCCATTTTGCTGCTGCATTCGGTGGCAGTTTCAGGATACATGCAAAATGTTTTCCAGGAGTGACGCAAACTTGAGGGTTACGACCCGATTTTGCAAGCTGTTCACCTTCCCCCTGGCCACTTTGCTGCAAATCTCAGTGGTGGAGGGGGGGACGGGGAGGGGGGGGGGGGCTGTATGTTCAAACAGCTGCCTTCTTGCCTTTCAAGATGACATGAGCAACAGGTGACGCTGACCAAACGGTGTCACGGATGCCCCGCCCCCCTCCCCCCCTCGATGCAATGTTTCACTCGTCTCCTCTCGTGTTCAAACATGAAACAAGTGTTGGAATTTTTCCAAACGTAATTAAAAGATCCATTCATGGAACTGGCGGTTAAGAATTACGACATGTTTAATTTACAGTATTGAGACAGCAAAAAAAAAAAAAAAAGTCTCGAAGGGCTTCACCAGCCCACAATTGACAACATCCCCTACTCTGCCCCGCACCATGTCTGTAAACAAGTGATTCGTTTTGAAGAGGCAAAATGGGAGTGACCCCAATTTTTGTCAGACTAATTACAAATATTGATTAGTTTTGATATTTATATCCTCGATATCTTGTAAAATCTTGCCGTGTCATTATGTCTTGCAAATGTGATAAAAATGCATTTGATTTGGAAAAGTAAATAAATAAAATAATCCCACATTAAGAAATTATAACTTCTCATTTTATTTATAAGCAAACATTTACAATCAGCGCTTTTCACTCAACCCGGAAGTCATTTTTCTCATCAAACATTTGCGCTACAATTATGAGCACACCTGATGCAAAGAGTTCCAACAACTCCTCTTGGCCAAAAATACGGCACCCAATATGCTCCCATAATGTTTCACAAAATGGGAGAATACAGAAATAGGAACCATACAACATTCCTCTCCACAAAATCTCTCTAAATCAGCAGTGTGAAACATACGACCCGCGGGCCGGAAGCGGCCACCAAGGAGGTTCGATCAGGCCCGCAGGATCATTTAAAAGTGGAAAAAAAATGCATAAAAGACACGGAATTAATATTTATAATAAGGTGCAATTCATGGAAGATCCGCTAGGGGACACACTGTATTGATCAGAGTAGAAGACAACATTGTTTTGATCAGCGAAGAAGACAACAGCAGGCTCAGTCTGTCACTGAGACAACCCTGACCCAACACAGCAGACGCTATCAAGGACGTGAATACTTTATTCTTTACACATTTAATAGCACTCTTAGTTTGTAAGGTGTAGGCAGGAATTGGATTTTGATTTTATATGTCCATGTGCAATTTTTTAAAAATTCCTTTCTTTATAAATCTCATTTAATCTGAAAATGCACTACTGTATTTTTCAATACCAATTACTTTTGTGCCTCTTTACACTCAGTGTTGCAATGCATACATGTGAATGATAAAAGTAAATTGCACATTTGTCTCAGGAAATCTAAGGTGATTCATGAAATGTTTTGTAAAAAGATATGTTCATTACATTTCAACATTTTCCTAATGTTCTCGTGCTTCTTTAGACCAAAACAAAGGAAAGACATATTATTTTGGTCATTTATAGCGGAGTATGGTATCATTTTAATGGTCCGGCCCACTTGACATCTACCGAGGCCGTATGTGGCCCACAAAGTGAAATGAGTTTGACACCCCTTGCTCTAAATCATCCAGCGACCAAGGTCCTTTCCTCTGCACTCTCCTCTTCATTCAATGGGGTTGAGGTCTGGGGACTGAGATGGCCACAGGGGGAGCTTGATTCTGTTGAATCGTTTCTCCAATTTCCTGTATTTAAGTATGCTTCTGGCAAACAAAATTTCATTTCGTTTAAGGCTTTTATCTATGGCCGATAAGTTAATATCAACATGCGTTGCGATAGACAAATAATCAATATCAATATCAATACAAAGTGCATTCAACAAAACGTTCCATCGAAAAACAAAATCATGAAGAAAACCCCGCCCCCAGCATTCTGTGTGCTGTAGGCACAGGCTGCAGTATGTCGTTTGATCTGTGCCACATTTACGAGCACACAAGAGGAAATTTGGAGCACAAAAGCATGTTTTGAGCCTAGTCTGCAGAATGCCCACCCAAAGATGCTGCCGCTTGAACCACCAAAGAAGTGCGCGCATGCAGCCACGCCACACAAAAGTGTGGCCTAAACTTGCTCAAATACGACCAGTCGCCTCAGTGCAACTCTTGCGATAAGATTATATTGTTGCAAAGTAAAACCTCCGGATGGGCCCATGGAAAAAAAGTCAAGGAGTTCCTTGTCTTTGACAGGCTGGCTTCTGTGTTTTTTAGCCGGTCACAATAAGGTAAAAATATAACAAAATCTTATGGGCATAATGAGCCTGCTAACAAGTTAAAGTTAACAAATTAATTCTAATGCACGCACCAACACAAAGTTATGAGTCCACTTTCATAGACGACGGCAGAAATAAGATGTTTATTATCAAAAAGCTGAAATTGTGAGCAAATGGAGAAGTTTAAATTTAAAAAAAAAATTAATGTATCTTAATGTTTCCTGCGATTGGCTGGCAACCAGTTCAGGGTGTCCCCCGCCTACTGCCCACAGACAGCTGAGATAGCCTCCAGCACACCCGCGAACCTTGTGAGGATAAGCGGATTAGAAAATGGATAAATGGAGCTTAATGTTTCATTGTTGAAAATAAATACAAAAATAATTAGCAATTAGTCGTCAATTAATCGTTGCACCACCAAGTTTGTCATCACCAGCAAAGTGCATCCGTTTGCGGAGGGTAATTTGCAGCCGGCTCACAAAATCCGGTATGCCGCGTTTACCTGACAATATCAATGTCCAAAAAATAGGAGCAACCCCCCACCCCCCATATTCAAGTATGAGTACAGACGTAAACTATTGGTATTTTTAGTATGCAAGTACCCTAACATTCATGTCTGCAGTGTTGGAGGAAACCCATACAGAGAGAACCCATGCAAGCAAAAGAACAACATGGAAATTCTGAACACGGGAAAGCCGGAGCAGAGATTCAAACTCTGAACCTCAGAAAAGTGAAGCGGGCACGGTAAATGCCAGGCCAATCTGATTCAACTAGACTGCTGTCTAAAGAACAACAACATGACATCAGTTAAGGCCTCCACTTGTGTAAGGGGGGGGGGAGTGGGGAGTGGGGTCCAGGGTAGCATCAACTCTGCTCAATACAACAATGGCAACGGAAACCAGAGTTCAGAACACTTGGTCATAGATTGTCTCAACCTACTGTATAAAAACAATGGCTTCATTTAACATGACGTTTACCCATTGGTCAATCAAGGACATTTTGTCAAATACTCTCCCCTGGGAGAATTCGGTGCATCTCAATTGGCAAGCATCAAAGTATAAATCCCTGCATGTTGTGAGTTTTGCTTTTGAGCATGAACAAGATGTCATGAGACATATCACCATGCAGGAAACATCTAATGACTCACAAAATGAGGGCTGGGTGATTGTGGGGGGGAAAAAAAATGGATTCAGACTGAAATCACCATGAACAAAACAATTATTCATTCATTCATTTCAAAACTTTGTATTTATATAAACTTTACCAAAACTCAACTATTTAAAACTATCATCGTAGACAAATTTCTATTCATCCCTGCATGTTGAAGACTTTATTCTTGAACACTATTCTTTCTGTCAAATACAAAATTCAAGCTTCTTGCTCATTCCGCGATTGCCACAATTTTTTGAAGCCTTGCATTTTTGCACACGTTCAAGCTATGCTCTTTATCATATTGATTTTATCTTATGTTATTGTTCTATTTTTATTTTCACGAATCTTGGGGCTTAGGGGCTAACATGAGACCTTCGATTTTAGCTCATTCACTCCCAAAGACATATTTATATGTCTTTTCAGACTTCACACATTCGATCCCATGGTTTTCTTTTTTCCGAGCTTTTTTTTCCAAGACTGAAAGTCTTTTTTTTTTAATATGGGTCTGAAAATGGCTGGTACTGAATGAGTTAATAGCCTTGAATTTTGAGGAAAGCAAAATTCCTTCAATCTTTGAAAACTCCATTTAAATATTACTTGAACTGATAACAAGAATATAAATTAGTCAGAAAGAAGAATAGGAATACACTACAATAATGGTATTTTAAAATACTGTATATATTAATAACAACAAGTACCGGCTGTTCCTGCACGTGTTGGGCCTCTAGGGGCAGTGTAGTGCCGTACATCCATGAGTACACACAGAGATAAGAACGTTCTGAATGAAAACAATTTTCACAGATGGGGAATAATTTGTGTTTGTTATGTTACCTGTGTATTTCTGTTTCCCCAGCATTTATGAATGAATACTGTATTAGTTATATGAAGGAATGTCACTGCCAAAGTCGCCAAAGCAAATTATCATTAGCATATCAATGGGATTTTACATTGACTTTAGCATTAGCGCTATCGATGTTTTCAAAACAAAGCATGTTTTCAATCTGTGTAGTTCTTTTTCTAGCGTGTTTAGTTTTACAGTAAATTTCAACCAGTGTATCATTAAACTGCCTAAATTACACTTCGGAAGAACAGAATCACAAATACCTCACAAGCTTGCCGCACAAGCCACATGGTGTATTCAGGGCACTTTCACAATGACGGGAACTTGTAAAGGTACCAAGCTAGTCTGCGCAACAATTGTTTTTAAAGATTGAGAGAAATAAAAATCACAATGACATTTCAATTCATTGTTCAGCCCTACTCCAAATTTGCGACAATTTTTAATTGACATTAACGTTAGGCTTGAGTGATTTTTTCACTGTTGTTGACTTATTTTTACACTTTTTTTGACAGTTGGAGATGTTGATCAAACATTTATGACCGTGAGCAGAAGAAACGGAAAAGTAGTTCCGACATAAGAGGCAACCGATGTGACCAACATGCATTCCTTATTTACTCCGAAGTTCAACAACATATTAAACAACGACATTGTTGTCATACAATATCTACCTGATTCGAAAAGCTGTCAAGTGAGCCGAGATGCCGACATCATTCCAAGTACTATACAGTACTGTTATCCTGCTGAATTAAAAGTAGTCGCTAATGAGGAGGGGGGCGACGCAATGTACATGCATTCTTTCTTCGTGAAACCACAAAGCAGAGTGTGTTCTGTGCGCGAGTCATAACAGTAGTGGTGTTATGCTTAGTCTCAGTATGCAGGAAAATGCCAGCCAGACAGGCTTCTACCAGCCTGGACCTCGCCTGTCCACTGTATCCAGTGCAGCCTTCAAGTACTGTCATAAACATTGTAATTACGTGTTCAGTGCACACCCCATGCGCAACAGAGTAGAACTGAGAGTGGGGATTTTCTTGCAATGAAATGTTACCTTCTGGGGGTGGACAGCTGGAGCTGAGTCAATTGGTGGTAAAAGACTGTGCTATTATAACACTACAATGTTTGGAATATTATGGGTATTGTACACTTTTGCATTTTCTGGTCACTGGTCATTTGGCTGCTGTTTTTATAGCTCTGGAGGAAGAACTCAAACACCACAGCGGCTTCCAATAAGAACATTTGGAAGCGCACATAAAAGGTGGCTAATTTACAAGCGAATCAGTTAAGGCTGGCGACAAGTCAATTAGCCGCAAAACAAAACCTAAACAGATACAGATCATTAGTAATATCCAGCCAGGGAGCAAGACCTTTCCATTTTCTGTCGACTGTGCACGATACAGCCAAGAAAGCAAGCCCCTCGACTACTTGGACTAATGTCAACTGACAAACACATTGCCACAACTTCGAACGAGTGATGAGGGGAAAAGATATTGAGAGACAGATAAACACATTGGATGCCAAAGACAACTCCCAGTAGCTTTTTAGTATGCAACAGAAAAGCTGGGAACTGCAGCAACCTGGATGTTTGTACTGTCTAGAAATGCATGCCAGAGATTATATAATAATCAGCCCGGGGCCTCTGTGTCCTAGTTGGTGTGAATACTCGAGAATCTGGAGGAGATTAAGCCACTTGCGAACATGATGACAGACAACATTTTTTTTTTTTTTTTTTAGAATTTGTCAACAAATGCTGACACGGAAAACAAGCAAATGTCAGGATTTTAAGTCAAACCAATACACCGCGTGTCACTACCGCAAAAAAAACAACCAAGTTTTTTGTCATTGTTTTCCCAAAGTAAGCAGTTCGTGCGCTTGTGGCAGTAGGAACTTACTCAAAGCGAATGGAAATAGTTCAAAACAACAACCACGTTGAGGGTAAAAAAAAAAAAAGACATTCAGAGAAACTGAAACTTTACACACAGAGTGGCACTTTCTGTTTTCCATCACACTTCATTTCCGTGCTAATTTGTTGCTATGTTTACTTTGACGAGAAATGTAAATAAAATACAAAACGTGCGAGTGGCGTGACCACAACAGTTTAGTACATCCGGTAGAAGTGTAGTAACGAGCATGGTAGTGTGACACCCGAGACGAGACGAGACGAGGTGTTTGTTCAATGGAAACATTGTCTTGTAACATTCGCGGAGTGGGAATCTCGTTGTCCCAAAATGATGTTAGGTCGACGGGCCGTAAGCCTTGCTAAGCTGCTATCAAAGTGATGCCTCCGAGGCTAACGTTAGCTTAGCCGCTGCTCGGCTAGTTAAAAATGGCTGCTTTCCTTTAGTTTTAAATCTCTTACCAGACAGAATAGATTGGAATGGCAATCCTCCAAGCTGGCCCCGTTTGGCACAAAACAAGAACTCATCCTTCTTCACTCCGAGGTCCAACTCGCCATCATTTCACTTCCCGGGAAATAAAAGGGCAATGTTCAGATGTGTCTTTTCTGAGATGTTCAAGCTTAATCAGCGAGTAATAATTTCTGCAACATTTGGCTGGAGGATAGTTTATTTAACAATCTTCCAATTGCAGTTCACCCGCCGGGGTTTAAAAGCAGACAAAATAGGTTATGCTGATCTTCAGGGCGACATCTCAAAAGCATCCCAAGTTCAATCAATTTCCAGGAGACAAAAATGTTCATAAAACAAAAAGAAAAGGAGAGCCCAGATGCAACTCTCCCCCTCCCCCTTAGCCCTAAAAACGGTCTCAGGTTAAAAAATAAAAAATATTCCGTCGCACTCTTCCACGCCGAAATTCATTCTAAAAGCGAAATACATCCCCGTAAAAGCCGCTAAAAATGGCATCAGCCTCGATTCGAACAATGATTCCGATCATGATTTCTGTCTCGGTTCCTGTTGGTTTCCATTTGAATTCATGGATTCCTTTCTTTAATGGCGGCCACAGGGACATTTCTGCCTTCCACAGCCGATTGGCTCGTTCGCGGTCAAAGATTTGTCAAGCATACCGGATTTCACCATTTTGGAACGATGCGTTCTGATAACTTCCGGTAAAAATAAATCTACGCTAAAGATTCTTCACCACATAGTCGTTTTTTGTTTGAAAACTATTTGTATCAAAATAACACTTTCATGTAACAATAACCGTTCCTATGATATTACATTATTTCAACATATGCTTATTGGTATATCAGGCTGCCGAGAGGTGTCCTGCCTCGTTAATAGTTTTATGTTGAAAGTCAAAATATGAGCGTTTAATCCGCGTTTTGCGAAATTCACACTGTCGTGGTCATGAGGGCTGTAACAACACAGTAATGGTGTGTGTTGCCACTGGGCCGGCGCAAGTGGCGCTACCGAGCAACAGATCTCGTTACTGAATATCAAATCCTATAAAGTTGCTCACTTTACATAGTGCACCACCTAGCGCATTTGATGTTGCATCTGCAATTGATATTGTGCACTCGAGATGCATCGATTAGTTCTTTGTTTTGTTTTCGTTCATTTAAATCACTTGCATTCATTTAATCCTCAATCAATTTGATCTGATTTGACAACGCGATAAATCTAAAGGGAAAGCGAGGGAAACTGCAGCGTTGTTTTCACGTCTGAGACAAAGCACAGTAGGAGCATAGGAGGTTAAGAGCACAAATACACTCAATGAAACGTGCATGGAATAAAAGGGACACAGTACGCAAATTCAAATCAAGGTAAAATGCCTTACCTCAGAATTATTATCACTGTTAGTATTCAACGCTTCTACTGTATATTTACAAATAGGAAAGATGAGGTACATAACGGTAATTATTTAATGATCCGTTGCTTTGTTTACAAGTGGGATCTTGTAATTTCCCTCAAGATAACTCATCCGTGTTTAAACTGTGTTGCACAGCACAAATCATTTCAGCTGCTCACTTTTCGCCAAGCCCTTCATTATTTGACACAGTAAATTTGAATTTGTCTCTCATTTGTTTGCCACCAAGGGCAGCAATTATGCAAGCACATTGTTTCTGGTGGAGATATGAGCTGGTTGAGTCATACTATTCGCTGGGAGGAAAGCCATGATTGGAATGAAAAATAATTGCAGGTATCTCTGTCCAGTTGAGTTTGCATGACTAATGCGCAAACTGGTTTGGGATTTTGTTTTATAGGCTCTGAATACAAACAATTATTACAGCCAGAGCAATCTGTTCTAATTATTTATTTCAACACACAGAGCACTGTGGCACTGTGGAAATATAAAATCATTTGTAATCTTTCAATAAAACCAGCCATTGATAAACAACATTTTCAAAATGGTTCAAAGTGTGTTCTTGTCTTGCAACTACATTTTTGCCCTAACAGCCCAGTACTCACTTTGTTGGCAGCAGAATCAGGAATACATAATCTGGCCCTGTAGTGAGGAAATCCTCTACATACAGGCACTCCTGACAACATAGTCCTAAGGGAATGTCACCCTCACATCGATGCATCGGGTTGGTATCCAGTAAGTATGATTGACGAGATACTCAATGGTAGTTTTTGACCAGTGCATAAATGTCAATCAGGATATTACTGCTTCATAATTGTTATACGTCTGCAATAAATATCTTTGTCACGTTCCCATAAACTAAAGCGGATTTAGCTAATGTGGAGTATTTATTTATTTAGTGATATTTTGTTACTTTTTAAAGTGAGAGCATGCCCAAATAAATTGGCCAGGTCAGAAAACAGCTGGCAAAGTGTTTGTCAGAGTCAAAATAGTCTGGAAAAATGATGTCATAGACTCCAAGAAAATTACAGTCTTCCAACTATGTTTTGGAAAAAAGATCAAATTTATGACTTGATGGTGTTGACAAGACCAACTGAATAAATTATATATGGCTTACTCTTTGCCCACTGAACCGATCACCTGTCAATCAAAGAGCTGACAGAGACCATCACACTCGCATTCAGTTTTTGTTCTGTGGTAGAGTGTCAGAGTGTTCGGCGGAACCCACGAAAAGCATACACATTAAGTCCTCAACCACTGTTATGAGCAACTCATCTTCAGCAACCACATGGAGTTGCCAACATAGCAGCAAGCACTGTTTGGGTAATGACTAGAACTCATTTACTTTTGCTTGTGTTGAAACAAGCTTTCAATACAAAGATGTTTATGTTCTAAAAAAAAAAAGACTGAAGAAACATGCTTTGAAATGATGTGATGACTGAATGATAAAGGATCCTTCTTTGAATGATCCAGCTTAAATATCCGCCGTGAATGACACCATCATGAGTACAACAATGCACAATGGGAACTTTGTGCTCTTATTGAGCAATCTCGGCGGTCCGGCGATATCAGCTTCATGATCCCATATGATCCTCGTTGAGGGATTGAGCGGCTTTCTCGAGCTTAAATTTCCTCGCAGGAAAATGAACGGTAATCACTTAGAGTGACTGTCATCATTTATTTTTGCTCTACTTGATGTGAAAAACAATTAGATTATGATACTATCTTGTATAAGACTGTTAAACAGCCAGCCGTCTTTGCGCAGAGAACTAATGGGTGTGCCAGATAGCTATCATGTCTTCTGATTGTTTTCTCCACCTCTCTGTTATCTCACACCATGGAGAAACATTCGGTCATGTATTTTTTTGTCCTAGCCGAAATCTGCAATATTGGACATTAAGACAACACAAGATAGTTCGGAGTTGGCAACAGATTCGACTTGCTCTGTGGTCCCTGGCATTCGTACAGTACAAGCAGTCAGAGTTGTGTGACAAACCCAGATGAAACCTAATTAGTGGTATTTAAATCTGTACAACAGGAGGATTAAATGACATTTGACAATAAAGTTGTATTTAATTCAATTCAATAAAACGAAAACGAAAAGTGGTTCTTCATGTGAATGGTTGACCATTGGGAGTTTGGGGAAAGTATGTTAACTCTCTCGAATGGCTGGTGTATTACCCTATTGACGTGACCTGTAGCACAAGTGAAGCGCAAAGTGTGGTCTAACTCTGCGCATGGGGTTGAGTGTCTCTTTCTTTTGGCATTTTAACCCTGGAGAACCCACGGGGTCTAATTTGGCCCCTCTAATGTAATGTAATCTAATCTACTCAAATGCTACCCTTAAATCCCAAAGGGTCAAATTTGGCCCAAATCCTAAATTAGGATTAAAGTATTAAATATTTGACAAAACATATATTTTAGTGTTCGGTGAACATATAGCAGTCATGCAATGTATAATTCATCATTTTTCAAAGAAGAAAAGGGTTCTTGGGTTCTCCAGGGTTAAATAGACGGCCGCAGATAGAAATTTGCGTTTGCGCCGTTGTGAGAGTGAACAGTGACTTGATTCCCAGTCCAAGAAAGTGACTCGCCTCATTCCCCTTAAATTCAGCACAGAAGAGGAGTGCGGGCTACATTGCGGAAGCGTAACTGACTCTGTCTGCGCATGAGATTGGCGCACACAAAGTACGTTCATCAGGAACTCCAAGAACATCTTCACTTGCGGATGATTTGGCCACAACAAAATGAGCACTTTGAGACCACTTTCCACCCCCGATCGTGCGTTTGTCTATGTGACACCCCCTACCCCCGCGACCCCACACAGAGACATTGTGCAGATGGTGCTTTCAAAAATATATTAAAGATGAAAATGAATATGTGGCAGTTTTTATGCCCAGCTCACGTGTACCTGTCTACGAAAATAACGCCCTTGGAGTGCACACATTGTGGAGAAATGTTTGTCAAGACAAGATATGTGCTGGAAAACATTTTCTTTCAAATCAATAAAATTGACCAGAAATTGACCCTTTTGCTTGCTTTTGCTGAGGTATCTGAGAGTTGAGCACAGCTTGACTCCAAGGTCTAGAGTTCAATTGCATGATTTGTGTTTGAATGGTGCCTAAGCATTGTTGTGTCCCATCCTTCGCCTCAATGGCGAGACGATCATCTTTGTTCAAATAAAATACTCCACCTCCTATTGTTCCCTTAAAAATCCTAAAATGAGAGCGCTGAGCACCGCCTGAGGAGAAAAAAAAAAAAAACTAAACATTGCTGACTTGCCATTCACAAGGTAACTCAACCACATGCATACAAAAAAAAAGTTCTTTGGATGAGCATTGTACTTTACTAAAAACTACCCAATTAAATTTGTGTCAAATTATTAAATAATGTAAAGGGACACACATTTTTCAAAAAACAAACCGGAGAGGTAGGGGTTAATTGTACGATTTTTGTCTTTTTTCCGTGATACTCTACCTAAATAGTGTAGTATAGTTTTCTTATTAATTGATTTACAGTGATCCCTCGCTATTTCGCGGTTCATTTATCGCGGCTTCAGTGCATCACGGATTTTTTTTTCATTAATTTTTTTTTTCATATACATGGAGTACAGTACTGTATATGTTGCTCTATGTGACTCGCTGTTTTGCTGACTTTCGCAGCTTCTCGCGGACCGTTTGCGGAGTTAAAAAAAAAAAAAAAAATTCATATACAGTGAAACTCCTCTACAACAAAATCATGTTTGCAGCAAGAAATTTTTCACAACAGGGGGTTTTTCACTGTAGCAAATTTGATCTCAGATGCAAACACACTCACACACACACACACACACGCACACAAACACACACACACACTTCATGTTAATGCATGAAGATTTTTTCACACTAGGGGGTATTTTCGCCCATGTAGGTTTCGTTGTAGAGGAGTTTCACTGTACATGGAGTACAGTACTGTATATGTTGCTCTATATGACTCGCTGTTGTTTTGCTGACCTTCGCAGCTTCTCGCGGACCGTTTGCGGACTTGAATTTTTTATATATATATATATATATATATATATATATATATATATATATATATAAATTGGTCGCTACTTTGCGGATTTTTGTTTATCGCGGGTGGTTTTGGTCCCAATTAACCGCGATAAACGAGGGATTACTGTACTGTAAATATTGAGCTGACATTGAACCGCTGTATTTGTCAAGGTACTGAACAGATTTTGGAAGTTACGTCATTTTCTAAAAAGCTTCCACTCTGTAGCCTGTGGAGCCACAAAGTGTTGGCTTTTATTTGACCGTATCCAAACTATTTTCTGGCCACATCATAAAAGTCGGCGGCCCGGTAGTCCAGTGGTTAGCACGTCGGCTTCACAGTGCAGAGGTACCGGGTTCGATCCCAGCTCCGGCCTCCCTGTGTGGAGTTTGCATGTTCTCCCCGGGCTTGCGTGGGTTTTCTCCGGGTACTCCGGTTTCCTCCCGCATTCCAAAAACATGCATGGCAGGCTCTTTGGGCACTCTAAATTGTCCCTAGGTATGAGTGTGAGCGTGGATGGTTGTTCGTCTCTGTGTGCCCTGCGATTGGCTGGCAACCAATTCAGGGTGTCCCCCGCCTACTGCCCGAAGACTGCTGGGATAGGCTCCAGCACCCCCCGCGACCCTAGTGAGGATGAAGCGGTTCGGAAAATGGATGGATGGATCATAAAAGTCGATTTTGTGTCAGACGACACCTGTTCAACTGCCCGATAAAGCTGCTTCGTAACTTGACCGGCGTTCTACAAGACGAGTCTCTTCAGTGGGACGTCAAACGGTGTCGTTCAGAGGCAGTTAGGCAGAGAGCTGCTCTTTGTTCACTCACCTCTGTAGTTAAAAGAGTGTGAAGTGCTTGTCAGCTCAGTTGGTGCAACAATGCTTGGCCTCTCTAGACTAAGGGAGGTCTGGCGGTGGCGGAGGTTAGCGCCACGTTCCCTCCATTAATGGGACTGAGGGTTATAGTTGATGAGGTTCCGCCCCTGTGCACACGGGAACATTCCAGTTACACAAATACGGGCAGTGCTGTGCCTTTGTTGCGGCGCTGACTAGACAAGTGAATGTCTGCAGGGCCGCCGCCTCAGAAAAGACCAAAGTCTTGCATCCCTGCTGCGAAATGATCTGACACACTTTTTCCCGCCGCAGTCTTTTCTCAAGCCCTCGTTGTTAGGCTGTTGCCGCCGTCTCTTTCACTACACCTCCTTCCACCTCCCAACCCTCCTCCCACTTTCATGCTTTTTAAACACATTGCAAGCAGATGGAGGAGAGGGTGGCCGTATCATTTCCCCGCCTATCTGAAGGCAGCCTTCTACCCAATAACCAGCACGGGATTAATACATTCAATATGAACTGAAGGCTAATGAAATGTGCACTGCCTACCATGCGGATGAAGAAAGCAGAGCAACAAAGCTTCCCGAGACCTGAGAGCGAATGAATGAGATCATTGTCGGAATGACTTCCATCAAAAGCAGCAGTCAGCGAAAGCATAAAACTGGCCCGCTGTCAGGATTCTGACCTGGGTGGCGGGCCACAACATGCCCGGCATTCCTCTGTGACACGATGCTTTGTCATCTTCTTCGCAGTGGCACTGAGCCACGGGGCTCGTCCAGAAAAGCACAACTTGCACTTTATTTACCAAGCGCACAGATTGTCTGCCTGGACAGTGAGTTTCTCGATTGTGAAAATCAGGTTTCCGGAAACACTATGATTAAAGCCACGACTGGCATCACGCGGCGAGCCACCTTGTAGGAACTGTGAAGCTTTGCGGAATGATGTCGTTCTCTCCGTTTGACAAGAAACAGCGGTAACCGCAGGACTCTGCAGTTTTCTCAGCCGTATACACTCCTACGCTCACGTCAGTGTCAGAGACATTCGGTTCCAAGTGAGAAGGAGAATAGATACTGGCTGTTTAGGAGGTGGGGGGTTGGTGGTGTATTTGGTTATGTGAGACAGAGAGCAATGGGGATGTTAAGAGTTCAACTCAAGGGCGTGTTGAGAGGGAGGGGGAACAGCTGCTGAAGGGCTGTTGATGTCACGGAGCCCTTCGTACAACGGGGGACAGCCACGTTTCCAATTAGAGAGGCCTCGGCGTCTAATTGTTTAATTGAGGGCTGCGTTGGGATGGAGGAGGCTCCCGGGCCCCTGTGTTCTCGTCTCCAATCAGGATGGAGGCCTGTGTGAATGCTTCTTCAGCGTCGCCACCAACACACACACACACACACACACACACACGGTCAGGCATGAAGCTTACAATTCCTTAAACACGCTGGAAATAAAACGCATCACTTGCAGAAACGGGTAAAAGCTGAGCTTTGACTGCCGGATACTATCATCGTCCGATTGTTTATGTGAGTTGGTAAATGTCAAGTGGATGCTCAAACAGGTTTTGAACCCTCTGTTGTAACGACAGTCTGATTGTAAATCCCGCTCTTGTCAGGAAATCAGGTCACCAACAAAATACACCACTATAAATACAACCACAGCAATTAACAATTCGTCTAATTCAATTCGTCTCTGACCATGTAATTCAAACCTTACGGTATTTTCCGCACCTAAAAGCTTTCCATTTTCTTAAAAGCTCACAGCGCGCCTTAAAATCCGATGCGCCTTGTGTATGGTCATTACGGTAATATTTTGACCCCAAAATGGCTCGTTGCTCGAGACACGCTGACAACGCAGAGTTCAAACTTAAGGCGATCGGTCACGCAGTTGAACACGGAAATAGAGCAGCGGCAAGAGAGTTCAACGTTAACGAGTCAATGTTATAACTTGCTGTTGGTTCAGTGAACCGTGTTGCTGCTTTATTAAATACGTTTTACTGACATCTGAGCGTTCTGTTGGCGTTTCCTTGAGCGTAGCTCCATCTAGTGGAGGCATTGTAGATTGCGTCTTATAATGCGGTGCACCCAATGTGTGAAAAAAATTACAAAATAGGCCATTCATTGAAGGTGCGCCTCATAATCTAGTGCGCCTTTAGGTCATCAGAGCCAACAAGATCTTCTCTGCTAGGCTGAACACTATCATAGCACTGACCTATGATGACGACCAAATGTTAACATTTATAATAAATGTTTTATGGTCATATTGCATCTTTGTATGGTGCCGATGGGTTCCATTCCAACGTGATGGTATTGAGAAATGTATTTAGTCAGGTAAGCCACATATGAAGCGCCCAGGACAGCCTGGCACTGGAAAGACAGAATAAATATTTGCATCTGCTACAGTCCTCTTTTCATCTCATCCATTACCTTTTTATGAATGTTGTCCAGATTTGTCATTGTAACACCCGGGAGGGTACTCGCCTCCAGCAAAGCTTCACCCGTGAATCAAGGGATCAGTGGTAATCGGCAACCAAAGGCTCTTCCCCAGAGGCGGTAACCTTTGACTGCTGCCCAGCATGCATTTCACCGGTGATGTGTTTGCAAGAGGGTGGCAGATGAGGCTTTTATGCTCACTGCCAAGGATTCAGAAGGTCTAAAGTTTTTTACTCAGTTTTGGAAAATTGGACCAGAGGAGTTTGGCCAACCAGTGCATATGTGCTTTGTTAACTTGGAAAACGCAACTGGCTGTGTTTTCCAAAATAAAATCCAATAGCCGCTAACTGTGCAATATGGACCAAATCCAGATTATATCAAAAGCTTCTCACCCTGAATGAGTATAGCAAATTTCATCCATTTTCTAATCTGCTTATCCTCACGTAGGACGTGGGCATGCTGGAGGTTATCTCAGCTGTCTCTGGGCAGTAGGCGGAGTGCACCCTGAACTGATTGCCAGCCAATCGCAGCGCACACATAGACAACCATTCGCACTCAAAATCACACCAGGGGACAATTTGGAGTACCCAGTCAACCTGCCATACATGTTTTTGGAATGTGGGAGGAAACTGGAGTGCCCGAAGAACACCCACGCAAGCACGGTGAGAACATGCAAACCCAAGGCTGGAGCTGGACTTGAACCCTGCACCTCTGCACTGTGATGCCGACGTGCTAACCGGTTGACAACAGTGCTGTCCTCATAGCACATTTCATTATTTCAAAAATTTGATCGGATAAAATTCAGAAAAATATTTTTTAAATGAGAGCATTCATTTATAAAAACATTCCAGGTTCATCAAACACAAACAAATGCACACTCTTGCAGTCATTATAATTACAGGAGGTGAATCAATAAGCAGTCCATTTTGAAATTCACATAAGATTAAAAAACAAAACTACTGTATTGGCGCGAATATAAGACGGCCCTGATTATAAGACGACCCCCTCTTTTTCAAGACTCAAGTTTGAAAAAAGACTTTTTGAACACCAAATAAATTTTTATACAGAAAACAATTACAGTACAGCTGAACAATATATTTGAGAGAAAAAGCATGTTATTTTGCCTCATTCAAATCTTCATATCTGAATATTTAAATATGTAAAGTGCAATCACATTCGTAAATGAATGGCTTCTGGTTTTTGAAATGTAAATTACATCATAACTTCTCAGCTGCCGGTTAACCTGGCCGATCTTCGACCTACTTTTCTCCAGATTGTCGCTACGTTTCTCCATTTTCTGTTATCTCTTCTATTATTTTCTTTTTTTTTCCTTCTTACCGCTATTTTTTATTTTTCTTCTTCGTGGCAGGGGTTCACTTTGGCCTGGGAAGTCAAGTTCAGCATTTGCTTCAATGATATCTGGCGCCATCTAGCGTCGTGAATGGGTATAATGTCTAGACCCCGAATATAAGACAACCCCCACTTTTTCAGTCTTATTTCAATGCAAAAAAACACCGTCTTATATTCGGGCCAATACGGTACATCCATATCCACATACAATTCAGTAGTATGTCAAGAAGTATTATCCTTCATTACCATCAATGCCGCCATTAATCTCTAACTGCAAGAATACCCCAAAATAAATATGTACGAGAAGGGTTCATCTGAACATACAAATTTAGAAGGTGAGTTGCCTCCCAGGCCTCTGTAAAGAGACTCATCCAGACCAGAGTGTAAAAAGTGATCAACAGTTGCCGTAAACGTTACCTACTAAAAGTGCTGCGGATTTAAGAAGCCGCGTAAAACAGGGCCGCTCATCATTAACACTGGATAAAACTGTCTCGTGAATACTGCGGTGTACATTTTCACTAATGCGCGCATTTATATGATATCTTTGTGAATTGTCATACACATACAATTACAGCTCCCATTTGCCTCGTGCACGCCAAACAGGTTGTGTCATATAAGACACCTGCCGCAAACAACACATGCGCCTTTACTGCTGCCAGAGATGACATTGCTCAGCGCGTGCACTTGCAAACGCATGTGATTGCAAAAGCCCGTGTGTGTTGGAGGACATTATTCACCGTGCAATATGCCATAACGCTTTCAACATGCTCACCCTGACACTGCAATGTGAACACTTGCTCGGCACTCATGTATAATGCTTATCCGCGTCTGTGTCTTCCGTTCACTGTGTCTTTGTTCTTTCAACGTTCTTCAACTGATCAAATTTGCTACAGTGAAAAACCCCCTGTGTGTTTGAAAAATACAGTTCGGAAACATTTCTGCTGCATTTCGTTGTAGAGGAGTTTCGTTGTACTGTATAATGCATCCGTATAAGCTGTGTCTTCGCGTGTGTGTGTGTGTGTTTACATCTGAGATCAAATTTGCTACAGTGAAAAACCCCCTGTTGTGAAAAATTTCTTGCTGCAAACATGATTTCGTTGTAGAGGAGTTTCACTGTATAATGCATATCCGCGTCTGTGTCTTCCGTTCACCGTGTCTTTGTTCGGATGAGCAACGCAGCCGTGTGTGTGTGTGTGTTTACATCTGAGATCAAATTTGCTACAGTGAAAAACCCCTGTTGTGAAAAATTTCTTGCTGCAAACATGATTTCGTTGTAGAGGAGTTTCACTGTATAATACATATCCGCGTCTCTGTCTTCCGTTCACCGCGTCTTTGTTCGGATGAGCAACGCGGCCGTGTGTGTGTGGTGTTTGCATCTGAGATCAAATTTGCTTCAGTGAAAAACCCCCTGTTGTGAAAAATTTCTTGCTGCAAACATGATTTCGTTGTAGAGGAGTTTCACTGTATAATGCATATCCGCGTCTGTGTCTTCCATTCACTGTGTCTTCGTTCGGATGAGCAACACGGCCGTGTGTGTGTGTGTGTGTGTGTGTGGTACTTTGTATTTGCAAGACTCTTGACAAACGTTTCCTTTCCCCAAACCATCCTCACTGGAATGTCCGCTTCACTCAAGTGAACTTTTTTGTGGGTCTATGCAAATGTTAAAATCTGTCATGACTGGCAAAAGCGGCGAAGCGTGAAATCCGCGTCATAGGTATGAACGTTTGTTTGTCTACACGTGAGCTGCAATTGGCCGGCAACAACTCCAAGGCTGCACTCCGCCTCTCGTCCAAAATCAACTAGCGCGCTGAGGATTTGTTTTGGAATGTCAATAACATTGAGTTATTCCCAATACAAAGCCTGGAAAGTCATCTGTCAAACGTCTGTCTTTCCCTTATCAGCACTGTAGCTGCACGGTGGTTGAAAATTGTAAATCTCACCCCATTCAGCTGGTTATGCAGCTAAAATCTTATTCATATCATCATCGATGCACGATGATATGACTTTCCTGCAGTCTCACACTGAGTAAAGATTCACATCTCAAGGACAGTGTCATCCACTGTGGCTGTGTTGATGTATTCCAGTTATGAGGGCATACCAAACCCTTTCATTTTTATTCCAGCACCGCAACCCGCTGCCCGTCCACACATGGAAACATGCATTGCGCATGCAGGGCGCATGTACTGCTCCCACTGGCCTTTTCTCTCTGATTCACGGGGGGAAAAAAATGACTGCCTGGGAAATGGTTTTCATATTCATCTTTCTCTATCCATGTGGAAAATGCATCGTCGTATAGTACTTTTCATAACAAACACAGTATGCTTAACAAAGCAAAACCTGGGGCCTCACGTAGCAAGACTTGGCGTGTCTTTCAAACTGAAACAGAGTACGACCAAATACCGAAAATTTCGCACACAAAAAAAATAAATAATCCAGATTCATGAATCTGCATGTACGTATATAAATATGCAAATTAGTAGAACACGGCCTCCAGGTGAAAATGATCACTCTGCATGATCAGATAATCAGATTGTCAAACACACAAATGGGAAAAAAATAGGAACATTGCGAAATGTGAGCTGGGGACAATGGTAAACAAAGGTGAGGCTTGAAAAAAAACTCTTATTTTTGGCTCGCTCTCCTCTGGAGTCAACGAATGAAAGAAGTGAGTGGGAGAGCGCCTCACAAACACTCTCGCTTTTCTATGGATCATTTATCCATCCGTCCATCCATCCATTTTGTGATCAGCTTTATCCTCACAAGGGTCGCCGAGCGTGCCTATTCCAGTTGTATTCGGGCAGTAGGCAGGGGACACCCTGAACTGGTTGCCAGCCAATCGCAGGGCACACACAGATGAACAACCATCCGCGCTCACACTCACACCTAGGGGCAATTTTGAGTGTT